>OV702295.1:177933004-179183004 GCA_916181665.1 Avena sativa
CCATATGAATCTTTGTCTAGCATGGAGAAAATAAGATTGTCATCGATGGCCTCAACAACAAACTTATTCAAACACTCCATTAAAATGGGATCATATGTTGCCTGAACGAGGCAGTAGTATTGGTCAGACCAAAGGACATGAGGATGCACTCAAGTGAAACATCACATGAAGAAACCCCATCAAAATATTCCTTGGAATTGAGTTTGATTTGACGATAACCCAAATCAAATCAAAGACGGGGGAAAATAACATATCCACGAAGGAAATATTATCATTCTTCAACACGAACAAAACTAGACAACCCTTTAAGAAGGAACAAAGTCGGTTAGAACTTTTGTCTTACAACTCTTCAAGTTGTTGTTTAAACTCAACCAACTAGTTCAGGGTATCCAATTATGGATCCTTGGAGAAAAGAGTAGTTTAGAGAACCTGCTTGCTCAAGAACTTGACAAAACGGTCATGTGGCAACATGGCGATACTTCTAGTAGACATCTAGAATATCACGAACCACCGATATGTCACTTAGTTCGAGAGGAAACTTGCTTATTAAGCAAGGAGACATAGTCTCAGAGTTTCGACACAAACGTAACTCTTTGATGGAAGAGATGTACCAGAGTAGCGGACTTGGTAGCACAATCATCCTTTGATTAGTGACGGGGTTAACCGATCATGCTCAGAATGACACAAATGTCCTTAGAGTTCAAAACAATAATAATTGCTAAGAATCTCAGATGGCCACATTGTTACGCACACGCGTCACTCACGAGCGCGAAAGCTCGAGGGAGGGTGGTTAACAATGTGTGAAAGCATAACTTCATTAAGGGGTCATGAAACTCGGCACGACCTCTTAGTATAAAAGAGTGTGATACTTTAAGGTAGAACAAACAGAAGCTTATCAACGCCTCTTAATCTGCAGATTACAACGCTTTGTCCCGGTCCTAGATATGACGAGGTACTGGAGTTTGTTTCTCCTAGACATCCCGAAATGGTTTGTCATGCCGGACCACAAGAGTATCTTGTATCAGAAGACACCAATGCATATTTACTACTTGGCTACCAACTGGTTGACAAAGGTCGAAAAACGACAAGGGAAGAAGAACATGCTTAGGATTGAATCCCAAGATGTGGATGCATAAGTCAACAATATTCCGAAAACCAATGCAGAAAAGGGGTAAGGTGTAGCAGAGTCACGAGTACAGATGCGAGACTCGTGAGGAGTACTCTTTTAGTGATCTACTTGGTTCCATTAAAGAACATCTGCCATGGCATGTGGTAGGGGAAGTCCTTCATTGTCACAATTCAATCGCGACAAAGACCACAAGCTTGAAGGCTAGAATTGTAGTACCAGCCATCTTGGGTTAATGTGTGAACATTAGCAACAGGGGTCAAAGAACGGATCTTGGGTTAAAGGTCAGCTTCATGTACAAGATTCACTACACCAGAATCTAGCACAATCAGGGATCTTAGGTTCAAGTCCAAGGGTTAAAACCCGAGAAAGGAGTAACTACTACTTGAGTGACACAACGTACACGGCAAGATAGTAATCACGAGGTAGCTTCCAAAAGAAGATAAGACTTCTGAAGTACCCAAACAACAAAAAGGAGGCACGCAAGGCGAAAGGAAACCTCAAATCCTAGAACAGAATACTGCAGATCCAACAATATAATATTGTGGGTCCAAAAGATAGAGAAATCATGATAGAAAGGAATCTCTCAGATGAAGCAGGGCAAATGGAACAAGGAATTCACAACACACAGAACTCTAAAGAATTCAACACTAGGTCAACTGGCTTAGAAACGACATGCCAAGAAGGCACCTAAGTTTTGAAAGACTATAAGAGATATCAAAACTTTTCCGAAATCAACACCATATAAGGTAACCCAGGGTTAGAGTGAAACTGGATAAGGAGAAAAATAAGCATACTAGAGTGTTCACAAATACTTTTCAGCTTTGAAGTAGTTTTCACAAACACTAGACACAACATCGACCAATAGCAAGGTTTTCCTACGGTCGGTACTGCTCCGATACACAGAACTGTGACACCCGTAGGATCAGGGCTAAACAAATCCCAGACCTCTGTCTGACATAAGCTGAACCTTGAGCTCGAGAATGTTTAGTGAAGAATCGGTAACACAGCAGTGACCCTACGACACAAAATTTATTACAGCAAGCTCATAACTAAGCAGAGAACCAAATTATTACAAGCAGAGGTCACTGACCAGAAACATCAAACAACGGAAGGAAAATTATGCTATTAAGTCTAGCAAACTTAACAAATGGCCTAACAGGCCTAAAGCATAACGATGACGTCCCAGCCCATAGATTCCAGGCTGTCGGCCGGGAACCCCAGGCTACTCGTCGATGTCGATGTAGTACCAAACTGATCTTCAGGGAACACTTACTCTTCCGAAAGTATCAACAAAGGAAGGGTGAGTACAGGGTGTACTCCGCAAGACTTATGGCTGGTGGATTTGTTTTGCATAAAGCCATCTTTGTTTATAAAACAAGAGGGAAAAGAAGCTCGTCTAGTCAGAGTATTTTAAAAGGGGATAAGAGAGAGACATCTCCAAAATATTGATCATCATCTTTTGATATCCACCAAATCATCATCATCTGAACTAGGATCACCCCCTCGTACCCATGAGGAAGCATCCTTAACAAACATTAGTTGCCAAGTTTTATGATTAGGTTCATGTTCTCTATGATCTCCCGTCCATTCCCAAGTCGTCCATAACCGTGGACACAACTTTCCGAAAGATTATTACCCTGGAGGGGTGTACAACTTACCCACACGTACCAACCAACTCTTAATGCCACTTGACACGCTTCCTTGGTGTGTTGACAGAGGGTGTGGTTGGACACGACCTTTACCTTGGTTTCACCTAGACCATTTATCACGCAATAAGTATGGCTCCGCCGTAACGGGTCAAATAACAAAGCCGGTACTTAAAGATGTGAGGCGAGATTGGTTCACCAGGGGCTCCATCGACCCCAAACAACCCCGGCCATGCATACCTACCTGTTATGAATGCACCAACTTCACCCGGCAAATCTTTCAAAATATTTTCTATGCATATGTCGAATAGAACGCCCGAACTATGTGACTCATGGAATCTACTAGGCAAGTTAGTCAATCATGGGGTCACCATTTACCCCGTGTGGTTGTACGCTCGTCTTGGTTCAAGAGGTAAGAACCTAGGTTCCTATGGGTGGCGAGCATGGGACTAGAAAAAACACATCCCATTGTGGCCTCCCATACAAGCCTTAGCATATTTAATCTCATATCACTAATCTCATCTCATCACGTTCTCCTGTCATACTAGATTCTCTGCATCTGATACATCAGCTGGATGAACTAGACTCAACAGCTAAGAATGGCTAAGCAAGAAAGAGATAAAAGCTCTAGCATTGCACACAAGCCAAACCTAGTTATGCGAGGAGCAGTGGATCAGGTAATATAAGCTCAAAGGGAGTATGCAATAGATAGGATACTCTATCTATCGATAAAAGACCACACTAGAATCGTATGCATCATGGCAAGAATTGAAATGCTTTCAAAATCATAGGATTATATCATGGTGGGGCTATGCTTGCCTTTGCCAGTTGATAACAGATAAGCAGATCTTCAGAAATCTTGTACTTGACTTGGTTACAGTTGGTCAAGTATGGTTCGTCGATCTTCGATCTTTGATGGTGTTGTCATCGGGCTTCAATCTCGATCTCGATCTCGATATCGTATCCTACCGCGAAGAACCAAACACCGGAAAGAGAGGGAAACAATCAACACATGGCATCGATGCAATGCTCAAACAAGTATGATGGTATGAAAAGTTGAGTTTTATTGAATTAAAACCCTAAGGCATGCTCGACAATTTAATCGGGGTTCCTAGGGGTGAAAACCCTAATTCGGAGAAACTCCGGAATCACCTGTGAGGGGTTACTATGTTCTTCTAATTAAACTTGTCATTTTAGTTGTTGATCAATGCATGATGATAGCTTAAATAGCTAGGTTTCATTTTTCTGAACATTTTGATATATTATTTGTATTTTTCTGAAATACAGATTAAAAGTTATTGAATTTACAAAATTATACCAATTAAAGAAATTATTAAAACCTTTTATTGCGTCAGCATGATGTTAGCACAGGGGAGGGGGCTGTTTTACACCGGGGCAGAAGCTACCCATGGTGGCTGACAGAGGGGCCCGTGGCCACCTCAGCTACCATGCAGGCGGGGAAGGGACCCACCACGGTTAACCAGTGCTGACCCGCGCGCGGCTGATGCATGGACGACGTCAGCATGACATCATCGCCGGTGGGGCTCATAGTACTGCAACGAGGCGACAACTACGACGCGCGCGGGGCTGCGAGACCAGGCCAGCTCGAACCAGTGGAGCGAGGCGAGTTGGATGGAGGCGGCGCTGCTCCTAATAGGTAGCCGGAGGAACGACGGCGACAACAACTAGCGGCGGAGCTCAGCAGCGTTCGAGGCTAGAGCAAACCAGAGAGGGAGGAGAGGAAGGGGAAGGTCCTGGAGGACTGGTGGCTCACCCTGAGCGCGTGAGGACGGTCGGAGAGGGCGCGTGAGGTCGAGGTTGCGCGGATCGACGCCGGTGAGCTTCATCGGGGACGAGGAAGATGACACCAGCGGCGGCGATTAGAAGCGCGAGGCATCGACTCCTTCGGCCAGGTGACCAAGTCCACCGTGGCGGAGCTACTAGACACCTCTATGAGGCACGGGGAGGCCGGGAACGGTAGGGCGACGACGAGCTCTTCGGCTAGGGTTCGGGCTCGATAGGAAACAAGGGAGAGAGAGCAAGCGGGAAGAGGATAATGCCAGGGAGAGGAAGAGAGGCGTGCACAGCGACGTTCTTATCCTCGCGAGCATCGGCGGCGTGCATCACCGCGGTGGGGCAGCATCGGGCGGTCGCGGCGGTGATAGGCGGCAGCTTCGCGTCGCCTACGAAGACGACGACGGACAGGTTCGAGGCTGAAGCGTTATCGGGCTGAGGTCGACAGCTGTTGGGCCACGGGTGGGCTATTAGCTGCTGCTCTGTGCGGGAGAGAGAGAGAAGGGAGAGGGAGGGAGGCATGCTGGGCTGCGGCCTGCTGGCTTCCTAGCTTGTTTTTATTTGGCAAAACTTTTTTTTTCTATTTTAGGTTTCCCCTTTTTATTTTAATTTCCAATTCTGTTTTGAGTGATTCAAAAAATACCAGAACTTTGTAGAATATATGAAATTACTGCAGGTGCCCTTTTAGTCCATTTGGGATCCAATGTTTTGGTAGTTTTCAAAATTCAAAACCATTTAAATTGCTTTCAAAGAGAGAGGGGAAACTAGGGTTCTAGGGTTTGAGGCTTTGATTTATTTCTCTGATGCACAATTTAAAATATGATGCTCATGCAATGCACAATCAAACCCTAAATAAGAGATTAGCTAGAACTGGGGTGTTACAGAATCCAAACCCAAACCCAAGTTGGATTGAGAGAAGGACTTGTTTCTTCTTCCACTAGGAAACCATTGTTCCAGTTTGACTTTTCAAACATCCTGTTTGACTTTCAATTTAGAGCTTTAATTCTCTCTTGCAAATGCTCACACCAATTTACCTAGGACATGATCCAATCATTCCACTTACCCATGACACATTCATGGACCATTCCCCTTCCGGAGTAGTGAACCTTCTAGACCTTCTAGAATCTTTCCCGAACTCCGGAATTGGACTTTCCTTATATGACTCTTATTCTCCGGACCATTACGGATCTCCTCGTGATATCTCGGATCCCATCCAAGACTCCAAACAACATTCAGTATCCCTACTAACATTCCATATCTACTAAACAACATCGAATCCTTAAGTGTGTCTCCCTACGTTTCGTGAATTATGCGGACATGACCGAGACACTTCTCTGATCAGTAACCAATAGAGGAATCTGGAAATTCATATGGCTCCCACATATTTGTACAATTACTTTGCGATCGAATGAACCACTTACATACGATACCAATTTCCCTTTGTCTCATGATAGTTTACTTATCCGAGGTTTTGATCGTTGGTATCTCTGCATACCTAGTTCAACCTCGTTCCCGATAAGTACTATTTTCTCGTTACCGTGATATGTGATCCCTTGTGAGCCAGTCACATGCTTGCAAGCCAATTGGATGACATTCCAACGAGAGGGCCCAGAGTATATATATATAACCGTCATATGGATGGACAAATCCCACTCTTGATTCATGTTCCTCAACCCATACTTTCCGAACACTCAATGCCACCTTTATAGCCACCCAGTTACGGTGTGGTGTTTGATGTACTCAAAGCATCCTTCCGGTGATGGTGATTAGCATGATCTCATGGTCGAAGGAATTAGGTTACTATGTATCAGAAAGCTTATAGCAAACGAACTATTGAAATGACTTGATCTTAATGTTATGCTTACCTATAGGAGTATGTCCATCATACCATTCTCCTAATGATATGATCTCGTTGTTAACAACATCTCAATGTTCATGATCAGGAAACCACGATCATCTATTAACCAACAAGCTAGTATTACAAAGAGGCTTTACTAGGGACTCCAATTTAGTTTACAAATCACACAAGTATTAATGTTTCCAATTAATACTATTATAGCATAAATGTAAACATTTATCATAAACACAAAGATATAATAATAACCACTTTTATTATTGCCTCTAGGGCATATATCCAATACCTCCTACAGCCGAGCGACTGGGAGATTCTGTTGAAGTCTCTGTCGCAGTGCTCAGACCTGGTGATGACGCCCCTATGTCCTGGCATCTTCAGTAGCAGGTATGCATAGTGCGGTACTGCCAAGAATATTGCAAATGCCACGCGCCCAAGGATGGCGTGGTACTGCGATGGCCAGTCCACCACATCGAACTTTAGTCGCCCGCGCCTAAAGTTTTCGGGCTGGCCAAAGATGACGTCTATCCATATCTTGCCCAAGGGGTATATGCCCTTCACTGGGACTATGTCGTGGAACGCCGTGTTTGACTGCTCCAAGCTGCATAGTGGGATCCGCATTGTTGTACTGGCGAATATCAGGTTGATGTCGGTGCCACCATCCATGAAGACGCGGCTCATGTTGAATCCCCCGATCTAGGCCTCGAGCACCAGGGCAGCATGACCTAGGCAAGGGATCTAGAATGGGTGTTCCAAACGATCGAAGGTGATGCAGGACTCCGAGCCGCTGAGGTACTCAGATATGGCTGGTAGAGAGGTCACAACCAGGCTGACTTGGCGAGTGATCTTCTTATGCACCCTATTGGTTGGGAGCCCCTTCTGGATCATCAGGGACCCTTTTGGTGGCAGGTACCCTCCTGCATTGTTATTTGGTGCTGGTGCGACTAGCGGCTATGATGGTCCGACGGGTGGTGGTGGAGGAGCTCCGTGGGCAATGGTACCTGGTGCGGGTGCGGGCCCGAACCCAGGGTTTATGGTCTGTTGCCGCATTTGGGTTAAGCCCTCGCTGAGCTTCTAGAATTATCGGTAGTCCTTGAGCATGTGGTTGGCCTTCTTCTTACCATCTTGCTTGTCGATGTAGAAGTGGATGGTGCAGGGGCCAGACAGCTTGTCATATGCCGAAGGCTCATCATCACGGTTGCGATGTTGCCATGCTTGCATGGGTCTTCTGTCGTGGCAGTAGTTGTTTCCGGGGTATCCGCTGTTGCTGTTGCCAGCATCGCGTTGATCGGCGTATCCATACGCAACCATGTCGACTCCGTCGCGGTCGTCGTATGATGGGGATTTGCCGAGTGGGGTATACCTAGCGGGACGTTCCCTACTGGATCATACTCCCAACGAGTGGGCCTACAGGACGGTGACTGGACTGCGACCCAAGAGGAAGCCTGGCGACTAGAAGCTGAAGGCCCAGAAGCATAGTTAGGCCCAGTCGGATTAGGTCAAAACCCTTCGAGTCCTTATCTGAATCGGTTGTAGATCTGTAAACCCTAGCGAGGTGACTCTATATAAACAACCCTAGGGTGCGCATAGCACTTACGTTCCATCATACACCCCCTCGACTCGTCGCCTAGCCGTCGAGCTCGCCCTTTGTACTCTCTCATCAATACAATCTAGCAGGAATAGATCTTTACCCTCCGGGGGGCCGAACCTGGGTAAATCCATGTGTCTTTGCCCTCATCTCGCACCGCAGATGGCTGGCCGCCATTGCCCCTCGTTCTACTACTCGCTGCCAATCGCAACATCTGCCGTGGCCATTTCCATGATAGTGGCACCCACCATGGGGCCTAGCCGGTCAGGCCCGTTTTCTACGGCGAGACCCTATTTTCCCATCAACCGGACGATCGCCACCGGTCGCATAATCGCCATCGGCAAGATCCTTCAGATCTTGCCCAGCATCTACGTCGCAGCGTCACGCCCGTTCACCCACAGTGTCATCATGCCGGTCGGCACAATCAGCCTCTTTGTCGGCTTCACTGACATCATCGTCTCGGAGGACTCGGCGCGCATCCGCTAGTCGCCTCCATGCGATCGACTCTCTGAGAGCCAGGTCTGCACCATCCACCGCCTTGCCTCCGAGTACGACTCGGCCACCAGCAACGTGGCCAAGACCAGCGCGGCCATGGACGATGAGGCCCTCAAATGACGATGCTGACTCGGCGACCCCGGCCTCAGTCGCCAGATCCATTGTCGTCGCATCGCCGGTAGGCTCCATCACCCAAGTCTCCAACATGGGGGATTTCGAGGATCCATCTATCCTTGGGATCTTGGACTCGACTCCAGATCGGAGAACTCTGGCGACCTCCATGCCGGATCCGGTCGCTTCATAGTGGCCTACATGGAGAGCGGCATGAGCGCCCCACCGGACCCTTTCTCCATGTCGATCCCGCCAACCGCGACGATGGGGGAGGTAGAGGACGCGCGCCTGCCACTTTCTCCGGAAGCAGGGCGGCCTCGAGTGGTCGCCCATCGATGGTGAATACACTAGAATTCCCTCCGCCCAAGCCCCTACAGCTCCAGCCAAGGGCCGCGCACACGGCGCTCTCCACCAACGACCCGCGACCTCTGAACAACATGTTCACTGCCAACGGGCAGCCAGTCGATGCATGGACCCACATCATCAACAACCAGAGCTGGCGTGCATGCCAGCCCAATGACCTAAGGCACACCCTCACCAACCACCACGATGGCGAACCAAGGGGCTCGCTCGGCCGAGTCGGCCCCTAGTGCTTTAGACCGATGATCCGAGGCGAGAAATATCTGGCCAACTTCAAAGCGCCAAAGGAGATCGAAAAGTAAAATCCCTCGTACGATCCAGCAATGTGTCTGGACACATACCTCATGGTGTTGGGAATCACCGGCCACACCGACCTACTCGCCGCTGGCTACCTCCCCCTGATGATGGAGGGAGCGACTCGGCAATGGATCAACACCCTCCGTACGGACAGCATCGATTCCTGGGAGGACATGCGTGACGCCTTCGTCAGGCACTTCGAGGGTTCTTACACCCGCGCCACCAGCATCGAGGACCTAGATCCATGCATCCATGGACCCCGCGAGTCGACCTGCAACTGGCTCCAAAGGTGGCAAGATCTATGGTTCAATGCGGCTGGCATCCACCCAGAGACGTCGATCCATTGCTTCAAGACCTCATGCCGCTACGAACCCCTGGTCTCCAAGCTCAAGCGGGTGTACAAGACACTTGACAACATCCCAGACCTCCTCAAGATTGTTAGGCGGTATGCGGAGGAGGACCCGAACCAAGAAACCGATGACGAGTCGGGTGGACATCACCGCTAGAGCAGCCACGACAATGGCAGGCAGCACAAGCTTCACTACAGCAACACTCTCCTCACCGCCAAGCTCCGTGGTGATGGGCGAGTCGACTTCGTCGCCCAAGAGCTTCCGCCGAGACGGAGGCCAACACCGTGACGGTGGAAACTTCCAAGTGAGGCCGAAATTCGACCCTGCAGCCCTCCTCAACCAACCCTGTGTGTTCCATAACAGGGAGGGGAAGCCCGCCACGCACATGACCACCGACTGCCACTCCCTCAAGGAGATCAAGAAGGCATGACACGCAAGGGAGGACCCCAACAACAACCCATCGAACGGCGGGGAATTCGGCAACGATGTCGGATTGCTCCGCACCTTCACCGGGCCCGGCATCAAGCATGAAAAGAAAGTCCTCGCCCGCTCTGTCGCCGTCAATGCGGTGTCCCAAGTCGACGTCCCCTGCTTCCTCAACTGGTCCAAGCAGCGCATCACATGGACCCGCGAGGACCACTCGCCACGGATCAAATATCTAGGGCGAGTCACCCTGATGGTCAAGCCCAAAGTGGGCGACTACTGGCTTCCCAAGACATTGATGGACGGCAGAGCTCCATCAACATACTCTACTTGGACACGTTCAGGCGGATGCGGCTCCCGCAGTTAATGATCGAGATGACCCTCACCACCTTCCACGGCATCATCACTAGTCGGAAGGTGTACCCAATCGTCAAGGTGACGCTGCCAGTCACCTTTGGCACACAAGCAAACTTCCGCCTTCAAGTTGGTCAGCTTCAACAACCCCTACTACTGCGTCTTAGGGCGACAAGCGTCCACCAAGTTCATGGCGGCACTGCACTACACGTACAAGGCGATGAAGCTACCAGGGCCGTGCGGCATCATCACCGTCCATGGCGACCCCGACATAGCCATTGAGTGCTAGTACAAAGGCTCCAAGCTCGCGGATGCCGTCATCGCTGTGGAGACCAACCACGTGGAGGAGCTCACCTTATACGCGAGCAGGGTTGACAAAGACGACCCTCCATACTCAAGAGGCCCAACATGGAGAACGGCGGGTCGACCGTGTTCGAGGCCACCACGCACACTGTAACATCCCAAAAATATTGATCAAGGTTATCAAATTCCAATCACCAAAATTAGGGTTAACAAAAACTTTTATTAATCAACATCATATGAATGCATGTGTGTATGTGATGATTGTATGAATGCATGAATGGACTTTTGTGATTTATCTAAATAGCAAGGAATGGTTTAAAGATGAAAACAACATCATCTAAAACATTTCCAAGAAGAAACAAATCGAGAGAAAATAAAAAACAAACCAAATAAACCAAATGGTCATTTTGCCAATCTTGCTCACTAGGCCACTTTGAGTGTTTCTAGTCCAAGATTTGAAACATTTCCATTTCCATTTCTTTTTACCCCTTGCTAGATCAAGTAAAAGTGAACCCAAGCCCACCTTTCAAACTTACAGAAACATTTGGCAACTTGATTCAAATGACAATTCAAAATTGAATCTTTAACATATGTGAAGATCACCCATTTTCAAAAACCAACCAAACCAATACCCCTTGACCTTTCCAACTAACCAGAGACTCCCTAGTATGTAACTAGCACACCCATAAAGTTTGAATCAAAAATTCAAATTTAAATGTCTTTCGGACATTTCATCAAACACCTTTCAAACAAAATCAACACTATAGTGAGCAGTGTTTGTGCCTAACTTGTTCCCTATCTATCTCACACTACACGCTCAGTAGATCATCCAACTAAATTAACCCCTCTAGCTCACTGTAAAACCGACCACACCATCAATGGAAAGCATGCCGAGAGCACCCTTGCCACCCCAATGTCGCCAACCAACTAGGAGCAGCGCTAGCCTCATCAACCTTGCCTGGACACGAGACACCGTCCACCGCCACCCCCTGACCAACGCTCGAGCCCTGCCAGCCACTGGACCACACGGAACACTCGCGCCCAATGTATCTGTGACCATGCCGAGAGCGCGCCAGAGCGCCCTGCTCGACACGCTTGCACAGACCGCGCCCCGCCCTTGCCTCGTGCAAGCGTGATCACCACCATCCCAGGAGACCGCCAAACAACCCCCTTCATTGCCATGCGACCTATAGCCGCTATGCGCCATTAAAACAGCCGCCGGACCCGCCTAGAGCACCACGACGTTTCGACCGTCTCGCACCGCCCCATGCCGCGTAACCATGCCGTTGAGCTTCGCCAGGCAGCACAACACCGCCCCTATCGTTGCCCATGCTAATAGCTCGCTGTGCTGACGACCACGACGAGCTCCACCCACGCCCTTCGGTCCCCTCATTGCACTATAAATAGAGGCCACCCCAGTTTGAACTCAGCACACCATCTCTCTCCCCTCTCTCTCAGAACCACTCCCACTCATTCCCGGAGCAAAGCGAGCAGCAAATCGCCAGAATTTGGCCGGATTCTGCTGTGGAGGTGGAAGAAAGGAGTCGTTAATTGGAGCAGCCCCAGGAGAAGCCGCCGGTACCAGGAGGTTCGACGTCGTCGACTTCGTCGTTCGCCCTATCGCCGACTCTCTCCTGAGCCCCGACGCTAGTACCGATCAAGGATACGAGGAGGAAGGAGAATACTACGTGGAAGAAGCCGAGGAGAACTTCAACCACTGCTCTGCACAAGGCAAGCCTTACTATACAAGTTGACTTAGCAAGCTATTAACTGAGCAAGCTAAAACTTGCAAGCTTATACTAATATCTTAGCAAACTACTACCTTAGTAAGATAAGCTAAACCATGCAAGTTTTACTTGCAAGCTTACACCACTTGATACCTAATCCTAGTTTTATTTGCAAGCTTAGTTATTTTAATTCTTATTCAAATCTTTCTGTTAGAGTTTACTTGGTAACTTGTAGATTCTAGAAAGATATGTGAAGGTAGCATAAAGAGCATAAAACTTGGCCTAAGTTAGATAATCTTGATGTCATCCTGAGGCATGAGATTGAACTTAGATAAGCTACACTTGTTTACCACCCCTTCTTAGTATTTATCACCACTTGTAAATGCTAGTGCTAAGCATAAAACTTGATCAACTTTAGATGGGAATAATTGGTGAAAATGGTTATGAAAACCTTAGAATGACGAGTCATTCTACTGAAATGAATTGACATGTGTTCTTGAAACAACAGATGATTTTGATGATGAAAATGTTATGGCATGAGCCTTAGCCCCGTTATAAAACTGATGGTTGTCTGGATGCGATGCCATTCCAATTTTACCGTACAACCACAATACCCGAAAATTTGGGTAGGGCTTGACTGGAAATTTATATACCTTAGTATGAGTTCCCTTGCGGCCAAGGTTTGAGCTAAGGCTACCTTGTGAAGATTGTCCACCTGTGCAGTTCCCAAGATGACAGTTGGTCATGGTTGGGAGGCCAAACTCACAGGAGAGGTGCCTATACGAGGGCGTGTAATTGAAAGGTTAGGATTGATTATCCGCATACTGAGTATGGTGAATTCAGGATTGTTCCCGATGGATGTATTGAATATTGTGGTGAAAGTGTACCACCTCTGCAGAGTGTCAAACTATTCGAGTAGCCGCGTCCATGGATATGGACAGTTGGAGTTGCCATACTGTTCCGTCGTCAGATGTTTTCAGAAGGACTTATGAAATGATTCATGACTTTGACTTGACCACAACAGGGTTGTGATATGAAATTCAAGTTCCCCCTTAGGTGTTATAAAACTTTCAACTAGCTTTCTTTGCTTCTGAACTCAGTAGAGATAAATCTGGCTTTTTGCAAAACAACCTAGAGCTTAGTATTTCCTACTCCAAAACCACTTCACTTGTTAGTATTAGTTTGCGAGTACTTAAAGAGTACTCATGGCTTTGTCCCTGGCTATTCCTGTGGCCAGACTATGAAGAGGACTATCAGGAGGACGTACACCAGGAAGGTTATGACAACTAGGATCATCTCCCATCATCAGCATTTCCTGTGAGAATGAAGATGGAGCTTCGCCCACGCTACCATTATTGTTACATTATTCCGCTGCTACAATTGTATTAAGACTGTATCATGTGATCCTTTATTTGTTGTAAGACCTGATGTATGGTTTGTAATTGATGATGTACTGTGATATCCAAATCTGTTATCTCTCGCAAAAATGGTAATCCTGGGATTGCGATGTATGGCATAATAGGCATTTGGGATTAAAAAACGGGTGTTGACAAGTTGGTATCAGATCCATCCTGACCATAGGAGACCCTATTTTAGAATGGACGTTTGAATCAAAAACTTATTTTTCAAAACCAAAGAAGTGAGTATTTATGAAAACTTATTCTCATTCTTATCACTCAGACTCTTTCATGAAAATTCATGTTCCTCAAAAATTCTTGCAAACTTACATGAAATTTGACACACTTGATCACTCTAATAAACTACTCATCCTATATTCTTGTAGATGGACGGGAAGTATAGCAAGTTTTATCAGTTGGGGAATGGAGGAGACCTCATCTTTGAGCGTGACTTGGACCAGCTGTCGGAGATGCTGGAGCGTCCGCACCCTGAGTTCTTCAGAGCTCAGCTCAACGATCAGGAAGGAGAGGAGTTGCAATGGCTGGTTGTTGCAAGTCTCTGAGGAAAGATCGAAGCCCCTGCCTCAGAGGGAATTCAGTTCACCTTGAGAGAGAACAACTGGATCGATGGACTTGCCAGGGCAATGCAGGAAGCTCTTGCCCGTCTATGTGAATCTAACACCCCAGTTTTAGCTAATACTTAATTAGGGTTTGATTGTGGATTGCATGAGTACCATATCCTAAAATCCATGCAAAAAGAAATACAACAAAAACCTAAAACCCTAATCCTCCTCCTCTATTTGAAAATACATTTAAATGGTTTTGATTTTCAAAACTGCCAAAATGTTGGAGCCCAAATGGACTAATAGGGCCCCACACTAATTTCCTATGTTTCATAAAGTTCTGGTATTTTTTTATTACTCCAAAACAGAATTTGAAATGAAATTACAAAGAGAAAACAGATTTTAGAAAAAGGAAAAAGTTTCTGCAAAATAAAACAGCAGCCAGCAAGCCAACAGGCCGAGTAGCCCACCAGCCCAGCTTCCTCTTCTTTCTGCCTGCTGCCCAGCGTGTAAGCCAGCAGCCCACCCCGGCCCAAGCGCGGCCCAAGTCAGCCTGTTCATGGCCCGTACCGCTTTGGCCTTCCTCCTTTGTCGTCTTTTTCAACGACGCGTCGACGGCAAGCTGTTGCGTGCCTTGCCGTCGGCCGTCGATCGTCTTCGTGCTATGATGCCCGCCGCCGCCATTCGACGCAAGGATATGAACCTCCACGATCTCCTCTTCCTCCTTATCCCCATCTCTCTTTCTCTCTCGCTCTGTGCCGCTCGCCACAAAACCCGAACCCTAGCTCCGGCCAGGACCTCGCCGTTCCCATTGTTACCAGCCTCCCCTCGTCGTTCTGAATCTACCAACATGACTGCCATGCTCAACTTCATCTTTTGCCCCCACACACGCAAGCCGGAGAGCGCCCTATCGTCGCAATCGACCCCTCCGTCTCCGACAAGCTCCGGCACCATCACCGTCGATTCCGGCCGCGTCCGATCTCGCCCGGCTTCGCCGACCCTTCCTCAGCAACCGTGGTTAGCTACTGGTGCCTATGGCACCCTCCTCTAGCTCGATTGCTTGTTGTAGTGCTACCGCGCCGATGATCTGCAAGCGCCGCCGCCGCTGCCTGCCGTGCGTCCTGCTCCGGCGACCAACAGAGGGCGCCGCCGCCAAGTTTGAGTCCGCCTAGATGCGCTGATTCCAGCACGCAAAGCCCCGCATCCCCGCCTGCTCTCATCCGCTGCCTACCATCGTTGTCTGACATGTCTCCGGAGAGCCCAACGTGGCGTCTAGGTGGCATCGACGTGGCCTCACCGTGGCCTGTTGACCCAGCGTGTCCACCGTGGATTGATGATGTGGCCTCGGGCCCAGTCGTCAGCGACTAGGTCTAGGTACAGACTAGTGAAAAATGTCCCTCCCCTGTGCTGACATCATGTTGACGCAATAAACCTTTTTAAATTGATTTATAATTCCATAAAATGTTATAATCTTGTAAAATCAATATCTAATAATTTATAAGTCAGAAAAATATGAATAATATATCAAAATGTTCAGAAAAATGAAACATGGTATCTAAGCTATAATAATGCATTGTTCAACAACTTAAATGGCAAGTATAATTAGAAGAACATAGCAACCCCTCTCATATACATCCGGAGTTTTCCCGAGTTAGGGTTGTACCCCTCGGAACCTCGATTAAATTGTCGAGCATGCCTTAGGGTTACTTTTCAATACAATTCAACTTGTAATATCATCATATTTGCTTGAGCATTGCATCCCTGCCATGTGTTGATTGTTTCCCTCTCTTTCCAGTGTTTGATTCTTCCCCGTAGAATACGATATCGAGATCAAGATCGAAGACCGAGGCCAACACCATCGAATTTCAAAGATCGACAAACAATACTTGACCAACTATAACCAAGTCAAGTACAAGGCTCCCGAAGATCTACTTATCTGTTATCAACTGGCAAAGGAAAGCTTAGTACCACCATGATATAATCCTATGATTTCGAAAGCATTTCATTTCCTGCCATGATGCATACGATTCTATTATGTTCTTTTATCGATAGATAGAGTATCCTATCTGTTGCATTACTCCCTTTGATCTTATATTACCTGATCCACTGATCCTAGCATAACTATGTTTGGCTTGTGTGCACTGCTAGAGCTATTATATACGTCCTTGTTAGCCATGCATAGCTGTTGAGTCTGGTCCATCCAGATGATGTATCAGATGCAGAGAATCTAGTATGACGGGAGAACGTGATGAGGTGAGATCAGAGGTGATATGAGTTAAACATGCTAAGGCTTGTATGGGAGGCCATGGTGGGATGTGGTTTTTCTAGTCCCATGCTCGCCACCACTAGGAACCGAGTTCTTGCCTTTGGAACCGAGATGAGCGTACAGCCACACGGGGCTTGGGAACCCCTCGCCTGATTAACTTGCCTAGTAGGTTCCATGAGTCACATAGTTCGGGCGTTCCATTCGAAATATGCATAGAAAACCTTTTGAAAGATTTGTCGGGTGAAGGTGCATTCATAACAGGTAGGGAAGCATGGACCGGGTTGCTTGGGGTTGATAGCGCCCCTGGTAAACCAACCTCACCTCACATATTTAAGTACCGGCTTTGGGATTTGACCTGTTATGGCGGAACCATACTTATTGCGTGACTCATGGTCTCGGCGAAAGCAAGGTAAAGGTCGTGGCTAACCACCCTCTATCGGCCTTCCAAGGAAGAGGGCTAATGTACTGGCATTAAGAGTCGGTTGGTACGTGTGGGTAAAGTTGTACACCCCTGCAGGGTTAAATCTTTTCGAAAAGCCATGTTCATGGTTATGAACGCTTGGTGACCAGATTCTAAGATCATAGAGAACTATAACCTAATGGTAAAACTTGGCAGATCAACGTGTGCTTAAGGATGCTTCCTCATGGGTACGAGGGGGTGATCCTAGTTGGTAGATGATGATGACTTGGTGGATATCAAAAGATGATGATCAATATTTCGGAGACGTCGCTCTCTCATCCCCTTTTAAAATATTCTTATTAGACGAGCTTCTTCTCTCTCTTGTTTTATAAACAGAGATGGCTTTATGCAAAACAACTCCACCAGCCATAAGTATTGCGGAGTACACCTTGTACTCACCCTTTCTTTGTTGATACTTTTGGCACAGTAAGTGTTCCATGAAGATCAGTTTGGTACTACATCGACACCGACGAGTAGATTGGGGTTCTCGGCCGACAGCCTGGAATCTATGGGCTGGGACGTCATCGTTATGCTTCAGGCCTCTTAGGCCATTTGTTAAGTTTGCTATACTTAATAGCATAATTTGCCTTCCATTGTTTGATGTTTGTGGTCAGTGACCTCTTCTTGTAATAATTTGGTTCTCTGCTCAGATATGAGCTTGCTTTAATAATTTTGTGTCGTAGGGTCACTGTTGTGTTATCGATTTTTCACTGGATATCCTCGAGCTCAACGTTAAGCTTATGTCAGACGGAGGTCTGGGATTTGTTTAGCCCTGATCCCGGGGGTGTCACAGTGAACAAAGTATCAATCATATCAAGGGTACCTGCTTTGAGTTCTATCCAAGGCTTGATGTTATGGGACATCCACTAGAGGCCCCACATCACCATCAGCTGAAGACTCAATTGAACCACCTCAGCTTCATGATGTATGACCGTCAGAAGGAGTTGGACAATGCCCGCACCTACGCCAACCACAAGTACGTCATCTCCGTCAAGAAGGATCAGACCATTGCCATGCTAGTGAAGTATCGCCAGTCTCGTCGCCATCAGCTCGACAAGAAGGAGTGCATTATTGCCCGTCTTTGCCACAGGATCACAGAGTTGGAGGAGACTGTCCAAGAGAGAGACATGCAGCTGGAGGAGATGGATAATGCAGGAGAAGACCTTTGTGGAGACCCCTACTCCTATCTTAGTGACGATGATGACTTTCTGGAGGATCAGGCCATGGACTTCTTCACCGATGAGGATGACTTCGCCTTCATTGATGACGATGATGAGGATGACGAGGACACCGATTCCGAGAAGTAGTAGGACTTGAGCACTAGCTTTAGTGAGTTGTATCCGGTATCACTGTATCGTAGTTTCACCGAATGGTTCTTAAAACCATCTGTTTTCCTTTGTTGTGGTGTGTGTTTGTATCGTGTAATATGAATGATTGAAAAGCAAGTTGCTAGAAAAACCTGAGTTAAACTTTGAAAACTTTTCAAAAAAAACCCCTGAACCTTAGAAATTCCCCCTTTTCTCATGAGCTATCTCAATATTTAGATGCCTCGCGGAGGAAGCAGTTCATCCCCGGACCCGGTGTTGCAAATCTTGCAAATGTTGGTTTCAGACCGCGAAGCTGAAAGAGCCGAACGTCAAGCCAACTTATCCACCCTTCCGCACATCGCTCAGATGGCCAACAACAATCAAGGCCATGGAAATCATGACAACCATGGATCCAAGATCAAGAATTTCCAGAACACCAATCCACCCATTTTCACTAAGTCTGAAGAGCCCCTAGATGTAGATGATTGGATGCAAACCATGGAGAACAACTTAGAGGTTGCAGGAGTGGAAGCCAACGAGAAGGTACTGTTTGTTACCCACTACCTGGCCGGAGATGCAAGAGCATGGTGGAACAGCGTTCGTGCCATGAATGGAGGACAGATGATGACTTGGGAGGAATTCAAAGTCATGTTCAGCAGAACCCATGTGCCACCGGGTTTGATCAAGAGGATGAGAGATGAATTCAGAGAACTGAAGCAAGGGAGAATGACGGTAGTTGAGTACCGTGACAATTTTTTGTCATTGGCTAGGTATGCCCCTGATGAGATAGACACTAAAGCCAAGAAGAAGGAGAGGTTCCTGAATGGTCTGCATGATGAGATGCAGACAGTGTTAGTCAATATCCCCTTTGCTGATATTGAAGCCTTAGTGGACTCTGCCATTCAGATGGAAGGCAAGATCAACCAAGCTAATGAGAACCGCAAGCGTCGCATGATACATCAACCAGGAACCCATCATACCCCAAAGTATCCCCCCAACCCATCTCCTGGAATTTCCCCAAGAACCAACAGACCCCCGATGAACCGTCCAACCTATCCCAACCGTGGAAAGCCAAGGCCCGGAGGAAATCACAACAACCCCGGGAACCCTAGCAATTTCAACCGTGCACCACCCAAGTTCAACAACAACAATGCCACCACCAACACCAACACTGCCCCAAGGACTCGAAGAAATGTTGTGCATGTTGCAGCAAAGGACAAGTCTCAGGTGACTTGTTATGAATGTAGAACCAAGGGTCACTATTACAATGAGTGCCCCAAGAAGATTGCTGCAGCCTCCAATGCAAATGCCCCAGCTTAGCAGCAGCGTCATTTTCAGCCCGGAAGAAGGTTTTCCCTAGGGAATTCGCTCAACCGCAACGTCCGTCTCTTTATCATGCATGCTGAAGAAGCCCAAGAAGCGCCATATGTCATGCTGGGTATATTTTCTGTCAACTCAGTACTTGCCGGAGTGTTGTTTGATTCTGGAGCATCGCACTCATTTGTTACTGAAGAATTTGCATGCACTATTAAGATTCAACCCACCAAATTGAAGCATGTTATGATAGTTCAAATACCTGGTTCAACCACCAAAGCTAGACAAATTTGCAAGCCCATACCTATCTGAATCCATGGCATAGATTTTTATGCTAATATAATAGTACTTGGAACAAAAGTTTTGTAAGTAGTACTAGGAATGGATTGGATGTCGAAAGATAAAGGATTAATCGACTGTGCCAAGAAAGCCATAACCATGACCAGTACATCCGGAGTATCAGTAGAGCATGTATCAGAAACCTTGCCCCGTCAATTCAAATGCAACAAGAGTATAACCCAACCAAACATTGACCAAGTCAGAATAGTCTGTGAATACCCCGATGTATTTCCAGATGTTTTCCCCGGTATGCCCCCAGATCGGGATATCGAGTTTATCATTGAACTAATCCCTGGAACTGGACCATAGCCCAAAGACCATATAGTATGAACCCGTCTGAATTAGTGGAGCTGAAGAAGCAACTAGATGCTATGCTGGAGATAGGATTGATCCAACCAAGTGCGTCGCCATGGAGAACACATGTCTTATTTGTGGACAAGAAAGATGGAGGTAACCATTTGTGTAGGGATTATCGGAAGTTAAATGATGTCACCATCAAGAACAAGTACCCACTGCCGAAGATAGAAGACCTGTTTGACCAATTGACTGGTGCCAAAGTGTTTTCTAAGATTGATCTTAGAATTGGTTATCATCAGCTCAAGATTCGCACAAAGGATATTCCAAAGACTGCCTTTACCACCAGATATGGATTATACGAGTATACTTTCATGTCTTTTGTATTAACCAATGCCCCCGCTTATGTCATGAACCTCATGAATAAGATTTTTATGGACTTCTCCGATAAGTTTGTCGTTGTTTTCATCGATGACATTCTGATCTATTCCAAATCATAAGAAGAACATGTGCTACACTTAAGGACCATCCTTGGCACCCTAAGGGAGCATTAGTTGTATGCCAAGTTTAGCAAATGTGAATTCTGGTTACAGGAGGTAGGATTCATTGGACATATCGTATCAGCCGAAGGAATTGTCGTTGACCCTGCAAAGGTGAAGGATGTTGAATATTGGCAAGCCCCAACCACTCAAACCTAATTTCATCCATTTCTCGGATTAGCGGGATACTACCGCAAGTTCGTAGAAGGATTCACGAGCATCATAAGACCCATGACCCAATTGCTGAAGAAGGATAAGAAGTTTGAATGTATGAACAAATGTGAAGCGGGTTTTCAAGAACTCAAGAGGAGATTGATTTTAGCCCCAATCTTGATCATGCCGGATATTACGAAGTCCTTTGATGTGTATTGTGACGCATCCAATATTGGTCTCGGATGTGTGTTGATGCAAGATGGCAAAGATATATCTTATCTATCCTGACAACTAAAGCAGCATGAACTGAATTATCCTACCCATGACCTTGAACTAGCAATCGTAGTTCTAGCCCTGAAGACATGGAGGCATTACCTCATGGGAAACCGTTGTGAGATTTATTCGGATCACAAGAGCCTAAAGTATACATTCACTCAGAAGGAGCTGAATATGAGGCAGGGGAGATGGATAGATCTAATCAAGGACTACGATCTAGACATTCACTATCACCCTGGTAAAGCCAATGTGGTAGCAGATGCCCTTAGCAGATTGTCGTGCCGCTTGAACTCCATGATTCTAAAGAAGCAACCAAGTTTGCACAAGGAGATGGAGGATTTAAGAATGGAATTAGTAAGTGAAGGATTTCTGGCTAGCATAGAACTCCAACCCACTTTGATCAGTTAGATCCAGGAGGCGCAGAAAGGATAGTATCGACGAAACTAAACATTGTATCGGTACAGGGGAAGTACCTGGATTCACCGAAGATGAAGAAGGAGTTCTGTGGTACAAAGGACGTCTCTGTGTACCAGCAGATTCAGAGTTGAAGGAAGCCATCTTGAAACAGGCCCATGATACTCTTTATTCTATCCACCCCAGAGGGACAAAGATGTATCAGGATTTAAAGGAACAACTTTGGTGGCATAAGATGAAGAGAGAAATCGGAAGCTACATCGCCAAGTGTGATATTGTCAGAGAGTCAAGGAGGGACATCAGAGACCCACAGGACTGTTGCAACCACTACAGATTCCAGAATGAAAATGGGATTCCGTTAGAATGGACTTTATCACCGGATTGCCTACTTCTAGTAGGGGAAATGACTCTATTTGGGTCATAGTTGATAGTTTGTCCTAAGTAGCCTATTTCTTACAAGTCAAGACCACTTACCAGAGATCGAAGCTAGCAGAGTTATACATCGCAAGAATCGCCAGTTTGCACGGAGTCCCCAAGAACATTGTGTCAGATCGAGGAACTCAGTTTACCTCGAGATTTTGGAAGAAAGTCCAAGAAGGATTGGGAACCCGACTGGATTTCAGCACAGCTTATCACCCTCAGACCGATGGACAAACGGAGCGAGTAAATCAAATACTCGAATATATGTTGGTAGCATGTGTGCTAGAGTATGGATCTAAATGGGAAGACTGTCTGTCTTTCGCAGAATTTTCATACAACAACAGTTATCAAGCTAGTTTGCAAATGGCCCCATAAGAATTCATGTATGGAAGGAAGTGTCGTACCCCTTTGAATTGGTCGGAAGTAGGAGAGAGTCAGATTTTCGGACCCGACATCCTACGGGAAGCAGAAGAGAAAGTTCACAAGATCCGTGAACACCTCAAGACCGCCCAATCCAGACAGAAGAGTTATGCCGACAAGAGACGTCGAGACCTCTCTTTCAATATCGGAGATTTTGTGTATCTCAAAGTGTCACCTTTGAAGGGAATGCAGCGTTTCCATCTCAAAGGAAAGTGAGCCCCTAGATATATCGGGCCCTTCAAGATTTTGAATAGTCGAGGAGAAGTATCGTATCAACTGGAACTGCTAGAGGAGATGTCAACAGTGCACAATGTGTTCCATATATCGTTGCTTCGCAAATGCCTTGATGTTCCGGAGAAGACAGAAGTTTTCAATAAGATTGATCATTGCACCATAGAGATCAACGATGACCTGATGTATACTGAAGTACCCATCCGTATTTTGGAGGAAGCTTTCCGAACCACCAGGACCCGAAGCATCAAGTTTCTCAAGATCCAGTGGAGTAACCATACTAAAGAAGAAGCTACATGGGAACAAGAAGACTACATCAAGACGGAGTTTCCCGATCTTTTTAAATCTTAGTTTTTCTTCTTTCTTCTCTCTCAAACCTCGGAATGAGATTTTGTTTAAGGAGGTAAGGTTTGTAACATCCCAAAATATTGATCAAGGTAATCAAATTCCAATCACCAAAATTAGGGTTAACAAAAACTTTTGTTAATCAACATCATATGAATGCATGTGTGTATGTGATGATTGTATGAATGCATGAATGGACTTGTGTGATTGATCTAAATAGAAAGGAATGGTTTAAAGATGAAAACACCATCATCTAAAACATTTCCAAGCAGAAAGAAATCAAGAGAAAATCAAAAACAAACCAAATAAAGCAAATGGTCATTTTTGTCAATCTTGCTCACTAGGCCACTTTGAGTGTTTCTAGTCCAAGATTTGAAACAGAAACAGTTCCATTTATTTTCACCCCTTGATAGTTCAAGTAAAATTGAACCCAAGCCCACCTTTAAAACTTACAGAAACATTTGGCAACTTGATTCAAATGACAATCAAAATTGAATCTTTAACATATGTGAAGATCACCCATTTTCAAAAACCAACCAAACTAGTACCCATTGAACTTTCCAACTAACCAGAGACTCCCTAGTATGTTACTAGCACACCCACAAAGTTTGAATCAAAAATTCAAATTTAAATCTCTTTCGGCCATTTCATCAAACACCTTACAAACACAAATCAAACAAAACATCAAACACTATAGTGAGCAATGTTTGTGCCTAACGTGTTCCCTATCTAGCTCACACTACACCCTCAGTAGATCATCCAACTAAATTAACCCCTCTAGCTCACTGTAAAAACCGACCACACCATCAATGGCAAGCATACCGAGAGCACGCTTTCCACCCCAATGTCGCCAGCCAGCTAGGAGCAGCGCTAGCCTTGCCAACCTTGTCTAGGACACGAGCCACCGTCCAACGCCACCCCCTGTCCAACGCTCGAGCCCTGCCAGCCACTGGACCACACGGAATGTTCATGCCCAATGCCTCTGCGACCATGCCGAGAGCACGCCAGAGTGCCACGCTCGACACGCTCGCATAGACCGCGTGCCGCCCTCGCCGCGTGCAAGCATGATCACCACCATCCCAGGAGACCTACAGACAACCCCGTTCGCTGTCGCGCGACCCGTAGCGGTTGTGCACCATTAAAACAGTCGTTTGACCCGCCTAGAGCACTGCGACGTTCTGGCAGTCTCGCACCGCCCCACGCCGTGTAACCATGCCGTTGAGCTTCGCCAGGGAGCACAGCACCGCCACCTATCGTCGCCCACGCCAATAGCTCGCTGTGCCGACGACCACGACGAGCTCCACCCGTGCCCTTCGGTCCCCTCACTGCACTATAAATAGAGGCCACCCCCATTCGAACTCAGCACACCATATCATTCCCCTCTCTCTCAGAACCACCCCCACTCATTCCCGGAGCAAGCAAGCAGCACATCGCCGGAATTTGGCCGGAGTCTATCGTGGAGGAGGAAGAAAGGAGCCATTGATTGGAGCCGCCCCAGGAGAAGCCGCTGGTACCAGGAGGTTCGCCGTCGTTGACTTCGTTGTTCGCCCCCATCACTGACCCTCGCCTGAGCCCGACGATATTACCGATCAAGGATACAAGGAGGAAGGAGAATACTATGAGGAAGAAGTCGAGGAGAACTTCAACGACTGCCCTACACAAGGCAAGCCTCACTATACAAGTTGACTTAGCAAGCTTATACTAATATCTTAGCAAGCTACTACCTTAGTAAGCTAAGCTAAACCATGCAAGTTTTAGATGCAAGCTTACACCACTTTATACCCAATCCTAGTTTTATTTGCAAGCTTAGTTATTTTAATTCTTATTCAAAGCTTTATGTTAGAGTTTTCTTGGTAACTTGTAGATTCTAGAAAGATATGTGAAGGTAGCATAAGATCATAAAACTTGGCCTAAGTTAGATAATCTTGATGTCATCCTGAGGCATGAGATTGAACTTAGATAAGCTACACTTGTTTACCATCCCTTCTTAGTATTTACCCCCACTTGTAGATCCTAGTGCTAATCTTAAAAATTGATCAACTTTAGATGGGAATAATTGGTGGAAATGGTTATGAAAACCTAAGAATGATGAGTCATTCTACTGAAATGATTTGACATGTGTTCTTGAAACACCAGATGATTTTGATGATGAAAATGTTAAGGCATGAGCCTTAGCCCCGTCATAAAACTGATGGTTTTCTGGAGGCGATACCATTCCTATTTTACCGTACAACCACAATACCCGAAAATTTGGGTAGGGTTTGACTGGAATTTATATACCTTAGTATGGGTTCCCTTGCGGCCAAGGTCTGAGCAGAGGCTACCTTGTGAAGATTGTCCACCTGTGCAGTTCCCAAGATGACTGTTGGTCATGGTTGGGAGGCCAAACTCACAGGAGAGGTGCCTATACTAGGGCGTGTAATTGAAAGGTTAGGATTGATTATCCGCATACTGAATATGGTGAATTCAGGATTGTTCCTGATGGATGTATCGAATATTGTGGTGAAAGTGTACCACCTAACCAGAGTGTCAAACTATTTGTGTAGCCGCGTCCGTGGTTATGGACAGTTGGAGTGGCCAGACTGTTCCATCGTCAGATGTTTTTAAAAGGACTTATGAAATGATTCATGACTTTGACTTGACCATAACAGGGTTGTGATATGAAATTCAAGTTCCCCCTTAGGTGTTATAAAACTTTCAACTAGCTTTATTTGCTTCTGAACTCAATAGAGATAAATCTGGCTTTTTTCAAAACAACCTAGAGCTTACTATTTCCTACTCCAAAACCACTTCACTTGTTAGTATTAGTTTGCGAGTACTTAAAAGAGTACTCATGGCTTTGTCCCTGGCTATTCCTGTGGCCAGACTATGAAGAGGACTATCAGGAGGACGGACAACAGGAAGGTTACGACAACTAGTGTCATCTCCCATCGTCAGCATTGCCTGTGACCATGAAGATGGAGCTTCGCCCATGCTACCGTTATTATTACGTCATTCGCAGGCGACTCCGGCCTTACGGTAACGATCGGAACATGCATGAGCCCCACATAGGAAAGCGCGCTCATTGAGTTCCTACGTGACAATCGCGACATCTTCGCATGGAAGCCATCCGACATGCCAGGTGTCTCGAGGGAGCTCGCTGAGCAAAAACTCAACGCCGACCCCAAAGTGCGACCCGTCAAACAGTCGCTGTGGCCCTTCAAAGAAGAGAGCCGCCAAGCAATCGCCGAGGAGGTGCATCCTCTACTCGCTGCAGGCTTCATACGGCCAATCAAATACTCCAAGTGGCTGGCAAACCCAGTCCTGGTCGAAAATAAGAACGGGACCTTGAGAATGTGTATCGACTACACAAACCTCAATAGCGCCTGCCCAAAGGAGCAGTTTGTCCTCCCACGAATCGATCAGTTCATCGAATCAACCGCGGGATCGGATTCGCTGTGTTTCCTTGAAGCCTACTCTGGTTACAACTAGATCAAAATGGCGGTAGAGGACCAGGATAAGACGGTGTTCATCACGCCATTCGGTGCCTTCCGCTACACTACCATGACGTTCGGCCTCAAGAATGCCGAGCGAACTATCAGCGGTGCATGCAGGAGTGCCTTGCGATCCAAATTTGCCTCAACATCCACGTCTACATCGACGAGGTGGTGGTAAAGTCCATTCGCCAGAGCGATCTACTCGCTGACCTGGCCGAAAGCTTCGCAAATCTGCGGAGGTACAAGATCAAACTCAACCCACGGAAGTGCACCTTCGGTGTACCCACTGGATAACTACTGGGGTACATAGTCTCCAAGCGAGGCATCGAGGCAAACCCCAACAAGATCAACACGATCTCCCGGCTCTGCAAACCCGAGTGCCTCTGCGACATCCAAAAGTTGGCCGGGCGAGTCGCGACTCTCATTCGCTTCATCCCCTGGCTAGGCAAGAAGGAAATGCCTCTCTACCGCCTAATGCGCAAGAAACCCACGTTCCAGTGGTACAAGGAGGCGGACGACGCGCTCCACACACTCAAAGAAGTGCTACTCGTGGCCCCACTGCTCACCGCCCCTATCGACAAGGAGCCAATTCTCCTCTACGTCGCGGCATCCGAGCGAGTCGTTAGCACCGTCATGGTCGTCGAACAGCCAGAAGAGGGCAAGGAGCACCCCGTCTACTACATCAGAGAGGTACTCACCGAGTCGTGACAACGCTACCCGCAGTACCAGAAACTGGTATACACGGTCTTCCGAGCCCAGCGGCGGCTACTGCACTACTTCTAGGAGCACCCAATCACGGTCTTCTCCTCTGCGCCATTTCAGGACATCATTCCGCAATTGCAAGGCGACTGGGCGACTCGCCAAGTGGGTCGTCGAGATCAGCGTCCACAATATCAAGTATGAGCCGCGCAAGGTAATCATGCCGCAGGCCCTGGCGGACTTCCTCGCCGACTGGGAGGAGGCGCAACAGCCAGAGAAGCTGCCGTACCTCCATTACTGGTCGCTCCACTTCGACGGGTCCAAGAACACAGACGACACGGGGTCAGGAATCGTACTCACATCCCCCAGTGGCGACAAGCTGCGCTACATGTTGTACCTCGACTTCACCCCCTACACCAACAACATGGCCGAGTAAGAGGCTCTCCTTCACGGCATGCGAGCCGCCAAGGAGATGAACATCAATCGCCTACGGTGCTACGGCGACTCCGACCTCGTCGCCGCGCAAGTCGCCAGTACTCGTGACACCGTCTCCGCCACCATGGCGGCATACCTCCAAGCAGTGGACTAGTTGGGGGGCCACTTTGCAGGCTACTCCATCTAGTGGATCGACCGGCACAGGATAGATGAGGTTGACGCCCTCTCTCGCATCGGGTCGGCTCGTCACGCGCCACCCGCCGGTGTCGTCCTCGACACCATCCACAAGCCCTCCATCTCTCCCCCGAAGGAGATCGATCTCGGGATCCCGCTGCAAGAAGAACCAGCTTTGGTCGCCATGATCGCGGAGCCAAGCGACTGGACCGCATCATACATCGCCTACCTCGAGGGAGGGATCTTGCGCCGCTGCAAATCATGCGCCGCTGCAAATACTTCATCATCGTCAACGGTGAGCTCCACAAGCGCAGCGTGACCGGCGTGTTCCAACACTGCGTGCAGCCTCCGGAAGACCACAAGATCCTCAGGACATCCACGCCGGCGACTGCGGCCACCACGCCGGCGCCCAGTCCCTGGTAGCCAAAGCCATGTGACATGGCTTCTACTGGCTCACCGCGCACGCCGACGCTGTCTACATCGTCCAAACATGCGTCGGGTGCCAAAAGTACGCCAACCAAACGCACGTACCCAGCTCGGAGCTCAAGACCATCACCATCACCTGGCCATTCGCCGTATGGGGCATGAACATGGTGGGCCCCTTCAAGAAGTCCCCCTCTGGCTATACCCACCTCCTGGTCGCAGTCCACAAATTCACCAAGTGGGTGGAGGCCAAGCCAGTCTGCAAGTGCGACGGGAAGACCACCGCCAAATTTCTACGCGAGATCATCTACCGCTACGGATTACCGCACAGCATCATCACAGACAATGGCACCAACTTTGCCAAGGGCGCCATGGCCGAGTACAGCGAGGAGCACAACATACGGCTCGACCTCGCCTCAGTCGCCCACCCGTAGTCCAACAGTCAGGCGGAACACACCAACCAGAGCATCCTCCATGGCCTCAAACTATGACTGCAAGTTGCCCTTGAACAAACTCCAGGGTGCTGGGTAGAGGAGCTCCCCTCCATCATCTGGGGCATCCGCACCTCCATCAACCGATCGACTGTGTTCATGCCCTTCTTCATGGTGTACGGCGCCGAAGCCGTCATGCCGACTTACCTCGAGCACGGCTCTCCTCATGTCGTCAACTACGCAGAGGTCGACAACGAGCTCGCACGCCAAGACGGGGTCGACCAGCTCAATGAAGCATGCGACCTAGCTCGCTCCCGCACCGCCATCTACCAGAAGGGACTCACAACTTCTAGGAAGGCGAACTGGTCCTGCGACTGATCCAGGACAAGAAGGGCATGCACAAACTCTCCCCCATTGGAAGGACCATTCGCCATAGGGCGAGTCTTGGGCAACGACACCTACTACCTCATCGACGTCCGAGGCGACGGACAACTCGACGTCAAGTGGCCGTGGAATGTATACCTCCTAAGGAAGTTCTACACCTAGAACTCTGACTTGTACTCCCCCCGCCATGTAATAAAGATGTTCGATTCTCACAAATTGTGTCTACTCTCCAACCCTCATACCATTTGCACTCGTAAAACAGCATTACGCTAATCACGAAAGTCAACCCTTGGTCGCGCGACCGGCATGGCTAAGTAGTGCGACGCAAAGGCATCGACAAAGTTCGGTCCTTGTGTCGTCCACGAAAACGCCAACCTAGAGCCCCCATCAGAGTCGCCTCGCTCGACTGGCCTGGCGGGCCAAGACGACCGCACTCGCTTCCTACAATGACCAAGTCCTCTGCATCCTCGGCGCAGCAACTCGAACGGTCAAGTACCACGCTCGGGGACACACGCCAGTCCAAGGCTACGCGGCTAGGGAAAACACAAAGTATGAGAGTGTGACCTAGACTTGCTATGCGACTGGCTCCTCGAGTCAGGCGGAGTGACATGCCAAGCATAACGCGCTCTGTCCTCATCTATCTTGGGCATGCGACTAGAACGGCTAAGTACCATGCTCGGGGACTCGTCTAGCCGACCCCGTTCGCATCCGGGAAAATAGCTAAGTACAGAGCACCCCTTGGGGTCAACAAGCGACTGGCTCCCCGAGCCACGGCGAGTCGACCTCAATTAACTAATAGTATACAAACAAACACACCTAGAGAAACACGAGGTAAACCCGATTAAAGGGCGGACGCGCTCGGGGACTCGCACAACAAAACAATCCAAACTCATATCAAAGCTGACACAAGCATACTTGCATTCCTTACGGCAACAAATTTTTGTTCGCTTAAAAGGGCAGACATACACTTATTTTAATTAATGCCAGTCATCAAAGCTATCTACACTGCAGGCTTCGAAGACGACACACCACCACTACGATGAACGCACATGAAGGGGTCCCATGGGTTAGACGGGTGCATCGTCAAGGCGCCCGCCATCACAGATCAGAACGGCTGCTCCGTCTTGAAGTCGCGGTGCGCCGGCTCGGGGTCGTTCGGAGAAACGATCGTCTCCTGGTACGGCAGGAGGTCGCTCATCGCCAGCACCCGCTCGGAGTACACAGCCGCCCAATCGGCCAACTTCAACACCTCGGAGATTTTGACCGAGCCAGTCGCCGATGGGTAACCGTTGGTAACATCGTCGAGACCGAAGTTATCGGGGAATTGCGCAAGCCCAAGGATCAGCGCAGTCGTGGCCCCGCGGTGGAAGGCCGACCGCGACATGGACTCCACCACCGCTAGCACCCTCTCGAGGTAAGGCCACACCTCTGTGAGCTCGCTGGGAATCACTTCCGTTGGCGAGATATCCTAGAGGTACGCACGAATGTAGGTCGCCGAAAGGGTGGAAGAATCCACTAGCATGGTGACGCACTGCCTTGCGTCATACGACTGTGCCTTAGGCTCGTCATTAAGAATTTTCCCTACAGCAAAACAAACAACTTAGCGTCAGAAGGATGCACGATTCGAGTCCACCCCCTTGGAGACTCAATGCCTAAGGCGACCCGCACGCTCGGGGACTCGCTGGTACAACAACTACAAGCCCAAGAAACTCACCAATGAGGGGACGGCAGCGCCTCGTGATGAAATCTTGAAGACCCGAAAAGTTGTTCTGCAGCCCTGCGACAAGAGCATCAGAAACCTTCCGCTCTTCAGTTGCGGCAACGAAAGCCACCTTGGCCCTCTCCCCTGTCGAGCTCGCTTCCGCCTTAGTGGTGGCGAGCTCCTTTTCCAGGTCAGCCACCCGCTTCTCTACGCTGGTCAATGACGACTAGGCGGCCGTCAAATCGCCGACCGTGACAAAGCCTTCGCGGGCCTTGGCAACCACGTCCGAATGTCCCTCTGCACAAAACAGGGAGAGATCACATCCAAGCACAAGTAAGTAATGAAGCCCACAATTCAAAACACCTACCCGCGGTCGCTCGCAGCTGCTGGTTCACCTCTAGCACAGATCGGAGGTCTCGCTCTAGATGCTCTTTGGTGGCCAGTCGCTCCACCGACTCTCCCTGGAGGCCCTGCACAGACAAAAGTAATGTAGGCAAACATCAAAGAAACTCCTAAGTGCCTAGTCGCTGAAATTCAGCGACTAACCACTCGGGGACTGGACATCGAAGAAACTCTTAAGTGCCTAGTCGCTGAAATTCAGTGACTAGCCACTCGGGGACTAGACATCGAAGAAACTCCTAAGTGCCTAGCCACTGAAATTCAGTGACTAGCCACTTAGGGACTGGACAGCAAAAGCAATAAGAATCTGCCCGCTGAAATTCAGCGACCAGATCCTTAGGGACTAGACATACCTGAATAGCCGCCCAGCATGGTGTGCAGCTTGACCGTGTCCACCGACTGTAGCACAAGAGGTGTGCGTCCGTGACGCTACTCGATGTACGAGCCCAAAATCTCGGGCACCTGGGCCGATTGCGCCGAGACACTCGCAGTAGAGGCCCTCGCCATGAAGCGAGGGAAGGTCGCTACCGCCACTCCTGAAGCACTCGTCGTGGGCCCTGACACCCTGACCAGCGCCGCAGGTTCCACGTGCTGCGACCCCGTGTCCATGACATCATTCGTGGCCACATCCACTCCAGTCGGAGCTTCACTTGGCGCGTCAATTGGCTCGTCCAGGACAATGACAACATCGTCGCCCTTCATCTTCCTCGCACCCTCATCGGGCGCCTTCGCGTCGTCGCCCTTCTTATTCTTCGAGGGATCAGCCTCCTTCCCTGAGGCGTCTACTGGGACCATGGCCACCGACAGGTGACCAATCTTCTTCGCGGTAGTCCTACAAAGGAAATGATCAAAGATTCAGACAACATCTACAACCTAGTAATTCAAGTCGACAAGGAAAAATACTCACCTGGCGACTGGGATGTAGCGCAGGCCGGTGCGGATGTGCGCCGGCTTCTCCAGTTCTGGGCCCATCTTGTGGCTGATGCCCGTCTCGAACAGGGATGGATCCCATGTCACGGAGGCCTTCTTCATTGACGATGTCGCGGAAGCATTAAGTTCCCCTCCGGTAGACGCGGGTGCCTCCCTCGATGGCGATGCCTCTGCGATTGAAGCAGCCCCGAGGCCCGTGACTGCGGAGAACGGGGAGGAAGTGATGTCAGCGGCACCTCGTCCTCCACCACGGCCGTACTGGCCGCCTCTGGTGCCTTCATCGACGCTTCAGCCCTAGCATCATCGGTCGTTCTAGTCACTTCGGAGCTAGTCGCCAACCGAGGAGGCGACACCGCCCTAGGCGCCTCCTTCTTCTTCTTCGACAGCGTGGCCACGTGCCGCGAACTATGATCGTGGGCCTCGCCCTCGCCCCCATCGTGACCCTCAAGGCTCTTGGTGGCCTCGAGTTCGCGTTGCCGCTTCCCACAATTTTTTCGAACCGCGGGTGCGGCGACCTCCACGGCCTCATCATCGTCATCATCGTCATCGTCTCCATCATCGCCCTCACCGGAGGAGGACTCACTCTCATCCCCCTTGTCCTCGTCTGAGCTTTCAACGTCGGTGGGAGGGAGCCAGCCCTCCACAACTTGGAATAGCTGAACCAACAACAGAAGATTAGTGAATCACGACTATATTTCTGCGACTGTGAAATAGACAAAGAAAAAAAGACTTACCGATGGCGCCTTGCACTTCGTGGTGTATGGGGCGATCCCGGCTTTCAGGTCGCAATATTCCATGTCAGTGATCTTCCTCAGCGCAGAGGCGTAATCTTCGGCCTTCCACTCGGTGGTGCAGGCATTGGTCCCGTCCTCCTTACCGGTGTATTCATACATCCAGTGGGCACGGCTGGCCAGTGGCACCAATCGTCACCCGAGCAAACAATTGTATAAATTCATGGTCTCGATCCGTCCTTCTTCAGCTAGCGAATCATCGTCAGCATCTCGTCTACAACCATCCGCTGGTCATGCGGAAGCTTGGCGACTTGGAGCCGGCGCGACTCTGTCCGCTCGCTGGAGTATGCCGGGAATGACACCTCGTCGTCCGGTGTCGACTCGCTGACATAAAACCAGTTCTTCTTCCACTCGCTCGCTGCCTTGTTCGGCAGCATGAGGTTGAGGAAGGAGGCCTTGGACCTCAGCTGGAAAGTGAGGCCGCCCGCTGCCAGCATCGGGCCGCCTGCCCCATCGTGACTAATCCGCTCGTGGAACAGCTCGTGCCATAGGGGAAAGTATGGGCGGCAGCCTAGGTAGCATTCGCAGAATGCCACGAAGATGGCGAGCTACTCGATGCTATGCGACCCTAGATCTGACAACAAGATGCCGTAGTACGCGCAGAACCAACGGAAGAAGAGCGAGGTAGGGCATCCGAGCCCCCTCTCGAGATGGCTGGTGAAGCAAATGAATCCGCCAGTTCTTGGATGTGGCTCCACCTCCCCGGCTACGGTAACTCGCCATCTCCCTGCATGGAGAATCTCTGCATCCTCGAAGGACTTCAGCCTCGCCCTATTACACTTGGACTTCCCCCACAACTCCTTTGGAGGAGCCATCGAATCAAAGGTCTGGGCTCGCTGGATCGCTCTGGAGGGAATGGAAGATTGAAAGGCGCGCGGAGTCGGAGGAAATGTGGGGAATGCTCACAACTCACCCGTCACTCTCCTTATATAGTGGTTGGTTCCCACCAATTTCGTGGAGTCGTTACCGTGCGGTGATTACGCCGATATTACCTTTGGATTACCCAATGGATAGTTTGACCAAGCTGACAGTCCAACTTCGTCTACTCGACTCGCCGACCCATTCGCCCTGGCTGTGATTTGACTACCCGCCAAATTGGCGATTCGACTAGTCGCCATTATTGCGACTAACGATGCATGCTAAAGATTCTTTCTTTCATTTAAGGAGTCCACTTCTAATTTGAATAGGTATACAAATTGGACCCAAATACTCTGACTGCCAAAGAACACCTGCGATGAATCAATGATGGCCTCGGGGTCTACTGATGGGGATATGCCGAGTGGGGTATACCTAGCGGGACGTTCCCTACTGAATTATACTCCTAGCAAGTGGGCCTGTCATAACACCCCAGTTTTAGCTAATGTATAATTAGGGTTTGCTTGTGCATCATTATCATCATGTCTTAAAGTTTGCAATAAATAAAATCCAACTAAAACCCTAAAACCCTAATTCTCCCCTCTCTTTGAGATCCATTCAAATGGTTTTGAATATTTTTGAAAACTACAAAATGAATGGAGCCCAAATGGAATAAAAAGGGCCCCAAAATATTTTACTGGTTTTATAAAAGCTTCTAGTATATTTGAAATACCAAAAACAGTTTACAAATTGAAAATACAAACAGAAATTGAAAACAGGAAATAGAAAAGCTTTTGTTTAAAAAAACAGCAACAGAGCTAACCAGGCCGCAGCCCAGCAGCCTCCCTCTCCTCTCTTCCTTTCCTGCGGCCCACTTTGGCCCAACCGCAGCCCACAGCCGGCCCGATACCCTTTCTTCGTTTGTTCGTCATTGTCTCCATCGTAGGATCGATGGAAGCAGCTCGATGGCTGCTCCCCGGCCGCCGGTGAGCGCCAAGATGCGCGCCGCCGCTGCCGGTCGCTTATAAACCTGCCTCCGCCGCCACAGGATAAACCCTAGCCGGCGTTTTTTCCCTCTCCCCCTCTATGCTTGCCACGGCCAAACCCTAGCTCCGCCAGGCGCCATTCCACCCACCGTTCCCGGCCACCCCAAGCTCCGCTGAGGTACCCAGGAGCTCCGCACTGTCACCCTCGTCCTTCTAGCCAACGCACGCAAGCAGGGGTGCCTCCGTCTTGCTAGAATCGAGCCCAAAGATCTCCTCCTCCGACGGACGTCATTGCCAAATACTAACGCTTTCGACCATGCCGTGCTTCCCCAACCACCCCATCGTGCTCGTGGTGAGCTCGCCGTCCTCCTAGACCCTCTCCCTTGCCCTCACTCTCTCTGATTCTCCGCCATGCCATGCACGTGCAAGCTCCGCTACTCGCCGCCGTCATGACCACTGTTCCGATGACCACAAGTGGGCGGCGCTGCCACCACTGGGTCCGCCTCGATCTCCTCTTCCTAACTAGCCTACCCACAAGACCGCGCGCTCAGCGGATCGACAGATTCGAGCCCAACCCGAGAGCTTCTTCATTGCTGATGTCATGATGACATCAGCATGAGGCAATAATCCCCTTTTATTATACTTATTCTTTTCTGGAAATAATAAGTAACCCGTGGGTCCCAGTTGTCATTGACTAAGGGTAGCCTCTGCCTCGGTAAGAAACACCCCAACCCTCCAGTGATGTCAGCATGCCTCTATGCTGATGCAGTAAGTCATTTAAATGGTTTAATAATTTCTAAAAATTGAATAAATCTTATAAATTCAAGAACTTTTAATTTATAAGTCAGAAAAATACAAATAATATATCAAAATGTTTAGAAAAATGAGAGCTATCTCTTTAAGCTATAATCATGCATTGTTCAACAACTTAAATGAAAAGTTTAATTAGAACAACAAACCCACCCCTCTCATATGCATCCGGAGTTTCCCCGAGTTAGGGTTTTCACCCCTCGGAACCCCGATTAAGTTGTCGAGCATGCTTTAGGGTTATATTTCAATACTAATCAACTTTTCATATCATCATACTTGCTTGAGCATTGCATCAACGCCATGTGTTGATTGTTCCCCCTTTCTTTCCGGTGTTTGGTTCTTCCCGATAGAATACGATATCGAGATCGGGATCGAAGACAGAGATCAAGACCGTCAAAGTTTGAAGATCGACGAACAATACTGGATCAGCTATGACCAAATCAAGTACCAGATGTCCAAAGCCCTACTTTCTGATTATCAACAGGCAAAGGCAAGCATAGCCCCACCATGATATAATCCTATGATTTCGAAAGCATTTCAATTCCTGCCATTATGCATACGATTCTACTGTGGTCTTTTATCGATAGATAGAGTATCCTATATATTGCATTACTCCCTTTGAGCTTATATTACCTGATCTACTACTCCTAGCATAACTAGGTTTGGCTTGTGTGCACTGCTAGAGCTAATATTTGTGTCCTGCTTAGCCATGCATACCTGTTGAGTCTGGTCCATCCAGATGATGTATCAGATGCAGAGAATCTAGTATGATAGAAGAACGTGATGAGATGAGATCAGTGATATGAGATTAAACATGCTAAGGCTTGTATGGGAGGCCACGGTGGGATGTGGTCTTTCTATTCCCATGATCGCCACCACTAGGAACCGAGTTCTTGCCTTTGGAACCCAGATGAGCGTACAGCCACACGGGGCTTGGGAACCCCTCGCCTGATTAACTTGCCTAGTAGATTCCATGAGTCACATAGTTCGGGCATTCCATTCGACATATGCATAGAAAACCTTTTGAAAGATTTGCCGGGTGAAGAAGGTGCATTCGTAACAGGTAGGGAAGCGTGGCCGCGGTTGCTTGGGGTTGATGGCGCCCCTGGTAAACCAACCTCGCCTCACATCTTTAAGTACCGGCTTAGGGATTTGACCCGTTACGGCGGAACCATACTTATTGTGTGACTCATGGTCTCGGCGAAAGCAAGGTAAAGGTCGTGGCCAACCACCCTCTGCCAGCCTTCCAAGGAAGAGGGATAATAGCTTGGCATTAAGAGTCGGTTGGTACGTGTGGGTAAAGCTGTACACCCCTGCAGGGTTAAATCTTTTCGAAAAGCCGTGTCCACGGTTATGAACGCTTGGTGACCATATTCTAAGATCATAGAGAACTACAACCTAATCGTAAAACTTGGCAGATCAACGTGTGCTTAAGGATGCTTCCTCATGGGTACGAGGGGTGATCCTAGTTGGTAGATGATGATGACTTGGTGGATATCAAAATATGATGATCAATATTTCGGAGATGTCGCTCTCTTATCCCCTTTTAAAATATTCTCAATAGACGAGCTTCTTTTCTCTCTTGTTTTATAAACAAAAGTGGCTTTATGAAAAACAACTCCACCAGCCATAAGTCTTGCAGAGTACACCCTGTACTCACCCTTGCTTTGTTGATAATTTTGGCAGAGTAAGTTTTCCCATGAAGACGAGTTTCGTACTACATCAACATCGACGAGTAGCTTGGGTTTCCCGGCCGGCAGCCTAGAATCTATGGGCTGGGACGTCATCGTTATGCTTCAGGCCTCTTAGGCCATTTGTTAAGTTTGCTATACTTAATAGCATAATTTGCCTTCCGTTGTTTGATGTTTGTGGTATGTGACCTCTGCTTGTTCTTTGCTTAGTTATGAGCTTGCTATAATAGATTTTGTGTCGTAGGGTCACTGTTGTGTTATCGATTCTTCTCTGGATATCCTCGAGCTCAAGGTTAAGCTTATGTCAGACGGAGGTCTGGGATATTTTTAGCCCTGATCCCAGGGGTGTCACACCTGCAGGACGTTGACTGTACCGCGACCGAAGAGCAAGCCCGGCGACTGGAAGCTGAAGGCCTAGAAGCATAGTTAGGCCCAGCCGGATTAGGTCAAAACCCTTCGAGTCCTTATCTAACTCGGTTGTAGATCTGTAAACCCTAGCGAGGTGACTCTATATAAACCTCCCTAGGGCACGCATAGCACTTACGTTCCATCATACACCCCCTCGACTTGCCGCCTAGCCGCTGAGCTCGCCCTTTGTACTCTCTCATCAATACAATCTAGCAGGAGTAGTTCTTTACCATCCCGGGGGGCGAACCTAGGTAAATCCCTGTGTCTTTGCCCTCATCTCGCACCACAGATGGCTGGCCGCCCTTGCCCCTTGTTCTAATACTCCCTGCCAATCACAAAATCTACCATGGCCATTCCCACGACATGGTAGACGCACGATCTTCTCTTGTTGTGGCGTTCGCGCCTGCGGCCGTAGTCGTCTTTGTCATCCGGATGCGCTCGGTTGACGGAATCCTCGCCATCTGCCCATCGGTTGGTGATGTCCATGAGGTGGTCGAGGGTCTTGGGCTTGACATGGCCGAGCTCCTCCTTGAAATCTGGGCGCTTGGCACCGTCCTTGAATGCGTTGATTGCCCTTTCTTTGGAGATGTTCATGGCGGAGTTCTTGATGTGAGACCAGCGGAGTATGTAAGAGAGGATGGACTCGTTGGTTCATTGGGTGCAGGCCTGCTACGATCAAGGCTGGCCTCTTGCTGGTGCCCTTGAAGTTGCGGATAAAGCTGTATGCCAGCTCTTCCCAACTTTGGATGGAGCCGGAGGATAGGCTGCTGAGCCAGACCCTGGAAGCACCTTTCAACTGCAGCTGAAGGCATTGTAAGGCAGTTCTCTTGTTTCCTCCGTGGATCTTGACCGACGACAGGTGATCATCGAGCCAAGCCTTCGGCTCCTACGTGCCGTCGAACTTCGGGTTGTCCGAGGGGAGCTTGAAATTTTTCCCCATCCGCGTTTGCCGACAGGATCTGCTGAAGCATCTGGCTCTACACAGCTCTTCGTCATCCTCCTCTTTGGACTCATTTGAGCACGGGCATTTAGCATGTGATTTGTCGATCTTGCGTTGGGTGAGCTCGTTGCGAGCGTCGTAGTTGCTGCTGCGGTGCCGTGGGCTCTTGCGACACCGAGGAAGGTCGTGCTCGTCCTCTTAGGATGAGGGTGGAGGGATCCGTAGGAGTTTCGTCGTGGAGCGCAGCTCCAACGAGTCCGAGGCCTGCTAGTGCGTACTTATGCATTGCGCTCTTCGGGTCGCCCTCCGAAGGTGGATGGGACGCGAGATATGTAGTGGCCGCCATGATCGCATCCTGCGGTGTTTTCGGCATGATGTTGCCATGCAAATCCATCATCATGAAGGACGTGTTGAGGGTCCTAGTGACCTTGCATCGCGCGACGTGTCCATGCGCTCCATGAGGGAGCGGTACTTGTTGGCGTTGTTGCCATGTGAAGTGGAGCTGTCAGCGGCAGAGAGCGCAGCTCGCCACACGCTGGATTCAGCAGCTGCCTTCTTACGCTTTTCATGCTCCTCTATCATCTTCACCTGCCGATTGTGCTCATTGATCAGAAGGAGGTGGTAGGCCATTAGAAGGTCTCGGGAGGCATTCATAGGTAGGATTATGTTGCCTGCCACAGCCTCGCATGCTTGGTGCCAGCCTGCCTCGTTGAGGTGGATCTGGTTGTAGGCGTGAGAGTCGCCTTCGTTGGCCTTGTTAGGCGGATCTCCCCCATTTCCTCCATTCCTAGTTTGGGTTGGGAGGGGGATTGGGCATTTGCTGCACACTCGAATCCAGTGGTGGGTCCGTTTCACCGTTGATGATGACAGCGCATAGGTAGCATTCACAAAGTGGGTTGCTGATGCCGCAGCTTTCGGATCCAGAACCGTACGTTCCTTCATTCGAAGGGGGCGCACAAATCGGAGTTGCAGTTGCTGTTGTCATCCAAGTCGTCTGTCAGCGTCGATGCGTGCAACGCGCCGATAGGTGGGACCCATGAAGCGGACCTGATGGGTGGTGGTGGCACCCGTTTTGGGAGGCGGAGGGTGCCGGTATGCCCCACCTAAAAGCAGAAGCTCTCGAATAGCATCTCGAGTCCATCGCCGACGGACTCGAAATTCTTTATGGTGGCCGGCGAGTGGGAAGTGAAGTCGAAGGCACCGAAGATAAGATGACTCTCCGTTACCGATGATTTGTAGATCACTCCGGATGGAAACTTCACGACCGCACGATCAGTGTCCCCGTTTCCCACAGACGGCACCAATTGACAAGGTTCGATCTCGTCAATGCCCATTGTTATTGACTTGGGTTTTGGAGAAGATGGGGATGCTGGAAGTCGCAGAACGGTTAACAAACCAGCAACACAGGGGCCTTTCTTTGTAGCTTTTCCTCGTAATCATTTACAGGAGGAGCTATATGTGTGTCGAACACTTGGATCGGGGCGCACGATTGGTTTTCCTGCTCTCCGAGCATGGGAACTATTTTTTGGGGTGCCGCATGACTACTAATTTCAGACTCCCTCCACCTTGCATCCCCCTTCATAATCTGGCACTCGTAGTCCGGCACAAGTGGGGTTTCAGGTTTCAAAAGATTATTGTAAAACTTCTCCACCACTACGAGATCTAGTTTCTCCTTTGGCTTGGCTTGTCTAGGTGCAAAGAATTTCTTGACCTATTATTCCGGGATCCTCTTGTTATCCTCGTCGCTACGATTCCACGGTAATACCAGCAATGGCTTGGCGGAAGGCTGCGGGACGTAGTTTCTTGAACTCTTTAGCATACGATTTCTTGAGCATTTCTGTGTGGCAGTGCTAGTGCTCTTCGTGGAAGTGCTCTTTCGCTTATCCTGACGCGCAGGAGATGGCCGGCGCGCCGGAGATGGCTGACGCGTAGGAGATGGCTGGCGCACCAAAGATGGCTGACACGCTGGAGATGGCTGGTGCGCCGGAGATGGCTAACGCGCAGGAGATGGCTGAAGCGGCGGAGACGACAGGGGAGTATTCTGATGACTTGGAGATGGCTGAGGCGGCTCAGACTGCTGACGCTGCGGAGACGGCGGGGGTGCCAGTGGCCTCCAATTTGGAAGCACAATGTGTTCCTTCTTCCAAACAATGGCTGTTTTCACTACAAATTTGAGTTGAGTTTCCCTTCACCTGTAGCATGGTCAAGCTGTGCTTCCTCATATTCCTTCACAACCTCATCCACCCTGACAATAGCATAGCCATCTGGAATCGGTCGGCAGTGGTAAGTTCCACCAGCTACAGGAGGTAAGGCATAGCCGACCGCCACCTTAATGGATAAGCCCATTAATCTCACATGCAGCTCAGTGTGTTCGCTCTCCGTGATATCATCCAGGGGTATCGAGGCCCCGTCATTTCAAGCGTGGGTTGCATGTTCTCCGTGGAAGCCGTACTGCTTTTCCGCACAGAGTCTGTGCCGCCGACAGCTTCCAATGTAGGCTCTTCGTGCCGCTGAGATGGGCCGGTAGCTTGCTGGCTATTTTGTGCATTCACTTGTGCCTGCAGTGCCACAAGTGCATGTTCTACCTGTGTCATCCGGTCTGTATGCTCTTTTTCTTTTCTGCCGTGCCATATGTAAGAGTCGCCCCACTCGACAAACCCATCCTTCCACGTCATACCCCATGTGCCTCGTGCAAGTCTAGGGTGTTCTTTTTTACCGATGGCGCGTGTCATCTGGTCATTCTCTCTGTCGGGATGGAAGGTCCTAGTGGCTATTTCCTTGTATGCCGTGATGAGTTCAGTGACAGGTTTGGCAAGAATTGTTGGGAAGATACATGATCCCATTTCTGGGTCCAGCCTTGCCCCGATTCCGTAGAACAAGTCTTTGCACGTAGGTCCCACCCCTCTGTGTGTGATCCCTCTAGCGCGTAGGGCCTTCTCAGCTTCCTCCCACTTAGGCCTCTGAGATATGTAGCCACTTGCCCCCATCCTCTGGTGATATTCCTTCTTCTAGGCATTTAGCGTCTAGGTCAAGCCGACTACGCTTCAATCGGCCTGAGCCGCACCGACTACGCAGTCGACAAGCCACCAGCACACAATCGGTGAGGAGCACACTGATTACTCCAATCGGTCACGCCGAAGCTGATTGGAAAAGTAATCAGTCAAGTGCAAACCGATTGAAAAAGTGAGCCCTAACCCGACCACATGCAATAGGCTTGCTCCTCACCAAATAGAGTTGAATCGGTTAGGGCCAGGCCAAGTAGTCCATTAGGCTAGGCCAGAGCCGACAATGTGCTAGATTTCTAAATTATGAAATTCGTATAATACTTTCGGAAATAACTAAAAACTGTGTATTATTGAAAAAAATCACCATACACATACACATACAAATATATACATATATAGATACAATATACATGTGTATGCAAAAAAAAATATACAATATACATGTCTATGCAAAAAAAAGTAGCTCACCGTCGGCGGTCGTACGTGGACATGGTGACGGGAGGAAGAGGAGGATGCACGGGCCGGGGCGACGACGACGGCGACGGCGCTCCCGTGGGACGGCGATGGCGAGGGCGGCGGCCGCGAGGGCGTGGTGGTGAGAGCGTGTGGACCGTCAAGGCCCGACGACGCGCTCCCGCGGGACGGCGAGGGCGTGGACGGTGACGGTGGTGACGGCAAGGGCGTGGACGACGACGGTGGCGACGTATGGCGAGGGCGTGGATGGCGACATCTCCTCTGCTTCTTCCTCTGTGCGCACGCGTTATAAATCCCCCCTTTAACACTGGTTCGTGGCTAGAACCGGTGTTAAAGGGGGGAATTCGTTTCGCGAGCCCCCTCCTTTAACACCGGTTCCAGCCACGAACCGGTGTTAAAGGGGGGTGGGGATTTCATTTTGCGCGCACCCACCCCCCTTTAACACCGGTTCGTGGCTGGAACCCGTGTTAAAGGGGGGCATTTATTTCGTATATTAAAGGGTTGGGGGCATTTTTAATTCAAAAAATAGGATAGAATTTAGAAAATTCATATCTTTTTTATTTCAACTTAGAAAAATATGAATAATATATCATAATTTTCAGAAAAGTAAGATCTATCCATTCATATAAAAACATTTTATAGTTATTGTAGATGAAAATTTTCAAAATGATTAAAACACTTACTTACAAATTTTGATTATTCAATAAAGACAAAAAAAAAATAGTCAAACCCTAAAACTTTGAACCTAAGAAATATTAAGCATCTTAAAAGGAATCTAACCCTATTTTATTAGAGAAAATCATATTTTATTTTGTATTAACATTTTTGAATTGTTTGGATATTTAAATTTAGCATCTTTTGTATACTTTGGAATTTGACAAAACTTTAAACATGAAAATTGTTTGCATTTGAATAATTAATCCTAAAATTTTTTTTGTTTTTTAAAAAATAAAATTCAAACTATTCAAACTAGTAACAAATGGGAAAGGGCGGGCAGAATGCGCTGGAGGAAAAGGGCGGGAAGAAAAGGGCAGAAAATGATGGGCGGGAAGAAATTTTTATTACGATAGAACTGGAATTAAAGTACATAACACAACTAACAGTAAGTTACGTAAAGCACGACTGAAAATTAAGATACATAAAAGAACTGAAAATTAAGATACATGGCCAAATTAAGTCACAATCGGCCGAACTTGTTTTGGAATGTTGGAGTGATTCAGTCATGCTCCTGCCTACACATGTAATACTCGCCACTATAGTCGTCGTACTCGCCGCGGCCGTCGTCGCTGTTGTTGTCGGGGTCGCCGTAGTTGAACCTTGAAGGCTGAGTACGCGTGGGCTGGAATTGAGGGTAGCGCAGGCGATGGTTAAAGTCGGCGGCCGTGTCATAGGCCATGACGCTCTCGAGAGTCCGGCCGCGCCACCATAGCTGACGGTCGGCCTTGTTGAAGTTCGGAGGAGGTGGGCCGTCCTCTCTTGCCTGGTGAGTGACCTCTCACGCCGATCCCCGAAGAAGGTTTACCACTTTCAGGGTTTTCTTACTTTTAATGGTCACTTGTATGATTTTAATTAGTTGATCTTGCCTTTACTAAACAGTCTTAGTCCCAAATTTTGCTCAAATGTTGTTCTCGCAAGTACTGCAATCTTTCCATATGCTCTTCTTGAAGAAATTTTGGAACATCATGAAATACCAGTTCTATAACCTATGTAACAGATTACACAATGGTGAGCTGGATATTCAAAGAATTAATACTGCACACATTGCACTAATCCCCAAAGTACCAAATCCTATGAGACCTTCTGATTACAGGCCTATCTCCCTAGTCAGCATGGAACTCAAGGTTCTGACAAAGTTAATTGCTAACAGAGTACAAAATATAATTATTCCCATCGTTAGCAAGAACCAATATGGTTTTATCAGATCTAGAACAATACATGATTGTTTGGCTTGGGCATTTGAATATCTTCACATTTGTCATAAATCGAAGAAAGAGATCATTATATTAAAGCTTGACTTTGAGAACAATTTGACATGATTGAATATGGTACTATCATCACAATGCTCAAACACTTTGGATTTGGCGACAAAATCATTGGTTGGATCAACAAGATTCTCACTAGTGCAAACACTTTAGTCATTCTCAATGGAGTACCTGGTAAAAATATTATATGCAAAAGAGGTGTCAGGCAGGGTGATCCACTCTCACCACTTCTATTTGTGGCCACTTCTGAATTACTGCAAATCATTATCAATAATGCATGGCAAAACAATGAGTTAGCACTCCCGGTTGATCAGTCATATGGTCAAAATTACCCTATTCTTCAGTATGCTGATGACATCCTTGTAATTTTACCAACTGACTAGGACCAACTAAATAGTCTGAAGAATCTTCTTGTGGATTTCACAAAATCAACTGGGCTTCAGATAAATTATCATAAATCCTCTATGGTTCCCATTAACCTGACAACTGATAGATGTAGTGCCCTTGCTAACAGCTTTGGATGTAAAGTTGAATCTCTGCCATTTACATACCTGGGCTTTCCAATGGGCACAACAAAACCAAGTGTTGAAGACCTAACTCCTATGATTAGCAAGGTTGATAAAAGACTTGCTGGAATATCCAATTTGCTTTCCCACTGCTCCAAGGTAACAGTTATCAAGTCTGTAATATCTGCAATGCCTAATCATATAATGTGTTCTACGAAACTACATTACTCTCATATTGATCATGTGAACAAATCCAGCAGAACATTTCTGTGGCATGGCAAGGACATTGAGAAAAAAGGAAAATGTCTTGTGGCATGGGACAAAGTTTGCCTATCTAAAAAGGAAGGTGGATTGGGTATTCTAAACTTGAGTCAACACAACAAGGCCATGATGATCAAAAATCTATAAAAATTCTTCAACTGTCTAGACATCCCTTGGGTTAATCTTATATGGCAGACACACTACCAAAATGGTTCACTTCCAGATTGCAATTCTAGCAAGGGGTCGTTTTGGTGGAGAAACTGTCTCTATTTCCTACATGATTTCAAGAATATGACCTCTGTAACACCTGGTAAGGGAAACAGTACCATGCTTTGGCATGACAAATGGTATGACACTACATTATGTAACAAGTTCCCTGAACTCTTCTCCTTTGCCCAAAAAGCCAAAGATCATCACCCATGAAGCCAATCAGTTTTACCTTGAGGATGAGATGCTTGAAATGTTCCACCTTCCATTATCACTCATTGCAAAAATTCAAATGAACTATTTATCTAACATCCTAGAGACAAACACAACTGAAATGGATAAGGACAAGTGGACATTCCCATGGGGTGGTGACAGATTCTCCACTAAAAAGGTATATGACTACCTTATAAAAGCTCCAAATGCTTCAAAACCATTTGAATCGATTTGGAAATCACCATGTATCCCCAAGCACAAATTCTTCTTCTGGCTTCTCTTAAATGATAGACTCAACACCAGAGATCTTCTAATGAGAAAAAAATTCCATTTGGAAGATGACACATGTGTTCTATGTGAGGAAAGTACTCGAGAATCTGTAGATCGCCTATTCTTCAGCTGTGATTTTAGCCAAAACTTCTGGTGGAAGCTTGGGGAAGAATGGAACACAGATCTCCTATTATGAATATGATCCTGGAGGCCCATAGCAGATCATCCAATAAATTTTTCAATATAGCTATGATGGCAAGATGTTGGAGCTTATGGAATCACAGGAATGATATCATTTTCGAACAACAGCATAGGAGTATGGATTCTTGTTACAATATATTTGAAATGTTAGTAGATGACATTAAACCTAGCCTACTTCAAGTCATGCAGGACTGGCTAGACACCGTGTAATTTTCTATTCTTGCAACCCTTGTACATTCCCACTCTTTTATATATATGAAAATGACATAGTGGGGGACTTCCCCACTGCCTTTGTGTCAAAAAAATATTGTATTTACTGATTTCCGTTAATACTAAATGAATTATGACTATATAACTTTCAGAGTGTTCACCTTGGTTTTACTAAAAAAAATTAGTTTCAATATTTATTCAGGATATGGTATTGCATTGTATAGGTAGTTGTAGTCCCAAATTTTATTATAGTGGGGATCTTGCACGTACTGCATTTTTCCAACTAGTGAATTTTATTGCATATGGAATATATCCAATTGGTCATGTTGCAACTACTGAATTTTATTAGGACAAAAAAAATTATGACAGGACAATGTTGAGAGTCTTGATTTTGCATTTACTAAGCTTTTGTACCTTAAAAATATATTCAGAGATGTTGATCTTGCATTGACAAAACATTTGTAGTTACTCATTTTGTCATTGTTTTGGTCATGCATTTTATGATGACAAACTACATACTTCCAGGACTGACAAGAAGTGTCTGGTACTGTGCCAATTCCTTGTGCATAAAGGAATTGTTTTCAGCACTGTCAACAAAACATCTGATTCTATCAAGTTTTTGCATGCAGGAATCATAATTCCTAAGCACAAGTGGATCGATATTCAGGATCTTGTCAACATCAAAGGGGGAGGGAGGATGGATGGAATGGCTTGTTGTTGGAATTATGCCCTAGAGGCAATAATAAAGATGTTATTATTATAATTCTTGTTCATGATAATGTTTATATTCCACGCTAGAATTGTATTAAGCGGAAACTTTAATACTTGTGTGGTTTGTGAACAACACCGTGTCCCTAGTATGCCTCTATGGACTAGCTCATTGATTAATGATGGTTAAGGTTTCCTAACCATGGACATGAGTTGTCAATTAATAATGAGATCATATCATTGGGAGAATGATATGGTGGACAGACCCAAACTAAGCGAAGCAATTAGATCGTGTCATCGTGTTCGTCTTTGCGAAGCTTTTCTTATGTCAAATATTGTATTCCTTAGACCATGAGATAATACAACTCCCTGGTATCGGAAGAAAGCTTTGAGGTCATCAAACGTAATCCTATGAGAGGGTGATCATAAAGGTGTCTCTCAGGTGATCGGAAAGTATCTATTGGGTTGTATGTATCGAGATGGGATTTGTCCCTCCCAAGTCGGAGAGATATACTTCGGGCCCACTCGGTAATCGATATCAACACCGCTTGCAAGCATGTGGTTAAGGAGTTAATCACAAAGTGATATCGGATTACGGAACGAGTAAAGTCCTTGCTGTGAACGAGATTGAACTAGGTATGACGGTACCGACGATCAAATCTCGGGCAAGTAAAAAATCGCGAGACGAAGGGAATATATATATGGGATTGATTGAATCCTGGCATCGTGGTTCATTCGATATGATCATCGATGAATGTGTGGGAGTCAATATGGGTTTCCAGACCCCGTTGTTGATTATTGATAGAAGATCATGTCTGCATATTCTCGAACCCGCAGGGTCACACACTTAACGTGTCTCGACGGTAGGATAGATTGGATAATTCGTTTACGAGTTTTTTTTCGGAGTCTCGGATGGGATCCGGGACATCACGAGAGGTTCCGGAGTGGTCCGGAGAATAAGATTCATACAAGGCAGTGCAGTTTTTGTAGTTCGGAGTTGTTCCGGGTTAATCAGTATTGTACTGGAAGCTTCTAGAACCTTCCGGAAGGGGACCAACGTGGCCCCACCTTCCGGGAGGGGGCATGGGCCTATGAGGGAGTGCCCTGGCCGCATTGGGCCAGGGGCACAAGGCCCCATAGGGCCCAGCCGGCCAAGAGAGGTTTAAACTCTAGATAGAGCTTGTAGAAGGGGGGGTTTCCTTGCCCCCCACTCTTCCTCCTTGGGGCCGCCAGCCTTGGCTTGGGGGAGGGGCTAGGGCTGCGCCCACCCCTCTATATATAGAGGGCTGGGGGCGCACCAACCCCCTACACCTTCCCCTCCAACCCTAGCCGCCCTGCTGCCCTCCTCTCTCCCTCCCGACTGCTTGTAGGCGAAGCCCTGCTGCAGAAATTCTCCACCAATTGCACCGCGCCGTCGCGTTGTAGATCCAACCCATCTCTCCACCATACTTGCTGGACCAAGGAAGGAGGAGACGTAGAGGTGCTGCACGTGTGCATCTCACGGAGGCACCGCCACTTGTGGTGCTAGATCGGATCGGATTGCGAGGAGGAGAAGCGAGTACGACTACATCACCCACGTTCCGACGAACGTTCCGCTGTGCGAATCTTCAAGGGTATGAAGATATAATCCAATCTCTCTCGTTGTTTGCATCTCCTAGATTAGATCTTGGCTTTCCCTCTGTTCGCATCCGTAGAAAATTTTGATTTACTATGCCGCGAAACCCTTTAGTGGTATCAGAGCTAGATCTATGCGTAGATGTGTTTCACGAGTAGAACGCAACATGGTTGTTGCGGGCGTTGATGTTTTCTGTTGCAAGCCTCTTGTTTGTGTTCTTCTTATGACGCGGGATAGTGAGATTGAAGCGGTCCAGGCCAACCTTACGCGACGTCGTTCACGAGACCGGCTCCGCACTTGACGTGTGGCTTGTTCCACACATGCGGCTGGTGGATGTCAGTTTCTCTCACTATAGTTGTCATGGGATTAACACCGGAGTTTGTCAACCATAATATCACCGTTGTGGCTTTCCGTAGGTAAGAATCGTTCTTAGCATCTACTCCCATAAGCCACGTAAAACATGCAACAACAAAGTAGAGGCGTCTAACTTGTTTTTGCAGGGAGTGTTTTCTGTGATATGGTATGGCCCAAGATGTGATGTGTATAATGTATGCGATGATCATGTTTTGTAATGTTTCACGACTTGCATGTCGATGAGTACACAACCGGCAGGAGCCATATGGTTGTCTTTATAATTGTGTATGACCTGTGTGTCAACTTCTTATGCACCATGTAATAGTTTCACTTTATCGCTAAGTAGTTAGCAATAGTTGTAGTTGCTATTCGTGGTGGAGGCAATCATGGTGGAGTGATGGAGATCATGCCGGAACGCACAAGATGGAGATCATTGAGCGAATATTGGCTATACCATGTCACATAAAGTTATATGCATGCGATGTTTATCCTTTTATGTATCTTATTATGCTTAGATCGCGACGGTAGCATTATATGATGATTCCTCACTTAAAGATCAAGATAAAAACTGTGTTCTCCCCAAGTATGCACCGTTGCGAAAGTTCGTCGTGTCCAAGCATCACGTGATGATCGGGTGCTATAGACTCTACTCTCACATACAACGGGTGCAAGCCAGTTTTGCACACCCGGAAATACTTGGGTCTAACTTGACGAGCCTAGCATGTACAGACATGGCCTCGGAACACATGAACCGAAAGGTTAAGCATGAGTCATATGAATGATATGATCGACACTTCGTTGTCCACCATTGAAACCACATCTCTTCTCGTGAAGATCGGATTAGGTGTGGTGAATTTGGATCGTGTTCACTAAACAACTTGAGGGATGTTGAATTTAGTGGGAGTTCATCTAGTAATTTGATTAAAAGTTGAACTATTTATCATGAACATAGTCTAAATTGTACTTAGCAATACTGTAGATCACATGGCCAAGTCCAACTTCAACTTCAACGTTTTTGCTGAGAAGGAAAAGCTTAGAAACAATGGGTCTAACTTCACCAATTGGTTCCGCAATCTAAGAATCATTCTCTCTGGCGGTCAAAAGGACTATGTCCTTGGAAAAGCGTTAGGTGACCCCCCTGCTGCAACTGCGCCGGCTGATGAGAAAGCTGTCTATCAGTCGCGCAAAGATGATTATGGTGTGATTAAGAGCACCATGTTGTTTGCTATGGAACCGGAACTTCAAAATCGTTTTGAAGACTATCCTGGGCCCTTTGAGATTCTCGAAGAACTGAAAACCATGTTTCAGACTCAGTCCCGTTCTGAGAGATATGAGATCTCTGAGAAGTTCTTTAACTGCAAGATGGAGGAAGGGAGTTCTGTTAGTGAGCACGCCATTAAGATGACGGGCTACACTCAACGCCTTGAGCAACTAGAATGCACGATTCCAGAGGAGCTCAAGATTGACAGGGTTCTGCAATCACTCCCTCCCAGCTACAAAAGTTTTGTAGTGACTCACAATCAAATTGGTTCCACTAATACGATCACCGAGCTCTTCGCAAAGCTGAAGGCCGCGGAAGTGGACATCAAAAAGGATAATCATGTGTTGATGGTCAACAAGCCCACCTTTAAGAAAGGTAAGGGAGCAAAGAAACCCTTCAAGAAGGGCGGCGACAAGCGCACTGCCCCTGCTAAGAAGAAGCTCAAGTCTGGTCCTAAGCCGGACACTGAGTGCTTCTATTGCAAGGACAAGGGTCACTGGAAGCGCAACTGTCCGAAGTACTTAGCGGACAAGAAGGCTGGCACCATCAAAGGTATATTTGATATACATGTTATTGATGTTTTCCTTACTAGCCCTCATTGTAGTGCCTGGGTATTTGATACCGGTTCAGTTGCTAATATTTGTAACTCGAAACAGGAGCTACGGAATAGACGGCGGCTTGCGAGGGATGAGGTGACGATGCGCGTTGGCAACGGATCAAGAGTTGATGTGATGGCCGTCGGCACGCTCTCCTTAGTTTTACCTTCGGGATTAGTTTTAAACCTTAATAAATGTTATTATGTGCCTGCGTTGAGCATGAACATTATTTCTGGATCGTGTTTATTGCAAGACGGTTATTCATTTAAATCGGAGAATAATGGTTGTTCTATTTATATGAGTAACATCTTTTATGGTCATGCACCTCTTGTGAATGGTTTATTTCTTCTAAATCTCGAAAGGGATGAAACACACATCCATAACATTGAGGCTAAGAGATGCAAAGTAGATAGTGATAATACTACTTATTTGTGGCACTGTCGTCTTGGTCATATTGGTGTAAAGCGCATGAAGAAACTCCATTCTGATGGACTTTTGGAGTCTCTTGATTTTGAATCATTTGACACATGCGAACCATGCCTCATGGGCAAGATGATCAAAACATCGTTCTCCGGAATGATGGAGCGAGCGACGGACTTGTTGGAAATCATACATACCGATGTATGCGGACCGATGAGTGTTTCGACGCGCGGGGGATATCGCTATTTTCTCACTTTTACCGATGACTTAAGTAGATATGGGTATATCTATTTAATGAAACATAAATCTGAAACATTTGAAAAGTTCAAGGAATTTCAGAATGAAGTGGAGAACCATCGTAACAGAAAGATTAAGTTTCTACAATCCGATCGTGGGGGCGAATATTTGAGTTATGATTTTCTCACGCATCTTAAAGCAAGCGGAATAGTTTCGCAACTCACGCCACCCAGAACACCACAGCGCAATGGTGTGTCTGAACGCTGGAATCGAACCTTATTAGATATGGTCCGATCAATGATGTCTCTTACTGATTTGCCGTTATCATTTTGGGGTTATGCATTAGAAACCACTGCATTCACTTTAAATAGGGCACCATCTAAATCCGTTGAGACGACACCGTATGAACTGTGGTTTGGTGCTAAACCTAAGTTGTCGTTTCTTAAAGTTTGGGGATGCGAAGCTTACGTCAAGAAGTTGATGCCGGACAAGCTCGAACCCAAAGCGGAGAAATGCGTCTTCATAGGATACCCTAAGGAAACTATTGGGTATACCTTCTATCACAGAACCGAAGGCAAAGTGTTTGTCGCAAAGAACGGTTCCTTTCTTGAGAAGGAGTTTCTCTCGAAAGAAATGAGTGGGAGGAAAGTAGAGCTAGACGAGGTTATTGAACCTTCTCTTGAATTGGAGAGTAGCACAGCACCTGAAATTGTTCCAGTGTCGCCTCCACCAACAATAGAGGAAGCTAATGACAAGGATCATGAAGCTTCGGACGATGCTGCTACTGAACATCGCAGGTCGACAAGGTCACGTGCCCCTCCTGAGTGGTACGGCAACCCTGTCTTGACTGTCTTGTTAGTACAAGACAGTGAACCTACGAACTATGAGGAAGCGATGATGAGCCCAGACTCTGAGAAATGGCTAGAAGCCATGAAATCCGAATTGGGATCCATGAGCGAAAACCAAGTATGGACTTTGGTGGACCCTCCTAGCGACCGAAAGGCCGTTGAGTGCAAATGGATCTTCAAGAAGAAAACGGACGCGGATGGTAATGTTACCGTCTATAAAGCACGGCTTGTTGCGAAAGGTTTTCGACAAGTTCAAGGTGTTGACTACGATGAGACTTTCTCTCTCGTAGCAATGTTTAAGTCCATTCGGATTTTATTAGCAATTGCTGCGTTTCATGATTATGAAATATGGCAGATGGATGTCAAGACCGCTTTCCTCAATGGCAACATTGATGAAGAGTTGTATATGATGCAACCCGAAGGTTTTGTCGATCCTAAGGATGCTGATAAAGTATGCAAACTTCAGCGTTCCATTTATGGACTGAAGCAAGCATCTCGGAGTTGGAACCTTCGTTTTGATCAAGTGATCAAGAGCTTTGGATTTGTTCCAAATTGCTACGAAGCTTGCATCTACAAGAAAGTGAGTGGGAGCTCGGTGACGTTTCTGGTACTATATGTGGATGACATATTGATTATCGGAAATGACATCAACATGCTTAACGATGTGAAGAGTTATTTGAACAAGTGTTTTTCAATGAAAGACCTAGGTGAAGCTGCTTATATATTGGGGATCAAGATCTATAGATATAGACAAAGACGCCTGATAGCTTTAAGCCAGAGTACATACCTAGACAAAGTTCTGAAAAGGTTCAGAATGGATAAGGCAAAGAAAGGTTCGGTGCCTATGTTGTCAGGTAAGATATTGAGCAAGGCTCAGTGTCCAGCTACGGTAAATGATAGGGAAGCTATGAGCAAAGTGCTGTATGCCTCGGCCATAGGTTCTATCATGTATGCCATGTTGTGTACTAGACCGGATGTGTCCAATGCTCTTAGTTTGACGAGCAGATATCAAAGTGATCCAGGAGTGGAACACTGGACAGCCGTGAAGAACATCCTAAAGTACCTAAATAGGACTAAAGAAATGTTCTTAGTCTATGGGGGTGATGAACAGCTCGTCGTAAAAGGTTACGTCGACGCTAGTTTTGACACCGACAAGGATGATTCTAAATCTCAGACAGGATACGTGTATATTTTGAATGGAGGAGCTGTGAGCTGGAGAAGCTTCAAGCAAAGCGTGATCGCGGGATCTACAGTAGAAGCGGAATACATGGCTGCTGCAGAAGCGTCAAGTGAAGGAGTTTGGATCAGGAACTTCATCACTGAGCTTGGTGTGGTTCCAAGTGCATTGGACCCACTGGAGATATTGTGTGACAACACTGGCGCCATAGCACTCGCTAAGGAACCAAGATATCATCCAAAGACCAAGCATATCAACCGCAAGTTTCATATAATTCGATATTATATAGCAGATGGAGATCTGAAGATTAGCAAAGTACGTACAGATCTGAATGTCGTAGATCCATTGACTAAACCTCTTCCACGTGTAAAACATGATCAGCACCTCAGTGCCATGGGTGTGAGATTGTTGCCAAATGTAAACTAGATTATTGACTCTAGTGCAAGTGGGAGACTATTGGAATTATGCCCTAGAGGCAATAATAAAGATGTTATTATTATAATTCTTGTTCATGATAATGTTTATATTCCATGCTAGAATTGTATTAAGCGGAAACTTTAATACTTGTGTGGTCTGTGAACAACACCGTGTCCCTAGTATGCCTCTATGGACTAGCTCATTGATTAATGATGGTTAAGGTTTCCTATCCATGGACATGAGTTGTTAATTAATAATGAGATCATATCATTGGGAGAATGATATGGTGGACAGACCCAAACTAAGCGAAGCAATTAGATCGTGTCATCGTGTTCGTCTTTGCGAAGCTTTTCTTATGTCAAATATTGTATTCCTTAGACCATGAGATAATACAACTCCCTGGTATCGGAAGAAAGCTTTGAGGTCATCAAACGTCATCCTATGAGAGGGTGATCATAAAGGTGTCTCTCAGGTGATCGGAAAGTATCTGTTGGGTTGTATGTATCGAGATGGGATTTGTCCCTCCCAAGTCGGAGAGATATACTTCGGGCCCACTCGGTAATCGATATCAACACCGCTTGTAAGCATGTGGTTAAGGAGTTAATCACAAAGTGATATCGGATTACGGAACGAGTAAAGTACTTGCTGTGAACGAGATTGAACTAGGTATGACGGTACCAACGATCAAATCTCGGGCAAGTAAAAAATCGCGAGACGAAGGGAATATATATATGGGATTGATTGAATCCTGGCATCGTGGTTCATCCGATATGATCATCGATGAATGTGTGGGAGTCAATATGGGTTTCCAGACCCCGCTGTTGATTATTGATAGAAGATCATGTCTGCATATTCTCGAACCCGCAGGGTCACACACTTAACGTGTCTCGACGCTAGGATAGATTGGATAATTGGTTTATGAGTTTTTGTTCGGAGTCTCGGATGGTACCCGGGACATCACGAGAGGTTCCGGAGTGCTCCGGAGAATAAGATTCATATAAGGCAGTGCAGTTTTTGTAGTTCGGAATTGTTCCGGGTTAATGGGTATTGTACCGGAAGCTTCTAGAACCTTCCGGAAGGGGACCAACGTGGCCCCACCTTCCGGGAGGGTGCATGGGCCTATGAGGGACTGCCCTGGCCGCATTGGGCCAGGGGCACAAGGCCCCATAGGGCCCAGCCGGCCAAGAGAGGTTTAAACTCTAGATAGAGCTTCTAGAAGGGAGGTTTCCTTGCCCCCCACTCTTCCTCCTTGGGGACGCCGGCCTTGGCTCGGGGGAGGGGCTAGGGCTGCGCCCACCCCTCTATATATAGAGGGCTGGGGGCGCACCAACCCCCTACACCTTCCCCTCCAACCCTAGCTGCCCTGCTGCCCTCCTCTCTCCCTCCCGACTGCTTGTAGGCGAAGCCCTGCTGCAGAAATTCTCCACCAATTGCACCGCGCCGTCGCATTGTAGATCCAACCCATCTCTCCACCATACTTGCTGGACCAAGGAAGGAGGAGACGTAGAGGTGCTGCACGTGTGCATCTCACGGAGGCACCGCCACTTGTGGTGCTAGATCGGATCGGATCGCGAGGAGGAGAAGCGAGTACGACTACATCACCCACGTTGCGACGAACGTTCCGCTGTGCGAATCTTCAAGGGTATGAAGATCTAATCCAATCTCTCTCGTTGTTTGCATCTCCTAGATTAGATCTTGGCTTTCCCTCTGTTCGCATCCGTAGAAAATTTTGATTTACTATGCCGCGAAACCCTTCACTTGTCTCGCGGCTAGAATCAACGATCCGTCATACACCAAAATGAAGGAAGATTTCCCTTGAGATAGGCACGATTTTTGAGAGGAGAGGCCATTGTCTGAGATAAACCTAAAGTATGCAGCCACAGATGCTTATGTGACCCAGCTATATGCTCAGATCCATTTCTTTCAAAATTTCCTCGTATTTTTCCCCAGTTGCAAGAGGAAAGACAATCAAAGGGGAGCCCTTTGTCGAAAATGCAACATAGCTGAGCGTGACGCTGAAACTGCAAAAGAGAGATGATGCAGCTGAATTCGCAAATAGAGAGGCTGCATCTGAAGCTGCAAACAGAGAGGCTGCAGCTGAAGATAGGGAAGCCAAGGCCCCTTCTAGGTGGGATGAACTTGCATATGATCAGCGATGGGCAGCCAATAACACAAGGGACAGATGGAGTGATGGCCGTTGGTCTCCCAGGAAAGATCGCAGGCGCATCAAGTGGTCTGATGAGGAGTGAATTATTTTTACTTCTTTTGGTTATGTTTCTGTATATGTCGGTATCTTTTCAAGAACTTCTGTTGGCCTTGTAGAATTACTAGTGTATGAACCATGTTTAATATGTATGGGAATCATCGTGACTTATTGTGTAATTATACACCTATGTTTGCGCCACGGTACATAATGATGATAGCATGCATTCTATCTTGCCATGTTGTTTTGAAAAATTTAAAAAATTCACCCTCAAACTCCAAAATAGGATTTAATTTGTGAAGCAAGTACAAACATTACAATTTGAATCCCTCTAGACGCATGCTTGTGTGGTTGTACATCACATTTGGACCCTGGTTTGACCAAACCTTGTAAATTTCATAATAAAATTAGAAATTCTAAAAAATCTTTTGAAACCTTGAAATTTGGTCATTGTGTGGCAAATAACTTTGCAAGAAAAATGATAAACATGGAAAAATTCCCCCCTAGTTGTCCACTATCAAATGTGGGGTATTTAGGTCAACAAGCATGTCCAACTACTCGATAGAGCCAGTTGTGTACCATTTTTTCATCCACCTTTCTTCAAATGGACTCATATTTGGCACAAGGGTGTATCACCATGTCCCTAACGATGCTAGCATTCTATCTAGCCATTATGGTTTCAAAATTTGAAAACATTCACCCTCAAACTCAAAAACATGCTTTTATTTGTCAAGCAAGTACCAAAACTAAAATTTGTAACCTTCTAGTTGCTTGTGTGGTTGTACATCACATTGGGACCACAGAACATCAGTTGTACTTTTCAGATGCTTTCACAATCTCTCGAAAGACTCTGGTCAACCCTGGTTTGACCAAACCTTGTACATTTCATAATAAATTGAGAAATTCTCTTGGAAACCTTCAAATTTGTTCATTGTGTGGAAAATACATTGAATAAAAATGACAAACTTTGGAAAAAACGTCCCCTAGGAGTTCACTCTGAAATATGGGGGTAGCTAGGTCAACGATCATGTCCGACTACTCGAAGGAGGTACTTGTGTACCATGTTTTCTAATGGCTGTGAAATATAGCCACCCACGTCCGCATTTAAACTAGATATTATTAATTTATTTGATAAAATATCTCTCTAAAACCTGCCACTAATGCCTAATGATCAAAGGGGTATGCAATCCTTTCGTGCTATTTTTGCCTGCGCGGATAATGACGTATTATGAAGGGAATCACTACATAAATTCCAAAGGTACGAGATTTCCAACAGGCCAAACAAACCAGCAGCCGTGAGAAGGCAACTACAAGTTTAATGACCAACTATACAGCCCATGCCCATATAGTTTCAACCGTATAGTTTGCACCGACCTCCTTAGGTCAAACAGAACAACTTTCGTGAAGGGGCCCCTATATTAAGAGGCTTCAGGTGAAAAAGAAACAAGCCCCGAATCCATAACATCGCTTATTTCATCCTCAACTCTCCCTGCCTCCACGCCGGAGGAATATATCTAGATCTAAACCTCTAAACCCTTATCCACCACCATGGCCATATTCCACCACTTGTAATAGTAGATCTCATCTCCAATTGGCGACATTGTAAGACTATTTCTTATAAACTCTATGATCTCTATTACAATATTTATGATTGTCGATTTCATCTCTATGTGTGAGTAATTCTCCTTGGGATAAGGGCTTCGTCCTAGCCATGTAGCTTTTGTGCATGTTATTTATCATAGATGGGATCATGTATTAGTTTGTATGACTTGATGATTGTAGTACCCTCTCTTGCCTCAATCTAAGTACTTGTCAGGTACCCAAGACCCCGAGGATTGATCCAGGTAAAGGGAGTGTGAGTAATGACTGATCTGCACGATGGGAACCCCAGTGACAGAAGGCTGTATGTGAGGAACTTACTTGGGATTAATGGTGACATCACTATGTATATCATTAGTTCTATTTCTTCATGGATGAGACTAGTAGGTTGTTGCCATAAGAGATTGTGAAGGAGATAACATTTATGGATGCACTGCCCACATATAATTTTCTTGCTCTAACAATTACATGAGTACTTTATTATTATCTATTATTCCCATCATATGTTTTGCACAGCTACTGGTGAAAACCGAAGACCCTAGGCCCTCTCTCTCCATCGCCCACAACAACAAGATCGCAAACTCTTGGTCCAGTGAAAATGCAATAGGAATACTAAAACTCTCGAAGGTCCGTTAAAGAAATCTCACTTTGTTTTCTGCTTCCCGAGGATTCGATAAACCTAGTTTTACTAGGGAAAAAGAGATATATTACATCCGTAATCCGGATCGAAGGTATCAACTCTTTTTCTAGCATCCTTGCTGGGGAAGCAATAGTTTTAATTCTCATTTTTAATTTTGTTAGTTTGCTTTCCGTTTTTATTTGAAAAACCAAAAAAAATAGTTAGTATTTTTAATTCTTTCTTTATCATCATTAGTACTTGTTCAAGAAAATACAAAAACATAGGAAGTATGGCTGAAAAGAAGCTTGGGGAGTTTGCAACTCCTAACAATGATTATTTGCATACTCCTATTACTCAGCCAGCAATTGCTGCTGAAGATTATGAAATTAAGCCCCACTATTTAAGTTTGGTTCAACGGAATCAATTTGGAGGCTCTTCTGTAGAAGATGCAGGTATGCACTTAAATACTTTCACTAAAATATGTGATATGATGCACATTAAAGATGTTGACCCAGATGCGGTCAAGTTGCACTTATTTCCTTTCTCTCTTAGAGGAAGAGCAAAAGAATGGTTGACCCCGATGCAGTTAAGTTGCACATTAAAGATGTTGACCCTGATGCGGTCAAGTTGCACATTAAAGATGTTGACCCCGATGCGGTCGAGTCGGTTACAAGTTTAGGGTTTGCCCCTTTGAATATTCTATCTGTTCTAGTCTTGCTCTCCAAGGATCCAAAGATGTCATGGGCTTGGGCCACCCTAAAATCTCCATAGTCCGCGTATATTCTTGTGGGTCTTCCTTGGGCTGGACCAGGTATGCTAATGTCGTGTACCCGTAGGGTATAACCATGTCAGTAGCCCCCGAGTGTTTAGTCGAATCGCAGATTAGGCTGAGGACTCTTCAATCTTTCGGGTGCAGCCGTTTCTGTTCATCAGAGAAAAGAATGATTTAGTGTGTAGGGATCATTGATGCATGTTCCTGACTCTCCTGACGGATTAGGGTCAGTTAATTATCTTAGGACGAAACAACACGATCTTCTTCAGACTCGAGCCCCTAGACTCAAATCCGAAACAGATACTGGCGTAATTCGACTCAGTCTGTTGAGGTCTTATAGGAGTCGAATCCCAGGAGTTTTCGAATGATGTACCCAACGCGTCCGTCGGGATTTTCATCATGCCTGTTGGAACGGATTTTTACTAGTAGAGCGCAGTCAGGTGCGTTACCAGGCCATCAGATGGTTTCTGTAGGTCTTAGCTTTGCATCACAGACACATCATCCGAAATTTTATCACCGCGAAGGTGTTTCGGGTGGCCAAGGAGGATGTTACTCACTTAGCGTTGGTTGGGGCAAAATTGCCAAAACAAAATTTCATTTTGATCCGAAGGATCGCAGTCGAAGAATTCTTAGGGTGCGTGACCAGCGCTCCCTATGGGAGTAGCCCCCGAGTGTCTGTTTGAGTCGTAGACACGAGCAGAGACTTTAATTTAGTCGTTGTTAGCTTCAGGTCCGTATGACACAATTTTTTCGGATGCTTGAATCAATCCTCCCTATGGGAGTAGCCCCCAAGTCCGTAGTGGAGTCGTAGACTCAACGTAGGACTCGAAGAATAGATCATTGGTGTAATACCATAATCGTGTGTCGGGTGTGCGGCCAGCGCTCCTGATAGGAGTAGCCCCCGAGTAGTTGCTCGAACCGTAGATTCGAGTGAGTACTTTTGGTTGTTAGCCGTAGTTTTTGTGACCGTTTCTAGTGTTGTTTTGATGACGTCAGTGCTGATGATCGGTGAACTCAACCGTCTGCGGCGCCAGAGGTGACGTGACCGGACGAACGTGGGTCCCACTTTCTGACTTGGAGTTGGCTGGTCATGCGCGACGTGGCGAGAATTATAGCGTCTCCTCAGTTTCCGTGCATAGTGGACGGCGTGCGAGCGACGGTTCGCTGCTGTGTTCACACGTGGACGGTTGGATCTGATCCTGGTGTTAGGGATTCCAGATGAACGGTCCCTGTTCATAATCTTCGTCCTTACAACTGTGGGGAAAACTGTAGTTTGTTTTCACCCTTAGCCATTTGCTTTTCACCTCCTCCATTTCTTGAGCTTTTCCCTTTGCATGTTGGACGTTCTCCGATGGTTCCCTTCTTCATTCTTGCGCACACAACGCCACCGTCGACGCACCGTGATGGGGAAGTCGAAGAAGGCCTCCACCGAAGCGGGCACCAGTGTTGCTGCCGGAGGCAAGAAGGGCACCACCGCCGCTCGTATCACCGAAGGTGGGTGGCGGCGCTCGGAGAAGCGCGAGGGCGACCTACAAGCTGCGTGATGCGAGTTTGATCCCACAGGATAAGGATGCCGTCAAGATCCCCGGCGATGAGGTAACTCCCCATCCACCTGCACGGTTTCGGGTGATGTTTGTCGCTTTTGTTCTTCGCGGCCTCTCGCTCCCAGTCCACGATTTTCTTCGTGGACTATTATTCTTCTATGGCATCCAACTCCATCATCTTTCGCCCAATTCTCTTCTCCACATCGCCTGCTTCATTGCTATTTGCGAGTTCAGGCTCGGTATCGAGCCGCACTTAGGCCTCTTCCGGAAGCTCTATTCCATGAAGAGGTAGTCCGGCTCCGACGAAGTTTATCCGATCAATGGCTGCATCATTTCCCTTCTATCTATTGTTATTTTCTTCTCTTTCTTTATGTCCGAGTCCGTCCAATACTGGCAGAGGAAGTGGTTTTATATCCGCGACATGGACGGACAGAACTTCGGCCTTGCCCCTTTTGACTCCACCCAGGAGATCTTGAAGAAGATATACTGGAAGAATCATATCCTGGAGGGCGAGGTGGAGGAGGTAGAGGAGCTCTACCGTTGGGTGGAGGCCCTCCAGGTGGTTGCGGAGAAGGAGGTGAATGGTGTGGAATCATCCGCACCTTCCTTAAACGTCGTGTGCAGCCACTCCAGGCTAGGGCGCATCCGATGTTCCTTTACTCTGGCCGCCACGGCCCGATGAGAGTTTCGGCTGAGGAGCTCTCAAAGGGGGACCTCGACAGAGTTCTTCGGCCACTGCTGAAGTACAAGTCCGATCAGGACCTTCCGGGGAAGTCGCGGACGCCTCCTTTCAGTATCGCAAGACCATTTCCGCTGGTGTAGATTTATGATGTGCGCGTAGCGCCTTTTTTTCGAGTGCTTTTTCCTTATGATTGCTTGTACCGAACATTTATGTCTTCATTGTGCAGGAGATCAAGGTGGCTAGCATGGTGCCTCCACTGCCCGAAAGGTTTCCAAATGCGCCGGACAACGAGGTTGTGGACTCTGAGTCCAAGCTTCTGCCAGTGCAGTCACCGACTGAGGAAGCTCCTGAGGCGAGCGAGGGGCAGACCCTTAAGCGAGCACGGAGCTCGAGTGAATCTTCGGATGCCTCGACTCCGCCGATGCCTAGGGACTCCGCCGATGCCTAGGTGACTGTAACATCCCTAAAATCATGTTTCAAACTCATGCACATCATCCATGCATCCATGATCATATGAATTTCATTTCAAACAAATCATTTCAAAATAGAAGCTTATATGCTTATCATTTCATGTAAGTTGCTCTAGCCTTAATGCTATCTTCCAATGAGAAGAGTACTTGTTTTGATTCAGTAAGGTTTGAAATTCAAACTTAGGCACCATCAAAAGTTTAAACAAAGTTTCAAAAAAAAATAAGCAAATAAAACCAATATTATGCCTATTGAATATATCACATAAAGGCTTGGTTTTATTTTTATTTTCTTTTGATCAAAGTGTTTGGATTGATCAGTAGTGTTTGACACACATTTGAGTGCAAGGTTTGCAGTATAAAAACCTAGAGAAGATTTGAATTCAAACTCATTTGATTTGGATATGAAAATCATTTCAGAAAATCAAAACAAAAAAGGAAAAGGAGAAAATAAATAGAAAAGGGCCAGCGCCACCTATCTGGCCCAACTACGAATCCAGCCCAGCTAGCCCACCCGGGTTCCCCCTCTCTCTGTCACTCGCAGACACACCCACCAGGTCACTGACCATGCGACCCCACCTCCTCTCTGTTTAACTCGCTGACGAGTGGACCCTCCGACCACGTCGTCTTCGTCGTCAATCACGCGCGGCCGCGACGCTCGATCCGCCATTACCTCGCCACAATCAGTACGCGCTTAATTGCCATTGATACGCCGTGCGATCCTCGCCCCCGCTCTGGCTATAAGACCCCCTCTGCACCGCGGCCATTTCCCCCAACAAAGCCAGACAGATACGCCCCCAGGCTGCCCGCAATTGCCCTTGCGCCGCCACAGACAGACGCACTCCGGCGAGGAATCTCGGTAAGCACAGACCGCCCCTATGCCTCTAGTGCAAACCACTGTGACCAGCATGACCTTGCGCATCCGCTAATGCCCTCCGTTTTCTTTCTCATGACCCAGAGCGACGTCCTCGTTCTCACCCGCGAGCACCTGAGCCGCCGCTCGACTCCGACGTGCGATTCAGGTAAGATGAGACCGCCCCTTGCCTCCCCTTTGGTACTGTCTTGTTCGCCAGGCCCCTGCGCATCTCCTAAACCCTCTGGCTTGTGCTAGGTCGACGCAGAGCCTCGGCAACGACTTCGACAGCAAGCAACAGACGCCGCCCGCAACTCCGATGAGCTCCAGCGACTGTGTCCGTGCGCCCCTTGCCAAGCCGTCGCCAGGTTGAGCATAAGCGCATCGTCACGTTTCTGGTAAGCATCTCCGACGACCCCGGAGCCACCTATAGCGCCGCGCCGCCGTAGGCAGAGGTCGCTGCCGCTAGTAGCCACCGCCAGCGTCGCCCAGCCATGGTCGTTTGATCCAGGACCGTTAGATCTGGATCCAGCGCGTGATATTAGATCACTTAACGAAGCGGTATAGGTAGATCTGGGTCGTGCAGATTATGTAGATCTAACGGCTCACAGACACGATCCTGAGCGAAGCGGTACCAGCCAATCAGGTTAAGACGCGTGGCAGCTATTTAGGTTTAAAAACAGGATTTAAATCTATTAGATGTTTGAATTTGTTTTGGCTATAACTTTTGATCCCCACGTTAGAATTTGACAAATTTTATATCATTGGAATCGGGAGAGCAAGCCCTTTCTATTTATGCAATGTGTTTAATGTTTTTCTTCTGTTAAAATGATTTTATTTGCAGAAACTTGTGTAGGGGTAATTTGAGTATTTGAATTGTTTAAGAAAGGTTTTAGGGTTTAAATAAATGTTGTTTGACAAGTTTTTAACTTGTTTATGAACCAGTACTGTACACTTGCTTTGTTGAGTTTTAAAAATCATCGCATATCATATTGCATGCATTCATATATTTTTGTTCGTATATGTTCTGTATGTGATTTGTGGCTATGATTCTTTGTGTAGATTTTGGTGCTAGTGATTGTGATTGTGAGGAGTGTAGATACTCTCCAATCTACCAAGGCAACTGGTGCTTCGTGGATATTTTTATCCCTATGTTTTCTACTAAGCATTAGAAATATTTTGCTAGTCTTGCATGCTATATTTTGCTTATATGCCATGTTGGGAAATCCTAGTAGCTGTAGAATTGCTAGGAAATTTCTAAGTTAAGATGCTTATCTATGCCATGCTTAGCCTAGCTAGTAGAAACCAAGGATTGGTAATATATATACATGCTTTGATGAAATTATTTCTATGTCTTTTGGACTTGTGTTTTGCCTAATAAAACAACTAAGTAAATCAAACACCTGGGTGGAATGGAAGGAATGGTTTATGTTGAGTGGTTACACAAGGCCCATTTCTATGGTTTACCTTGTGTATCTCACTTGTGGAAAGCCAACTAGGAACAAAGAGATTTTAGAGGCCAAGTGTTGAGAAGCTTCTAGTGCAGCCACTTGGCAATATGGGCTCTTCCTGGATCACATAGGTTGCTAGAACTTAGCCATTTGGACAGTTGGTGGTAGTGGGATGATAGGTTGGAACGCGTCCATTTGGTCTAAGGGAAGGCTTCTGAAAGGTCCTGTCTTGGTGAAAATCAAGTCTGGTGGGGAAAGTGCACAACCTCTGCAGATGGAAGAATCTAAGTACTTAGCCATGTCCCTGGAAAAGGACAACTTGAGCATCAAGACATGGAAGCTATCAAGAATCTCCTCATCCCAATTTCTAAGTAAAAAACTTGTGGGTGAACAAGGGTGAAGGACCTCAATGTCTATTGGTGGTTCCTTGGGAAAAGTTTTGACAAAGAAAAACTTCGTGATTTCAACTAATAGGAAAAACCTATTTTGAGTAAAGCAAGCCAAGCTACACTTAGCCAAATTGCATATAGTATCTAGTCCACCTAAATTATACTAAGGTATCACTTGCCAATACTATTCCAATGTATTGACCCACTGTGGCTGTAACTTGTGATGTTGCAGGTTACTCTGATGAGGATTAGGAGTCATGAGTCTACACTCAACATGTTTGCCTGTGGCACATGAAGATGAAAACTTTTATTTATTTACTTATTCAAACTCTTGTACTAGGCCTGTGGCCTTGGAGTTGTAAAGACTATGTTTGTCTCTGGAATGACTGTAATAATGACCTTTGTTTCTGTGTACTTCATCTTAAACTGTGGATGCTAGCAATGATACAGGGACTAGCATTGCAATCACAGGGATCCTTTTTCCTTTATAAAGGCGGGATCTTATAGATGGTATTAGAGCACTGTGTTGCCTGTAGGATTATGACCCTAGGATTGGAAACCACTAAGGAAAAAATTTCAACAACTTCTACACTTGTCTATTCTTCTCGTAAACTTTTCTAATCTTCTTTCTCATCTCTATTTGTATATGAACTCCATCAACAAAGCCATAAGGAAAGGACCACTCATGACAATGACATTGGAGTGTGAGACAGAATTCCCCAAGGCTCTCAAGGACCTCATGGTTGCAATGGAAATACATGGTGCAGCTGTGTACAAAGGTTTTCCTCTGATGGATGAAGGAGTTGAGTACTGGTGGGTGCAACTTCACTTGTATAAAAACAAGGAAGACAACCACAAGGACTCAAGATTCTGCATGTTCACCAATTCAGTGATGCACCCTACATTCTTTGACTCAGCAAGGGATGCAGCTTGGAAGACCATCAAAGAACTTGGTGAAAGAGTCAAGTGGAGAATGTTTAACATCCAAAATAGCCTAAAAGAAGAGAAGAAACATACCCAAGAGTTGGAGGCTACCAACCAAACCTTAAGAGGAGACATTATAGACTTAGTGATGGAGTCATGTGAACAAGATAGACTGATTGCTTCTAGAAACATTGTGTTAGCCAACAGATCCAGTGAGATAGGATTGTAAACGTACTTCGCTAGTTGGACCACCACTTATCACCTTATTTTCCAAATGTTGCTTAAAATAAGTTGAACCTTGGTTGTTGTAATGGATCTATGTATGCCATGACTTGTGTGTTTTGATTTCCAAGGATATGTATGTGATGTTTTGCCTTGTGTTTTATCTTAAATTGTGTTGTTCTAACTTTTTTATCTTATAAATAGATGCCTAATGTTACCATCAGCACTGTTGAGGAGTTCCAGGGAACTCGCTTTGGTCCTCGTATTGTTGAGCTCACTACTTTGCTCAATCTCCCTCTTCCTACCATCATGGTGCTTCCCCTCACCAAGTTTGAGAGGAAAGACCTTTGGGGATTCAAGGTCAATCAGCCCGGACGCCAGACAGAGCCTACCACGGAGGCCATCATCTTCAAGCTCATGCATGATGACAAGGAGAGAGGCCTTGAGGTAGTCATGCAGGATCTGATAGGACGTCTGCTAGGGAGACACTCTCGACAGGTTAGAGGTACTCACTTTCACGTCTTCGGTAGACGTGATGAGGACGGAGAGTCCATCGACTTCGAGGACACTTCGAGGGAGACAGCGGAGCCGATTCGCCTATACCTCCAGGACTTAGAGGCTCTCATTAGGCACGTGGACTCTGATAGCACCAACGTCATGCTCAACAATGACGAACTCCAGGTGCAGCTTCGCGAGAAGGACAAGCTCTTCGCGGAGCAAGATGAGATAGACAAGGAGATGGAGGCAAAGTTCGAGAGCCAGGACAGAAAGTTCAAGAGTCAGGAGAAGCGAGTCCAGGATAGGAACAAGAGGATTCGGGACATGACTGAAGAACTGCAGGCCAAGGACTTCGAGCTCGAGCATCATCAGACGGTGATTGAGAGGCTTCGTTCCTAGAAGAGCGCTCTCAAAGCCAAAATAGAGACCTTGACCACCAGTGTCGAGGAATACAAGACTGCGTTGGAGAACGCAGGTCTTACCTTTGTCGAGGAGGAGGTTGATGCCGAGGAGTAGAGTTGACTACTCATTTATCATTTATTATCATACTTGTTGTTGGGAACTTGCTATTTGACCATCCAACATGTGGATGGCTTGTTATTTGTGTGTGTTTTACTTTGCGAACTTGTTATCTGGTTGTTGAACCTTTATCATTATGTTGCATGCTTTGTGATTGTTTATGTGATGTATTGTGCATGAAAGCATCTATGGGTATCTCATTCTTATCTCTATTGAACAAACCATAGATGCCTCCCCGTCGTGCAAATCCCAACCCCAACAACAACAACATCACTCCAGAAATGCAGCAAATGATGATAGCACAGACTCAGCTGATGCAAATGATGACGACGTTCATCTAGAACCAAAACACCAACAACAACAACAACAACAACAACAACAACAACAACAATAACAACAATAACAACAACAACAACCCACCAGGTTTTGACATGCTTACCAGGTTCTTGAGATTGAGACCAGCAAAGTTCTCAGGAACAACTGATCCCATGGTGGCCAATGATTGGCTACGCTCTGTGAACAAGGACTTGGTAACTGTGGGCTGTACCGATGCAGAAAAAGTCAGATTTGCAGCACATTTGCTGGAAGGACCAGCCGCCACTTGGTGGGATAACTTTCAGATCACCACTCCCATAGAAGATGTGACATGGGCTATCTTTGAGGATGGATTTCGTACTGCTCATATCTCATCTGGAGTGATGAGTCTGAAAAAGAAAGAGTTCCATAATCTGAAGCAGCGCCACCGCAGCGTGGCTGAATATATTGAGGAGTTCAACAATCTGGCGCGTTATGCACCAGATGAAGTTGACACCGATGCTAAGAGAAAGGAAAAATTTCTTGAAGGCTTGAATGATGAACTGAACCTGCAGTTAGTTGTGGCCTATGTTCCCACTTATCAGTCTCTCTGTGATAAGGCTGCTATTTTGGAGAACAAAATGAAGCAAGTTGAAAGCAGGAAGAGAAAGCACACCGACAAGCACAGCTCGGGATCGTCCCACAAACGTTCCCATTACGATGAAAGTGGAAGCTCAGGATCCCACAAGCATGGGAAATTCAACAAGCACCACAACCACAACCGTCATGACAACAAGCATCACCGTAGTCATGATAATGACAAGTACAAGAACCACAAGGGTGGATATAAGAGCCACCACAGTGGTAGTGGAAGTGGCAGTGGAAGCCAACCTGTCAAGAAGGACATTAGTCAGGTTGAATGCTTCCAGTGCAAGAAGATGGGGCATTATGCCAATGAATGCCCAGAAAAGAAAGTGGAAGGACCCAACAAGCCCAACCCTTTTCAGAAGGGACAAGTTAACCACATCAATGTGGAGGAAATCTATGAGGAGCCTGATGCTGTTGCTGGTAAGTTCAAACTCAATTCTGTTCCAGCATTTGTTCTCTTTGATACTGGTGCATCTCATTCATTTATATCAAGAGCATTTGTTGAAAGAAATGAACTGCCGGTAGAAACTATTGGGTGTCCTATAAAAGTAAGTTCTCCTGGCGGAGAAATGATAGTGAATTCAGGATGTCATGATCTAGTCATAGAGTTTGGGAAGTATAAGTTTCCCGTTAACTTGATAATCCTAAATTCCCAAGGATTGGATGTCATTTTGGGAATGGACTGGATGACTAAGCACAAGGGAGTGATAGATTGTGCCAACCAAACTGTCTCACTCACAACTCCAGAAAATAAAAGGATCATATTCAAGACCAACTTTGAATCAAGAAGGAGTATGCTAAATTCTCTTAAGGGGGTTAGCATAGACGGTGTGCCAATTGTGAGTGAGTATCCGGATGTGTTTCCGGAAGAATTGCCGGGAATGCCACCAGATAGAGATGTGGAGTTTCTTATTGATTTGCTACCAGGATCTGGACCAATAGCAAAGAGACCGTACAAGATGTCAGTTGATGAACTGAAAGAACTCAAGAAACAACTCGGAGAGCAGTTGCAGAAAGGATTTATTCAACCAAGTTCTTCATCTTGGGGATCCCCAGTGTTGTTTGTGGAAAAGAAAGATAGAAGTCAAAGGTTATGCATAGATTACCGTTCACTCAATGAGGTAACTATCAAGAACAAATACCCTTTGCCTAGAATCAATGACTTGTTTGATCAGCTAGAGGGAGCCTGTGTGTTCTCGAAGATTGATCTTCGGTGAGGTTATTTCCAACTCAAGATAAGGGAACAAGACATACCTAAGACAGCTTTCACCACAAGGTATGGATTGTATGAGTATACCGTGATGCCATTTGGCTTGACCAATGCTCCATCATACTTTATGAATATGATGAACAAGGTGTTCATGGAATTTCTTGATAAGTTTGTTGTCGTCTTCATCGATGACATTTTGATCTACTCCAAGAGCAAAGAGGAACATGAAGGACATTTGCGTTTGATACTTGAGAAGCTTAGAGAGCATAAACTGTATGCCAAATTCAGCAAGTGTGAATTCTGGTTGAATGAAGTTGGATTTCTTGTACATGTTATGACAAAAGATGGTGTAGCAGTTGATCCTGCTAAAGTTTCAGCTGTAACTGAATGGGAATCTCCCAAGTCAGTGAAAGAAGTTCGTAGTTTCCTTGGCTTAGCAGGTTACTACAGAAGGTTCATTGAGAATTTCTCCAAGGTAGCTAAGCCTATGACAGAATTGCTAAATAAAGACAACAAATTTGCTTGGTCTGAAGGTTGTGTACTCAGCTTTCAGGAATTGAAGAAGAGACTTGTGACAGCACCAGTCTTTTGTTTGCCAGACTTGGAAAAAGATTTCCAAGTATATTGTGATGCATCACATCATGGTTTGGGGGCGGTACTTATGCAAGAAGGAAAAGTTGTGGCTTATGCCTTGAGACAACTCAAAACTCTTGAAGTGAACTATCCTACTCATGATTTGGAGTTAGCCTCTGTTGTCCATGCACTCAAAACATGGAGACACTATCTTTTGGGAAAGCTTTGTGAAGTGTTCACAGATCATAAGAGTTTGAAGTATATCTTCACCCAGAAGGAAATTAACATGATACACAGAAGATGGCTAGAACTCATCAAGGACTATGACTTAAGTTTGCAATACCATCCCGGTAAAGCAAATGTTGTAGCGGATGCTCTAAGTCGTAAGGTTTTTGTGAATGGCCTTACTAAGGGAGAATTGCCAGATGATTTGTGTGCCCAATTTAGAGATCTCAGATTGGAGATTGTGCCCGAAGGACATCTCATATCTTTGGATGTTTAACCCACTCTGTTGCACAAGATCAAAGAAGCCCAGAAGATTGATAAGGAAATTGAACAAATTAAGGAAAAGATTGGTAAAGGAAAAGCCAAAGGATTTCATGAAGACGAACAGGGTACTTTATGGCATGGGAAACGTATCTGTGTTCCACAAGATCTGGAGGTTCGGAAACTGATTTTGCAAGAAGCACACAACTCTCTGTATTCCATTCATCCGGGTAACACCAAAATGTACATGGACATGAAGGAAAGATTTTGGTGGAATAATCTCAAGAAGGACATCGCCGAACATATTGCTTTGTGTGATGTGTGTAGTAGAGTGAAAGCGGAACATCAGAAACCAGCAGGTTTGCTTCAACCACTACCTATTCCTGATTGGAAGTGGGACAATATTGGTATGGATTTCATTACCGGATTACCAAGGACCCGGTCAGGATACGATTCTATTTGGGTAGTAGTGGATCGCCTAACTAAATTGGCTCATTTCATACCCGTGAAGACAACCTATACAAGTGCTAAGTTGGCCAAGATCTACATGAGTAGAATTGTATGTCTACATGGAGTGCCCAAGAGTATTGTGTCCGATAGGGGAACTCAATTCACTTCCCATTTTTGGAGACAGCTACATGAGTCATTGGGAACAAGGTTGGAATTCAGTACTGCTTTTCATCCTCAAACTGATGGACAAACAAAAAGGACTAATCAGATTCTTGAAGACATGTTGAGGGCATGTGCCCTAGACTATGGAGCCAGTTGGGATGAAAGTCTGCCTTACGCAGAATTTTCTTATAACAACAGCTATCAAGCCAGCATTGAGATGGCACCATTTGAGTTTCTCTACGGGAGAAAATGTACCACCCCATTGTTATGGAATGGTGTGGGAGAAAGAAGTTTGTTCGGACCAGAACTTATCAAAGAATCCGAAGAGAAGGTCAAGTTGGTTAAGGACAGATTGAAAATAGCACAGTCCCGATAGAAAAGCTACGCAGATCCTAAGCGTAGATAAGTCACCTACGAAGTTGGTGATAGAGCTTATCTTAGAGTGTCACCACTTCGTGGAGTGAAGAGGTTCGGAGTCAAAGGAAAGTTGGCCCCGAGATATGTTGGACCATTCAAGATTCTAAGTCGTAAAGGAGAGGTTGCTTATGAAATTGAGCTGCCAGACACTACTAGGAAACAGGCTGTTAGTGGCGCACCTGAAATGCCCATCCGTGGCGCACTAGCAGTGCGCCATGGGCCTTGCACTACGGCTATCTCTCAGCCGTGGCGCACTGCCTAGTGCGCCACGGTTGTGTAGAGACAGGCGTAGCGCACCTCCTAGTGCGCCACAAAAGTTTGGGCTGGTGCGCTACCCCTGGGATCTTCTGTGGCGCACTACCTAGTGCGCCACTAAGCTTCCATAGTGCGCTTTAGGTGTAGTGCGCCACAGAAGGTAGACCATGTGCGCCACAAATGTATTTTTTGTTTTTTTTAATTTTCGAGCCAGATTATATGCAATACAGATTATATACAATATTACAGCAGATATACACACACAGATACAAGATATACAATTATATATATAAATACTCAATTTGAAAAACAAGATTGAAACAAATACATATAGATAAGTCTCATACATGAATACATAGTCTAAGTTACATTGTTTCGACCATGTTACAAAGTAGTAGTTGGTGACATGCGAATACATGTGTCGATCGAACAAGTTAGAGCTCGGAAGCTCGCCTAGACATCTAAACTAGCTAGCTAGACACAAACGCGGGATAAATAACCAAAGAAGATAAGCATGATCACCACCGCGACGAAGGTGTAGGTCTTCATCCGGTTCCTTGTCCTAACTCCCGCTAGATAGCGCGTGTATCTAGCTTCCGCCTCCGCCATAGTGTTGTACCCTTTGTAGCTATTGCCGCTGAAACAGTGCACCTGTCTCCGGCAGTCTTCCCAATCATCGTAGACTCCGGGAACCCGTCCCTTGTATACGACGTACCACGTCATCTATAAGTTGACAATAATAATTAACCGATTATTGAAAAAAACATATATAATTAAAGTCGCATATGAAGATACACTTATAGAAAGTACTCCTAAATCAAAAAGACCAAACTCAAAAAGCATGCCTCATATATAACTAGGTTGTTCGACACAGGAATATGCTACGATGGAACTGTCCGCCAAGTAGGATGCACAACACCTGGACCTATGCATAGCACAAGGCAGACAATCCCATCGCAGCACATTCACATATAGTGTGCCACGACATTTCAATCATCGGCATTATTCTCGAAAAAGACCAAAGTAACTCAGAAAGCATGCCTCATATATAACTAGGTTGTTCGACACAGGAATATGCTACGATGGAACTGTTCGCCAAGTAGGATGCACAACACCTGGACCTGTGCATAGCACAAGGCGAACAATCCCATCGCAGCACATTCACATATAGTGTGCCACGACATTTCAATCATCGGCATTATTCTCGAAAAAGACCAAAGTAACTCAAAAAGCATGCCTCATATATATACATAGGTCGTTGGACACAGGAATATGCTACGATGGAACCGTATGCCAAGTAGGATGCACAACACCTGGACTTGTGCATAGCACAAGGCGTACAATCCCATCGTAGCACATTCACATATATAGTGTGCCACGACATTTCAATCATCGGCACTATTCTCGAAGAAGACCAAAGTAGCTCGAAAAGAATGCCTCATATATAACTAGCTAGGTCGCTGGACACAGGAATATGCTATGACGGAACAGTTAGCCAAGTAGGATGCACAATTCCTGGACTTGTGCATATCACAAGGCTAACTATCCCGTCATAGCACATTCACATATATATTGTGCCACGACATTTCAATCATCGGCATATTCTCGAAAAAGACAAAAATAACTCGAAAAGAATGCCTCATATATATACATAGGTCGTTGGACACAGGAATATGCTACGATGGAACTGTGAGCCAAGTAGGATGCACAAGACCTGGACTTGTGCATATCACAAGGCTCACAATCCCATCGTAGCACATTCACATATATAGTATGCCACGACATTTCAATCATCGGCATTATTCTCGAAAAAGACCAAAGTAGCTCGAAAAGAATGCCTCATATATAACTAGCTAGGTCGTTGGACACAGGAATATGCTATGACGGAACTGTTAGCCAAGTAGGATGCACAATTCCTGGACTTGTGCATATCACAAGGCTAACTATCCCGTCATAGCACATTCACATATATATTGTGCCACGACATTTCAATCATCGGCATATTCTCGAAAAAGACAAAAATAACTCGAAAAGAATGCCTCAATATATACATAGGTCATTGGACACAGGAATATGCTACGATGGAACGGTGAGCCAAGTAGGATGCACAAGACCTGGACTTGTGCATATCACAAGGCTCACAGTCCCATCGTAGCACATTCACATATATAGTGTGCCACGACATTTCAATCATCGGCATTATTCTCGAAAAAAGAGTAAGGAAAAAAGAAGGACCAAATTGAGCAAAGGACCAAAGTGTAAGCAACAAACCAAGCATTGATTGATATATAATAATAATAAGCAAAATAAGTAAGCGATGATTCATAAACCTAATAAGATAAGTACACTTGTCCACACACACACAAAGGTCATCTATAGTTTGTAACTACAACTAGGCCAACATCAAGCCTTCTGGCTCGGCTTAGGGAACGGGAGGACGCCCTGTCTCGTCATGAACTTCCTATAGTCACCCTGCATCTCTAGGCGATCTTCTATGTCACGGTTATTCGGGATATTTCCTCCGTAGAAGATCCCCCCCCCCCCCGAAGTCATGACATCACGAAAGATGATTGCCCCAAACTGCTGCTGGATGCGATACATCTCTTGTCTAATATCCGAATCATTGATCTTGGCCTTTGCTTCGGCCCACTATTTGAGAAGATCTGGCAGCGTAGAATTTTGCTGGTCAAGTAGGAACGCCCTCATGTGATGGAGTGCGTAGTAGGCTTCCTTCTTACTGTTTTCCGGCTGCTTCACGCAGGGGAACTCCGTTACGTGGTTGAAGACGTGCCTGCCGAACTTGACCTTCGTACGCACGAAGGTGGTGCCTTCCGTCGAGGCAAAGCCAGTGAGAGCATCATCCAGAACTTCCTTGATCTTGTCGTAGTTTTTCTTCTTTTCTAGACTCCCCGAGTCGAAATACGTGGCGTGGGAATGCTTCGGCGATAAGGAGATGAGCGTGCAGTGTTCATCTCTGCACAAAAAATTCAAATGGAATGTGTTGGAAAAAGAATGATGATGATCTAATAAAGCCAATCGACGATGGCGAGTGAATAACGACTTACTCGGGAAAGTAAGGCACGAGAATGTATTCCTTTGTCTTGTTCGCCACGAGGATTCTTTTTAGGTACGAGGCCACGATACGTCGTTCGGCGGGGGAACCCAAGCAGCCGTCACGCATGTAGTAGGGGTCCACTATAGCGATGCCCGGTGTGTTCTCTCTAATGATCTGCATGGCCAGGCTGAGAGAAAACAGACGGACCATGGTATAGTGCAGCGGGTATAGGTGGAACATATTGTAGATGTCGTCGAACCGCAGGAAGAACAGATCCGCAGGGGCATTGTCGACGAAGCCCAAGCCTGGTGGCACCTTAACCACGAATACCGGGTGCGAGGGATCTTTCTCCGATAGAAGGCGTCTCTCTATCGTCAGCACGCCATCATGCACACTCTGCAGTTCCGAACTGGCGAGCTTCCGCAAATTCTTAGGTAGCATGGGCTCACCCGCCACATGAATCCTCCACATAATTCCCTCGGGTCTTGGTGGCCCGTCCCGAAACCTGATCGGATTCGCAGTTGTTGACGCCACCGGCTGGCTCGAGCTGCTAGATTTTCTTTTCCTGCCCTTTTTTCCTTTTGGAGAGCGGGCAGGCACCGCAATCTGAGCACCGGCTGCCCTATGTAGTGTGTCAGGGCTTAGAATAAAGGGCCGGTTGGTTGTATCAGCTGGCTCTATAAAGGCGCAAGCTGGAGGCGTCTCCTGAGAACCAAACAGACGCTTGGTGATAGTGGCTTTCTCTGTGGGGCCACCAGCTAGGTCTTCTTCGTTGCCAAACTGAGTGCTGAAGAAGTGATCATTCCAGTCTTCGTCGTCCTCGGCTGGATCCTGCGCCATGTGCATATCATCAACATGATCATCCAACCCACCGCGTGGAGGTGACGGCGAGGGCGGTAAGGGGGCCTTGCCACCGCTTGTCGCTGGCACGACAGGCGGTGCTGTTGTCTGTGGCGTGATGGCCCCCGCCGTCCCCAAACGGATCATGCTCTTTGGCCATAGCAAGAATAAGCTGAAGCAACTTCTGAGGACAGACGGCTCTTCTTCATCCGCTCCTGGGGGTTGAATGGGAGGTTCCAGGTCGTCGCAGCCCCTTAGCACCCGACTAATTTTAACCCTGTGCACGCTATCTAGCATCGGCTTTGAGTGGAACGTGCGCTGCAAGGGTTGAACGATGGTACCCTTGGCAACATCCCTCAGCTCGTTGTTCACGTAGCATAAGAGAGTGCAAGGAACATCCGTCTGCGGAAAACATGTACGGCGTCGTCAGAGCGAGATGCCATAAGAGTAATAGATGGCATGAAAGGCGGTAATTAAAGCAATTTGTTTACCGTGATGGCGTCGATATCGGCTAATGTCGACGCACCGCATACGGCGACGGGCGTGCAAGAGATGGAAGGGCTGCTTGATGGCGCGGTGCTGGCCGCCGGTGTATTCTCCCTACCGACGGGTGCTTGGAGCTCCGGTGCTGCCGCGACGATGGCAGGGGGCACCAACATGTACTCCGGCGCCGCGGTGATGGCAGGGGGAGTCACCAACACTTGCGGCGCCGCGGTGCTAGCGGGCAGAGTCACGAACACGTAGTTCGCCTGATTCGTCGGCGCCGCGTTGTTCGAGTGGCTGCTGACCATGCTTGGAATCCGGCACGGCCCTACTCGACCACCCGCACTCCAGTTCGCTATTGACTCCGCCAAGGTAGGCAGGAAGGACGTGAGGGTGATTGCCAGGTTGTCTTGGACGATCTGCTGGATCCACGCCACTTGTGCCTTAAGTTCTTGAACCTCTCGGTTTTCCTCCTCGCTCCTTCCCGACGGCGCCACATGCGTCCTCGGCAGTGGACCAAAATGATCCACCCAATTCTTACCCCCGAGGCCGGCCAGACGGCCAGCCGACGACGGCTTCTTTGTAACCGGCTCTATTTTCTTGGCCCGGTTCATCGCCCTGTTAAAAGGGTTATCCCACCGGGTGGCCGCCGTCGACCCCTGGGATGAGGAACCCTGGGATCCATGACTAGCAACAATTTCCTCCTCCTGCAGAAGAAGTAACAGTGAATCATTTAGATCATCGATTAGATTGCAATCGTGTTGATCCGCGGTAATTAGATTATACTTACTACAATTTCCTCGAATTCCTTCACCGCAAGATCCGCGGTGAGTTGTTTGGTTTTTGGGTCCACATGGTAACGGGCCCTAATGAAGTTTCGAACCTGCCCGGGTTCGAATTTAGCAAAGGGGTTTTCTATCCCCTTGGATCTATACTCTTCGTCCTCCTTATTCCATTTGGCCTCCGCGGTTCTGTATCCACCAGATCCGAGATGGTGATGACCTATATTCATCGTCTGCAGCACCTTTCCCCGATTACTATTGGTCAGGGCTCTTTCAGATTCACACCTCTCCTTGAACTCCCGGAACTGATCTTTGGTGATCTGCGGGTCAATCTTCTGGATCTCCTCGAGACTTTTGCCTTCTTTATAGATCTTCTTCTTTATCCGGGTTCTCCAGCTGGCCATGGCGGTGCTCATCTTTGTGAGGGCGGATTTGTTTACTTCGTTCCCATGATAATTTGTGTTCTGATACTTAGCGGGGAACTTGTATCTTGCGTGCAGCTTCTCGAAGAAGAGTGTGCGCAAGTGGCCATTATCTTTACGCCGGAGATTCTCGGTGTTGATCGAGATGGTTGTCCGGGTGATCGCCGCCACTTGCCCACCGTACCCTTTGACGACAAGGGCGGGCTCCAAAGGAACCCCTGATGGGCTCACTTCGGTAATTTCCTCCCTGACCGTGCCGACCGTGTTCGGGCGCCGGTCCTTCGGCTTCTTCTTCTTCTTAGGAGAGTTGCTACCACTCCGTGTGCCCTCGCCGCCATCAGTGGTTTCATCGTCCGCCGTTCCTTCGGCTTCTTCCTCCACATCTTCCATCTCATCATCCTCGCTCTCCGAAGGATGGTATTCTTCATCGTCTTCTAGCCGTTGGGCCGCCTCCCAGAATGTCAATTGTTTATTTGGAGGTCTGAGTTCTCCTTCAGCGCTGATGCGCTTAGAACATACAGCCTCGTCGTTGTCACACATCTTTGCACTAATAAAAAACAAATAATTGGTTAAATGCACGGAAAAATCCGGCATGACCTTTGCTAATTTTCTTAAACTAGGAGTGCCCGATTTCTGCCGAAACGGAAGTTAATCAAAATTCCGGCAAGAATCGGGACTCATTTCATACAAGAACCTGCATACACACATAATAAAGTGCTTCATATAGAAGCACAAGCACAATTTCAAGTGCTTCATAACCAATTGCACTTTAATGCTTGCTGTCATTTGCTGCAATCCTACAACATCTAACTTAGAAGCACAAATGATAGCAAGCAAGAAAATGACAGCAAGGAACTGATAGCAAGAAAATGACATCAAAGTTCCATTTTACTACAAATAAATAATTGATAGCAGCAAATAAAACCCAAGAAATTGACAGCAGCAACTAAAACCCAAGCATACATGTTTGTGTCAACTGACAGCAGCAATTGACAGCCAGGTTTTCTTTTACTACTTCATTTTGTCATGACAGCAGCAATTGACAACAATTGACAGCAACTAAAACCCAAGCATAAATATTTTGTCATGGTTGCATTCCATAGTGCTCTGTTATCTGGTTATTAAGTTTGGTTAAATTCTGAATATATGATAACTCTGCCTGTTGATTCTACAGAATCTTGTTCAGATCCCTACTGTTTCAAGCTGTATTGAAGTCTGGGATTTTCTAAGTGTTGATTCACAGGTTCTATCAAGCAATTGACAGCAACTAAAACCTAAGCTGTATTGAAGTCTGGCCTATATGCTGATTTCATGCAGTCAATTTAGATGTAAGATCAAATGAGAACTGTGCAAAATATATGCTGATTGTTTCTGCAATTCATGCAGTCAATTCATGCAGTCAATTTCATGAAGTCTGGCCTATATGCTGATTGTTTCTGCAATTCTTACCATCAATAACTAAGGCCAAATCATCGAGATGAAACTCAACCGATCTGGTGACTGAACTAGCCGGCCATCACATTCCGGTTCAGTTAATTACTAAGAGCAGATCGAAGTGAAACAAAGCTCGGCAGATATGAAGTCGCTATCAACTGCATTTTACAACTGGGCCATGGCATTGCCGCTATCTCACAAAGAACGCTGCCATCTACTACTACATCCGACAGTATCATGACCAAGCTCCTTACCTTGAACAGAAATGCACAACTAGCACTTGACAAAATCTTACACAGGCATTTCAGCATCATGGCTTGCGGATAGAATGATATACCGAGACGAAATTTAATATGGTCACTAAGAACCAGAGCTAATTGAGTTTGATTTTGTTTGGCTCTGCCCAACAAAACATTCCTAGAAGAACTTCCTATGTATATGCATCGCACCATATTCTAGTGAACTGAACATGGCGATCTCAAAAAATACCCAGAAGAAATAACCATGCATACAAATATAAAACTGAACTTTGCTAGTACATACAAGCTCGACTATGCACCGTCTGATCAATCGAGTAGCAAAGCATGAGCTGGTATAGTTCTCAGTAAAATATGAAATTCTCAGTAAAATAACTAAGGCCAAATATGAAATTATCATGGCCAACTAGAGGAGATAGGCTTGAATCAAGAGAGCAGGACATGGAGAGAGAGGGAGAGAGGGAGAGAGGGAGAGAGGGGAGAGGCTACTGAACCCTAACCATGGCCTGCAGAACCCTAACCATGGCCTGCAGAGAGAGGGGAGAGAGGGAGAGAGAGGGAGAGAGGGAGAGAGGGGAGAGGCGACGCTCACCTCTGACGGGCGGACGACGACGGGCGGACGACGGCGGCCTCCACCTCCTGAGACGCGGCGGCTGCTCCTCCTCGGACACGGGCCTCCTCCTGAGACGCGGGCGGACCTCCTCCTCGGACACGGGCGGACCTCCTCATCCTCGGGCGCGGGCAGGCCTCCTCCTCCTCAGACGCAGCGGCGGCGGATCGAGAGCGGCGGCGGCGGCGGATCGTACTCGGGCTGAGAGATGGAGAGATGGGGATGAGAGAGGGGGTCGGGCGCCACGTGTGGATAAAGCCACTTAGGCGTAGCGCACTGAGCCATAGTGCGCTACGGATATCTGTAGCGCACTATGGGCTAGTGCGCTACGCCTATCGGCTTCTTACTACTGCATAAGAGAACTACATCCCCACTAGCTAACAACTATACTAGCCTATCCCACTGGTTCTGCCCACTACTCTATTCTAAACCTGAGAGCACCCAGGTTCGAATCCTGGTGCCCCAATTTTTTGTTTTTATTTTAAAAATACTTTTAAATATTCCAAAAATGGTGATATATTCCATAGAAGTTTTATTTTGATTTTAAAATACTTTTAAATATTCCAAAAATGCCCAAAAGTGATAATATATGTCATAAAAGTGGTACAAATATGATTTAAAGTATAACTAAATTTCATAATAATTTGTCCATGAATATTACAATCTTTTTCGACCACGCGTTTTACAATATTTTTTGAGCTAGCGTTTTACAATGTTTTTTCCCTTCTTTGTCGCGGTTGAATAATTTAGCCCCGGCACTTTAATGTTTCTTATTTCGAACGGGCTACCTTTTTTGGGTAGGGTTGTCCTTTTTCTTCTTGTGATGTATGTTGCTGCATCGTAGTCGTCGTCATCTTCAATCTTTAGATCGCCGTACTGGTCGAAGTCTTGCTCGTTGGCGACTCCATCCATTCCGATGATGTTTCTTTTTCCTCTCCTCACGATAACACGGCTAGGCTTTGTCGGGTCGGTAATGAAAAAACATTGGTCCACTTTGGTAGCCAGTACCCACGGTTCATTTTTCGCGGCCACGTTTGCACCGGCGGCCTTGGATTTGGCTGCTTCGGGTATAACCATGGTTGTGAAATACCGGTCTTCTCTTTCGACGCTCTTTGCCCATCTGACACGGAACATCGGCACCTTTTCTCCACAGTAGTCGAGCTCCCAGATCTCCTCGATTCTTCCGTAGAATCTTTCCTTCATGTTGTCATCGGTGTAGAATTCCGACGTTATGCCTGAGTTCTGATAATCACACTTGTTGTCCTTTTCCTCCGTGTAGAATGTGTAGCCGTTGATATCATACGCCTGATAGGTCACCAGGTTTTGCATCGGTCCCTGCGACAAGGTGAATATGATCTTTTCCGTGTCAGAAGGATGCGAGCGCGGGGGATTATCAAGGAGCGTCTGCCTAAACCAACGCGTGAAATCTGAGTTGTGCTCTTTGATTATTTCTCCCTGCGTCCTCTGTATGCCCCGGTCACTGTACTTCTTCTCGATTAACCTTTTGTGCTTCTGTACCCAAGGATCGACCAGTTCTAAATGCTATAGCGCGACGAGGTTTGCTCGATCAAAGTCTGCGCGTCGAAAATCGAAGTCTGCATGCAGTATGCGACGACCCTCTCGGTGACCAGATCCGTCGAGCTTGCCAAGGTGTCTGTTGACGGGAAGACCGACAGGGTTCTCGATGTCTAGATAATTCGTGCAGAAAGAGATGCACTCTTCGGCCAGAAAGCCCTTGGCTATGCTTCCATCTGGACGGGACCTGTTGCGAACGTATCCTTTGATGTGTCCGTTCATCCTTTCGAACGCCATCATGCTGCGGAGGAACATCGGCCCGAGTTGTACGATGTCGTCCACGACATGGACCAGCAGATGCACCATAATGTCGAAGAATGCGGGTGGGAAGTAGACCTCAAGCTCACATAGTATCACCACGATCTCCTCCTGTAGCCTTCCGAGCTGATTCAAGCCAATCAACTTCCTAGAGATGACGTCGAAAAACTTGCATAGGCCATATAACGTTTCACGGACGTGCTCGTCCATTATCCCTCTTAGTGCGACCGGAAGTACCTGCGTCATTAGCACGGCACAATCGTGAGACTTCATGCCACTGAACCTCTGCTTCGCCTCGTCTAGGTATCTGCTTATCTTGCCCGCGTAGCCGTAAGGAAATTTGACTCCTAGAAGGCACTTGAAAAACTGTTTGATCTCATCCTGGCTTAGAGTGAAGCAAGAAGGAGGGAAGTAATATTCGTTCTTCTTGAACTTTTTACCCTTCCGACGACCTTGTGTCGTCTCCGACTCATGATCATCGTCATCTTCCTGATCATCAGGAGTAGTGCGTCCTCCGTGAAGCTCCTTCCGGATACCCAAGCATATCAGGTCGTGCCTTGCTTTCGGACCATCTTTCGTCCTATCTGGCATGTTGATTATGGTGGCGACCAGACTCTCGCACACGTTTTTCGTGATATGCATGATGTCGAGGCTATGAGGCGTGCGGAGAAACTTCCAGTATGGCAACTCCCAGAAAAAAGACCTTGTTTTCCATACCTTCATCAGCGGCTTGTCTTGTTGCTGCCTCTTTCGCTTCTTTCCAGGCTTAGGACAATCTTTCCAGTTTTTCAGCAACTCTTCCACTTCTTCGCTGCTCCTACGCTCTGGGATTCCTCGGGTCTCTGATTTGCCATCGAACAGGTCTCCACGTTTTCTCCATGGATCATTCTTGCCGAGCCACCTCCGGTGCGCCATGAACACGGTTTTCGATGACCCTGGATCTTTCTCTAGTTGGAGATAGCTTGTGTTATCCATGCACCTAACGCATGCGCAGAATCCTTGGATAACCTGCCCCGAGATATACCCGCAACCTGGATAGTCTTGCACCGTAGTGACCAACGCGGCTCTCATAGTGAAATAATCTTGTGGGATGGCGTCGTAAGTATTGGCTCCAGATTCCCATAACGTGGCTAGATCCTCTTTCAATAGCCCGAGATACAGATTGATGTCGGTACCAGGTTGTTTTGGCCCTTGAATTAGCATACTCATTTGTATGTACTTCTTCTTCATGCACAACCATGGAGGGAGGTTGTACATCCATACAAACACGGGCCAAGTGCTGTGCGTGCTGCTCTGGCTACCGAACGGATTGAGTCCATCGGTGCTCGCACCAAGCCTGATGTTCCTCGAATCTCCACCGAATTCTGGGAATTCGAGGTCCAATGCTTTCCACTGGCTAGCATCTGAAGGGTGCGTCAGCAGCTCATCCTTTTCGGGGTCATCATCATCTCCTGGCTTCTTCCTTTCCGCATGCCATCGCATGAGCTTCGCTTCCTTAGGGTCCGCGAAATAGCGCTGCAGACGAGGAGTGATAGGAAAGTACCATACCACTTTTCGAGGTGCTTTCTTCCCTTTCTTGTATCGACTCACGCCGCACACCGGACATGTGGTTTTCTCCGCGTCCTCGCCCCGATAAATGATGCAATCATTGATGCATACGTGATATCTAACGTGCGGTAGATCGAGAGGACAGACGATTTTCTTGGCATCCTCGATACTAGTTGGACATGTGTTCCCCTCCGGGAGACGATCGTGCCAGAATGCCATCATATCGTCGAAGCTTGCGTCGCTCAATTTGTGCTTTGCCTTCATCTCCATATCCTTGAGCGTTACATTCAACCGGGTATCATCGGTCCTGCATCCTTCATACAATGGATTAACCGCGTCTTTCTCAAGTTGCGCAAGCTTGGCTTTCTCTCTAGCGGCAGCCCTGGCGTTACTCGTCTGCTTGAGAAGCAGCTCTTGCACATAAGGGTCCGCACCCAGCCTGACATTGTTCCATCGTCGTCTGCTCCTTCGGCATCTAGATCATCATCATCCCGGTCTGCTTCCGCACCTTCACCATCTCCAGGAGACTCTTCATCATCTCGCCCGTTCTCGCCGTGATGATGATCATCGTCATGTTGGCCACCTTCACCGTCTCCATCATCTACGTCATCGCTTATCCAACGAGTGTATACATCCATGAAACCATGGCGGAGCAGGTGCGCCTGCAGATTCCCGGAATCTGGGTCGATCACCCAGTTGAGTTTGCATCTTCTACACGGACATCTTATATCTGTCTTGTTATTTCGTATTATGTCGGCCGTTGCACATTTCAAAAATCTAGCCACAATGCCTTCGCTCATTATGCGGACCATTTTTTCCTGCACGGTGTACACGGTACAATTTTGAAGTCTATTAGAACCACATAATGAATGCATGCATGCAATGGTCGATAGAAAATTTCGGCATGACCTATCCTAAAATTAGGACCTTTGCAAAATGCCAAAGTCTTGCCAAAATGGAAATGAATCAACATTTTGGCAAAACAAATGGCAACTTGTTCACATACAAACACAAGAGAGAGAGAGACCGATCCATACACACATGAACATATCATTATCCTCTCCATACGCACATGCATGAGCATCATCGATACTCTCCATATACACACACACATATGACCATCCTCTCCACATACACACATCATGAGCATCGATCATCTACATACATATGAGCACATCATCCATATACACATGAACACATCCTTACATGGACAACTTACCGAGATGAGAGACCGATCGCGAGAAAGATGGAAAGGAGAGGTGCGCGCGTCGACCGAAGAAGGAGATGAGAGACCGGAGACCTCCTCTATTACTTATGTAACATCCAAAGCAAGTTTTACATGCTAAAAATGGTGAATGGGTGGAGAAATTGAGGTGGGAAGGAGAAGATCCCGACTAGATCTAAGGAGGAAGAAGAAGGGGAAAGTGAAGTGTGGGGTGGTGGATGTGTGGTCACACATGTGCACATAAAGTGTTGTCCTAAAAAAATCGACACATCCGTGGCGCACACGGCCCTAGTGCGCCACAGGGAGTAGAAACAACCATGGCGCACTAGGCCATGTGCGCCACAGATGTGTCTACTCCCAGTGGCGCACTAGGCCGAGTGCGCCACAGAAGTTTGTGGCCGTTTCACAGCAGAGGGGGACGTGCGCTTAGGCGTAGCGCACCCCCCCCATGTGCGCCACAGATGACACTAACAACCGTGGAGCACATGACTGTAGTGCGCTACAGATGTTTGGCGTGCGGCCAACAGGACCCTGGCCCACACACATCTGTGGCGCACTATAGTCATGTGCGCCACGGTTGTTCTAGTTACTAGTAGGGCACTGCCCACAGGTGAGCCACGCCTGTTTTAGCCGTGGGGCACTTCAACCATGTGAGCCACGGATGTGCTGATTACCTATAGCCGTTTTCCTAGTAGTGAGAGTCTTTGTCAGCTGTTCATAATGTGTTTCATGTGAGTCAGCTTAAGAAATGTCATCATAAATGGAAGAAACTTCTTTGAAGGATGCTATACCTTTGGAGGAGGTTCAGTTGGAGAGTGATCTTACTTATGAGGAGAAGCCTATCAAGATTCTTGAGACCGCAGAAAGAGTCACACGGACTAAGACTATCAAGTTTTACAAAGTTCAGTGGAACCATCATTCCTAAGAGGAAGCAACTTGGGAAAGAGAAGAGGATCTTCGGAAAGACCACCCTCGCCTATTTGCTAGCCAATCCGAATCTCGAGGGCGAGATTCACCTTAAGGGGGTTAGATTTGTAACATCCCTAAAATCATGTTTCAAACTCATGCATATCATCCATGCATCCATGATCATATGAATTTCATTTCAAACAAATCATTTCAAAACAGAAGCTTATATGCTTATCATTTCATGTAAGTTGCTCTAGCCTTAATGCTATCTTCCAATGAGAAGAGTACTTGTTTTGATTCAGTAAGGTTTGAAATTCAAACTTAGGCACCATCAAAAGTTTAAACAAAGTTTCAAAACAAAATAAGCAAATAAAACCAATATTATGCCTATTGAATATATCACATAAAGGCTTGATTTTATTTTTATTTTCTTTTGATCAAAGTGTTTGGATTGATCATTAGTGTTTGACACACATTTGAGTGCAAGGTTTGTAGTATAAAAACCTAGAGAAGATTTGAATTCAAACTCATTTGATTTGGATTTGAAAATCATTTCAGAAAATCAAAACAGAAAAAGAAAAGGAGAAAAGAAATAGAAAAGGGCCAGCGCCACCTATCTGGCCCAACTACGAATCCAGCCTAGCTAGCCCACCCGGGTTCCCCCTCTCTCTCTGTCACTCGCAGACACACCCATCAGGTCACTGACCACGCGACCCCACCTCCTCTCTGTTTAACTCGCTGACGAGTGGACCCTGCGACCACGTCGTCTTCGTCGTCAATCATGCGCGGCCGCGACGCTCGCTCCGCCGTTACCTCGCCGCAATCAGTACGTGCTTAATTGCCATTGATACGCCGCGCGATCCTCGCCCCCTCTCTGGCTATAAGACCCCCTCTGCACCACGGCCATTTCCCCCAACAAAGCCAGACAGATACGCCCTCAGGCTGCCTGCAATTGCCCTTGCGCCGCCGCAGACAGACGCACTCCGGCGACGAATCTCGGTAAGCACAGACCGCCCCTATGCCTCTAGTTCAAACCACTGTGACCAGCATGACCTTGCGCATCCGCTAATGCCCTCCGTTTGCTTTCTCATGACCCAGAGCGACGTCCTCATTCTCACCCGCGAGAACCTGAGCCGCCGCTCGACTCCGACGTGCGATTCAGGTAAGATGAGACCGCCCCTTGCCTCCCCTTTGGTACTGTCTTGTTCGCCAGGCCCCTGCGCATCTCCTAAACCCTCCGGCTTGTGCTAGGTCGACGCAGAGCCTCGGCAACGACTTCGACAGCAAGCAACAGACGCCGCCCGCAAGTCCGACGAGCTCCAGCGACTGTGTCCGTGCGCCCCTTCCCAAGCCGTCGCCAGGTTGAGCATCAGCGCGTCGTCATGTTTCTGGTAAGCATCTCCGACGACCCCGGAGCCACCTGTAGCACCGCACCGCCGTAGGCAGAGCTCGCCGCCGCCAGTAGCCACCGCCAGCGCCGCCCAGCCATGGTCGTTTGATCCAGGACCGTTAGATCTGGATCCAGCGCGTGAGATTAGATCACTTAACGAAGCGGTATAGGTAGATCTGGGCCGTGCAGATTATGTAGATCTAACGGCTCACAGACACGATCCTGAGCGAAGCGGTACCAGCCAATCAGGTTAAGACGTGTGGCAGCTGTTTAGGTTTAAAAACAGGATTTAAATCTACTAGATGTTTGAACTTGTTTTGGCTATAACTTTTGATCCCCATGTTAGAATTTGACAAATTTTATATCATTGGAATCAGGAGAGCAATCCCTTTCTATTTATGCAATGTGTTTAATGTTTTGCTTCTATTAAAATGATTTTATTTGCAGAAACTTGTGTAGGGGTAATTTGAGTATTTGAATTGTTTAAGAAAGGTTTTAGGGTTTAAATAAATGGTGTTTGACAAGTTTTTAACTTGTTTATGAACCAGTACTGTACACTTGCTTTGTTGAGTTTTAAAATCATCACATATCATATTGCATGCATTCATATATCTTTGTTTGTATATGTTTTGTATGTGATTTGTGGCTATGATTCTTTGTGTAGATTTTGGTGCTAGTGATTGTGATTGTGAGGAGTGTAGCTACTATCCAAACTACCAAGGCAAGTGGTGCTTCATGAATATTTTTATCCCTATGTTTTCTACTAAGCATTAGAAATATTTTGCTAGTCTTGCATGCTATATTTTGCTTATATGCCATGTTGGGAAATCCTAGTAGTTGTAGAATTGCTAGGAAATTTCTAAGTTAAGATGCTTATCTATGCCATGCTTAGCCTAGCTAGTAGCAACCAAGGGTTGGTAAAATATATACATGCTTTGATGAAAATATTTCTAAGTCTTTTGGACTTGTGTTTTGCCTAATAAAACAACTAAGTAAATGAAACACCTGAGTGGAATGGAAGGAATGGTTTATGTTGAGTGGTTACACAAGGCCCATTTCTATGGTTTACCTTGTGTATCTCACTTGTGGAAAGCCACCCAGGAACAAAGAGATTTTAGAGGCTAAGTGTTGAGAAGCTTCTAGTGCAGCCACTTGGCAATATGGGCTCTGCCTGGATCACATAGGTTGCTAGAACTTAGCCATTTGGACAGTTGGTGGTAGTGGGATGATAGGTTGGAACGCGTCCATTTGGTCTAAGGGAAGGCTTCTGAAAGGTCCTGTCTTGGTGAAAATCAAGTCTGGTGGGGAAAGTGCACAACCTCTGCAGATGGAAGAATCTAAGTACTTAGCCATGTCCCTGGAAAAGGACAACTTGAGAATCAAGACATGGAAGCTATCAAGAATCTCCTCATCCCAATTTCTAAGTAAAAAACTTGTGGGTGAACAAGGGTGAAGGACCTCAATGTCTATTGGTGGTTCCTTGGGAAAAGTTTTGACAAAGAAAAACTTCGTGATTTCAACTAATAGGCAAAACCTATTTTGAGCAAAGCAAGCCAAGCTACACTTAGCCAAATTTCATATAGTATCTAGTCCACCTAAATTATACTAAGGTATCACTTGCCAATACTATTCCAATGTATTGACCCACTGTGGCTGTAACTTGTGATGTTGCAGGTTACTCTGATGAGGATTAGGAGTCATGAGTCTACACTCAACATGTTTGCCTGTGGCACATGAAGATGAAGACTTTTATTTATTTACTTATTCAAACTCTTGTACTAGGCCTGTGGCCTTGGAGTTGTAAAGAATATGTTTGTCTCTAGAATGACTGTAATAATGACCTTTGTTTCTGTGTACTTCATCTTAAACTGTGGATGCTAGCAATGATCCAGGGACTAGCATTGCAATCACAGGGATCCTTTTTCCTTTATAAAGGAGGGATCTTACAGTGACGGTGCTTCTTCCTCGCCTTTCCCGGCCATGCCTGTGCAGGCTATAGCGTCGTAGCCACCGGCCAAGAGGAAGAAGGAAGAGAAGAAAGAGAAGAGGGCGCTTCCTGTTTCTGACTTGCGCAACATGGACTCATAAGTACCCTCGAATGCTTTACTTTCTTGTCTTTTTGTCTTCTTGCTTTTGATTGGTGTTTTCCTTGCAGCCACTCCTCTGAGGGCTCTTTTAGTGAGGCCACTTAGGAGGCAGTAGGGGAGTCGAAACTGATGCCTCCTCACTCTCAGACGATGGCCACCTCTAGGGGCGATGCTCTGAAGCCTTCTCCGCGGGAGGCCCGAGTGATCGTCTCCCAGAAGACTACACCGGGACCTTCGGAGTCTCCATTTGAGCATTTAAGTTCTTTTTCCCTTTTGTCCTGGGGGAAGCCCCGGAGTATTTGTCGGGTCATTTTTGCTTGATGTTGTGCTCGTTGCGGGCGTAGCCCCCGATTCCTTTTCTTGATTCTTTATTGATTGTTTTCTTTTGCTTCCTTCCGCAGCCCTTTGTGCACAGTGCGAATCTCTTGTGCAGCAGCATCTGGCGCTGGAGGCCAGCATGCTCTTGTTCTTTTTCGTCTGCTCGCTTGTATGTAGCTTGTGTTGCTCATATATGTTCTTGTTGCTTTTCAGATGAGAATAACGCTGCCCTCCGCGAGCTTGATGCTCTCAAAAAGAGACTTGGGCGAGCGGAGAAGAAGGTTGAAGATGCCATTGGGGCGAAGGAGCGCCTTTAGCGGGGAGCTTCGGACCACGAAGAGCAGCTCGCCACTGTTGCGGCTGCGTATGAGAAGGAGGTGGCCGAGAAGCTGATGGCTGCTGCCAAGGCTGTTTCAGGTGAGTGATTTTGCCTGTATTTGCTTTTTCGGATGCTCTGTCTCCCTGCCCTTATTCAATTTCTTCTTTGTATTTTCTTTTTGCTCCAGAAGCCTCGGGCATTGAGTTCAATCGCAGTGCCTTGGAGCACGGGAGCGCTCTGGACAATGTCGCCGCGGTGGTCGAAGACCGCTACGGTACTGCCGCTAGCTCCCTTGCCAAAGCCAAGGAGATCCTCAGGCGCTTATATAAGGAGATTGTTCCCAAGGGTGCTGCCCTTGAGGATGTGGATTCTTTGGCGGATGCTCTATCAGCGGATGCTCCTGCGGCCTACAAGCGCAAGCAGAAGGGAATCGATGCTTCCATGGGGCTGGCTATGGCCATGGCATCCGGGATGGAGCTGGATCTTCATCAGGTCACCTCCCAGATGGCAACGGCTCCCGACGGTTCCGAGGTAGCCTTCGCTCTCTACGCTTCTCGTTGTAAGCGCTATGGGCCGAAGCTCATTGACCTTCTGGCGGAGTATGCGGCGAAGCAGAAGGAGGAGGTCAAGAGCAGGCACTCTGGCTCTAAGGCCACTCCGGATGAGACTCCTTAGGCTTTGTCGTTGTAGCTTTAGGATAGCTGTCTTCTTCTTTTTCTATAATATTCGTCGAACAGTTTCCTTATGCCATGTAGTGGCCTTTTGTTGTATATAAATGATGCTTCGAGTTGTTGCTCAGTCATGTGTTCTTCATACTCTTGCTTGTTTTCCTTTAGGGACCTTCGGGTGAGGATCCCGTTGATACTTCGTCTGCTCCGCAGCCGCGACCATCTTTGGATGATGCGTCGCAGATTGTTTTTCTTTCTGACCATGTCCACAGTCTTGAGAAGGAGATACTTGCATCCGATGCCATGCGGATGTGTGGAAATCGAAGGCGGAGTACTTTATTATTTTCTATTATTCCCATCAGATGTTTTGCACAGCTACGGGTCAAAATCGAAGACCCTAGGCCCTCTCTCTCCATCGTCAACAAGAACAACAACAAGATCGCAAACTCTTGGTCCGGTGAAAACACAATGGGAATTCAAAAACTCTCGAAGGTCTGTTAAAGTAATGTCACTTTGCTTTCTGCTTCCCAAGGATTCGATAAACCTAGGTCTACTAGGGAAAAAGAGCTATACTACATCCGTAATCCGGATTAAAGGTGTCATTTTCATCTACCTTTCTTCAAATGGACTCAAATTTGGCACAAGGGGGTATCACCACATTCCTAATAATGGTAGCATTCTATCTAGCCATTTTGGTTTGAAAATTTCAAAACTTTCACCCTTAAACTCAAAAAGGGCTTTCATTTGTGAAGCAAGTACCAAAACTACAATTTGAAACCTTCTAGTTGCATGCTTGTGTGGTTTTATATCACATTTGCATGACAGGAGAGGTGTTGTACTTTTCAGATGCTTTTACCAAACCACAATTATCCACATGAAAACACACATTCAAGTGGATGTGGTGATGCAACTTATGTCATACTTGTGCATCATTCCATGTGGCAGCTGCATCCCAGTGGCTTTCTAGGGATTTATGACCATGGTTTGACACATGGAGTCCACAAAGTTATTTTCATATGTTCTTTTCAAACCACAATGATCCACATGACCACACACGCACACTAGAATGGATTTGGTGATGCAACTTCTATCACATCGGTGCATCATTCCATGCGTTAGCTGCATTCGAGTGGCTTTCTAGGGATTTATGACCATGGTTTGACACATGGAGTCCATAGATTCATTGCATGTGTTTTTTACCAAACCACAATGATCCACATGACCACACACACTCAAGTGGATGTGGTGATGCAACTTCTATTACACTGGTGCATCATTCCATGTGGCAGCTGCATTCCATGGACTTTTTGAGGATTTATGGCCATGGTTTGATACATGGTGTCCCTAGAGTCGTATCATATTTTATTTACCAAATCACAATGATCCACATGACCACACACACTCAAGTTTATGTCGGGATGCAACTTATGTCACACCGGTGCATCATTCCATGTGGCGGTTGCATTCTAGGGGCTTTCTAGGGATTTCTAGACATGGTTTGACACATGGAGTCCCAAGAGTCATTTCATGTGTTATTTAACAAACCTCAATGATCCACACGACCACACGTACACTCCAATGGATGTGGTGATATAGCTTCTGTCACACTGGTGCATCATTCCATATTGCCATGTGGCAATTGCATTGCTAGTGATGCTCTTACATGGAAACACTAGCGCTGGATGAAATTGGTTCTACGCCACTTGCATGTAGTGGAATCAAGGTACGCCATGCATGATCCAAGTCAAACATACTCATGTTTGCGCGTGCCTACCTTCACTCGCCGATAGGTGGGACCCTACATTCCCCTCACGATTAATTTTTGCACACCCTTTAGACGGTCCCCGTGCCCACCCTCACTAATTACACCCCCTTCTTGTCTTCCACATGGACAAGAGCGGCAGCGGCGGTTCCTCACTCCCTAATCGAACAATTGCTTCCCTCTGTGTTTCCATCCCCTCACGAATCCATCCGCCTCTGGATCACACCGCCTCCATTAATCTACCTGATTCCAGCCTCCATTTGCCACAGGAGGCTAAAGCGTAAGGAAGACGACCATGACGACACGGCTGGCCCTTGTTACCCCCACTCTGAGGATTGGGGATGGAAAAACCTCATCGCTGCGAATGTGTAAAGGGTCACCAAGGAGTTGGACACCATCTCCGTCGGTCGCGTCAGTCGCTGCATCCCTGGCTTCCGCCCGCTGATCTGGGAAATGGGCGAACAACCGTTCAGCACGCCAGGCCTTTTTTACCCCGATACCAGCATATGGCGAAATGAACGTGATGGCCACATAAGTTCCAGTATCTTTCTTATTGATTAAGTCATATCGTTGATTCATATGTGCTGAACTTTCATCGGAATGCTATGTTCCTTCCGTGGAACGTGTTGTGTGAACGCGCAGTTTGAACAAATTGAACCATTTAAGACTATTTTGTACAGAGTAAGCTTTGCTCGTACTTGATATTCTGGTATTTTCTTAGTGACACGGTCTTAATTTAGGTGATAGGTGAGGTGTCAATTTGGATTTGCAATGGAATGCCTGCTAGATGATAAACTTTTTTCCAAAAAAATAAACAAACTAGAAGATTTAAGGCTATTATTTCCCTAGTTGTTTATGATCACCGTTAGGAGTTTGTTCGGGGGAAGGTCTGCTCCTACTAGATATATTGGGTATTTTCGTAGTGACACAGGAACAATTTAGGCAAGAGCTGAGGAGACAGTTGTATATAATAATTTAATCTCAGCGCCTTGGTGTCAAATTGTATTTGCAGTGGAATCCATGCTAGGTGATTCTACGAACTGACAAAAAACTTTGCAGAATGTTCATGAAAAACTGATGCTGCTGGATAATTGCTCGCAATCAGTAGTGGTGAATATCAAGAAGACAGAGGAGACGGAAATGGATGATGAGAAGAACTGGGTGGTTGGTAACGGCGAGTGGCTGGTCCTTTTAACCCAGGACGGGAGTACTTGGACTCTCAGAAATGTCTGTAGATCATTGAGACTTACACTACCATCTTTAGTGGGTGTTGACATTACTACATTGAACCACAGGTGGCAGCCACCAAAATCTGAATTCGCTTACAGGTTCAACATGGCAGAAATTGAGCTCCTGAAGGTACAGATCCCACAGAAGCCTCACCTAGTGTGGCAGAATTTTCACTATGACCTCTTAGCAGTGTTCGACAAGGAAATCGCATTCATTAGATTCCCACATGACAATGAATGGACAATCTTGCGCGACGACCATCTGCAGTCGGAGAAGTATGTCGACGTCGTCTTCACCTCCAGCTGGTATGATGACACACCGCAACACATTTACGTGCTCACTGAACCTAGCAGCGACATGCGTGTTTGGGAGCCATGGTTTCATATAGCATGTAAATTTCCATTCAAAATTCTGCTTACTGAATGAAGGTAACACACAGGTACACACCAATCCCCGCGCGTCATTCCATCTCCGGTGATCGAAGATGTAGTAGTAGATGTTGATCTTGGATCACGGCGCTGGTTCCTTGCACCTCTCAGAGGCGATAGCAACCAGGATGTTGAACTCATGTGGATTTATATCAGGGGAGCACTAAACAGCGTTGGTGATACAATAGAACATATGGGGACAAAACTTTCTTCATACCCATCACTACGGTGTCACGTTTTCTCGAGGTCCGCGTGTCATCAAAAGAGCTAGTAGAACAGGACTGGAGAAGATTCGACAATCTGAAGGGACAATCTCTGTTTCTTGGGATCAACTACCTTTCTTCGTCAGAGCCCCTGAAGTTGTTGAACCTGTAATTGCTCAGGCAGCCCCGGATCCTGATGATGCTGCTGGTGGTGGTGGAGCTGACGAAGAACTATCTGCTGCTGCTCCTAGTGAAGCTGGCGAAATACTTCCTAATGCTGCTGCTGGTGAAGCTGACAAAATACTTGCTGGTGCTACTGCTGGTGAAGATGACGAAATACTTGCTAAGGCTGCTGCTAGAGTTCAGGGAGAACATGCTGGTGTTGTTGCTGAGGTGCCAACACTTCTAGTGTTGATATAAGATTGTGTGTTTGATGTACACTCACGCATCTATTATGTTGACACTCCAGATCCGACCTGGAGGCAAATCCACATCTGGGGGAGGGGCTTCCATTGGCTCATCAATGGGTCGTACAATTTGATAGAGAATGAGAGACAGCCAAACATAGCATTCTGGTTCGTTCCGACAATGCCACCAGCTCCAGAGACCTAGTGCTCAATTGGAAGATCAGATGAACCATTTATATTTATCTTTATCTTTAGTTTCCCCCCTAGTTCTACGAAGTAAATGCTTCTTTGGTCAAGACTCAGTTAAGCTTATTTGTGTAAGACTGCTTTGCTTATTTGTGTAAGAACAAGTTAAGACTATGTGTGTAAGACTAAGTTATGCCTAACTGGGTAATATTCAGTGAAGCCCAACTTTTCTTTGCCTGCCCACAACAGTATAATTGTAGCATAGACATACAAGGGTCATGTGTATACCAGACATTTTTCTCGGGATAACAACCACTTATAGTTAATTACAGTTTCAAGTTTACTATCCAGGAAAGTAAGGTGCCACGGTCATATAAAATGAATAGGTCATACAAACAGCTAGCAACACTACCGACAGTGTTATTGTTATGAATGATACATGGTGTACGTATTTGAACGCATCACTAGAATGTGCCACCTATTGATGATTCATGACATGGATCTAGCTTCTCTTCCCATATTTTTGGCAATCGATGATGAACTCCACTCTCTTGGTAAGATGCTTCATCAACGATCCCTTGTTGATGCAATGCAAAGTACGGACTATGGTCTTCATCGTTATTCCATTTAGGTTCTCTCTTTTTCTTCATCATGGAGCTACTAATTTCAAATGAAAGTCTAGTAAACAACATATCGGTACATGTTTTCTACCACAATCACAAGAAGAAAACTGGATGGAATTTTACCTTGTTGGCATTGTGCCGAACAGAGTGGATGTGGCCTTGGGGTTCAGAGAGTAAGGCGCCCTGGCTGGTGTGGGTGCGACCACGGTGACGGCGAGATCGGATCCTAGGGGAGGACAATAGGACCGAAATCTCATCTCGGTGTCGTTCCATGGGTGCTACCGTGCCATGGGTCGAGCTCCGGTTTGGGAGGAGGAGGGCAAGACCGATCAGGTTCAACCAGGTGCTAGATCTCGCTGCTGAAGGAATTCCCTCCCAGCTCCTCTCCATGGCGGAAACCACAGATCGCCCCTTTGGCGAAGAAGAAATCCGCGTCAAAAATAATGTTTGAACACGAGGGAGCCAATGTTGCAAGTCTACATGGCAGCGACTTAACGCTGAAAAGTGATAGGAGGGGCCCGATTTGACGGGCGTTAGCAAGTTTTCTCGTGTTCAAACGGTATGTTTAATTCATGTTGAAAAAGAACCCCTGAGTATTTGGCACGCCGACTCTAGGTATCGCAATCCAATACCGACAAAGTCGGACCCCATGTTGCCTTGGCGTATCAACTTTTGGAAGGCAAGTTAAAATTCTCCTCACAGATGACGGTGGCGACTGGTATCGGTGGCTCCCAGCGGTGATAGTGGCGGCGGTTCAGTTGTCTCAGGCGACGGGGAGGTGGTCTAGGTGAAGCAGTGAGCGACGAGGATTGCAGGGGTGGCCTTAGCATCGCCGTTTGCTTCCTAGGGTAGCATCTATGGCCGGCGAGGCCGTGCAGCGAAGGAGGACTCCGGCGATCTCGTGCGGGTGCTCCTGCGATCTGTGAAAGGGGGTAAAACATTAGGGGAATGCGGCGAAGACACGGTAGGCGGATTAGGGAAAAGAGAAGGTGGGACGTGTCGGAGTTGTCTGGTTCATGCTCGTACCGAGCAATGGCGGCGGTGACGGGTGGAACTCTGGCGAGAGATTAAGCGGTCTCCCAGCGTCCAATCTATGGTTTGAAAAGGGGGTTTTGCAATCCAAAATTTTCTTGAATGCAATGCAATGCTTATGAATGACATGCAAATGCATTTTTTCTAGTCCCAATTTTCTAAAATCTTGGGATGTGACACAATATTACATTGTTCTTTTTATCCTCCTCTAAGTTTGACCTAGGCCTCCTTTTATACAGGTAAGGGGACACCATAGGGGTCAGATCACACACGACTGTGAGGGCTTAGCAACGCGGCAGCCATGGCCTCCAATGTGACCTAGCAATCCTGCCTTGGTGTCGCGTGGCGCTTACTTGGATATAGCAGACTGACGTTGGACTTGTGTTGTCGGTTTCATTCTTGTCTCAGGTGGCATATCTCGACCGAGGTTGTCATCGGGAGTGTCGTCGAGACCTGGGAGGACATCACGTCAGAGTCCTTGAGCGACCACATGGCGAGGGGCAGCATGCATGAAGACCACGCGTCGTTTGAGGGTTGTTAGTGGGTGAAGTGTGATCTTGGTACCACTACTGGTCTAGTGTGCAGTGTTCCCACAGTGTAGTCTGTACTTGGGTTAGGCATCACAGGCCAGTTGTCTATCTCTGACTTCGAGAGACCTATCGTGCCGGGTGATGGATCTATGGATCTTACCGGGGAGGATTCCCCGGGTCTTTTGGCTCGACAGTCCGCGAGACGCCCAGCCCGGAGCTTGTGGTTACGTGACTCGTGGAGAGAACTGTTGGGCCACGCAGAGATAAAACAAAACTTTTTTCCTCTAACGTGGTGATCCCAAGATCTAGATGAGGTAGAAGGACACAACGTTTACCACTAGACGAGTGGTTGTGGATTACTGATGTAGCGCGTCAGTTGATGCAGTGCAGTCCTTGCGATATCGATCCAATCAACGATCATCGTGGTGCTGATCGTACAGCACCTCTGGTGGTATCCACACGTACAAGGAGGAGCACCGACGGCGAACTGCTAGGTTCGATATGACGGCTTGATTGCTATGGAGCTAGGGTTTCCAACGCATGGAACGACCTAACCGATCACCCCTCCTGGGTTTCTGTGCCCCACTATTATAGGGAGTTAACATGGGCTCTACTCACTCATGGTCCATTCACTAAATCCCATATAATATTAGTCATCGTGAGTCTGACTCACTGACTCAGTCCAAATCTGGCTCGGGTCCAACCCAACCAGATTTCCGGTTCAGATCCAATCCGAACTTCCTCCCACTCTTAAGTGTGTGACCCCATAGGCTCCTGGTGACTTGGACACAATTGGAGTCCGACTCTCAACCGAACAATCGGTAGCGGCTCCTAGGAGAACGTGCCGACTCCCAAGTACCATAGAGTCATGACGACTTGCCTTTCCAATGCGACTTGCGTCCGAGTCATTTTTACCTCACAATATACCTTGTCAGACTATAGGCGAATAATTGCCATCCCTTAAATAGTCTGACTCTCTTCTTGAACAGAGATACATGATTCGTTCGACTAACTCTTAGTCGATTTCCTCGGTTAACACTTAACCGACTCGTGCATGGCCATGCTTTCCGAATATATTATTCGAGAGGGCCTAGAGAACATCTCTCCAACTGGAGGGGAAAATCCCATCTTGCTTATTCACATCACGCAACTTGATTCTCGGTCTACCCGAAATCTGCCTTTATAACTGCCCAGTTATGGATCAGCGTTTGACAAAACCTAAGTCGGTGATCCTCAACTCGGACTGTGCAATAACCACAGGTCTAAGGATTAAACTGATTGAGATATACAAATGACAACTTTTTAGTTGTACCTCAATATGGGTCAATCCGACTTGCTAAACTCTTTAGCCAAATATGTGTAAGTCGGAGTACCATCTCCATTCCCATGACAAGTGGAACCGAGTCATCAGCCGACTTTCACATTGGTCTAAGTTGTGTGTCCAGCACAACCTCGATGACCAAGGATATTTAGGACAAACAACATGAATGTATCGTTCCACAACCGAATCACATATTCAATGATACACATCAAATGTTTATACAAGGACAACTTAATATCTTTATCAATACAATGGGAAATATCATCATACATGATTGCCTCTAGGGCATATTCCCAACAGTCTCCCACTTGCACTAGAGTCAATCTTCCGACATCACATGTCTAGGCATCTAATGACCATAGCTCTTAGGTGCGCCTCATGCTTCCACTGTGGTAACGGCTTTGTCAAGGATCCGCAATATTTGAATCCGTGTGTACCTTGCATCCATGTAACCCTTTACACTGAGAATCATCAGAGTCGGTAAGATAACTCGCATCCATGTAACCCTTTACACTAAGTTCATCTTCACCTCCATAAACCAAAAACATATCCTTAGTCCTTCTCAAGCACTTTAGGATATTTTTAGCTGTTGTCCAGTGGATTTCCCCAGGATCACCCTGGTATATGTCACAACACTTAGAGCATAGGAAACATCCATCCTAGTACAAATCATGGCATACATGATGGATTCGACTTTAGAAGCATATGGAATCGCAATCATCTGACTTTGCTCATCAGTCATCGAAGGACACTGAGTCTTGCTAAGTTTCGTATCATGGGACATAGGTAAGAACCCCTTCTTAGATGATTCCATGTTGAACTTCTTCAACACTTTGTCCAAATAAATACTCTGACTCAATCCAATGAGCCTTATTGAACTATCTCTATAGATCCTGATTCCGAGAATATATGTTGCCTCACCCAAGTCTTTCATTGAGAAACTCCTTTCCAATGATTCCTTGGTTTCTTGCAACATCTGGACATCATTTCCAATCAATAGTATGTCATCCACATATAAGATTAGAAAGTTTACTTTGCTCCCACTAAACTTATTGTATAAACAAGAATCATGATCACTCTTGATGTAGCCAAACGATTTGACTACCTCATCAAAGCGAATATTCCAACTCCGAGATGCTTTCTCCAACCCATGAATGGAATTATGAAGTTTGCACACTTTGTCAGCATTAGTCGGATCGACAAAACCCTCAGGTTGTATCATATACACGTCCTTGGTTAAATTTCCGTTAAGGAAAGCTGTTTTGACATCCATCTGCCATATCTCATAGTAGAAATAAGCTGCTATAGCAAACATGATCTGAGTTGATTTAAGCATCACTACGGGCGAGAAGGTATCGTCGTAATCAACTTCTTGAACTTGTCGGAACCCCTTCGTGATAAGACGTGCTTTATAGACAGAAACATTTCCATCCATATCAGGTTTCTTATTAAAGACCCATTTGCACTCGACGGATCTTGCACCGTCTGGCAGATCAACAAATTTCCAAACTTGATTTTCATCCATGGACTTTATCTAGGATCTCATGGCTCCAAGCCATAACTAGGAATCAGATCCCACCATCGCTTCTGAATAATTTTCTGGATCATCACTGTATAATAGTAATACATCACAAACACTTCATAATCTTGCTTATCTTCGTAGTACAGGTGCTCCTGTCGGCTCAGTTATCACGACCAGCTCAACCTCCAAGATTTTTGCTGACTCACTACTAGCTGGTTCCTCTCGAATTTCTTTGAGCTGCACCGTGCTCCCACTTACTCCTCGACTGAGAAACCCTTTCTCAAGGAAGACACCGTTCCGAGCGACAAACACTTTGCCCTCTTCTCGTTTGTAGAAGTAGTAACCCAAGGTTTCCCTCGGATACCCCATGAAATACACTTATCTGACTCGGCCGTAAGTTTGTCCGACTGAAGTCGCTTCACAAATGCTTCACAACCCCAAATCTTAAGAAAAGACAAACTTGGCTTCTTTCCTGTCCACATCTCATGTGGTGTATTCTCTACAGACTTTGATGATACTCTATTTAGTGTGAATGCTACAGTTTCTAGACAATAACCACAAAATGACAAAGGAAGATCTATCTGAATCATCATTGATCGTACCATGTCCAACAAGGTCTGATTCCGCCTTTCCAAAACACCGTTCCTTTGCGGCGTTCCCGATGGAGAAAGTTGAGGAACTATTCTGCAACCTTTCAGATGTTCATCAAACTCATGGCTCATGTACTCGCCTCCTCGGTTCGACCTAAGAAACTTTTTTTTCTTGCCGGGTTGATTTTGTACTTCATTCTGTAATTCTTTGAACTTTTCAAAGGATTTCGACTTATTTTTCATCAAGTAGATATATCCATACCGACTCAAATCATTAGTGAAGGTAATGAAATACTCATAACCACCTCTGGATGTCGTGCTCATTGGTCCACATACATCACTATGTACTAGTTCCAACAAGTCGGGCGCCCTTTCGCAACTCTTTGCAAAAGGTGTCTTGGTCATTTTGCCGAGTAGGCAAGATTCGCATGTCTCAACGACTCCAAGTAAAACGAAGTTAGGAGTCCATCATCATGGAGCTTCTTCATGCGTTTCCAACTTATATGACCAAGTTGACAGTGCCAAAAGTAAGTCATATTTAGATCATTTGGTTTCAACCTTTTAGCATTTATGTTATAAACTAACTCATCATCAAGATTCAAAATAAATAACCCGTCCTAGACGGGTTAAAACCCGTGAAACATATCTTTCAAATATAAAGAACAATCATTATTCTTAATATTCGACTCATAGCCTTGCCTCATCAAACATGAAGCAGAAATAGTGTTTCGACTGAGCACTGGAACATAATAACAATTATTCAATTACATAATGAATCCGGAAGGTAAATGAAGTTGCGTCATGCCGAATTCCAATGCAGCGACTCTAGCTTTGTTGCCGACTCGAATATCAACCTCGCCTCTTGCTACGCTCCTAGTTCTTACCAGTCCCTGCAACGAGTTGCAGATGTGAATAATTGATCTGGTATCATATACCCAAGAACTATTAGTTGCATAAGCAATATAAATTTCTATAACATTGCAAACAAGTGTACCTGAGTCGGAAGTCATACCTCCACTCTTGGCTTTGTCAGCCAAATACTTGTTGTAGTTCCTCTTCCAGTGGCCATCCGCCTTGTAATAGAAGAAAGTGGATCCGGCTGAAGGAGATGGCTTAGTTCCTGAGGAAGCGCTTGGGATCAGGACCTGAGCCTGCTTTCCTCCCGACTTAACCTTCTTCTTAGTCTAATAACTCTTCTTGAACTTAGCCTTATTCCGCACCATCAACACTTCACTGGTGCCCTTCTTGAGATCCGCCTCTGCCTGCTTGAGCATACCATGCAATTCAGTGAGCTTCTTATCCATACCATGCATGTGCTAGTTCGATGTGAACTGACCATATGCACTAGGAAGAGAGTTCAGAATTATGTTCGTAGCGAACTCTTCGCTAATGGGGTAGCCAAGCCTCTCCGGAGACTGCACGTAACCAACCATTTTGATCACATGCGGACTCAGTGGATCACCATCCTTAAGCTTGCAACTCAGCAAAGCCTGAGAGACTTGATACCTATCAGTCTTAGCCTGAGCCTCAAACATACTTTTGAGGCATTCGATCATATCGTAGGCCTCAACATTCTCGAACTGCTTTTGCATGTCCGGTTCCATGTGAGCAAGCATAAGACAACTAATATCCGTGGACTCATCCTTAGCCCGAAGGTAGGCATTGGTGGTAGTGACAGTCGCATTCTCATTTGGCTCATCTGGAAGTGGGTTGTCTAGGACATGGTCCTTCTTTTCTTGTTTGAGAACAATTCTCAGATTTTGATACCAGTTGGTAAAATTAGTGTCGTTTAGTTTATCTTTCTCAAGAATGGTTCTCAAGGAAAAACCGGATATCTGAGTGATTGTTACTTGGTTCCATGATCTACAATAGAAATATGCAAAACACTTAAGACTTGTATTCATAAAAGAGCAAGCATATTAAACACTTTAATGTTTATGCTCCCACTAGAACCAACACACCTCTGATGGTTACTTAGTGATTCAGGATCCTAGATAAAGCAAGTTGGCTAGTAAGCTTTAGCATCACCGCTAACTGCTAAGTGGTCTAGGTAGACAACTCCTTGTCAATCGCATCTCATACGACTCCTGTTGGTCGGGTGCAATCACATGCCCCGGCTCCCGTCCGACTTTCTCTCGAGTTCCACAACCGTTGTGATAGAACCGTCTATCTTATCGAGTCTTTCCGCAGTAAGAGTCTGACTCGAACCCACCTTGTCGGAAAGAATTGGCAGCACCTCAATTTTATGAGCCCGCTACCAAAAATGTCCGAATTCTGATGGTGCAAACACTGGCGGGAAAACCAACTAGACCTTCTTTGAGGGATTGGATTTTACCGACTATCTAATAGAGGTAAAAAAGAGACATATCAATAACAAAAAATAAAGCAATTATAATGTGAAATGGTGTGGCTCTCTTCATGGCGATCTCCATCTCCACAAATCCTGTAATCTGACTCGTGCCAACTCTTGTCACTTGCCATCTTACACCATGTCGCCGACTTGTACATCGACTTGCACGCCATCTGGATTCTCCAAACAGCTACACTATCTTAGTAAAGTAAATTACATAGAGAATCTGAAATGCAGGTCATTATACAATAAAATGAAAGCACCTAGGCTCCAGCCGGCTGACAAAAACCGTGATTCGCAAATCACATATGGATTACACACATCACATGCATATAAGCCATACCATCCACAACTTGCTGCAAAAACAAGTTATGCATACATATGATATCTACCGATGTTGTGTAACTCGCAACGACATCTAAGGCGCTACGACAGGGCAAAGCCGACAGTTGTTCCAAACATGGATTCCGACCATCGTTCCGACTCGATCAAACTCTTTTGACACCGCTTCTGGATTTACGTGTCACGGTCTACCCCGATGGAGGAAACCGACCGGTAGGGGTATGTCGTTCCACGACCTCAACAGTATGATCACGAAAATCAGATCTACCATTCCCCGAGTATATTTGATCCAATCAACATTTTACAAAACCTGTCTGTCTCATAGATCGACCACCAAAACAACATATAGATCCAATCTAAAGCCAACTACATATCACATATGTGAGATCTCGAGCCTAAAACCATAAGCTATCGCTCTGATGCCACTGTTGGGCCACGCGGAGATAAAACAAAACTTTTTTCCTCTAACATGGTGATCCCAAGATCTAGCTGAGGTAGAAAGCCACGACTTTTACCACTAGACGCGCCATTGCAGATTACTGATGTAGCGCGTCATTTGATGCAGTGCAGTCCTTGCAATCTCGATCTAATCAACAATCATTGTGGTGCTGATCATACATCACCTCTGCTGGTATCCACACGTACAAGGAGGAGCACTGATGGCGAACTGCTAGGTTCGATACAACGGCTGGACTGCTATGGAGCTAGGGTTTCCAACGCATGAAATGACCTAACCGTTCAACCCTCTTTTTTTTTGCGCCCCACTATATATAGGGAGTGAACATGGGCTCCACTCACTCGTGGCCCATTCACTAAAGACCATATAATATTACTCATCATGAGTCTGACTCACTAACTCAGTCCAAATCCGGCTCGGGTCCAACCCAACCAGATTTCCGGTTCAGATCCAATTCGAACTTGCTCCCACTGTTAAGTGTGTGACCCCACAGGCTCCTGGTGACTTGGACATTATTGGAGTCTATGAAGGAAATATACCCTAGAGGCAATCATAGAGATGATGATATTTCATATGTATCCATGAGTTATTGTAATGTTCCTTGAATATCCATATCAGGCAACTTGTATTGATTGTTAATTACGTGAATTGTTTGTGAAACTCTATACTTGTATGGTTATTTAAGAGTTGTCCCTAGTCGAAGTTCATGTGAGGACACACGTGAATATTAGACTAGCACATCGATTGGTTGATGACTATGTCTTGCAAGTCTTAGACATGGAGATGTCAAACCAATGATGTGGACACATGTTATGAACATGGGGTTGGACTGACCCAACTTGAGACTGGAAATTAGTTGCAGCTCTCTCTCTACACATCGTGTACGTTTTGTCCTTAGACCTGAGATTGTCGCATGTACTCGAGATGTGGATCGACCTACTTTGGGGCTATCAAACGCTGCACCGTAACTGGGTAGTTATAAAGGTAGCTTTCAGGTTTGTCCTGAAGCATGCTGCAAGGCATGGTCAATCAAGATGGGATTTGCCCCTCTCTACTTGAGAGAGATATCTCTGGGCCCCTTGAGTGATCGGATCCAGAAATGCATGGCCATGCTACATATGGTTAAGAGTTAACCTAGTAAAGGGATTCTGAATCACGATATCAAGAAAGGGAGGTCAGCTTGGAGCTAGACCAAATATCATGAGGCAAAGGGAAAGACATGTACTAAACCTAGTGATGGTTCGCCCGATATGATCTTTGTATGCGTTTAGGAGATGGCACGTCTTGCTAGAGGCCGCTACCAACTATTGACAGAATAAGTGTATTCGTGTCATGTCTATACGCATATGAACCTATAGGGTCACACACTTAAGGGGCTGGAAGCCTAATGAGGATTGGATCCAAATTAGACCAGGCTTAGGATACTAATGGGATGCTAATGTAGAAGCCCACTAGGGACGCCTATATAAGAGAGGGTGGGGTGAGCTGGACAAAAGGAGACCTCAGATCATTCTCAGCCGCCACTCCTCACGCCTGTGTCGCGCGCGCGGACCTAGCAGTCTGGCATCTGACGCTTCCACCCTGTACGTGTGGATACCTCGGAGGCGCTGCATCTGTCGCGCTTGGACGAGCCGCGCAAGGGGAGCTGCTCGTGGGACGAGGACAAGGAGGAGACGTGGAACGTCTGCACTTCCTCGACGCGCTTCATCGATTCCGCAACTGCGCGTCTAGTGGTAATCCCGTGATTTATGACAACAGTAATCCTGGTATACACGGTAGAAATGTTTTGATTTGCGCTAGTGTAGCCTACCCGTATCCCTTCAGTCTAACTCTCAATCAATCAATCGGTAGCATATCCTAGCAGAACGTGCCGACTCCCAAGTACCAAAGAGTCATGACGACTTTCCTTTCCAATGAGACTTGCGTCCGAGTCCCTTTTACCTCAAGATATACCTTGTCAGACTATAGGCGAATAATTGTCATCCCATAAATAGTCTAACTCTCTTCTCGATCCGAGATAAGTGATTTATTCGACTAACTCTTAGTCAATCGCCTCGGTTAACACTTAACCGAGTCATGAATGTCCATGCTTTCTGAATCATATCATCCAAGAGGGCCCAGAGAATATCTCTCCAACTGCAGGGGCAAAATCTCATCTTGCTTATTCACATCACGTGGCTTGATTCTCAGTCGACCCAAACTCTGGCTTTATAACTGCCCAATTACGGATCAGCGTTTGACAGAACCTAAGTCGGTGATCCTTAACTCGGACTGTGCAATAACCTCAGGTCTAAGGATTACATTGATTGAGATATACAAATGACAACTTGTTCGTTGTACCTCAATATGGGTCAATCCGACTCGCTAAACTCTTTAGCCGAATCTGTATAAGTCGGAATAGCATCTCCATGCCCATGATAAGTGGAACCGAGTCATCAGCCGACTTCACATTGGTCTAAGTTGTGTGTCCAGCACAACCTTAATGACTAAGGATATTTAGTATAAACAACATGAATATATAGTTCCACAATCGAATCACATATTCAATGATACACATCAGATGTTTATATAAGGACAACTTAATATCTTTATGAATACAATGGGAAATATCATCATACATGATTGCCTCTAGGGCATATTCCCAACAACAACGAAACTGACAGTTAATATAGTTAGCACATTACAAAGTATTTACGTTGTTCAAAAGGGAAAATTACATTATTCTCAAGATGGAAAGAAAATTACAAAGGAATAAAAAGAGAAACCTAAACTAAAAATCTTATATATTTTGTTTATCTTCTTTTCTTTAATTCTTCTTCTTATTTTTGTCCATGCAAACAAATAAAATAAAATACAAAGGGGTTATTGTGTTAGGATTACTATCATAATTTAATTTGATGCATTGCTTGTCACATCATTGAGTAGTTGAGAGGCGCCAATTGATAGGATTTGTTCTTATTCAGTGATTGGTGTCTCAGGCATAGCATCCTTAACTGAGAGGGGAAAATTCACCATGGCAAATAAAGAAGAGATGGTAAGATTTAGAGAATCATCTTTTTACTGAATCTCATCCATATGGAGGGAGCAATATCCCCATGCACTGAAAGTTGAACCAGAGGGCCACCAGCAAGCAGCTTACACACACGCATGCAGCTGTGTGTTGTCAACAGATATAGTAGCAACCTTAGGAAGCATATACGAAGAAATTCCTAGCCATAGCCAAGCTTCTTTCTACTATTTCCACCATCTCAAATTTCTACACAACACCTAATCCATCTATTCTTCTCAAGAACAACCCCACACAGCTACCAATATCTCAAGGAAGAACACAACCAACATACAATTAGATCTTCTCCAAAAACATCCAACCAAAGAACACCATGGTTACTTAGTGGATCCAAGAAGGAGGTCATTAATAGATCCAGGAGGAGCAGGCGAGCAACATCAGGAGCACAAGAAGAACAAGACAAGGAGAACGAGTAGGACCGGCCAAGTGTACCAGCAGGATCAGACCAAGGGTACAAGAAAGAGCTAATCAAGGTCAACTCAAGGAACAGCAAGCATCACAAGTACTGTTTGACATCAGGTTGCTATCCATCACTAAGATCATCACTTAGTATTTGCTCTTATCATCATGCAAAATACAAAAGAAAGACAAGATATAGTACAAGTATTTCCCTCCGATCTACATAGAGGTTCTATGATTGAATCATCCTCGAGAATTTAGAAAGCATATAATAGTATATATTCTTATATAAATTTGGGCCTCAGCTTTTGCATCCTTGGCATATGCCGACAAATTTTAAGCCATCAAACTAGCTTTAGCCTTTTGCATCATAAGATAAAAGTTCTATTTTTGGATACCAACCTCAACTACATCACTTTATTTGTTATCAGCAGCAAATCATGCTACTTGGGCTACCATTGTCCACACTCCAAGGGTGGAGGCACCACAACAGCAGCCCAGGATAGCAGAAGCCACTCAAAATTACTACCATTGTATCCACAACAAATCCACATACTTCTATACTATCTACAAGCCATCACAAGTAATTTCAAATCATTTTCCTAGCCTAAAAAGATAGGAATCATCTAAACTTTTGTTGTCATATCGACATAATATACATAGCAACTCAGTTTTATTCATAAGAGCTACCAAATGAACTCATATTATTTTTGACCATCATAAGCTGCCAGGACAAGCATAAATCATCACCAATCATGTATCATTGGCAATAGGTACATGATAAAATACACTACCATTACTAATTCATTCCAGTAACAACTGGATATTGCATCAATTTGACAAATACACAACAAATATATTCAAGTCAAAGATTGGAATGCACATATATCTGTAGATCCAATTCCAATATCTTAACTAAGTAAAGCTATCCATTCATTCCCAAAGTAACTGTAACAATGCCATCATAGACTGGTCAATTGGACATCATTAAGTCCATCAAATTTCTTTCAAAGTCTAGGAATCAATTTCACACTTTGATTCATTCAAAAATTACTAATAAAAACCTTGCCAACAACATACTGAACCAAAGGTTCAGAGTTCCAAAATTCTAATCCAAAATAATAAGGATGTCATAGTTTTCACTCTATAACACTAATAGGCTTAGTAGACAAACTAGGACATTAATTCTGCTAAATATCAAGCCTAGGTGAATTTGCATGCACCACAGCTTATATGAGATCAATTAGTTATTTTGAGTCAGATCAAGACTACACAGAACCATAGCTGAGCAGTTAGAAGTGCTCAATCTAGGGCTGTAGAAGGTAAGGGTGGAGACGAAGAGTAGAAATGAGATAGCAGAGAGAAGAGGAGACGCTAAGAAGGAAGAATCAGGGGGGTGTACCTGGTGCCCGTGGCACAACCATAGCAGCATGGCGAGGTAGGGCTCGCGCGACAGCGATGGTACACCACGAGGATGTCTTTACCATCCACCATCACCACGACTAACAACAGCAACACGACACAATGAGCGCCACTTCCCTGCACTACACCAAACCACACGACTAGTGCGACGCCAACGTCCGCACATCAATGCCACAACGAGATCCCTGGGGTTGCGGTCAAGCATCGTCGTCCTGCTGGTGTTAGAGTAGAAGAGGGATTTAGGGTTTCAAAGTTGAGAGCGATTTTGTGGTGGCGAGGTAGTCAAATCGAATTGGATAGGAAGATGCAGCGAGCATAGGCGGTTGTTTGAGGACCAAGGGCGGCGGCCATGCGGGCCGAGCCGGTCGGGGTGCACAAGCGATGGTGGCAATGACGAGGATCACAAGAGGGGGGAGCACGAGAGTGAGGTCGAAGGATGCGGGCCCGTATGGTGCGAGTGAGGGAGCGTATTGGGTCGGCTCAGCGTTGACCGATTACTATATGGATCTAGGAGTGAGCTAGTCATGTAGGGCCTGGTTGGGCCGTAGGGTCTGTCTAATTTATTTATATAAAGTCAAAAGGAAAATTCAAATAAGAAATAATATTACTAAATAACCAAGACTTTATGCAAATTTAATAAATCAATAAAAATACATATAAATAAATAAAATTCATATTAATGTTAAGTAAGTATCATATTATCTTCGAAAAAGTAAAAGTGAAGTTTAGAAATAAATTTAAGGTGTAAGAGATTTTAGAAGTTCTATACTATACCTTAAATTGAATTCTTTAAACAGTTTTAATAGATTAGAACATAAAGAAATAAGGTAAACTCCTAAAAATAAATAAAAATCACTTTGTCTGCTAAAAATAATACATTAACCTAGAAAAATGCTAAATATAAGATTCCAAGTCATTTTGACATTTTAAAATATAAAAGTCATAAAATGAGGTATTAAAAATCTATTTATTTTACTAACAGAAAAAGAATGTATTTTCTCATAAATTCCTTTTAAACTTAACTTGAATCAATTAAAGATTATTGCTACCAGTAATGAATTCTTTTAAGTAAAGTATTTACCAATTATAAAATAGTTTTCTTTTAATAAATAGTAGAACATTATTTTTATCCTAATACCTTGGGTTAAATATATAAAGAAGAATGATTATATTAGGTTACCAAAACATTGTATATTCAATAGCACTTACACTAATTATTTTTTAAATATGAATCAAATGAAAATATTTTCATGGTAGCATAGCAACTATATGATGAATGCCACCATTCATTCATTTTAAAAGTTAAGAATTATATCTTTACTACTAATCTCAGTAAAACATTAAACTGTGGTAACAACTTATACATCATATCTTGAAACCACTATTCTTATAATTCACCCTACACATTCTTCATTGTATTAGGAGAGAATGATCTCATCTTATTTAACCATACTCAACATGACTCCAAGACTTGTTAGTACATAAGTGAACCATATCCCATAGTTAGCTTTGGTCAAATAACTGTCAACACACGGATTTTTTATCCCAGATGCTTGTTATGCCATACATCACAATCCCAGGATTACCATTTTTGCGAGACATAACAGACTGGATATCACAGTACATCATCCATTACAAACCATACATAAGGTCTTACAACAAATAAAGGATTTCATGATCCAGTATTAATACAAATCAAGAAGCGGAATAACGTAATGATAACGGTAGCATGGGAAAAGCTCCATCCTCATAGTCACAGACAATGCTGATGATGGGAGATGATCCTAGTTGTCATAACCTTCCTTGGTCCATCCTCCTGGTAGTCCTATTCATAGTCTGGCCACGGAAATAGCCAAGGATAAAGCCATGAGTACTCTTTAAGTACTCGCAAACTAATACTAACAAGTGAAGTGGTTTTGAGTAGGAAGTACTAGGCTCTAGGTTGTTTTGCAAAAAGCCAGATTTATCTCTACTGAGTTTAGAAGCAAAGAAAGCTAGTTGAAAGTTTTATAACACCTAAGTGGGAACCTGAATTTAATATCACAACCCTGTTGTGGTCAAGTCAAATTCATGAATCATTTCATAAGTCGTTTTGAAAACATCTGACGATGGAACATTATGGACACTCCAACTGTCCATAACAGCGGACGCGGCTATTCGAATAGTTTTACACACTGTAGAGGTGGTACACTTTCACCATAACATTCAATACATTCGTCAGGAACAATCCCGAATTCACCATACTCAGTATGCGGATAATCAATCCTAACCTTTCAATTACACGCCCTAGTGTAGGCACCACTCCTGTGAGTTTGGCCTCCCAACCATGACCAACTGTCATATTGGGAACTGCACAGGTGGACAACCTTCAGAAGGTAGCCTTAGCTCACACCTTGGCCGCAAGGGAACCCATACTAAGGTATATAAATTTCCAGTAAAGGGCTTCGTGATATCCGGCATGATCAAGATTGGGGCTGAAATCAATCTCCTATTGAGTTCCAGAAAACTCGCTTCACATTTGTCCGTCCATTCAAACTTCTTATCCTTCTTCAACAATTGGGTCATGGGTCTGGCGATGCTCGAGAATCCTTCTACGAACTTGCGGTAGTATCCCGCCAATCCGAGAAATGCACGAACTTGGGTTTGAGTGGTTGGGGTTTGCCAATCTTCAACATCCTTCACCTTTGTAGGGTCAACGGCAATTCCTCTGGCTGATATGATATGTCCAAGAAATCCTACCTCCTGTAACCAGAATTCACATTTGCTAAAGTTGGCATACAACTGATGCTCCCTAAGGGTTCCAAGGATGGTCCTTAGGTGTAGCTCATGATCTTCTTCTGATTTGGAATAGATCATAATGTCATCGATGAAAACAATGACAAACTTATCCAAGAAGTCCATAAAAATCTTATTCATGAGGTTCATGAAATAAGCGGGGGCACTGGTTAATCCAAAAGACATGATAATATACTCGTATAATCCATATCGGGTGGTAAAGGCAGTCTTTGAAATATCCTCTGCGTGAATCTTGAGTTGATGATAGCCAGTTCTAAGATCAATCTTAGAAAACACTTTGGCACTAGTCAACTAGTCAAACAGGTATTCTATCTTTGGCAGTCAGTACTGGTTCTTGATGGTGACATCATTCAACTTCCAATAATCCGTACACAAACGGTTACCTCCATCTTTCTTGTCCACAAATGGGACAGGTGATATCCAGGGCGACGCACTTGATTGAATCAATCATATCTCCAGCATAGCATCCAGTTGCTTCTTCAGCTCCACTAATTCATACGGGTTCATACTATATGGTCTCTTGGCTATGGGTCTGGTTCCAGGGATTAGTTCAATGATAAACTCGATATCCTGATCTGGGGGCATACAGGGCAAAACATCTAGAAATACATCGAGGTATTCACAGACTACTCTAACTTGGTCAATGGTTGGCTGGGCTATGCTCTTGTTGCACTTGAATTGGCAGGGCAAGATTTCAGATACATGCTCCACTGATATTCCGGCTGTACTGGTCATGGTTATGGCTTTCTTGGCAGAGTCAATTAATCCTTTATGTTTGTACATCCAATCCATTCCTAGTACTACTTCCAAACCTTTAGATCTGAGTACTATTAGATTAGCATAAAAATCTATACCATGGATTCGGATAGGAACGGCCTTGCAAATTTGTCTAGCTTTGGTGGTTGAACCAGGTATTTGAACTATCATAACGTGCTTCAATTTGGTGGGTTGAATCTTACTAGTGCATGCAAATTCTTCAGTAACAAATGAGCGCGATGCTCCAGAATCAAACAACACTCTGGCAAGTACTGAGTTAATAGAAAACATACCCAGCACGACATCTGGTGCTTCTTGGGCTTCTTCATCATGCATGAGAAAGAGACGGCCGTTGCGATTGAGCGAGTTCCCTGGGGTAAACCTTCTTCCAGGATGAACACGACGCTACTGCTGAGCTGGGGCATTTTCATTGGGCGCTGCGGCAATCTTCTTGGGGCACTCATTGGAATAGTGACCCTTGGTTCCACGTTCATAACAAGTCACCTGAGACTTGTCCTTTGCTACAACAGGCATAGCATTGCTTCCAGTCCTTGGGGTAGTGTTGGCGTTGGTGGCGACATTGTTGTTGTTGAACTTAGGCGGTGCACGGTTGAAATTTTTGGGGTTTCCAGGGTTGTTGTGATTTCCTCCGGGCCTTGGGTTTCCATGGTTGGGATAGGTTGGACGATTCATCCATGGTCTGTTGGTTCTTGGGGCGAATCCGGGAGATGGGTTGGGGCGATACTTTAGGGTATTATGGGTTCCTGGTTGATGCATCATGCGACGGTTGCGGTTCTCATTGGCTTGGTTGATCTTGCATTCCATTTGAATGGCGGAATCCACTAAGGCTTCAATATCAGCAAATGGGATATTGACCAACATCGTCTGCATCTCATCATGCAGACCATTCAGGAACCTCTCCTTCCTCTTGGCTTCAATGTCAATCTCATCCAGTGCATACCTAGCCAATGACAAAAAAATTTCACGGTACTCCACTACGGTCATCCTTCCTTGCTTCAGTTCCCTGAATTCATCTCTCATCCTCTTTATCAAACCTGGTGGCACATGGGTTCTGCTAAACTTGACTTTGAATTCCTCCAAAGTCATCATCTCTCCCCCATTCATGGCGCGAACATTGTTCCACCATGCTCTTGCGTCTCCGGCCAGGTAGTGGGTGGCAAACAGTACCTTCTCATTGGCTTCCACTCATGCAACCTCTAAGTTGTTCTCCATTGTTTGCAACCAATCATCTGCATCCAGGGGCTCTTCAGACTTAGTGAAAATGGGTGGATTGGTGTTCTGGAAATTCTTGAGCTTGGATCCATGGTTGTCCTGATTTCCATGGCCTTGATTGTTGTTGGCCATCTGGGCGATGTGCTGAAGGGTGTCTAAGTTGGCTTGACATTCGGCTCTTTCAGCTTCGCGGTCCGAAATCAACATTTGCAAGATTTGCAGCATCGGGTCCGGGGATGAACTGCTTCCTCCACGAGGCATCTGAAGATTGAGGTAGATCATGAGAAAAGGGGGAAATTTCTAAGGTTCAGGGTTTTTTGTTTGAAAAGTTTTCAAAGTTTGACTCAGGTTTTTCGAGCAACTTGCTTTTCATTCATTCATAGCACATGATACAAACACACACCACAACAAAGGAAAACAAATGGTTTTAAGAACCATTCTATGAAACTACAATAAAGTGGGACCAGATACAACTCACTAACGCTAGTGCTCAAGTACTACTACTCCTTGGAGTCGGTGTCCTCATCATCCTCCTCATCATCATCATCAATGAAGGTGAAGTCATCCTCATCGGTGAAGAAGTCCAGGGCCTGATCCTCGAGAAAGTCATCATCATCACTTAGATAGGAGTAGGGGTCTCCACGAAGGTCTTCCTCTGCATTCTCTCTCTCCTCCAGCTGCATGTCTCTCTCGTGGACAGTTTCCTCCAACTCTGTGATCCTGTGGCGAAGACGGGCAATGATGCGCTCCTTCTTGTCAAGCTGACGGCGATGAGACTGGCGATCCTTCACTAGCATGGCAATGGTCTGATCCTTCTTGGCGGTGATGGCGTACTTGTGGTTGGCGTAGGAGCGAGCATTGTCCAACTCCTTTTGTCGGTCATACATCATGAAGCTAAGGTGGTCCAATTGAGTCTTCAGCTCATGGTGATATGTGGCCTCCAGTGGCTGTCCCATAACATCACGCCTTGGATAGAACTCAAAGAGGGTACCCTTGATCTGATTGATAATCTGCCCACACAGACGTGCAAGAGCTTCCTGCATGGCCCTGGCAAGTTCATCGAGCCAGTTGTTTTCTCTCAAGGTGAACTGAATTCCCTCTAAGGTGGGGGCTTCGATCTCTCCTCGGAGACTTGGAACAACCAGCCATTGCAACTCCTCTCCTTCCTGATCGTTGAGCTGAGCTCCGAAGAACTTGGGGTGCGGACGCTCCATCATTTCCGACAGCTGGTCCCAGTCACGCTCAAAGATGAGGTTTCCTCCGTTCCCTAGCTGATAAAACTTGCTATACTTCACGTCCATCTATAAGATTATAGGATGAGTAAGTTAGTAGAGTGATCAAGTGTGTCAAATTTTAAGTAAGTTTGCAAGAATTTTTGAGGAACATGAATTTTCATGAAAGAGTCTAAGTGATAAGAATGAGAATAAGTTTTCATAAATACTCACTTCCTTGGTTTTGAAACTAAGTTTTTGGATTCAAACGTCCATTCTAAACTAGGGTCTCCTATGGTCAGGATGGCTCTGATACCAACATGTCACACCCAGATTTTTAATCCCAGATGTCTGTTATGCCATACATCGCAATCCCGGTATTACCATTTTTTGCGAGACAACAGACTGGATATCACAGTACATCATCCATTACAAACCATACATAAGGTCTTACAACAAATAAAGGATCTCATGATCCAGTCTTAATACAAATCAAGCAGCGGAATAACGTAATGATAATGGTAGCATGGGCGAAGCTCCATCTTCATAGTCACAAGCAATGTTGACGATGGGAGATGATCCTTGTTTTCGTAACCTTCATGTGGTCAATCCTCCTGGTAGTCCTCTTCATATTCTGGCCACGGGAATAGCCAGGGAAAAATCCATGAGTACTCTTTAAGTACTCACAAACTAATACTAACAAGTGAAGTGGTTTTGCGTAGGAAGTACTAGGCTCTAGGTTGTTTTGCAAAAGCCAGATTTATCTCTATTGAGTTCAGAAGCAAAGAAAGCTAGTTGAAAGTTTTATAACACCTAAGTGGGAACTTGAATTTCATATCACAACCCTATTATGGTCAAGTAAAATTCATGAATCACTTCATAAGTCCTTTTGAAAACATCTGACAACGGAACAGTATGGCCACTCCAACTGTCCATAACCGTGGACGCGGCTATTCGAATAGTTTGACACTCTGCAGAGGTGGTACACTTTCACCACAACATTCGATACATCCGTCAGGAACAATCCTGAATTCACCATACTCAGTATGCAGATAATCAATCCTAACCTTTCAATTACACGCCCTAGTATAAGCACCTCTCTTGTGAGTTTGGACGCCCAACCATGACCAACTGTCATATTGGGAACTGCACTGATGGACAACCTTCACAAGATAGCCACAACACACACCTTGGCCGCAAGGGAACCCATACTAAGGTATACAAATTTCCAGTCAAGCCCTACCCAAATCTCGGGTATTGTGGTTGTATGGTAAAATTGGAATGGTATCGCATCCAGACAATCATCAGTTTTATAACGGGCTAAGGCTCATGCCTTAACATTTTCATTATCAAAATCATCTGGTGTTCAAGAACACATGTCAAAACATTTTAGAAGAATGACTCATCATTCTAAGGTTTTCATAATCAATTTCACCAAGTATTCCCATCTAAAGTGATCAAGTTTTATGCTTAGCACTAGCATCTACAAGTGGGGGTAAACACTAATGAAGGGTGGTAATCAGGTGTATCTTATCTAAATTCAATCTCATGCCTCAGGATAACATCAAGATTATCTAACTTAGGCCAAGTTTTATGCTCTTTATGCTACCTTTACATATCTTTCTAAAATCTACAAGTCATTAAGTAAACTCTAACATAAAGCTTTGATAAAGAAATAAAATACTAAGCTTGCAAGTAAAACTAGAATTGGGTATTAAGGGTGTAAGCTTGAAAGTAAAACTTGCATGGTTTAGCTTGCTATGATATTAGTATAAGATTTCAAGTATTAGCTTGCTAAGTTGCAAGTGTTAGCTTGCCTTGAGTAGAGCAGTGGTTGAAGTTCTCCTCGGCTTCCTCTTCGTAGTATTCTCCTTCCTCCTCGTATCCTTGGTCGGTACTAGCATCTATAAGTGAATACGAGGTACACAATCACCAAAAAATACTTAATTACTTCTATTTATCACACCAAGGTTTTCAATAGATGATCTCGCATCATCACAAACATTACAATCATTAAGGCAATAGTTTTATTTATTATATTTTGGAAAAGTAATTTCTACTCATTGAAAACTACTTAAGATTTTAATATTCTCCAACTAAAACATGGGATCATGTTGACACATCTCATCACCACATATTTCAGTACATGGGAATGTGATTTAAAGTGGTGTCACAATTTAAAAAGGTTTAACCTTTTTATTTTAATTAATTTAAGTGACTAGAAATTCCTATAGGGCATTCTTTTATTACTTGTCCATTATTTCTGTAAGTAAACCTATATATTTTTATATATTCTGAAAGGTCTTGTTAAATGTGATTTTTGAGAGTTGGAATCAACTCAAAAGCTTTTGTGGTTGAATTTTGAAAAATGTTTGAATGCAGAAAAGCTTCTGCCTTGTTATTTTTTCTGTAGCTGATCTACCCTTCCAAATGAGTTAAATCAAACGGTCTTGGATTAAGAATTCTAGTACCTTTCTAACAAAATTGGTTCCATGCATTTTGGTTCAGTGAATCGACCTGGGTTGATTTTTGAATCTAGGTACAGAACTAGGTTTGGAACTAAATTGGAAAATATAAATTCAAACTAACTGGGTTGCGTGTGATGTTAACTTGGCCGGCCCACGGTGCACAGCGCACGCGTGGGTGGGTTTAAGTGAATGACCCCACCAATTAGCGAGACGGGAGGGTGTGAAGCGGTACGGGGTGATCTAGACCACACGATCAACGTCTAGTCGAATGGCTGCGACTTATCGTCTCTGTCTGGCAACTCCGGCGCGACAGAACCCTAGCGCGACCAGTGGGGGTCTACGGGGGCTCACCGGGGCTCAGGCGAGGGTCGGCGATGGGGGCAAACGACAAAGTCGATGACGACGAATCTCCTCGTACCGGCGGCTTCTCCTGGGGCGGCTCAAATCAAAGGCTCCTTTCTTCCTCCTCCGCGGTAGACTCCGGCAAAATTTGGGCGACCTGTTGCTCGCCTTTCTTCGGGAATGAGTGGGGGTGGTTCAGAGAGACAGGGGAGTGAGATGGTGTCCTGAATTCGAACGGGGGTGGCCTCTATTTATAGTGCAGCGAGGGGACACAAGGGCGCGGGCTGAGCTCATCGGTGTCGTCGGCACATCGAGCTAAAGGCATGGGCGATGATAGGGGCGGTGCTATGCTCCCTGGCGAAGCTCAACGGCATGGTTACGCGGCGTGGGGCGGTGCGAGACGGTCGGAACGCTATGGTCCAACGAGAAGTTTTATGGCGCACGGGCTCTCTTGGTCACGCGGCGACGAACGAGCATATCTGCGGGGTTGCTGGGGTGGTGGTGATCACGCTTGAACGCGGCAAGGGCGGCGCATGGTCTGTGGGTGTGTGTCGCGGGTGGCGCTCTGGCGTGCTCTCGGCATGGAGCAGAGGAATAGGGCGCGACGATTCTAGGGTGGTCCAGTGGATTGCAAGGCTAGAGGCTTGGATAGGGGGTGGCGGTGGACGGTGGAGTGCCTGCTATACAAGGTTGGCGAGGCTAGTGAGGCTCCTAGCTTGCTTTCGACATTGGGGTGGCAAGTTGGGCTCGGCATGCTCACCATTGATGGCAATGGAAAGCTCACAGTGGTGCTAGAGCTTGTTAATTGAGCTAGATGATCTACTGAGGATGTGTTGTGACCTAGAGAGGGAACAAGTTAGGCCAAATCACTGCTCACAATAGTGTTTGATGTTTGTTTGTTTGGTGTTTGCAAGGTGTTTGATGAAATGGCCGAAAGAGATTTGAATTTTAATTTTTTGTTCAAACATGGTGGGTGTATTAGTTACATACTAGGTAGTCTCTGGTTAGTTGGAAAGGTCAAGGTGAATTGGTTTGGTTGGTTTTTGAAAAATGGTGATCTTCCCATATGTTAAAGATTCAATTTTGAAATGTCCTTTGAATCAAGTTGCCAAATGTTTCTATAAGTTTGAAAGGTGGCTTGGGTTCACTTTTACTTGGTCTAGCAAGGGGTGAAAAGAATTGGAATTGTTTCTGTTTGAAATCTTGGACTAGAAACACTCAAAGTGGCCTAGTGATCAAGATTGGCAAAAATGACCATTTGCTTTATTTGGTTTGTTTTTTATTTCCTCTTGATTTGTTTATGCTTGGAAATTTTTTAGATGATGTTGTTTTCATCTTTAAACCATTCCTTGCTATTTAGATAAATCACACAAGTCCATTCATCCATTCATACAATCATCACATACACACATGCATTCATATGATGTTAATTAACAAAAGTTTTTGTTAACCCTAATTTTGGTGATTTGAATTTGATAACCCTGTTCAATATTTTTGGGATGTTACAATAACCTACCATATTAGAAATGCTAAACCAATATTCTTAGAGCCATACTCAATAGCTATAATATTACATCTTGAATCCTACTTAGGAGAACCTAGAACGCAACCGAATTATAACCATACTATATCTTAAGTTCACTTGTGTTTTATAGTTAAATATGGTCCAAAATACTTAGTCAAGTAGAAACATACTAACTTAAGAGCATTAGGACAATACAAGAACTTATTGGTTACATCTTAATAAACTTGAGAAGTATTTAAACATGACACGAGAAGTAATTTCTTCGAAATTAATTCTTTTACCACTTTAGACAAAAACATTAATCAAGAGCTCAAGCGTCATCAACTTAACACATAACCATTCTTAAGGAGTTGATACCAAACAACATCCAACTTCGATTACTATTGTGCTTTACTTCCATATTTTATGTGTTGCACTTAGAATCTTAAAAGATTACTTTTGGTTATAAAATAAACTTGAGTGTAAAAAATATTAAGAAATCACCAAACTCAATTCTTACTTAAACAGGGGGGTTTAGTTTTTGATTTATAAAAAGTGCATATCATTATTTATGCATAATTGCATATTGCTTCTTTAAACATTGTCTTTACCGGGCAATGATGGTATTTTGTAGAACCCGAGGTCCAGGGTCAAGTCGAGACATCCGATTGCGTTACTTCACAATATCAAGGCAAGTTTACACTTGCTCATGTCCTTTTGTTATTTTCTATCAAGTATTTTCAATATCCTATTGTTCTCACCTGGATTTCAAAAAGGATGGAATAAAATACTATTTTCATAATAATATGACTTATTGGTTATCTTCCCGAGTGGTGGTAACCTAATATGGCGGGAAAATGGAACCAAGGTATGGTATGTGATTGGTGGAGGTTCTGTTTGTATGGGAATGTATCACCTAGGATTTAGTAACTAATGTTGATAGTTATTCTTGTGCCGTACATTACGCGTTAACCATGAGATCTATATGGCTCTAGGAAAGTCACCTAGACCTTCTTCCTTTCATGTGTCAACGGACAACTTTACTAGAGCAGTGTTCTTATATTAGGCATGTGCATGGGTGGGAACCGTCAATTCCCTAGTACTTGTTGTGTATGATGGATTGCTCTCTTCAGGAATGTAAACTGGCTCGGTCGTTGTCCTGATCTAGTAAAATGGTGGGCATACGGGGTCACGAAGAAGGACAGTGATCGTCTAGGGTCCTTATACTGGGACCCATACCAGGGGAAGTGTGGATGGGTAAGCTGCCTAGACGTGCAACATGGATAAGGATCTCTCATGGGTAAAGCAACGCACCTCTACGGAGTATTTGAATTGTGGCTTGTCACTCATTGTTCCAAGAAGGAATTACGAACGCGGCTGGAAAGGAACTCCACAAACTTCTAATCAACCTATGAAGACTAACAGACATAGATCTTTAGAATAAAAGCAAACTTTTAAGAAATGTTTATGAAAATCTGTATAACCTATGACCTTCGTTCTGTACTTGTAGATAGTGCATCAAACAATCCTTTTTAGTAAACTTGCTGAGTAAACTCATATTCAACCGTACCTTCTTAACCCTTGCTAGATTCTGAAAGCTTTCAATTCCAAGAAGAGAATACATTCTACTCAGTCGAAGACCAAACAGAATTCTACTATGATGCGTCAGAGATGTCTAGAAATATCTATGGAATAAACTATGAAAGCATCTATGAAGTTGAAGCCGATGAATCGTAAGCGTAAATGTGTTAGAATAGTAAGTAGACTATGGTATCATATATCTCTTATTGTATGTTGATCTAAATTCTACAAAGTATAGGCCAACATCTGACGAGCGGAGCGAGGCCCATCGCCGGAGGCTTGGGATGAGTGGAAGACCTAGGTTTGGTATGGCATGGATCGCTGAAGACCTAAGTTTCCACCGATATATAAACCTCTTGTAAGACGCCATCTGGGATATGTTGCATTTGTGAAAATCCCCGACGTTTGTCAACATTCCCTGATATAGTGAAGTTTTGCTAGTTGGTGCCCATGAATTTTTCCTCTCTTTGTTGAAGATGTTTTTCCACGTTAAATTTGTGTCCCCTTGCAGTGATTTCTCTTTTGTTCTTTGTTATTTACTTTTCGTAATTATAACATCTCTATCTTCTAGTAGTTAATCTTGTATTATACTAAGGTTTAGTTTGCTTCTTTAAAGTTGTTCTTCGATTTGTATAATCTAGCATAGAGTCATCGGGATACTTCTATGGACCTAGAAGGATCTCGAAGTCATCATGTAATTTCTAGTTGTAATAATAATGTTTATGGACCCGTTTTGTTTCTGTTGTACCACTCTGAGGGATGTAATATTTGCAAAATGGTGTTCCATGAGTGTTATGTCAATGACTATAGTATACTACAACATGCAGTCGTATGCTGGGTCACCGCAGTGGCCAATGGCCGGACTGATGCCACCTCATTACGAGAACTAGATCTCACCAAGGCGTCGTTGGCTGGGCCAGCACCGGCAGGTAGGACGGATAACGGAGCCGAGGTTTGATGCATCATGACAAGAGTTTGGGATTGAGGCGGCAGGGAGGAAGCGGGAGGCAACAGAACGAGAGTTAGGTATTGAGGCGACAGAGAGGGAGTGGGAGGCAGCATGACAAGAGTTACGGATTGAGGCGGAAGGAAGGGAGTGGGAGATGGAGTTGAGGATTAACACGTGCATCGCACCTACACAGTTACCGGTGAAAAAAAATAGGAGCATCACTAACAGACACCTTAAAAGGGAAAAACCAGCAAAATAACTACCAGTTTACAGTTTCAGACAAAAAACGACACCGATCAAACACTCGAGGTGACTCGTAAAAAAGGGTCGGGGCCAAAATTGATCGTCGACCTCTACATTCGGGGGGAGGGAGGAAAAACTGAAACCAAACCCGCACTCGTGGAAGTTTCATTCCCCCACCTTCACATCATTTCACCCATTTCGTGCGCCACCAGCAAATTCTATCGCCGCCACTCACCGCCTGATTCGGCCTCCTCCGCTCACGCCGAGCCACCCCCGACTGCCCCGCACCATGCCCTCCCATACTCCCTCACTTGCGCATGCCGCCACCAGATTCCGCCTCCACGCCATCCGATTCAAGGCTGAACTCGAGCGAGGAGTTTGATATGTCTGATTTATCGTCTTTGGACAATTCAGACATCGAGGATCTGCTCCACGATGATGACCCCGAGATGACCATCCTCCACCTCACCGCTAAGGAGCTCGAGGACCGTGCGAAGCTACTGAATCGAAGGCGAGGATCGATGATGGGCCGCGTCTACATCGAGAGGAACCGCTCCCTCGGCCATGCCACCCTCACGGAAGATTACTTCGCCAAGGTACCAACATACCTAGCTCACCTCTTCCATAGAAGGTACCGAATTTGTCGTAGCTTGTTCGTGAAAATCCTAGAGTCTTGTGAGGCCACCTTAATCGTAGAAACGCTGCCGCCAACCTAGGATTTAGCACCTACCAAAAAATCTTGGCTGCCATGAGGGTGATCGCATATGGCATCCCCGTGGACTATACCGATGAGTACCTTCGCATTTGTCAAGATACAACCACTGAGTCCAAGTGCGATCGGATTGGAGCTCTATCCAAGTGCGATCTGTATCTTTGGATGCTTGGTATGTGCTTAACTCTATCGTGATGAACCAATGTATGTTGGTGGTGGACATGCGTGAAAACAAGACTAAAGAGGTTGCAAACGTTTCACAGTATGGCAAGATAGGGTGTGCAACTGTGCATTCCTCTTGTCCGAGAATTGGCCGCCTAAGCCATGATCTAGCAGCAATTTCATGTGATCGCTTCAACAAGCCATGATGAATCTATGTTTTCAGTACCGAGTATTCAATGTTTCTTACTTTAGAAACAAATACTACGACTATCTAATAGTATATTATCGAACTTCTGTGTTGTCTGTGCTACCTAAGGTTATATATTATCAAACCTGTCATCCTATGTGGTTGAATGATAAGCCATCTTAGTCTGGTTAAAGCATGTACCCACTATTTTGGTTTAAGCTGGATGTTTAGTGCATATTATATTGCGTTTATATGTATCAGATGATGTGTTTGCCTGTATTATAAGGAACATTGTGTCGTAGGGAAGAGCTTTTAGCATATGCACATGGACGTTTGCGCTGAAAGGTCTAGCATTATGAAGCCTCTGCTGTTACTGCTGAACTAACCATTTGAGTACTTTACTTAAGATACCATATAATACATCCTCCCCTCTCCAACAAGGCAGCATCCCAAGTAACCAGGTGGTGCAATTCTTAAGGAATGATTGTACCAACTCCGGATCTGTAGCCGATGCATATGCTGAAAAATAAAAGCCATGGTTGCATGTATATTATGCCTGCATTTACATCTACTGTACTCTAAAAACAGAACTGTTGTCACGCAAACATTCTCTAAAAAGTACGTGAGTGAATTCCGATCTAGAGAATACATCTGTGTATTTTTTCTAAACGACAAAACGGACTATATATTGCTATACAAGTAAACAACCACCTATGAACACACGGTATCCTCGTGTATTTATAATGGTCATCAAATGACCGGGTTGAGCATTGAAAGAACTTATGTAAAATACATCGACAGAAATAAATAACCATGGGCAATAGTCTGCCATTAATAGAAGTAGAATATAAGTACATGAAGTGCAGGTTTGGGCAAATAGTTCACGCCACGCCAGGCATAGAGGTAGATAAGAGTTTTAGCCCATGATTTGGGGCATAAGGTAGTGTAGAGGGAGGATCACTCAGATCTCTCCCCTCCTGGTCCTGGAATTTACTTACAAAAGGATGCTCTTCGACAACTATGAGCCTACAAAAAATACCCTCCATATAGATATCTACACAGTTAGCACATGGGTTGTGTACTGCATTTGACAAGATACGTTAAGTGGCAGACAGCAAGGGCATTAGCTTGACAGCATAGCACAGAACTCGCAGATGAAGTGCATAAGTGCACATCAATGCAATTAGCCTGCTTCAGTAATTCGACAATGTACGTCAAGGTAGCGAGTAATAGAAAGAACCTGGCAGTAAGAGCAAACAACAAAAAATAGTATAGAATACAAGATTACAAATACTAAAGATAAGCAATGCACATTGGCATACCCAGAAACAAAATGTGTCACCTAGCATAAAGAGCAACATATAAAAGGGAATATTGTAAATCTAGAGCAAATTGCATGCACAAGGTAATTAGAATAAGCATAACCATCACAATGGAGAGAGCTAGAAAAGGAGGAGGTTGTACGGATAGCTGATCAAATGTTAGCTTACAAACGCCATCTGCAAACTTAGCAAACAAGCTACTTGTTTTTTGGGTCCTGATACACCGGAATAGCACATAGTTAGTTCTTTTTTCGAGCGATCCAGTAAACATTATAACTACATTCTTTAGAACACAAACACGTCTCAACTCTTTCTGATCCTTGATTGTAACGTAATGACCTATTAAACTTTGCAATAAAAGGTTGTGTACATCATCATGATGTAACAACAATAAATTTACAAAACCTTGATGCCCTGGTTAAGAGGGATTTTTGCTCTATGCATATATCTTTTAGACCAGGATAACTAAGATTATGAAAACTTTGCTAGTGCCTAAAGCACATGATGAAAATAACAGTGATTAAGGCAATGATATTGTTAACAGGAATACCAATCTATCTAAAAGTGCAACACAAATGCTAAATTAGCCATCATAGATGTAGGATGTTATTATTTTCTTAAATGCTGCTTATTTAGTTTGTAATATACAAAAGACCATAAATGAAAATGAGTTGAAAGAACTGGTTTTCACACAATTTGTGACTAACAAACAAAGATGCAAGAACATTTGCTACTGTTCCACGAAATAGATTACTCAAAAGTACGAAAAAAGAGTAGTAGATTGCAAACTAAATACATAAGAGTTAAACGTTTGAATAATTCAGCAAGTCAAATATTCAGAATGGCCACGAACTTTTTGTGCAAGATCTTGACTGAATGAGATAGGAATATCATAGAGACATGTAATGTAGTCACAATTTTATATGCTAAAGCTAGACCGTTTCCATCCCAAGATTTTCAGATAACGCCTTCGTCCATGTAGTAAAATTTGAGCAATTGTCATCTACACGATGCATGCCACCACAAAAAGAGGAGTAATAAAAAGGAAAAACAGGTGAATACACATAGCAAACTCACTTTCTCATGCTAAGTTTCTTGGCCATGGCAAATTGCCACCATGTGAAACAGGTAGTACCAACTACTACACACATGAGTATAGCCAAAGCTAGTAAAATTGTGCTCATCCTACTGTTTTTGAACCGCAATATTTCTCCCTAGATCATTTTATCATTATATTAGGTAGGAATGCGTAGCTTGCCGCGCGCTTGCCCGCCTCCGGCAGGCAAGGCATATGAAAATTGGATGCATAGCAGGATTACATGAGTTAAAATATATAGCAGAACTACATAGAAAATTAGAATTGTACTGATGACATAGTTAGCCTGTCTTTAAGTTCATAGGCACACGACATGGTACGATAGCTTCAGGAATGGAAAATGAAGGCAATATGGCCATATTTTGTCTTGACTTGCAAAAATAGTACTAGGTAAACTGGACATCAGCAGAGGGACCATTTTCCAATCGGTAACAAGCAGGCATAGAAACACCTTCAGCTGTCTGATATGCAAGTAGGCATCATAGAGGCCCGTTATTTTGTTCGGTGGTAACGAAAGTGCACCAGCCATTAAGTGAACCTAAAGCACTACAGCCGTCACAAGGACAGGATTGAAGCTCTTGACCGAGCTTACCAACAAACATGGCCATCTTCTACGAAAATTATTTACTGATATGGCCACAATAAACCTGTAGACCGTAGAAGCAATATGACTAAATTCATCCGGAATTTGTCTGATCTGGGAGGCAGCAATGTGCATGTTGGTGATTGACGAAGCAGTGTCCTAATATCGCACTATAACTTCATGTACCGGTAGTCCAATCATGGTCCGAGCAGCGTTTCCACGTACTATGAACTCAGCTTCTCCGGTCGAATCTCTACCGGTCAAGGACAATCAGTACCTAAGAATCACAAGGGGAACCAAGTCATATATCACTGGAACGAACCGACAGTAGGAAACATCCCAAGGAACTATGTACGACATTAGTCATTACCGTAACACCGCAAAGTGCATGAAGAGCCGTAGCGTGAACACTTATAAAGATATGCGTGTGTGCCTAAGGCTGTAGCTGGTCTAGCCAAATGGTTACATTGTGTACAACAGGTTGTCCACCATTGTGTTCCAAGCATAAATCAAAATATCCTTACGGTACATCGGAACTATGAATCCTTTGATAATAGATCCAAGACGCACATCATCAGCACTAAGAAAACTCTAAAACATAGGATGATCAGAAACATAATTATAGCAAGAGCGATACTACCTCTTTCTCAAATAAATTGAAGTTTAGTAAGCTAACCAAAGGTATCCTTTAGAAGGGAATAACACTCTGCCATCATGAAGGTGTTATATGAGGAGGAGGCCAAGAAACTACTAGAGTAAAATTACGTAGGCACCTGTTAAAAAGGGACACATTATCAATAACCATATCATAATGAACGGAATGATTGTAAACTAAGGGTTGTACTTGTATCTTGACCGGAGCATATTTATTTCTGGTATATCCTCATCCATGTACCATTTACATGAATATCCACCAGTCCGCTGCTTTGAATCTATAGAAAACAACACCTCTGAGTATAGCAAACCACGGAAAAATCCTTTATCAAAATGCCTACATCATACAACGCAATCAAGAACATACCACCATAGACACGGATAGTTGTCCCAACGAAAACACCAACAACCATTACTGCTTGGCCTCGAGAATATACATCATCACCATCAAATCGATCAGCAGCTTCACCCCACAAAGTGAGAGTAATATTGAGTCCTCTACCAGGACAAACATAGATGTAACATAAGACAAAAGATCACGAGCCTTCCGGTATAAAAATAGGAAGAACAAATCCAGTGCTTACCTACAGTTAGAAAGAGTAACAAGTCTCTTGCGAATGCTTTCGATAACCCTGGGTACATTGTAGGATAGAATGGGAGAAACGCCAGTAATAACACCAACAACAACTGGGAGTAAATAGAGGTATGTCATCTAAAATAACCCGGGATCCAGTACTAAGGAATCCAAAAGATATAACACGATGAAAGAACCAACTAAGCATGTAGGAGTATTGTTTGGTGGAGGCAATTCATCAATCGCCGTTAACCTGTAAATCCATATGGAAAATATTATCCGACACATGGAATGGGCAGAGGATGGTGGCATGTCTAAATATAATCACGAATGGGGCACCAATCATATCTAGAATGAGCTGGCGCGGCGAGACAGAAAAAATTGGCTAATGTGTAGACCCGACCCTCGACCAAAAGTCCCAGGTAGGTACTAACGACATCTGTTGGAACCAGCACAGAAAGAGCGTTACCCTGCGAGAATGAACGTTTGTTTAGCAATGATCTAACCATCGGATAGCCTAAGCTCTACGAAACGCTAACCTTGCTATCGCAGAGAACCACGTGAAGCAATTTGACAGGACCATGATGAAAACCACCTATGTATTTCCAAAGCCGAGAAACCTTTGCAAGGACAGTTCGATCACAGGATCCAAGTCCAATGCCAACAAAGTCACCATATTCCATTGAGGGAGCAGAAGACGACCAAGACTTGAAAACACGTGCAGAGCAGACACGATGAGAAATATTCAAGTACCAAGATGGCCTGAAGCAGCGATGAGCTGTAAGCTGAAAATAGCTCAAACTTCCCGATCTGCAGATCCTGGCAAAGACACGAGCGAACAATGTGTACTCCCTCCGTCCCAAAATAGATGTCTCACATTTGCCAAAATTTAGATGAATCTAGATAGTATTTTATCCATTCATCCAAATTTTGATAAATCTAAGACATCTATTTTAGGACGGAGAGAGTACTAAACATGAACTAGGTGAATAGGGCGATGAGAAAAAAAGAGAATTTACCAGTAGATCAAAAAACCAAGATGTCAAGCCTCGATCTCGTCATACCACCGATTGCCTGACGCCCAACCTCCGTCAGCACCCGATCCTTCCTGAGACGCGTTAGTGCCGCGAGGATACCCTTATCCTTTCCCTAGTCCTTTGATCCTGCCCTCGCTCCTTTCCCTTTAGCTTTGGTTGTCTCCCATGGTGAACAATAGCTCGGGCTAGTCGTCGTCTACCTATCATACCAATCCTGCCTCCTTATCTCCTTTTTTTGAGCGGCTGCCTCCTTATCTCCTGTACTACTACCTTATCTAGTGGGCCACTCTGTAAAAACATTTCGCTGAAAATTCCACAAACCGGAAAAATCCCAATAGGCTAGTAACTAAAAATGGGCTCTGCGGAACCTGTATCGCTCTCCTGAACCAACCTAAATACTGCCCAGGATTTTTTTAATAGGAACGTTGTGCTTTATTGATCAATCAACCATAGTCTTTACACAAAGCATCCTTGATACAATCACGAGGCACACCATACCAAACAGAACTATTAGAGGACTCGACAAAGTGAGCTAAAACATGCGCCGCAACATTCTGTGAATGATAAACATGAATAACAGAGTAGACTAAAAAGAGGAGAGCAGCCTCTTGATATCTTCGATCACCGCACCACAAGCCGACCGGTCCTTGACAGGAGAACACACTCGTTGTACCATAGAAAGGCAGTCAGATGGACATATAAGATTGTCCAGCCCTTCATCCCTCGCAAAGGATAATGCACATCTAATTGCCAGTACCTCGGCCATCTCTGGGATTGTCACATTAGGAAATTTGTCGCAATAAGCAAGCATGCATTCCCCAGAGTGGACACGAACCACAATACCCACACCCATACGCTGGGATGTATTGAACAAAGCCGCATCCACATTGATCAACAGCTTACCTTCCATCGGCGGAGACCATGAAACCGCAACAGATGTCTCACGCCTGGGGATGGTATTGGCTTGGATCATATGAGTATTAATCATGTCGATGTAGGCAATCACTTTCCCTGCAACAGTTGACGGATCAGTGCCGCCTTCTTCCCGCAACTTGTTCCTTGCATCCCACAAGTGCAAGAATGTAATAGCTAGTGTAGTTGCCTCCTCTCCACTACATCTCGCAAGGAATTGAAAGAGCCAAAGCTTAGAGGTAGAGAAGTTCTTACGTCCAAGCTGAATTCCAAACTGCTCCTTCACACCGTCCCACACTGCTCGGGCGAAAGGGCAAAATAGCATGGCATGCTCCACACTTTCGTCAACCGAACAGTGGATGCAAGACGACGAACTAGTCACATGTCGCCGCTAGAGTTGTTGACCACTCGGAAGACAGTTGTGTGCAAAACGCCAAAGGGTGATATGCATCTTTCCAGGAGCCTGAACCGTCCACAAGGCCTTCCAGCTTCTCTCCTCGGCACCGTCATCAGAGGACATGCCACAACCATTACCACTGCGATCCACCTGGGCCGAGTTGTATCGAGCGAAGTTGTAAGCTGAGCGGACAGTATAATTTCCTTGTTTTGTCTGTGGCCACGAGATGAAATCCTCGTCATCGAGGCGACTAACAGGAAGTTGAAGAATTTGCTCAGCCACATCCTCCGCAAACAGAGTTCGAACACGGCCTTCATCCCAGTACTTTCCATGAGCAGAGAATAACGAGGACACCTTCAAACCATCATGGATAGGAGTCAGAGTTCTAAGCGCACAAGGGATTGTGCCTGGGATCCAGTAGTCAGTCTTGATGTTGATTGACTTCCCATTTCCAATTCTCCAAAGAGCACCTCTTTTAATCAAGTCTCTCCCATGCAGAATACTACGCCAAGTTTAGGATGCCGAACGACGACAGGAAGCAGACCAGAAATCGCAGTTTGGAAAATACCTTCCCTTCAAAACCCTAGCACAAAGAGATGAAGGATCCGTGAGCATACGCCAACCCTGCCTTCCTAGCATAGCCTGATTGAATAATTCCAGGTCACAAAATCCCATACCACCCAAAGATTTAGGTGAGGAGAGCCAGTTCCAAGAACGCCAATGCATTTTCCTTCTACCATCTTTGAAACCCCACCACTGATCAGCTATAGCTTTCCTCATCATTTCACAAGTGGCCACTAGCAATTTGAAACAACTCATAACATATGTTGGAATCGCTTGGATGACTGCTTTAATCATGATCTCATTACCCTTCCGAGAGAGTGGTCGATCCGACATACCGTTAATCCGTCTCCACAACCGGTCAAATAGGTATCTGAAAGTGATAGTAGGAGAGCGACCAATTTGGGTAGGCATACCGAGATATGAGTCTTGAAGAGATTCATTATAAACACCTAGCTTCTGTTTGACCTCATTCTTAGTCCCTTCTTGGTAGCCATTTCCAAAGAATATTGTGGACTTATCTAAATTAACTTTCTGGCCTGACCCAGTACAATAAATCTCCAACGTCTGGTGTAACGTCTCAACACTTCTCTTATTACTTCGAGCAAAAAAGATACTGTCGTCTGCAAACAGTAGATGTGATATAGAAGGACCAAGTCGACCATTTTTAATGCCTTTTAGTTCACCTTGGACCTCCTGCTTTTGCAGTAGACACGACAAACCTTCAGTGCAAAGAAGGAAAAGATAGGGACTGATGGGGTCACCCTGACGAATACCCCTCGTGGGCACCACAGGTTCAGTAAGCTCACCATTTACCCGAACAGCATACCTTGCCGATGTGACACATCTCATCACTGAGTCAATCCAACTGTCTGTGAAACCCAATCTGGCAAGACAACCTCGTAAATAATTCTACTCTACATGATCATAAGCTTTCATCATGTCAATCTTAAGAGCGAAAAAAGGCGTTTTCACTTGCTGTTGTCTGATGGTATGTAAACACTCAAAAGCAATCAGTGCATTGTCTATAATTAGTCTACCAGGGACAAAGGCACTTTGATTTTCAGAAACAACGTCAGGAAGAATTAACCTCAAACGGTTGGCCAACACCTTTGAAGCAATCTTGTACAGTACATTACAGAGGCTGATAGGGCGGAAATTTTTCAGAACCTGAGGGTTTGTAGTCTTCGGAATAAGAACAACAACTGAATCGCAAAAACCATCAGGTATAGTATCCCCTGACAAGAAACTCCGTACTGCATGGCAAATTTCAGATTTGAGGAAGTCCCAATGTGTTTGATAAAAAAGTGCCGGAAAACCATCCGGCCCTGGTGCCTTCGTAGGACCCATCTAAAACAAGGCCACTTTAATCTCCTCATCAGAATAAGATAAACACAAGGTTTCATTCATTTCAGCTGTCGCCTTTTGAGGAATGGCATCAAGGACCGTATCAACCGATGGACAACTTTCAGAAGTGAAAAGATGCTCATAAAAATTATGTACCATGCCCTTGATTTCTGAAGGCTCAACACACAAAGAACCGTCCGTCCTCTCTAAGCGAGTGATACGGTTAGCATGTTTGCGCGTAGTCGCCCTAGCGTGGAAGACAGCCGTGTTCCTGTCCCCTTCACGAAGCCAGTCTACTCTCGAACGTTGGCGAGCCATCACCTCCTCCCGCTCAAAAAGTTCGCATAAATCCTTCTCTGCCATCCGGATCTCAGCCTCCTCACCCGACGAGCATCGAAGGAATTTCAGCTTTTGTTCAAGTTTCTTTATTTTCTTTTGTATGGCACCAAAGGACTCCCGACTCCATTTTTTCAGAGATAAACCCAGTCTACGTAGGTTGCCACAAGTAGATTGTAAGGACACTGAGCCATCCCTGCCTTCCAACCAAGACCGCTCCATCACCTCCATGTAGTCAGGTGCTCTCAACCATGCCGCTTCAAAGCGAAACATCTGCTGAACAGGTTGTTGCTTCGGCGCATCGTCCAAACTAGCAAGAGTCACAGAGATAGCCAGGTGATCAGACGTGGTGGTGACAACATTCTCCACACAGAAACCATCAAATAGTTCCATAAGAGCAGCGTTAGCCACTGCCCGATCCAGTCTAACCAAGACAAGATCGTTCCCTCCTTGTCTATTACTCCATGTGAACCAGGGTCCGGTAAAACCGAGATCAACTAGTCCACATTCTGCAATACAGTCTCTAAACATAGACATATGAGTCTCTGATCGGTCACTAGAACCAAGATGTTCATCCCCACAGAGAACTTCGTTGAAGTCACCACAACAAATCCACGGACCAGACCACTGAGAATGAATGAGTCACATGAGGGTACAAAATTCATGGCGTAACTCTCTTTTATGTTCTCCATAGACAAAGGTTGCCCGCCATGGTGTACTGTTCTCCTTTGTCACAACAACATCGATGCAATGTGAATTAAATCCTTTCAAGGAGACAGAGTAAGGCTGCAACCAGAATAGGGCAAGACCACCTCTACGCCCAACGGCACTGACAGCAACTGCCTATGTAGCCCAAGGACCACATGAAATTCTGCACTCTCGAATTCTTCATCTTCGTTTCACTCAAGAAGAGGAAGGTAGGTCGGAAGAACCTCACTAACCAGCAAAGTTCGCCAACTATCGAGTCCGACCCAAGCCCTCGATAGTTCCAGCACAAAAGATTCACTGCGTCTGGCAGGGCTGCTCCGCAGCCACTGCCTGATCCGCCGATCGCTGAACTGATAACTTCTCAACCCTTTGTTTCTTTTTTGACTTTGTAGTTGAAACAGTTCCACTCTCCACTATATCAATGGAAGGGACAATACTAGTCGAGGGGCACACCACCGAAACTAGAGCTAAAGCTGTAGGATTAGCTTCAGCCTGCCCCACCTCTTGGATCTTTGGGCGGTAAACCTTTCTCTTTTGAACACTGACACGACCAGCCCCACCAGCAACACCTTTCCCAATGCCGACTTGTGTATTCGCATCTCCAGCACCGGTCGCCTGAGTCCGAGGAGCGCGCGGCTTCCTCAGTTTTTTAGGGAGGAAACATCTCCTGCAGCATCAACACCAGGTGTCCTACCTGGATTCATCGCAGGTCCTTTCTGACCATATGCAGGCTCAGGCTGATTACTAGAATATGAGCTCTGACCTGATTTCTGCCCCGAACTCTTTTTCTTGTCATCAGGGACACAAAGCGTAGGACCATGATACGGCAGTAAGCCATCCATGTCGCGCTCACCTGGGTCCTTGCAGGTTACAGACGAGTGTCCAATAATCCCGCAACCAAAACAAAAGAGAGGCATTCTCTCGTACATGACCTGGTACACATCTGTTGTCTGTCTCTTCTGCGAGAAGACAGACACACATCGCAAGATAGGTTCCTGTACCTTAATAGAGACACGGACCCGAATAAAATCCCCCCAAGCACGGCCCGTGTTGTCCACATCCACCTTCTCCACAACACCAATATTGCTAGCTAAGCTCTTTCCAAGCGTGTCATTCATAAGGCCAAACGGTAATTTCATGATCCGAGCCCAGATAGAGAGCCTATCAAAACAGACGTCACTAGGCTTCACCGCTGGATCAAACTCCTTCAACAGAATACCATTATTATTACTCAGCTTCCACGGTGATCCCTCCTTGACTCGATCCATATCCACTTTACGGGCAAAATTCCGCCAGAAATATATTGACTCCCAACAAATGAATGTCCAGACCTCTAGGATTGCCCCATGCAACCCAGAGAACTGACCTGATCGTTGAGATATGTAGAGGGTTGGGAGCCAATAATCTGCCAACCAGGGCCCATTCAGGGCAACCAGGGTAGGCCTCATCTTCCTCCTCCAGAACAAAGGCTGCAGCCTCCTGAGTGGTGAGGTTTAGGCGGCCAAACATCTCCGCGACCCGATCGCTCGGTGCGGCCGACGAACTGGCACATCCTTGAGGGTTTCCCTGTGGAGTCAGATCCGGAGAACGGATCGACATATCGTGCTCGGGCGCTTGAGTGCCCGTAGCTGCAAGATCCTCCGTTTCACTTCCTGAACCGGCCATGGCTCCAATCGATCCGAGGAAGACACACCACGCCAAGGGTGGGAAACGAACGAGGTTTTCCCCTTGATCACCCCGAACGAGTGCGAGAACCAGGGATAGAGGGAACCACAGAGACCGAGTTGAGGATGTGGGGGCAGAAGGAGATCGGAGATGGGAGATCGCCGCTGACAAACGTCGTCGAGGAAGTTAGGGTTCTGCCGCCTCTATCGCCAAAGGGGGTCTAACATAACCGACACACTCTTTGTGGCCTCCAGTTCCTGTACTACTATGATTTGATAAATACTGCCCAGGATTGTTTGTAAAGTGGGTAGGGATTTTGCTTGTTGAGCCATCACAAGAGTCTGACAAGCCTAATAAACCAGATACTCGCAAAATAAGAGCAAAAGCAATGGCCCAATCATAAAAACCTTCTTTATTAACAATCGAGCAAAATAACACTCCCTCCGACCCAAATTAGATGCTTAGATTTTTTTTAGATTTGATTGTATCTAGACATGATTTAGTATTAGATTCATCTGTATCTTGACAAATTTGAGTCAACGAATTCGGGTCGGAGGAAGTATAATTTCTCATAGATAAACAAAGCGTCATCTAAATATACACGAAGGTAACGCAAGGCAACACGGCTTAATAGAGATCCATAGTTATAGGCAAGAACAAGAAATAAAATTACATACCATGCTCATACAACATAGGCTATTACATGGAGCCTCACGACCATAGGTTCTTAAGAAAGGAATATTTTTAATAGGGGAAAAGCACACATTACAGACAATACCTACATAGCATTGTTCATCACAAAAAATAAAGGCACCGAGTCTTTCCAACAGCTAAACCGCATACCTACTAGGAATAGTTGGATAGCACGATCAAGGTCTCGACCACGTATTCTAGTCCCCTGGATATCTGGCTTCGACCATAAGAACATTGAAGGTGGCCCAGTTACCCTGGAAACTGTTGCTTCCAACATGCAAGAACAACATGTAGCTCGCATTGGTAATAGCAGATATCTTAGGTGGATGTGGTATCTGGCCAGCTGCATCAGCCAGATCAGTTATTGAAAGATGTCCTTGATAGATATTCGGTATAAGCTGTTGAGGTGATAGAACAATGAATTGTCGAGCAACCCTGCCAAACATAAGGAACTCAGCCTGTCTCGTTGTATCTGAACCGAGGAATCAGATATGATACCGAATGAGAGCAGATAGAGTTAGCATTGTTGCATTGTCATGTAAGAAAACAAAATATTTAGTTGTGCACATAAATAAGATAGTGGTGTTCTTATTACTCCATAGTCGCTTCTGTACAGGCACACGCAATATCTGAACACACGTATCCATTAGGCTGAGTAGGCAAGGACACCGCCTGCATTCCGTACAGGCGAAAGACCACCACTGCTGGCCAGGCGTAATCCTCCAGATCCGAACAAGACACCGATACATAACATTCTGCAATAAGCATGTAGTCGTAATGAATTTGGAGCCTGTAGAAACAGTATGTTTGCAAGGACAGTGGAGATAACGGACGATAAAGGTATAGTACCTTGTTCTGAAAGAAATCATGATTAAGTAGAAAAGAAAGAGGCCTCGTTGGATAGTGTCCATTAACTTGATTTCGCAAGATTATTCGATGGGGGCAGGCAGTTGTGCAATACGTTCAAACGTAGACAGAAGGCTTCTCATGACAAAGAGTTAATCGGAGGAGAATATGACACGGTAAACTATATCAGACCTAACCATAATTTATGTACATACTTTGTACAAAGAATATTGATCACAAGTACATCTACATTGATATACCATCTACATGGCACCGATCCTACCAGCTCGCTAGCACCTACATGGAATGCCAACCCTTTATTTTATCTCACGAAACAAACTATTAGCCAGAAGACATATTACCAGCGACGCCAAAGCAGTAGACAATGTACCTTTGCGCAGGTGAACAGTCATGCCAACAAAAATAACAACAGCAGATTCATCACGCCTAAGAAATTCTATGACCTGGCAACTGAACCAAAAAGCATCCTCGCCCAATAGATTGATCGTGATTTCATGACCACTATAAAAATAGAAGGAAAGGAGACAACAAAATAAGTATAGACCACCACAACATTCCTAAAGCTGATACGGAAAGGCACCAGAGTACCTTCTATCAGGACGATCACACACGCCTACTCCAATAACATCTATGAAGAGGAACGAAATAATGATTTTATAAGTAGAATCTAAAGGAAATTATGATGGGAACAGATAGTTTAAATACCCATAAGCCGTGGAGGAGTGTCATGCGGCGCAGGCAGCTTGTCAAACGATGTTAGGATATATGTCCACTCTAGGAACATTTCACTGTGATCAAATACAGGCTGAACAATTGTGATTGCAGGGAACTTAATAGACAAGGGATTTTTGACCAGATTCATAATGAGCGGCTCAGCAGACTCAACAAATAGTTCTACTTTGTATACAGCCAATTCATGCAGATTAGGAAGATTGGTAGCAACAAACTTGCCTGGCACAATAGCATAGATAGAATCGCCCTAAAAACGAACATGTCATATATCATTATGTAAAGCAAACCGCTGGAGAAAACACTAACAGATATACAAGGCAATCCTAGACCAATCCTCATCCCTAGAGCTCAGAACAGATCAAGAAAAAGCACGGTAGGAAGGAGAAATAAAGCACAAGGGAAAAAGTATACATATCATAGATAAACAAATCTATGCACACATGTAATGACACAAGCGATTGGAAAAGAATAATATCTCACCTGCTCATCTATAAGAACCATGTGTATCTACTTAATCTCACCAACCTCAAGACCACCATGATGGTACCACACCCTTGATGCTCGGACACATATACATTGATTATGATGACCCCTACGGAGGGCCGATATACTGATACACTCCATCTACAATAGAATCGAAAACTCAGCGGTAACACAGCAATAGCAATAGAAGGGTAAACAAAAGAGGAAAAAACATTATACGAGGTTGTTTATTTCTTTGTTGTATACATCATGCTACACCCTCCTGAGAATGCGACGGTTGTAAAGGATAAGCCTGGATTTTCGAAGGTACCACAAACAGTAGATCTAGTTTTCCAGGGTTACACTACACTAATTATACGCTCCTAATACCAGGAGTAAATATTCAGGCAGTTGAGAAATAGGAACATACCTATAAATAAGCTCAAAAGCAGCTAGTCTTGTCGAAGGAACACTCTTAACATCAATGCCTGTGAAAAGAACCATAGGAATCAAAACCACAAACGTAGCTTCAACCGATAAGGTAATCTAGAACTATATGGTCATTACCTTATCCAGCTAAGTTTCTTGTGAAGGCCATCGAAATGTCTCAGGCAGAGCAAAATATATCTGACGAACAAAGAGGCAGGATAAAGAAGAGAGCAACCGATGAAGAAGAAATGTGGGAAAAGCGGAAATGAGGAGAGGGAAAGGCAACATTGATCATTTAGAGGAGGAAGGGAAGAACACAGAGCGTGTCTTTGCCCGTACCCGAGAATGAACTGTGTCCCACCACATCGGTCATGAAAAACAGATGCATAGGTGAAATTCCAACCATGCCCTCCCCAGGAGAAGAGAATCATGGTGAGGACAGGGGCCTCTGTCTCCATGCTAGCCAGTCGGTCCTACCACAGCAGGACCACCCACGAGTGTGCAGAGAGTTTAGCTATGGGTACCCATGCAACCAGCCAAGAGAATCTGCAAAATCGTCAGCACAACATAGGGAGGTGAAACATAACATGGTTGGCTATGGGGGCAACGTGACTGGAAGAACCCATGGCATAGAGGACTAACACTTGCATAGAAAGTAAACATAGGGCTATGAAAACGGTGTCTGTCTAGTTGTTGTAAAGAAGCTGTTAAACATATCAGGCTTGGTGGGTAAGAATCGGCTAAGGAATGAGCATAATATTAAGAAAGAACGAACAAATGGCAATTTCTGTTGTGAACGGAAAAGAAGGCAACATAAAGCTTCATGGTGCATGGCAGTACAAGACTAGAACAAACGAAAAGAACAATCAAACATGATAGATACAAAGGAAAACCCGAAAAGGGGCACCAAGCCTTGCTAGCAGATGGACTTAGACTTTCTATGAATGTAGAGGTTCCAACCTTTAATAAGGTGGAGATCCCTGTGTTTACAATGCTAGTTCCTGGATCAATAGCTAGCATCCATAGTTTAAGATGTAATATCAAGAAACAAAGGGCATAATACAACTTTATAACCAGGAATAAAATAATTCATTACATCTTACTTAGCTCATTTGGCTATCTCATTACAATGCAGCAGAAATAACTATGTAGCATGGAGTCCTTCATCTTCAAAGTGCCACAGGCAATCATGTTGGTTGTAGACTTGTAATCCTAATCAACACACTTCACTAACATCAAAATAACCTGCAACATAATAAGTTACAGCCACAAGGGTCAATACATTTGAATTGTATTGGCAAGTGATACTATGGTAGTGGTATCTATCATCTATATGCATTTGTCTAAGTGGAGCTTAGGCTTGCTTTGCTCAAAATAGATTTTCCTTATCATTTGAAAACACTAACTTTCTGTTTGTCAAAATCACCCAAGGCATCTACCAATCAATGATTGAAGATCCTTTAACCCTTGTTCAACCACAAGTTTTAACTTAGAAATTGGGATAAGGAGATCCTTGATAGCCTCCATGTCTTGATGCTCAAATTGTCCATTTCCGGGGACATGGCTAAGTACTTAGATTTTACTCTCTCGAGAGGTGGTGCACTTTTCCCACAAGACTCGACATGCATCGAGACAAGATCTTTCAAAAGCCTTCCCTTAGACCAAAATGGACGTGCTCCAAACCTATCACCCCCTACCACCAACTGTCCATTTGGCTAAGTTATTGCAACCTATATGATCCAGGCAGAGCTCATATTGCCAAGTGGTTGCACTTGAAGCTTCTCAACATTTGACATCTCAAATCTCTTTGTTCCTAGGTGGCATTCCACAAGTGTGATACACTAGGGTAGGCCATAAATATGAGGCCCTGTGTAACCACTTAACATAACCCATACAAGTCCCATTCCACCTAGGTGATTCGTTCACATAGTTGTTTTATTAAACAAAACACAAGTCATTGACTTAGAAATATTTCATAGCATGAATATAATCCACCCATGTTTTCTACTAGCTAGGCTAAGCATGGTAGTAGTAGGAATCTTAACTTAGGGAAAATTATACTATGGCATCATCTACCAGGATTTCCCATGGCATAGTTAACACATAGAAAATTTCATGCAAGACCTACTTAGAAATATCACTAATGCATAGTGAAAATAATGGGACAAAAGTATGAAGCACCACTTGCCTTTTTAGTAGAGAATATAAGTTCACTCCTTCATCTTGCAAATGTCACACTCTTCAAGGTTCACTACAATTCAAGCAAGCAAGGTACACTTTCAAAACTAACATTCAAACCATTCACCGCATAAAATAAAGAAAACAAAACAATGCATGCAAGCATGCAAAAGATTGTTTTATTTTGAAAGGTGATTTTTAATAGGCTATAAACATTTTAAATACATATTGGTCATTTATAAAAGTGGTAAAACCATTTAGAATTAAAGTTGGTGAAAATGGCCATTTAAATCATTTTTGTTTTGCTAGAAATGATTTAAATCAAAGTAATAATTTTCTAGTGTTTGCCAAACATATTCTTAAACACAAATATTAGTGTTTATGGTCAAAGTGTTTAAAAACAAAATAATTTACAAAAGGTTTTACTCATAACCCATTTTTAAATCAAAGCAACATTTTATTTCTCTACAAATGCCATTAATCAAAGTAATAATTTTCTAGGGTTTAATCAGATACATTTTTAAATCAAAAACTTAGTGTTTAGGGTTAGATAGTTTAAATTAAATCATTTTCCAAAGGTGTACTCAAAAAGCATTTTTAAACCATAATCAACATTTTTATTTAACTAGAAATGCTTTTATTCAAGGATTAATTCCTTAGTGTCACAAAATATGTTTATAAATCTAAAAGTTGGTTTTTATGGTCAGTAGGTTCAAAACAACCCATTTACAAAATATTTTACCCTAAAAACATTTTTTGAATAATTTTTATACTCAAATTAGGCCTACACATGTTTCTGCAAAAACAACCAATGTTACAGAAGAAAATCACTAAACAAAGGGCATGGTTGGATATGTTTCATTTTTCTGAATCCAGTGATATAAAATTTGTAAAATTTGGACGTGTAGATTAAAAGTTATGATTTTTTCAAATCTAAATATCTAATTGATAAATTTCTGTTTTTAAAACAAAACACTGGCCATGCGTCATGTTTCTACTGGCTGATACCATTTCGTCTGGATCGGCTAACACATCGCGTTAAAAATCTAATCTCAAGTGCATCGTACGGCACACAACACACGATACCTCTTCGTTTAAAATCTAATCTCAACGCTTGGATCCAGATCAGATGGCTCACAGCATCCTGCCAAGAACTGGCGGCGCTGGCGATGGTGGCGCGGCGGCGACGCTCGGGCAGATGCATTCCGGTGAAACCAGGAAGCGAGGGAGGGGGATAAGATCATTACCGAACTCGCTGTGACATGATGAAGCTCTAGGTGGTGGCAGTTGTTCAAGGGGCGCACGAGAACGAAAGGGATTGCTCGCCGGAGTTCACGATGGCGTCGGGCACGTACTACCATTGTCGGGGGCGAGGTTACGGTGCACGCCAAAGCAAACAAAGGGTACTGTCAGATGCGCAATAAGATGATGATTACACGAGTGTCAACGAGGGGGAGAGGGGCGGACGCTCAGTCGAAGACGTTGCCAACGCTGTGGAGCATGCACGGGCGAGACGAGGGTACTGACGGGTGCAGGAGACAATGGGGAGCACGCTAGCAGGAGCCAGGGATCAAGGGGTGTGTGGGATGGCCGGAGTCGGTCGGTGAACTCGTCGGAGGCAGTGGTGGTTTCGGCTCGAATTGGAATGGCCTAGAGGCAGAAAGGGAGGGGCGAGTGATGGAAAATGGGGAGGAGAGACATGCGCTAAATCGAGCATGGTCGCGAGCGATAATCACTGAGGCATTCCCCCGAATTTACGCCAGGGAGTTAATGGCAGAAACGGCCGGGAGGAATAAGGGGGGTGGGTTTCACGCGAGGAAGAAGCTGACAACGCGGCAGTGGGGCCAGGGAGTCAGTGGGAGACTGGGTTGTTTCACGGGTGAGAAAGAATGGCTCGTGGGGAAGGAGGAGATGCCTGGTGGGCTGTGCATGTTGGGCTGGCTGGTTTGTTTCCTTATTTTTTTCTTCCTGAAACCTTTTTCTTTTTCTGTTTTGAATTTATTCAAATAATTCAAATACTTGTTTGGATTCAAACTTTCCCAAACTTTCAGTATGTTTTTGTTCTGTTTATTAATGTATTTTAAAGTCCATGTTAGAATAATTCCTTTTATTCATTTATGGTTTATTATTTATTTAGAATAGGCACTTGTCTTTATTCAAATAATATTTTAATTATATTTTCAAACTCTTATTCGAATTCTAATTTTTACCAAACCTTTTTCAGTAGGTTTTATTTATTAGTTCAATTAATTCACTTTGAATTTATTCTTTAAAATATTTTAATATGATTTAATGTTAATTTAAATTGGACATTGTCTTTATTCAAATATAACTGATTTATGGTTTAATCCCATATACTTTTATTTTAATATTCTGTATCCATTTATTTTATTTGGATTTGGATTATCTTTATTCCATTTTCTTATGTATTTAACTCAAGATTTTAAATTGTCTTCTAAAAAATTTCTTGGAATTTATTATTTAAGCAATTTGTCTTTATTTAAATAAAATTGGATATTGTTCAATCCTTATGATTTTATTTAAATAATGTTTTAATAATTTTTATTATTCAATAACTTCCATTTGTTTATGGATTTGGCCAAGATTTAATTTGGCTTTTAAATATTCTTTATTTATTTATTTTCTTCCTTTGCCTTATAAAATCCATATCTTTTTATTTATAGATCCAAAATTGGTGATTCAAATTTGTATAATTTTATTTAATATTTGTTTATCTTTTAAAATCCTTTTAGGATTAATTGCTCACAATTTGGTATGGATTTAACTAGGAGTTTAATTATCTTTGGAAATTAATTCCTTTTAACTTATTAAATTCATAAGTTTTTATCTATGGCTCCAAATTAAGTGAAACCAATTTCTATGGTTTTATAATATGTTTGTTTATCATTTTGATCATTTATAAATGTTTGTTGATAAATTTTTATATGGATCAAATCCATAGTCTTAGAGAGATCTTGGAAATTATTTTCTCCCGTTGGGGTTTTAGGGGTTTGGTTTATTTTCCCAAGTTTTAAATTTCAAGATACATTCATTATTGAATGCATTTCACTTGATTTGAATTTTGTTGGATTACCTTTTATTCAAAGTTTGTTCAAGATGGGTTTTGATGTTTCCATTTGGAATCAAAAAGTTTCTTTTCACCCTAAATTTCAATAATTATTTATTTGTTTATTTTTTAGAGCAACCAGCAGGAGCTCTGCCTTTTCTATTAGAGGAAGAGAATTGGCCGGTTTGGAAGGGAAACTGGCCAAAACCCGATACAGACGTATAAACACACGGATCCGGTTAAAAGGGGGACCGGACCAGAAAATACCCCAAGCGGCATACTTTTCAGGAAAAACCGGCAAAACCAAGACGAGGCCACACAACCTAGCTCGACTAGGTCTGGAGCACCGCCGATAGACACCAGCACAACGGCAACAGCGGGCACAACGAAGAGCCTAGTCCACGTCCCCGAAGAGGAAGTCAGAGCCAAATGAAACGACTAAGCCTCTCAGGCTTCGTGGCGAGAGGTAGGCCGTAGCAAACTCGCCAGCGGCACTCGAACGCCGACATGACCCGAAGACATCGACACAACCGGTAGCACAAGCAACACCGAGAAAAGCTTCCTACATTCCGAGAAAATGACGCCTCCACAGAGGTGACGACGTCCAGGAGACGCCGCCGTCATCCAATCTGGCAAGCCAGATTTGGGTTTTCACCCCGGAGTGAGGAACGGAGGGGGTCGGGTCTCCACGACAACGCCCTCAAGAGGGAAAACGACGCCCACGGGTGCCGCCGATGTTGGCACCGACCAAGTCGGGCAAGACTTTCGTCCGGAGACCTGCGACCACAACCTCCAATGGACAGTCACAAGTATTTATTTTTTTCACATTACAAAATTTGGAAAATTTTGGGATGTGACAGGCTACCACCCTTAAAAGAAATCCCGTCCCGATATTTCGGAAGGCTAGGGGTTACAAGTTGGCTTCAAGACAACTAGGGTACTACCACCCTTAAAAAGGTTTCAACTAGATTACATCTTGGCTTACTTAGGATCTTGATGTATCTTCTCTAGGCACTTGTTTGCATAATGTCCGAGCTCTTTGCATTTGAAACACATCACTTGGCTAATATCCTTCTTTTCCTTTGGTATCATTGCCTCTTGTTTGTTTCCTTGGTTCTTCTTCTTTTCTGGGCAATCACTGGCATAGTGTCCCATCTCTTTGCAATTGTAACATTGCACTTGTCTTTTGTCCTTCTTCTTTTTGGGTCTCTCCAAAGCTAGGAGTTCTTCTAGTTCATGTTCTTCATATCACACCTCAAAGGTGGGAAATCTTTCTCTCTTCTTGGGGCAGTCACTAGAGATATGACCTTCATCTCCACATGAATAGCAACACTTTGTGGTTATTTTGGATGTGGCTCTATGAGGGATGGTTCTGACTTTTCCTTCATCCTTCTTGGTAGAAGTTGTTCCCTTATAGAGGTTTCCAAACATTTGATGCATTCCATCTTATTTCATTTGTTGGACTATGGGATATATGGGGCATTGTATAGGGACATGATCATTTCCTTCACATAGGAAACAAGTCACTAGAGATGCGGGGCATTGATTAGTCGGATGTCTCTCTTCACAATTAGGGCATTGATCCTCATGCTCTTTATAAGTGTGTCCTATGTATCCAAAAATATTGCAAGCTTGAGCTCCTACTATAATATCATCCTTGATATCATTGTTGACACAATCTCCTTAGGAAAGGTTGCTTCTCATGTTGATCATTTGATTGGTCATCCTTTGCAACAATTGGGATTGGATTTCCAAAAACTTTTGCATGGTTGGGTCTAACTCATTGTTGTTGGCTAAAAACTGAGTTGTCACTTGATTCAACTGGGCTTGGGTCGCTCGAAGTTGTTTTCTCATGTGCACCTCTTGGTTGTTGTTGTCACAATCCTTGATGTTGGAGTTTCTTGGAGAAGTCATCTTCTTGGGTTGGATTGGGATTAGATAGGCAAAAGATTTCTAGAGGAAGAATTCTAATCACACACAATAATTCACACAAGCAATGTGCAAGCAATCACAAACAAACATTCCACTCAAAAAACAAGGTTCAAGCACATTTTTAGGCAACAAAATATTTTTGCTACACCACATAAGTTGGTGTGATTGATCTAAACTAAACACTAGTATGGTGGTCCATCTATATGGTTCACCTGAGCTCATTTCCTTCTTCTTAGTTGTTTCTTCTTGAATGAGATCATGGTTTCCTTGGAAAAATTCTTGTATCTTGGTCATAAAACTTCAAAGGTGGTGATGGTTCCTTCTAAGTTGTGTTTCTTTAGTCTTCAAGTCTTGAGTAATATTTCTTGTCTCACTTGTAGTCCTTAGTGATGTCCAAATTGAAGTCCTTGATGATACTAAAGTTGAAGGCATTGGTGATGTTGAAGTTGAAGTCATTTGAGTTGGTGAAGTCCTTTGCTCATGGTGGAGGCTTTGTCCATCAAGTTGAAAGGGAGAGATGTAGAATCAAAACAAAAAAATGTTGAGGAAAGAGTTTACAAGATTGTTTGTAAATAAGTTTTGGAACAAATACAACTCCTATTTTTCTAAGGGGTTTTGTCCAATCCTAGGGTTACAATCCTTTCTAAGGGGTTTTGTACAATCCTAGGGTTACAATCCTACAGGCAACACAGTGCTCTGATACCATATGTGTTGGAGATATGCCCTAGAGGCAATAATAAATGTAGTTATTATTATATCTTTGTGTTTATGATAAATGTTTATATTCATGCTATAATAGTATTAACAAGGAAACATTAATACTTGTGTGAATTATAAACTTAAATTGAAGTCCCTAGTATAGCCTCTATACTTCACTAGCTTGTTGGTTAATAGATGATTGTGGTTTCCCTATCATGAACATTGAGATGTTGTTAACAACAAGATCATATCGTTAGGAGAATGATATGGTGGACATACTCCTATAGATAAGCGTAGCATAAAGATCAAGTCATTTCAATAGTTCAATTGCTATATGCTTTCTGATACATAGTAACCTAATTCCTTCGACCATGAGATCATGCATATCACCTTTACCGGATGGATGCTTTGATGTCATCAAACACCACACCGTAACAGGGTGGCTATAAAGGTGGTATTGAGTGTTCAGAAAGTATTGGTTGAAACACATGGATCAAGAGTGGGATTTGTCCATCCATATGACGGATAGATATTCTCTGGGCCCTCTCGGTGAAATGTCATCCAATTAGCTTGCAAGCATGTGACTGGGTCACAAGGGATCACATATCACGGGAACGAGAAAAGAGTGCTTATCAGTAACGAGGTTGAACAAGGTATGCAGAGATACCAATGATCATAAACCTCGGATAAGTAACATATCGTGAGACAAAGGGAAATTGGTACCGTATGTAAGTGGTTCATTCGATCGCAAAGTAATCGTAGAAATATGTGGGAGCCATATGAATTTCCAGATTCCTCTATTGGTTATTGTTCGGAGAAGTGTCTCGATCATGTCTGCATAATTCACGAACCGTAGGGAGACACACTTAAGGATTCGACGTTGTTTGAGTAGTTATGGTATTATGAGAAAAAGACCGAATGTTGTTCGGAGTCTCGGATGGGATCCGGGATATCACGAGGTGATCCGGAATGGTCCGGAGAATAAGATTCATATAAGGAAAGTCCCGTTTCGGAGTTGGGGAATGGTTCCGGTGTTTTCATCGGGAACATTCTAGAAGGTCCCGGAATGTCCGGCACTCCGGAGGGGTAAGGGGTGCATGAATGTGTCATTGCATGTTGGAATGATTGCATCATGTACTAAGTGTTCTCGCTGTCCGAAATAAAGGGTTAATTCAAATCCTAATTGGAAAAGTCAAACTGCCAGTTTTCGGTCAAACTGCCAGTTTTCGGAAAGTGGAGAAAGAGGAGGAGAGGTGGAGGCCGAGTTGGAGGAGGGTTCCTCCCCTAGGCCGGCGCACCTCCCTAGGCCGAGTTGGGGAGGAACTCCTCCCCATGGCGCCGGCCCTCCCACCTATAAAAGGAGGGGCAGGGCTTCCTCCTCTAGACACAACACTAGTTCCTACCCCTCTAAACTAAACCTAGATCTAAACCCCGGTTTAAGAGCTATTTTGGTTTAGAGCCTTCTAATTGGTTTAGAGCCCTCTAATTGGTGTGTCTAATTACTAGACTACTAATAGCCTCTCTCATAAGCTCCACCATACTCGCACCGGCTTAAGGCGAAGCCCTGCGGGATCTCCCCTCTACTTCCGGTACCACGCCGTCGTGCTGCCGGAATCGCGAGGAGAGTGCTACAACCTCCGCTGCCTGCTGGAACAAGGGAGAGGAAGGTCTTCGTCGAGTACCGAACGTGTGACCGACTGCGGGAGCGCTGCCGGAAGGTGACGCTGGAAGGATCGTCTGCGCGATCTTGAGATCGGAAAGAGTACGACTACATCACCCACGAGAATCTGCTCTCGTTAACCGCTTTGGAATCTTCGAGGGTGAGTTCCACTATCAACTCGTTGCTACAATCTAGTAGATAGATCTTGGCTTGTTTGTTTGTATGCGGTAGAAAATTTTTGTTTTCCATGCTACGAACCCCAACAGTGGTATCAGAGCCGTGTCTATATGTAGATCTGTTGCACGAGTAGAACACAATGGTCATTGTGGGCGTTGATGCTTTTATTGTAGATTGCTTTTTGTGTACTTTGCATCTTGCGGTATGTTGGGATGAAGCGGCCCGGGCTAACCTTACATGACATCGTTCATGAGACTTGCTCCACGCTCGACATGCAACTCGTATTGCATAAGTGGCTTTGCGGGTGCCTGTTTCTCCTAGCATAGTAAAGATCCAATTTACAACGGGTAATCAACAATGCTAGTATCAATGTTGTGGTTCTTGTTCGTAGGTTAGAACGACACTTATGAAAGCCCCAAACCACGTAAAATATGCAAAGAAAGTAGAAGCGTCTAACTTTGTTTTGCAGGGGTGTGCAGTGATGTGATATGGCCATGATTGTGATTATATTTGATGTATGCAATGTTCCTTATTGTAAGTTGGCAACCGGCAGGAGCCATATGGTTGTCTTTAATTTCTGTTAAGGCCTGCGTGTCTATTCAAAATAGTTGTAATAGTTGAAGCTGGTGGACGACAACCATGAAGAAGCGTCATTGACCTTGATGCTATGCCGGTGATGATGGAGATCATGTTCGTGCTTGAAGATGGAGATCGGAAGCACAAAGAAGAAAGGCCATATCATATCACATATTATGAATTGCATGTGATGTTAATCCTTTATGCATCTTGTATTGCTTAGTAGACGACGGTAGCATTATAAGATGATCCCTCATGCACAAAATTTCAAGTTCTAAAGTGTTCACCCTTAGTATGCACCGTTGCCAAAGCTTGCTGCTTCGAAGCACCACGTGATGATCGGGTGTCTTTGATTCCGCGGGTGAATACAACGTAAGCAAGCCAGATTTGCTTATGCGGTAGCTAAGGTTTGATCTTGACGAGCCTAGCATGTACAGACATGGCCTCAGGAACACGGATCGCCGAAAGGTAAAGCATGAATCATATAGCAGATATGATGAACATGTCGATTGTTCGCCATTGAAACTATATCAACTCTCGTGATGATCGGTGTTGATGTAGTGGATTTGGTTCATGTGATCACTAAAACAATGTGAGGGATATTGTTTTGAGTGGGAGTTCACCTAGTTTAATTTCATTAATTAACTTGAACTCAATTTGTCATAAACTTAGTCTAAACTATTGCAAATATGTTGTAGATCAATGGCAGCCCCTACCATCAATTTTAATGCGTTCCTAGAGAAAGAAAAGTTGAAAAACAATGGAAGCAACTTCGCGGATTGGTTCCGCAATTTGAGGATTGTCCTCACAGCTGGTAATTTGACCTATGTGCTGGATGCACCGCTAGGTGACCCACCTGCAGCTGATGCTACCGATGAAGTAAAGAATGTTTACCTCGCTCGGAAGAATCAGTACTCCATAGTTCAGTGTGCTATCTTGTATGGTTTAGAATCGGAGCTTCAGAAAAGGTTTGAAGAGTCAGATCCATATGATATTGTCGAGGATCTCAAATTAATCTTTGAGACTCATGCGGCAATTGAAAGTTATGAAGCTTCTGAAAAGTTCTTTAACTGCAAGATGGAAGAGGGTAGCTCCGTCAGTGAGCATGTGCTTAAAATGTCTGGGCACGCGAATAAACTTCAAAGTTTGGGTATAGTGATTCCTAACACTTTGGGGGTTTACCGCATCCTCCAATCACTACCACCAAGTTACAAGAACTTTGTGATGAACTACAACATGCAGAACATGAACAAAGAGTTGCCAGAACTATTTGCCATGTTAAAATCTGCAGAAGTGGAGATCAAGAAAGAGCACCAAGTGTTGATGGTCAATAAGACCACCAAATTCAAGAAAGGCAAGTCTAAGCAAAAGGGACACTTCAAGAAGGGTGGTAAGAAAGCTACCACTCCGACGAAGAGGACCAAGGCTGGACCCAAGCCTGATGTTGAGTGCTTTTACTGCAAGGGAGAAGGTCACTGGAAGCGGAATTGCCCAAAGTACTTGGCGGATTTGAAGAACGGCAACATCAAGAAGAAAGGTATATCTGATATACATGTTATTGATGTGTATCTCACTAGTATTCGTAGTAGTGCCTGGGTATTTGATACTGGTTCGGTTGCTCATATTTGTAACTCGAAATAGGAGCTACAGAATAGACGGAAGCTAGTGAAGAACGAGGTGACGATGCGCGTGGGAAACGGATCAAGGGTTGATGTGATCGCGGTCGGCACGCTACCTCTTCATCTACCATCGGGATTAGTTTTATACTTAAATAATTGTTATTTGGTGCCTGCGTTGAGCATGAACATTATATCGGGATCTTGTTTATTGCGAGACGGTTACTTGTTTAAATCCGAGAATAATGGTTGTTCGATTTATATGAGTAATATGTTTTATGCACATGCACCTTTGATAGATGGTCTATTCTTGTTGAATCTCGATAGTGGAAATACACATATTAATAACATTGAGGCTAAACGTTTGAAATCGAGCGATAACTTAACCTATATGTGGCACTGTCGTCTTGGTCACATTGGAGTGAAGCGTATGAAGAAACTCCATTCCGATGGACTTCTTGAATCACTTGATTTTGAATCACTTGAAAGATGCGAAGCATGTCTGATGGGTAAAATGATTAAGACTCCATTTTCTGGTATGATGGAGCGAGCTACGGACTTATTGGAAATCATACATACCGATGTGTGTGGTCCAATGAGTGTAGCATCGCGCAGTGGTTATCGTTATGTTCTTACCTTCACGGATGACTTGAGTAGATATGGGTATATCTATTTCATGAAACATAAGTCCGAAACTTTCGAGAAGTTTAAGGAATTTCAAAGTGAGGTAGAGAATCAACGTAACAAGAAGATTAAATTTCTACGTTCTGATCGTGGAGGTGAATATCTAAGTTACGAGTTTGGCGAGCATTTAAGGAAATGTGGAATACTTTCACAATTGACACCGCCGGGAACACCACAGCGTAATGGTGTGTCTGAACGTCGTAATCGAACTCTCTTAGATATGGTTCGTTCTATGATGTCACTTACAGATTTACCGCTATCATTTTGGGGTTATGCATTAGAAACAGCCGCATTCACTTTAAATAGGGCACCGTCTAAATCCGTTGAAACGACACCGTATGAATTATGGTTTGGGAAGAAACCTAAATTGTCGTTCCTTAAAGTTTGGGGATGCGAAGCCTATGTAAAGAAGTTACAGCCGGACAAGCTTGAACCCAAAGCGGAAAAATGCGTCTTCATAGGATACCCGAAGGAAACTATTGGGTATACCTTCTATCATAGATCCGAAGGCAAAATCTTCGTTGCTAAGAATGGATCCTTTCTAGAGAAGGAATTTCTCTCGAAAGAAGTGACTGGAAGGAAAGTAGAACTCGACGAGGTTGTCGAACCTTCTCTCGAAATTGCGAGTAGCGCAGCACCGGAAGAAGTTCCTGTGGTACCTGCACCAATAAGAGAGGAAGCTAATGATGATGATCATGAAACTTCGGTTGAAGTTGCTACAGAGCCTCGGAGGTCAACGAGAACTCGTACCACTCCAGATTGGTATGATTCCGTTATGAATGTCATGGTGGTGGACAACACCGATGACCCCGAGACATATGAGGAAGCGATGATGAGCCCAGATTCCAATAAATGGCAAGAAGCCATGAAATCCGAGATTGGATCCATGTACGAAAACCAAGTATGGACTTTGGTGGACTTACCGGATGGCCGGAAGGCCGTCGAGAACAAATGGATTTTCAAGAAGAAAACAGATGCTGATGGTAATGTTACTGTCTATAAAGCTCGACTTGTCGCAAAAGGGTTTCGACAAATTCAAGGAGTTGACTACGATGAGACCTTCTCACCAGTAGCGAAGCTAAAGTCTGTGAGGATTATGTTAGCAATCGCTGCATATTACGATTATGAGATATGGCAGATGGATGTCAAAACAGCATTCCTCAATGGAGACATTGATGAAGAGTTGTATATGATGCAACCCAAAGGTTTTGTCGATCCTAAAGATGCTAACAAGGTATGCAAGCTTCAACGGTCCATCTATGGATTGAAGCAAGCATCCCGAAGTTGGAATCAACGTTTTGATAAGGTAATCAAAAGTTTTGGTTTTATACAAACTTATGGAGAAGCTTGTATTTACAAGAAAGTGAGTGGGAGCTCTGTAGCATTCTTAATACTGTATGTGGATGACATATTGTTGATTGGGAATGATGTAGACCTTCTTAATAGTGTCAAAGAATATTTGAATAATAGTTTTTCAATGAAGGATCTTGGCGAAGCAGCTTACATATTAGGCATAAAGATTTATAGAGATAGATCGAAACGCCAAATATCATTGTCACAAAGTACATATTTGGACAAAGTTCTAAAGAGGTTTGGAATGGAAGAAAGCAAGAAAGGGTTCTTGCCCATGTTGCCCAATACGACCTTGAGTAAAACTCAAAGTCCGACATCGGCAGAAGATAGAGAAAGGATGAGTAAGACTCCCTATGCCTCAGCCATAGGATCTCTAATGTATGCCATGCTATGTACTAGACCCGACATTGCATATGCTGTTAGTTTAACTAGCAGATATCAAAGTGATCCAGGAGTGGATCATTGGACAGCGGTCAAAAACATCCTTAAGTACTTGAGAAGAACTAAGGATATGGTTCTTTCTTATGGAGGTGATGAACAGCTCGTTGTTAATGGTTACACCGATGCTAGTTGGAATACCGATCCGGATGATTCTAAATCACAATCTGGATACGTATTTATTTTGAATGGTGCAGCAGTTAGCTGGAGGAGTGCAAAGCAAAGCGTTGTGGCGAGATCTTCAACTGAATCGGAATACATGGCTGCTTCGGAGGCTTCACAAGAAGCGATATGGATGAAAGAGTTCATTACAGAGCTGGGTGTGGTTCCAAGTGCGCTGGACCCAATGTCTATCTACTGTGATAACATGGGCGCCATAGCCAATGCGCAAGAACCAAGGTCACACAAGAAGCTGAAGCATATCAAGTTGCGTTTCCATGCTATTCGAGAACATATCCAGGATGGGGATATAAAGATTTGCAAAGTACACACAGATCTGAATGTGGCGGATCCGTTGACTAAACCTCTCCCGAGGGCAAAACATGACCAACACCAAACTGCCATGGGTGTTCGGTATATTACCATGTAATCTAGATTAGATGACTCTAGTGCAAGTGGGAGACTGTTGGAGATATGCCCTAGAGGCAATAATAAATGTAGTTATTATTATATCTTTGTGTTTATGATAAATGTTTATATTCATGCTATAATAGTATTAACAAGGAAACATTAATACTTGTGTGAATTATAAACTTAAATTGAAGTCCCTAGTATAGCCTCTATACTTCACTAGCTTGTTGGTTAATAGATGATTGTGGTTTCCCTATCATGAACATTGAGATGTTGTTAACAACAAGATCATATCGTTAGGAGAATGATATGGTGGACATACTCCTATAGATAAGCGTAGCATAAAGATCAAGTCATTTCAATAGTTCAATTGCTATATGCTTTCTGATACATAGTAACCTAATTCCTTCGACCATGAGATCATGCATATCACCTTTACCGGATGGATGCTTTGATGTCATCAAACACCACACCGTAACAGGGTGGCTATAAAGGTGGTATTGAGTGTTCAGAAAGTATTGGTTGAAACACATGGATCAAGAGTGGGATTTGTCCATCCATATGACGGATAGATATTCTCTGGGCCCTCTCGGTGAAATGTCATCCAATTAGCTTGCAAGCATGTGACTGGGTCACAAGGGATCACATATCACGGGAACGAGAAAAGAGTGCTTATCAGTAACGAGGTTGAACAAGGTATGCAGAGATACCAATGATCATAAACCTCGGATAAGTAACATATCGTGAGACAAAGGGAAATTGGTACCGTATGTAAGTGGTTCATTCGATCGCAAAGTAATCGTAGAAATATGTGGGAGCCATATGAATTTCCAGATTCCTCTATTGGTTATTGTTCGGAGAAGTGTCTCGATCATGTCTGCATAATTCACGAACCGTAGGGAGACACACTTAAGGATTCGACGTTGTTTGAGTAGTTATGGTATTATGAGAAAAAGACCGAATGTTGTTCGGAGTCTCGGATGGGATCCGGGATATCACGAGGTGATCCGGAATGGTCCGGAGAATAAGATTCATATAAGGAAAGTCCCGTTTCGGAGTTGGGGAATGGTTCCGGTGTTTTCATCGGGAACATTCTAGAAGGTCCCGGAATGTCCGGCACTCCGGAGGGGTAAGGGGTGCATGAATGTGTCATTGCATGTTGGAATGATTGCATCATGTACTAAGTGTTCTCGCTGTCCGAAATAAAGGGTTAATTCAAATCCTAATTGGAAAAGTCAAACTGCCAGTTTTCGGTCAAACTGCCAGTTTTCGGAAAGTGGAGAAAGAGGAGGAGAGGTGGAGGCCGAGTTGGAGGAGGGTTCCTCCCCTAGGCCGGCGCACCTCCCTAGGACGAGTTGGGGAGGAACTCCTCCCCATGGCGCCGGCCCTCCCACCTATAAAAGGAGGGGCAGGGCCTCCTCCTCTAGACACAACACTAGTTCCTACCCCTCTAAACTAAACCTAGATCTAAACCCCGGTTTAAGAGCTATTTTGGTTTAGAGCCTTCTAATTGGTTTAGAGCCCTCTAATTGGTGTGTCTAATTACTAGACTACTAATAGCCTCTCTCATAAGCTCCACCATACTCGCACCGGCTTAAGGCGAAGCCCTGCGGGATCTCCCCTCTACTTCCGGTACCACGCCGTCGTGCTGCCGGAATCGCGAGGAGAGTGCTACAACCTCCGCTGCCTGCTAGAACAAGGGAGAGGAAGGTCTTCGTCGAGTACCGAACGTGTGACCGACTGCGGGAGCGCTGCCGGAAGGTGACGCTGGAAGGATCGTCTGCGCGATCTTGAGATCGGAAAGAGTACGACTACATCACCCACGAGAATCTGCTCTCGTTAACCGCTTTGGAATCTTCGAGGGTGAGTTCCACTATCAACTCGTTGCTACAATCTAGTAGATAGATCTTGGCTTGTTTGTTTGTATGCGGTAGAAAATTTTTGTTTTCCATGCTACGAACCCCAACAATATGTAGAGGTCCCAACCTTTAATAAGGTGGAGATCCCTGTGTTTACAATGCTAGTCCCTGGATCAATAGCTAGCATCCACATTTTAAGATGTAATATCAAGAAACAAAGGTCATAATACAACTTTATAACCAGGAATAAAATAATTCGTTATATCTTACATAGCTCATTTGGCTATCTCATTACAATGCAACAGAAATAACTATGTAGCATGGAGTCCTTCATCTTCAAAGTGCCACAGGCAATCATGTTGGTTGTAGACTTGTAATCCTAATCAACACACTTCACTAACATCAAACAAACCTGCAACATAATAAGTTACAGCCAGAAGGGTCAATACATTTGAATTGTATTGGCAAGTGAAACTATGGTAGAATAGTGGTATCTATCATCTATATGCATTTGGCTAATTGGAGCTTAGGCTTGCTTTGCTCAAAATGGACTTTCCTTATCATTTGAAAACACTAAGTTTTTCTTTGTCAAAATCACCCAACGCATCTACCTATCAATGATTGAAGATCCTTTAACCCTTTTTCAACCAAAAGTTTTAACTTATAAATTGGGATGAGGAGATACTTGATAGCTTCCATGTCTTGATGCTCAAACTGTCCATTGCCAGGACACGGCTAAGTACTTAGATTTTACTCTCTCGAGAGGTGGTGCACTTTCCCCACAAGACTCGACATGCATCGAGACAAGAACTTTCAGAAGCCTTCCCTTAGACCAAAATGGACGCGCTCAAAACCTATCACCCCCTACCACCAACTGTCCATTTGTCTAAGTTATTGCAACCTATATGATCCAGGTAGAGCCCATATTGCCAAGTGGTTGCACTTGAAGCTTCTCAACATTTGACATATCAAATCTCTTTGTTCCTGGGTGGCATTCCACAAGTGTGATACACTACAGTAGGCCATAAATATGGGGCCCTATGTAACCACTCAACATAACCCATACAAGTCCCATTCCACGAAGGTGATTCATTCACATAGTTGTTTTATTAAACAAAACACAAGTCATTGACTTAGAAATATTTCATAGCATGAATATGATCCACCCTTGTTTTCTACTAGGTAGGCTAAGTATGGTAGTAGTTGGAATCTTAACTTAGGGAAAATTCTAATAAGGCATCATCTACCATGATTTCCCATGGCATAGTTAACACATAGAAAATTTCATGCAAGACCTACTTAGAAATATCACTAATGCATAGTGAAAATAATGGGACAAAAGTATGAAGCACCACTTTCCTGTTTAGTAGAGAATATAAGTTCATTCCTTGATCTTGCAAATGTCACACTCTTCAAGGTTCACTACAATTCAAGCAAGCAAGGTACAATTTCAAAACTAACATTCAAACCATTCACCACATAAAATAAAGAAAACAAAACAATGCATGCAAGCATGCAAAAGATTGTTTTATTTGGAAATGTGGTTTTTAATTGGCTATAAACATTTTAAATACATATTGTTCATTTATAAAAGTGGTAAAACCATTTAGAATTTAAGTTAGTGAAAAATGGCCATTTAAATCATTTTTGTTTTGCTAGAAATGATTTAAATAAATATTTTCTAGTGTTTGCAAAATATATTCTTAAACACAAATGTTAGTGTTTATGGTCAAAGTGTTTAAAAAAATCATTTACAAAAGGTTTTACTCATAACCCATTTTTAAATCAAAGCAACATTTTATTTGTCTAAAAATGCCTTTAATCAAAGTAATAATTTTCTAGGGTTTAATCAAATACATTTTTAAATCCAAAACTTAGTGTTTAGGGTCAGAGAGTTTAAATTAAATCATTTTCCAAAAGTTTTACTCAAAAAGGATTTTTAAACCATAATCAACATTTTTATTTAACTAGAAATGCTTTTATTCAAGGATTAATTCCTTAGTGTCATAAAATATGTTTTTAAATCTAAAAGTTGGTTTTTATGGTCAGTAGGTTCAAAACAACCCATTTACAAAATATTTTATCCTAAAAATATTTTTAGATTATTTTTTATACTCAAATTGGGCCTACACATGTTTCTGCAAAAACAACCAATTTTACAGAATCAAATCACTAAACAAATGGCGTGGTTGGATAGCTTTCATTTTTCTGAATCCAATGATATAAAATTTGTAAAATTTGGACATGTAGATTAAAAGTTATGAATTTTTCAAATATAAATATCTAATAGACAAGTTTCTGTTTTTAAAACAAAACACTGGCCACGCGTCACGTTTCTACTGGATGATACCGTTTCGTCTGGATCGGCTAACACAACACGTTGGATCTAAAGTGCATCTTACGGCACACATCACACGATACCTCTTTGTTTAAAATATAATCTCAACGCTTGGATCTAGATCGGATGGCTCACAGCACCCTGCCAAGATGCCGACGGTAGCGTGGCGGTGGCCCTCGGGCAGATGCGTTCTGGTGACTCACCGTGACGTGCTGAAGCTCGAGGTGGTGGCAGTTGTTCAAGGGGCGCACGAGAACGAAGGGGATTGCTCGTCAGAGTTCATTATGGCATCAGGCACGTACTATCGTTTTCGGGGGCGAGGTTACGGTGCACGCCAAAGCAAACAAAGGGTACTGTCAGATGCGCAATACGATGCTGATTACACGAGTGTCAACAAGGTGGAGAGGGGCGGTCGGAATTACCACGGGAGGTCATCGGAGAAGTGGAAGACGGTGACGACGCTCAGTCGAAGACGTTGCCGACGCTGTGGAGAATGCGCGGGCGAGCCAAGGGTACTGACGGGTGCAGGAGACGATGAGGAACACGCTAGCTGGAGCCAGGGAGCAAGGGGGAGTGTGGGATGGCCGGAATCGGTCGGTGAACTCGTCGGAGGCAGTGGTGGTTTCGGCTCGAGTTGGAACGTCCTGGAGGCAGAGAGGAAGGGGTGAGTGAGGGGAAATGGGGAGGAGAGACATGCGCTAAATCGAGCGTGGTCGCGAGCGATAATCACTAAGCCATTACCGCGAATTTACGCCGGGGAGACAGCGGCAGAAACGGCCGGGAGGAATAAGGGGGGCGGGTTTCACGCGAGGAAAAGGTGACTACGCGGCAGTGGGGCCAGGGAGTCAGTGGGAGACTGGGTTGTTTCGCGGGTGAGAAAGAATGGCTCGTGGGAAAGGAGGAGATGCCAGGTGGGATGTGCTTGTTGGGCCTGAGGCTTGTTGGGCTGGCTGGTTTGTTTCCTTATTTTTTTCTTCGTGAAACCTTTTTCTTTTTCTATTTTCTTTTTTGTTTTGAATTTATTCAAATGATTCAAATACTTGTTTGAATTCAAACTTTTCCCAAACTTTTAGTATGTTTTTGTTCTGTTTATTAATGTATTTTAAAGTCTATTTTCAAATAATTCCTTTTATTCATTTATGGTTTATTATTTATTTAGAATAGGCACTTGTCTTTATTCAAATAAGATTTTAATTATATTTTCAAACTCTTATTTGAATTCTAATTTTTACCAAACTTTTTTCAGTAGGTTTTTAAAATATTCACTTTGAATTTTTTATTTAAAATATTTTAATATGATTTAATGTTCATTTAAATTGGACATTGTGTTTATTCAAATATAATTGAAATATGGTTTAATCCCATATACTTTTATTTGATTATTCTTTATCCCTTTATTTTATTTGGATTTGGATTATCTTTATTCCATTTGCTTATGGATTTAACTCAAGATTTTAAATTGTCTTCTAAATAATTTTCTTGGAATTTATTATTTAAGCAATTTGTCTTTATTTAAATAAAATTGGATATTGTTTAATCCTTGTGATTTCATTTAAATAATCTTTTAATCCTTTTTATTATTCAGTAACTTCCATTTGTTTATGGATTTGGCCAAGATTTAATTTGTCTTTTAAATATTCTTTATTTATTTTTTTCTTCCTTTGCCTTATAAAATCCATATCTTTTTATTTATAGATCCAAAATTGGTGATTCCAATTTGTATAATTTTATTTAATATTTTTTTTATCTTTTTAAATCCTTTTAGGATTAATTGATTACAATTTGGTATGGATTTAACTAGGAGTTTTATTAGCTTTGGAAATTAATTCCTTTTAACTTATTAAATTCATAAGTTTTTTATCTATGGCTCCAAATTAAGTGAAATCAATTTCTATGGTTTTATAATATTTATAAATGTTTATTGCTAAATTTTTATATGGATCAAATCCATAGTCTTAGAGAGATCTTGGAAATGATTTTCTCCTATTAGGGTTTTAGGGGTTTGGTTTATTTTCCCAAGTTTTAAATTTCAAGATACATTCATTGATGAATGCATTTCACTTGATTTGAATTTTGTTGGATTCCCTTTTATTCAAAGTTTGTTCAAGATGGATTTTGATGTTTCCATTTGGAATCAAAAAGTTTCTTTTCACCCTAACTTTCAACAATTATTTATTTTTTTCATATTACAAAATTTGGAAAATTTTGGGATGTTACAATGAACTTATCATTGTACCAGAGGAGCATAAGATCAAATTGGTAAAGGTCATGGCCTAACGAAAATTCTGCCAACAACAACTCCCCATGGTCTAAAAGGATTCCTAATTATAACACAACAGCATGAGCAATACTATCTCACAAAGTTGTCTGGACTAAAACATAAAATAGCCGAATGAAAACAATAGTCACTCTACCTGAACAGAAAAACAAAGGAGAAAGCAGGAAGAAAAAAAGTACTAGATAAGTAAAACAGCACATCTTGGCACCTCAAACAAAGTTCACACATGACATTAAGTGCAAACATAGAGTAACTGGCTCAGGAATTCACCATTATGATAGACGAACATTCAGATACATGGCCTAGCCACACCAACCACAAATCTAAATACGTTAGCACATGAAGCATGTCGAATTCTAGGCACTAAGGAGAGGCATTGGATATTTCAATTCACTTCAAACCAGAGAGACGTGATGGCCTCATCAACCATGTACCTACATATAGGGAAAAAATATATAAACATGAGCACATCTCTGATGAACGGTAAAGAAAGAGACATTAAATTAAGGCCAAAGACATTCCAACCTTGATATTAATCCTTGTCAGACCACGGTCTCATGGTGACACACGAACGCAAATCGCATGAAAGCAGACAAAGAAATATACCATGGGAAGACCGGTATGAAGCAACCAATTAAGATCATCACAACCATGGAGGGATGCGGCATTAAGTCTGCGAGTCGAAACTACAAACAGGTGGTTGTTCGACATAGAGCATGTGATACTACTGGACTAACGTTTCCACCAAAAGATATGTACACTGCTAGAACCCTGTTAACAAAAAAAATATGACTAAATGCACAACAACACCAGCCTAACAGGAAATACCAAGTGAATCATGCCTTCCTCACGTAAAGGGTTCTACTTCTTTCCCTTCTTAGATGCTGAGATGGATGCAGCTTCCTGTGCATCCACCACGGCCCTGTGCAAAAGGATAATCAAAAGAACAGACATTAGTTAACAATTCCACCCTAAACTATGAGTTCAATGCAGAACCTACTTCTTCTTCCCGTCCTTGGTACGTCCAGCCATCTACGCTAGACATCTCAACACTACACGGAGAACAACCAAAGTAAAATGTGAACTTTTTATTGATCCCTTAAGCAAAAGATCAGAATGAACAGGCATAACCAGATACTATATATTGGCCCAAAAATAAGCAGCTAGTTGCAACCTCTTCTGTAATAACCAAAGTACCATCCACAGGCAGATTTTCTTGTGTACGCAACACTTCCTTCTCACTGACGGACCGAACATCAGATTGCTCTTTCCCATCAACATACTCAGCAGTAGATTTCATATTCTCTTTAATAGTACTAGCAACAGACGACTGCATGTAACATAAGTATACCATTAATGCAAGGAACACGATGGAAAACACAATAAAACAAGAACAGAATCACCATGAACAACATGTAGGATACATTTAGCTAGAAGGACTAAATAGTTCCACTCAATTTAAGCAAACATCTAGATAGACTAAGGGAAACATAGTATTCGTGTGCAAGGGAATAAGATATATGGATTTTATAGCCTGTAGACACGAAATCACATGGAAGAAGAGGACAGGCTAAATGGACAATGTAGCAACATCACATAAAATTTCAAGTCATGTGTTAGTCAAACAGTCTCAGGGCTAATCTAGAAAACAAACAATAAGCAACAGATAAACAAAACCAATCCTATGGAAACCAAAAACAACTAACGCAGAACCTAGACACCGCAAAGCCAAGATATAGGCTAGTTATAAATTACCCTAGGCGGAAACAAGTTGCGCTGAACCATGTTTTTAACAATATCCGCTGAACCAGCATGCAGCGGCGGCTTTGATACAGAAGGTTGAGTATTTCAAAATAATATGGCAGCATGCTCCTACAAAAGAAATGCAATCAATATTGGAATGTATGTAATAAGCGAAGTAAGATTATAATACATCGGTCTACAAAGCTAACAAAATAAGGACATATTCAATAACATCGTGAAAGAACATGTTGGCCCCCCATGTGTGGTTTTGGTAATTAATGACAATCTTTATGGACTAATGTGTGTATTAAGTTATACTTGTAGGATTTGTCCATTTGTATCGCTTGGAGCATGTGTTGGCTTCAAGGTCAATGAAATGCAAAGAAGATATGTTGGGCAAGCTCAATATGCGAGGTCGATGATGAGGAATTAAGGAAGGCGTTCCATCTTGAGAAGGACAAGATCGTCTACATCGAGCTCAAGTGAAATGCTCAAGGCAAAGGTATAATATTGATAGGTTTTCCTTTTGCCGGTTTCATGTCGTGTGTGTGAGACCGGGTTTAGGATAGATAACCGTACTATCAAGAGGGGATCTCATATGAGTAATTCGGTCACATCGTTCGGAGAGAGCTCAAACCTTTGCATACTTGCATCATCGTATTTGGTTGATATTTTTGTCTTATCTATGTGAGGATATAGAGCTTGTGGTAATCTCCATAACAAGCTCTTGTTCATCAAAATCGGATCTCCCATTTGTATCCTGTTGCGATTTTGATTTATGCGGCTTTTCGGTTTCTCACCAAGTGAGATATATCACATTATTCTACTTGATACTTTCTCACTTGGTGATAATCAATATTTCCAACGCAATTGGAATCGGGTCAATCAGAGCTTCCAGTCAAAAGTTATTGCTGTTCGAATATTTGCCTGGTGCGGTACCAAAAAGCGGTAGTACCGCTTTTTGCTACCGGATGCGACAGAAGGTTTTGACTAACTGTCAAAAAGCCTCTGTCGGGCTAGGTACTAAAAAGCGGTAGTACCGCATTTTAGTACCAAGCGCGACTGTAGCTTTTTGACGACTTGTCTAAAGCTTCTGCCTGCTCCGGTACTAAAATGTACCGCATTTTAGTACCGCACAGGGCAGAGACTTTTGACAGGTAGTACCGCATTTTACTACCTAGGCAGACAGAAACTACCGCATTTTACTACCTGGCGTGACAGAGACTTTTTTCGTCTAAACTGTTGATTCCACTTCACGTCCGGTAGTACCGGTTGCCATTTGCGGTACTACCGCTGTGGCCAGGGCTTATGAAGTTTGAATATTGGTCTTCCGGTACCAAGTCCGGTACCTGGTCCGGTAGTACCAGAGTTCTCCGGTAGTACCGCTTGAACTTCCGGTACTACCGCTACATTAAGGCTCCAACGACCATATTTTGCCTAGCCCTTTAAATAGCTTTGCCCCTTTGTATTTTAGGGTTAGTTCTTCCTCCTCCTTTGTCTAAGCTTTGCCCTCATTTTCCTTACTCTTTGAGCTTGATTTCTACTCACCCCTTCATTGGTTCTTGTTTATATTTGAGGGGTAGTTGGAGGAGATCTAGATCTACGTTTTGACCAAACCAAAACATCTCTTTGTGAGTGTATCTTTGGAGATCTAGATTTTGGAGGATTTTGTGTCTCTCTTTGATTCCTCCTCTCTTGTTCCCCAAATAGCTTTAGTAGCTTTGCTGGAACTTGAGAGTGAGGGATTTGAGCACCTTTGAGGTGTTCTTGCCATTTGCATTTGGTGCATCGGTTTGAGTTCTCCTGGGAGGATTTGGTTTGAATTGCTCATTGGAGCTTGTCCCTCTTGGGTTCTTGGAACCCTAGACGGTTTTGTGGCCTTGGTGGCATTGTGGCCTTGGTGGCATTTGTTGAGGCCTTTTGTGGCGTTTGTTGGGAGCCTCCAATTAAGTTGTGGAGTTGTGCCCCAACCTTGTGAGAGGTTCCGGTTGCCACCGACAAGTGCACCGATAGTGGAAGCGTGGATCGATCCCATTGGGGTGAGATTCACCGAAGAATAAGGGAGGCCTTTTGTGGCGTTGGTGGTTTGATACCACCCCCTCTCCAAACGAGACGTACTTCATGTTGGGAGGAACTCGGTAAAATATCGGTGTCTCCGCGTGCCTCGGTTATCTCTATACCCGAGCTCTTTACTTATGCACTTTACATTGTGATAGCCTTCGTGCTTGAAGTAATATATATCTTGCTATCACTTTGTTGCTTGTATTGCTTAGCATAAGTTGTTGGTGCACATAGGTGGACCTTAGTTGTTCTAGGTTGTGCTTAACAAAGTAAACACTAGTTTTATTCCGCCTTTGTTGAGCCACTCTAGGAAAAGTTTTTATCGCCTATTCACCCCCCTCTAGGCGACATCCGTATCCTTTCAATTGGTATCATAGCCCGGTCTCTCATTTTAGGCTTCACCTCCTTGATAGTAAAGATGTCGGCTAGGGGATTAGTGCACAAGGACACACTCACATTCGATGGCACAAATTATGATGTTTGGAAAATTCGCATGGTTAATTTATTTCAGGAAATTCACCCAATTATCGAGGGCTATCTATATGTGGGTTTCTCTTCTCCTATGGATACCCAAAACGAATCTTTAGAGGAGAAGTTGAACTCTCATATAGATGCTCTAGCTACTAAAATTCTTTTGCATGTTGTGAACAATGTAGTTCTTTCCTCTATCATGCCTTATTCAAGCGCTCGTGAGATATGGACCAAGCTTCAAGATAAATATAGCAAGTCCAACATTATTGAGGATGATTGTGTTGCTTCCACTTCCGGTCGAGATGAGTTATCATCGTCTACCACTTCACCAACATGTGATTTTTCACAAGGTAATGATATGGTGAGTGGTGATAGAAATTGCAATATGGATAATGTGCTCACTATTTGTAATCCCTCATATCTATCTAATTGCAATGATCTATCTTTGGACCTTAACACTTCTAGCACTCAAAATTCCTCACATGCTTGTGTTAATAGTCCTTGCATATCATGTAGAAATGACTTGAACAAATCTCATGATGATATGCTCATGTTGTCTTGTTGCCATGATAAAAATGCTTCTATTTCCTCTAGTGCTTGTGTTGCTAACCATGTAGAGGAAACTGAAGATTCTATGGGCCAAGATAAGGTCTTTAGGAGAGCTACAAGTGCAATATCATCATCACCTTCCTCCGGTTCTCACATGTGCCTTATGGCTAAGGGAACAAAGGTAACCTCTTTGAATCGCATTGTATCTCATGATGATGATGAGGTTGAGAATGATAATGATGATTATAGAGGTAAGTATGATATTACCTCTATCAATAAAATGGGAGTATCTATAGTGCTATCTACAAAAATAAAATTGCTTCCTCCAACCTTCTTGAAATCTTGAATTATGCTATAGAAGGCAATGATCTTATTGAGGAGCAAGAAAACATAATTGATGAAAAGTTTGCACTTGAGCGTGAATATGCTAATGAACTTGCTCAAGTAAAGGACTCCCTTGAAGAAGAACAAACCACCAAAGAATCTCTTGAGGAGACTTTTACTCTAGAATTATCTAGAGTAAAGGAATACCATGATAGAGAACTTGCGGTGGCTAACTCCTTCAAGATTAAAAATGATGAACTTGAAGTTGCTTATGCTAAACTTGTTGAGGATTTTAAGCACCTCGAAAATGGCTCTCGGGTCATTAAGAGGGAGCTCATCAAACTCACCGAGTCACATGAGCAACTTAAAGCTTCATATTCAAAAGAGCTTGCCAAGTTGCCCTCACCTCTCACTAATAATGATGATGCTTGTGCTACTAACTCTATTTCTTGTGAAGCATCTATTTTGGAGGAGAATGTTGAGCTAAAGGCTCAACTTGCGTTGCTAACTAGCAACTATGGGAAATTAGAAGAAAGTCATGTTAAGCTCTCAAGCTCGCATGAGGATCTTCTAGTCTCCCATGATAGGCTAAAGTTAGCTCATGAGGCCATCGTGTCAAAGGTAACATCTAGTGGGCCTCATGTGGACATTAGGACTACATCTACTCCAAATGTTATATTGTCATGTGCTAGTCCTTGTAATTCATCCTCTCACAACCATGCTATATCTCATGATGAATTACATTCCATGCCTTGTTGCTCTAACAATGTAGCATCTACTTCCTCTAGTACTTGTGTTGAAACTAACCATGTAGAGGAAATCAAAGAGCTCAAGGCTCAAGTCACTTCTTTGAGAAATGACTTGAAAAAGGGTCATCAAGGGAAGGTCACACTCAACAAAATCTTGAGTGTGCAAAAATCCCCCAATGACAAGAGTGGGCTTGGATTCAACTCCAATGTCAAGAACAAATCCACTCTCAAGTTGAAGCACAAGGATAACAAGAAGAATGGCCAAGATCAAGTCAAGAATCCGGCCAACATTGGTTGCTTCAAGTGCAAGGAAGAAGGGGATCATGTCAAACATTGCCCATTAAAGAAGAAGTCCCTTGGCAAGAAGCAACAAGGGAAGCGGCCTCAAGATCTACATCTTGTTAGAGATGGACCTCCTCCCAAGAAGACTCAAGCTCTTCCTCAAGTTGTTTCATCATCCAAAAAGAAAGATGGCAAGAGTAGAACTTGCTACATATGCCGCGAGAAGGGGCACATTTCTTCCTCATGCACTATTGGTATCTCCTCATCCCATCCTATCTTGATTGATGATGCTTATTCTCTTTGTAAGGATGAGGTTGGCAATGTGTTTGCCAAATTTGTTGGTGCTCAATGTGGGTTCAAGAAAAGAACCATTTGGGATTCCAATCCTATTGTGACTAACCTCTTAGGACCCAACTTGGTTGGGGACCAACAAGACAAAACTTGATCAATAGGTGTTGTTGGAGGGCATTGGAGTCTTGGCTAGATTATGAAGAATTGAGGGATCTTCATCAATTATTATTGTCAAGCCAAGCCATTTGGATTATCATGATTTTATTATATTTCCAATGTTCCTCCTTGCGGTAACATATGCTAAACTCTTTACATTGAAAGTTACTCGCCCCCTTGTGCATGTGTTGGTTTTGTATCTTCCATGTTTTTGTACATGTTGTGCTATCCACTTAATTATCTTGAAATCAAGATTATTTGTGTATGATTAGGTGGCACACCATGTATGTATGTTTCTTGTGTTTGAGACTTTCTTGGTTATATTTGATATCTTATTTGGCTCTTGTGAGTGATTAATGGATTATCCCATTTTGGGGGAGTGTTATGCTTGGGCATTCCACAATCCTAAAAATGTGTGTACATGAGGAATACCACATAGTATTTATATTGGATTATTGTCTAGTCTCTATGTGGTATAATTCTCATGAGAAATTTAATTTTATAATGTCCACTAATTATCTCTATTCGTATCCTTTTGCCTCGTGTTGGTTTTATGGTAGTATCACATTATGGGGGAGTCATATGCTTAGTGCATATTAGAATCCTAGAAAATATGAATATTCGAGGTTGTGTCACTTAGAATTGATATTGATAATTATCTAGCACCTATGTGACACATTTGCTCATACAAGTTCCAATTTGATTGAATGGCTTTATTGATCTTATGTTGGATCTTGTATATGAGAATGGTTCTTGGTATGTGTTTCCTCATATTTAGATATTTATATTCGCATGGAAACCATTTGCTTCAAGTTACTCTAATCACTAGTGATTGTGTGACTATTGGAAGCTACCAAGAATCTTGTTTGAAGTATCATGCTCAATTCTTATATTTAGTTATATGCTTCTTGTTGTGTGTATATGATCTTGGATATCCGTATGAACTACCTAGGGAAAATTATTCCCAATATTTCTTGTCCTTGGACAATGAGTACTCAATTTAAGGTAGAATTTGTTGATCATATTCACTTTGGCCTTTGTTTAATTTTATCCTATCTTTGGCCAAGAAAATGTTTTATGTTGTCTCCCAAGGTTCCTTGCTTCTTTTGGATCTTCTTATTTTATTGATATCCTCTTGTGTTTTAGTTAATATAGGTAGTAGTGATGATCCCATTTGTGTGCATTTTGCATTTTAAAGGAAAATCCTACATAATTCACTATCCATGGGGGAGCTCTCCTATATTATTTAGAACATTCATATTTATGCTTCTTTGTTTGATCCATATCGGGTTTTATGTGCTTGGAACCTCAATCTTTTCGTTTTGGTATTTTCTGCCATCATGAGAAGTTTGGGGAGTTTGGTTTCTTGTTGGAACATTTCTCCTTTTGGGAGTTGGTTTTGTCTCATTCCTTGCTTCTTGATTTGACCATTTTAGAATGAGATAAATCCTTGAGCATTTTTTTTATTTCTATCCATTTTTGCTCTTTTGGCCTTAGCCTAGTTCATTTGTTGAACTTGTGATTGTTCATGTGTTGAATTGGTTCTTTGATACAATTTGGACACCGCTTGTCTTGTCACACTCTTGTGTGTGCCATCTCGGTTTACTTGGTGTTTTTGTTCAAATTGTATCTCCTTTTTGGTTCTTGAAAGATTTATGCATGCATTTACTATATGTTTATATTAAGGCATGTTTGCTTTCTTTGATCCAATATATAGGGGGAACTCCACCAATTCCCATCGGCTAAGTTGTGCATGAAATTCAATTTCACATCAATGTGCACATAATTATGTGGAGTCTCTCCTATGTATTGTAGTTTCTCTAACTACTTTGGACCCAATAAGTTTGGGGACCATTTTGTACTTAAATGTGTTTTAGGTACATTGGAGATATATTGGACGCTTGTCTCTCAATTTTGAAGAAGTGATGCTTAAAATAAAATTTGAGGCAAGCTATAGGATGATCAACGAATTCATATCCTCTACATCCTACCTCGGTAACAAGTATCTCTTTCTCATGCTCACATATCTTGATTCCAACCGTTTGTCGGTTGCCTTCTAGCATGAATTAATGTATTTGTAATTGTTGTAGTTCTAGCCATGGTTTTAAGAGAACTCTCTAGTGTATATGTGTTTAAGTTGAGATGAGTACATGTAGTTGGGACTATACAAAATCATGCACATGATCCTCCAATCCCAAATATGTCAATCTAGCAATTTATTGCCTATCATTTCCTCAACTTCTCTCATATGCAATAGTGAGATTTTGCTAGTCTATTTTCTATTATGATACTTGTTGCCTTTCTTCATATATTTCAACTTTCTCCTTTTTCCCTTGGTGATAGTTGTAATATATGTAGTGTGTTTGTGTTTGTGTTTGAAGTCCATTATGTACAATAAGATATATGTGAGCCTTTGGCCATGCTTTGAAGCAAAAATCTTATTGATATATGTTATGACTTCATTTTTGCCTTTCATGTGCTTTCTTGTATAATCTTCTTTATGTGTGCATTTTTTTCTTTGGAATATGTCTTTGTGATATTTTCCACTTAGAGACATATACACATATGAGAAGATAATTTTAGTTGATTTTTAATCCTTGGAGACCACCTTTCTATTCCTTTTGATTCTTCGGTGGCTTCCAAATTTATTTTCCTATGAGTGCTTGTTCCTCTTGTTTGCATCTTCAGACACTCATATTTGTTCTTTCATGTCTTGTATTGTTAAATGAATTTGGATGAGTGAGGAGTCCATGACTATGCACCTCGTTCCCAAATGCAATTATCATAATTGGTGCATTCTCTTTGGGGAGCTCATCTAATTCATTTAATAATACTAATTTGCATTCTTTCACATTTTTTGTGTTTTAAATGCTTATGGGGGAGCAAGGATTCCATATTTGTGCATTATGTATTCCAATACATTTATTTTGAATTATGCACAAACCTTGGGGAGCTTCTCTATTTGTTATTTAAAACACTCTTTTGCTCATATCATAATATCTTGTTGTTTCCATTTGGACTCATTTGTTGTTTTCAAATTGGTTTGTCGGACCTTGTAGTTGCTTGCATCATTTGACTTTATTTTTGCAATCTTCGTTTCCTCGATATAGTTCTACTCCCTCCTAAGTATTCATCATTGGATATGTGCGAAGGCACACCTTTGGAGAATTATTACTATATTTTCCTTCTAAAACTCGTCACCCATTTCGGCAATCGATTCCAATGGGGGAGAAGTTTTAGAGAGTTTAAGGGAAGTTGGTTTATGCATTGAGTTTGTTCTTGTGCATTTGCTTCTCATGTTCTTGCATCTTTGTTGTTGCTTAGCATGTGGTATATATAGAGGAAACTCCACCAATGATAATGATTGGCAATATATGCAATGAAATTCAAGTTCATCACACATGCATAGATTGTGGGGGAGTTTGCTCTATATATGGTGGTGGTACCAATATCACATACTTTTGTAGCATTTGATATTGGTATTACCATTATATTCATTAATATTTGTAGCATCCCAATTGTCTAACAATTGCAATGCTACTAGCCTAGTCTATATATAGATGCTACTTCAAATATATAATTGTTGCATCATCATTATATCATGCTCATGTCATCATGCCACCTTGCATTTGAGCATCATATAAAACTCTTTTCCTTTTGGTTCTTATCTCATATGCATTATTAATTGTATTTGCCTCTCGATATTGTATTTGGTTCTTGATATATTGTTTGATGCCCAAGTTGAGTTGGGGGCATATCTCTTATTAACTCCACCACCTTTCTTTCACCACCTTATAATTCCACCATCCAACTAAGTATGAGCTATGCATTTTATTTGGTGTTACCTCTAGCTCATGTGGGTTGGGATGGATCCAATTCTTTTTCCACATGCTCTCATTTTAGCATCATGTTGTTTTCACAATATTGAAACATGAGGGCCACATGGCCACCTTTGCATGCCGTGTGAGTGGGACCCTTTCTTCTAGCTTCCATATGGTTTATCATGGAATCATGCTCATGTTGGAATAAGTTTGGAACTATTGATCATCTAGTGGCATATACACACTAGCAAGTCCCATCCACAATCCAATGTGATCATTCCCATATACTCCACTTGGAATTCTTTCAAATTCCTTTGCTTGGGCCTTACTCCAATTTTGGGTTGCATAATAATAATGCCATGAAATAATATTGTTTTCACAAGAATTATCATGGCATTAAATATTTTGCATGGGCCATGCAAGTACCCCTTTAAGCTTGTCATTTGGATTTTAGTTGGTTTTTGGGAATCCTCTCACTCTCTCATCTCTCTCTTTTAGCTTGAACTTATTTGATCATGCTTACACCACCTCCCCCTATTTTTTTTGTTTTGTTTTGGTTTGATCTTAGTTGTTCTTGGCTTGACCTTGTCCTAGCAAAACCACTCCATCTCTCTCTCTCTTTAGTCCCTAGACCATCATCTACCCTTCATCACCATACCCATACCCCCTCTCCTAAACCCTAATCTACACCTAAGCTAGACCACACCCTAAGTACACCCCCCTCTTTCCCTCCTTCCTCTAGCCGAGCCACCCCACCATGACCTACACGTGTTGGCCCCACTTGGCCACCCTGCCACCTAGCTACCCCACCCAAACCCTAGTCCAGCCCTACCCGAGCCTACCATCTACCCCAACCCTAGCTCTACCCGAGGCAACCCGAGCCTCTCCCTCTCTTGCTCTCTCTCTCTCTGCCCTAGGGGCCCCCCAGCCCGAGCCTGCCCCTGCCCTTGGCCTCGCCCTCTGGACCCGCCTGGAAGTCCCCCACCTGCCCTGCCTGGTCCTGCCCTGCCGAGCACGTGAGCGAGGAGGGAGGATAAAGGTGGCCGAAGCCACCTTTTCCCATCTACCCCGCGCCCACGGCATCTCCCCCTCTCTGCTACCTACCACCACCCCACACCTCTCTGCCTCGCCCCTGCTACCCCCTAGATCCAGCCCCAGCGCCCTGCCTCTTCCCCCTCTTCTCCACCGCATCCGGCAACGCCACCGTCGGTCTCCACCGCCCCCGCCGTTCCAGACATGCAGGCCGTCCGTGGAGGAGTTGGAGAGTACCAGGAGGCTCCCCTGCATCGCCTAGGACACGCCCGCGAGGAGGAGGAGCACCGGAGCCGAGGATCACCGCCGAGGCCGAGCCCAAACCCTAGTTCCAGGACGTCTGCCTCACCGCCGATCCGCTGCTCGCCGACCCGATCCAGCCCCACCGTCACACTCCCGGTGAGCCCACGACCCCCCCTGACATCCTCGTCCTCGCATCCTTGCCCTGGTCGCGCCGGACCATCCGACGAACGGCCTCTGTGCGCCGCCGTCGCGTGCGTCTGCTCGCTCCCCGCGTCGCGCTAAACCCTAGCTAGTCCTCGCCCACCTCCCTAGCACCAACCCCCGCCCCACCGCACTGGTTCCGGCCCTTCGCGCGCACCCTCGCGACCCGCGTTCGATCCCCGCCTCGCGCGCGCACCGATCGGTCGCCAGCGACGCGAGAAGAAAAACAGTAGCCGAAGCTCTTTTGCGCATACCCCCCCCACGTTTGTTTTGCTCAACCCGCGGTACCTTTTGGGCCCACCGTCAGCCGCAGTGTCCGTTTTGCAGAGAACCCCCTGGCTTTTCTCGTTCGCAACCCGCGCTCCAGCCGCGGCCCCACCTGTCGGTCCCTGCGCACTCACCCGCTGACAGCTGGGCCGCAAAGTCTCTGGCCCACCTGTCATTCGCTTAGGCTGGGTCAGCTCGCGGTGAGGAAATCTCCTCTGTGCGCGTCTGGTCCAGTCAGCAGGGAGGCCCCACTCGTCTGTGTCCGCGGCTAGAGATGGGCTGAGTGCCAAAAGTAATTCGGCAAATCTGTTTTCAAATTCAAATCTTTTCAATTTAATTCAAATCCAATTTAAATTCTGTTTTCAAATAACTTTTCAAATATTAATCCAAATAATACAAATAATATATGTTTTCAAATCAGAAAAATGAGAGGATTTCAAATATGCAATCCAAAATATATTTTGAACATTTAAAATTCCAAGTTTATTTAAATTACAATTAAATGCCCTTTTACCTTAATAAATTAATAACTTTTGATTTATAAATCCAAATTTAACAAATAATATGTCTAAAATGATTAGCTCGACGAGACCTTTCTGTTTATGCATTCCATGGTTTGAATTGAAGCATGCATCATATAAATATAAAGTATACAGCAACAAATATGGGGTTAAAATGTGACCAAAACTAAATAAAATGCTTTAATATTGTATTCCACACGTCACCCATGCCATGCTACCTTAATGCCATGCAAATTGTGCATCATTCATCATGGCATGATTGTTTGCTTGATGCATTTTATTCATATGCTTGCGCACTTTATTTATGTTGGCCCTTGTTTGTTTGGTTCTTCTTCGAATAGACGCTGAGCAGGGGATATATCAGGAGAACCAGGAGCACTACCCAGATCCATCCTTTGCTTCAACTGAGCTGCCAGGCAAGCACTACCACATGCTTGCATACATATAGTACCTATTGCCTCTATCTTATTCTTGCATCATTTGAGTCGCGATTGCATTAAATTGAATCCCAAGTATTGCATAGCCTTTACTTTTAAACCCCACCGAAGCTTGTTCCTCCATCCCATGAGCCATTACTACAGGAGTTGTTTGAGCCATGCGAGTCGTAGAACAGCATGTGTAGGGTATGTGAGTGTCTGATGGATAACGAGGTACCTAAACAACTTAACCTGAGTAGTAATGGGATAACTAATGAAAGTGGCATCGGTGAGCCATATTCGCTATTTGGTTTTTCAGGCTCACTTGTGTCCCGTAAGACCCCGAGTACTTGATTCCTGTTCCAAGAATATTCGCGCTATCCACATCCGGGAGGCCTTATGGACCCCCCTGAGCCAGAGCTTGATTCATTCTTATTTCTTGAGGGCCACAAACTAGTTTGAGGTTTTATTTACGATCCTGTACTTATGCCATGCATTACTGCTTTATTTAAATTGTGCGAGGTAATGCACACTGTACTGTTTAGGTCCGTGACCCGTTTTCGCTGTATCGACAAGCCCAGTCACACTTTCGGGTTCCCAGTCGTTTACAGCCGGCCACACAAACCTTGAGTCCGTCTCGTAGCCGGCCAGCTTCGTCGCGGGTAGCTTAATGGGGTGGCCCCCTGAAATATTTCTGAATCCTGTGATTGCTTTGTCGTGACTGCCTCGTTGGGTTTTGATTTGGTTTTTCCGAGGCATATCGAGTGTGTGTTGCTATTTGTGCACCCCTGCAGGGTAAAACTTTCTGAAAGCCGTGTCCGCGGTTATGGACGACTTGGAGCACAGTTTCTCGATCATAGACAAGCATAACTAAAGTACCGCTTTTAATTTGACTAGACTAGGTACCTGACTAGTAAATAGTGCAACACTCACGGAATGGATAATAAAACTGCCAACGGATGGGAGGTTGTTCGTCCGCTTCCTCGTCGGTAAGCGAGGAGGAGGATGGATCTGTTAAGATTACCATTATAACTGTTATAACTGTTGTTATTAATTCACGGACATCCGTCTATCTCTGGTTAGGCGGATGGTTAGCGAGTATCTATAGAATTGTTAGGGTTTATCTTTTGCTGCAATTGCGTCACCCCAGGTTGTGTCCCCTTTAGAGGCATAAAGACTTGCTGAGTACCCCTAGGGTCTCACACGATAAATTATTGGTTCAGATGAACAGGTACACTCGCAAGATGGATACTGGGTGGAAGAGACGGACGATGTGGGCAACGATCATTCGGTGTAGAGATTCCGGGAACGGGGATCCGTGAGATCTGTGGGCGGGATGTGCTTATTTATGGGGCATCTTATGCCGATTTGCTTCTTATCCGTACTCGGATTTTGTCTTCCGCTTCCGCTTGATACTCTGTTGATTGATGTATGAGGAGATATCCTAAACTATTATATCTATCTAGGATATTTGGATCTTGCCGTATGGCGTTGCTATATTTCCTTTCTTTTTAGATGGAATGGCTCTGATGTACTGTTGTATGGTGGCTTGCATACATACTCATTTGTGTATGTAGTTGATCCCTTCGCCTGCCGATTACGCCGCCCGTTCTTGTCCCGATGTTTGGAAATGGTTGGGACGGCCGAAAGGTCTACCTGTGAGTGGCATTTGGGCCCCACCGTACTATTTCAACCATTTCTGAACATCCAGGCTTGTACTAGGAGCGTAATTCACCGAGGTAGTTACAATATTCCTTATATAAACCCTCTTAAAGGGATTGCCATCAATTACCAAAATGGGGGAGATTGAAAGAACATGTTGGGCCCCCATGTGTGGTTTTGGTAATTAATGATGATCTTTATGGACTAATGTGTGTATTAAGTTATACTTATAGGATTTGTCCATTTGCATCGCTTGGAGCGTGTGTTGGCTTCAAGGTCGATGAAATGCAAAGAAGATATGTTGGGCAAGCTCAATATGCGAGGTCGATGATGAGGAATTAAGGAAGGCGTTCCATCTTGAGAAGGGCAAGATAGTCTACATCGAGCTCAAGTGGAATGCTCAAGGCAAAGGTATAATCTTGATAGGTTTTCCTTTTGCCGGTCTCACATCGTGTGTGTGAGACCGGGTTTAGGATAGATAATCGTACTATCAAGAGGGGATCTCATATGAGTAATTCGGTCACATCGTTCGGAGAGAGCTCAAACCTTTGCATACTTGCATCATCGTATTTGGTTGATATTTTGGTCTTATCTATGTGAGGATATAGAGCTTGTGGTAATCTCCATAACAAGCTCTTGTTCATCAAAATCGGATCTCCCATTTGTATCCTGTTGCGATTTTGATTTATGCGGCTTTTCGGTTTCCCACCAAGTGAGATATATCACATTATTCTACTTGATACTTTCTCACTTGGTGATAATCAATATTTCCAACGCAATTGGAATCGGGTCAATCGGAGCTTCCAGTCAAAAGTTATTGCCGTTTGAATATTTGCCTGGTGCGGTACCAAAAAGCGGTACGGATGCGACAGAAGGTTTTGACTAACTGTCAAAAAGCCTCTGCCGGGCTAGGTACTAAAAAGCGGTAGTACCCCATTTTAGTACCTAGCGCGACAGTAGATTTTTGACCACTTGTCAAAAGCTTCTGCCTGCTCCGGTACTAAAATGTACCGCATTTTAGTACCGCACAGGGAAGAGACTTTTGAACGTTGGAAAAAAGCTTCTGTCTGCCTAGGTAGTAAAATGCGGTAGTACCGCATTTTACTACCTGGCGTGACAGAGACTTTTTTCGTCTAAACTGCTGATTCCACTTCACGTCCGGTAGTACCGGTTGCCATTTGCGGTACTACCGCTTTATGGTAGCATCAATGGTACTACCGCTGTGGCCAGGTCTTATGAAGTTTGAATATTGGTCTTCCGGTACCAAGTCCGGTACCTGGTCCGGTAGTACCGGAGTTCTCCGGTAGTACCGCTTGAACTTCCGGTACTACCGCTACATTAAGGCTCCAACGGCCATATTTTGCCTTGCCCTTTAAATAGCTTTGCCCCTTTGTATTTTAGGGTTAGTTCTTCCTCCTCCTTTGTCTAAGCTTTGCCCTCATTTGCCTTACTCTTTGAGCTTGATTTCTACTCACCCCTCCATTGGTTCTTTCTTATATTTGAGGGGTAGTTGGAGGAGATCTAGATCTACGTTTTGACCAAACCAAAACATCTCTTTGTGAGTGTATCTTTGGGGATCTAGATTTTGGAGGATTTTGTGTCTCTCTTTGATTCCTCCTCTCTTGTTCCCCCAATAGCTTTAGTAGCTTTGCTGGAACTTGAGAGTGAGGGATTTGAGCATCTTTGTGGTGTTCTTGCCATTTGCATTTGGTGCATCGGTTTGAGTTCTCGGAGGATTTGGTTTGAATTGCTCATTGGAGCTTGTCCCTCTTGGGTTCTTGGAACCCTAGACGGTTTTGTGGCCTTGGTGGCATTTGTTGAGGCCTTTTGTGGCGTTTGTTGGGAGCCTCCAATTAAGTTGTGGAGTTGTGCCCCAACCTTGTGAGAGGTTCCGGTTGCCACCGACAAGTGCACCGATAGTGGAAGCGTGGATCGATCCCATTGGGGTGAGATTCACCGGAGAATAAGGGAGGCCTTTTGTGGCGTTGGTGGTTTGATACCACCCCCTCTCCAAACGAGACGTACTCCATGTTGGGAGGAACTCGGTAAAATATCGGTGTCTCCGCGTGCCTCGGTTATCTCTATACCCGAGCTCTTTACTTATGCACTTTACATTGTGATAGCCTTCGTGCTTGAAGTAATATATATCTTGCTATCACTTTGTTTCTTGTATTGCTTAGCATAAGTTGTTGGTGCACATAGGTGAACCTTAGTTGTTCTAGGTTGTGCTTAACAAAGTAAACACTAGTTTTATTCCGCCTTTGTTGAGCCACTCTAGGAAAAGTTTTTTATCGCCTATTCACCCCCCTCTAGGCGACATCCGTATCCTTTCACATCGGTTAGGAGGTGTACAACACATCAAGTGATCGGTATAATCAATATATCTATAACAAGTGTAAGAACCAAACAGATCATACCTCTGGAGACAATGTCTCATAGGCTTTAAGATCATGAGAAACCGGTTTTGAAGGCGATTGAAAGGGCTGGCCTGAGGAAAGAGTTATGGAGCTTGAAGAACCACCCATAGAGCCTGAGGCATGGTATGCATGTGGATGTTGTTCAACAGATGCATCAATTCTATGCACCTGGAAGGACACATCACCATTTTAATTTCCATAGCAGTTGTTAGATATCGTGACAACAAATCAGAACTTGCGGGATAATACCGATGATATTTCTTTTGGAATAGTTTCGTCCTCACGGGAAAACCGAACAATCTATGCAAGTGTTGCACCAGGCGCATGCCCATGGCGTACGAGAGTTATCAAGGGAACTCCAAGAAGATCTCTGCCAACTCTATCAAATAATACAAACTCAGCCTTGACTGTATCATCAGCAGTCGTGAAACTGATCTTGTACCTTAAAAATAGGTTCATAGTTTTAGTACCCATGGCACCATCACAACACACGGACCAGAAAGATCCGACAATTTCCAGGGAATCTCATACATACCTTGGAAACGCATCTTTACCAACACAGTCTGGGTTTGAGAATTTATAAACAGAACCATCTTGCATTGCACTTTTATGTCAGACAGTACACGAAGGAAACCACCAGCGATGTCTAGAGCGCAGAGTGACAAGGGTCGCCATGCGGTAGAAACGAACATCTTGTAGGCGAGGCATGTATAAATTAGAAGGTGGCACCATTGCGCTGGAAAACTCAAAATAGCCCAACAATACAACCTACCCGCTTGTCAAATATATCAGTAGCATTAAGCTCTCCCACAGTTAACGTCTCTAGATTGACATGCACTTCGATCTCAACAGCCCTTTGACCAGGAAAATCAATATGATTAATATGAGTGACTTGTCCATGCAACCTGACGAAGCAAACTAAATGAGTTAACACCCACATGCGAATAGAAAAAGCAATAGAAATACACCACCAAGACAGTAACATGGAAGAAAAAACGCACCCACTGCGAAAGTTGTTGATCTTAGGAAGATCCTCGTTGATATACCAATGGCACGTATTGCTCCCACTAAGCGCCCTGGTACCTGCAAGAACCACAATAGTACGATAAAGTACAAACAGAGACGGTCAGCCTGGACCAAAGGAATAAACAGGCAACATATATGAATTTAGAACAATCTGTACACACTAACCATCGTAGGTATTTACAAGCATCCCAACAAAGATAACTATAATTGGTAGTCTTGCAAAGTTCCATAACCCCATAACCATCAAAATCATTTGCAGTCTCGCCACATAAAGTGATAGTGACCTGATTTCCACTGGAAGAATAGCTAAAATAGATCAGAGTCTATAGGAGCAAACGACTGGACAAAGATGACATGTATAAAAAATTCAAGGAAGCACTAACAAGTTATCGTTGATGCGAATAATACTCTTGCTAGAGGGTTCAACCCTGCTTGCACTGTGGTACTGAACCGCCTGAAATAGGCCAGAAATAACTCCAAGCACATCTGTCAAAACACATAAAGGTAACAATAAGTGCGATAGCCAGCAGTACCCTAGGAAAAACAACCTGAAAGTCCAGAGTCCAGAAGTCCCGTGAATCGTTCAGGCATGTCCGAAGCTTTCAGAAGCTGGCTAAAAGGACTCAGTTCATAGGTGCAAAATGATAACATCGAGTCCAACCCTTCTCTCTCAACAATAGATGTATATTTTGTGAACTTGATCATGGACTTTCCATCTAGTGGGCGGAAGAAAACTTTTTTTGGGAAAACAAAGAACTTTCGCAAGTCGTACACGCGTCCTTCCTAGATCCGGCTCAAGAAATCATCAACAATCTTTTCCGGAACCTCCACATACATATTGTACCCCTGGCAGTAAAAAAGAGCAGCGTATAAGAAAGGAAAACACATGGAAGCTAGAACAAACATGCAGGAAAAGAGAGAAAAATACGCAAGACTGGCACCTCGGTATCAAGGAAAACCATATCTGTGTGCTTCATCGATCCATTGTTAGTGCCACCGCGATGGTGCCACAGTCGTGACACAAACACATGAACAGACCAACTGGTTGGTCTAGGATGGAGTTCCGAGAGCTGATTAAAAGCCATCTTCATGACAATAGAAGGGAAAACACGGTATGATCAGATATATAAAAAGGCTATCATCAGAAACAACAGCGAAACAAAACAACATATTAACATTAGTACACATGAAACACAAACTAAAAAAATCACCTCCGTAGATCCCAAAGAAAAACAGGGGAAAGCAACAAGATCTCCATAACCAATGCAAACTAAGTACTAATGTACACAAAACCTCGAATAACTGGTACAGGGAGCCAGAATACTTAGCCTGGCCCTAACCGCACAAAAAATCGCTCGCCCAAAAACACAGTCCTAATAAACCACCTGTACATAAACCAATGAGGACTCAGGCACACTCATACACAGATCAAGCCAAGACAAGATAAAACTACATCGAAAAGCAAATGCAATATATAACCATATTCCAATGGAACATCTCAGGAAAGACCCGCAGATGCATAGATCTTAGGAAACACAATATTTCATTTCTCCGAACCGCAAGATCCATTAACATTCAAAATGAGAAATTTTAGAAAGTTTCTAGACGAGACACGGGAAACTACAACGTACAGCTGGCCATGGCTAAAAACAAGTTGTTTAAGATATATGCCAACATAGGAAAAAGTTTGACCCTCTCTTTTATTTATCGTCATGGCATAGCATACCCGCACAGGGAACTGACATCTCTTAAAAATAAAAGGCCACTTCATCTTATTAGAGATAAACTCAATCATAGGAATATAAACCACATATCCTATATGAGAACCGGTCATTATAACAGCCTGAATAACTCGATCAGCAAGTTCCTTAACAACCAGCCGTGTTCCATTACACAAACCATTTGCCTGGCTCAAGTTCTTCAACAACATGATAGGAACACCAGGCTTCAAAACAAGTTTGTTCTATGAAAAATTGATCAATGCAATGCCATTCAAAACTTCAGTTGGGTAAAACAAATCAGATTCATGCACAACATTAGAACCATTGGCTTTCGAATCCCAACTCAAGTACTCACAAGCAGTCCCAGGTACTAAGCCCAACACAAAATCATTGATATCCAAGGAAAAATCATTAGTAGGCCTAGGATAGCCTATTCGCGCAGGTACGCCATCTTTCGATAGTTAGCACTAAAGTCAACATAAGTACAAGAAACTATAGCAGCTATTTTATCATCATCTGTACGAATTAGGAAGTCCTATGGTATTTGTATCCAAGTCGACTCGGTTTCACCTTCCCTCCTAGTCATCGGTAATTTCCCATCTCCAAGGTCCAAAACCCACCTATTGAAGACAGCTATACTTTCCTGCTAAGACGGGTCTACATCAGGCATGGACAACCGCATGTTTTCAGATAAAGTGAGAGGCACTATAGATTTCCACAAGACATATTGCGTTATAGCAGCATCAATAATCTGTGTCCTTGAGCCTCCCTCAATCACCGGAAGTATATTCCTAAGATCACCACCAAGTACAACAACCTTACGACCAAACGGGACATCGGCAAGCAAAGGGTCATATACAGACAAAACATCATGCAATGTCCTTTCTAACGCCTCAAAACATCTCCTGCTCATCATAAGAGCCTTATCCCATATTATAAGGCAAGTTTCTTCTAGCAGCGCTGGCAGGACCCCTTTTAATATCAAAAAATCTATTACCATCAATGTGAAGTGGTATCTTAAAACGTGAGTGAGCATTCCGACCACCATCAAGCAGCAGCGCCGGGACACCAGAAGAAGCAACAATTAAAACAATTTTTTTACCCCGCAAAAAACCAATAATAACATTCCAAAGAAAAGTTTTGCCAGCACCACCAAAAACAGAAAAAAAGTAGAATCCAGGTTTTCCTTTCAAGATAGTATCAATAATAGTTTTATACGCAACACGCTCGCCATCATTTAGCTTGGTAATAAGAACAACCGCCTCGATAGCGAGTTTTTCAGCATTGTACAACATCTCCTCACATATTAACCTATTGTCATAGTAAGTAGCCACAACAGATATTTTTCCCGACAAATTAAAGTTAGCAATAGAAGACCCATACTTAACAAACAGGGAAGACAACTCATCAAGCAGCATGTCTTTTAGATCAGCAACACCGACCACATGATCCATATTTTGTAATCCAACCCTCACACGATACTAAATACCATAAGAAAATCCCTATCATTTTTTACACCGCAGTGTATAAGTATCATCACAAAGAACTGCCGTAACCTAGGGCCAAAACCCCGGACCACGGCTTCAACAAATGCCCGGTACCACTCAAGATCATCACCCAATAAGACCCTGGCAGCACAAGCCTCCTTATAAGTCCAATACACAACTCCTCTGTAAGTCCTAATAATAGAAAAACCCGTGGCACCCTTAACTATCATAAGAAGCATTCGCAGGTAATACAATTCACTGGTATGTGGACCAACATAGTAAACACGACCTATCATTTTTCCGCCCTACCTCGGATGCCAACTTCGACTATCACTATCCCACGTGAACTTGGTGGGATAATCACAATAAGTTAGCGTCCCACCATCCTCGTATACCATGTTTGCTGCAAACCACTCAGTCAATATAGTTTTTTTTCAAGAAATTAGAATCAACAAGGCATTCCAAGTTAGTGGCCGCACTAAAATTAATCCAATTCATATTATGAAGATGCACAACCAAACGAACTATAGAAGGGGTTTTCCCATGTATAGTATAGCCATATATCCTCCAAAACCCATCCTACTCACAAATGTAGCAGGTCTGCAAGTAATTATTAACTTCATCCACTAGAGGAGGGAAAGGACCATCAGCAATAGGACAATTAGCTCTATCCCTTTGTAAGTAAACTTTTGAAGAATCTAGACCTTTAGTCACATATTTAAACAAGTAATTCATGACCTGCCTCTCATTGCACCACTCAACATTTATGTGGGCCTGATATCTTTTAAGCATTTGCATGTTATACGGGACCACCCATCTATTATCTAGGTAATGGCCATTCTTAAAGACAGTAAGGCTATCACGAAGATGCCTATACAAAGCAAAACCATGCTCATCAATAACAGTTTCGTCTTTGAAATCTTTCAGAAAGTGTTTAGAACACCTATTTTCGTTCATACACACGCACTTATCGTTTAACTTGCCACAAGGACCATGCATCATGAACTCGGACACAAGAACATAACCTAGGGGATCAATAACAGGGTATGGGATCTCGGCGCATATATGATCATCAATCATTTTAATTGTATCGTCACTCACCTCGCGATTATCTTTCTACAACCAAATGAGTATGTGAGCATGCAGAAGCCCCCTCTTATAGAAATCCACAGTGTACAGAACTGCAAGGCAGAAGATAACCCTTAGTCTCTAGGACAAACAAGGAATCCAGATGCATGAATAAAGCAAGACAGAGCGCACAGTATCAGAACAAACACAAAACCAGCCGCCAAAACAAGATGCACCCAAAGATAATTACACTGTAAGGTAAAAAGTGACCATACAAGCACAACCAACAAGAGAGGAAACACAAGAACGGTACTAGCATTAATCTATCCATAGACCTTGCCAGCCTTTATATCACCTAGATGCTCCTGCAGTTTCATATGGTACACCCTCACGATAAGATCAGCCCTCTCATGAGGTTTCTGGCCAGGCTCCAGCAACAACGCCTCTGTAATCTCAGGCCACTTTGGGTTACATGTGAAAGTCATGAACAAGCTAGGCGTACCGTAGACACGACATACAGCAAGCCCATCCTGGAAATTCTCTACAAAATAGTGTTTACCCCCGGTATGGCTAGAAGGAAAAATACTCTTTTTACCTATAGTTGCCCCATCGCTATTACCCTCATCAACCGAATCCGTTAGACCATGCAAGTTGTCAGACCTAAAATCATCCTGGTGCTTAAGAATGTAAAAGAGCTAGCTCTCATCGATGCATCAACGACATCCTGGGAAGAAAGAAACCCATAACATAAATACGGATTTGGTTGGCCAGGATGATAATGAAAAACGTAACAATAGTGCGCTTGCATAGTCATATTAACCCGAGAACTACTCCCTCTATTTCTATTAGGGACATCAATCTGGAAACCTCTCTCGACATAGGGAAATAGAAGAGGATACTACAACGACATAAAAGCCGGATGAAGAAACGAAATCTACTGTAGTTGGTCTACCATATCATGTATAACAATATCTTGGCATGCAGCCTCAGGAGTAAAATCACCAATAACCAAAGCAGCTAGTTCATGCGTAGAAGGCCGGTTGAACTGAGGACCATCCCCCTTTCCAGGAGCAATGAGCCTAATAGAGACTTTCTAAACCGTCTGTCCTTTAAGTAGGTCCCTTGCCGGATGAACCTAATGAACCATAGGGTTATGTTCATTAAGCATATCTATCAATGCAGCAAAACCCCCCTTGTCTAGAACACTATCAGTAATATCATCTGGATGCAAAGCATTAATCCTATTCTCCACTTCATTTGTTGTATCATAAATATAAAGCTCAGCAAATTTTGGAGAATCGTTCTTAGCAGGAAAAAGAGAACCAAGCCGATGGTGAGTCTGACCACTAATCTTGAAATAGTCATGACCCTTCTATGATTTCAGAGACCGATCAACCCTAGCACCCATGGATGTAAAATCAAACAAACAATTATACAGGAGAATCATTTTGAGAAACCGTTTAGCAACATTATCACCATCATAATGTAGCAAACGATTTAATAGAGGCGGGCTTTTTTGAACTGGTCTATGAAAACTTTGCCACCTTTATAAGAAAGATTGTACACAATTTTGTTCTTTTCCAAAGAAGAAGAGCTTTCAACTCTTTCACTAAACCAGAACGCCGCTTTACAGTGCAGGCACCGGTACTCAGGACCGCCATGGTATGATGTACCTGCATAATTAGCTGACACAACATAAAAATAAGAGCTCATTGAACCAGACACATGCACCAAAAGAAGCGACACACTAGAAGCACAGTCTACCTTTCAATGACTCGACAAACTGGGCAGGAAACCCTGTACAATAAGATGGGAATGGACCCTCCACTATGTGTTCTATATCCCATGAAAACAAATAACATTAACATTGGCAGACAAGGGAAATATCTATATAAACATGAAGGACAACACCCTTGAAATTGGAACGCCAAAGATCAACGGTCAGCCTACGGTTCCTATGGTTCATAGCCTGAATCGAAGGATCGACGCATGGGAAAAAAATCATCCCCTCCTAGGAAGGACGAAATAACAAAATTAAAAAAACTTGACATGAGACATGGCAAGAAATATAGAAAGGAAGCAATGTAACCGTACACTTTCTCTTAAACCGAGAACCATCTACAAGAATGGAAGGGCCAGTATCCTCGCCTTGAGCAACTTTAGGTCCAGCAGAAACAACAATATGCCCGACCAGCGACCAAGTCTCCCGATGGGGACCCGGGGTCCGAACTGGGAAAGGGACAACAGTTCCAACAGCATGAGGGACACACACATCTCGCGTTCTGGGCACCGAACGAGAACCCTGAGTCTGAGACACAAAAGTATCAGTGGCAATAGGCACACCAGGCATCCTAAGCATGGAAGGCGTACCCGAAGGAACCGAACAGGAACCCTAGGGCCGGACGGACCGACTCACGAAAGGACATCCTGGGAAGGCAGAACAGGCGCGGTACCCGCAAGACGGGAACCCATGAGACGAACAGGCTGTGACACAGAAGGACCAGCGGCAGCAGACACAGCAGGCTTCCTAAGCACCGACCATGAACCTGGAGGCCAAACAATACAAGTCCCAGAATCCAGCAGCAACAGGAACATGCACAACCCGTGGGCTACAAGGTGGACAGGGAAGTCGAACAAGATGGGACGCAGAAGCACTAGTAGCATCAGGCCCAACTAGATCCCGTGTCGCCGAAGGACGAGCAGACCAAAAAATACCAAGTCCAGGAGTAATGGACATAGGCCGATCATGAATAACCAGTAATTTTAGATAATGAATGGATCATCGACATTTACTTAGACAAGAACCAATAGACTCATTGGAAAAAACGAATGCTACTATAGAAAAAAGTAATCATAGGGAAAAATATTACGCATGCAAACCCAATTTACGAAATAGATAAGAAAGAACCACCAATCACTCTAGACATATTGAATGGATAGCACTTATTTAGACACAAATCCCGCTTATTACAACTAGAATAAAAGTCAGATAACCATTAATTTAAGACACTGAATCACAATAAAAAAGTAATGCTGGCAGAGAAATCTACAAAATAACTAAACAAGAACAACCAATCATCTAGATATATCAAATGGATAGCATTTATTCAGACAGATATCTCGCCTATTACAATCATACTAAAAGTCGGATAAAGGACTAAGAAACAACATACAAGGCTAAATCATGTGCACCGACGCAGCTGAGAACAAAGCAAACGGAGGTATGCACTACCATCAGCGGCTGTAGCAGAACCTAAGAAAACAGCACAAGTAGAAGTCTATCTGACCTGAGCAGCAGCCGCAACAAGCAAAGCAGCAGACTGGGAAAAGACCTATACCTTACCATGACCCCATAATTGTAATCCACTATAATAAATCCATACAACCTGTAAAAACCTAATTGCCTCTAAAGCAGCCTGCTCAAATAGGATAGCCAACTCAACATAGCGAGAGCTCCAGAAAAAATGCGTGCGAAAAGTGGTTGGCTCATCACTAACGGCGATCTCAATCTCCACCCATCCCATAATGGAACCATCCTCAGCTACCTATCTTAGATAAGAATGGAATGGCAACCGACACTCGCAGGCTACAACCTCCAGTAAAGACACATAGGCTAACCATAGTAGGAACATGCTTGTATGCATGTTAACACAAGTAAAAGAGAACACACACATCATGAAAAACAAACATAGTTAAACACTAGCACGCAGACCACCAAGAAGTGAAACAAAACAAAGATAAGGTAGAACAAACCATTCCTGAGAGCGATCAAGCACAAAAATGCACTATGAATGCACCAACCCGCAGGACTCTCGGAGATTTGTCCCGTGGAGGAATTAGGGTCCAACGATCCTTAGGTTTGAGAGGGGGTTGAACACATGTTTTCAAGGATCCTTGGAGATGGTGGCGAAGGAGAAGATAGAATCATGGCACAGAGGTGACACAGTGTTTTTACCCAGGTTGAGGACCCTCTTGAGGAGGTAAAGCCCTTAGTCCTACTTTGTTGTATTGCTCGCTTGGCTTTGCGAGGGTACACTGGTGACGAGATCTCTAGGGTTTAGATCCCAGAGGATCGATCCCTTCTAAGGTAAGAGGAGGAGCCTTTATATAGGGAGGCGTCTGGCCTCTTCCCTAGCCTTTGGGCGGGAAGGGCGTCCACAGGGCCGCCCCTGGAGGACTCGGTCTAGGAGGCTATTTACATGGACTGAGTCTACACCATCTTGAGGACACCTTTACAGCTTCCACTCCTGAAAAGATTGTATGGGCACCTAGAGGGGGGTGAATAGCTGCTACTTCAAAATTTACTTTTTTTTCAAGTTAGGGTTTGACACAAAAGGTAAATTCTCTAGATTATCCAACTACTGTGAATTTACCTATATGTCAACCTAGCACAAACACTAAGCAAGAACAAGATAAGTAACGTGCAATAAAAGATAGAAGTAACTAGAGTGGAGCACATGGAGACACAAGGACTTGTTTCCCACAGTTCCTTCCTTTTGGGGGGAAGTACATCTGTGTTTGGAGAGAGCGTGGTTTCAAACCACCAACGCCACGAGAGGACTCCCTTATTCTCCGATGAACCTCACCCCAACGGGTTCAATTCACCTCTTCCACTTATATCGGCAACCTTCGAGGTGGAAGTCGACACCTTTACAAAAAGTTTGAGGCACACATCCACAACTGGATTTGAGGCTCCCGAATGAAGCCAAGTTTTCAAACACTCAAGACAAGCTTATAAGAACAAAATCAAGAGATAGGGTTTCCAATGAAATGCTAGAGCAAGGGGCCCTCGAGTGAATGAGGGGGAAATGAAGATCTCTCTCGGTGAAACTATAGATCAAGGCCTCCTCATTCGATTCTCCAAAGAACAATGACTTTGGATGGTTGGATGAAGAGATATTGATGATTTGGTGGCTCAAATGGAGGTGGTGTTCTTGGCAGGTGTAACACCCTCGAATCGGCCATATGCAAGTTTTAGCGATTTCCGCCAAACCCGCATAGAAACGATTCAGAGGTGCCCACCAGGCACTTGCATGCGGGTGGGAAATGAAGTAATACCATTACACAATAGTCCATGATGGAACCCATAGAACAGATGTATACACAATGACTCAAAGAGTCAAGAATACAGATATACAATACAAATATCCAAATCACCTTTAAAACAATATAGCGTCTGAGTATGGACAAGATGCAAATTGAGATAAGAGCCCTGAAGAATAACTAATGGTGTCCATAACCCTGCCAGGCCAAGCCGGAAGGGTAACCCTGCTAACGACGTCAATCTCAAAACCTGCTTAAACAAAAGGGGTGCCAACAAAGGGCAAAGGAAAAAAGAGAGCGATCAGTACTGAGGCCAGTACACGACGAGACTAGAATTCGGCGGCCCTCGCCTACATAGGTATGGTGGACTGAAGCGGCAGCGCAGCATGCACTAAACAACCTATAGATACTCAATACAACTGGCGGCTATCAGATAGGGATAAGAAAAACCTATTCGGATCCAACCTGAAACTATCACCAAGCATACCCATCCTGGTATTTCCCCCTCGAGACCAAACGAGGAAGTCAACCGAGGAACTCACACAATTGGCAGTTTTATTCATTCCATTATAGGTACGGCAATTACTAGTTAGATATAGATAGCATGAGTCATCCTGATATTATAAACAGTAGGCAATTTTAGTTAACCATTTCATTCTAGTTGCAATACTTACTAGTCATTATACATATAGCATGAGGCATCCCAAAACCAACAGTTGTTGGTACTTTTATTTAGCCATTCCGTTGTAGTGAAGCTGATTACTAGTCATTATAAAGTCAAATTTATAGCACTACTTTAGTTATAGTTGTCTATGATCGAGATAATGTGCTCCAAGTCGTCCATAACCGCGGACACGGCTTTCAGAAAGTTTTACCATGCAGGGGGCACAAATAGAAACACACGCACGATCAACCTTGGAAAAAACCAAATGAAAACCCAACGAGGCATCACGACAGAACATTCGCAAGATTCAAATTTGATATCAGGGGGCCACCCCACTAAGCAACCCGAGACGAAGTTGGCCGGCTCCGAGACGGACCCAGAGGTTTGTGTCAATGGTTGTAAACGACTGGGAACCCAAAAGTGTGACTGGGCTTGTCGATACCGCGGAAACATTCCACTTACCTAAACAGTACAGGCGCTCCACGCGCAATAGTAATTAAAGCAGTAAAACATGGCATAAGTACAGGATAGTAATAAAGCCCCAAACTACTTTGTGGCCCCCAGAAATTAAATATGACTCAAGCTAGGGTTAAGGGGATTCATGGTCCCACATGCGGATAGTGCGAATATTCAAAGAACAGGTATCAAGTACTCGGGGTCCTACGGGACACAAGTGGATGGTTAAAAACCAAATAGCATCCATTGCCCACCTGTTCCTCTGCATTATTTACCTACTTTCAATTTTAGTTATTAAACTGTAATCGTGTTGTGCTCTCTCTCTCTGTATCCCCATTCTTCCTTCCTTTTTCTCACTGTTCTCTATCTCAGCCAGTTCCTGTCTGCATCTGCAGGAAGTATTCCAGTGTGCAAAATGTCAGTAGGCAGACCACTGGTATACTGCAGGCAGTGTAGTCTGTCTGTTTTCCGTCCCAAACCCTCTGGATCTATTTCTGTGTTGGATCTGTCCATCTGTGTGCTAGCTTAGGTTAATTTCTTTGCTTATTCCATCATCTTTGTGCTGTCTAGCTTTAGCCAAAGCATAAATCCTTGTAGCATATTCCCTGTGGAGAGAAAACGATAACTGCAGCTAAGGGAATACCTTACTGCTATATTACAATTTGTATGTGGTGATACTAAAACCACTGATCAAATTTGGCGCCGTCGCCGGGGAATCTAGATACTAAGATTGTGTTAGGCTATAGACTAGACATTTTGTTTTCTTTTTGTGCTTTCTTGTTTTCTTTTGTTTTCCTTGTTATTTTCTTTTTCTTTTGTTTAGTCTAGTTTCTAGGTTGTTTCTTTTTTTTGATCTTTGTTTTTGTGTTTCTTTTACCTTTCTTCTTTGTCTCCTTGTTAGATTTTGTGACAGTTGAGATGGCATACTATATAGATCCATGGAAATACATGTTCAGTGGTGATGATGACATTGCATATCAGAATCATATTAATGCTCATGGTTATCCTCATGTTGTTCCTGTTTGTCAAATTTGTGGTAACCAAGGCCACACACCTGATGAATGTCAGTATGGTTATTCTCCCACTCCAAATTGTTTTGGTATGAACTTTGCTTCACAGCATGGTTCATGCCAATACAACTATGGTTGGCCTGGGAACCCAAGTGAGGCATATAGGGGCAATAGCCCACCTATCTCATCATTTTCTCCTAGTGTTCAAATGCAGGAAGTTAGGTGTGCAGAAGAGGAACCCTCTTGGTATGAAAGAATCAGCAGAATGCAGCAGGAACTGATGGCCAAAATAGAGCAGAACAGCTGTTCTGTTTCTCACTCAGCTCAAACATTTGCTCTAGAAATTCAAGAACAATTTCGGATCAGTGCTTATTCCACTCCTTCAGAAGAGGAATCCTCTATGTATGATAGGATCGGGGAGAAGCAATTGTAACTGTTGGAACAAATGGATAAGCTGAATGAAGAAATCAGAAGTAGTACAATCAAAGTTGAAGCTCAGTTAGGTGCTCAGTTCACTGCTCTGTCTACTCCCCTAGCAGTGCAACCATCTGGGATGGAAGAGTGCATTGATCAACAGCTAGTGGATAAGATAGTCCAGAGTGATGCAAGCCTTCCACAAGAAGAAGCTCCTATGCCTGAACCCCAACCTCAAGCAATGGAGTTGAATTTTCCTCCTCAAGTGCAAGAACAAGATGAAGAGTTGGATGACACAGAGAAGCTCAACTTGATATGCCTTGCATTCCACTGGAATACTTCTGATGATTCCTTGAGGGCATACCTAGTCATAGAAATGAGGAAGATCAAGGATGGGACATAACTGATTGAAGAAATTAAGGAAATTGAGAAGAAACTGAAGATTGGCAGTGCAATCTCATCACAGCTTGAGCTGATTGGTTCAGATGATCTTCTTGATGTTCCAGAGGTTCCCACTCCTTCTCCTATAGCTGACCAAGACAGTGAGTGCTCAAAGGCAGAAGAACAAGAGGCATTATTGGAATGTAGCAGGGGCAGAGCAAATATGGAAGCAGATCATTCACTTATCATCACTGAAGATGAAGAGGAAGAAATTGTAGAATCTGACCCAGACTTTCCACTTGTCCTTTATGCAGGTTCATCTGATCCTCATCCTCATATTCTGACAGCTATAGTTATGATGCAATGTGCCATGCTTAGACTTGCATTTTCTATTATTCACATTGCTCATACTCTTTTTGCTGACTTGCTTATTCCACATGATATTCTGCTCAATGCTTGTCATAACCATGCTCATAAATTTGATAATAGTTGCCTAGACTTTGCTGAGATTGCTGACACTTTTCACCCGGACCATGTGCTTTATTGTTATACTCATATTATTGGTTATTGTATTAATGATCTGTTGGGTGAAAACCCTGTCACTTTTGCAACTTCCTGTTTCTTTGAGTGTGCCTGCAGGGTGATACTTTTGTCCAAATCCCTGAAGCAACTCGTGATTGGGCTTAACACTCCTTGGGATCCTGGTGGAGTCATGCCATGTAGTTAGAAATAAATTGTAGAGGCAGTACAATCTCTCTACAGAGGCAGTGTAAGATGCAGTTGAAAAAAACAGAGGCAAGCCAAAGAAGAGTCAAAGCAAGAGCCACAGAGGCAGTGCAAGCCTATTGATGAGCCAGTGCAATTTGTCTAGAAGTGCAACAGAAGCAGTGCAAAGCTGTCTTCCAAGGCAGTGCTAATGAACCTTGGTGAGCTGTTTCTTACCCTAGCTTGATGTTTATATTCATTGTAAATTCTTAGTGTGGGGGAGACTCAATCGCTACATGCATTTCTGTTGCAATTTCCTGTGTTGGTTGTTCTTGTTGATTGCAATATTCAATTCTGATCTGCTGGTTGCAATTTTGATGACTCATGTAGTTTCAGTACTCAAACTTTACCTTGGCAAATATTCCATCAGTCTGGAAATCTATCTAACACTGTTTCTAACTTCATGAAAACCTTCTGTCCACTTAATTCTGATGTATAGTTATGTCTGTTAATTACTAGATTTCCCTGTTTATTTACACTGAGGAACTATGATATAATTAGATAAAAACTAAACTGTGCTACTGTCCATCTCTGAGCCTTTTGGGCTAAGTACAAGCATTAGCATGGTGTATTCCTGGGAATGGCCATGTGAAGCAAAAATGTACTAACCCACTGTTTGAAGTTGCCTAATCTGAAAACTAGTACAACATTAGCATGGTGTGTTCCTGGGAATGGCCATGTGAAGCACACAAATGTACTAATCAATTGTTTGAATTGCCAAAGTTAAAAAAAATTGTACATGCATTAGCCTGGTGTGTTCCTGGGAATGGCCAGGTGAAGCAACAGCTATAGAACAAACAATTTGCTAATAAGATCAGCACTAGCATTAGCATGGGGTGTTCCTGGGAATGGTCATGTGAAGCAATGTGTGCTGATCTATGAATTATTATAAGATGCTGCAAACTTCTGTTGTTATGTGTTTTGGAAATTTATCTTCAATCTAGACACATATTTGGACCTTCATCAGAGTTTTCTTATTTCATCTTCTGGATCACAGTTAATCAGTGTATATAAACCTAGAATGCTTTTAATTGACAACATAGATATAATCCTAACTAAGTGAACATTCCTTTTCCATGAAGTTAGAACTAGTGTTAAATAAATTTCCAGACTATTGAAATGTTTTCCTTTGCAAAGTTTTTCTGTTGAAACTGCTTGATTTCATCTCTGGTTGTTTTCTTGAGGGCAAGCAAAAGGTTTAGTGTGGGGGTTTTGATCAATAGCTTAATCACCATATTTTACAAGCATATTTCAGTGCATAATCAGTCATATATGATGCTTTAGTGATCATTTATGCTACTGAAATATAATATATTAAGCAATATTGATTAGATGACCTGCCTTATAGCCCGTTGCCATTTTCTGCAGAATTGGTGCGAAAAGGCACCTAAATTCATAAGTAGTTCATCCATTCTGCAAAGGGCAGTAAACAGCAAGTGTAAACGGAGCCCAGTACAGTGGTAGTGGTTGGACAATACAGAGGCAGTGCTTAACTCAGTGCAATCGCCAAGGCAGCTCAGTTAGTGCAAAGCTCCAGCAAGCGGAGCATTCTAGTGTATTGCAACGCCAGGCAATGCTGAGCCTGCACCTAGGCAGCGCACAACCCGTGCAAAGCAACAGCAGCACACGCCCTATGCAATCCAGTGTAGATGCACAAAAGCAGTGCAACCTAGCAGCCTATGCACAGCAACCCAGTGCAAATGCCAGCCAAGCAGTGCAAGCTTCTAAGCCTAGGCAGAGCAACCATGTGCAGATGCAAGCAAAGCAGGGAAGTGTCCAGGCAGAGCATGAGCATCACTGGAGCAGTGCAAGTGCAGCGCAGAACCAAACCAGACCAGTGCAACCCTGTGCACTATACCTTTGCACTGCAAGCCCTGGACGGTGCATTACACTGGCACAAGGCAGTATGTGAGGGATGATCTTGTGAGAGAAGTTGAGAAGAAGAGGGAGTAAAGTGCAAAGTGAGGCAGGTCACATCACAGAGGGGGCTGGGGGAGGTCACATCCACCCTACAAACAAGGTGCCGCAAGACCCGGCCGCCGCCGCGGCCAGGCCAGGCGCAGCGGCGCGCCAGCTTCTTCTCCGGCGAGTTCTTCAACGTCACCAGCTGCCTCCTCCTCGTGCTATACTGCCCTATTCTCCTCTCTGCTCTGCCCTGTTCTCTCTCTGCTTCCTCTCTGAACTGTTCTGCTCGCTCTGCATGCTCCTGATCTGCTTAGTTCTTCTCCTCTGTTCTGCCTAGACTCTACTCTTTTGCTGTGCTGCTCTAGCTCCTGACCCTGTGCTGATCTGCCTTCTAGCCCTTGCTGCTCTGCCTAGAACTCTCTGCTCTGCTCTATCTGCTTCCTCTCCTGCTGATCTTCCTATATCTTTTCTTCTGTACTGCCTTCTATGTCCTTCCTAGTAGTTCATTTCTGTAGTATTTTAGTTGATGTAATCTGTAAACTGTGAACATGTGATGTGGCTTGTAATAAATATGTAATATGTGATGTTTGTGTTCATTTTCTTGTGTTTATGTTCATGTTCATGTGATGATGGTGCTGGAGATGCTAAGATAAACTGCTTGGACTTTGTTATGATCTGCCTTCTAATCTTTTGCTGCTCTGCCTTCTGATCTGTTGCTTCTTCTGTCCCTAGCCTAAGCAGTGCATCTGTGTTTTGCTAGCAGTATCTCTCTGTGTTCAGTGTTTTGTTCATGTGTTGTAGCTGTCTCTAGATCCTAGATGCTCTGCTTGCTTCTCCCTCTTTGCTCTGCCTAAAACCTACTGTTGGTACTCTAGCTTCTGCCCTTTTGCTGATATGCTTTCTAGCCTTCTTTGCTCTGCCCACCCTCTTTTGCTCTCTGCTTGCTTCAGTGCATCTTAGTTTCTTAGGCAGTAAACATGCAGTGTTCCCTGTGTGTTGATTATGTTTAATTCCTGTTAACTGTGGATGTTGTAATCGTGATGTGCTCTCTCTCTCTCTCTGTATCCCCATTCTTCCTCCCTTTTTCTCCCTGTTCTCTGTCTCAGCCAGTTCCTGTCTGCATCTGCAGGAAGTATTCCATTGTGCAAAACGCCTGTAGGCAGACCACTGGTATACTGCAGGCAGTGCAGTCTGTCTGTTTTCTATCCCAAACCCTCTGGATCTATTTCTGTGTTGGATCTGTTCATCTGTGTGCTAGCTTAGGTTAATTTCTTTGCTTATTCCATCATCTTTGTGCTGTCTAGCTTTAGCCAAAGCATAAATCCTTGTAGCCTATTCCCTGTGGAGAGAAAACGATAACTGCAGCTAAGGGAATACCTTACTGCTATATTACAATTTGTATGTGGTGATACTAAAACCACTGATCACAACTCTCCCCCACTAAACAAGAATCTCACCCTGAGATTCCTAGGAAAGAAATTTTCATGATCCCATGTAGCTCCTTCAAGGGGATGGTGCGGCGACTATGCCTTGCCAAACTTGTCGAGAGAACACTCCGGCGAACAAAGGACGAAGGTATAGGTCTCAACAGATAAAGCCACCTCTAACTTCTGTGGAAGGAGTAAAATTTCTTAATCCACTGATTCAATGTACAAGAGCGAATGATAAGAGTAGTCGGATGGTGATAAGTTCATCGCGCACCCAAAGCATTGCTCTGCACATGAATAGGAAAATTATGCAACCAACTCCCGGAATCATATTGAAGATCTCGACAATCAACGTTCGGAAAGAAAAGAATGATGTAGGCTCTTTATCGGTTCTGACGTAGATGATATCGTCGCGTTGGAAACACCGGAGGATATGATGAAAAAAATTTAGTGGATTTTTGGTCCACGGAAAGGTACAACAGATGAAACATTCCTCAAATAGCATGAAGGTCGGATGTTGAAGCACCGTTATGAGAGGAGGAAGCGAAACCCTGAAGGTATAACGAAAACCCAACCACGAGAATTCCTGGACTCGAAAAAAAGGTAAGGGATAGATTCAAAGCACGCAAAGGTAAGAGGAGAATAGCATAGGGGTAAGGAGTAAAAGCAGATCTAATCAGATTTATCCAACTGATTTTCCGAAATAGTTTTGACACTCTACAATGTCCGTTAGCTAGGTTATCCTACAGGCGGGACCAGTGGGGTATCGTAACTACTGAGCTCTGATACCACTCTGTAACACCCTTGAATCGGCCATATGTAAGTTTTAGTGATTCCCGTCAAACCCGCATAGTAACGATTCAGAGGTGCCCACCAGGAACTTGCGTGCGGGTGGGAAACGAAGTAATACCATTACACAATAGTCCACGATGGAACCCACAGAACAGATATATACACAATGACTCAAAGATTCAAGAATACAAATATACAATACAAAGATCCAAATCACCTTTAAAAGGATATAGCATCTGAGTACGGACAAGATGCAAATTGAGCTAAGAGCCCTGAAGAATAACCAATGGCATCCATAACCCTGCCCAGGCCAAGCCGGAAGGGTAACCCTACTAATGACGTCAATCTCAAAACCTACTTAAACAAAAGGGGTGCCGACAAAGGGAAAAGGAAAAAGAGAGCGGTCAGTACTGAGGCCAGTACACGGCGGGACTAGAATTCGGCGGCCCTCGCCTACATAGGTATGGTGGACTGAAGCGGCAGCGCAGCATGACTAAACAACCTATAGATACTCAATACAACTGGCGGCTATCATATAGGGATAAGAAAAACCTATTCAGATCCAACCTGAAACTATCACCAAGCATACCCCTCCTGGTATTTCCCCATCGAGACCAAACGAGGAAGTCAACCGAGAAACTCACACAGTTGGCAATTTTATTCATTCCATTATAGTTGCGGCAATTACTAGTCAGATATAGATAGCATGAGTCATCCTGATATTATAAACAGTGGGCAATTTTAGTTAACCATTCCGTTGTAGTTGCAATACTTACTAGTCATTATACATATAGCATGAGGCATCCCAAAACCAGCAGTTGTTGGTACTTTTATTTAGCCATTCTGTTGTAGTGAAGCTAATTACTAGTCATTAGAAAGTAAAATTTATAGCACTACTTTAGTTATAGTTGTCTATGATCGAGATATTGTGCTCCAAGTCGTCCATCACTACGGACACGACTTTCAGAAAGTTTTACCCTGCAGGGGGCACATATAGCAACACACGCACGATCAACCTCGGAAAAAACCAAATGAAAACCCAACGAGGCATCACGATAGAACATTCACAAGATTCATATTTGATTTCAGGGGGCCACCCCACTAAGCAAACCGCGACGAAGTTGGCCGGCTCCGAGACGGACCCAGAGGTTTGTGTCAATGGCTGTAAGTGACTGGGAACCCGAAAGTGTGACTGGGCTTGTCGATACTGCGGAAACATTCCACTTACCTAAACAGTACAGGCGCTCCACACGCAAGAGTAATTAAAGAAGTAAAGCATGGCATAAGTACAGGATAGTAATAAAGCCCCAAACTACTTTGTGGCCCCCAGAAATTAAATATGACTCAAGCTAGGGTTAAGGGGATTCATAGTCCCACATGCGGATAGTACGAATATTCAAAGAACAGGTATCAAGTACTCGGGATCCTACGGGACACAAGTGGACGGTTAAAAACCAAATAACATCTATTGCCCACCTGTGGCTCTGCATTATTTACCTACTTTCAATTTTAATTAAACTGTAATTAAAGCCATGATCATCTCCAGCATTAAGCATGAGGCATTTCTCCAACAATGGTGGTACTTGACAATATCGAAACAACACCTGAGCAAGCAACTACGATTCGCAAGGCTGACAATCTACCAAACAACAGGTAATAGGCGGTGTCCAAGGCAATATAATGGCTGCAATGGATATCACGGGTACGAAAAATAGAGCATCACAACACAGATAGCAATAGATCAACAGGAGGAAATAAAGAATATAAAGGTAAAATAGGTAGAAAAGGGGAAGGATGCTCGCCTGAAAAACATTGACGAAGTTTCATAACCGAAGAACTTGTCGAAGCTCACAACATCTCATCATCCTATCCGGGAAGAAGCAAAACACTAAAAGGAACAAGCGACACAACAATTACAACTAATACGGAAAAATAGGCATGATCATGATATAATGCATGACATGGCAAGTTAATGATGCAAACTATGTCGAAAAGGTATTAGGGGCATCACATTGATGATATAACATTCGTGAGGCATTATGGATAAGAAACAATTAGTTCCCCAATTTTATTTATCATGTTTTCCTTGCATAAACAATACTGATTATAAAACTTCTCTTAATGCATGATGCAAATGATAACATGGATATCATGGTTGGATAGGTCTCGTCGCTCTGATCGATTTAGACATATCATTTGTCGATTTCGAATTTACGGATTTAAAGTTATGCAATATTTTAAAAAAAGGCATTTATTAATATTTATTAATTCGAAAAATTTCAAATACTCAAATGTTATTATAAATAGAATAAACAGATTCCTCACATTTTTCTGATTCAAAAACGTATATTTTTCATATTATTTGTAAATATGAATTTAAAACAATATTTAAATCAAGTTAAATTAAAAGGGGTCAAAGTCAAAGGTTTGACTAGATAGAGTTAAAACTGGAATAAACTGAATATATGTTTGAATTCATATAAAAATGATTCACTATTCATTTTATGACTTTTGTCAAATTGGGAACAGATTAGCATGTTTGAATTTGTTTTAGAATATGAATTTAAAAGGATCTTTAATTAACTTGAAGAAAAGAAAAAGGAGTTGGAGGGCCCGAGAAGGACCTTGGGCTGGAATTTGGTTTTACTGCTGCACGCGAGCAGGGGACAAGAAGCTAGACCGGTCCACCAGGAATCAGAGAAAAGGACAGCGGTTGCAAAGCTGCCACAATCGGATCTGAAGAGATGGAATTCGGGATGCGAAGAACTGCTAGCTGGTGCTATCTTTGACCAACGATAACGAGAGATGTACAAATCGGTTTTGAGTGAGGTTTTCGCCGGACGTATACGAGACATAGGAGAGAAACTCTCGTCAAGGAAGCAACGCCGGGGAAGGACTGAATCTCCTGTAAAACGTATATGAACAGAGGACGAAAAACACTGTCTGCTGGACTGAATTTTGACCATCAGAAATGTTTGTTTTAGCGAACTTGTGAAGAGGATTACAAATGATCTACAGAACCAATTCATGCGAGGTTTGCGACTATAGGAAGTTGTGCTAGGAAGATGGCAGAATTCAGAGGTGGCGCAACCAAGCGGATAACAGAGGGTTCTGCAATGGCCAGTGCGCGTGCTGTCCGTGCGGCGAGCGCGACGAGCATGGTTGTGGGGCGCGAGCGGCACGGCACAAGTCGGCGTGCTGGCGGCGAGATGATCTGGATGGGGACAAGGCTTGGTGAAGGAAGAAGGAGACGCAGTGCTCACCTTGGGCACGTAGCTAGCCGCGCTAGCTCGAGCCGGTGGCGAGGACAGGAAGGAGACGGTGGCGGTGACTGCGCGGGTGCGGCGGTGAGGTCCTGGCGATGACGTTGTGGCTCCCCTTCCGCGTCCTAGAGCTCGAGACGGTGATTCAAAGAGGTGGAGGGGGTTCTAGGCAACGTGGAAGCGGCCGGGGACGGAGACAGTGAGCGGCGGCGGCGACATGGTGGCAGGGTCTGCTTTTCCGGTGGAGAAAGAAGAAGTGAGAGATGCTGCTAGGGTTCCAGGGACTCAGCGTGGCGGGGCTCGATGGGGATAAGAAGGCCGCAACATCAGTGGATTCTGACGCAGCACACTGCACGGGGACGGCCACCTGCCGGTCTCTGTCGGTTGCAGAGAGAGGAGGACGAGGGAGAGAGACAAACAGTGACAGAGGACTTTCTCCATCTAAAGCTGTACGGGCCGGGCAGAGGAGCTGAACCCAAAAGAAGTGGTTTGCCCAGAATTTGAAAAATACTAGGATTTGAACAACACCTTATAAAAACAAGGATATTGTTAGAAGATCTAGAGCGAGCAAAAATCCAAGATCGACCGATATGGGGATTTACATGCATAAGAAAGAATGGCCAGATTTTGAAGAATTGACACGATGATTCCTAGCTAAAGAGAGAATAAGGATTTGTTTATAGGTGGAAAAGAACAACGAGATTTTAGTCAAATGTAGCTGGAGACAAGTAGGAAGAATCATGATAGAGAGAACATGCCCATGTAAACCAATTGGGCATCTTCGTAAGAATAAGAGAAAGGCAAGGCAAAGTTTAGAGATAAACAAGTAAATATGAAGAATTATATCACATGTGCCATAGAATTTAGAACAAAAGATGGCACACATGCATGAGATGGCTAGAGAGTGGAAGCACTAGAATCAGCGATTGAGCAACATATGAATGGATGGACCCACACATTAGCATATGGGGATGAGTTTCAATACATAAAGCAAAAATATGAAGAACCCATATGTCCATTATGTGGTAGGAATAGATAAGATTGATACGACAAGATATAGTAGCATGTTAGGGATTGAATGGAATTTAAACGATATGCCCCTAACTTAATTTGGACATCAAGCAATATATCAAGAGCCAACTATAATATATCAAGATGCAAATACAAGTAATACAATATAAATGCATATGGAATAAGAGCCAAGTTAAAAGGGATTTATAAGATGCTCAAATGCAAGGTGGCATGGTGGCATGAGCATGATATAATAATAATGCAATGCAAGGATGATATGTAGAAAGTAGCAATATATAGACTAGACAAGTAGCATTATAATTGTTAGACAATTGGGATGCTACAGCAGGCTCAAGCAGCTGGAGGAAGGGGATGAGGTCCCCTATTTATAGGCCCACTGGTCTGAACCCTTTTCTGACCGTTGGACCAGTTGTTACACCGGAGACTCTGGTATGCAGACCGGAGAGTCCGGTCTACAATGGAGACTCTGGACGTTCTCCAGTCCGTCTTCGGACCATCATACAGAATGTCCCAGCTGACTTGGAGAAACCTCCTCCAGAAACTCTTCAAAGACTCCGGTGTTTCCACACCGGAGACTCCGGTGTTTCCACACCGGAGACTCCGGTCTGAGTGAACGTACTGGAGAATCCGGTTTGTCTGTGGTACATCTCCGGACCCCCATAAAGAATGTCCCAGGAAAGTTTCTGGAGGCCCCTCCGAAGACTTTTGGGGAAACTTCGGACCACACCGGAGACTCCGGTGTTTTCACACCGGAGATTCCAGTGTGGAATACCCTGTAAAATTCTCTACAAATTGTTAACGAACACCAAAACTGATTAAGACAATAACCGTTATTTCAATCTCGCCCTTTTTGGTGTTCGATGAAAACAAGATATTTTGCATGGAAATATTGCCAATGATATATAACAATGCTCCCCCTGACGATGTGCCGTAAGATAAACGAGTAAAACATGCATGACAGGTAATAGGTACTAAACATAGATAATAAACATATGTCTCACACAGATTACAGTAGCATAAGACCATAACACAAACATGACCTCACACACATAGTATCTCGCAAACCAAAGAAGCAAAGAAAATGTTCAAATTTAAATAAGTATAGAAGATCCAAATTCCTAGACCATGCAAATAGCAATGACAGTGTCTTCTTCCTCTTTGGTATTGAAACACCAAAAAGGGAAAAGACCTAAGCTAGCGCCCCAAAGGATCACTCGGTATCATTGTCGTCATCATCCTCATCCATGTCCTCATCCTCATCATCATCATACTCATAGTCATCGTCACCACCGGGAGGAGCAGGCCCTTTGTCGTGAGGGCGAGAAGATGATGTGCCCTAAGACGCAAACCCAGAAGTTACCTTAGAAAAAGTCTGCCAATCCACTAGGTTATCCTGCTGGGCATTTCATGCCCCAAATGAGAGTGTGTAATCAGACCCAGTGGATGGAGAGTGCCATGAACTCGATAAGGTTGCTCAATCTATCTACCGTTAATCACGATGTTGGGTCCCACATGCCAGCCTCTCATTACAAGAATCGTGTGTATGATGTAATTTTTTCCTTCGCTCCCGCTACCCTGTTTTGAACTTGATTGCGCTGCAGTTTAATCACGCATCTGGGCCCACCTGTCATCCTCTCATTAGAAGAAACATGTGTATGATGGATTTTTTGCCCTCGGTCGTGTTATCCTGTTCCGTACATGATAGCGCTACCAGATGCATAATCACACAGTTGGGCCCCACGTGTCATACTCTCATTAGAAGAAACGTGTGTATGACGGAATTTTTGCCCTCGATCGCGTCTCCGTGTTAACTTGATAGCGTTGCTCGCTGTATCGGTCGTTTATTCAAGCTTGTGGATCCTATATGTCAACATCTCATTAGAAGAATCGTGTGTATATGATTGAATTTGTTTCCTTCTCTAGCGCTACCCTATCCCTAACTAGATAGTGTTGCTCGATGAATCTGCCATTTGGTCATGCTGCTGGGTCCCACATGTCAGCATCTCATTAGAAGAAATGTGTGCATGTAGGACATTTTCCTGGTCGCGCCTCCGTGTTTCAAACTTGGCAACGTTATGCATCAGCCATTTATACTGGCTGGTGGGTCCCATATTTCAACCTCACATTAGAAGAATAGTGTGTATATGATGGGATTTTTTTCTTCTCTAGCGCTACCATGTTTCGAACTAGATAGCGTTGCTCGACGAATATGCCATTTGGTCATGCTTCTGGGTCCCACATGTCAGCATGTTATTAGAAGAATGTGTATATGTTGGACTTTTTTCTCGCTCACGCCTACCTTTTTCGAAATTGGCAACGTTGCTCGATGCAACAACTATATTAGGTATCTCTGGTGGGTCCCATATGTCAGCCTCTCCGTAAATGAAATGTGCTATGATGGACTTTTTTTGGCCGCCTCCATTGTTCTGACTTTGGTCTGTAGCTGGGTCCCAGATGTCAGCAACCTCTATGCAGGAAACGTGTCTATGCTAGGTCCTAGATGTCAGCCTCTATTTGAAAGAAACATGTGTATGTTGAACTGTTTTTTCGGGTTGAGTTTGCCATTATGACCTTGGCAACATTGGTGGATTTTTTAAGGGAAACGTGTCTATGATGCAGCAGGAGTTTACCTGGCCCCTGGTGTCAGCCTTATAGAGTATAAAAAATGTTAATCCACACTCCGATGCTGGGTCCCACATGTCAGTCTTCTATGTACATGAAACATGTCTATGATGGATCCCACATTGCAGCCTTCTCTGTGTGTAGGAAATGTGTCTATGTTGGGTCCCACATGTCAGCCACTAATTGAATTAAACGTGTCCATGCTGGATCCCACATGTCAACCTCTATTTGAATTAAACGTGTGTATATATGTTGGACTGTTTTTTCGGGTCGAGTCCGCCTTCCTGACCTTGGCAACATTGCTAGATGCAGTAGCAGTTTATCTAGGTCCCACATGTCAGCCACTATTTGAATTAAACGTGTCCATGATGGGTCCCACATAACAACCTATATTAAATTAAACGGGTGTGTATATATGTTGGATTGTTTTCTCGGATCGAGTCCACCGTCCTGACCCTGGAAACATTGCTAGATACAGCAGCAGTTTATCTGGGTCCCAGATGTTAGCCTGAGAGTACAAATAAGTAACTCTATAATAACACAAATTGCCTAGGATTCGAACTCGAGACCTCACCACCAGTTGACTGGGTGCCTTGCCACTACGATAGAAACAGCTAATTGAATAGAATCGTTAATCTTTGCTATTAAAACTTATTGACTTGTCTCCTTAAAAAGACCTTTTTAAACATTTTTATCTCCCATCAAATAATAAGGCGACGCTCCTGGCAGCTAACTAAAAAATGCAGGCACTGTAAAAAAATCTGCAGGCAATTTTTTTTATAAATATTGAGAGGTGGGGGCAATGCCCAAAAGGCCGAATTAAAAAGAGTTTGGCTATTCTACATGGGCTGCTCTACATGGGCTATACTCCATAGGCTATAGGGCCCCACATGTCAGCATCTCATTAGAAGAATGTGTGCATGTTGCACTTTTTTCTCGCTCGCGCCTACCTTATTCTAACTTGACAACATTGCTCGATGCAACACCTATATAAGGTCTTTCTAGTGGGTCACACATGTTAGCCTCTCCGTAAATGAAATGTGCTATGATGGACTTGTTTAGGACGCCTCCGTTGTTCTGACATTGGTCTATTGCTGGGTCCCAGATGTCAGCCTCCTCTGTGAGGACATGCGTGTAGGCTGTTCCTAGATGTCAGCCTCCATTTGAAAGAAATGTGTGTATGTTGGACTTTTTTTCAGGTCGAGTCTACCATTCTGATCTTGGAAACATTGCTAGATGCAGAAGCAGTTTATTGGGACTCAAGTATCTGTCTTTAAAAAAAGTTAATCTATACTTTGCTGGGTCCCACATGTCAGTGTTAGTATATAATAACAGAAATTGCCACGACCACTATTTTGACCTTGGTCCGTTGCTAGGTCCCAGATGTCAGCCTCCTCTGTGCAGGAAACGTGTCTATGTTGGGTCCCAGATGTCAGCCTCTATTTAAAAGAAACATGTATATGTTGAACTATTTTTTTGGATCGAGTCCGCCGTTCTGACCATGGCAACTTTGCTAGATGCATTAGCAGTTTACCTGGGTCCCAGATGTTAGCCTCAGACTATAAAAACATGACTACAAGAAAAACAAAAATTACCTACCATTCAAACTCGAGACCTCAGAACCGGTAAACTGCTTGCCTTGCCACTTCAAAAGAAACAGTTAATACAACAAAAACATTAAATGGTTCCTTCTATAAGTTTAAAAGACTTTCTTTGACCATGTTTATCTCCTTTGAAATAATATGGCGGCGCTCCTGGCAGCTAAACTAAAAACTGCTACAGAATGCAGTAGTTTTTACACACAAAAAATAGGTAGGCTGAGATTTTTTTATCGTCATGGGAAATATTAAATGGGCTCACTTCTAAACTGAATGGGCAATGATCAGTGGCCACAATACCATGAAAAGGCCGAATTAGAAATTTTTCGGTTATGCTTGTCCCTAGGCTAATTTCATAGGCTTAGTAATAAAAAATCCAGACGTCAACAAGGAAGAAAAACACAAGGACGGGAAAAAATTGGCAGATATTTCACGTGAAAATTGTTGACAATCAGGACACATAGCCCGCGCGCGCCAAAACTTTCCTGCTCGAGCATTCACTCCAGAAGCCAGCTACTGTCTCTGTGCCATTCTTTTGGAGACGCACTGGCCGTGAAAACCACTGCGGTCCGAAACATTCACCCTCCATCTACCAGCCGAGGCGGCTGACACCATCGCTGACGGCGACTTTCTTCTCGAGACACACACAGACCGGCGGTCAGCTGGTCGATCCCAACGACACGCTTATAATTTCCTTAGTTTGCTCGAATCGTTCCCTATAAATCATTTCATACTCGATCTATTCGTTTGACATTGTTCTGCACTTGATCATAGTGTTTGTTAGAATTGGTTAGTATTTTATTGCGCTCGGCCTATCTGTTCTATCAAATATGTAACGTAGTTCTGCACTCAATTTACGAAATAGGCTAAAATTATGTGGCATTTATAGTTCTATATTCCATCAGTTTGCTGAGATAGCTTGTCTTAATTAGATATGTAATCAACCTGTTCGCTAAAATATCATAAAAGATTTTGACCATATCTATTCTCAACGCATGGACAGATATTGGATATTGACCAGAGAAAAAGCAACACCTTCATATTCGGCAGGTGATAATGACTTAATGAAGTTTGTTAAACAGCATAACGGTGACTCGGATGTTTTTTGCCCATGCCAACAATGCCTTAAGTGTCACTCCTGGTAGCTTAATAGAATATCTAGACTGACCCATAGACCAACACTAGTCTTTTCTGCGCACTTTGTCCTCACTCATGCGCACCCGGTTACCCATTTCTCGGTCTGTCACCCATCCTAAAATTGCTCTAGGAAAATCATGCTTAACCTTAGAGTTCTTTTTGAATGAGCTTCCGGAAAAGAAGTTGCAACTTGTTGATATGAGTATCCTATTAATCCTATTAAGTCATGTGCTTGGATCTCACATACACCCACCCTTTAGAAGATCGATGCCCTCATTGATCAGGCACACCCCAGGAACATTCCCTCTTGGCATGCGTCTGTGCCATGCCGTGTCCACTCCGGCCTACACGGGCCATGCTCCACATGTCCCGCCACTGACCCACACACACCCGTTTAACCGCAAGAACCTTGATCTGATACCACTAGTAACACCCCGGCCTCTCCGGACCGATGGATGTCACTCCTGGTAGCTTAATAGGATCTCTAGACTAAGCCCACAGACCAACACTAGTCTTTTCTGCGCACTTTGTCCTCACTCGTGCGCACCCGGTACCCACTTCCCGGTTGGTCACACATCCTAGAATTGCTCTAGGCCAAGCACGCTTAACCTTAGAGTTCTTTTCAAATGAGCTTCCAGAAAAGTAGTTACAACTTGTTGGTATGGGTATACTATCAATCCTATTAATCCATGCGCCAGGGTCTCACATACACCCACCTTAGAAGATCGACGCCCTCATCGAACAACCACAAGCCAGGAACATCCCCTATTGGCACATGTTTGTGCATCCAGTGCTGGCACATTGCCATGTCGTGCCACTATGGGCCACACGCGCCATGCTACACATGTCCTCCACTGATCCGCACATGCCCATGTAACCGCAAGGGTCGGCTCTGATACCACTTGTAACACCCCGTCCACTGGGCCTGGGGGTGTCATTCCTGGTAGCTTGATAGGATATCTAGACTGACTCCACAGACCAACACTAGTCTTTTCTGCGCACTTTGTCCTCACTCATGCGCACCCAGTTACCCACTTCCCAGTCGGTCACCCATCCTAGAATTGCTCTAGGCCAATCACGCTTAACCTTAGAGTTCTTTTTGAATGAGCTTCCGGTAAAGAAGTTGCAACTTGTTGATATGACTATCCTATCAATTCTATTAAGTCATGTGCTTGGATCTCACAATAAACATGGTGAACCATATGATCAGCCTGTTCTTGATCCTCTAGCTAATGCTGGTCCGCCTGAAGCTCATCAGATCGGGGATGAGGAACTTTCTGGTTTGTTAATGGACCTGAACCCCTCTTCAAGCAAAAAGGACGAACCTTCTATTAAAAGATCACCTTTCTCTGACCTGATAGGATATTCCAAGTGTTCAGTGTTCTGGTACCTCAAGATTCGAAACGGTAATGAAATTACTAAAGGAAAAGTCGTCCAACAAGGTTACCAATAAAGCTTTCGATGTAGTGATTAAGGTGTCCAGTGAGTCAATCCCTAGGGAAGGACTGCCAAAATCCTTTTATAAGATGAAACAGTACATCAAGGTACTCGGACTATCATATGAGAAGATCCAATTTTGACCAAATAACAGTGTACTATTCTGGGATTATTATGAAAACCTCGACGAATGCCCATTATGTAACGAATCAAGATGAAAAAATGGTGATAAAATGAAGGAAGATCCCTGTAAGGTTCTGAGATATTTTTCAATTATATATTGATTGCAGAGGTTGTTTCAGTTAGAACAAACATCTAAGGAAACAAGATGGCATAAAGTGATTCTCAATCCAGACCATTACTTACTGAGACATCGAGATGATGGCGATAAATGGAAGAATTTTGACAAGGCTCATCCAGGATTAGCTGCAGATCCAAGGAATCTAAGACTTGGCCTAGCTACAGATGGATTTAGCCCATTTCACAACATGAGTAACTCGTACAACATGTGGCCATTACTTGTTACAATTTACAACCCGCCACCCTAGGCATGCACTGATCAGTCGAACTGCTCATTAACTTTACTCATCCCAGGTCCCAAATCACCTGGTCACAATTTTGATTTGTTCATGCAGCCTCTTATATGAGACTTATAGAAACTATGGAAGGGTGTCATGACTCCTGATATCCTTGCAAGCAAACCTGAAGATGCTAAGTTCCCTCTGCGTGTTGCGGTGCTGTTTTGCACCCATGATTTTCTAGCTCTTGGCACTCTCTCAGGCAGAGTGACAGGAGGTTCCGACAGATGTGTTTGATGTGAGTCAAAACATGTCACATTGAGGCTACAAAATAAGACTAGTTACCTTGGCCACCGGGTTTTTCTTCTTGCAGGCCACAAATTCCAAAAAAATAAAACAATTGCAGTTCTATGGAAAGAGGACTGAGTATGGCACCGCACCACAATAGTTCACTGCAGCTGAGTTGCAGGCACATCTAGAAAAGGTCAGAAATGTCAAACCAGGAAAACAACCAGCTGCCAAATGAGGTAAAAGGAAGAATACAGAAGATGCACTGACAGTAGGAGCAACATCCAAAAAGAAGAGAGTGGAATAAATAGCAGCTGCTGCCTAAGGGAAGGAAAAGGAACCGAGAATATTTTATAAGCGCAGATCCATTCGATGGGACTTGCCGTATTGGGATGATAATATTCTTTGACATAATATTGATGTCATGCACATGGATAAAAATATATGTGATGGCATTATAGGCAAATTACTCAACATTCCAACCAAGACAAAATATAGCTATAATGCTAGGATTAACTGCGGAAAACTCAATGTTAACAACAAATTGAGGTTGCATCCTGAAGATACGGTTGATAAGGGCGGTGAAAAACATTACAAATTTCGAGGTGCGGATTTACCTTGCCGATGAATAATGTAACATCCCAATTTCAGCAACCCTGAACTATTGTCTAAAAGGCAAAAATCAGGGGGAACAAAAACATTTTCTGGTTACATGTGCAAATTTTTGCTTACTTGTTTGCTTGTGTTCATGCAACTGATTGTGTAATAGGTAGTATACTTCTCATCTCAACCCTAGTTGACAAAAGCTATTTCACAATAGAAATGTCTTGGCTCATCTTTTATATTCTCGAATGTTCTGGCATTTCATAACCTGAGCCAAGATAACTTTGGCAAAACAAAAATATTTTACTAGTTCTATTAAAAAAATATGGAGAACTAAAATATAATCTCCTTATGTTTTCAAGATAGAACTCTCAACTACTCTTACCCCTAGGTTTTCCAAAACCTTTATTCAAAATCTCTTCATTAAAATCTTGGTAGAAACACCAAGAGGTACTTATCTTACTTCAAAACATAACCAATTCAAAATACCCATCCTTACCTCAAGCTAGGCTTGATGGTAGTGATAGTTGGATAAGTGATAAGATGAATTGCCTTGATATGATGTTTGATGAATTGTCTTAATCTGCTGATTGCCTTGTTTGCTTAGGAACTAGAGTGAGCTAATATAGTATCTCATACCTTAGGACCCAATCTATTCTTGTGATCATCAACCTCAAACCAAGCATCCAAATTTGGATCAACCCAAGCCACTTAAGTTGCCATCTCATCTCCTACTTAGATCAACCCAGGGATAATCCCTTCTGATAGTTTCCAACTTAGTGGAGACCCAATCTAAGCATGGGTCCTATATACCTATTTAACCCATCAACATCATCCCTTTGATCATGACATTGGAACCTATCATCCACTCAAAATCATCTACACTAGTACTCTAGTCTAAAACCCTAAATCTGCCAAAATGGCTAAGTCTGGATTTCTTATATAGATTCAATCTTTGGAGCTCTACCTTTTCCAACCTATGTGCATTTTTGAGAATGTACTTGAACCATCTTGTAGTACATATTTCGTACTACCAAAGCCCACTCCCTCCCTTGGCTAAGCCATTCTAATTCCCACTCATCCATGATGGTTTTGTAGTCAAGATAATAATCTTTTATGCAAATCTTATCATCTTGCTTACTTTGGCAGAAGCTCACATCTATATGCCACCTTCCCTTGACCAACTCTTTGCTTAGTTATGATATAGTAATCATGGCCTATCAACCCCCACTTAACTTGTTTCCATTGGAGCCTTGTGCTTCTTGAACCCACATGGTTTAGGAGGATTCATGATGTATCTGTTATTGTAGCCTTATTTTAAACAAAGTTTGACATCTCTTCTAGACCACCCCAAATGCAACCAAGCCATAGATTCTCCCTTGTACCAGGTGAGCTCTGAGCTCCGTAATATAACCATGTTTAAGTGGCATAAAAATAACCAAACCCTAGATTCTCCCAAATATAGTTTTCTTACTATTTCACCAAAATCATTCAAAACTCAAGTGGACAATGATGTATAACTCAAGTGTACATCATCTACCTTGGTTATGATGAATCCCCAAATAATTCCCATAATTATTTGGAGCCTAAAACCCTAAAAACCCTATATATAAAGGCAAGTTTGTTTTTGTCCAAACCACTTTGCCAACTTAATGCATATTTGAGTTCTCCACCTCATACCCTATCTCTCAAACTCAAAAATAAATATTCTTTATTATTTCTTTTTGCCCTTTTTCTTAAATGGCAGAAACAAGAAATAATTCCTTAAAATACTGTCATATCTCAATAAATTCCAATAAAATTCTCCAATGTGTAATATGGTATTTAGGACCATATCACATCAATAACCACACTTGTACAATGAAAAAACAAAAAAATGAGCTTCTAGAAACCACTTCTGCACTTTTTGAATAAATGGTTTTAAGTGGACTTTTAATCATCAGAAAAATCCCTAAATCCTATGGAAGTATCTTGATCATATGCATCCACCAGAACCATTTTATCACCTTTCCATATGCAAAAGTTTCAACTTCCTTCACAAACACCAAATTGATCAAGTTTGCAAAACCAAGCAAACCATATTCCAAACCAACCCAACCCCCCCACCAAACCATGTTAAATACTACACCACAACACCCAACACATCCCTGGTCAAGAGATATTGTAGCCCTATCTACTGTAGAACCCCTCCTTCTTTTGTCTCATGTGTTTGTAAAGTGGGAGAGGGGTATACCTTCCAAGCATGTCCACCCCAACAGCTACCACTCCCTCCCCATTCATTGCTCAACTCTGAGGCCCCATTGCCTCTCTCCACCACCCCTAGTGCCCAATGGATGGCCACCTCCCATCCCTTGATCCCCCATGGTCATGGTCTACCATAGACCATACCACCCCGATTTATAAGACTCCACCCACTCCAGCTCCTCCCTCTGGCCTCATTCTCTCCCCACACTCCCACCTACCACATCCTGAGCCTCAGATCCAGCTCTCTTTCTCTCCCTCGCAAGGTATAAGAGACATCTTCCTCCTCGGGTTGCAATGAGAAACTCGACGGTGCCGAGGCTGTGCTCCACCATTGCCCCTCATTTTTGTTCTGGCGAGGTCTCCTCTGCAACCCCTTCTCATCCTGTCCTCCCTTTCATGCAAGACCGTCACTACCGCCGCCACCACTGAGGTCCCGAGCAAACTCGTTTGCATGCGGTGGCGGAGCCTCGGCCCTGCATCAAAATGGCCACCGCCGCCCATCCCCGAGGTCCCCGGAGTGCCCCGCGTCTCCCTGGATCCTCCCCCTCGATAGAAACCCCACTGGTGAGCTCCCCCATGCCCGCTGTCGCGAGCTAGAGTTTCCCCTCTGTTTTCTCTGGCTCAGCGAAGAAGACGAGTCACCGCCGTCCATCGCGTTTAGATCCAACGGCCCTTCTCTCCCCGTACCCCTTCATGGTCCCAGGTCGCTGACCGCCAGGCCCTGCCGGCCGGGATTCAAACCTTGGCACCCCATGCCCTGCAAAGCTCGGGTGGGACGTATTCCCCCCTTCGCGGCCCATATTCCTCAGATCCCAGCCCACAACCCTCTGGTCTTTATTTATTTTGTCCAGATCCAGAAATTGCCCTATCAGTTTAAATCGAAATGAAATTGGAAAGGACCTAAATAATTTTGGATATTATTTTTCATAGGTACCTAAGTCTCCAATCTAACATGCAGACTTGGTTTTGGACCAAAATATTATACAGATAAGTCCTAACAAATAAAATAGATACATGTGTTCCTTACACTAATAAATGTCTTTAGAGAGTTTGGTAAATCCAAATAGAGTAAACCCAATTATTACTAAAATATCTTAGCCATACCTTGCTTGTCCCACTGGCCCCACATAAATATGCTTCCTGGTTTACCCACAACAAAAATAACAACATAGCCTCCTTTTGACTTTAGGAAATTCCCTAGGTCAAACCAAATGAGGTTTTGACCAAATTCCAACTCCCAGTAAACCTCTATAAAAATATGTACCATAACCAGGGAGCCCAAGATTTACTGAGCTTTTATTGAATTATGGTCGCTTAAACATTTCTGTGTATGGTTTATTCACCAATAAATTCATAACAATAGATCTGTAACTCCAAAAAGATTGATTCCAATTTCTATAGAAATTTATTCTCAGTACCTCATATGTGTCCTTGGAATCACATAAAAAACTTTTGTAGATTAAAAATGATGAAAAATATAAATGTCAGCCAGTACTGTCTTTGGAAATTTCTCAACGGCATTCTGGTAAATTTTTTAGGTGATTCCAACACCTCTTAAATCATTACACTAAATAATACCTAATAACCCAAGGGAATAATTTTTGGAGCTCCAGATTATGTCTGCTGAATTATTCCCTAAAAGTAGAGTTTTATCCACTATTAAAATCATTATAAATCAATGGAAATTGATAAAATAGTGAAACCACTTTTTTTGGATTCATTTTATCAATACCTATCTAATAGTATCATTTTTACACAATGTTATCATACAGAACTTGGCCTTGCTCCAAAACCCTTTATCTAGGTGGTTTTGGACCTTGAATCTTAAATAGGGAATCCCCAAATGCAACCCAAGCATTCCTTTGTAATCCCCAACCAAATACTCAATCCTTACTGATCTATAAACTTGTTTTGTAAATTTCTTGCTGTATGGTTTGAGGATTGTATGCATTGTATTGATGGTGGTGTTGTTTGTTTACATGTATACTCGATAACAGTGATAGTTACGATTGTGAGACGCCGAGAAGAAGGAAGCATAAGGTTTTTCTTATTATTATTGTATTCGGTATTCTGGTATTCTAAAGAAGTCACGGGACAACTTGCTGGTCACAGGCAAGCCACCTTCTTTCTCATACGCCCTATCCTATTAATTTATCTATGCATATTTTTATCTACCCATTTATGCAAATTGCATTGTTTTACTATTTTATGTTATGTGGGAATGTTTGGCTCCTCCAAACCATTACCCCTTAGTACCATTAGGTACAAAACACATTTATGATACCTACATGCCCCTAGTATGGTAGATGGTGTATAACACCATGCCCCCTTGGAAACCCCGCTTTAGCCGAAACAAAAACTATGGGATGGGAAGACCCCAGAGAATGGATTACAAAAATGCTTTATGAGAAACCCTTGGTGAGGCCTGGCCTACCAAGTGGCTTGGAAAATGAGAAAGGTTTTTGTTTTACAAAGTGGTCGGACATATGATGGAGGAAAAAAGTTTATGAAAACGCACCGGTTCTTTGCAGTTTTGCTAGAACAATTAACCCGTGCAACCACATTACTCTGGAATGGACGGAGCTGGGCTGGAAGTTTGTCTAATCTGATATAGGTGCCTCACACTACTATAGGAGCAAACAATCCCTAGAGGGTGGGCCTTCGATGTCCAACGGCCCATGCGTAGCATCTACTGGGAGAAGGAATGAAGGGTCTACGGGCCTCCATGCGATACTATGAGCCCCTCATTGAAAGCGCACACCAGTTTGAGGTGAAAATGCGCTCCGATTGGCTTGGTTAAATATATAGGGCGTCCCGATTTTGAGGGGATTAACTTCATATGTAGGCACTTGTATCGGAGAGGGAATCCGGAAGGTCTTGACCGGTTATTCGACCCACGATCGGTGTAGATCAGAGACGGGTAGTCGGATGGTGTGGGTAAAGTGTACAACCTCTGCAGAGTGTAAATCCATTCGAATAGCCGTGTCTGTGGTCATGGACGGTTGGGAAGGTTGCTGTAGAGCGGTGCTGGTTTTGATTTCAAAAAGGACTTCGGAAAAGCAATGGCTCGAAAATGATTTGACCATGAGATGGTCGGAAAAAGGAGGAAGGAGTTTGTTCATGAGATGATTGGAATAAAAAACAAATGGGTGACCCAAATCCTAGTGTTTTCTAAAACTTTTCAAAAAGGTTTCCAAATGTTTTACAGAAGTTTTTCAACAAAGATATGGAGACATGTTATATCTACAAGAGGAACTAGTTTATAAAATAACCTCTCTTGGATCCATCCTACCATAGCTATATTGCATATCTTTTATTATTGTCCTCTTAAGGTGGTTTGCGAGTACATTCAAAGTACTCATCGGCATTGTCCCTAGCTATTTACTTGGCCAGACTTTTCAGAAGCAAGAGGAACAATGGAGATCATTGGCGTCTATGCGAGTTAGGCTGTCTTTCCAGTCAGTCGCCTATAGGTTAAGGCATGACATGGGCTCTGCGCTTGAAGACTTCCGTTATTGATGTTGTATAGCCATAAGGGAACCTTTGTAAGTACTTGTACTCATTATTCATTGATGTTGTAATGGTACTTGTCGGTTATGCTCACGGCTCACTGATCATGGGAACGTGAATTGCAGGCATAACGGGTATTCTCGGACCATAAATCCAGGGTGCCACAAATAAAAGGGTACTATTTTGTGACTTCCCACATGGTGTGAGGTTCCCATCTGGATTTGCCTCCAACATTGCAAATTGTATCAATGCAGAGGGGAACAAGGACCAAGGGTTGAAAACTCATGATTGCCACATCCTACTACAAAGTCTTTTATCTCTTGGCGTTAAAGGTTTAGTGAACAAGGATTTATACAATGTGCTTGTAGAGTTGGGAAAGTTCCTTAGGAAACTTTGTAGCAAAACTCTAGAAAGAAGAGTTGTAGCGCATCTTCAGATGGACATAGCAGAAATCCTGTGCAAGCTTGAGCTGATATATCCACCATCCTTATTTGATGTGATGGTGCATTTGGCTATTCATCTGCCTGAAGATGCACTTTATAGAGGTCCTTACAGTACGGATGGATGTATCCTATAGAACGTTGACTTTGCACTTTCAAGGGTACTGTTAGGAACAAGGCTAGAGCAGAGGCTTGCATTGTAGAGAAATATAATGTTGCTAAAGCATTTGCATTTTGCTCAAGATACATTCCTAATCATAAAACAAGATCCAATCTGGGTGGCAGAACTGAACAAGTTGAAAAATCTGTTTTTAACCATGGTGTTCGCCTAGTAGTAAAGAAGGAACATAGAACATTAATGCAGCATGAATATGACCATATCACTTGGTATGTGTTGAATAATGCTGATGAGGCTAAAAACTTTGTTGCGTGAGTACCATTCATACATATTCTCACATATATGAAATGAAATTTTTAGCAAGATATGTTCAGATGTCTGACTTGAGTATTGTTTTTGTAGGTTATTTAAAGCAACCAAAGGAAAATATTATGTTGCACCAGTATGTGGGGGTGGGTTTCAGGAATGGTTTAGGAATCATGTAAGATGTTCAACTGAACTATGAATTGCATATGAATTGTGCACATGAGATGACCTCTTTATTATTTTGTATAACCGCAGATCACGAAGCTGCGTGAAGAGAACCCAAGCGATGTTAGTGATGGTCTCTATACCCTATCATGTGGTCCTCCAAAGAGGGTGTCAACACCCGGATATTTAATCCCAAATGCCTGTTATGCCATACATCGCAATCCCAGGATTACCATTTTTGCGAGACATAACAGATTTGGATATCACAGTACATCATCCATTACAAACCATACATAAGGTATTATACCAATAAGGATCTCATGATCCAGTTCTTAATACAAATAAAGCAGCGGAATAACATAATAGTAACGATAGCGTAGGCGAAGCTCCATCTTCAGGGTCACAGGCAATGCTGACAATGGGAGATGACCCTAGTTGTCGTAACCTTCCTGCGGTCCGTCATCCTGATACTCCTCTTCATAGTCTGGCCACGGGAATAGCTAGGGACAAAACCATGAGTACTCTTTAAGTACTCACAAACTAATACTAACAAGTTAAGGGGGGGGGGGGGGGGGTTGTAGTAGGATACTAGGCTCTAAGGTTGTTTTGCAAAAAGCCAGATTTACCTCTACTAAGTTCAGAAGCAAAGAAAACTAGTTGAAAGTTTTATAACACCTAAGTGGGAATTTGAATTTCATATCACAACTCTGTTGTGGTCAAGTCAAAGTCATAATTCATTTCACAAGTCATTTTGAAAACATCTGACAGGGGAACAGTATGGCCACTCCAACTGTCCATAACCGCGGACGCGGCTATTCGAATAGTTTGACACTCTACAGAGATTGTACACTTTTACCACAACATTCGATACATCCGTCAGGAACAATCCTGAATTCACCATACTCAGTATGCGGATAATCAATCCTAACCTTTCAATTAAACGCCCTAGTATAGGCACCTCTCCTGTGAGCTTGGCCTCCCAACCATGAACAACTGTCATCTTGGGTACTGCACAGGTGGACAATCATCACAAGGTAGCCTCAACTCAGACCTTGGCCGCGAGGGAACCCATACTAAGGTATATAAATTTCCAGTCAAGCCCTACCCAAATTTCGGGTATTGTGGTTGTACGGTAATATTGTAATGGTATCGCATCCAGACAACCATCAGTTTTATAAGGGGCTAAGGCTCATGCCTCAACATTTTCATCATCAAAATCATCTGGTGTTCGGAAACACATGTCAAAACATTTCAGTAGAATGACTCATCATTCTAAGGTTTTCATAACCATTTTCACCAAGTATTCCCATCTAAAGTTGATCAAGTTTTATACTTAGCACTAGCATCTACAAGTGGTGGTAAACTAATGAGGGGTGATAAACAACTGGGGATTTGCTAAGTTCAATCTCATGCCTTAGGATGACATAAAGATTATCTAACTTAGGCCAAATTTTATGCTCTTTATGCTACCTTTAGTTAGCCTTCTAGAATCTACAAGTCACCATGTAAACTCTAAGAGAAAGATTTGAAAAAGAAAATAAAGTACTTAAGCTTGCAAGTAAAACTAGGATTGGGAATTATCAAATGTATCTAACCAAGCATGCTTAATGCAATGCATAGGTTCTCTAACTTTCATAGGTGCAAGGTTTAGCTTGCAAGGTTTCAAGTATTGGCTTGCCTTGAGAAGGGAAGTGGTTGAAGTTCTCCTCGGCTTCTTCCTCGTAGTATCCTCCTTCCTCCTCGTATCCTTGGTCGGTACTAGCGTCAATATATAAATACGAGGTACACAATCACCAAACAATACTTAACTATTTTTAAACATCACACAAAAAGTCACACTAGATGATCGAGCATCATCACTATTATCACAAGGATTAAAGCACTTGTCTTATTTATTTTATTTGAGAAAAGTAATTTCTACTCATTGAAAAACTATTTAAGATTTAATATCCTCCAACTCAAACATGGGATCATGTTGACACATGTCATTACCACATATTTCAGTACATGGGAATGTGATTTAAAGTGGTGTCACAATTTAATAAGGTTTAATCTTTTTGTTTTAATTAAATAAAGTGACTAGAAATGCCTATGTAGCATTCTTTCATTACTTGAACATTATTTACGCAAGTAAATCCATATGTTTTTATAAATTCCGAAAGGTATGATCAAATGTGATTTTTGAGAGTTGGAATCAACTCAAAAGCTCTTATGGTTGGATTTTGAAAAATGTTTGAATGCAGAAAAGCTTCTGCCTTGTTATTTTTACCATGGTTGATCTACAAATCCAAATGGTTTGAATCCAACGGGCTTGGATTAAACATTTCAGTACCTTTCTAACAAAATTGGTTTCATGCATTTTGGTTCAGTGAATCAAGTTGGGTTGATTTTTGAATCTAGGTACAAAACTATGTTTGAAATTAAATGAATAAAGCTTAATATGAATTGTTGGGTCGCGCGGGATGTTTTACTGTGCCGGCCCACTACACATAGCGCGTACGCAAGCTGGTTAAGTGGTTGTCCCTACGCGTCAGTGAGACGGGGAGGGGCGAAGCGGTACGGGGCAAGGTGAACCGCACGATCTAACTCTAATCGAACGATTACGATTCATCGTCCACGTCAGGCAGCGCCGGCGAGACAGAACCCTAACGAGGCAGGTGGGGGTTGTGGGAGGCTCACCGGGGCTCAGACGATGGTCGGCGACGGGGGCGAACGAAAAAGTCGACGACGGCGGTTCTCCTGGTACCGACAGCTTCTCCTGGGATGGCTCCAATCGCTGGGTCCCTTCTTCTCCAGCAGCGGCGGGCTCCGGCCAAATTCCGGCGATGCGCTGCTCGACTTGCTCCGGGAGTGAGGTGGGGTGGTTCTAGGTGATATGGGAGTGAATTGGTGTGAATAAAGCGAGCGGTGGAGGCCTCTATTTATAGTGGCTGATGGGGACCAACAGGCGCAGGCTGAGCTTATCATGGTCGACGGCACAGAGGGCTACTGGCATGGGAGACGGTAGTGGGTGGTGCTGATCGGTCGGAACGTCGCGGTGCTCTGATCGGGTGCAATGGCGATTTTAATGTCGCACAGCGCGCGTGGTCCGCGCGGCGGCGAACAGGCATGTCTGGCGGGGTGCTGGGGTGCTGGTGATCATCCCTGCAAGCAGCAAGGGCGGCACGCGGTCTATGGGTGCTGGTCGAGCATGGCGCACTGGCGCGCTCTCGGCTCACGTGCAGAGGGGTTTGGCATGGGCATGTCGTGTGGTCCAGGGGCTGACATTGCTCGGGGCTGGGACAGAGAGTGGCGATGGACGGTGGGGTGCTTGCTAGACATGCTGGCTAGGCTTAGTGTTGCTCGTAGCTTGCTATCGACAATGCGGTGGCAAGGTGAGGCTCGGCTTGCTTGCCATTGATGGCATGGTCTGGTTTACAGTGAGCTAGAGGGGTTAAACTAGTTAGATGATCTAATAAGGGTGTAGTTTGAGCTAGATAGGGAACAAGTTAGGCCAAATTTTACTGCACACTATAGTGTTTGATGTTTGTTTGATTTGTATCTGCAAGGTGTTTGATAAAATGGCCGTAAGAACTTTAAATTTGAATTTTGGATTCAAACTAGGTGGGTTTGCTAGGAACATACTAGGGAGTGTCTGGTTAGTTGGATTAGTCAAGGGGCACTGGATTGGTTGGGTTTTGAAAATGGGTGATCTTCACATATGATAAAGATTCAATTTTGAATTGTGATTTGAATGTGGTTGCCAAATGTTTCTGCAAGTTTGAAAGGTGGGATTTGATTTAATTTTACTTGTTCTAGCAAGGGGTGAAAAGAGTTGGAGAAGTTTTTGTTTGAAATCTTGAACTAAAAACACTCAAAGTGGCCTAGTGAGCAAGATTGGCAAAAATGACCATTTGCTTTATTTTATTTGTTTTTTATTTTCTCTTGTTTTTTTTCTGCATGGAAATGTTTTATATGATGTTATTTTCATATTTAAACCATTTCTTCATATTTAGGTTAATCACACAAGTTCATTCATGCATTTATCAAATCATCTCATTCACACATTCATTCATATGATTTTAAATTAATCAAAGTTTTTGTTAACCCTAATTTTAGTGATTAGAGTTTGATGATCCTTGTGTTATATTTTTGGGATGTTACAAACCTTCCACTCTTAAACAAAATCTCGTCCCTAGATTTGAAAAAGGAAGAAAAAAGATTACCTAGGATTTAAAGAGATCGGGAAACTCCGTCCTGATGTGATCTTCGCGCTCCCAGGTAGCTTATTCTTAAGTGTGGTTGCTCCACTAAATCTTGAGAAACTTGATGCTTCGGGTCCTGGTGGTCCTGAAAGCTTCTTCCAAAATACAAATGGATACTTCGGGATAGGTCAGGTCATCATTGATCTCTATGGTCCGGTGATCAATGTTCTTGAAAACTTCGGTTTTCTCCAGAACTTCAAGGCATTTGCGAAGTAACGATATATGGAACACATTGTGTACAGCTGACATTTCTTCTGGTAGTTCCAATTGATATGATACTTCTCCTCGACGATTTAGAATCTTGAAGAGTCCAATATATCTGGGGGCAAACTTTCCTTTCAGGTGGAAATGCTTTAAGGTACACAAAATCTCCGATATTAAAAGCGAGGTCTCGACGTCTCTTGTCGGCGTAACTCTTCTGTCTTGACTGGGCGGTCTTGAGGTGCTCACGAATCTTGTGAACTTTCTCTTTTGCTTCTCGTAGGATGTCGGGTCCGAAAATCTGACCTCCTACTGCAGACCAATTCAAAGGGGTGCGACACTTCCTTCCATACATAAAATCAAATGGGGCCATTTGCAGACTAGCTTGATAACTGCTATTGTAAGAAAATTCTGCGAAAGGCAGACAGTCTTCCCATTTAGATCCATACTCTAGCACACATGTTCTCAGCATATCTTCGAGTATTTGATTTACTCGTTTTGTTTGTCCATCGGTCTGAGGGTGATAAGCCGTGCTAAAATCTAGTCGGGTTCCTAAACCTTCTTGGACTTTCTTCTAGAATCTCGAGGTAAACTGAGTTCCTCAATCTGATATGATGTTCTTGGGGACTCCGTGCAAACTGACGATTCTAGCGATATATAACTCCGCTAGTTTCGAACTCTAGTATGTGGTCTTGACGGGTAAGAAACGGGCGACTTTTGACAATCGTTCCACTATGACCCAGATAGAGTCATTTCCCCTACTAGAAGTAGGCAATCCGGTGATAAAGTCCATTCCAACTGAATCCCATTTCCATTCCGGAATCTGTAGAGGTTGAGTCCAGCGGGTCTTTGATGTCCCGCCTTGACTCTCTGACATATATCACACTTCGCGATATAGCTTCCGATTTCTCTCTTCATCTTATGCCACCAGAATTGTTCCTTCAAATCCTGATACATCTTTGTTCCTCCGGGGTGGATAGAATAAAGAGTATCATGGGCCTCTTTCAAAATCACTTCTTTCAATTCTGAATCTGCTAGTACACAAAGGCATCCTTTGTACCACAGAACTCCTTCTTCATCTTCCATGAATCCGAGTACTTTTCATGTACTGATACGACACTTGATTCCGTCGATACTAGCATTTCCTTTCTGCGCCTCTTTGATCTGACTGATCAGAGTGGGTTGAAGTTCTATGCTAGCCAAAAATCCTTCACTTACCAATTCCATTCTGAAATCTAACATCTCTTTGTGAAAACTTGGTTGCTCCTTTAGAATCATGGATTTCAAGCGGCACGGCAATCTGCTAAGGCATCTGCTACCACATTGGCTTTACCGGGGTGATAGTGAATGTCCAGATCATAGTCCTTGATTATCTCAATCCATCTTCTCTGCCTCATATTCAGCTCCTTCTGAGTGAATATATACTTCAAGCTCTTGTGATCCAAATAAATCTCACAATGGTTTCCCATCAGGTAATGCCTCCATGTCTTCAGGGCTAGAACTACGGTTGCGAGTTCGAGGTCATGGGTTGGGTAGTTCTGTTCATGCTGCTTCAGTTGTCGGGATAGATAAGATATAACTTTGCCTTCTTGCATTACCACACATCCGAGGCCAATCTTGGATGCGTCACAATACACGTCAAAGGGTTTGGTGATATCTGGCATGATCAAGATTGGGGCTGAAATCAATCTTCTCTTGAGTTCTTGAAAACTCGCTTCACACTTGTCCGTCCATTCAAACTTCTCGTCCTTCTTCTGCAATTGGGTCATGGGTCTGGCGATACTCGAGAATCCTTCTACGAACTTGCGGTAGTATCTCGCTAATCCGAGAAATGCACGAACTTGGGTTTGATTGGTTGGGGCTTGCCAATCTTTGACATCCTTCACCTTCGCAGGATCAACGGCAATTCCTCTGGCTGATACGATGTGTCCGAGGAATCCTACCTCCTGTAACCAGAATTCACATTTGCTAAACTTGCCATACAACTGATGCTCTCTAAGGGTTCCAAGAATGGTCCTTAGGTGTAGCTCATGTTCTTCTTCTGATTTGGAATAAATCAGAATGTCATCGATGAAAACAACGACAAACTTATCCAGGAAGTCCATAAAAATCTTATTCATGAGATTCATGAAATAAGCGGGGGCATTGGTCAGTCCAAAAGACATGACGGTATACTCGTACAATCCATATCTGGTGGTAAAGGCAGTCTTTGGAATATCCTCTACGCGAATCTTGAGTTGATGATAGCCAGTCTAAGATCAATCTTAGAAAACACTTTGGCACCAGTCAAACAGGTCTTCTATCTTTGGCAACGGGTACTTGTTTTTGATAGTGACATCATTCAACTTCCGGTAATTTGTACACAAACGGTTACCTCCATCTTTCTTGTCCACAAACAAAATAGGTGTTCTCCATGGTGACGCACCTGGTTGAATCAGTCCAATTTCCAGCATGGCGTCCAGTTGCTTTTTCAGTTCTGCTAGTTCAGACGGGTTCATACTATAGGGTCTCTCGGCTATGGGTACAGTTCCAGGGATTAGTTCAATGATAAACTCTATATCCCGATCTGGGGGCATACCGGGCAAAACATCTGGAAATACATTGGGGTATTGACAGACTATCCGGACTTGGACAATGGTAGGCTGGGCTATACTCTTGTTGCACTTGAATTGACGAGGCAAGGTTTCAGACACATGCTCGACTGATATTCTGGCTGTACTGGTCATGGTTATGGCTTTCTTGGCACAGCCAATTAATTCTTTGTGTTTGGACATTCAATCCATTCCTAGTACTACTTCCAAACCTTTAGTTCCGAGTACTATTAGATTAGCATAAAAATTTATGCCAAGTATTCGGATAGGGACGGCTTTGCAAATTTGCCTAGCTTTGGTGGTTGAATTGGGTATTTGAACAATCATAACATGCTTCAATTTGTTGGTTGAATCTTACTAGTGCATGCAAATTCTTTAGTGACAAATGAGTGTGATGCTCCAGAATCAAACAACACTCTTGCAAGTACTGAGTTAACAGAAAACATACCCAGCACGACATCTGGCGCTTCCTGGGCTTCTTCAGCATGCATGAGAAAAAGATGGCCGTTGCGGTTCAGCGAGTTCCCTGGGGCAAACGTTCTTCCAGGCTGAACACGACGCTGTTGCTCAGCTGGGGCATTTGCATTGGGGTATGCTTGCAATCTTCTTGGGGCACTCATTGGAATAGTGACCCTTGGTTCCACATTCATAACAAGTCACTTGCGACTTGTCCTTTGCTGCAACAGGCACATCATTGCTTCCAGTCCTTGGGGCAGTGTTGGTGTTGGTGGCGGCATTGTTGTTGTTGAACTTGGGTGGTCGTCCATTGTTTGCAGCCAATCATCTGCATCTAGGGGTTCTTCTGACTTAGTGAAAACAGGTGGATTGGTGTTCTGGAAATTCTTGAGCTTAGTTCCATGGTTGTCCTGATTTCCATGGCCTTGATTGTTGTTGGCCATCTGGGCTATCTGTTGAAGGGTGGCTAGGTTAGCTTGATGTTCGACTCTTTCGACTTCGCGGTCCGAAACCATCATTTGCAAGAGTTGCAACATCGGGTCCGGGGCTGAGTTGCTTCCTCCACGAGGCATCTGAAGATTGAGATGGATCATGAGAATAGAGGGAAATTTCTAAGGTTCAGGGTTGTTTAATCAAGTTGTTAAAGTGTGACTCAGATTTTGCTAGCAACTTGCTTTTCATTCGTTCATTCATAGCACACAATACAACACACACCACAACAAAGAAAAACAGATGGTTTTAAGAACCATTCTGTGAAGCTACGATACAGTGGGACCAAATACACTTCAGTAACGCTAGTGCTCAAGTGCTACTACTCTTTGGAGTCAGTGCACTCATCATCCTCCTCCTCCTCCTCCTCATCATCATCATCATCATCATCATCGATGAAGGCGAAGTCATCCTCATCGGTGAAGAAGTCCATGGCTTGATCCTCCAGAAAGTCATCATCATCACTGAGATAGGAGTAGGGGTCTCCACGAAGGTCGTCTCCGGCATTCTCTCTCTCTCCTCCAACTGCATGTTTCTCTCGTGGATGGTCTCCTCCAAATCTGTGATCCAGTGGCGAAGACGGGCAATGATGCTCTCCTTCTTGTCGAGCTGACGGCGACGAGACTTGCGATCCTTCACTAGCATGGCGATGGTCTGATCCTTCTCCTTGGCGATGGCGTACTTGTGGTTGGCGTAGGCACTGGCATTGTCCAACTCCTTCTGATGGTCGTACATCATGAAGCTGAGGTGGTCCAATTGACTCTTCAGCTCGTGGTGGTATGGGGCCTCCAGCGGATGTCTCGTAACATCACGCCTTGGGTAGAACTCAAAACGGGTACCCTTGATCTGATTGATACTCTGCCCACACAGACGGGCAAGAGCTTCTTGCATGGCCCTGGCCAGTCCATCGAGCCAGTTGTTCTCTCTTAAGGTGAACTGAATTCCCTCTACAGTGGGAGGTTCAAACTTTCCTCGGAGACTTGCAACAGCTAGCCACTGTAGATCTTCTCCTTCCTGATAATTGAGCTGAGCTCCGAAGAACTCGAGATGCGGGTGCTCCAGAAGTTCCGAAAGCTTGTCCAAGTCACGCTCAAAAATGAGATCTCCTCCATTCCCCAACTGATAAAACTTGTTGTACTTCACGTCCATCTATTAGAATATAGGATGAGTAAGTTAGTAGAGTGATCAAGTGCGTCAAATTTTATGTACTTGGCAAGAATTTTTGAGGAACATGAATTTTCAGGAAAGAATCCAAGTGATAAGAATGGACATAAGTTTTTGTAAATACTCACTTCTTTTGGTTTTGAAACTAAGTTTTTGATTCAAACGTCCATTCTAACTAGGGTATCCTATGGTCAGGATGGCTCTGATACCAACTTGTCAACACCCGGATTTTTAATCCTAGATGCCTGTTATGCCATACATCGCAATACCAGGATTACCATTTTTGCGAGACATAACAGATTTGGATATCAAAGTACATCATCCATTACAAACCATACATAAGGTCTTACACCAATAAGGATCTCATGATCCAGTTCTTAATACAACTCAAGCAGCGGAATAACGTAATAGTAACGATAGCATAGGCGAAGCTCCATCTTCAGGGTCACAGGCAATGCTGACAATGGGAGATGATCCTAGTTGTTGTAACCTTCCTGCGGTCCGTCATCTTGATACTCCTCTTCATAGTCTGGCCACGGGAATAGCAGGGACAAAGCCATGAGTACTCTTTAAGTACTCACAAACTAATACTAACAAGTTAGGGGGGGGGGTTATAGTAGGATACTAGGCTCTAAGGTTGTTTTGCAAAAAGCCAGATTTACCTCTACTAAGTTCAGAAGCAAAGAAAGCTAGTTGAAAGTTTTATAACACCTAAGTGGGAATTTGAATTTCATATCACAACTCTGTTATGGTCAAGTCAAAGTAATAATTCATTTCACAAGTCATTTTGAAAACATCTGACGGGGGAACAATATGGCCACTCCAACTGTCCATAACCGCGGACGCGGCTATTCGAATAGTTTGACAATCTACAGAGATTGTACACTTTCACCACAACATTCGATACATCCATCAGGAACAATCCTGAATTCACCATACTCAGTATGCGGATAATCAATCCTAACCTTTCAATTAAACGCCCTAGTATAGGCACCTCTCCTGTGAGCTTGGCCTCCCAACCATGAACAACTGTCATCTTGGGTACTGCACAGGTGGACAATCATCACAAGGTAGCCTCAACTCAGACCTTGGCCGCGAGGGAACCCATACTAAGGTATATAAATTTCCAGTCAAGCCCTACCCAAATTTCGGGTATTGTGGTTGTACGGTAATATTGTAATGGTATCGCATCCAGACAACCATCAGTTTTATAAGGGGCTAAGGCTCATGCCTCAACATTTTCATCATCAAAATCATCTGGTGTTCGGAAACACATGTCAAAACATTTCAGTAGAATGACTCATCATTCTAAGGTTTTCATAACCATTTTCACCAAGTATTCCCATCTAAAGTTGATTAAGTTTTATACTTAGCACTAGCATCTACAAGTGGTGGTAAATACTAATGAGGGGTGGTAAACAAGTGGGGATTTTCTAAGTTCAATCTCATGCCTTAGGATGACATCAAGATTATCTAACTTAGGCCAAATTTTATGCTCTTGATGCTACCTTTAGTTAGCCTTCTAGAATCTACAAGTCACCATGTAAACTCTAAGAGAAAGATTTGATAAAGAAAATAAAGTACTTAAGCTAGTAAAACTAGGATTGGGAATTATCAAATGTATCTAACCAAGCATGCTTAATGCAATGCATAGGTTCTCTAACTTTCATAGGTGCAAGGTTTAGCTTGCAAGGTTTCAAGTATTGGCTTGCCTTGAGAAGGGAAGTGGTTGAAGTTCTCCTCGGCTTCTTCCTCGTAGTATCCTCCTTCGTCCTCGTATCCTTGGTCGGTACTAGCGTCTATAAATAAATACGAGGTACACAATCACCAAACAATACTTAACTATTTTTAAACATCACACAAAAAGTCACACTAGATGATCTAGCATCATCACTATTATCACAAGGACTAAAGCACTTGTCTTATTTATTTTATTTGAGAAAAGTAATTTCTACTCACTAAAAAACTATTTAAGATTTAATATCCTCCAACTTAAACATGGGATCATGTTGACACATGTCATCACCACATATTTCAGTACATGGGAATGTGATTTAAAGTGGTGTCACAATTTAATAATGTTTAATCTTTTTATTTTAATTAAATAAAGTGACTAGAAATTCCTATGTAGCATTCTTTTATTACTTGAACATTATTTCTGCAAGTAAACCCATATGTTTTTATATATTCTGAAAGGCATAATAAAATGTGATTTTTGAGAGTTGGAATCAACTCAAAAGCTTTTATGTTTGAATTTTGAAAAATGTTTGAATGCAGAAAAGCTTCTGCCTTGTTATTTTTACCATGGTTGATCTACAAATCCAAATGGTTTCAATCCAACAGGCTTGGATTAAGCATTTCAGTACCTTTCTAACAAAATTGGTTTCATGCATTTTGGTTCAGTGAATCAAGCTGGGTTGATTTTTGAATCTAGGTACAGAACTATGTTTGAAATTAAATGAATAAAGCTTAATTTGAATTGTTGAGTCGCGCGGGATGTTTTACTGGGCCGGCCTACTACACACAGCATGTACGCGGGATGGTTAAGTAGTTGTCCCCACGCATCAGTGAGACGGGGAGGGGCGAAGCAGTACGGGGCAAGGTGAACCGCACGATCTAACTCTAATCGAACGGCTACGGTTCATCGTCCACGTCGGGCAGCGCCGGCGACATAGAACCTTAACACGGCAGGTGGGGGTCGTGGGAGGCTCACCGGGGCTCATGTGATGGTAGGCGACGGGGGCGAACGACAAAGTCGACGACGGAGGTTCTCCTGGTACCGACAGCTTCTCCTAGGGTGGCTCCAATTGACGGCTCCCTTCTTTTCCAGCAGCGGCGGGCTCCGGAAAAATTCCGGAAATGCGCTACTCGCCTTACTCCGGGAGTGAGGTGGGGTGGTTCTGGGTGAGAGGGGAGTGAAATGGTTTGAAGAAAGCAAGCGGTGGAGGCCTCTATTTATAGTGGCTGAAGGGGACCGACGGGTGCGGGCTGAGCTCGTCGTGGTCGACGGCACAGAGGGCTACTGGCATGGGTGACGGTAGGGGGCGATGCTGATCGGTCGGAACTTCGTGGTGCTCTGAGCGGGTCCGACGGTGATTTTAATGTATCACAGCGCGCGTGGTCTGCGCGGCGGCGAACGGGCATGTCTGGCGGGGTGCTGGTGATCATCCCTACAAGCGGCAAGGGCGGCGCGCGGTTTGTGGGTGCTGGTCGAGCATGGCGCACTGGAGAGCTCTCGGCTCACGCGTAGAGAGGTTTGGCATGGGCGTGTCGTGTGGTCCAAGGGCTGGCATTGCTCGGGGCTAGGGCAGAGAGTGGCGGTGGACGGTGGGGTGCTTGCTAGACATGCTGGCTAGGCTTAGTGTTGCTCGTAGCTTGCTGTCGATAATGGGGTGGCAAGGTGAGGCTCGGCCTGCTTGCCATTGATGGCATGGTCTGGTTTACAGTGAGCTAGAGGGGTTAAACTAGTTAGATGATCTACTGAGGGTGTAGTGTGAGCTAGATAGGGAACAAGTTAGGCCAAATTTTACTGCACACTATAGTGTTTGATGTTTGTTTGATTTGTATCTGCAAGGTGTTTGATAAAATGGCTGCAAGAACTTTAAATTTGAATTTTGGATTCAAACTTGGTGGGTTTGCTAGGCACATACTAGGGAGTTTCTGGTTAGTTGGATTAGTCAAGGGGCACTGGTTTGGTTGGGTTTTGAAAATGGGTGATCTTCACATATGATAAAGATTCCATTTTGAATTGTGATTTGAATGTGGTTGCCAAATGTTTCTGCAAGTTTGAAAGGTGGGCTTTGATTTACTTTTACTTGTTCTAGCAAGGGGTGAAAAGTGTTGGAAAAGTTTCTGTTTGAAATCTTGAACTAGAAACACTCAAAGTGGCCTAGTGAGCAAGATTGGCAAAAACGACCATTTGCTTTATTTTATTTGTTTTTAATTTTATCTTGTTTTGTTTCTGCATGGAAATGTTTTATATGATGTTATTTTCATCTTTAAACCATTTCTTGCTATTTAGGTTAATCACACAAGTTCATTCATGCATTTATCAAATCATCTCATTCACACATGCATTCATATGATTTTAAATTAATCAAAGTTTTTGTTAACCCTAATATTAGTGATTAGAGTTTGATGATCCTTGTGTTATTTTTTTGGGATGTAACAGAGGGTGCAGATAGCTTCATCTTGCAATAATGATGGTATCCACTATGGCACTTATGAGCGTGAGAAACATTTAAATACATAAAACAGTGGCATCACGACCAGTGGAGAGCACTGGACAGCCAAAATGAAGAAGGTAGAGGACTATGATCATTATGGTCACATAAAAGAGGTTATTGAGTTGAACTATAATGGCAAGACTGGTGGTCGATCTGTGGTTATATTCAAGTGTTACTTGTATGACCAAGATCCGAACAAGAAAGGAGGCCCCAGAAATGATGGGAATTTCATATCGATCAATACTACTGCTGAGTGGTACAAGGAGGAACATTATGTTTTGGTAACTCAAGCTTCCAAGGTAATATTTTTGGATGATAGAGATAATAACGACTGGCAATATGTGCAAAAGATCAGGCAAGGAGAACCTATGATGTGAATGAGTATGACGAGCCAGTCACCATTGATGTTGCCCACCAAGATGATCCTAGTGTTTGTATGGTAACTGAACTGGCTGATGTTGATGAAAATTTGATTGCCAGAGGCATCTCTGCACATGATGGACAAGTAGATTTCACTGTCGAGGTTAGTGAAGTGGACAAAGATAGGAATAAACTGGTTCTACCTGATGAAATTCAGGACATGTATGATGAATGGCAAGAGGAAGAAGATCCAACCCAGTCAGAATACATGGATCTAGAACGCGGCGGTGCTAAAAGCGATGATGGTGATGATGATTAGACTGTTGTTCCAAATTATACAGTGAGATGATGAACATTGATTCGTTTTGGTTTTCTCATTTTAAAATTTATGAGACATGATGCCATTTTCCTATTGGATTATAATCCTAGACTAATTGTTTTATCTATCTAAATTGGATTAAGCTTAATTCAACAAGTGCAAACATATGTAGAACAGGTTCAGTACATTAATTAATTAGCAACCACATGACCAAGTTTCATACAGGAGGGGGTATATGCACCTCGTCTCAGTAGAGATGGTCGAGCACATTATCTCGGCATATAGGGCATCTGGTGTTGGTCTCAAACCAAGTGAAGATGCACTTGTGGTGGTACGGATGGTTGCACCCCCGGAGACGCACCGTTGTGCGCTTCGATAGCGCTTGCATGCATATGCTGCAGTGGCCATCCTCCTGCTCAACCAGGTACCAACTGTCTTGAAGCGCCGGTAGGTTCATGATGAGCCGGAGGTCGACTCTAAGGGCTAGGTGGAAGTGGAACCCATCGAGACACACACGCCTCATGCTAGAGATGATGCAGAATGTCTTAAAGCATGATGATTTCCCATTCCTCCGTCGTGAGTTGCAGTTTCTTCAGCAGCCATACACGGCCAAGAACCTTCCTCATAGTTCCCACGACCTTGCTCGCTCTTCGCAGCTTTCTGGGAGGCAGGATGAGATTCAACAACTCCTCTTCACAGGGTGTGGCCGCAACATCGCCCTCCTCCAGAGGAGCTAGGAGGGAGCCAGCCATCCTCCTGAGCTCTTACGTCCTAGAGAAGAATATATTTAGTGTCATTGTCTACGGCATCGCCTCGTCAACTAACTGCGGCTCGACGACGGAGAAGTCGATTCTGGCCGCGCAGATGCGGCAGGCATGAAGACATGGGGGCCAGACTCAATGATGCTCTCCTATGAGGAGCGATCGAGTTCCCGCGGCACCGCCATTTGGGGATTTTTGGTGTGATGGGGGTGGGGGAGGAGTGGGGTGGGGTGGGTGGATGGCTAGTCGATGGCAAGGAGTTGGTTTTTTAATTTTGGGTTCTCTGGTGCTGGCCTAGATGAGGGGGGAAGAGGCCAGGGGAAATGGGTGAGAGGATAGAGATCGAACATGGGGCCGCGGTAGATCGTCACTCTCCAACGTTAGCCCTGGCTCGTCCTCTCTCCATGGTTCTACTGTATTATTTTTAATTATTACTTTGTGAGGGATCCATGGTTCTATTTTTTAATTATTTTTTGTTGGGGCTTCATGGTTCTATTTATAGGGGAAAGTCCAAAATAAACACTGAATCTCTAGGAAAAAAATATAAATTCGAACCCCAAAACCAAATCTTGAAATTGGCACTCCAAACATATCAATTGTAGCTTCAATTCGAACCCCAAAACTAATTCCCCTTATTATCGGTAAAAGAGAGAAACTATGCAGATGTGATGATGATTCAGTTTATTTATAACATAACTAGTATAGGTACTCCACAACCATGGCAGAAACTAAATACCATACTCTAGACGGAATCAGCACACACATGGACAACTGCTTATCATACGGTTTTTTTCTGTCAAGAACCTACGACGCCCTCTACTGCGTGTGGGCACGCCCTCGCGTGTTCGATGTACTCAAAGAAGCTTCCTCTCATGGCACACCCTCTGTTCCTGCAAGTTAACCTTAGTCCTGAGGACAGTCGATCCATAAAAGTGTTAGGTTCGAAGACGCCTCCGTGCTCACATCCCGGACACTTGCCATCGGATAATTTTCCAACACATTCTAGGCATGTTGTGTGCCTATATCCAATGCACTGCTTGTGCAAGAAAAATATATTTAGCACAAAAAACAACAGTTGTATTGAACCAGTGTGACACAAAAGGAAAACATCCTGAAGAAAGAAGTACTTCACCATGTACGAAGGACGACGAACAATTTGAGAACAAAGCCTACACCTGAAGAACTGAACCGCATGACTCCGGTCAATCATAACTTTAACCCACTTGTCCACCATAGAGCCGCCACTCATGTCAATCGTAGCTTCAACTGTGGATCTGAGAGGGATTTTTTAGACCGAGCGAGACAGGAGAGAGAGAGATAGGGTTGATGAGAGCGAGCAGGAGACACTTGCAAGTTAAATAGTTCTACTACTAGTAGACTCCTCATCTCACTCTAGGGAAGCGAAAGAGAAAAAGACTGGCATGGAGATAACTAGGGAAGCGTTGTATTTCCCGAGTAGGAGTAGGTGCGAAGTTATTCTAGTTTTTAATTAATCTCTGACCTGGTGTACACGATGCTTTGACGAACTAGGGCTATGTGCAAGACTAATACAGTATTAATACTAGTACATATTAGGAAGGAAACCACTTTGGTCCTTGGCGGCAAAAAAATCAAACTTTTCCGGTTTCAAAATTTTCACATGCTTTCGAAACATCGGAAGGGAAGGTTATTCAAAAGATCTGCCATTCACAGCAGTATTACTTCTTATCTTATATTTATCTTGTCTTATATACTCTCCTAGGGTACCCAAATTCACACTTCTACTCGCTGATAGTACTAGTAGTACTCCTTATTACTACTCCATCTGTTTGCGTCCATTCTGTTGGTACTAAGAACTGGCCTAGAAAATAGGTGAGAAAATCTTGGGAACGTTTGAGATAGCCTCTTAACTACACCGTAATTCTCTCCCTTTTTTCCCACTCTTATAGGTCATGCACATGTCTTTTTTTAGGGGAAGCTTGGTGCCTTGGTCCAAGAAAGAAAACAGAAAAGGAGGTCCCCATATTTATGTAGGGTTCACAGCATAGAAAACAAAAAATTTCCTACGATGGGAACAACTATGTACCAAGATCTATCTACTAGATACAAACAACGGGCGGATGTATATCCGTAGAGAGCATACCCTTGAAGACCGACAAATCTTAACGAGTCCAAACTCGTGGTTGATGTAGACGATCTCTTGCCGATCTCAAGATCGAGAGGAAGTCCTAGCGCCACAAAACAGCAGCGCATCCGTGCTCGCACACACGTTCGAGGCACCGAGCAACCTCCGCCTCCTCGCTCCAGCGATGCAGCGGAAGCACAACTCTTTCTTGCCGAATAGCCACCGGGAACATGTATCTCGCTAGTCCGAGACCATGGGGAATAAATTCTAGAGGGGGAGAGAGATCCTTCACGAGGAGGTGTCACTTAAGTGTGTCACCCTACGGTTCGCGAATAATGCGGACATGATCGAGACCCCTCTCGGATCAATAATCAGAAGCGGGATCTGGAGACCCATACTGACTCCCACACATTCAACGATGACTTTCTTGTGATCGTCGGAACCTTTTACGCTAGTATCTTAATCCTTTTGTTTCGCGATATATTACATGTCCGAGATTCGATCATCGGTATCTCCATACCTAGTTTGATCTCGTTACTGACATGCACTCTTTTCTAGTTCCCGTGATATAACATTCTAGTGATCAAATCACTTGCTTGCGAGCTAACCAATGTGATATCACCGAGAGGGCCCAGAGTATATCTATCCGTCATCGGGATGAACAAATTCCACTCTCGATCCATGGGCCTCAACATAACACTTTATTAGTTCTGAATCCATCTTTATAATCACCCTGTTACGGTGTGACGTTTGATGTTATCAAGAAACTCTTCCGGTGTTAGTGATTGACATGATCTCATGGTCTAAGGATTAGGATCACTTCGTAAGTTGTTATAGCAATATAAACTCAATGACTTTGATCGTAATGCTATACTTCGGATGAATGTTCATCACACCATTACACTAATGTTGTGACCCCGTTATTAACAACATCCAATGTCCATGATCAGGAAACCTTGATCATCTTGTTAATCAACGAGCTAGTTTATGAGAGAGGCATAACTAGGAACTTTCTGTTTGTTTATTAAACACACATGTATTAACGTTTCCATATTAATACAATTATAGCATGCAAAATAAACATTTATCATAAACAAGGAATACGATAATAACCACTTTATTATTGCCTCTCGGGCATATTCCCTTCAGTCTCCCACTTGCACTAGAGACAATAATCTAGTTTGAGAACTTTGCGTATTGAACACTTATGGCTTTCCGGTATTCCATATACGCAATTGCAAGTGGTTAACAAAATCTACGGATCTGACGCTTCAGGTCCGTGTGTATTTGCATGTCTTTGCGTCTTCACGCATCACTCATTCTCCAATGAGATGGCATTGTATAAATTTGGTCTTTTGGTGAGATCTTTAGCTCCATGGGTTTAAATCATGTCGATAATATTTTCACACAATATATCTTTAGTGTTAGCCCGTTGCGAACCACACCTTAGTTTGATAACAAACTACTTGACACAAATTCCCTCCTTTGCTGCTACTATAGCAGTCATATACTTAGCCTTTTGTTGTAGTATTCGTCACAATGTCTTAACTTTGGAATACATCCAAATCCATCATGAAAACTCCTTTCAATTTCATTGCGCCACTCATAGTTTAAATTGAGATAAACTTATTTTGTATCTTGTGACAAAACTAGTATCAATGTAACGCTTTACAATGAACTATTTGTAATTGTTTGTCACCTCTACACAAATATATTCTTAGTTCTTCCAAAAGATCATAAGAATATCCTTACTATCGTCCAATGATCATTTTATGATTCATTCTGGTATATGCTCACAACACTTAGAGCATAGGACATATCTGGATGTGTACATATCATGGTATGATTGATCAAAACATTCTCGTGATTTCACTCATCAAGTGTCAACGCACTTGAAACTTGTTTCACTTATCAAGTGTCGATACACTTGAATCTTGATTCAATTCCTTTCCATGCGACAAGAACTTTTTCTTGTTGTTTCTATATTGAACTCCTTCAATATCTCATATATGTACGTTTGGCACAACCATATTAGCGTCACAGTCTATCCACTATAGACATTCATGCTAAATATTCGGGTTTTGCCTAAGTTTTTCATCGAAATGAAATTCTTAACCTTTGTCAATAAAAATTACATCATTTCTAATCAACAAGATGTCCTCCACATAATGTATTAGAAATATGTCTCAGCGCTCCCACTTAATTTCTTGCAAATGCAAGCATCTTCATCGTCTCCTGATGAAAACACTTTTTCATCACGGTGAAGATTCCAACTCCGCGATGCTTACTTCAACCATTGAAGTTTGCATGCCCTTTTTAGCATTCTTTGAATTAACAAAACCCTTTGGATCGTGTCATGTACACGTCCTAGGTAACCATTCTATTAAAATAACTTTGTTTTATTTATTCATCTACCATATACCAAATTATATGTAGTGGTTGCTACTTTAATCCGTCCAGACTAAATATCGCTATGAAAGATCAAATCTTGTCAAAGTCAACTCCTCGAACATTGTCATAAAATACTTTACGACATGTCGACTATTTCATAGATGTAAAACATCCATGTCTGTTTCTTTATAGATCCAAATACGACCGATAGGTTTTTACACCTTTCCGGAGGGTCTTCCAAGTTCAAAACTTGATTTCTCATGTATGGAACTATCACGGATTTTATGGCTTCAAGCCATTTAACGGAGTCAGGGCCCATCATCGCTTCTTTGCATATAGTCGGTTCATCATTGTCAAACAATAATGATTGACTCTCAAATCTTAGTATTTGATTGTTTATCCGACCGACTTGGTTCAAAAAGAACTTAGATCTCCGTGACCACAACCTTTGAGGCACATAAGCTATGAGCATTATGGCAGCCTCCGGAACCATTTTCGGCGCTGCGCAACTCGGCACATTTAGCTAATGTTCGTTAACCTTATCAAAGTTCTATTGTCCTCCCACTTAACTTTTGCGAAAAATTCCTTCTTCAAGAAACTTCACATTTCAAGCGACAAACCCTTTTGTCCTCGGTGTTATGGAGGAATAACCAATTGTTATTCGAAATAACCTACAAAGACATGCTCATCCGACTTTGGTTGTAAACATCTTACTTATGTTTAGCATACAAAAATTTAAGAAATGACAACTTGGGTTTTACCCCAAACCATAACTTCCATGGTGTCATTTCAACGGATCAAGATGGACCTCTTTTCAGTGTAAAAGCGGTAGTCTCTAAAGCTTTAATCTTTTAAAACATAATGGCAGTTTTATAAATAACACCTTTGATCCAACCATGTCAAACAAGGTTTCATTACAAATCTCAAACACTCCATACTCCTATGGTGTTTCGGGATATGTAAATCTAGGTGTTTTGCTAAACTTGCAACTCAAATAAATCCCTTTACGATAAAATCATAATTCATTTATTTTCTTGTTACACTTGTAACTCAAACAAATCTCTTATGATAAAATCATAAACCATTTATTTTCTTGTTACAATGATTTTCCACTTCATCTTGAAAGTCTTTGAAACATTTTTCAAATATTTCATACTTCTTTCTCATTAAGTGAATATTCACTCAAATTTCCGGAGAAAGCATATGAACTTGAAACCCATCGCTTACGACTACACATAATGGACTACATACATCAATATGTATAAATTCCAATAATTTAGTCGTTCATTCTTCTTTGGCCTTTGAACGAAGTTTTAATTATCCCGAGGAAAGTCTCACAAGCGTCACTTGATCAAATCAAAGACTCCAAAAATCCATGAATATGGAGATTCTTCATGTTTTCTTTCCAATATAATTTAAACGGTGATGTCACTTCGTAAGTGATCTTTCAATCATCTGTCTTGCGACATTTTAGCATTAGGTTTTATGGATGTGATTTCTCCAACTAGATTTGTAAATCATCCATCTTATATGGAATACGGTAATTATTTGAAAAACCTTTGTTCTCATAATACCTGATTCAAATAACAATTATTAAAACAAATCTTGAAGTCAAGCTTTGATGTCAACGAGAAATACAAACAACGGTTTGTTTGTTTTCGATGAACATCATCACATATTCTCTTGCTAGTTACTTAGGCCATTGTAGTTCATGAATTGCGTCGTTCTGTATGACATTTCATACCAACCAATTCGGTATCCAATACCCAAGAACCACATTGTTTAACAAGCAAAGAATACAACCATAACATGTATATCATCTATATACCTAAATTGGATATTTCCAATCTTTTCTTTTCTGCCAAATATATTTTATAGATTCTCTTTCAGCATTTCCTTTTCCTTTTTAAAAGAATCTATCAACATCAAAAGTGGCGCCATATACATGACACATAGTCCAAAGCGTGTATATTCAAATAATAATACATTTGGAACTGCACTTTGAAGTGGATCACCATCATCAAATGTTTGATGTTCTTTCAAAAATCCATTCTTTAGTAATCTTTTAGTGTAGTAAACACTTTACATACATCTTCTATTCATCCTTATCATGACGACTTTCATGAGCAAGCTACTGTAGCTTATAAAGGTGAATCGTGAGTATAACGTTACTTTCCAAAACCCTTTTGGATGATTAGGATGTCTAGCATCTCCAACCTCCGTAAATTCTCATCCAATATGAGAACATATATTATACTCTATCATATTGCAACCAAAACATTGTTTCATATATCGTTATATCTGCCACACATGATGGTTTCTGAAACAATTCTTTCAGCTCCTAGATAAACTTGATATTAAAACAATCAAGAATCGTGGAGGCAAACATGATACTTAAGATACTAACACTGGAATTGTTACTCTCGATTTAATACCAATTATTAAATCTCACGGAGTAAACAGAGTTTTCTGAAAGTTTGCAATAGGACTTTAAACTTTAGATTGACACTCAACACAATACGATACCAGTTCGTAAAGTATATATCCAGAATTCTATAGTTCTATTATCTCAATTACAACTATGCATAAGGTGGTGAACGAATGCCAATGACTACAACAAATTATGCAAATTCACTTTGATTTAATTTATGATAAATTGAGTTCTACTAATCCAAATTAGAAATGAACTCCCACTCAAAAACGACATCCCTCGTGTCTTTTTGGTGATTACATGAACCAAATCCACTACACCAAGTCCGATCATCACGTGAGTCGGTGTAGCTTCAAAGGCGAGCATCACATGGTCATCATATCAAAACATATGACTCATGCTTAACCTTTTGGTCCGTGTTCCGAGGCCTTGTCTGTACATGCTAGGCTCGCCAAGTAAGAACCTTAGTATTCGCGTGTGTAACTGTCTTACACCCGAAATATGGTCGTGGATCCAAAAACACCCGATCATCACGTGATGTCTTGGAGCGACGAGAACATAATCGATGCATACTAAAGGAAGAACACATTCTTATCTTGATATTTAAATGAGGGATCATCTTATTATGCTAATAAAACGCCAAACAAGCAATATAAGATGCAATCAAAACATCACATGTTAATAAGTGAAATGATATGGTTCCCGCATATGATGTCCATCATGTGCACCGTGGTATGATCACTATCATACCTTTATGTGTAAGGCCAAGGTCTATGGAACTTACACGCTATGTGTGTTGTATGAGTATCATCTCATACTTCTACTTACAACGTTACCATATCATAACACTAGCCCAGCAACAATCTAAACTAGACGCCTCTAATTTATCTATTGCAAATTTTACGTGGCTTAGGGCTTTCGAAGATAGAACCGTTCTTACCTACGAACATGAACCACAACGAGGATAACCAAATTGTTGACAACTCGTTTCAAATTAGATATTGACTATAGTAGGAGAGAGAGACACCCGCTAGCCACTTATGCAAAACTAGTTGCATGTCAAGCGTGGAACTGGTCTCATGTGCGAGGACATGTAAAGTTTGTCCGGGCCACTTCATCCCACTATGCCACCAATATCCAAAGTACAACTAAGAAGCAATAAAATGATCATCATTGCCCACATACTCATATGTGTACTACCCGTGCAAAGTATCTACGCATAGATCCGGCTCTGATACCACTGTAGGGTTCGCAGCATAGAAAACAAAAAATTTCCTATGATGGGAACAACTATGTACCAAGATCTATCTACTAGATACAAACAACGGGCGGATGTATATCTGTAGAGAACATACCCTTGAAGACCAACAAAGCTTAACGAGTCCAAACTCGTGGTTGATGTGGACGATCTCTTGCCGATCTCAAGATCGAGAGGAAGTCCTAGCGCCGCAAAACAGCAGCGCATCCGTGCTCACACAGACGTTCGAGGCACCGAGCAACCTCCGCCTCCTCGCTCCAGCGATGCAGCGGAAGCACAACTCTTTCTTGCCGAATAGCCACCGGGAACATGTATCTCGCTAGTCCGAGACCATGGGGAATAAATTCTAGAGGGGGAGAGAGATCCTTCACGAGGAGGTGTCACTTAAGTGTGTCACCCTACAGTTCGCGAATAATGCGGACATGATCGAGACCCCTCTCGGATCAATAATCAGAAGCGGAATCTGGAGACCCATACTGACTCCCACACATTCAACGATGACTTTCTTGTGATCGTCGGATCCTTTTACGCTAGTATCTTAATCCTTTTGTTTCGCGACATATTACATGTTCGAGATTCGATCATCGGTATCTCCATACCTATTTTGATCTTGTTACTGACATGCACTCTTTTCTCGTTCCCGTGATATAACATTCTAGTGATCAAATCACTTGCTTGCAAGCTAACCAATGTGATATCACCGAGAGGGCCCAGAGTATATCTATCCGTCATCGGGATGAACAAATTCCACTCTCGATCCATGGGACTCAACATAACACTTTAGTAGTTCTGAATCCATCTTTATAATCACCCTGTTACGGTGTGACGTTTGTTGTTATCAAGAAACTCTTCCGGTGTTAGTGATTGACATGATCTCATGGTCTAAGGATTAGGATCACTTCGTAAGTTGTTATAGCAATATAAACTCAATGACTTTGATCGTAATGCTCTACTTCAGATGAATGTTCATCACACCATTACACTAATGTTGTGACCCCGTTATTAACAACATCCAATGTCCATGATCAGGAAACCTTGATCATCTTGTTAATCAACGAGCTAGTTTATGAGAGAGGCATAACTAGGAACTTTCTGTTTGTTTATTAAACACACATGTATTAACGTTTCCGTATTAATACAATTATAGCATGCAAAATAAACATTTATCATAAACAAGGAATACGATAATAACCACTTTATTATTGCCTCTCGGGCATATTCCCTTCAATTTATTCTTTGTAACGGAGGGAGTAGGAGTACTGGAGTGGTACTCCGTACTTCTCCTTTGCAAAAAGCAATTCAACTTCTCCTTCATGCTACTCTTCGGCGAAATTTCTTTATTACTCGAAAGGCATGTTCCCCTCACAAATACTTAAAGGAATCCTGGTGGATTGGTTGCGTCATCCTCGGAGGTATGCTTCGGCTCGAGGCCAGTCCCGGGAATAGTTCACCCGCTAGGAACATGTCTCCGTTGGAGCCGCCTTTGTTGGGCGCCTGGACGCCCGTGGTAAACGTGTGATGTCCATGTCATCCGACGACGCGATTTTGGTCCCCCTCGAGGGTACCGATCCTACGATGGCCGCATCACGGAGGCATCAACACGGCAGCCGAAGAAAAGTGGACCTCTACAACCAAGCGTTGGTGTGCTTCCACTTCCACTGCAACGGAGCTGCGCCCGGGGGGACGCTCGGGATGGACATCAACCGTGTCCAAGTTAAGACCATGCGAGACAGCGGACAAGCCTTTCGCTGGGAACTTGCGGCCAGCGAGCATGCGACCGGGGGACAACTCGGGTGGGCGCCATGGCCGTGGCAGACGACCTGCTCCTGGGCCCCCTCTGACCTATCGATTCTATGCTAGCCCTTGCTTACGAGCAGGACATGCTCTAGTTCGATCTCGAGCGCAAGGAACCTGCGGCCGACGGACGTGCAGCAGGGGGAATTGACTCTATAGGGGGCAGGTCGACCTCTTCAGGGCCTTCACCTGACATTAACAAGGTACATCAGTGACTTCAATCCTCACAATTGCTTCACATCCTTATGTGCTCCTCTACTCCTTCCTAACAATCTTGTCCCTTTGACTATGATCAACAGTAACGAGGGTGCTTTTTTTTCTGTGTGTGGCAAGCAGTTTTACTAAGAGTATGGACTACTTTTCCAAGATAATTTTTTGGCCCCTTGTGAGAATTGTATGGACTTGGATGTAATTTTCTATTTTTTATGTGCTTGATGTAACCTTTAATTCCACTGACCGTGTTGATTGAAGCATGTTGCTGTTTTGAGACCTACCCTGGTTAAAATATGAAAAGAATGCCAAATTTTAGGATTTTTCAAGCTTTGTAACTAAAACTTTGCACACTTAAATGATTGTATGTCAATAATATAATATTAGGCAAAACATGAATACATGTGAGCATGATAGACTATTACTCTAGAAAATTTCAAAATTCTTCCGAAATTCAACCACTATTAATAACCATAAACACAAGTTTCAAAAATGCACAAAAGTAATAATAATTACATATAGTTACACAAACCACCTTGCGGTGACTATAGGCCCTAGCGCGATAATTGAAGCATCTCACTCCTCTAGGACCAATGGTACCCCGGTTCCCAAAATTAAATAAAGAACGCCACCACCCCAATTTTCAGACAAAGTGTACCATGCTCTCTTACAATTTCCGAGTTTTAGGATTTTTCAAGCGGTCATAGAAAGGTTTTTCATTTTATTAATGTTTAATATTCTTACTTTTTGATGAGGTTGATGCGTCGTGATACTAGATATTGTATAGTTTAATCTCTAGGTATTGTATATGCTAGTAGATGACGTGTCACTTTGTTATACCTAAGACTCGGTTATACTATTGAACTTCCTCCCGCGCACTTCTTGTAGATTATTAAATTAGACCTATTTCGACATATCGACATAAAGTCGTCTGAGTGGGTGAAATTAGGTAGAAAATGAAGCTTGAAAAATATAACATGTAAATTATCCAACCACTTTATGTACTATAAAATAAATGGCACCTATGAACTCTACTTTAGCCATATTAACCATACTTCCTTCTTAAAAAAACTTTTACTTCTTCACCATGCTAACTTTTACATGGGAAGAGGGCTCTATTTATCTGGCATGTTCGGCAGCCGCATTGGTGTGTAGTAGGAGGAGTAATACATAGGAAGTAAACCACTTTGGTCCTTGGCAGCAAAAAGATTCAAACTTTTCAGGTTTTGAAATTTTCACTTGCTTCCCAATTATCGGGAGGGAAAGGTTATTTAGAAGATCGGCCATGCGCAGTAGTACTTATTATCTTATCTTTTTCATCAAAAAAACTATAAAGTGTACCGATAACTTTGAACATGATCCGTTGGATCAATACTGGAAAATTCAAACATTGCTAACCATTGGATCTTCTTTTCCGTTCTTAGCATCTAGAAGATTCTATTGATAGTCTTTATCACAATGAATGCTAGTATGTACAAACCTCAAAACACACTTCTGTGCATAGTTTCAGGGATCTTGTGCTAACTACATGGACTTGGATGTAATTTTCATTTTTTATGGGGCCCTCGATGCGACTCGTACTTCCACCGACCTTGTGTTAATTGAAGCACCTCGCTCCTACGGTACCTACCACAGTTAGAATAAAATGCAACCACCCCAATTATCACACGAAGTGGACCACGGTTTCTTATAGTTCTTTTTTTCAAGCTTCCTAGCTAACTTCGCATGCTTCACTGACTTCTTACCGATTTAATAGAATTATTAGGTCAGACCTGATCTACAAGTAAGCGCAGTACATTGCACTTGAATTAGATGTCTTTTCTAAGTTATATGGGTGCATCTTCTTCTCGTAAAATAATGTCGTCTGTGTGAGTTTACAGCTATCTGGAAAAGAACATTCTCAATTTCTCGAGTGATGACGAGATTGTTCTTTTATGTAAAGAAAGCACGAAGAATATGGATCTGAATGCCACAAGCTAAGCTTCCTAAAATATTAAGTGGACCAACATGTTTTACTTACAATTCCCATGTTTAATGTTATGAGTTTTCATACTTTTTCCTAGCAAACTCTGCCCACTTGAATGACTTTGTGTCGATTTATCGAAATTAGGTCAAATTTGAACTAAAAGTAAATTGTAGGTTGCTTTGAAAGATTTGTGAAATTTTTGAAGGTAACCATCGAGGGTTCATTTAATATATCTCATACCACCACCGAGAATTTTGACAACAGCTTAAACTTCTTACTAAGATTTTGCATCATGACAATTTAACAAAATTAGGTCAAATTTGAGCTACAAGTAAGCGCGATGGATTTCTCTCGAATTAAATGTCATTTCATGGGTAGATGAGTGCATCTTCTCGCATTAAACAACACCGTCGGTGTGAGTTTCCAACTATCAGGAAATAACATTCTAAATTTCCACAATGATGACGAAATTGTTCCTTTTTCCAAAAGAATGTCTGAAGAATATGGATATGAATGCCACAATCCAATCTTTGAGACATATATAGTGGACCATCATGTTGTACTTACAATTACCATGTTTTATGAGTTTTCAAACTTCGTCCTAGCTAACTCTATCCACTTGAATTACTTTATGTCGATTTATTCAAATTAGGTCAAACTTCAACTGCAAGTGAACTGTAGATTGCATTGAAAGTTTTACGAATATTTTTTGGCGGTAACCATGGGGGTGTCATTTAATATATGTCTCACAAACCACACCATCGAGGGTTTTGACAACAGGTTTGACTTCTTGCTGAGATTTTGCATCTTGACAACTTAACGAAATTAGGTCAACCTTGAGATACGAGTAAGCACGATATATTGATCTTGAATTAATTGTCTTTTTCGAAGGTAGATGGGTGCATATTTTTGGACATAGCAGACCATGCATGTTTTATTGCGATTCCTATGTTCTATGAGTTTTCAAGGTCCATAGTTATATTAACCCACTTAAATTACACTACCCCCTCCTATTCAAATTAATGTTTGCCAAATTGCGGATAAATTCAACATTTGCCACAAGGTAGGACCCACATAGCTTGGTCGTATTGCTCGATGCAATAGATAGGAGAGAATGGAAATGATTTTTCTATTCTCTATGGGCAACCCACAAGCTTGAGGTATAAATTTATTGCCTCCACAATATACTATTATTTTACTTAATGTGTACTTTTCTCCTTTTTTACACATTGCCGATGCCCTAAGGAAAAAATCAAATAATGGGCCCACTTGGCAGTGTAAAACTCCTAAGCATAAGTTAGCCTCTTCTGTTTAGTGGGTCCCAGGAATCATCTCGCTACAGTGGGGATTTTTACTCGTAGTTGGACATATGCTCACATCTGTCCATGCGTTGTACATGCAGAGAGAATAAAACGTAGGCAGGGGAAGAGGGCCGCAGCAAATAGAGAAGAGGAGTTTAAGGCGGTGCGAGGTCAGAGCATTTATGATGGGTTCCTAACACGAGGAACTCCTGCCGCCTTATAGTGTACTCACTCTACTAGTACAGTACTAGTAAATTTCAGGACCTATGTACGCAAAAAGTGTGTTTTCTCTCTCCTTCGTTGCCTCTTATCTCTCCCCGCCCCTCTCCCCTCGCGCACCGGCCTGGGTGATCTCTCCCTCCTCCACAGCGTGGCGTTGCGCACGTGTGCCTTGGTATGGTGGCTCTGTTTTTTTGTTAGAGGGCGCAACTATGTTTCTCTGGTGTGTTCGACAGCCACATTTGTGTGGAGTAGGTAGGGTGTCAAGTGGGATCCCACCAAAATCCCACTTCTAGTTCTTTTTCCAAAATCTAGTGTAAAATTTTGCTCAAAATTTGAACTAGATTTTAACAAATGAATTAGAAGTGGGATTTTGGTGAGATCCCACTTGACACCCTAGGATTAGTATAGTAAGGAAACCACTTTGGTCCTTGGTGGGAAAAATATTCAAACTTTTCAGGTTTCCAAATTTTCACTTGCTTCCCAAACATCGGTAGGGAAAGGTTATTCAATAAGACCGGCCATGCGTAGTAGTACTTCTTATCTTATCTTTCCATCAAAAAACTATATAGTGTACTGATAACTTTGAACATGATCCGTTGGATCAAGACTAGCAAATCCAAACATTGCTAACCGTTGGATCTTCTTTTCCGTTCTTAGCATCTAGAAGACTCTATTGGTAGTCTTTATCACAATGAACTCTACTATACACAAACCTCAAAACACTCTTCAGTGCATAGTTTCAGGGATATTGTGCTAACTGCATGGACTTGGATGTAATTTTTATTTTTTATGAGGTACTCGATGCAACTCGTACTTCCACCGACTATGTGTTAACTGAAGCGCCTCGCTCCTACGGGACCTACCACTGTCAGAAGAAAATGCAACCGCCCCAATTATCACACGAAGTAGACCATGGTTTCTCTGTTTTTCAAGCTTCCTAGCTAAGTTCACACGCTTCACTGACTTCTTGCTGATTTAACGGACTTATTAGGTCAAACTTGATCTACAAGTAAGCGTAGTACATTGCACTTGAATTATATGTCTTTCTGAGGTAGATGGGTGCATCTTATTGTAGTAAAACAATGTCATCGGTGTGAGTTTCCAATTATCTGGAAAAGAATATTCTCAATTTCTCGAGTGTTGACGAGATTGTTCTTTTACATAAAGAAAGCCCGAAGAATATGTATCTGAATGCCACAAGCCAAGCTTCCTAAAATATTAATTGGACCAACATGTTTTACTTACGATTCCCATATTTAATGCTATGAGTTTTCAATCTTCGTCCTAGAAAACTCTGCCCACTTGAATGACTTTTATGTCGATTTATCAAAATTAGGTTAAATTTGAACTAAAAGTAAATTGTAGGTTGCTTTGAAAGATTTGTGAAATTTTTGGAGATAACCATCGAGGTGTCATTTAATATATCACATACCACCACCGAGAATTTTGACAGCAACTTCAACTTCTTACTAAGATTTTGCATCTTGACAATTTAACGAAATTAGGTCAAACTTGAGCTACAAGTAAGCGTGATGGATTGCTCTTGAGTTAAATGCCATTTCATGGGTAGATGAGTGCATCTTGTAGCAGTAAACAACACCATCGATGTGACTTTCCAACTATCAGAAAATTACATTCTAAATTTCCACAGTGATGACGAGATTTTTTCCTTTTCAAAAAGATAGTCTGAAGAATATGGATCTGAATTCCACTATCCAATCTTTCAGACATACATAGCGGACCCGCATGTTGTACTTACCATTCTCATGTTTTATGAGTTTTCCAATTTCGTCCAAGCTAACTCTGTCCACTTCAATGACTTTATGTCGATTTATCGAAATTAGGTCGAACTTCAACTGCAAGTAAACTATAGATTGCGTTGAAAGTTTTACGAATATTTTTTGGAGGTAACCATGGGAGGGTCATTTAATATATGTATCAAAAACCACATCATCGAGGGTTTGGACAACAGGTTCGACTTCTTGCTGAGATTTTGCATCTTGACAACTTAACGAAATTAGGTCATATTTGAGATACAAGTAAGCGCGATAGATTGCTCTTGAATTAATTGTCTTTTTCAAAGATAGATGGGTGCATATTTTCCGGACATAGCGGACAATGCATGTTTTATTGCGATTCGTATGTTTTATAAATTTTCAAGGTCCGTAGTTACATTAACCCACTTGAATTACACTACTCCCTCCTATTCAAATTATTGTTTGTCAAATGGCGGATAAGGTCAACATTAGCCACAAGGTAGGCACCGCATATCTTAGTCATATTGCTCCATGCAATAGATAGGAGAGAGGGGAAATGATTTTTTTATTCTATATGGGCAACCCACAAGCTTGAGGTATAACTTTATTTTCTCCACAATATACTACTATGTGACTTAATTTGTACTTTTAACCTTTTTTGACACATTGCCGATGCCATAAGGAAAAAGCAAATAATGGGCCCACTTGGCATTGTAAAACTCCTAAGCATAAGTTAGACTCTTTAGTTTTGTGGGTCCCACAAATCGTCTCGTTACGGTGGAGATTTTTACTCATAGTTGGACATATGCTCACCTCTGTCCACGTGTTGTACATATGCAGAAAGAACAGAACGTAGGCAGGGGAAGAGGCAACAGCGAAGAGAGAAGAGGAGTTCAGGGCGGTTCGAGGTCAGAGCATTTATGATGGGTTCCTGACATGAGATACTCCTGCCACCTTACAGTGTACTCACTCTACTAGTACATTAGTAGTAAATTTCAGGACCTATGCACGCAAAAAAGTGTGTTTTCTCTCTCCTTCGCCGCCTCTCATCCCTCCTCCACAGCGTGGCATTGCGCACGTGTGCCTTGGTACGGTGGCTCTGTTTTCTTCTTTTTTTAGAGGGCACGGCTCTGTTTCTCTAGTGTGTTCGGCAGCCGCATTGGTGTGGAGTAGGTAGGGTGTCAAGTGGGATCCCACCAAAATCCCACTTCTAGTTCATTTGCCAAAATCTGGTGTCAAATTTTGAACTAGATTTTGAAAAATTAATTAGAAGTGGAATTTTGGTGAGATCCCACTTGACACCCTAGGAGTAGTACATAGGAAGGAAACCACTTTGGTCCTTGGCGGCAAAAAGATTCAAACTTTTCAGGTTTCGAAATTTTTAGTTGCTTCCCAAAAATCGGGAGGGAAAGGTTATTCAATAAGACCGGCCATACTTTGTAGTACTTCTTATCTTATCTTTTTCGTCAAAAAAACTATATATTGTACTGATAACTTTTAACATGATCCGTTTTATCAAGACTGGCAAATGCAAACATTGCTAACCGTTGGATCTTCTTTTCCAGTCTTACTATCGAGAAGACTCTATTGGTAGTCTTTATCACAATGGCCGCTAGTATGCACAAACATCAAAACACACTTCAGTGCATAGTTTCCGGGATCTTGTGCTAACTGCATGGACCTGGATGTAATTTTCATTTTTATGAGGTCCTCGATGCAACTCGTACTTCCACCGATTGTGTGTTAACTGGAGCACCTCGCTCCTACGAGACCTACCCAGTTAGAAGAGAATGCAACAACCCAATTATCACACGAAGTGGACCACAATTTCTTATAGTTCTGTTTTTCAAGCTTCCTAGCTAATTCACACGCTTCACTAACTTCTTGCCGATTTAACGGACTTATTAGATCAAACTTGATCTACAAGTAAGCGCAATACATTGCACTTGAATTAGATGTCTTTTCTGAGGTGGATTGGTGCATCTTCTTGTAGTAAAATAATGTCGTCGGTGTGAGTTTCCAACTATCTGGAAAGAACATTCTCAATTTCTCGAGTGATGACGAGATTGTTATTTTATGTAAAAAAATCCCGAAGAATATGGATCTGAATGCCACAAGCCAAGCTTCCTGAAATATTAAGTGGACCAACATGTTTTACTTACGATTCCCATGTTTAATGCAATGAGTTTTCAAACTTCTTCCTAGCAAACTTTGCCCACTTGTATCACATTATGTCGATTAATCGAAATTGGGTCAAATTCGAACTAAACGTAAATTGTAGGTTGCTTTGAAAGATTTGTGAAATTTTTGGAGGTAACCATCGAGGGGTCATTTTAATATATCACATACCACCACCGAGAATTTTGACAACAGCTTCAACTTCTTACTAAGATTTTGCATCTTGACAATTTAACAAAATTAGGTCAAACTTGACCTACAATTAAGCGCGATGGATTGCTCTCGAATTAAATTTCTTCTCGTAGTAAACAACACCATCGGTGTGAGTTTCTAATACGTTGGAAACGTATCTATAATATTTGATGCTCCATGCTTTTTTTGCACCAATTATATTATGTTTTTGTCTACACTTTGTGGCATTTTTATGAATTTTCTATAACTAACATATTAACAAGTGCCATAAAGCCAGTTTCCTATTTTGTGCTGTTGGTGGTTTCAGAAAAAACTAGTAAAGAAATATTCTCAGAATTGGACGAAACAAAAGCCAAAGTTCTTATTTTTCCTGACATGCAACGGACTCCAGAGGAGAGGGGGAGACGCACCCCAGGGCGGCCACACCTAGGCCAGGCACGGCCAGGGGTGGCGCTCTGCCCTAGGGTTTGGGCCCCCTGGAGCTCCACCGACCTTGCATATTCGCCTATATAATCCTCCCGAGACAAAAACACTAAGTACCCGATCAGAATTCCATGAAAAAGTCCATAGCCACCGCCACCGCCGTCCCTAGATAGGGAGGGATCTAAAGCTCTTACCGGCACCCTGCTGGAGAGGGGAGATCATCCCGGAGGCTTTCTTCATCACCATGCCTACCCCGGAGTGATGTGTGAGTAGTTCATCCTTGGACTACGGGTCCATAGCAGTAGCTAGATGGTTATTTCTCCTATTTGTGTCATCATGTTTAGATCTTGTGAGCTGCCTTTCATGATCAAGATCATCTTATTGTAATGCTACATGTTGTGTTTGCTAGGATCCGATGAATATTGAGTATTATGTCAGATTGATTATTGTTCTATCATGTCTATATTATTTGTGATCTTGCATGCTCTCCGTTGCTAGTAGTTACTCTGGACACGTATTTTCTTGTGTCTCCAAGAGGGACTATTTAGGATCGATAGTAGGTTCATGCCTCTAGTAATCTGGGAGAGTGACAGAAACTTCTAAGATTGTAGATGTGATGTTGCTACTAGGGAGAAAACAATAATCCTTTGTCCAAGGGAAATTGTATTGTTTACATTACACACTTTGCTTAATGCCATTATCTGTTTCTTGCAACTTAATACCCGAGGGTTGTTCGGATGATATCCCGGAGACTTATTATTAGTCATATATGTAGTTGGATTACGGTCTATGTATCATGTTGTAATGCCCAAGGGAATCTCATAGTGATCATCATGTCATGTACATGCATTGTTATGCATTCTCTATTTGTCAATTGCCCCGCTATAATTTGTTCTCTCAGCATGTTATTTATCTTATGGAGAAACACCTCTAGTAAACTATGGACCCTGGTCGATTCCTTTCCACTGATATTTCATCTACTGTTTACTGTTTACTTTCTTCCACACTAGTGAGCTTCCTTTCCACTGATATTCCATCTGAAATTACTACAAGCAATTACTTTCTTCCACACTATACGTTTAATCCTTTTTTTAGCAAAACTAGTGAGCTTGACAACCTCACTTATAAGTTGGGGCAAAGTATTTTGGTTGTGTTGTGTGCAGGTTCCTCGTTGCTAGAAACACCTTCGGAAGTGGTTTCTTTCTCCTACTGGTTCGATAACCTTGGTTCCATAACTGAGGGAGAACTTGCTGCTGTGCTCATCATACCTTGCTCTTTGGGTTCCCAACAGGCTCTACATCAACTGAGCCATCTCAAGATTTTCTGGCTCCTTTGCTGGGGAGATTTTTGCAAGGGGAGTCTCTCACTACCAATCTCTTTACTTTTTTTTGTTTTGCTTTGTTTCTTTTGCTTTGTTTGGTTTGCTTCTTTTTATCAAAAACATAAAAAATTTAGTTCCTACTTTGGTTGCTACTTTTGCTGGCTTGCTTTAATCTTGCAAAAATGACTACCCCTAAAAATACTAAGTTGTGTGAATTCACTAGCACAAACAACAATGGTTTCATTTGCACACCTATTTGTCCACCTATTCCTGAAGCTACTTTTTATGAAATTAAACCTGCATTGCTAAATCTTGTTATGAACGAGAAATTTTCTGGTGTTAGTACTGATGATGCTGGTGCTCACCTTAATAATTTTGTTGAACTTTGTGAGATGCAAAAATATAAGGATGTAGATGGAGATATTATTAAGCTTAAATTGTTTCCTTTCTCTTTAAGAGGAAGAGGTAAAGATTGGTTTCTATCTTTGCCTAAAAATAGTATTGATTCTTGGATTAAATGCAAAGATGCTTCATTGGAAAATTTTAGCCTCCTGCTAAGATTATATATAGGAGAAGTGACATAATGAAATTTAAACAATTTGATAATGAACATGTTGCTCAAGCTTGGGAAAGAATGAAATCTTTAGTGAAGAATTGTCCCACTCATGGACTGACTACTTAGATGATTATCCAAACCTTTTATGCAGGACTTAATTTTTCTTCAAGAAATCTTGTGGATTTGGCTGCTGGAGGTACCTTTATGTCCTGGATGATATCATGATTAATTATTCTAAATGGCACACTGAGAGAGCTCCACAAGGTAAGAAGGTAAATTTTGTTGAAGAAACCTCCTCCTTGAGTGATAAGATTGATACTATTATGTCTATGCTTGTTAGTGGAAAAGCTCATATTGATCAAAATAATGTTCCTTTAGCCTCTTTGGTTGCTCAAGAAGATCAAGTTGATGTGAACTTCATTAGAATTAATAATTTTAGCAACAATGCTTATAGGAATAATTTTGGTAATAATAATTATAGGCCATATCCTCCTAATAATAACAATAGTTATCATGGTAAATCTGGAATACCTAGCGAAGAAAAGATTTTGGAAGTTGAAAGATCCACTAAAAACTTCATGCAAATGCAATATGAGCCAAATAAATTATTCACTAAAACCATTTAGGAACAATCTACCATTTTGAAAAATATTAGTTGTCAACTTGAGAATTTAAATAGGGAAATTCCTGGTTTGCAAGAAAAAAATGAATGCCAAAAATAATATTTCATATTTGTCTAAAGCACAATCTTCTTTTATTATTAAAATGGCTGCTAAACCTGAAAGTATGGATAATCCCTTTGCTGCTACTAATTCCATTCAAGTTAGAATTGATGAAAATGTTAGGATGTTAGCTGAATTGCATGCTAGGTGGGAAAGAGAAGATGAAATTGCTAGAAATAATAATATGACTAAAATTTGTACCATTACCACCACTAGTGATGTTGATGCTAGCAAACCTCCTACTATTAATGGTAAAATAATTGGTGTAGACAAAGTCCCCATTCCTTTTGCAACATTGCCTAAAAATGCTAAAAAAAATCGAAATATGGGAGACAATAGTTCTACTACCTTGAATGATAATTTTTATTTTGATCTTGATGGTTGCAATATTTCTGAAGTAATTTTGTTCTTGCAAAAGCTTGCTAGAAGTCCTAATGCTAGTGCTATGAATATGGATTTTACAAACATATTACAAATGCTCTCATGAAGTTTAAAGAAGAAAAATTGAAACATGAAGCTTCTATTCCTAGGAAATTAGAAGATGGTTGGGAGCCCATCATTAATATGAAAGTGAATGATTTTGATTTCAAAGCTTTATGTGATCTTTGTGCTAGTGTGTCTATTATGCCTAGAAAAATTTATGGTATGCTTGATTTACCACCATTGGAAGATTGTTATTTGGATGTCCATCTTGATGATAATTCTAAAAAGAAACCTATAGGCATAATTAATGATGTTCTTATTATGGTTAAAAATACCTTTGTACCTGTTGATTTCTATGTTTTGGATACTGAATGCAATGCTTCTTGTCCTATTATTTTTGGGAAGACCTTTCCTTAGAACTGTTGGTGTCATTATTGATATGAAGGAAGGCACCATTAAATATTAGTTCCCACTCAAGAAAGGTATTGAACACTTCTCTCGAAAAAGAAAGAATGTTGAATAAAAGATCAATTTACCAAGTGAATTACCCATAATAAACGCTAGATAAAACATGATTAGAATAATATGCAATATACTAATCATGTAAAATAGCGAATACATATTAAGGCATATAACCAAACAGATTGCAAGGCGTACGACTTTAGATGCGATCAGAACAAGGTTAAGAAAGGAAATATACACAGCAGTAGCAGCAGAGGAACCGCCGGCGTTGGTACCGTCGTTAGCCATGTCGTCAAGGAAGAGGGTGCTGATGTCGGGGAAGAAGTCCTCGTCGGGGAAGACGTCGCCGCAGTCTCTATCCGTGAGGGAGTCCGTGACGAAGCCAGTAGTCGCGCCGATAGCGCTCCCCAAAAACCTTATCGCCCTTCTCCCGTACAGGACTTGAAGCAGCTGGGTCTTGGAGGCCTATTGTCCCGGCTCACGGTGCACGCCGCAAGACGGGATGGGGAAGATCTAAGTAGCGCAGTGCTCTGGAACTGGAGGTGCAAAGGATGTGTGGCACTGTGTTTGAGAGTAGGCACGACCTCTCTCTTATATAGGCACACAGATGGGAAGGCAGACAGGCTGCGCAGGAGATGAAATGAACGGACAGAAGTTGAAGCGAACAGGCGGCAGCCCACCAGACCACTCAGTTCGTATTTACTTAGCTCGTATTAAAAGTCCGCTCAAGAAAAACGTTTTATCTTTTGTACAACTTTTCATATACCATTCATGCGTGGCAAAATAAAGCTCGGCTCGGCGATATTCCCACAACCCGCGGAGTGCGTGCGTCGTGATGTGACGAGGCGAGGTGAAGCATGGCGTGGCGAGGCAAGCGAGGAGGAGGAGCGCGCGTGTATATGTATTCTCTTCTCAAGCTCGTACAAGTGGTGGAAGATCTCACCTTATAAGCTGGTCCAACTTCCACTCAACAAGCAATGTGGGACTAAACATTTGTCCCAACTCTTGCCTTGCATGAATGGGCCAAATGGGCCTCTAGGATTTCAGGAATTTATTGGCATATAATAAATGGGCTGGTCCTATTTAGGAAAAAATTCCAACAATCCCCCACCAGATCCCAGAGGCACATGAAGTTTGCCTTTGGTTCCAAAACATTGTTTATATACCGATACTATAGTGGAGACTGTTAAGTTGAACTTCCACCTAGAGCTTTATGTTATACTAGGCTGCAACTTGTACAGTGGACTATGCCTTGAACTGCAAGTTTGCTGCGAACCTAGATTCACAAAAAGTCTTGACCGATACTAGTCTACCGTGGGACTTCCTCGCGGGTGGAGCTTATACGTCATACTCCATGACCTTTCATGAGTTTATTAGAGAGCACCCTACTCTCATAGACTGTGACGTTTTAACGTCAGAGTCATATAGGTGTGTTCTTCAAAAGATGTTCTGCATGACAACATCTTTGCTTAGGATAAGCCACTTAGAACAGATTAACATAATAAATCAACCTGCCGTGCAGAATAGGAAAGTATTGCATCTTTATGGAGTGGTGTTTATTAAAGTAGGGATACTTTCCTCTCAGCTAACCAACAGCTTGTCTCCCAATTCTAATTCACGGGATCTCCAATCACATAGAGTGGTTTACCGTTATGGAAAGCTCAATTTGTGGGTCTCATACCCATCTCCTTCGACGCATTTTCTATCACATTGCGTGATAGACCCTTTGTGAAGGGATCTGGCAAGTTTTTAGATGTTTGGATATAATCCAATGCAATAACTACAGAGTTTCTCATTTTCCTGACAGATTCTAGTCTCCTCTTCACATGTCTTTATGACTTCGTATTATCTTCAGAACTATTTACCTTGAAAATCACAGTTTGATTATCGCAGTACATAAGGATTGCGGGTATCAGTTTTTCAACCACATGTAAGTTCATCAAGAGTTCACGAAGCCATTCTTCTTCAACAGTGGTTGTGTCTAATGTTGTGAGTTATGCTTCCATAGTTGACCTCGCTAAGATGGTCTTCTTACAAGACTTCCAAGAAACAGCGCCACCAGCAAGTGTGAATACATATCCACTTGTGGCCTTTATCTCGTCAGCATCAGATATCCAATTTGAATCACTATAACCCTCTAGTACCCTCGGATACCCGGTATAGTGTATGCCATAGCTCGCAGTGCCTTTTAGATAGCGCATAACTCTCTCAAGAGCATGCCAATGATCATCTCCTAGATTTGAAACAAATCGACTGAGTTTGCTTATAGCAAAGGCGATGTTAGGCCTCGTGGCACTAGATAAATACATAAGCGAGCCAATAATTTGAGAGTATCTTAGTTGGTCTCTAGCATTTCCTCGATTCTTTCGAAGCAACACACTAGGATTATACGGTGTAGGAGAAAACTTGAAGTCTCTATACCCGAAACGACTCAAGATCTTTTCCACATAGTGGGACTGAAGCAATGTAATCCCGCCATCATCATCTCTCAATAGCTTGATCTTCAGGATGGCATCAGCTACTCCCAGATCCTTCATCTCAAAGGAACGAGATAAGAAATCTTTGACCTCCTTAATTACATTAAGGTTGGTTCCCAAAATCAGTATGTCATCAACATACAAACAAAGGATGACTCCCTCACCCCCACCATGGCGATGGTACACACATTTATAAGCTTCATTTACAACAAAGCCTGCAGCAGTTAAAGTTCTTTCGAACTTCTCATGCCACTGCTTAGGGGCTTGTTTTAGACAATATAAAGACTTCAACAACTTGCACACCTTTCCTTCTTGACCATTTACCACAAAGCCATCTCGCTGATCCATGTAAATTTCCTCATCCAACTCTCCATAAAGAAAGTTGTCTTAACGTCCATTTGATGAATGAGAAGACCATGAGAGGCAGCCAATGATAGTAATACTCGAATGGTGGTCAATCTAGAAACATGTGAGTAAGTGTCAAAGAAGTCTTCACCTTCCTTTTGAGTATATCCCTTGGCCACAAGCCGTGCCTTGTACTTCTCAATAGTACCATCACGTCTAAGCTTTTTCTTAAACACCCACTTGCACCCTACAGGTTTGCACCCATAAGGGCGATCAATGATCTCCCATGTTCCATTAGCTAAGATGGAATTCATCTTACTATGGACGACTTCCTTCCAGTAGTCAGCATCAGGAGATGCATATGCTTCTGAAATGGAAGTGGGAGTGTCATCCACAAGGTACACAATGAAATCATCACCAAAGGACTTTGCAATCCTCTGTCTCTTGCTGCTTTTAGGAATTTCATTATCATCCTCCTTAGGACTTTCAGAGTGTTCAATTGGAATGGTAGGTTCAGAGAATGTAGCAAATTCCTGATTAGATGAACTAGGTATCTCCGGATTTGATGAGATAGGTTTATCTTTCATTGGAAAGATATCCTCAAAGAAAGTCGCATCAGTCGACTCCATGATTGTACCAACATGAATGTCAGGCACTTCAAATTTTACTATCAAGAATCTATAACCAATGCTATGAAAAGCATAGCCCAGAAAAACACAATCAATGGTTTTTGGTCCAAGCTTGCGCTTCTTGGGGATTGGTATACACTGGTGGAAAACAGGGCTGTTGTCCCGGGCCGCAACGGGCTCAAGTCCTGGTTTTGGGCCCGGGACTGCGAAAACGGGACTAGAGGCCCCCCCCCTCTAGTCCCGGCTCGCAACGGCCCGCGACTGATAACAGCCACGTGGTTGTTTTAGCGCCGCGGGGGGTGGAAACCCTCTAGTCCCGGGCCGTAACACCACCCGGGACTAAAAGCTTTCCTGCCGCGGCAGAGAAATACCACATTTCTCTGCCACGGCAGAGATTGTGTATTTCCTTTTTTTTGCCATTTCGTTTCTTTTTCGTTTTGTGTTTCACTATAATTCAAACATATATTTCAGTATACATATTATACGCTACTACATACACACTACACGTCGATGCATTTATATAATTAATCGATCCCTTGCAAGCATACATATAATCAATCATATCAAAAGGAAGAAATGTTTTGAAATTACAAGGTCATTGATGAATATATATATCATACGAGCTACATGGAGATGACTAAGGCAAATCGAGTTCCACGTCATCCGCATAATGCTCTTCATGTACATCAAGGACTTCCTTCATCATAAATCCCGCCAGCTCCTCTTGAATTGCTCTTATGCGCTGGTCTGGCTCTAGTTTCTCCCGCAAATCATAAATATAATGTGAGTCAACTTTCCGCTCACTGGTCAACTCACGGATGTACTCGCAGACGTAGTATCCACATAAATGAGTTCCCGGTGGCTGCTATAAACTCTTCGCCATTTTATAAGTTAGCTCCTCTTTGAATGGAACTGGTATTTTCTGTCTGAACCGTGTCCAACACCTGCTTGGCAAAGAAAATGAACAAAGGAGTTATTAGTTACTTGATATCAGGAAATGAATGAAAGAGGACGATATAATGCGATAATGATTGAAATTACTTATGGAGCATTACTTTCATGTCGTTCCACTGCTCTTGGTCCCAACTTAATGAGTCGTGGACTTCAACTAGGGAGTTGTCAACTTGAATGTTTAGCAAGATCCAGTGGAATCTGCGGACGTTTACATAAGCATACATGCATATATAGCTCATCGAGTAAGCAAAAATAAAATGTGTACAAGATATAAACACTCAGTTGAAGTTGTAAGGAAATAGTATTTCCTTATCAAAATTATTCTCGGTTAAGAACCTGCACAGGTCTTCCTCCATGTCCTTGGGGTGATTCTTTAACGTATATTCATTAACGATATATGGGTCAATGAACCCAACGTCGTATCTTCTAGCTCTTTTGCATTCAAGCATCTTCATTCTGCAGAATATAATATCATCATACAAAAGGATATATATAGTTAGGATAATATATTAAATGCAATGAACGAGCTAAAGCTGCAAACTTAATTATAGAATTTTTTTTGAGGGTAAAACAGTAGGGCAAAATACCCCACTGCAATTTTTATATATCATAGAGTGTTACAAAATATTTACAAGCTTAATCCACCTCAAAAGAGGGATAACAGTCTAAGCAGCTATCTGCTGTCTAAATTATTTTCAATCCAATCTTTGAGGCCCTGATAATACTTCTTCTTAATTATATACAGGACCCATCTTAATTCCTGAGCGACAATAGCTCTCCATTCCTCAAGCGAAGCATGCTTGTTGTTGAAGATTTCATTGTTTCTGCATATCCAAATGCCCCAAGCTCCAAGTATAATAATTTCTATTGCAAAAGGGACTTTAAGATCTTTTTTAATAAATAACTTATAGACAATAGCAACCAATGATAGATTTGTCGAGGGCGCGCTGGTTGTATAACTGAAACAGTTCGGTCATTTGAACCTGTATCGAGTATTGTTTGAAGTGATGCTCCAATCTAACGTCCACCGGAAACCAATCTTTCTGATGCTTTTTTTGTGCTTGCGACATGTACCATTCGTGCAGATTTCGCATATGTGTGGATAGACGCGTGAGCTCCTCATTACTGACTAGAGGCTCCCCTTGGACATACTGTCGTACTATCTGACCCACTGGCGTATCTTCATAGCCTAAATATTGACCAAGAGACATATTTGCTTCAGTAGCAACTGCTTTGGCCTGCAATACAGTGATGCCCATTAGTGCAGCATTAGTACGGGCTCTGGGGTCCATTATTTGCATGTCCATATCCATTTCAGCTCTGAAGGCCTTGTCGAGGTCAGAAATGACTTTGAGCGGGGCGACCGATTGATTCTTCTATGCTCCGAGCTGGGCAACTTGCTTCCCGCTTTTTGCACTTGTGATTTTTTTCTTCTGTGCTTGCTTAATAATCTCCCGGTCATAGTCTGATTCCAGATTCATCGATATTTGGGATGGTTGCTCTAGAAAGGACTTAGCCCACTTTTTGATTTTTTTGTTATACCGGCTTTGGCTCAGGCTTTTTGGGTGCAAAATGCGCCTTAACTTGGGCAGCCACATCCGTGATAGTTTCCTCATCGGTCTTGTATAAGGTCTCTTTGGAAGAGCCGGCGGGATATCGACTATCTTCGGTGTTTGACCTTTCTTCGATGTGGGGCACGGGGGACCGTCGAACTTCCGTTTCTTCGACGAGGTAGTAGTATTGCACGGAGGCGGAGGCGGAGATCGAGTTGATGTACTCCTGCTGCGGCGATCGTCAGCGGGGCAGGGTGGACTTGGAGGTTGGCAATAATCGGGTTGGGGTGGACTTGGAGGTTGGCGATAATCGGGTTGGGGTGGACTTGGAGGTTGATGATATTCGATGCGGGGTGGATTTTCCTTGGAGTCGGTGGCCTTGGCGCCGAGCCTAGAAACTTGATGTACTTCTTATTCCATAGAATGATGTTGCGCTTGACATCTCCTAGTTTCGTAAGGCCTTCAGGCGTAGCGATTTCAATCTCTATGTCCGCAAAATCCTCCACTATGTCATCCACCGTGACACGAGCATAGCCTGGTGGAATCGAAAGTGAATGGTGGAGTTCTCCAGGTAGACAAGGTAAAGCAGTGCCGATCGCCACCTTGAAGGACAGGTTGTTCATTGGCTGATGTAGCTCACATTGTGCCATGTCTCTGACATCATCCACAGGGTAGTGTGGAGCCGGTGCATCATCCAGCAGTGCTTGATCATTAGCACGGACCTCCGTGGAAGCCACGCTGCTTCTCCGTTGGCTAAGATCCAATGCAGGATCATCAGACCGCGGGTGAGTTGACGACGGCGGCCTTTGGCTAATTTCATGCATGAGGTTCTTCAGATCAGATAGGTCCTGCTCTACCCTGGAGATCCGGTCTGCCTCCCGGTTCTTCTTTCTCAGACGGCTTCTGTAACTGGCATTGTACTGAGGAAACCCTTTCTTCCACGAGACACCAACGCCTTTGCCTCGTGTTCGTCCTCCCTTTTCAGGATTCCCTAGGGCGCGTGTCAGCTCGTCGTTCTCTCTCTCGGGACGGAACAATCCCAATTGAGCATCGTTCATTGCTTGAATAAGGTCTTGGGAGAGTTTTAGAATTTTATCATGAAATAATGTCTTCCCTGTTTCTGGGTCCAAGGATCCCCCGTGCCCGTACCACCAGTGCTTTGACCTCTCGGGCCATCCATTTGTACCAAGAGTGACGCCTCTAGTCCTCATTTACTTATCCATAGTTTCCCACTTAGGGACGACACTCTTATAGCCACTTGTCCCCATTTTATGATGGTATTTCTTGTTGGCAGCATTTAACGCGTTCTTTGCCGACTTTGCCTTTGCTTTATCAGATTGCTTGTACTTTACAAAATCGGGCCACTATTATCTCAACTTCTCATTTACTCCTTTTAAGTATGGAGTTTTCTTTTTCGCAACATATTTCGCGTATAAACTTTTCTTGTGGTTCCGGTACAGTTCAGCCATCTTGCTTAGTGCCCACTCCTTGACTTTCGCTCTATTTTCAAGCCCACCCGGCCTTGGGGTAATACCATCTACCTCAAATTCCTCATACTCTGGAGGTAGTATGTAATGCGTTATGAGCTTCTGCCAAAGGTCATCTTTGGCATCATCGGTGACATAGATGGTGGATTCTTCACCAGCTTTCTTTGACTTATTCCATTCTTGGATGGTGATTGACAGGTTGTCCCTAACAAGCACCCCGCATTGATTTATAAACATCCTCCGGTGCTTCTCTGGAGCAGTCGGTTCACCATCATCATCTATTTCTTCGATGGTGAACCTCTGATTACCATCCAACTTTTTGTTCGGCCCTCGTTTCGTTCGAGCTGTCGATTGCTTCGATCCGGTGGGCTAAAAGAATAAGAGAGAGTGATTAATATATATCTAGATCAGTTAATGAATAGAGGTAACACGAGACTTTATATATATATGTACCTCGCCAGATCCTGTCGAGGGGCCATCATTATTGTTGTTATTTGTTTGCCCTTCGTCCATCTGGTCTTCCCCTTGGTACATTAGGTTTTCCTCTAGTCCATCACCGGATGGATTCAGATACGAGGATATCTCTTCCTCGAGCAAAATATCTTCGACGCCGTAGTAATATTAAGAGGAATTTCACCTCTTATCATGCCCTGAAGAAAACCTTCACCGATGCGACCAGGATCTTCGGATGGATCCATGACTTAATTATCTATAACAAAAAGAGAGTTCAACAGGTTAGAAAAAACAATAATCCTAATAACTAAAACAATATAATCCTAATTATAATAATCCTAATATTATTTGTGCTAAAACAATAATCATAATAACTTAAACAAAAAAATAACCCTAATAAAACAATAAATAAAACAATATAATCCTAATAAATAAAACAAAAAATAACTAAAACAATAATCCTAATCCTAATTCTAATATTTTAATTAAAACAATAATCCTAATACTAAAACAAAAAACCCTAATATAAAAAAACTATAGAAACAAACTATAACAAAAAACCCTAATAAACCTAATTATAATAATCCTAATACTAATCCTAATAACTAAATCTTAATTATAATAATCCAAATTATAATAATCCTAACTATACTAATTATAATAATCCTAATTATAAACCTAATTATAACAATCCTAATAATTTTAATTATAATCCTAATTATAATAAACCTAACTATAAAAAAACTATAACAAACTATACAAAAAACTAACAAAAAAAACTATAAAAAACCACCCGCGCTCGATCGAGCTCACTGACGAGGGGCGGCGAGGCGGCACGGCGGTAGCGAGGCGGCGAGGCGGCACGCGCGCGGCAAGGCGGCGTCGCGCGGCAGCGAGGCGGCACGCGCGTGGAGAGGCGGCCGGCGTCGCACGGCGGCGAGGATGCGTCGGCGCGGAGCGGCGCGGTGGCGAAGCGGCACGGCGGCGGAGGAGCGGAGGGGCACGGCGGCGGCGGAGCGGAGTGGCACGGCGGCGGCAGACGGCACCTCCCCTGCATCGTCTTCGATGCGTGTCTGTTTGCTTCGTCTTCTTTGTTGCGTCGAGGAATGCCAAGTGCTGGGCAGGGGCGGTGGCGCGCAGAATATATAGGGTCACACCTTTAGTCCGGGCCGTGGCTTAACCCGCGACTAAAGACCCCCCTTTAGTCGCGGGTTAAGCCACGGACGGGACTAAAGGGTTTTTTCGGCCGCTTCGTTTTTGCGCGCGCAGGCACCCTTTAGTCCCGGGTCCAGCCACAACCAGCGACTAATTGTTTTTTTGTAAATTTTCTTTTTTTTTAATTCAAAACTAATATAAAAACTTTGGAAAATCATATCTTTTATTGTAATAATCCAAATAAAACAAATAATATGTCTATTATTATCAGAAAAATATAAAGAATCTTAATATAATATCCATTTATCTGTTTGCATCATTTATAAATTATTTCATTTGTAAATTTTCTTTTTTAATTCAAAACTAATATAAAAACTTTGGAAAATCATATATTTTATTGTAATAATCCAAATAAAACAAATAATATGTATATTATTATCAGAAAAATATAAAGAATCTTAATATAATATCCATTTATCTGTTTGCATCATTTATAAATTGTTTCATTTGTAAATTTTCTTTTTTTAATTCAAAACTAATATTAAAACTTTGGAAAATCATATCTTTTATTGTAATAATCCAAATAAAACAAATAATATGTCTATTATTATCAGAAAAATATAAAGAATCTTAATATAATATCCATTTATCTGTTTGCATCATTTATAAATTATTTCATTTGTAAATTTTATTTTTTTAATTCAAAACTAATATAAAAACTTTGGAAAATCATATCTTTTATTGTAATAATCCAAATAAAACAAATAATATGTCTATTATTATCAGAAAATTATAAAGAATATTAATATAATATCCATTTATCTGTTTGCATCATTTATAAATTATTTCATTTGTAAATTTTCTTTTTTTAATTCAAATCAAATATAAAAACTTTGGAAAATCATATCTTTTATTGTAATAATCCAAATAAAACAAATAATATGTCTATTATTATCAGAAAAATATAAAGAATCTTAATATAATATCCATTTTGTCCCGATTGTAGTCACAAACCAGGACTAAAGATATTTCCCACCGCTTCCCGCCAAGTTTTCCCGCCCTTTCCTTTCTACGAGAGCTTTTAGTCCCGGATGTAGTCACTAACCGGGACTAAAGATATTTCCCGCCATTTCCCAAAGCTTCACGCCAAGTTTTCCCGCCCTTTCCCTCTATATTTAGGGTGATCGCGCCATGGCTATCCACACATCCACACCTTCCTCTCTTAGAACAATGGACAACGCCTACTGAGCCATTCTGACCCTCGAGGAGACCGAGGCGCTGTGCGCCTCCAACTACCCTTGTCAGCCGGGCTACTGGCTGGATGCTGAGCGCTGGAGGGGTTCCTGTCCCTCCTGTCCCTCAAGGTTCCGCACGCCAGGCGGCCATCACAAACCACTTCTACCACGAGCTCACGACGGAGCAGCGGATGGATCCCGACAACTACGACACCTGGAATGCCTTATTCGATAATAGGCTGGAAAGGGAGCTCGCCAGGTATGAGGGTGATGGCCCGCCCCCGGTGAACCACAACGAAGCCGGCCGTCGTCTGTGGTGGGCGAACCGTACTATCATCAGAGTGATGCGCTACATCGCTGGGGGAGACCATCCTCGCCTACGGTGCCCACGAGTCCACCTGCCACAGAGCCACAAAAAGGCCCCACATCGGCCCAGCGGTAGCGGCATCGTCTTCCAGGAGACCCCTCCCCCACCCGCCGTGAATCCGAGGCTGGAATGGCCCCTGGTATATGCCATGGATGGGTTGAGGATCCCCGGAGTGGCAGGTGACGATGACGATGACGAAGAAGACCCTGAAGCTGCGTACTATAGGACTAGGCATGATTATGACTAAAGGGGGCGACTTTAGTCCTGAGTGTTAGCTAGTCCCGGTTTGTCCCGGTTTTTAATATTAATAAATGTCTTGAGTGTTACCTAATAAATAGAGGGAAATGCCTATAAAGAGAGGGTTCATCTTTAGTCCCGGTTGGAGAAATCAACCGCGACTGAAGGGATTGCGGCAGACTAGGCCAGGCAACACTAATAATAGGGGTGAGTGTCGACATTATGTCGTGCGTCTTGTACCTTGTCCCGGATGGTGTCACCAACCGGGACTAAAGATGAACCTTTAGTCCCGGTTGGAGACCCCAACCGGGACTAAACATGAGTCAGCACTAATAATAGGGGTGAGTGTCGACATTATGTCGTGAGTGTCGACATTATGCCGAGCTGCTTGTACTATAAATAGGCATCCTTGTGAGGCATCTCCAAGATGGTTTTCGAGAGCAGGAACACCACTACGGCCAGTTTCAGTGAGATGCCGACGGAGCCCAGTCCTCCGGCATCTCCGAGAAACTGGTCATAGAGGCACTCCCTAATATGTGAAATTTGTTAGCTCCCAGGCGTATTGATCTAGTTAGAGAAGTTACAAGCTGCAAGATGGTTTTCGAGAGCAGGGACACCACTACGGCCAGTTTCAAGGAGATGCCGACAGAGCCCAGTCCTCCGGCATCTCCGAGAAACTGGTCATAGAGGCACTCCCTAATATGTGACCTCACGCGTTTGGAGATCAGATCTTAATGGTAAGTATGAATCGGGACTAAAGGCCCTCCTTTAGTCGCGGTCCAGCCACAAAACGGGACTAACACACTCAATATTGTTTGCAGACAACACTATAAAAATGGACACATGGAGCATCTTCACTCATAAAATGTTACAATTATTACATATCATTTCTTCGCTTGTGTTCCTTTCTGATCCCATCGTATCCATGGAGCATCTTCATTCTTTAACATGATGCTTGGGTCATCCTTCACCATGAAGGGCAGAATTTCATGAAACTTATCACAATCTTCTGACATGTCTGTCTTGTCCTCCACTCCCACGATGTTTATTTTTCCTGAAAGAACTATGTGGCGCTTTGGCTCATCGTCTGATGTATTCTTTTTCTTATTTTTTCTTTTTCTAAGTTTGGTAGACGAGGTAAACCCCATAAAAAGGGCGGATGCGCTCGGGGACTCGTTCAACCCTCAATCAAAAAACACTTGACAAGTCAGAAAACAACACGATATCTCATTAATAGCATGTTGCAATCGTCACAAAATACAAAGTATGCCCAATGGCAGAACTGCTACTAACGCCCCAGGGCAAACTATTCTACTCCGCAGGCTTCGACGGCGACTCGCCAGCATCCTTGCGATTGCGAATGAAGGGCGTGTACGGGTTTGACGGGTACGTCGTCAGCTCACCCGCCATCGCCGCATGGAAGGGTTGCTCGATCTTGAAGTCCTGATGCTGCGGCTCGGGGTCGTTAGGTGCGACGACCGTCTCCTGGTAAGGAAGAAGGTCGCCCATCGCCCAGACACGTTCGGAATACACCGCGGCGCGGTCCGTCAATTTGAGCACCTCAGAGATCTCCACCGATCCAGTCGACGACGAGTAGCCACTCGTCACGTCGTCCAGGTCGAAGTCCTCCGGGAAGTGAGCGAGCCCAAGGCTAAGCACCGTCGCTGCTCCACGTCGGAATGCCGATCGCGTCATGAACTCGACGACCGACGGCGCCTTCTCCAAGTACCGCCACACCTCGACGAGATCGCTGGGAATTACTTCCGTGGGCGACATCTCCTGGAGGTATGCCCGGATGCACGTCGCCGAGTCGACAAGCGTAGCCACACATTGCCGCGCGTTGAACGAGCTCGCCTCTTCCGCGCTATCAAGGATACGACCTGCGGATAGAAGATAACAGTGAGTACATCGGATATTACAAAAATGCACATGCAACAGGCAGGAGCAGACACACTCACCAATCAAGGGACGGGAGAGATCCGTGATGAAGCTCTGAAGAGAAGTGTAATCATCCTGAAGCCCAGCAACAAGGGCGTCAGAAACCTTACGTTCTTCCGCGGCGGCTGCGGCCTTGGATCGACCACCCGCCGAACTCGCTTCCTCTTTCGCTTCCCTCAGCTCGCGCTCGAGGTCGGCGATCCGCTTCTCAGCCGAGCTCAACGCCGATTGAGCTGCTGCAAACTCACTCACTGGGACAAGTCCTTGGTGGGCCTCCTCTGCCTTCGCAGCAATTGCCTGAAGCCCCTTGTTCGCCTCTTGGACGGTGGCCAGTTCCTTCTCCGCGCGGTGTTTCGCAGCAAGCCGGTCAGCTGACTCATGTTGCAAACCCTGCACACAATTCAAACAGTTAACAAAAGCGGAATCCTAAGTGCCCACCCGCTGAAATTCAGCGAGTGTGCACTCGGGGACTGGCAATCGAAAAATCCTAAGTGCCCATCCGCTGAAATTCAGCGAGTGCGCACTCGGGGGCTGGCAATCAAAAAATCCTAAGTGCCCACCCGCTGAAATTCACCGAGTGCGCACTCGGGAACTGGCAATCAAAAAATCCTAAGTGCCCACCCGCTGAAATTCAGCGAGTGCACACTCGAGGACTGGACGCGAAAAATAAAAACAAGACACTAAAAGAATCAGACCGCTGCAACACACCGGCCTGATCCTCGGGGACTGGACATACCTGGATGGCTGCGCCAAGCATGCCATGAAGTTGTATTGCATCCACGGACGCGAGAAGAGCCGGCGTGTGCCCGCGACGCTGCTCGACCTCCGTATCGGCGACCCCAGGCGCATGGCTCGAGGGCGAGGTACCACTCGCTGTAGCCGCTTTGGCCATGAAGCACGGGAACGTTGTGATGGAGGCACCGGCACCAAAGGAGGCCGGCTCGGCTGCCCAAGGCGAGGGAGCACCCTCCTTGGTGGGTAAGGCCGCCTCCGCTACGGGTTCACTCGGCGCGATCACCGTGTCGTCAGATACCGTGATGACTTCGTCGCCCTTGGCCTTCTTGGCGCTATCCGCGGGGATGACGACCTCGTCCGCCTTCCTCTTCCGGGAGGGATCCTCCTCGCTGACGACGGGTGGCACCTTGGCCACGGTCGTATGGCCTATCTTCTTTGCTCCGGTCCTACAAATTAATCGCGTGAGCAAGATAATCCGAGTACAATGAAAGACAAAAGTAGGTGAGAAAAACTCACTTGGTGACTGGAATGAAGCGTAGCCCCGTGCGGATGCTGGCCGGCTTCTCCAGTTCGGGGCCCAGTCGGCGACTGAGGCCCATCTCCAGGACATCGCGTGCCCAAGACATGAACGGTTTCTTCATTGTCGAGGCTCCGGCCGGAGCTTCCGAAACATTTTCGGCAGGAGCATTCTTGGGCGGCGAAGCTACCGCGACCGGAGCGGCCCCCGACGCAGAGACTGGGGCGAACGGTGGAGGCATCGAGGCCAGAGGCACCTCATTCAGGACGGCGGTGATATCTGGCACCGTCGCCATCTGGGGGGCTTCACCCCTGGCCAGGCTGGTGGCGTCGGAGCTGCTTGGCGAATGAGGCAGAGACGCCTGTTTCGCTGGCTTCGCCTTCTTCTTTGGAGGGGACTTCACCTCCTTCTTCTTCTTCTTCGATGGAGTGGCCTCGCGACACGAGCTGTGCTCGGGGAGCTCGTCGTCATCATCGTCATGACGCTCGAGGATCTTGCTCGCTTCGAGCTCACGCTGTCTCTGTCCACGCGTTTTCCGGACCAGCGGGGCGACCTCTTCCTCAGATTCGTCGTCGTCGCCACTCCCGTCACTCTCGATGCCTCCCCTCGCTGGAGGCGATTCGCCCACCTCCTGGATGGACGAACTCGAATTCTCGTCGTCCGCGGGCAGAAGCCACCTTTCAACCACTTGAAATAGCTGCAATAGGCATAAATAACATCAGTATGACCACGACTGTATTTAACTACGACTGCGAGTGACAAAAAGATGACTTACCGTTGGGGCTGGATGCTTCGCGGTGTAGGGGGCGACCCCAGCCTTCGCGTCGAGGTACGTCGCCTGGGTGATCTTCTTCAGCTCCAGGAGGTAATCCTCGAGTTGCCACTCGACAAGGCAGGACTTCGTTGAGTCCTCCCGGCCCGCGTACTCGTACATGTAGTGGTCGCGGCAGGCCAGGGGGACGACTCGCCGCCCGAGCCAGCAGTTGTACAAATTGATGGGCAGGATACCCCTCTTCTTCAGGCCACGAATGGTCTGAAGCATTTCGTCCACGACCATCCGCTGGTCTGTTGGAAGCTTGCCGACTTGAAGTCGGCGTGGTTCGGGCCGGTCGGCGGAGTATCTTGGGATCGCCACCTCGCCGTCTAGTGTCGCCTCGGTGACATAGAACCAAGAATTCTTCCATTGGCTCGCCGCCTTGGCAGGTAGCATCAGATCGAAGAAGGAAGCCTTCGATTTCAGTTGAAACGTCAGGTCGCCCGCGGCGAGCATTGGGCCACCCGCTTCCTCGCGACTGATCCGCCCGTGGAATAGATCTTGCCACAGGGGGAAGTAGGGCCTGTAGCCCAGGTAGCACTCGCAGAACGCCATGAAAATGGCGAGCTGCTCGATGTTGTGTGGGCCCAGTTCTGATGGTTGGATCTCGTAGAAGGCACAGAAGCGCCGGAAGAAAAGAGATGTTGGGAATCCCAGCCCCCGCTCTAGGTGGCTGGTGAAGCAGATGAACTCTCCCTCGCGCGGGTGCGGGGTCACCTCTCCGGCCGCAGGGATGCGCCACCTGCCGGCGCGCAGGATCCCCGCCTCCTCGAAGGACGCCAGTTGCGCTCTCGTACACTTGGATCTACCCCAAGGCTCGGTGGAGGGGCCATTGGCGGAAGGATTCGTGGGGGTCGGAGGATTTCGGGTCGGCTGGATCGCGATGCGGAGGAAGGCGAAGGTGCGCGCAATCGGAGGAAATGACGAGGAGGTGGTTTTCCGATCGTTTACCATCCTCTTTATATAGCGGTTGTTACCCGCCAAATCAGGGAGCCGTTACTATGCGGTGATTACGCCAAAAGTTACCGTTGGATTACCCCAACGGCAAGTTTGACTGCGTTTGGACGGTCCAACTTCAGCCAGTCAGCTCGCCGACCTGCTCACTACAAACAGTGACTAAATATTTTGCCGACCCGATCGCCGAAGCTGCGACTGGAATGACTAGTTTCCTCCTTTACTCAGGAGCCCGCCGCCGATTCGACTGGATGCCCGCATTGAAAGCCGTATACTCCGACTGCCAGCAACCACCTGCGCCCAATCAACGACGGCCTCGGGGACTAATGATGGGGATATGCCTACCGGGGTATACCCAGCAGGACGTTTCCGACTGGCCCAGGAACTGGCGAGTGGGCCTGCAAGACGGCGACTGGATCAAGGCCCGGTGTGAATCCAAGCGACTGGAAGCTGAAGGCCCAGGCGAGAAGATAGGCCCAGTCGGATTAGGTTAAACAAGTACCGAAGCCTTAACTGATTCAGTTGATATATGTAAACCCTAGGGGAGGTAAGTATATATAAACCTCCCTACAGGGCGTGTAGAGATACGTTCCATCATACACCCAAGCGACTCGCCGCCTAGCCGCCGAGCTTGCCCATTGTACCACCATCATAATACAATCTAGCAGGAGTAGGTCTTTACCCTCCGGGGGGCCGAACCTGGGTAAAACCTTGTGTCTCCGCCCTCATCTCGCACCGCAGATGGCTGGCCGCCCTTGCCCCTCGTTCTACTACTCGCTGCCGATTGCAGCATCTGCCGTGACCATTCCCACGACATGTCCTTCACATAGAAAACCTGAGCCACATCATTGGCTAGGACGAATGGTTCGTCTAAGTACCCAAGATTGTTGAGATTCAACGATGTCATTCCGTATTTCTTATCTACCTCAACCCCTCCTCCTATCACCTTGACCCATTTGCACCGAAACAAGGGGACCTTAAAAGTAGGTCCATAGTCAAGTTCCCATATCTCCTCTATGTAACCATAATATGTGGTCTTTGACCCATTGTTGTCTGTGGCATCAAAGCGGACACCACTGTTTTGGTTGGTGCTCTTTTTATCTTGGGCTATCGTGTAAAATGTATACCCATTTATCTCGTACCCTTGGAAAGTCGATATAGTCGAAGATGGTGACCTAGACAACAAGTATAGCTGATCTCCAAGAGTGTTGTTTTTTATGAGATGTTGCAACCAACCGCCAAAACTCTTCATGTGTTCATCTCTAATCCAAGAGTCATGCTTTCCAGGGTTGTTGGAGCGTAAGATTTTCTTGTGTTCCTCGATATATGGGGCTGCCAAGATAGAATTCTGTAGAACGGTGTAATGTGCTTTGGTGTAAGAATGTATGTCCCTACATATTATTGATTTCCTTCCTAGAGTACCCTTTCCACTCAGTCTCTCCTCATACCGCGATTGAGGAAGACCAATCGGCTTAAGGTCACGAACGAAGTGAACACAAAATTCAATGACCTCCTCTGTTCCATAGCCCTTGGAGATGCTTCCTTCTGGCCTAGCACGGTTACGAACATATTTCTTTAAGATTCCCATGAACCTCTCAAAGGGAAACATATTGTGTAGAAATACAGGACCGAGATTGGAAATCTCTTCGACTAGGTGAACCAGCAGGTGAGTCATAATATTGAAGAAGGATGGTGGGAACACCAACTCAAAACTGACAAGACATTGGACCACATCATTCTGTAACTGTGGTAGATCTTCAGGATTGATTATCTTCTGAGAGATTGCATTGAGAAATGCACATAGCTTCACAATGGGTACTCGAACATTATCTGGTAGAATCCCCCTCAATGCAATCGGAAGCATTTGCGTCATAATCACGTGGCAGTCATGAGACTTAGGTTTTGGAACTTTTTTTCTGCCATATTTATTATTCCCTTTATATATGACGAGAAGCCAGACGGGACCTTAATACTGCTTAGGCATTCAAAAAATATTTCTGTCTCTTGTTTGGTAAGAGCGTAGCTGGAATGACCTTGAAACCATTCTGGATGCAGGCCATCTAGGTCTTTCATACGTTGATGGTCCTTTTGTGCTTCCGGTGTATCTTTTGTCTTCCCATACACGCCTAACAAGCCTAGCAGGTTCACGCAAATATTCTTCGTCACATGCATCACATTGGTTGCAGAGCGGACCTCTAAGAATTTCCAATATGGTAGCTCCAAAAATATAGATTTCTTCTTCCACATGGGTGCGTGTCCTTCAGCGTCTTTCGGAACAGATTTTCCTCCAGGACCCTTTCCAAAGGTTACCAGTTGCTCCTAATCTTTGACCATATCAAATATATCAGCACCAGTACGCTCCTTAGGCTTCGTCTAGTGACATGCCAGACCGTTGAAATGCTTGCCTTTCTTTCTTAAGGGATGCTTGGCCAAAAGAAATCGACGATGCTCATTGTATACATTCTTCTTACAATGTTCCAAATATATACTTTCAGTCTCATCTAAACAGTGTGTGCATGCATTGTATCCCTTGTTTGACTGTCATGAAAGGTTACTAAGAGCAGGCCAATCATTGATTGTTACGAAAAGCAATGCTCAGAGGTTAAATTCTTCCTGCTTGTGCTCATCCCACACGCGTATCCCGGGTTCGTGCCACAACTGTAAAAGTTCTTCCACTAATGGCCTTAGGTACACATCAATGTCGTTGCCGGGTTGCTTCGGACCTTGGATCAACACTGGCATCATAATGAACTTCCGCTTCATGCACAACCAAGGAGGAAAGTTATAGATGCATAGAGTCACGGGCCAGGTGCTGTGACTGGAGCTCTGCTCCCCAAAGGGATTCATGCCATCTATACTTAGACCAAACCTTAAACTTCTTGCGTCATCTGCAAAGTCCGGGTACTTTCTATCGATTTTTCTCCATTGCGACCCATCAGCGGGGTGTCTCAACATCCCGTCTGACTTACGTTCCTCTTTATGCCATCGCAACAATTTGGCGTGCTCTTTGTTTCTGAATAAGCGTTTCAACCGTGGTATTATAGGAGCATACCACATCACCTTCACAGGAACCCTCTTCCGGGGCGGCTCGCCCTCAACGTCACCAGAGTCATCTCGTCTAATCTTATACCGAAGTGAAGTGCATACCGGGCATGCATCTAAATTCTCATAATCCTCACCGCGGTAGAGGATGCAGTCATTAGGGCATGCATGTATCTTCTGAACCTCTAAACCTAGAGGGCAGACAACCTTCTTTGCTTCGTACATACTGGCGGGCAATACATTATCTTTTGGAAGCATATTCTTCATCATTTTCAGCAACTTTTCAAATGAGGAGTCAGGTATAGCACACTCAGCCTTCCATCGCAGCAATTCCAGTGTGCTGCCCAGCTTTTTCAGACCATTTTCGCAATTTGGGTACAACAACTTTTTGTGATCCTCTAGCATGTGATTGAACTTCTCCCTGTCCTTTTCAGTTTCACAATCTCTTTGTGCATCGGCAATGGTCCGACCAAGATCATCATCGGGTTCATCATGTGTCTCTTCTTCATCCTCCCCTTCAGCATCCCCCATGGAAGTATCTCCGTACTCAGGGAAACCATGATAGTTGTCATCCTCCTCCTCTTCTTCATTGTCTTCCATTATAACCCCTCTCTCTCCGTGCTTGGTCCAACAATTATAACTCGGCATGAAGCCGGACATCAATAGGTGGTTGTGAAGGGTTTTTGAGTCAGAGTAATCCTTCTGATTCCTACATCCATTACATGGACAGAATACAAAACCATTGTGCTTGTTTGCATCAGCAACACAAATGAATTCATGCACGCCATTAATGAACTCGCCAGAGCGTCGGTCAGTACCGTACATCCATTCCCGGACCATCTGCATTATAGTAAAAGTATATCAAAAACCATTACACAACATGATAAAATTATTACAAGTTATATTGAGAGCTTCTAGAGCATTAATTTTGAATTTTGAAAAATTTACATGCACCAATTTGTGAATTGGAGAAAACAATCAACATGATAAATGTGGAGTTTTTTATTATTGTTCTATCAGTGAAAACCTCATTCCATTCTAAGCTCTGAAACTCTAAAATTACACATTTCAATTTTCAGTAACTATGTGCCTAATCAAAATTTGTTACACATATATATCAAAATCCTTGTAGCTACTTCTAGAGCATGCATGCATTTGATCCATATCTCTATACTTCTAGAGCATTATAGAGCTAAAGTAGCAATAAGAGATGAAAGAATGAAGTTCTAACCTTTTAAAGCTTTGGATTTAGGTGTTGCAAACTAAATCTTGACAAATCTTGAGAAAAAAATGGCATGAACTCTCTTGCTTCTTTGAGAAAAATGGCCACCATATGCTTTAGGGCAGCTGGCCAGGGAGCTGTATATATAGTGATGGACAATTAGTCCCGGGCCGTGATACGACACGGGACTAATAGTCCCCGAAAAGAGCTGTTGGCCCGCTCCAGCTTATTAGTCCCGGGCCGTATTACGGACCGGGACTAATGCTCTGGTCCGGCCCGGGACTAGTGCTTATGGCCATTTCTAGCCGTTGGAGGCCTCATGGACCGGAACTAGTGCTAGCACTAGTCGCGGTTCGTGATGGGCCGGGACTGGTGACGTTGTTCAGATCGAACCGAAGGCCTGTTTTCCAGTAGTGATATTAACCTTTGCCAAACAAACCCAAGTACGTAAGTAAGAGATTTTTAATATTTTCTTCTCCCATTCTTATAATGGAGTAATTTCTTTGTTCTTTGTGGGAACTCGGTTTAGGACATGACACGCAGTCAATAGTGCCTCCCCCCACCATTCCTTAGAAAAACCCGATGTGTCTAACATGGCGTTAACCAAATCTGTTAGAGTACGATTCTTTCTTTCGGCTACTCCATTTTACTGGGGTGAGTACGGAGGCGTCCTCTCATGAATTATGCCATGTTTCGCACAAAAGGAATCAAACTCGTTGGAAAAATACTCTCCACCACGATCAGACCTAAGCCTCTTAATCTTTCGATCAAGTTGACTTTCTGCCTCAGCTTTATAGATTTTGAAGAAACTCAAAAGCCTCATCTTTTGATTTCAGAAGATACACATGACAATATCTCGTAGAGTCATCAATCAAAGTCATGAAATATTTCTTTCCACCTTTTGTCAACACACCATTCATCTCACAAAGATCAGAATGTATGAGCTCTAGTGGTGTTAAATTTCACACTTCTACAGTCGTATGTGACTTGCGAGGTTGTTTAGCTTGCACGCAAACTTGGCACTTAGATCCCTTAACAGTTGTGAAATCAGCGATTAAATTCATTTTGGCTAGTCGCGTCATACAACCAAAAATAGTATGACAAAGACGAGAGTGCCAGACATTTGATTCAAAATTCATGTAAATATGATTAACAACTTTATTACAAATGTCTGACAGAGATAAGAGGAACAAGCCTCCGCACTCATAGCCTTTACCAACAAAGGTTCCATACTTCAAAATTACAAATTTACTGGACTCGAATACAAGCTTGCAGCCATCTCGACACAGAAGAGATCCGCTAACAAGATTTTTATTTACTGAGGGAACATGATGCACATTCGTCAGGCGCACGGTCTTTCCCGAAGTGAACTTCATATCTACCGTACCAACACCATGAACAGAAGCATCCGAACCGTTCCCCATCGGCACGGTTTGAGTCCCTCTAACCTGATATGAAGAAAACATGGAAATATCAGAAAATACATGTACATTAGCGCCCGTGTCAATCCATCGATCAGGAGAATGACATAATGAAAGAACAGTAGGTAATATACCATATCCAACATCTTTCATCTCAACGTCGCACATGACAACATTAGCAGTCTTGCTGCCCTTCCCATGATGGAGCTTGTCAAAGCGGTTGGGACAAGCAGGAGCCCAATGATCAGGATCACCGGACACATGACAAGCACCTGTATTCTTATCAGTCTTCTTCTTGAAGCTAGTAGACTGTGAGGCCTTGTTCTTTCCATCGAACTTTCCATTTGCCATCAAACTTGCCTTTGTTCTTGAACTTGTGAGGATGGAAGTTCCTTTTCAGTACCAGATTGGCACTAGAACCTCCCTCGATACCTCGAGCACGTTTGTCTTTTTCTATCGCCTTCTCTTCCACATCAAGAGTCCCAATGAGATCCGTCACAGAGAACTCTCGTCTCTTGTGATTTAGAGAAGTAGCAAAATTCCTCCATGACTGGGAAAATTTGGCAATAATGCCTCCAACAACAAACTTGTCCGGTAACACACAAGTGAAGTGCTCAGGCTCCATGGCAAGTGACTGTATCTCATGAGCCTGCTCCACAATGGGGCGGTCCTCAACCATCTTATAGTCATAGAATTTTTCCATGATATACAGTTCACTGCCAGCATCGGAGTCTCCAAATTTTCTCTCGAGCACATCCCACATATCCTTTCCATTGCTAAATGACATATATGAATCGACAATATTGTTGCCAAGAATGCTGATCAAGGCAGCCTTGAAACTGGTATCATGTTTTTGGAACACCTCTTCCTGAGTGGGATTAAGTTCTCTCTCAGGTGCACCATAGATGGCGTTATAGTAGCTCATGGTCTGAAACCAGAGCACTGCTCTCGCCCGCCATCATTTGTAATTGACACCTTCGAACACAGGTGGCTTCATAGAAGGAACAAATCCACTTGGGGCAAATTGCCTGAATAAGGTTTTTGGATTATTGAACTAAAAGAGCAATTTACCAAGCGAATTACCCATAATAAACACTAGGTAAATAATGATTAGAATAATAGGCAATATACTAATCATGTAAAATAGTGAATACATATTAAGGCATATAACCAAACAGACTGCAAGGCGTAAGACTTTAGATGCAACCAGAACAAGGTTGAGAAAGGAAATATACACAGCAGTAGCAGCAGAGGAACCGCCGACGTTGGAACCGTCGTTATCCATGTTGTCGAGGAAGAGGGTGCTGCTGTCGGGGAAGAAGTCCTCGTCAGGGAAGACGTCGTTGCAGTCGCTATCCATGAGGTAGTCTGTGACGAAGCCAGTAGTCGCGCTGATAGCTCTCCCCAAAGACCTTATCACCCTTGTCTCGTACAAGACTCGAAGTAGCGGGGTCTCGGAGACCTACTGTCCCGACTCGTGGTGCATGCCGCAAGACGGGATGGGGAAGATCTAAGTAGCGCAGTGCTCTAGAACTGGAGGTGCAAAGGATGTGTGGAAGTGTGTCTGAGAGGAGGCGCGACCTCTCTCTTATATAGGCACACAAAGGGGAAGGCAGACAGGCTGCACAGGAGATGAAATGAAAGGACAGAGGTTGAAGCGAACAGGCGGCAGCCCACCGGACAACCTCCACTCAGTTCGTATTTATTTAGCTCGTATTAAAAGTCCACTCGAGCAAAACATTTCAGCTTCTGTACAACTGTTCATATATCATTCATGCGTCGCAAAATAAAGCTCGGCTAGGCGAGATTCCCGCAACCCGCGTCGTGTCATGACGTGACGTGACGTGACGGGACGGGGCGGGGCGAGGCGGGGCGTGGCGTGGCTTGGCGAGCGAGGAGGAGGAGCGCGCGTGTATATGTCTTCTCTTCTCAAGCTCGTACAAGTGGTGGAAGAGCTCACCTTATAAGCTGGTCCAACTTCCACTCAACTAGCAATGTGGGACTAAACATTTGTCCCAGCTCTTGCCTTGCATGAATGGGCCAAATGGGCCTCTAGGATTTCAGGAATTTATTGGCATATAATAAATGGGCTGGGCCTATTTAGGCGAAAACTACAACAAAGAAGCTATCTTTTGATTCTCTTATTAGAGCAAATTTTGATGTTGATGCTTCTTCATTCTAAAGTACTTGATTCTTTCTTTCTGTGCCTAGTTGAAAGGCGTTAAAGAAAAGCGCTCTTGGGAGATAACCCAATTTTTATTTTATTAAGTTTTTCTTGTTGAGTTTTGGAAGTTATTGCCTCTGTAATAGCCTCTCCTTATTCTTTTTGTTTGGTTTTTGTGCCAAGAATAACCTCTAATGAGAGGGAAGTAAGATTTGGGGAAGTTGTTGTCCCGAAATAGATTTCTATGCTTCGCTGTAAAAAATCGTGAAAAATCCCAAAACGTCGTATTGACCTGCAATTTTTTGTGCGCATGCCCCTGGTACTTACCCAACTTTAATTAATTTTGCACTTTTCGAGTTGTGCGACGGAAGATTCTCGAAAGAATGATCTTTACCTGCAGGTCTATTTTGACAGATTTCTGCCATTATTTGCATTTTCCTCTTAATCGATTTCTTTGAGTTCTTTTGATCACTTGAGATTTTTAAATGAATTGCTACAGCTGTTTATGTTTTATTGGATGATATACCTGAGTTGAACCTAAACCCAAAGGTTTTTTATCTTTCATACACTAATGTTGCTAATGAAGATTGTGTGAAGTCTTGTATGAAGGAAGTTTTCAAGTGCAAGGAGAGAATGATGTGATGAGATGAAGTATGGACAAAATCTCAAGCTAAAGGATGCCACCTGTGTCACGCCAAGAAATATTCAATAGGTACAAGCGTAAAATCTTGGGGATGCCCAATGCATCCCCTTCTTCATCAATAAAAATCTCAGGTCTTCTTTCAAGATACTATATTTTTATTGCTTCATGCAGTATGTATCGTTCTTGGAGCGTCTTTTTTTTGTTTTATTTTATTTTGTTTGCTGCAATAAGTTGGTTGGATCCCAGCACACTTCTTTTGGAGAAGTCACACCCAGTTTTTCATTGCTTAGAACACTCTAGTTTTCACTCTTATTGTTCTGTGAGTGTTCTCCTTTGCTAGCACTGCGCTTAGCTTTAGTTTTCTTCTTTTTTTTGCTAAGAACTTTTTAGTTATTCTTTGTAGTTAGGTGAGACAACCTCTCTGGTCTTTATTGATTATTATCCTTGTGAGTTGTTTCAAATAAATTGATTGGTGTTGGAAAATAGTAGAATGTTTCATGCTTATGGTGGTACAAAAAGAAGCTTGTTTTGACTGTGGCTTAGACTTTATCATGTCATGTTATATGTTGCTTTGACCATATGATTAGTGATTATTGTTGTAGCATGAATTGTTTCAAACAATTGAGATTGATTAATGTGCCATGAAAGAATCATATGTTGTTTTAGCATACAAAAGCATAATATTGCGGTATTCTCTTTTGATGCTTTATTTGGGTCGACTTGGCATATGCTTACACCATGTTATGACTATGAACCAGTCACCTTAGCCTCTATGATCATTTAGTTTTTGACTTGTGGTATCACTTTATGCTTTGATTAATAATGTTTTTTGCTCTTCATGATTATGGACATTATTGCTCTCTTAGTTGGTCGCTCCTAGTCTTTTGCTAGCCTCCACCTGTATTGAGTATGAGCTCTACTCGTGCATCCAACTCCCAAGAAACCAAGTTATTCCAAATATTCCACTACAAACTCCTATGCATGGTGAGTTACACCATTCCGAGTATATTCATGTTCTTATTTATCTTCCAAATTAAATTTTTTGCTATGTGAAAATTAGTGATTAAAGCTCTCAAGAACTTGAAGGCACATTTTATTTCTTGCAATTAATAAACCTGAACCATTATGACTATCTTATGATGCTTATATGCTTGCAAATTGTAAGTTGGGAGTTAGCAAAACCATGCTTTCATGGGGCAAGCTTGCAACATTGCACTTATTAATTCAGTTAATATCATTTTTATTATGGATGTCATCATTGTGAAATGATATGGGAGCTTGCAGGTCCATGGAGTTTGTATATGTGTTAGAGAAATGCCTGGGCGGCCAGCCTAAGCCATGCCTAATCATGGTGGAAACTTGCAGCAAAACCATAGTGGCATTTTATGAGGCATCCTCAATAAAAACTATGCAAATAGCAAAAAAAAGGGATTGCTAAGATGCCCACTGTCTGTTGCCTTGTCATTTTGATATGGGATAGCTCCTGTGTCATGGGGCAAGAGGTACCCCGTTGGAGGTTCACTATGATACACATATACTTACAATGACAAGAACTTTCCTGGTACTCGTACTCAAGGGGCATGAGATTTTCAACTTGTGTTTTATCAAGCATATAACTCATATTTGCCCTCACTTTAACCTTAATCACTTCAAGATGCTAATGATAGAGGTAATGAGAGCTAAAAGGTAATAAGTACCATAATTTTTGGAAGCTTTATAAAACCATTTAATCCCTAATTCCCTCTGCGAAGGGCCTTTATTTTTACTTTTTGTTGAGGCTCAATCTTCTATATTTATGCACCAGCTAAGAGAGCATAGTTGTCATTCTGAGTTCAATGTGCATTGTCCCAAATCTTGTTGATTGATTCATAATTATGGTATTACTTGTTCTTAAATTATTTGTATCTAGTCACCCTTATGAACTTTTTAGGTGTCATATGCATTTATGTTTTGCTATTCCATGAAGGACAAGCTGAATACCACTCTTGCTATATTTTCTATATGCGAAACACACAAATGTCTTTCAAAGCATTATTCATGATATTTTGATTTTGTCGACTTTCATGTTGCAACATAGTTGATATGCCTTATTGTTAGAAATATATCTTTCATGCTTATGTTTAGAGTACTTTGATCCTAGGTATCAATGCTTTGCAATACCTTGATCAAGATTGTGATGGCGCATGTCACCTCAAAAATTATTCTTTTTAAGCTTGGGGATGCTGATATGTTGCAAACGTATCTATAATTTTTGATGCTCCATGCTTGTTTTGCACCAATTATCTTATATTTAATTACACTTTGTGGCATTTTTATGAATTTTCTGGAACTAACATATTAACAAGTGCCACAGAGCCAGTTTCCTATTTTCTGCTGTTTGTGGTTTCAAAAAAACTAGTAAAGAAATATTCTTGGAATTGAACGAAACAAAAGCCAAAGTTCATATATTTCCCGACACAACACAGAGTCCAGAGGACAGGGGGAGATGCACCCCAGGGCAGCCACACCTAGGCCAGGCGCGGCCAGGAGCGCTGCCCTTGGGTGTAGCCCCCCTGGCGCTCCATCGACCTCGGCTCTTCGCCTAAATAATACCCCCGAGACGAAAACCCTAAAGAGAAGATCAGAATTCCATGAAAAAGTCCGTAGCCACCACCGTTGTCTCTAGAACGGGAGGGATCGAAAGCTCTTTCATGCACCCTGCCGGAGAGGGGAGATCATCCCGGAGGCCTTCTTCATCACCATGGCTGCCTTCGAAGTGATGTGTGAGTAGTTCATCCTTGGACTACGGGTCCATAGTAGTAGCTAGATGGTTGTTTCTCCTATTTGTGCCACCATGTTTAGATCTTGTGAGCTGCCTATCATGATCAAGGTCATCTTATTGTAATTCTACATGTTGTGTTTGCGGGGATCTGATGGATATTGAGTATTATGTCAGATTGATTATTGTTCTATCATGTCTATGTTATTTGTGATCTTACATGCTCTACGTTGCTTGTAGTTACTTTGGCCAAGTATTTGCTTGTGACTCCAGGAGGGAGTATTTATGCTCGATAGTAGGTTCATGCCTCTAGTAATCTAGGAGAGTGACAGAAACTTCAAAGATTGTAGATGTGCTGTTGCTACTAGGTATAAAACAACAATCCTTTGTCCAAGGGCAATTGTATTGTTTACATTACACACTTTGCTTAATGCAATTATATGTTGCTTGTAACTTAATACCTGAGGGTTGTTCGGATGATATCACGGAGGTGGATTTTTAGTCATAGATGCAGTTGGATTACGGTCTACGTATCATGTTGTAATGCCCAAGTAAATATCATAGTGATCATCATGTCATATACATTCATTGTTATGCATTCTCTATTTGTGAATTGCCCCGCTGTAATTTGTTCACCTAGCATGTTATTTATCTTAAGGAGAAAACACATCTAGTGAACTGTGGACCCTAGTTCATTCCTTCCAATTGATATTCCATCTACTGTTTACTGTTTACTTTCTGCAATTACCACAAGCAATTACTTTCTTCCACACTATATTTTAATCCTTTGTTTTTAGAAAAACCAGTGAGCTTAACAACATCACTGATATGTTGGGGCAAAGTATTTTGGTTGTGTTGTGTGCAGGTTCCAGGTTTCTAGCAACACCTTCGGAAGTGGTTTCTTTCTCCTACTGGTTCGATAACCTTGGTTCTATAACTGAGGGAAAACTTCCTACTGTGCTCATCATACCTTTCTCTTGGGGTTCCAACAGGCTCTACATCAACTGAGCCAATATCAAGCTTTTTCTGGAGCCGTTGTCGGGGAGAAAGAAGATTTCTGCAAGCGGAGTCTCTCACTACCAATCTCTTTACTTTATTTTTGTTTTACTTAGTTTCTTTTGAATTGTTTGGTTTGCTTCTTTTTATCAAAAACATAATAAAATAGTTCTTTCTTTAGTTGTTATTTTGTTCTTAGCTCATTATGTTGATCCCTAAGTTCACCCTGAAAGACCTATCGATAGGTAGTGGTTCTATAATTGGGAAAGATAATATTGAAGAATTCTTTAATCATGTTAGTAAGAATAAAGATATTAAGGATAGATCCTTAGCAGAACATGCTCCAAATTATGAAACCGCTACGGATTATTTAGTTCACATGTTGGAGGCTAGTTTTGTTAACCTTAAACCCATGATGCAGCTAATGTTTCTTAATCTTGATGATATTGAGAACACTGATGTAACATCCTCAAAATCATGTTTCAAACTCATGCATATCATCCATGCATCCATAATCATTTAGGGTTTCATTTTCAGAAAACCATTTCAAAACAGGAGCATATGAGCTCATTATTTTATGTGATTAGCATTTGAAACAAATGCTACTCTCTAATGAGAGATTGTTGTTCATGAAACCAAACTTTGTTGTCTTATTGCTCTCAGGTTGTTTTGCTAAGATTGCTAAGGTTTAAACCAAAATTTCAAAGCAAATACAATTTGAAAACCAATTTCAAAACCAATATTAAACAAGTGCTATGTCACTGTTTATTTTATTTTATTTCCAAATGACCAAGCCAATTCAAAGTGACCACTTGATTTTATGCCCAGAAGTGTGAATGTTACACTCTACAAAAATCCAGAAAAGATTTGAATTCAAATAGCTTTTGAATTCATTTGAAAATCATTCCAAAAAATCAAAACAGAAAAAGAAAAAGAGAAAGGAAATAGAAAAGGGTCGTCGCCAGACTTCTAGCCCAACTAAGAAAGCAGCCCATTTAGCCCACCCGGGTTCCCCCTCTCTCTCTTTCACTCGCAGACGCACCCACAGAGTCGCTGACGCCAGGACCCCACCCCCTCTCCGTTTCTCTCGCAGACAACTGGGCCCTGTCCACGTCACCGTCGTCTTCCCCAAATCACGCGAAGAACACGTCGCCGCTGGCCGTTGCTGGCGTTGATTCTGTGGCGTAATTGCCATTGATTCTGCAGGCGTTTCCTGTCAAGCCCCTGCCTACTTAAACCCCTCCCCCTCGCGGTCATTTCCCCCCACACTGCACACACTTCTCGCCACCAGGCTGCCTCTAATTCGTATTGCACCGCCGCAGTCAGAGCCAACTCTGGCAAGGTATTCCGGTAAGACCCCATCGCCCCTTGCTGTCTAAGTTTGCCAGAATGATCACGCCAACCATGCGCATCTTCTCACCCTATTGGTGCCTGCTAGGACCGTCTGGAGACTCGCCAACGACGACGACCGCAAGTGCCTGACGCTTTCTTCTTCTCCGGCGATCAATTGCGGTAAGCACTGAGCGCCCCTTGACCTCTCTCGCATACGACTAGGCTCGCCACTGTCTTGTGCATCATCTGATGCCATTGGTTTGTGCTATGGAGACCAGGAACGTCGCCAACGTCGCCGTCCACTCTAACCCGACGCCGCCCGCAACTCCGACGAGCTCCCTCGGCCACTCTAGAGCGCCCCTTGCCGAACCACCGCCACCTTGAGCATCAACAGCTCTCCGCGATTCCGGTAAACCCCTTCTCCCTCTCCCGCGCGACCTAGAACGCCGGTAGCACCTCTGACAGAGGCGCCGCCGCCAGTCGCTGCCGCTAGCGCCGCTCGACTTTGGTCAAAGCAACAACCGCCGTTAGATCTGCATCGTAGGGATTAGATTAGAACAGGGACGAACCGTTTTCTTTAGATCTGGCGTGTTGGATCTAAGTTGATCCTACGGCGCGGAAGCACGATCCGACGCGAAGCGGTATCGGCCAATAGGAAAGCGCCGCGTGGCAGCTGTTAGAGTTTAAAAACAGAATTTGAATCAGATTATTGTTTGAATTTGATTTAGCTATAACTTTTGATCCCCACGTTAGAATTTGACAAATTTTATACCGTTGGAATCAGGAGAGCAAGATCTTTCTGATTATGCAATGTGTTTAAAGTTTTGCTTCTGTTAAAAAGGATTTATTTGCAGAAACATGTGTAGGGCTTATTTGAGTATATGAATTGTTTTAAAGGTTAAATAAATATTGTTTGGCAAGTTTTTGACTTCTTTAGGAATCAGTACTATGCACTTGCTTGGTTGAGTTTTGAAAATCATCACTTAGCATTTTGCATTGCATGCATATATTTTTGGTTGTATATGTTTTGTGTGTAATTTGTGGCTACCATTCCTTGTGTAGATTTTGGTGCTAGTGATTGTGATTGTGAGGAGTGCTACTCTCCCAACCACCAAGGCATGTGGTACTTCATGAATAATTTTACCCTATGTTTTCTACTAAGCATTAGAAATATTTTGTTAGACTTGCATGCTATATTTTGCTTATATGCCATGATGGGAAATCCTAGTAGTTGTAGAATTGCTAAGGAATTTCTAAGTTAAGTTACTATCTATGCCATGCTTAGCCTAGCTAGTAGCAAACAAGGGTTGGTGAAAATATACATGCTATGATGAAAATATTTCTAAGTCTTTGGACTTGTGTTTTACCTAATAAAACAACTAAGTTAATGAAACACCTGGGTGGAATGGAAGGTTTGGTTTATGTTGAGTGGTTACACAAGGCCCATTTTTATGGTTTACCTTGTGTATCTCACTTGTGGTAAGCCACCCAGGAACAAAGAGATTTTAGAGGCCAAGTGTTAAGAAGCTTCTAGTGCAGCCACTTGGCAATATGGGCTCTGCCTAGATCACATAAGTTGCTAGAACTTAGCCATCTGGACAGTTGGTGGTAGTGGGAATGATAGGTTGGAGCGCGTCCATTTGGTCTAAGGGAAGGCTTCTGAAAGGTCCTGTCTTGGTGAAACCAAGTCTGGTGGGGAAAGTGCACAACCTCTGCAGATGGAAAAATCTAAGTACTTAGCCAAGTCCATGGCAATGGACAACTTGAGCATCAAGACATGGAAGCTATCAAGAATCTGCTCATCCCAATTTCTAAGTAAAAACTTGTGGGTGAACATGGGTGAAGGACCTCAATGTCTATTGGTGGTTCCTTGGGAAAAGTTTTGACAAAGAAACACTTAGTGTTTTCAACTAATAGGCAAAACCTATTTTGAGCAAAGCAAGCCAAGCTACACTTAGCCAAAATTTCATATAGTATCTAGTCCACTTAAAATTTTACTAAGGTATCACTTGCCAATACTATTCCAAAGTATTGACCCACTGTGGATGTAACTTGTGATGTTGTAGGTTACTCTGATGAGGATTAGGTGTCATGAGTCTACAGTCAACATGTTTGCCTGTGGCACATGAAGATGAAGACTTTTATTTATTTACTTTTTCAAACTCTTGTATTAGGCCTGTGGCCTTGGAGTTGTAAAGACTATGTTTATCTCTGGAATGGCTGTAATAAATGACCTTTGTATCTGTGTACTTCATCTTAAACTGTGGATGCTAGCAATGATCTAGGGACTAGCATTGCAATCACAGGGATCCTTTTCCTTTATAAAGGAGGGATCTTACAACTGAAGAGAGAGATTTGATCCTGGAAAGTTTGCTTAAAGAATTTAATGATGTCGCTATAGAAGATAGAAAGGTCTTTGATAGTTTTAATATGCTAGGCTAATATATAGATGTTATTGGTACACTAGAAAAGTTGTACAAAAACAAACCCAAAAATGGGGAGGAAATTAAAATACCAATACCTTTTAAACTTGTAGGGGTGCATGAAGCCTTGGAAAAGAATTTTGATTGGATTATTCCTGAAAACCCATTTGATGAAAGTAGTGAAACCAAGAGTATTGAGATAGGATCATCTAGAAATTATTTGGATAAGATACCTTTCCTTGTTGAAGATATTTTTGGTATTGATCTTAATGCTTCTTCAGTCGAAAATACTTGATTCTTGCTTTATGTGCCTAGCTGAAAGGCGTTAAAGAAAAGCACTCTTGGGAGATAAGCCAATTTTTATTTCACGAAGTTTTTCTTTTGTTGAGTCTTGGAAGTTATTGCCTCTGTAATAACCTCTCCTTATCATTTTTGTTTGGGTTTTGTGCCAAGAATAGCCTCTAATGAGAGGGAAGTAAGATTTGGGGAAGTTGCTGTCTCGAAACAGATTTATGTGCTTGCTATAAAAAATCTAGAAAAATACCAGAACGTAATATTGATTTGCAATTTTTTGTGCGCATGCCCCTGGTATTTACCCAACTTTCTTTTGTTTTGCAATTTTCAATTTGAGAAACATAAGATTTTCAAAAAAATTGATCTTTACCAGTTTTTCTGTTTTGACAGATTTCTGCCATTATTTGCATTTGCCTCTTAAATCGATTTATTTTGAGTTATTTTGATCACTTGAGCTTTTAAAAGGAGTTTATACATTGGATGATTTACTTGAGTTGAAACTGAACCCAAAGGTTTATTATCTTGCATACACTAATGTTGATAATGAAGATTGTGTGAATTTTGTATGAAGGAAGTTTTCAATTGTAGGGAGAGAATGATGTGATGAGATGAAGTATGGACAAAAGCTCAAGATTGGGGATTCCATCTGTGTCACCCCAAGAAATATTCAAGAGGTACAAGCGTTAAAGCTTGGGGATGCCCAACGCATCCCCTTCTCCAGCAATAAAAATCTCAGATTTTCTTTCAAGATACTACATTTTTATTGCTTCATGCACTATGTGTTGTTCTTGGAGCGTCTTTGTTTTTTTAGTTTTATTTTTTTTGTTTGCTGTAATAATTTGGTTGGATCCCAGCACACTTATTTTGGATAAGTCACACCCCGTTCTTCATTTCCTAGAAAACTCTAGTTTTCACTCTTATTGTTCTCTGAGTGTTCTCTTTTGCTAGCACTGTGTTTAGCTTAGGTTTTTCTTATTTTTGCTTAGAACTTTTTAGTTCTTCTTTGTAGTTAGGTGAGACATTCTCTCTGGTCTTTATTGATTATTATCTTTGTGAGTTGTTTCAAATAAGTTGGTTAGTGTTGGAAAAGTGTAGAATGTTTCATGCTTATGGTGGTACAAAAAGAAGCTTGTTTTGAATGTTACTTAGACTTTATCATGTCATTTTAGATGTTGATTTGACCATATGCTTATTGATTATTGTTGTATCATGACTTGTTTCAAAAAATTGAGATTTCTTAATGTGCCATGAAAGAATCATGCGTTGTTTTAGCATACAAAAGCATAATATGGTGGTATTCTCCTTTGATGCTTTATTTGGATTGACTTGGCACATGCTTACACCATGTTATGACTATGAACCAGTCACCTTAGCCTCTATGATCATTTAGTTTTGGACTTTTGATATCAGTTTATGCTTTGATTAATAATGTTTTGTCGCTCGGCATGATTATGGACATTATTGCTCTCTTATATGGTCGCTCCCAGTCTTTTGCTAGCTTCACCCGGTACTGAGTATGAGCTCTACTCGTGAATCCAACTCCCAAGAAACCAAGTTATTCCAAAGAGTCCACCATAAATTCTTATGCATGGTGTGTTACACCATACCAAGTATATTCATGTTTTTATATATATTCCAAATTAAATTTTTGTTATGTGAAAATTAGTGATTAAAGCTCTCACAAACTTGAAGGAACATTTTATCTATTGCACTTAATAAACCTGAACCATTGTGACTATCTTATGATGCTTATATGCTAGCATATTATAAGTTGGGAGTTAGCAAATCCATGTTGTCATGGGGACGCTTTCAACTTTGCACTTATTCTATTTTGTTGATATCATGTTCTTTTGTTTATGGATGTCGTCGGTGTGAAATAAAATGGGATCTTGCAGGTCCATGGAGCTTGTATATGTGTTAGATAAACGCCTGGGCAGCCAGCCTAAGCCATGCCTAATCATGGTGGAAACTTGCAGCAAAACCATAGTGGCATTCTATGAAGCATCCTTAATAAAAAACTATGAAAATAGAAAAAAAGGGATTGCTGAGATGCCCACTATCTATTGCCTTGTCATTTTTCTATGGGATAGCTCATGTGTCATGGGGCAAGGGGTACCCCATTGGCGGTTCTCTATGATACACATATACTTACAATGACAAGAACTTGCCTGGGACCAAAGTTGAGTAGCATGAGGTGTCAGTACTCGTACTCAAGGGGCATGAGAGTTTCAACTTGTGATTTGTAAAGCATATAACTCATATTTTCCCTCACGTTAACCTTAATAACTTCAAGATGCTTATGATAGAGGTAATGAGAGATCAAAGCTAATAAGTACAAATTTTTTTGGAAGCTTTATAAAGCAATTTAATCCCCATCCCCTCTGCGAAGGGCCTTCCTTTTTTACTTTTTGTTGAGTCTCCATCTTCTATCTTTATGCACCAGCTAAGAGAGCATAGTCATCATTCTGATTTCAATGTGCATTGTCCCAAAACTTGTTGATTGATTCATAATTATGGTATTGCTTGTTCTTAAATTATTTGTATCTCGTCACCCTTATGAACTTTGAAGGTGTCATATGCATTTATGTTTTGCTATTCCATGAAGGACAAGCTAAATACCACTCTTGCTATGTTTTCTATATGCGAAACAAAGAAATTCCTTTCATGTTGCAACATAGTTTCTATGTCTCATTAATTAGAAATATATCTTTCATGCTTATGTTTAGAGTACTTTAATCCTAGCTATTAATGCTTTGCAATAACTTGATCAAGATTGTGATGGTGCATGTCACCTCAAGGACGAGCAGGAGCTAAGCTTGGGGATGCTGATATGTTGCAAATGTATCTATAATTTTTTATGCTCCATGCTTGTTTTCCACCAATTATCTTATATTTAAATACACTTTGTGGCATTTTTATGAAATTTCTGGAACTAACATATTAACAAGTGCCACTGAGCCAGTTTCCTATTTTCTGTTGTTTGTGGTTTCAGAAAAACTAGTAAAGAAATATTCTCGAATTGGACGAAACAAAAGCCAAAGTTCATATATTTCCCGACACAACACAGAGTCCAGAGGAGAGGGGGAGATGCACCCAGGGCGGCCACACCTAGGCCAGATGCGGCCAGGGGCGTGCTTCCCTTGGGTGCGGGCCCCCTGGCACTCCACCGACCTCGCCTCTTCGCCTAAATAATCCCCCCGAGACAAAAACCCTAAAGATAACATAAGAATTACACGAAAAAGTCCGTAGCCGCCGCCACCGTTGTCCCTAGAACGGGAGGGATCTAAAGCTCTTCCGTGCACCTTGCCGAAGAGGGGAGATCATCCCGTAGGCCTTCTTCATCACCATGGCTGCCTTCGGAGTGATGTGTGAGTAGTTCATCCTTGGACTACGGGTCCATAGTAGTAGCTAGATGGTTGTTTCTCCTATTTGTGCCACCATGTTTAGATCTTGTGAGCTGCCTATCATGATCAAGATCATGTTATTGTAATGCTACATGCTATGTTTGCTGGGATCCGAGGAATATTGAGTATTATGTCATATTGATTATTGTTCTATCATTTCTATCTTATCTGTGATCTTGCATGCTCTCTGTTGCTAGTAGTTACTCTGGCCAAGTATTTGTTTGTTACTCCAAGAGGGAGTATTTAAGCTCGATAGTAGGTTCATGCCTCTAGTAATCTGGGAGAGTGAAAAACTTCTAAGATGGTAGATGTGTTGTTACTACTAGGGAGAAAACAACAATCCTTTCCAAGGGCAATTGTATAACATTATACACTTTGCTTAATGCAATTATCTGTTGCTTGCAACTTAATACCCGAGGGTTGTTCGGATGATATCCTAGAGGTGGATTATTAGTCATACATGTAGTTGGATTATGGTCTATGTATCCTGTTGTAGTGACCATGTGAATCTAATAGTGATCATCATGTCATGTACATGCATTGTTATGCATTCTCTATTGTCAATTTCCCAGCTGTATTTTGTTCACCCATTATGTTATTTATCTTATGGAGAAACACCTCTAGTGAACTATGAACCCTGGTCCATTCCTTTCCACTGATATTCCATCTACTGTTTACTTTCTACAATTACTAAAAGCAATTACTTTCTTCCACACTATACGATTAATCCTTTGTTTTCAGCAAAACCAGTGAGCTTGACAACCTCACTCATAAGTTGGGGCATAGTATTTTGGTTCACTTGTGTGCAGGTTCCACGTTGCTAGCAACACCTTCGGAAGTGGTTTCTTTCTCCTACTGGTTCGATAACCTTGGTTCCATAACTGAGGGAAAACTTGCTGCTGCGCTCATCATACCTTTCTCTTTGGGTTCCCAACAGGCTCTACATCAACTGAGCCATCAGTTTCCAACTATCAAGAAATAACATTCTAAATTTCCACTGTGATGACGAGATTATTCCTTTTCAAAACGAAAGTCTAAGGAATATGGATCTGAATGCCACAAGCCAATCTTTCACACATATATAGTGGACCGGCATGTTGTACTTACAATTCCCATGTTTTATTATTTTTCAAACTTCGTCCTAGCTAACTCTATCCACTTTAATGATTTTTTGTAAATTTATCAAAATTAGGTCAAACTTCATCTACAAGTAAACTTAGATTGAGTTGAAAGTTTTATGAATATTTTTTGGAGGTAACCATGGGGGTCATTTAAAATAGATATCACAAACCGAAGGTTTTGACAACAGGTTCGACTTCTTGATGAGATTTTGCATCTTGATAACTTAACGAAATGAGGTCAAACTTGAGCTACGAGTAAGCGCGATAGATTGCTCTTAAATTAATTGTCTTTTTAGAAGGTTGATTGTCGTGGGATAGCCCCCGATAGGGTCATAAGGGGTGAAACTCATTGCAGTACCATCCTGGCTTGAGCCAAGTCTGGTTGACACGGGCCAAGTAATACTGGCTAGGTCATCTTGCCAGTACGGGCCGACATAAGAAGTAAGTCGGCTCGTAAAGAAAAAGGATTTACAATCTGCAGGAAATGATAGGACGAGTCTCACAAGGGGAAGCCGAGTGAAGGAAGGCCCATGGCTCCTTTCCAAGTAAGATCCGGGAAGGACCACACTAAATCAGAGTCAATAGATAAGGGCGCCGCCGGGTGACAACCAAAGGAGCCGGGTGATGCAAAAAGCACCAAGTGACGCATAAAGCAAAGAGTGACGCCAGAGGAGCTAGCGTCTACGTACAAGAAGACCGTTGGCTACAAACCTTTGCTGACTAGGTCAAGGGCCTAGGGCTGGCCCATTGAACCAGCCCGCAAGATAATGACAAGCCCTAAACAGTAAACCCTAGGACCCAAACTGTAACCTAGCTATTCCCATTGCCTATATAAGGAGGGGCATAGCTAGGGTTAGAGATATGCTGAACTAGGACCCCCAGGCTGGCAATCTTCCTTCTTTCTTATAGCTTAAGCGAAAACAGCTCAAGGAGCACTTGTAAGTTAAAACTTGTAATAAAATCACAAGTCCTTGGTGGCTCAAGCGTGTTCTTCGTGTGCGGCTACACCGCGCACACCCTTCCTAGATTCCTCAAGCGTCCATCTGGCCCCAACTTAATCCTACCCATGGCATCTACTGTGACACCACCACGACAGTTGGCCCCCACCATGGGGCAAGCAGCGACGCTTGCTGGGGTTTTCATACGGATAGGGAACATCATCACTTTAATGGGTGAACGCGTCTACTCGGGCCTCATCCAGAGGTTTGGCGCACTCAACTTCGTTAGTGACAATGTAGGATGCTTCGGCACAAGGCCGTTCCCTAGGGGTGGTCGCATCATCAAGTTCGGCGAGCATCAAGTCTACATCGCGGTGCATGTGGAGCATGCGTACCCCAAGCGAGTCGTCCTGGCGCCGGATCCACCTGCGGTTCACACTGTGGGAAAACTGCATCAGGTTGTTTCTGTTGAGGTAATGATGACTGCACCCGCACCATCGCGTCCCCCAGCGCCTCAATTAGTTCCACTGGCAAACGAGCCAACCGAGGAAGATGACCTAGATGCCACAACCAAGGCAACAAGGAAAGCAAAGGTACCGCTGGAGAGACCAAAGAACATAGCAGCAGGTAAGAGAGCAAAAGAGTTGCAGGAAGCGATAGACAAGCTAGCAGAACTAGTATCACCAGCATCTTACCCGACGCGTGCACAAGCCGAGTTAGAAGAAACTAGGAAAAAAGTATTGGAAAGAGCTAAAGAGGTTGAACGACTTTAGAAGGATCTAGAGATTACCCTCCGAGAGTATAACTCGACAAATTGATTCAAGGGAGCTAAAACCAGGCTCGACACAACAAGAATAAGAGGAAGGAACCTCAACAACGAGCTAGCAACAAACGCCACGTCAAGAGTGACTCCGGAGTGCAGCCATGAAACCACCATATGACAGACATACAAAACGGCAGTTGCATATCTCAGAGCTGCAGAAGCAGCGATGGCCGAGTTACCTCACTTGACGGGTGAGGCAAAGAGAAAACAGCAGGAAAGAGTAAATGAGTTGGTGAAAGTAGCTAGAGAACTTAATGAAGCATACTACAAGGCAAATCTGGGTGTGGTAGGTAGGTCGCAGCTGGTTTATCGGCAACACTAATCCCGGCTAGATCCATTGGACATGTAGCTTCCTCGCCGGGTGACGCGCCGAGACAAAGATGAGAAAATAGTGTAGACTCGGGAAGAAACAAACAGATGATTGCGTATGACCCGACAGTTGCTCAAGGTAATCCAGGTCAGGGTCAAGGCACAAGAAAAAATGCTGTCCAGGGAAACGAGAACCAAGGGAACATTGGCAGAGAAAGGCATGTCGGCCACAGAAATGACAATGGAGGTCAGAATTACCCGATATAGTGATATGTTGCAAACATATCTATAATATTTGATGCTCCATGCTTGTTTTGCATCAATTATCTTATGTTTTGTCTACACTTTGTGGCATTTTTATGAATTTTCTGGAACTAACATAATAATAAGTGCCATAGATCCAGTTTCCTGTTTTCTGCTTTTTTTTCTTCAGAAAAACTAGTAAACAAATATTCTCGGAATTGGACAAAACAAAAGCCGAAGTTCCTATTTTTCCTACACAACACGGAGCCCGAAGGAGAGGGTAGACGCACCCCAGGGCGGCCACACCTGGGCCAGGCACGGCCAGGGGGCGCGCCACCCTAGGGTGTGGGCCCTTGGCGCTCCACAGACCTTGCCCCTTCACCAATATAATCCCACCGAGACAAAAACCCAAAAGAGAAGATCAGAATTCCATTAAAAATTCCATAGCCACCATCATTGTCCCTAAATCGGGAGGGATCTAAAGCTCTTCCCAGCACTCTACCGGAGAGGGGAGATCATCCTGGAGGCCTTCTTCATCACCATGCCTGGCTCCGGAGTGATGTTTGAGTAGTTCATCCTTGGACTACGGGTCCATAGCAGTAGCTAGATGGTTGTTTCTCCTATTTGTGCCACCATGTTTAGATCTTGTGAGCTGCCTATCATGATCAAGATTATCTTATTGTAATGCTACATGTTGTGTTTGTGGGGATCCGATGGATATTGAGTATTATGTCATATTGATTATTGTTCTATCATGTCTATGTTATTTGTGATATTGCATGCTCTCCGTTGCTAGTAGTTACTCTAGCCAAGTATTTGCTTGTCACTCCAAGAGGGAGTATTTATGCTCGATAGTTGGTTCTTGCCTCTAGTAATCTGGGAGAGTGACATAAACTTCTAAGATTGTAGATGTGCTGTTGCTACTAGGGAGAAAACAACAATCCTTTGTCCAAGGGAAATTGTATTGTTTACATTACACACTTTGCTTACTGCAATTATCTGTTGCTTGAAACTTAATACCCGAGGGTTGTTCGGATGATATCTCGGAGGAGGATTATTAGTCATAGATGCAGTTGGATTATGGTTTATGTATCATGTTGTAATGCCCAAGTAAATCTCATAGTGATCATCATGTCATGTAAATGCATTTTTATGCATTATCTATATGTCAATTGCCCCGCTGTAATTTGTTCACCTTGCATGTTATTTATCAGATGGAGAAAACACTTCTAGTGAACTATGGAACCTGGTTCATTCCTTACCATTGATATTCCATCTATTGTTTACTGTTTACTTTCTACAATTACCACAAGCAATTACTTTCTTCCACACTATAGGTTTAATCCTTTGTTTTCAGCAAAACCAGTGAGCTTGACAACCTCACTGATAAGTTGGGGCAGAGTATTTTGGTTGTGTTGTTTACAGGTTCCACGTTGCTAGCAACACCTTTGGAAGTGGTTTCTTTCTCCTACTGGTTCGATAACCTTGGTTCTGTAACTGAGGGAAAAGTAGCTACCGTGCTCACCATACCTTGCTCTTGGGGTTCCCAACAGGATCTACATCAACCGAGCCAACATCACATAGACTAGGCATGGAAGTCACTCGGCAGGAGGAGGAAACCTGCCTCCGAATCGACCACCAGCACAACCAGAAAGACAACGAAAAAATGCAGGGCGAGCGGCGCAGTAACCTATAGATCAAAACGCTAACAGATACAATGATGGTTATTCGGCCATGATGAATGTCTGGTATGAAATGTCAGATCACGTGTACAATGTGCTGGGATCTCGGCTAGGAGGTAGAAATATCCAGCCAGATGATGGAAGACTAAAGCTTGACTGGATAAAGATTGCCGAGCTTGTCGAATCACAAAGTCCGCCGGGTCCACCGTGTTTTGGGCCGAGAATCATGAAAGAGCCACCAATGCCAGACTTTCAACTGGCGAGAGGTACAAAGACATATGATGGTAGCACCAAACATGAGGATTGACTTATCGATTATGGAACTGCGGTAAACATTGTGAAGTGTAGTTTGAGATGGGTAGTGCGATACGTGCCATAGATGCTGGAAGGACCAATGACGGTATGGCTGAATAACTTGCCACCCGGAAGCATCAACAGTGGGTTGACTTTCGGGAAGCCTTTGTGAGTAACTTCACTAGCACATACAAGAGGCCGAATCGCCCACAACAATTGGCAGTGTGCAAACAAAAGCCGAATGAAACGGACAGAGAGTTTCTAACTAGGTGGTGCACTATGCGCCATTCTTGTGAAGTGATAATCGAGTCGCAGGCCATAGCATGGTTTGCGCAAGGTTGCCTACATGGAAGTGTGTTATGGCAGAGATTGCAAAGGGATATGTCAGCAAGCTTAGCCGAGACAATAAAGATTGCCAACTCGTATGCATTAGGAGATCGGACTCAACCTCTACTTATCTCGGCGGATGTAAACACAGAGACTCTGGCTTATGATGCATCCAGGTCGCAAAGGCGCCAAGACCGTAATGAGTACAGAATCAAGAGACAAGATGAGAGGCTGGATTACAGGTATGGTTCTACTCAAGTCGCCGCTGTAAGTCAAGATCATCCCAATGCCGGCAGCAGCCAGTGTTAAAGAACAAGTGGGCAACAACAATGGGTACCAAAGAACGATGGCAAAAGACCATATGAACAGAAGAAGCCTTGGCAGGAGAGGCAAAAATACACTTACGAGATGATGCTAGATCAGCCGTGCAAGTTCCACATGCCAAGTTCGAGTAAGCCGGCAAACCACACGACTCGGCAGTGCAACTGGTTCCAAAAGGGTGATAGGTTGGATTCGGCAAGTCAGGAGCTACCACCACCTCCCCCACCACCGCTCATAGGAGGAAATGCTCAAATTATTGGTGTTGAGCCAAGCTATGAAAATCAGCAGCCGAGATACCAAAACCAAGATAGAAGAGAGACGGTGCATCAAGTGCAAGACTCAAGAAACGATGGCACTCAGGTCGGCCACGGAGGACGAAACGAGTACAAGGAGCATCACCAGAGTTACGTTGTGTTTGTCACTGAGCCGAATGACAACAAGAGTCAGCAAAGGCAAATGATGGAAGTGAATGCCACAATACTAGCGATACCAAAATACATGCATTGGTCTGTGCAAGAAATAACGTGGGGCATAAAGGATCACACAAAAATCATGCCGACTCTAGGAGGTTACAACATGGTGCTGGACCCAACCTTCATGGGCTCGGATATCAACGTGAAGTTTTCCAAACTGTTGATATATGATGGCAGTAGCATCAATATCATGTATAAGGATATGATGCTCAAACTAGGCATTGCCATGAATATGTTGGAGCCGACTTAGACGACATTTCATGGCATTGTGCCGGGATTGTCATGCGAGCTAATCGGAAAAATTTGGGTGGATGTCTTATTCGGCAAGAGGGAGAACTGTCGGACCGAGGCCATAGAATTTGAGGTGGTAGACCTTATCATCTCATATCATGCGTTACTCGGTAGACCAGCTATGGCAAAGTTTATGGCTACTCCTCACATTGCTTATCTAAAGATGAATTTGTTGGGTCCATGTGGGGTTATCACAGTTGAGGGTGACTACAAGCGATCCATTGCATGTGCCTCAGCCAGCTCTTCACTGGCTGAGTCTATGGTGATAGCACAGGAAAAGCATCAAATGATGGAGGTTGCAGTATTAGCTAAGGTAGCACAACTATCTATTTCGGCATTAACTAACCTGCATGGCAGTGTGTCTTTCCAAGCAACAAAGGAGACAAAGAAGATATGGATTGATGAAGCTTTCCTGAAGCACACAGTGACCATTGGCGTCGGGTTATCTGACAAATAGGAAAGCGGGCTCACCAACTTCCTCCGTGAGAATCAGGATATCTTTGCATGGTCTACACAAGATTTGCAAGGTCTTCCGAGGGACTTGGTTGAGAACTCTCTACATGTAAGGCCAGATGCCAAGTAGGTGAAGCAACCTCTCTACCAATTTGCTGAAGATAGGAGGAAAGTGATTGCCGTAGAGATAGCCAGGCTCCTAGCTGCCGGGTTTATCATGGAGGTTCTGCACCCATACTGGTTATCAAATCCGGTCTTGGTTGAGGAGAAGAAAAAGGATAACCTGAATGTTGGCGCATGTGTATCAACTACACGAACCTAAATAAGGCGTGTACCAAAGATCCATTTCCACTTCCGAGAATCGATCAGGTGATCGACTCGACTGCCGGGTGTGAACTACTCTTGTTTGTAGATGCGTATTCTGGTTTACACCAGATACCACTGAACCCGGATGATCAAATAAAGATGGCTTTCATTACACCGTATGGGGCTTATTGGTATTGTACTATGCCATTTGGATTAAGAAACGCAGGTTCCACATATCAAAGGTGCATGCAAAAATTCCTGCAAGATCAACTTGACAAAAACGTTCAAGTATATGTCGATGATGTGGTAATAAAAACCAAGCAGAGTTACACTCTCATCGATGACTTGCGTCACACATTCACAAATTTAAGAAGATTTCAGATAAAGCTTAACCCAAAAAAATGCACCTTCGGTGTCCCGACTAGGAAGTTACTTGGATTCCTTGTATCCAGTTGAGGAATCAAAGCTAACCCAACAAAGATCAGGGCTATTGAAAAAATAGAATTGCCGAAAACCCACAATGATTTCCAGAAGTTCACAGGGTGCCTAGCCTCATTAAGTCGGTTTGTGAGTCGGCTAGGCGAAAAAGCCCTACCATTATATCAACATATGAAGAAATCAGACAAGTTCATATGGACACAGTAAGCTGATAGCGCTTTCCATGAAGTTAAGAAGATGTTGGCAACAACATCAATATTGGTCTCACCACTGTCCAAAGAGCCAATGCTACTCTATGTCACAATAACTAATTGAGTGGTTAGTGTAGTGATAGTGGTAGAGTGCGAAGAAGAGGGAAAATCAGTATAGAGACCAGTTTATTACTTGAGAGAAGTGTTGTCTATGTCGAAACAGAACTACCTCCACTTTCAGAAAATGACATATGGGGTATATATGGCAGCAAAGAAGCTAAAGCATTACTTTCAAGAGAACCCAATCCAGGTAATATGCGAGGCACCTATCTCGGACACTTTGGGCAGTAAAGACGCAAGAGGCGGAGTGGCAAAATGGGCCATAGAGATAGCACCATATACTCCACAATATGATATGCGGGAGGCCATTAAATCTCAGGAAGTGGCGGCCTTTTTTTGTAGATTGGATGGAAATGCAGTACCAGGATGTGGCTTGTGGCAAAATGGGTCACCGTTACCTGACCCGAACTACTCGAAGATGCACTTTTACGGGTCCAAAAAGGAAATTGGTCTTGGTGCCAGGATAGTTCTAACCTCACCAAAGAAGGATCAACTCAAGTATGTGTTACAAATCCACTTCGCCGCATCCAACAATGTCGCCGAATATGAAACACTTGTTCATGGGATAAAAGTGGCTAAGTAAATTGGCATTAAAAGAATCATGTGTTTTGGCGACTTAGACTTGGTCATTTAGCAAGTGTCTGGGCATTGGGATGCGTTGGATGCGAATATGGCATTGTATCATTTTCATGTTTAGTAGATTCGGGATATTTATACGGATGTGAGTTTCATCATGTTCCCAGAGGAGAAAATGAGGCAGCTGATGTTTTATCTAAGTTGGGATCATCCCGACAAGCAATCCCGCCAGGAATAGCAATGGAGCATCTCAGAAAACCGTCGATTGAGCCTTTGCCCGAATCTGAGTCAATATTTATCCCGGCAAGCCAAGAGTCGTATGCTGTGCCAATGGAGATTGATACAGGGACCGAGTAACCTGGGGGCTGTTCCATCAAACCCGGGGACTGCCGAATCTAACACGGGGACTCGCCAGGTTATGTCGACAGAAGCAATGTCAGCTGAGCCCATGGAAATTGATGAAGAAACAGATCCAACACTGATTATACCTAATGGGGCACAACCAATATTTCGTTACTTAAAAGATGGAACTTTGCCGGATGATGAGATATTAGGAAGGCAAACAAAAATAAGGGAAAAAGCATATACCATTATCAATAAGGAGCTATACAAAAGGAGTGTAACAAATGTTTTGTAGTGATGTGTAGGCTCAGAACAAGGCCAAGAAATACTTCTGGACATCCACCAAGGAGAATGTGGGCATCATTCTTTGCCTAGAGCATTGGTAGCTAAGGAATTTTGACATGGTTTCTACTGGCCAAGTGCACTCGAACAGGCACAAGAATTAGTAAAGAAGTGCAACGGGTGTCAACGATACTCGGCCAAAACACATTTTCCAGCATCGGAGATAAAAAATATACCAATCACTTGGTCATTCGTAGTATGGTGGTTGGATATGGTGGGACCATTCAAACCCACACGAGGTGGCATGACTCACATACTAGTTATGGTTGACAAGTTCACCAAGTGGATAGAAGAGAAACCCATCAGAAAATGTGATGGAAAAACAGCAGTAACATTCTTGAGTGATATAATCCTAAGATATGGCTACCTACATAGTATAATTACAGACAACGACACAAACTTTTCGGAGGCAGCATTTGCTCGATTCTGTATGGACAAATGAATAAGACTCGATGTAGCGTCAGTTTCTCACCCGGAATCAAATGGGCAAGTCGAACGGGCAAATGGGATAGTCCTATCCGGGATAAAACCTCGGCTAATGGAACCACTCCATAGAACACCTGGTTGTTGGATAGAGAAATTACCCTCAGTGTTGTAGATCTTAAGAACAACTCCAAATTGATCAGCTGGCTATACGCCATTTTTCCTTGTCTATGGGGAAGAAGCAGTTTTGCCAGCCGACATAGAGCATGACTCGCTAATAGTAAGGCAATACACAGAAGCCAAGGTAAAAGAAGCCCGAGAAGATGGAGTTAATTTACTCAATGAGGCACGAGAACTGGCATTATCCAGATTCGCTATATACCAGCAAAATTTCCGACGCTATCATAGCCAGAAAGTTCACCCTCGTGTGTTCAGAGAAGGGGATTTGGTGCTTAGATTGGTGCAACGCACAGCTGGAATGCACAAATTGTCACCCCCATGGGAAGGTCTTTTCATTGTGAGCAAGGCATTACACAATGATTCTTACTATCTAATAAATGCCCATGGGGCACAAAAGAACAAGGCGGACATGTCGGGTGATGAAACCAAAAGGCCATGGAATGTGGAATTGCTTCGTCCTTTCTGTACTTAGGGAAGGTAATGTATGTATCTCTCAACTCTCATATGTCGGACGCTTATGCCGCATATGTGCTAACAATAAAAATGGTATGACTCGAAAAATTGACTTTGGGACTACCCCTCATGCTTATTGTTCTCTATTCTATCCTTATTATTTAAGTCGACTGGCATCAAACTCCATATATTATCTTGGAATATTAGTGTATAAACGCTAGAGGTCCACTCTTCGACTTAGCTGTTGTCCGAAACATGGTGGCAAGCAAGAGAAAAATACCAAAGCGGATAAAAATGAACAACGGATAAGATAAAGGACAAGTGCGAGCCGACATCATGTTTAACTAATCTATTGCAGGATATGTGAGCTTATGTGCCGAATGACTTTAAGTCAGGTTTCTTAGTTTAATAAACTATTAACTTAATCCTTATGACTTTGGGACTCTAATATCGAATGTCAAAAAGGTAGACAAGAGCCAAGGTTGGGGAATTAAGGGAATGGCAAATGGAACTCGGGGACTTGCCCCAAAGTGATTTGAACTAAAGACAAAATAAGTTTAAGACTTCATGAAGGAACATCACCAAAAGAATAGAAGTATGTATTACATCTGCACCCGGCGTACCGGGGATCTCAGAGGATTTCGAGTGTTTTTTAGCAGCCTAAGGGACAGCTAGACTCGGAGAAGATTCAGCAGGATTGCAACTCAGCGCATCATCAGTTGTAGCTGAGTCAGGCACGTCGCCCGTAGCAGGGACATCCGACTCGGTGCCTTCACTATCATCTCCACCTTCTTCGGCAACTTCTTCAACTATCTTGGCATAATCAAGAAAGCTAGGGCCATCACACTAAGCGTGAACGTTGGTGTACTCAATCATAGCATAAGACCTTTCTTGGCATCTCTTGATAAGCTCCGGGTCATGAGCCCACTTGGCATCATCCCTCATGTTTTGCAGCACATCTAAATTGATACCTTCTTACCAAGATAAGACAAAAGACAGATCCTTGTCTGCAGCAGCCCGACCGGCCGACTCGCGCCATTGATCCATCCGGTCTTTAGAGAACATAAGTCTTGCCACAAGCGAATCAATAAGCTGAGGAGGATCTTCATCAGGCCATAGCATCCTAAAGACGCTAATCACATCCTTGAGCAGATCGATAGTGCAAGATTTCAAAGTTGTAACCCGCTCTAAGAGTGCAGTGAGATGTTCATCAATGGTCACGTCGCCATCGGCCGACTCACCAGACTCGTACCGAACCTTTTGCATGGACCTAAGGGCGAACATGTTGGCTTCTGGGAAATTTTCTACAAGAAAAGAAGGAATCGTCATGAGGTGACAAAAATAGGAATGTCGGAAATAGGAATTACAGAAAAAAGGGTAAGGACTCAGTACCGAAGAAAGAATTGACGCGGCCGAGTTTGGATTGCCAAGTCTTAGACTTGGTACAAAGAGCTTCAAGATCTTGAGGACCTAGGTTACCATCAACTCGCTCTCTTTAAGCAGCCTATCCGTCTTCTTGATCGTGCCAGCAAGTTGACCTCGTTCCTATGCAAAGTCTTCACGCAAGCCCTCAACCTCAGATTTATGCTTCTGATCCATCTCGGCAATCTGCTGCTTCAGCCGGGTCACCTTGTCTATGCGCCCCCCTTCGGATGAAGGAACCTACGGTTCTGGATCTAAAAGTTGCGGCAGTAGCAGCCCGCGCCACGAGTTCTACCTATGTGCTGCAATAAAAAATGGAGCGGACCCACCGCTAGGTTTGAATGACAATCCACCACCCAATCCCCCTCCCAACCCGCAAACTAGGAACCGAGGAAATGGGGGAAAACCGGCTAACAGAGCCAACGAAGGTAGCGTCTATGAACATATCAACCTCGACGAGGAATGTTGGTGCCAAGCGTGCGAAGCTGTGGCAGGCAACAAAATCCTACCTGTGGACGCCCCCCGAGATCTGCTGATGGCCTACCACCTCCTCCTAATCTACGAGCACAACCGACAGGTGAAGCTGATGGAGGAGCTCGAAAAGCATCAGAAGGCAGCCGCGGAATCTAGCGCGCGGCAAGCTGCGCTCTCCGCCGCTGATGGATCCACTTTGCATGGCAACAACGCCAACAAGTACCACTCCCGCATGGAGCGCATGACCCCGCCGCACGACGTGAGGTCACCAGGGCCCTCAACACGTCCGTCATGACGATGTAATCGCATGACAACGTCATGCCGAAGACGCCGCAGGCTGCGATCATGTAGGCCACCACATATCTCGTGTCCAATCTGCCTCCGGTGGGCGACCCGAAGAATGCCATGCACAAGTCCGCGCTAGCAGGCCTCAGACTCGTAGGATCTGTGCTCCACGACAAAACTCCTGCGGAGCTGAAGAAAAAAGGTGCGGTCAAATTCACTCGAAACCACACACCCTCATCTGAAGAAGAGGAGGAGCACGACCTGCCCTGGCGCCACCGGAGCCCATGACGATGCAGCAGCAACTACGACGCTCGCAATCATCTCACCCAGCGCAAGATCGATAAATCACGTGCTAAACACGCGTGCTCAACTGAGTCCGAGGAGGAAGACGGCAGATAACTATGCGGAGCTAGATGCTTCAGCAGATCTGTTCGGCAAACGCGGATGCCGAAATATTTCAAGCTCCCTTCGTACAATCCGAAGGTCGACGGCACACAGGAGCCAAAGGCTTGGTTTGACGATCATCTGTCGTCTTTCAAGCTCCATGGCGGAAACAAGAACACCGCCTTACAATGGCTTCAGCTGCAGCTGACAGGCGCGACCAGGGTCTGGCTCAGCAGCCTATCCTCTGGCTCCATCCAAAGCTAGGAAGAACTGGCGTACAGCTTCATCCGCAACTTCAATGGGACCAGCAAGAGGCCAGCCTCAATCGAAGAGCTGCGGGCCTGCAACCAACAGGCAAACGAGTCCATCCGCTCGTACATATTATGCTGGTCCCACATCAAGAACTCCACTGTGCACATCTCTGAATAAAGAGCAATCGACGCTTTAAAGGACGGTGCTAGGTGCCGAGATTTCAAGGAGGAGCTTGGGCGCGTCAAGCCCAAGACACTCGACCACCTCATGGACATCGCCAAGCGATGGGCATATGGCGAGGATTCCTTCAACCGAGCGCATTCATATGACGAAGATGACTACGGCCGCAAGCGTGAACGCCGCAGCAAAAGGAGATCGCTCGTCTACAACGATCGCGACGGAGTCGACATGATTGCAGTTAGATACGTCGATCGACACGATGACAGCAACCACAACAATGGATACCGTAGCAGCAACTACCGCGATGGCGGGCAACTCACGCAAACGTGACAATGTCGCAATCGCCGCGACGAGCCTTTAGCATACGACAAGCTGTCTGGTCCCCGCACCATCCACTTCTAAATCAACAAACAAGATGGTAATAAGAAGGCCAGCCACATGCTCAAGGACTGCCGAGAGTTCCAAAAGCTCGGCGAGGGCCTCACCCAAATGCGGCGCTAGACCATGAACCCTGGATTCGGACCCGCCCCAGGTTCTGTCGCCCACGGAGCTCATCCACCATCACCTGGCAGACCGTCACAGCCACCGGTCGCACTAGCACCAAACAACGGCGCAGATGGTACCCTCCGCCAAAAGGGGCCTTGATGATCCAGAAGGGACACCCAACCAACATGGTGCAGAAGAAGATCACCCGCCAAGTCAGCCTGGCCATAACCTCTCCACCAGCCATACCAGAGTACCTCAGTGGCTCGGAGTCCTGCATCACGTTCGATCGTTCAGATCACCCATGCCATATCCCTCGCCCAGGTCATGCTGCCCTGGTGCTCGAGGCCTAGATTGGGGGATTCAAAATGAGTCGCCTCTTCATGCACGGCGGCAGCAACATTAATCTGATGTTCGCCAGCACACTCACAGCAATGCGGATCTCGCTGTGTAGCCTAGAGAAGTCAGACACGACCTTCCACGGCATAGTCCCAGGGAAGGGCATATACCCCCTGGGCAAGATGTGGCTCGACGTCATCTTCGGCCAGCCCAAAACCTTCAAGCGTGAACGACTAAGTTCGAAGTGGTGGACTGGCCATCACAGTACCACACCATCCTCGGGGGTGTGGCATTCGCAAGATTCTTGGCAGTACCGCACTACACGTACCCGCTACTGAAGATGCCAGGACCTAGGGACGTCATCACTATCCAGGGAAGCTTCACCATGTCCGATAGCTGCGACAGAGACTTCAGCAGAATCTCTCAGTCGTTCGGCATGCAGGAGGAGCTCACGAGTCTCAGAGAGGTGATAGACAACGGGCACACCCAGTCACCAGGCAAAACACACCAGATATGTCGTTTGACTCCATGGTCAACACAAAAAAGGTACATGTCCACTCAACGGACGCCTCCAAGACGGCGTTGATTGCCAACAACCTAAGCCCAGCATAGGAAAGCACGCTCGTTGAATTCCTCCGTGAGCGCTGGGAAATTTTTTCCTGGTGTCCTGCGGACATGCTAGGAGTTCCGAGGGAATTCGCCGAGCATGCACTCAATGTTTTTCTGGATGTGAAGCCAGTCAAGCAGTCGATCCGTCGATTGTCCGAGCCAAGAGACGAAGCCGTTGGAATCGAAGTCGACAGACTGCTCGATGCCAACTTCATCAGGGAAATCAAAGAAAGCGAGTGGCTGGAAAATACCGTGTTGGTCCCCAAAAAATACACGGACATCCTACGGATGTGCGTGGACTTCACGTTGCTCAACAAGCACTGCCCGAAGGCCCACTTCCCTCTACCAAGTATTGACCAAATCATCGAATCCACTGTAGGTTGCAAGAAGCTCTCCTTCCTCGACGCCTACTCAGGCTACAACCAAATTCGACTAAAGGTCGAAGATCAGGAGAAAACGGCGTTCATCACGTTATTAAGAGTGTTCTTCTACAACACAATGCCCTTCGGGCTAAAGAACGCATGCGCGATGTACCAGAGGTGCATGCAGGCATGCCTAAAAATCTAGATCGGTCGCAACATCCAGGTTTATGTCGACGACATAGTAATCAAGACCAGGGAGGCCAAGACGCTGATCGACAATCTCCATGAGACGTTCGATAACCTTGATCACTACAAGATAAAGCTAAACCCAGACAAGTGCGCCTTCGGCGTCCCGTCTGGCCAGTTACTCGGCTACTTCATTTCCCAACGGGGGATCGAGGCGATTTCCATAATGGCCATGGAGAAGCCGAAGAACTTCAAATGAGTCCAGTAGCTAGCCAGACGAATCGCGATGCTGAGCAGATTCATCAGCCAAATGGGTGAGAAGGCCCTCCCCTTTTATCAACTGTTGCACAAGACAGACAAATTCGAGTGGACACCCGAAGCAGACGATGCATTTGAGGACCTCAAGTGGATGCTCTCCACATCGCCTGTCCTGGTCACGCCGAAGGAACGGGAGCCTTTGCTGCTATACATCGCAGCCACACATCAGGTGGTAAGCACCATACTCATGGTCGAGTGACCCAAAGATGGCAAGACCCACGGGGTCCAATGACCAATCTACTACCTCAGCAAGGTACTGACCCCGACAAAGCATAGGTACCCTCACTACCAGAAGCTCACCTACGGCGTATTCATGATGGCGCGTCGGCTGAGCCACTACTTCTAGGAGCATCAGATTATGGTCATCAACGACGCCCCACTGTCGAACATCCTGAACAACCCCGAAGCCACGGGGCGCCTAGCCTTATGGGGCATTGAATTGTCCCCTCTAGACATAACCTATGAGCGGCACACCGCCATCAAGTCTCAGGTCCTCCCTGACTTCCTCGTCCATTGGATGGGACTCCAGCTGTCGGATACTCTGGACATGTCATAGTCCAAGACGATGCACTTTGATGGCTCCAAGCACGAGGCTGGAGCAGGGCTGACATCATACTGACGTCCCCTCAAGGCGACAAGATGAAGTACGTCCTTCGGATGAAATTTCGCGCCTCCAACAACAAGGCCGAATACGAGGCCCTCATCCATGGCATGAGAATGGCCAAGGTGTGCAGAGCAACATGCCTTGTCATCTACGGCGACTCGAACCTTGCCATGCAGTAGACGATGAACGAGTGCGATTCCCATAGAACCAACATGATCGCGTACCGCACACTCTACAACTGTCTCGAAGGAGACTTCGACGGCTTTGAGCTTCGGCACGTCGCCAGGGAAAGCAATGAAGAGGCTGACAGGCTCGCCAACATTGGCTCCACCTATGCATGGGTGCCTCTAGGAGTGTTCCTTGAACAAATCTACGTACCATATATCCAGAGGAAATTTCCAAAAGGCTCAGCCGAAGAAGCAAAGCACTCGGGGGTTGCGCTACTCGAAGGACAGGAAGGATCCGAAAAGCTCTACACAGAGGCCGAGCTGGTCAGCCTGATGCAGGTCATGGCGGTCGAAGAAACATGGACACAACCGTACCTTCGGTACCTAATAAACAAACAACTGCCCGATGACTTGATAGATGCCCAGCGCATATCTCGCTGGTCAAAAGCCTTCACCATCATCAATGGTGAGTTTTACAAGCGCAACATTTCGGGTGTGCTCCAACGGTGCATCACCATCAGTAACGGCAAAAGCATCCTCCAAGACATCCATGAGGGTATCTGCGGCCATCACACAGGCAACCACTCCCTAGTATCCAAAGCTCTATGAGCTGGGTTCTACTGGCCAACCGCAATGAACGACGCCAAGGACATCGTCCAGAGGTGCAACGCCTGTCGGAGATACATGGACAAGCCACACGCACGAGGATCCGAGCTAAGTACCATACCGCTGGCCTGGCCCTCCGCCCAGTGGGGCCTCGACATGATTGGAAAATTGCCAAAGTCCTCGCCAGGAGGCCACGTCTTCCCCCTGGTAGCAGTCGACAAATTCACCAAGTGGATCGAGGCCATGCCTATCACCAACCAAAGTGGCAAAACTACCATCAAGTTTTTCGAGTCCATTGTCTACAGGTTCGGCGTGCCCCATAGCATCATAACAGACAATGGATCGAACTTCATCTCGAAGGAATTCCGAGACTTCAGCGGGAACCTCGGAATCAACATATCATACGCCTTCATGGCGCACCCACAGACCAACGGACTTGTCAAAAAGGCCAACAACCTCATAGGCAACGACATCAAGAAGCGCCTGCTATGCTCACTCGGAAGTCTTGCGGGAGCCTGGGCAGACAAGCTACCTTTGGTTCTCTGGAGCCTTCGCACAACTCCAAACACCTCAACTGGCTACACGCCCTTCTTCATGGTGCACAGAGCCGAAGCCGTGCTACCTTCCGAAGTACGCCACAAGGCCCCACGGGTCATCGCTTACAGCAAAACTGAATCATCGGCAGCACTCGAAGATGCCATCGACACACTCGACCAGGCACGTGTCATCGCCGCGGCTCGCTCATGGTCTACCAGCAGAGCCTCCATAACTACTATAGCCGATGGCTACGCCCAAGGTCCTTCATCGAAGGAGACCTCATCCTGTGACTCAAGCAAGAAGGGCACAAGAAGCTCGAGTCACCCTGGGAAGGACCCTACATCGTCAACGAAGTCATCCCAGGTGGCGCCTACCACCTCATGGACGTCGCATCAGGAGTCGAATACTCCAACCCCTGGAACGTCGCACGACTGCGACGCTTCTACCCCTAGTTACCCTTTACTTTCAATAAAGCTATTCAGCCAAGGCTACTCAGCCGAACAATGTACCTCCTCTTTTGCTATGAATAAAAGTTAAGTTCCTTGGCACAGATATCTTTTTCTCCTTACATTACTTCTCGCTACATACGCTCGGGGGCTACGCCTCACCTCACTACTTAGTCGACTAAAAACAATGCATACAACCTAAGTAGTCGACCATGTCAGGCTAACGAAAAGGACATGCACATTACAATCGCACCACGTGCGAATACATATAAACTTTACAAAGGGCATTACAAGCTCACTCTAATAAATAAAATTTTTACGACGCGCATAATGAGGGCGCATGTCCCATAAATTGCCATCCGGTAGAAGAGGCGGTCCAGTCGCTATGTCTGCAAGATTGACATCACGACGATGCAATCAAACGAGAGACAAGGCTGCCTTCACCCCTGCAATCAAATGATGACACACCAACTCCTTGACGTGGCCTACATTCCGAAACTTCCCAAGAAGACTCAAAAAGTTGGAAGGTGCAGCATCTAGAGGAAACATAGCGAAGAACCAAATGGCCGAAAGTGACGACCTCGCCTACTTCAGCACCCGAAGAACCTGGTGTATGCGGTCTTGCACCGTCGCAAGGATGATTGCTCGATCGCGGTCCATCCATAAAAAGTCACCAGCCTTCAGTTCTTCCTGTGTTAGGAAGTTCATCCGAATTGCGATGCACTCCTTCTCTTCCTTTGGAATGAGATTCACAACTGCGAAAACAGTGGGTGAGCCAAACATAAAATACGACACACTAAAAAAGGCATCAGTTCACATGGACTCACATTGGAGTTGGTCGCACATCTGCCAAAATTCTCCAACCAAGAACTCTCCTCTGCCAGCAGCTCGCCTAGCCTTCGACATCCACACATTCGCGTGACCACGGATGCTGAGGACGTCTTTTTCCAAACTACGGACGCAGTCACACAGGAAGACCAACTGCGATGCCTCATCCAATGAAGGGCGAGGATCAGGCGCAGTCGGAGTAATCACCGACATCTCACCCGAAGGACCCTAAGGGTAAACAGGAAGATATGTATATCACAAACACTTTGGACAGCAGTTGAATGATAGACTTATATACGTAAATTAAGCCACCTCATGGCAGGGTCACTACAAGGAATCTGGTAATATATGACCCTCCATTTTCGTCATAGAATCGTCATAGTAGTATATCTATGACGATTTTGAGATCGTCGAAAGCTGGACGTCGCAAATGAACTACAACGACGATTTTAATAAAATCGTCATAACCGCCTATGATGATATTGGATCGTCATAACATCTATGAAGATCCAATATCGTCATGGGACAGCTAGCCAGGCCAGGTCATAGCCTATGTGGCAAAGTTGTGACGAAATTAAATCGTCTTAAATCAAAATAAGCCTAGTCTATTTATGTGGTCCATATGGGCTCATCCCAATAATTTTAGCCTTTTATATACTATGTCTTTGGCTTTTATGATCCATTTATCTATTGGGCCTTAGCCTTTTTACAATGTTTTCTATTTTGGGTCTTGGCCTTTATAAGGTCCATATCTTTTGGGCTGGTCCTACCAATCAGACTGGTCCCAATAGTCAGACTATTCAAGAAATTTGGTCCCATGTGTCAGTTTCCGTTGTCCAACTAGTCCCACTTGTCATGTTTATTTACCATTAATTATAAACAACAAACAATTTAATCAGAACCAAAGGAATAGATACAATTTAATCAGAACCAAAGGAATAGATGACATCGTTCTGATAATAGCAACAATCAAGTCTATTACAATATTTCCATGGCTCAAATCACACATACAAAATAATAACCCAAAACGACAGGAGTATGCAACTAAATCTAGCCCAAAATTTAAACCTCAACATGTCGTCGGATTGTCGACAAGTACGCCATAGGGGGTCCTAGTTGTAGGGTTCGCAGCATAGAAACCAAAAAATTTCCTACGATGAGAACATCTATGTACCAAGATCTATCTACTAGATACAAGCAACAGGTGGATATACATCCATAGAATACATACCCTCGAAGACCGAATAGCGTTAACGAGGTTGTACTCGTGGATGATGTAGACGAACGCTTGCCAATCTCAAGATCGTGATGAAGTCCATCTGGTCCAGCCGGTCCAGCACGATCAAGTCCAGCACCTCAAAGCAGTGGTGCATCCGTGATCGCACACATGTACAGGTACCCCGACAACCTCCGTGCCCTCGCTCCAGCGAAGCAGCGGAAGCAAAAAATCTTTCCAGAAAAAGCCACCGGGAACATGTATCTCGCTGATCCGAGACCATGGGGAAATTCTAAAGGGAGGAGAGAGATCCTTCGCGAGGAGGTGTGAGTGAGAGAGAGGGAGGGGGGCTCCTTTTATAGGGAGAGGGGGGCACCCAAGGGGCCATGTGCACAGCCATGGGGCTGCCCCCACCTCTTCCACATTCATGTGGGTGGACACTCCACTCACTCAAATGCCTTTCAATTCCCTCCACTCAAAAACCCACTCCAATTCCCATTAAATTTCCACCAAATTTAATGCAAACTCTCATTAAATAAAACTTCTTTTATTTATTCAGAATTTTGTCAATTACTTTAATGAAAAACATTCACATATAACCCCTTGCTAGTATTTCATTTCACATGCAGAAACACTTTCTGCAATTTCACCCGAAAACCCGTTTCGGTATCTAGTGAAATAAATTCCTGCGCTTGTTATTCTTTTCGGCATGAAACTTTTGCTCCAAATGGATGTCGATGTCTCTTAAGTGTGTCACCCTAAGGTTCGTGAATAATGTGGACATGATCGAGACCCCTCTCAAATCAATAATCAGAAGCGGGATCTGGAGACCCATACTGACTCCCACACATTCAACGATGACTTTCTTGTGATCGTCGGAACCTTTTTACGCTAGTATCTTAATCCCTTTGTTTCGCGATATATTACATGTCCGAGATTCGATCATCGGTATCTCCATACCTAGTTTGATCTCGTTACTGACATGAACTCTTTTCTTGTTCCCGTGATATAACATTCTAGTGATCAAATCACTTGCTTGCAAGCTAATCAATGTGATATCACCGAGAGGGCCCAGAGCATATCTATCCGTCATCGGGATGAACAAATTCCACTCTCTATCCATGGGCCTCAACATAACACTTTAGTAGTTCCGAAGCCATCTTTATAATCACCCAGTTACGGTGTGACGTTTGATGTCATCGAGAAACTCTTCCGGTGTTAGTGATTGACATGATCTCATGGTCTAAGGATTAGGATCACTTCGTAAGTTGTTATAGAAATATAAACTCAATGACTTTGATCGTAATGCTATACTTCGGATGAATGTTCATCACATCATTACACTAATGTTGTGACCTCGTTATTAACAACATCCAATGTCCATGATCAGGAAACTTTGATCATCATGTTAATCAACGAGCTAGTTTATAAGAGAGGCATAACTAGGAACTTCCTTTTTGTTTATTAAACACACATGTATTAACGTTTCCGTATTAATACAATTATAGCATGTAAAATAAACATTTATCATAAACAAGGAATACGATAATAACCACTTTATTATTGCCTCTCGGGCATATTCCCTTCACTAGTGGCGTTGGAAGGATGGGGTGTGAGACGTCGGATGTTCCAGGAGCGGTGAGCACAAGTTTACCCAGGTTAAGATCCGACTGCGGTGATCGGATCCTACTCCTGCTAGCAACCCAGTAATATATCAGCGTAAGCCGGATGTTACAGCGGATTACAAGAGAGGTTCGCCTGTTCGAGTTGGTTGTGGTTGTGTGTATTGAGTTGTGCCCTAAAGGCTCCCATAGGGCCGGTTTATATAGTCACCGGGGCCTAGGGTTACAGGAGAGACCTATACGGCTATGTTACAGAGTCAGTAACTATGTACAGCTTGGACTACAAGTAGTACTACATGCCTAGGTCGTTAATTCTTCTAGGCCTTGTCGTAGGCAGAACTGGCTCCTCCACTTTCTCTGACTGGGCCACCCGTGAAGCATATCTCTAACCCGTTGGTGGGCCACCCTGGTCAGCGAGTCCTTTTGGTGTACCCGGAAAATATATCCCAAACAGTAGCCCTAGAAGTCTCCAAGATCCAAAGTCGGATAAATCGTCTAGCCTGATGGTTTGTTTGTCTTGAGAATCTTGAAGGGTTCCGGAAAACTTCGTTCATTAATGTAGGATTCTGATTCAATTGAGTCGGATATGTCTTGCTCTGACTTTAGTCTTTTGCTTGCTTGGTTTGAAACATAAGCCGGATTTTTCAACGGCATGCGGACTGACAACTTTTTAGACCAGGTCCTGTCACTGACAGGAGTCCTATCAGCACGACCGTTGGTGGGTCTATTCCTTACGAAACAGAATGCTATTTCAATGCCTGCGCGAGAATCGAGGGGGTGAAAGAGTCGCGAGGATCATAACTCCCCCTCTCCTATACGTGTGGCGATACTCGCGCGTGTTAATGCACAAATCTTGACGCAGAGAAAAATAAAAGAGGGGAGAAAGCCCTTTCTCTCAGATTCACCTCTGCATCGATTCATTCATTGCTTCCTCATACTCCTCGAGCACTACGCACCAGTTCCAATCTGCGCACCGTGAGAAAAAATCTCTCCTTCCCCCACCAGTCCTTTTTCCTCCAAGATCCATGGCATCTGCCTCGACCTTAGTAGCGGTGGCGGGTTCGTCAGCGGTGGAAGAGAGGAAGATGCGGGGCCACTGGATCCCCACCGCCATGGAAAACGCAGAACTCCAAGTCATGGAGGATGAAGGATTCATCGTTGCTTGTGTGTGGCATAGCGCCTCAGGGCATGCCGTGCCCGCCCTGCGCGATGGCAAGAGGGTGCTGTTCGGCACGCACGTCGACCGCGGCCTCAGCTTGCCACAGTCGGACTTCCTCGTCGAGGTCCTCAACTACTATGGTGTGCAACTTCATAATCATCCTCCCAACTCTCTACTCGAGCTTAGCACCCATGCAGCTTTGTGCGAGGGGTTTGTTGGCATTAGGCCAAGTCTCACTCTTTTCCGGTACTACTATGGTACTCAAAAGAACTCCATTAGCGCTGGTGTGCCTTACATCACCGGTACTCTTAGCTTAGTGCTTAGGAGAAACCGAGTCTATCCTAGGATTAACGCTAGCGAATCCGTTAAGCGTTGGGCCGGAACTTTCTTCTATCACAAGGATATTCCAGCTCCTGGAAAGGCGAAAGGTCTTCTGGCATTTGACGACGGCGCCGATCCCCAACAGAATTCATGGGACACGGAGGCATAGGAGCTGTCGGATATCTTAATCCTCTCCAAGAGGCGGATTGAATATTTGATGAAGCATGAGGGTCTCCGTGGATCTGACTTGATCCACTGTTGGTTGGAGCACCGGATTCAGCCTCTCCAGCACCATGGAGATCGCCTCATGCACCAGATCACAAGCGACACGAAGGACAAGATGCGGGTTAGTTCAAGCCGGATTGCGGCGAAGGACTACAAGACCCTCATGCAATATTTGATCAAGGAAATAGTGGAATGAAAAGTTCCAGATGTTTCCATGAAGATGTATACGACCAACCATCATGTGACTCCGGTAAATATTTCGACTCTGCTTTTTGTGTTTCGTCGTTCTTTTCTATTCTTTCTCCAACTCTATTTTTATCGATGCTTTTCAACTTTGTCAGCTCGATCAACTCTCTGAGTCTGAGCTAGCTCCACTAGAGGGCTATGCTTCAGACGATCCGGAGGCGGCGGAGGATGATGAGGTGCAAGAAGTTGCTGCCCTGCTTCCAAGAAGCGTAAGGCGAAAGAAGTTGTTGTTGCTACTGGTAACCAAGTGTTACCAGTAGTTAAAAAGTAAGCACCCTATCTTTAATTTTCAGTACTTTTGTACCTTTATTTCTTTCCAGAGCACACTTGATATTTAGGATTTTCGTGTTCTAGAGCTAAATCAGTTTTTAAGAGAAAGACCAAACCAGATAGCAAGCCGGGCAAGCAGATATGTCAGCAAAAGCGCCATGCCGCCATCGACTCTATCCAGTACTCCATCAGCACAGGGAGCTTCTGCCTCTCCTGATGCTGGCAATGCCTCGAAAGCCCTGCTCACCGTTGATGACCAGGAAACTAACAAGGGTGAACCCGTAAAGGGTAATGATCCCATGGTAATATCTATAGGAATGATGGATAAAATGGCCGGCTCCGCTGTCTCTGGACTGAAGAGGAAAGATAAAGAAGAGATCCTCAGATTGGCTCAAGCCAGTCTTGAGAACCAAACCTTGACTCTAGAGGCAGCGAGCCAAGAGGAGGAGGACGTCAAGCTGGTTAGCCTCCCAAACCAAATTTTGTTCCGGGACGCTAAAGTCGCATCTGGCGAGCTTCCAGCAACGGATGTTCCTTCCCTCGCCCTTACCGAGAAGGTGTTTCATAGCACCAAGCTCGGATTTGAAAAGATGCACCTGGAACACATTGTAAGTTTCCGATTCTTATTTGCATTTATTATCATATCCTCTAGCCCCTAAGCATAAAGCCGGATAAACATCGTTGGATCCGATTTGTTGCTTTTAGGTTGCAAAAGAATGATGTAGTGTAGCCCCCAAGGCTCGTGTTGTAATTTTACTTAGCTAAATTTGTAGCTCGAGTCTTAGTATCCGTCTGACGGTATTTCGTCTCTATACTTACAGAAAATTGCATCTTCCAACCAGGAATTACTCACGAACATTAGCAATAAGCGCAAAGAAATCATGGCTTTTCGCTTTGAGAATTCAAAGTTGAAAGTTGAGAAATATGAAGCAGAAGGTAGGCTTTTCCGACTTCTTCTTTGTTAGTTATGTTTTTTGTCATAGACAAACTTTGTTTTGTCCGACTGATATTTTGTCTTTGCAGAAATGTTGTGCCAGTCCAGCAAGGTGGTGGAGCAAGCCCAGAACTTCGTGGTATTGAAGATAGAGAATGCTGAACTCCGGGACAATCTTGAGAAGCTAACCTTAGAATCGGATAAATCCGTAGGTGTCGTCCTGGAGTCAAGCAATCACGAGACCGTGACGCTCGAGAAGCTCCTAGTCCTCTGAGACAAAGAACTAGCTAATCTCAAGAAGGACTTCGATATTCAGAGGGATCTTGCCCAGGCCATAGCAAGTGAACTAAACAACCTCCGCAAGGAGCATGCTCAATGGAATCACTCTATGCTAGGTAAGATTTCTGAATCTTTCTTTTGTTGTTGATTTTTCGACTTTATTTTCAGCCGAATTTTGACTTTTTGGTTCTTTCCCAGCCCCCCTGAATCTTTCCAACTCTCCTACCTCTGAACCTCCCCTCGAGCGCGTTAAGCTCGTCCGACATATCTTGTACGACTTCTGCCAAACTCTAGAAGAGGATGGCGAGTCCGTCAAGCTTTCTGACTTGCACGCAATGTCAGTGCATGAGGTGAGGGACAATGTAAAGGATATTCTGAACTTTATCGAAGACTGGAAGATCTCCTATGCTCGGACAACTGCTCAGACAGCTCTGACTATGGTGATGAGCCACCATAGCAAGATGGAAATCTGGCACGTCTCCAAGGGCATTGCCGAGGAGGATGATGAGGGTAACCCGCAAGACATCAAGGCCATCCAAGAGTCTTGTGCAGGTTATGCTTGTCATGTGGCGGAGATGACCAACTATACGACGCCATTCTTCGAATCCGTCGCCGCGCCTCCCTCGCCCCAAGAGCCAGAAGCCAGCTAAGCTTCCAAGTCTGAGATTGAGGGTGACAATGGTATTGTCTCCCGTGCTCCACCTGCTTCATCACCACCGCCTGATTCTGCAGCATAGATAATATTTATGCATTATTCTGAACTCGTGGAAATGTAATGATGAATACAATGTTATAATTTGTGCTGGTCTTTTTAAAAACTGATGCTTTTACTATCATAGCACTTTTGCTTATATATTTTTTATGCATGTTCTTGAAAATTTCTAAAGCACATTGTGTTTTAATGCCTATACTTGTCGTTTTATCTGGCTATCTTCCTCGTCCCTTTCATGGGTCGGCCAACCTTTAGCACGGAAAATTTGCCAAGCAACAGAGCTCAATTGTTAAACCAGATTAAACTCGGAAACAAAGCCGGCTTCCATTACCAACAACTCATTACTCAGAAAATGCCCGCATCTAAGCAATCAGATAAAAAAACAAAGTATAGACAATAAATTAAACTTTGTACCCTAAGGTAATATTTTTAGATATTCAAAAATCGTAACCAGAACAAACATGAGCATCAAGTACTTTCAAACATTCTTAGATTTTTGAAAAAAAATGACATGCTCTTTTTGAAAATAAGATGGCAAAAACTTCTCAAAGATAATATATGAGGAAACCAACACTTTATTTCACTTTGAACATGTACATATATGATTACAAGGAAATATAACTAAGAATAGAAGGGACGTAGCTGTGCAATATTCCATGGATGGTCTATTTCATCCGTGTCTGTGCTGCCACCAGCTCTCTTTCTCTTCCGAGTATCAGGTCTTTCCTTGACTGGTCTCATGTCGGTTAAATAATATGACCCATTATGCAGAACTCTGCTAACCATAAAAGGTTCTTCCCAAATTGGGGAAAGTTTGTGCTTTCTCTTTTGCACAAGTCGGAGAACCAAATCCCCGTTTCTGAAAGAACGGTTTTGCACTCTCTAACTATGATAATTGTGCAACTTCTGTTGATAGGCTGTAGATCTCTACTTATCAACAACGCGTACTTCTTCGATTATATCGAGATCATCTTGTCGAGAAACTTCTGCATCTTCTTCGATATACGCTTTGACTCGTGGAGCTTGATGAATCAGATCACTTGGAAGAAATGCTTCTGCACCATAGACCAAGAAGAAAGGAGTATATCCAGTTGATCTGTTAGGAGTTGTACATAAGATCCATATCACAGACAGTAAGTCTTCTGCCCAAGCTCCCGCGGCCCGACGAAGCGGTACCTCGAGTCAAGGTTGGATTCCTTTTAGAATAAGGCCATTAGTTCTTTCGACTTGTCCATTAGCTTGTGGATGTGCGACTAATGCAATATCGAATCTAATCCCTTATTCTTTGAAGAATTCGGCAAGTTCGCCCATGAAAAATTTGCTCCCATTGTCAGTAATTATACTGTGCGGATATCCGAATCGGATGATTACGTCCTCGACAAACTTTCTGGCTGTGGATCCATCACAACTTGTTATGGGTTTAGCCTCAATCCATTTTTTAAATTTATCCACCATCACTAGTAGGTAAGTAAATCCACATTTTGCCGTGTGAAACGGCCCTACCATATCAAGCCCCAGACCATAAACGGCCATGTAATAGGGATTGTTCGTACTATTCAGCCGAAACATGTGCCTGATGAGCGTACTTTTGGCAGCCTTTGCACGTTTTGACCAGTTTATCGGCATCTTCCTTAGCTGTAAGCCAAAAGAATCCGTGTCGAAAAGCTTTTGCCACTAAGTATCTGGCTGCAGCATGATGTCCACACTCGCCTTCGTGGATTTGTCTTAAGATTTCCACTCCTTCTTCTGAAGAAATAGATCACTGAAACATGCCAGAAACAATCCGTTTATAGAGCTCACCATTTATTATAGTGTAGGATTTTGCTCGTTAGATAATCTGCCGGCTCAAGACTTCTTCTTCGGGTAGTTTTCCATCTATCAGGAAATCGAGATAGGGTTTTGTCCAGCTAGGAATTACAGCCAAAACTGCTATTAAAGGTGAGTTGGATTTCGTCGGATAGTCCTCATCAACTCCGACTATGGAGGGGACCCTTAAATGCTCTAAAAAAGCTCCATCCGATAATTGGTTCCGCATAGAGCCTATCCTTGATAGAGCATCTGCTTCCTCATTTTCTGCTCAAGGGATGTGTTGAACCTCAAAACCCTCGAACAATTTAGATAGTTCATCCACAACAGGTTTGTATGCTGCCATGTGCTTGTTTGCGCTGTAGATATCGGATACTTGCTCAGCAACTAAATCCGAGTCTCCATAACACATGAGTCTTGATATACCAATGTTTTTGTCCATGCTAATTCCATGCAGCAGTGCTTCGTACTCGGCAATATTATTGGTTGCCGTGAAGTGTATTTGCAATACATAGAACAACTTATCTCCTTGGGGTGATTTGAGCACCACGCCAGCCCCCGAGCGTCCTCATGCTTTTGATCCGTCAAAGTGAAGGGTCAAAAATTCCGAGTCTGGAGGGCCTGAGTTTTCTGCCATTTCTGTCCAATCAACAACAAAGTCAGCAAGTATTTGGGACTTGATTGTTGTACGTGGTTTGTACTCAATGTCAAAGTTGCAAGCTCTATTCCCCACTTTGCGATACGTCCTATGGCGTCGCGGTTATTGACTATATCTCTCAGGGGAGCAGTTCTCACCACTGTGACCTTGTGCTCTTGAAAATAGTAGCATAGCATTCTGGATGCAAAGAACACTCCATAGGCTAGCTTTCGATGGTGTGGATACCGTTGTTTTGATTCTGTCAGGACCTCACTCAGATAATTAGTTGGCCATTGCACCTTATGCTCGTGTCCTTCTTCCTCGCGCTCAACTACTGTTACCACACTTATGACCTTGTTGGTCGTTGAATGTAGAGTAACATAGGCTCCTGAGGTTCTAGCGCTGCAAGAACTGGTGGGTTTGAAAGTAGATCTTTCAAACTTTGTAGGGCAGTTTCGGCTTCCTGAGTCCAGACAAATTTGTCGGTTTTCTTCAAGATTTTGTACAAAGGTGCGGCTCTTTCACCGAGCCGGTTGACGAACTGACTCACCGCTGCAATGCAACCAGTGAGACGCTGTACATCCTTCAGGCGAGTCAGCCTGGTAATGTTTAAGATAGCCTTGATTTTGTCTCGGTTCAATTCTATGCCTCGCTCAGAGATGATGAAACCTAAAAATTTTTAGGCTGGAATTCCAAAGAAACACTTCTTTGAAACCTAACAATTTCTTCAAGATTTTTGTCTCATATTGATTTTTCATAGACTAGCAAATGTTTCATCCAATTCAGAAATTAAAGTTTCCTTCTTTTTGGACATAGCTACTATGTCGTCTATGTATACATGGACGTTGCGTCCGATTTGGTTGTTGAGACAATGTTGCATAGTATGTTGATATGTTGCTCCTGCGTTCTTTAAGCCAAAAGGCATAGTTTTGTAGCAGAAGGTTCCAAAAGGAGTGATGAAAGACGTCTTAATTTGATCCGACTTTTTCATCGGTATTTGGTGATATCCGGAATATGCGTCGAGAAACAGAGTAGTTCCGACCTGCCATTGAGTCAATAACTTGATCGATTCTTGGCAAAGGAATGGATATTTTGGCCATGCCTTGTTCAAAGCGGTATAAAAAACACACATCCTTAAATAAATGGTGTCCTTTTTAGGGACAAGTACAGGATTTGCCACCCAATCTGTATGGATGACCTCTGTTATAAAATCCGATAATTCTAGGTGGGTTAATTCCTTCGCTATTGCTTTGCGCTTTTCATCACCAAATCGTTGTAAGGACTGTTTGATGGGTTTAGCGTCAGGTTACACATTAAGAGAGTTCTCGGCAAGTTCCCTAGGTACTCCGGTCATGTCAGATGGCTGCCATGCGAAGATATCACTATTAGCTTTGAGGAACTCGACAAGCGCGCTTTCCTATGCGTGGCCTAAGCCTACCCCTATGTTCATCGTCTTGGAGGAATCATCTTCCTTCAGCAACGTTTTCTTCGTCTCTTCCGACGCCTTGAACTGCAAACTTTGCTTCAGCACCTCGTTCTTCATAGCGGGCATCTCGGACGGATTGATGGTCTTCTTGATCTTTTGTACTCCTGGGCGTGCAGCATGGCTTCGGTGAAGGCAACAGATCCTTCGTCGCACTTTCGCGCCTTCCTCGGATTTCCCCGTACAGTGATTACGCCTTTTGGACCTGGAAGTTTGATCATGTTGTAGATGTAACAGGGACGAGCCATGTACGCCCAGTAAGCCGGACGTCCGAATATGGTGTGGTAAGCACTTTTGAATGGTACCACCTCAAAAGACAGTGGTTCGGTCCGATAATTGTCTCGGGTTCCGACTGTCACATCCAGAGTAATCTCTCCTAGAGAATCTGCCTGTCTCCCTGGTACAATGCCATGGAAAGTTACACTGCTGTAACTCAACTTGCTCTCGTGCAGCTTCATGCGGTGGAGCGTCTCGATTTAGAGGATGTTAATGTTTCTTCCATTGTCCATGAGTGTTTTAGAGAACTCATAGCCATAAATAAGACGATTGACGACCAGAGGGTACTTTCCCTGATGATGTGTTTTCCTTGGGTGATCTGAATGATCAAAGGTGATAGTTACCTTTGACCAATCCAGGAATTGTGGAACAGCCAGAACCATGGCATTGAGCTCACGAAGAATCGCCTTTTTGTCCTTAGCAGATTGGGATCCAAGGAAGCAGATGTATGCGTCTTTCTTAGTCGGAAAAGTTTTATTTCCATCCGACTTGGGCTCTGCAACGGCTTCTGCTTCTTCCATGTCGGAACCTTCCTTGCGTTCCTTTTATTTATTGGAATTTTTCTTTCCTTTTTATCGCTTGGCTCTATAGCTAGCGGATTCGAATTTCTTGAAGTCGTCATTGAAATGACACTCTGCATTTGTGTGGGTAGATCCTCCATTACTATCCAAGTGGTGGACACAGGGATTATTGGCAATGTCGGCCCATGTATACGTTCTTCCGGGTTGCTGGTCTCCTCTGCCCTGGATTCAGGAAGTTCCACGGCCTCTACCCCGGTCGCCTCCGCACCCTCCTTATCCTCTAGATCCGAACGTTGCATTGACAACTGTGTTGTTTAGAGCCGGCTTTTCGTCCGAGGTGTTCTTGAGCTTCTGAGTTTGTTTTGGCTATTTGGCCGCATTGGGATTGGCCAGAATATTTAGCAGCCCTTCTGAATCATCATCGGCATCAACATATTTTCTTGCTATTTCTATCATTTCTCCCAAATCTGTGACGTGGTCACGCTTTAGTCTGTGACGTAAAAGTCCGAATGGAAGTCCTGCAATAAAAGCTTCTATCACAGTTTGCTCGTTTACTCCTTCGCAGGAGTTCTTTGTGTCTATCCAGCATACGAGGTAATCCCGGCAGGTTTCTCCGGGTCTTTGGGTGCAACGCTGCAAGTCTCCTACTGTGCAGGGCCTTCTGTATGTTCCCTCGAAGTTTGAAAAGAACGCACTTTGCATATCATACCAGTTGTGAATTGAATTCTCTGGTAGTTCATTGAGCCATGATCGAGCCGTCTTCCTCAGCATGAGCGGGAGATATCAGACTGCAACCAGGTTCTTTCCTCCTTTGGCGATGCAGCAGGCCTGGAAGAAATCCTGGAGCCAGGTATCTGGCCGAGCTGCGCCGTCGTAGGGCTGAATGTGTTTGGCAATACCAAAGTCATCCGGAAATTTGTTCTGACGTATGCGTGGTCCAAAGCACTTGGGTCCCACATACACGTCTTCTCCCTCGTACCGCCGTGCTTCTATGTTTGATTCAATGCGATTGTGAGCGTTGTTTGGTAAGAGAGATCTGTGCCTTGGAGGCTCACGGCTTCTGCATAGTGGAGTTGGATTTCTGCTTCTCCTCTCAGCATTGCCGCCTTCTCCCCTGCGGCTTCCATGGCTATGTCGGGATCTTTCATGGTCACTGCTAGGAGGCGATGGTGCCCCTGGTGGATTATTTCCGGCTGGATTTTTTGGTAGTGGCGGTGGAGCCTCATTATGCTGACTGTGATGCCTGTTTCTCCAAGCACCATCCCTACTTGATTCAGGACGATCCTGATTATCTCTTCGTCCGGTGTTGCCAGTCGAACGACTCGGTGGTGGCATCCTTAGCCGATCTTGCTCCTCTCGCTGGTGGCGTGTTTCCGGGTATTCTCTATAGCGGTTGTTTTGCCAACGATGGTCCTGATGAGGAACCATTGCCCTGATGGTGTCTTCGGACGTAGCCAAAATAACTCTTGCCCAGTCACGTGTCAGCGGGTGAGAGTGGCCGTTTGAGCTGGTTCTTGAATTCTCTTCTTCTCCACGGGGATGGTAGCGTTGAGTCGTGTCCCTACGAAGCCTTACGTCAGCGCTTTGGTCGGATTTTGATGCCAGCTTGCCACTAAATGACGCAGCTGTTTTCTGCTGCCTTAATCCTTTGTCCAGCAACACGATGCACTACTGGACCTGCTGTGGAGAAGGATTGTTGGCAAGGATGGCCCGAGCTGCAGCAGCGTTTTCTGACGGCGTGCTGTAGACTCGGATCTTCTCTCCATCTTTTCCGTCGAATATATCTTTGTGGATATCCGGATTCTTGTTAGCAAGAAACAGACCTCCCCTTGTCTTGTTTGGATGTCGCTTGAAATCTGACTGATATTTGGCAGGATCACTATATCTGCAGCCTCATCTCGACGAGGCGCGCGGCCTCTTCAAGTAGAAACAAGTGGTGCTTTTCCACGTCCTCGGCCCTTTTCTCCAGCGCCTCCGGTGTAAGATCCAAAGCCGTTGGGATTGGAATCATGAGAGCATCTCCGTAAATTTCACGTGCACCCTTGGTGACAACGTGTCCATCCACAAAAGGGTCGATCGGGGTGGTATTAATCGAATCTCCGTCCTGATTCTCCATCTCAATCTCTTCATCAACTTTTTCTTCGTTGGTTTCTTCGGCGTCCGGCTCTGCCGGTGTCGATTTTTGTTCTTCTTCTTTGACCGCCCAATAGCCTTAACGTGAGTAGCAGTGGAAAAGACGACTTTCGGTCCGGTACCGGGGGATAAACTTCCGTCAGCACTTTCCGTCATGGTTGGCTTGTGGACCTCGGAGGAATCTCCAGTATCCACATCATACTACGAGGTGTAGCTTTCATCCATGCTATCATATGGACTAGGAGAATTTTCTGGCTCACCTTGCGTTTGATTGGAGACATGCTCTTGTTCATACTCCTCCATCTCTTTGTCGAAGTCTCAAATTTCCTGCGACGTGATTGACACCTGAGGGGAGCCAGGTGAGTCGGTGTTTTCTTCGATTTCATCTAGAACCGAATCGCTACCAGCTCTAGCATTGACAGAGTCGGATCCTGTGCTTATGTGGTACACAAAACAGTGCTTCTTCTTGTTTATGTTCTTGAGGTAGTTGTATAACTTGGTTTTCGCTTCGATGTCGGCAGAGCTGGATCCGTAGCGGATGTATTCCTCATGTGTGTATCCGATCTCGCTGGAGAGATCATATCTAGATTCTTCTTCGACCTCTTCTTCCACTACAAGAGTGGGCTGGTTGGGTTTGATTTTTTCCGGGACCTTGAACTCTTCCTCCTCTGCGGACAGAGTAGATCCGGATTTTTCTTCCGCCATGGTCATCACCTCAACGGTGGGTTGGGCGGGTTCAATGAAACCGAGATAGATATCGATCTCGTCGATGGACATGATTGTGTAGGTCATCACGGGTTTCGAAGACAGAATCCAGGTCTCGTCGAGAAGAACGAGAGGGACATCACTGGCGTAGACCACGCGACCGATGGTGATTGTTTCGCCGATTCCTGCATGCGTAGATTCTGCCTAGAACGATGCTCCAAAGGTCACCTGCCCCACGGTGGGCGCCAACTGTCGTCGGATTGTCGACAAGTATGCCATAGGGGGTCCTAGTGGCGTTGGAAGGATGGGGTGTGAGACGTCGGATGTTCTAGGAGCAGTGAGCACAAGTTTACCCAGGTTCAGATCCGACTGCGGTGATCGGATCCTACTCATGCTAGCAACCCAGTAATATATCGGCATAAGCTGGATGTTGAGGTTGTGTGTATTGAGTTGTTCCCTAAAGGCTCCCATAGGGACGTTTTATATAGTAACCGGGGCCTAGGATTATAGGAGAGACCTATCCGGCTACGTTATAGAGTCGGTAACTATGTATAGCTTGGACTACAAGTAATACTATAGGTCTAAGTCGGTAACGCTTCTGGGCCTTGTCGTAGCTAGAACTGGCTCCTCCTCTTTCTCTAACTTGGCCGCCCGTGAAGCATAGCTCTAACCCGTTGGTGGGCCACCATGCTCAGCGAGTCCTTTAGGTATACCCGGAAAGTATATCCCCAACACAACACACATATATAGAAGGCGTCATCAAGCATCTACATCTAGCATTAGTCGATGCTATGAAATAGAGCATGTCCATAGAGCCGGACTCGGCTCCAACCTCTAGGTTCTCCCACCAACTACATCAGCACCTGCAAACATTGAGTGGGAAAATGAGGGAACAGTACAGCCAGTTGTGAAATATACCAAAAGCTATACAACCAATAACAGAGTCATATCCAACTATTGAGTGCTTATAGTTTCAAATATACCAACAGCTATACAATTGTTGACTTTTAGTTGAAGTGGAAGTATTTGAACAACAGTAATCATATGACAAGAGATGGCATAAGTAACGGCTCAATTGTTGACTTTCGAACACATCACCCAATAAACCAACATCCTACAGTGGCCTAAACAAACTGACACCAACTCTGGTAATAGCATTGGCAACATGACTGAACAACAATCATATCAAATTCATCATAAGTAGTAAGTAAAGTTTGTGAACTTATAATAATACTAAGCAAATAGACCAACATAGAAAGCCCGATCTTGCACCAGTTTATGAATGCAATACCTTCCTTCCAAGAATACGAGGATGAAGGTCCAATCCGGCTCAGCAGGACCTATGGACCAGTTAGGCGCTTCCCCTGCTCCTTTGTGTGGATGCCGAGGTTGGATACACTAGATCTGAGCGGGGATCCAATTCCCACCGGTCCAGTCCACGCTCCAGTGGAGGCTTCTTGCTTGCGTCTAGGGGTACCTACCGAAATAAAGAGAGAGACTGAAATAGAGGAAGCAATACAGAACAAGACAGGAAGGAGGAAAGGTACAGAGGCGGCGAGACCCTTTGAACCCTAGCATGGAGCTAGACAGAGAGCAAGCGATAAGATCAGAAGAGCTAACTAGAAATTCCAGAGTGCTAGAGTAAGAGGAAAGACTAGCAGAAGAGACATTAATATAACAAAATTAATCAACACCAAACCTTCCAAAATTCCGCTGGATTTTCTTCATGAAAAACTACTCCCAAGTAATCATTAGCTTCAACGAGTGCATCCATAAGCATTAGTGAATATTTTTAACTTGGTGACTGCAAATATTTCCAATGGTATTACCAGCAGCAATATAAATAAACTTACTTGCATGGATAGTCCAAGCTGTAACTAATTAAGCATGCTCTAGCCTTAGTCTATGTATGAAAAGCCAAACCAAAGTAACTTTGTTCCGATCATTTCAAAGCCTACAAAAACTTCAAGAACACACCACTGTGCACAAAGATACAATGTACCTACTATGTGGAAAAATAGTCTATATATTGAACAAATGAACATACTATGCGGGCAAATAGTTGTTCAACATTAAAACAAGATCATTCTATCATCTAGTGAACAACAATAAAGGACATGCAATGTGGCTTGATAACTAGTAGCCTTCTGGTTGAACAAAGATAAAATGTTTATGGATTTGCTATGACAATGCAATTTACAAATATTTACTAACAAAATGCAAGTAAACATTAGTTTTGCTTAACTAACTTTCTTTCGTCCAGAACAACAGGTTGACAACTTGGCTCGACAATGAACCAAACCCGGGCCTAACACAGTTGCGGATCAAATCATTTTCTAATAAGCATAACCAAATCATTTTCTTAACAGGTTGGCTGCAAGGCATTACTGAATGGCATGTTAAGGCAGTGAATAATGAGACAACACCTTCCAATATGTACTGTACGAAGTCATTCAATTAATAAATCACAAAGTTTTAATACCATTCTGCCTTTTCTTTGTTCAACCAAAAACTGCATTGAGAAATCTCACTTCTCTTGCTTAAAACTGGTGTAGCAGTGTAATTAGTAATACATGAATTCTGTGAAGAATCGTCACTTACATGACCATTTGCAGTTCTATCAAGTATAAAAACCCATTATAACTATCCTTTTTAATCTCTCGCTGCTCCAGATTAAGAAAAAAAACAGTGAAGGTGAGGCTACAAATCGGGGCCCTTACCTTGGATGGGGATTTGTAGGAAGTCGGAGCAGCCATAAGGAGATCATGGACATGTGCTTGAGGTCGGAGCAGCCAGAAGAATGTTGTGGTGTTGACGATCCATGCGCCATCGACGAGAGCATACACCCATCCCACGGCCCGCACTTGGAGCGGGCTCCCCAGTTCCTTGGAGATGATGGTGAGCTCTCCTAGCTGCAGTCCCGGCTTCAGGAACTCCGGTACCGTAAACTCCACCCTCCGACCATGGAGCACACGTGGAATACGTCCTCTCCCCCGATGGTGCCGATTATCCTTCTCTCCCGATGGTGCCGATTCTCCTTCTCCCCGGGTAGAAAGGACGGTGACCGGGCGGAGGTCATCAACGGCAGGGAGGTTGGGGAAGGCCGCATCCAGCAGCAGGGAGGTGGTGAGCGACCGCGTGGCCATATCCAGCAGTAGGGATGTCCAGATCTGACGAACCAGACATGGCGGAATACAGGGGCGGAGGGGAGGTGGTGAGCACGCTAGCAGATGAAGCAGAAAGAGGGCGACGCGATGGTTCACGGAGGTTGTGTAGGCGAAGCAGGGAGAGGGAGGCACCGGCGGGATTAGGGTTTGCTGGCTCGCAAAGGAGGAAGAAGGGGCAGCGAGGTCGGGCGTGTGTGGGGATTAGGGTGGGTTTGGGCGGATGGTTTGGTCATGGGTGTGGGAGAATTTTACAAAAGTGCCCCATATCATTTCTGTGGTGCAATACTGCGAACTAGGGCGTTTCTGTCTATTCACACTCAAGTGTGGGAGGCAGGAGAAAATGGTGCAACGCCTTTGGAGCGTTGGATGGAAACCCTATCAATGGCGGATATCTGATTAGGTGGATGATCCGTTGGTGGTCTGGTTTTCTCTTCTGATTGGTCGCATAAAAATGATAGTTTAAAACGGGCATAATGTATTCAAAGACGGCTCGATCAATGTAAATCCTTCACGTGGTGTCTTATTATGTAAAATAATTTCAAAGAAAAATATCAAACTTTGTATATTGCAAGTGTACAAAAAACCTTCTCAGAAATGACCTATCATGTTCGAGGTTTCATGGCTTTCGGTCCAGATGACCAATTTTATAGCAAGAATCGTGACATAGCTTGTGAAAATATGCCCATATTATGCATGCATGTGCATCTTGGGATGGCGAACAATGTGGCAGAAGAAAGTTTTTCTTTTGGTCTCACGGAAAATCCATTTTCCATTTTCCGAGCACAAAAAACGGGGCGTTTTATGAAGCGACCACAAAACAAAAATTTCGAAATGCTACCACCGCATTTTTCAAAATTACTAGACCACCTTAAATGGAGAATGTCCCAACCGGGGTATCTCAAACTTTTTCATCCACCCCTCGGGAAAAAGACAAATTCCCGCTGAATCGGTTGGAAGTGGGTCAAATTTGAACTACATGTACATGATCTAATGCTCATGATTTTATGGAAAACTCATTTTTAGACTCACAATATCATGTTTCTTTAGAGATCCAATGAAATTTTAGCGATGCTCAGCCCCGAGCTAAGAACCTTCATGTCCGCCGTTTTGACCATAGTTTGAAACGGGCATAAAACTTCAAAAATGGTCCGAACAATGTAAAACCTTCGCGTGGTGTCATATTATGTGATATAGTTTCAAGGAAAAATACCAAACTTGATATATTGATTGCGTCTCGAAAAAACTTCTCAGAAATGACCTATCATGTTCGAGGTTTTATGGTTTTCAGGCCAAAAGACCAATGTTATGGCTATAATCGTGACAGAGTGTGTGATAATGTGCCCATATTATGAATGCATATGCATCATGGGATGATGAACAATGTTGTAGGAGGAACTTTTCCTTTTCATCACACAAAAACACCATCTTCCATTTTCCGAGCGCAAAAAACGGGGCGTTTTGTGAAGCGACCACCAAACGAAAATTTCAAAATGCTACCACCGCATTTTTCAAAAATACTAGACCACCTTAAATGTAGAATGTCCCAACCGGGGTATCTTAAACCTTTCCGTCCACCCCTCGTGAAAAAGAAAAATTCTTACTGAATCGGTAGGAAGTGGGTCAAATTTGAACTACATGTACATGATCTAATGCTCATGAGTTTTTTAAAAAATCATTTTTAGACTAAAAATATCATGTTTCTTTAGAGATCCAATGAAATTTTACCGATGCTCAGCCCCGAGCTAAGAACCTTCATGCCCGCCGTTTTGACCATAGTTTGAAACGGGCATAAAAAAATTGAAAAATGGTCCGAACAATGTAAAAGCTTCGCATGGTGTCATATTATGTGACATCCTTTCAAGTAAAAAATACCAAACTTGATATATTTATTGCATCTCGAAAAAAACTTCTCAGAAATGACCGATCATGTTCGAGATTTTAGGGCTTTCAAGCCAAAAGACCAATGTTATGGCTATAATCGCGACATAGTTTGTGATAATGTGTCCATATTGTGCATGCATGTGCATCATGGGATGATGAACAATGTTATAGGAGGAACTTTTCCTTTTCGTCACACAAAAACACCATTTTCCATTTTCCGAGCGCAAAAAATGGGACGTTTTGTGAAGTGACCACCAAACGAAAATTTCAAAATGCTACCACCGCATTTTTCAAAAATACTAGACCACTGATGTCTACGCACTTCTATTCTTGTAGACAGTTGTTGGGCCTCCAAGTGCAGAGGTTTGTAGAAGAGCAGCAAGTTTCCCTTAAGTGGATCAGCCAAGGTTTATCAAACTCAGGAAGGAAGTGGTCAAAGGTATTGCCTCTCAAGCAACCCTGCAATCAAGATACAAGAAGTCTCTTGTGTCCCCAACACACCCAATACACTTGTCAGGTGTATAGGTGCACTAGTTTGGCGAAGAGATAGTGAAATACAAGTGGTAACGGTGCCAGAAAATAGATTCTGACTTGTTGACGTGGGGTAACAGTGCCAGAAAAGAGCTGACAGCGTGGAGGAAAGTTAAAAGTCCAAAACCTCCCTGGCAAACGGAACAAAGATGGAAGCAAGCAAACATGCAACAAATCTAGATGCAAACAGTGTTTCAATGTTTAGAAACAAGGCCTAGGGATCATACTTTCCCTAGTGAACACTCTCTCATATAAATATCCTCTCTTCATGATACTAATCTTAACTACTCTCCGGTTGGACACTCTAATCCTTGGTAGGGCTATAACAGCACTCCTCAAAGTCCGCCTTCCCCAATCTAGATAACCCCACACTGTCATCTTGAGCGCTAGATGGTTCCAAAAAATACCACAATTTCATAGAGACATCCAACTCCAAATATAACTCCAAAAAATATTCAATCTAGCCAAAGTGCCACACACGGTATGCACGCTGTCACTTTCACACACGTGGGGAAAAGCATAGATCTATTAAAGCACAAAGAGTATTTATGTAGACTCAAATCTAAGTGCCACCATGGTGTGCACGCTATCGCTTTCACACACATGGGGAGAACAGAGATCTAATGGAGCACTAGAGTAGCAAGGTAGATCTACTTGATTACAAAGCTCATGACCACAACAAGATCATGCATAAAGAGAGAGATGAACACATAGCTACCGGTAGAGCCCTTAGCCTCGAGGAAGAACTAATCCCTCCTCATCATGGGAATCAACAATGGTGATGAAGATGGCGGTGGAGATCGATGGAGATGGCTCCGGGGGCACTTCCCTGTCCCGGCAGGGTGCAGGAACAGAGACTTTATGTCCCCCGAATCTCCCCTTCGGTGGCGGCGGCGCTACGGAGGTTTTCGTGGATATCTTCTGGATCATCTAGGGTTTTTGCATCGGGGGCTTCTTATAGGCGAAGGGGGAGGCCGAGGCGGCGGCCAGAGGGGTCAAACCCCACCCAGGCGCGGGGTAGGGACCACCCGCGCCTAGGGGGTTTAGCCGCCCTGGCACGCCTCCTAGTCTCCCCTCTGGACTTCTTGTTCCCCATGGAAATTAATTGTCTTTAACGTTTGTCCCGTCCAATTCCAAGAATATTTCTTTACTAACTTTTCTGAAACCAAAAACAGCAGAAAACAAGCATCTGGCACTGTTGCAACTTGTTAATAGGTTAGTACCAGAAAACATGTAAAAAGCACCTCAAAGTGTGGACAAGTAAAGCAAAGTAGATACTAAACAAGCATGAAGCATCAAAAATTATAGATACGTTTCCGACGTATGAACCACCTTAAATGAAGAATGTCCCAACCGGGGTATCTCAAACCTTTCCGTCCACCCCTCGTGGAAAGACAAATTTCTGCCGAATCGGTAGAAAGTGGGTCAAATTTGAACTACATGTACATGATCTAATGCTCATGATTTTTTTAAAAAAAATCTTTTTTAGACTCACAATATCATGTTTCTTCAGAGATCCAATGAAATTTTAGTGAGGCTCAGCCTCGAGCTAAGAACCTTCATTTCCGCCGTTTTGACCATAGTTTGAAACGGGCATAAAAAATTCAAAAATGGTCTGAACAATGTAAAACCTTCGCGTGACGTCATATTATGTGACATAGTTGCAAGGAAAATACCAAACTTGGTATATTCATTGTGTCTCAAAAAAACGTTCTCAGATATGACCTATCATGTTCGAGGTTTTATGGCTTTCAGGCCAAAAGACCAATATTATGGATATAATCGTGACATATTTTGTGATAATATGCCTATATTGTGCATGCATGTGCATCATGGGATGATGAACAATGTTGTGGGAGGAAGTTTTCCTTTTCGTCACATAAAAACACCATTTTCCATTATCCGAGCGCAAAAAATGAGGCGTTTTGTGAAGCGACCACGAAACGAAAGTTTCAAAATGCTACCACGCATTTATCAAAAAAAACTAGACCATCTTAAATGGAGAATGTACCAACCGGGGTATCTCAAACCTTTTCGTCCACCCCTTGTGAAAAAGAGAAATTCCTGCCAAATCGGTAGGAAGTGGATCAAATTTGAACTACATGTACATGATCTAATGCTCATGATTTTAAAAAAAATCATTTTTAGACTCAAAATATCATGTTTCTTTAGAGATCCAATGAAATTTTAGCGAGGCTCAGCCCCGAGCTAAGAACCGTCATGCCTGCCGTTTTGACCATTGTTTGAAACGGGCATAAAAATTCAAAAATGGTCCGAACTATGTAAAACCTTCGCGTGATGTTATATTATGTGACATAGTTGCAAGGGAAAATACCAAACTTGGTATATTGATTGTGTCTCCAAAAAACTTCTCAGAAATGACCTGTTCGAGGATTTATGGCTTTCAGGCCAAAAGACCAATGTTATGGCTATAATCGCGACATAGTTTGTGATAATGTGCCCATATTGTGCATGCATGTGCATCATGGGATAATGAAAAATATTGTAGGAGGAATTTTTCCTTTTTGTCGCATAAAAACACCATTTTCCATTTGCCGAGCGCAAAAAAGGGGGCGTTTTGTGAAGCGACCACCAAATAAAAGTTTTAAAATGGTACCATCCTATTTTTCAAAAATACTAGACCTCCTTAAATGGAGAATGTACCAACCGGGATATCTCAAATATTTACGTCCACCCCTCGTAAAAAAGATAAATTCCTGCCGAATCGGTACGAACTGGGTCAGATTTGAACTACATGTACATGATCCAATACTCCTAATTTTTTGAAAAAATCATTTTTAGCTTTACAATATGATGTTTCTTGAGAGATACATTTCACACACCCAAAATTTTGAATAAAAAAACCCTAATTTTAAAATCATATTTTGAATGATGATATTGTCCCTACAATGGACTAATATGGGATTAGTAAATCCACTACTTTAAAAATAAAAACATTGATAATTAACACGCTAAGATGGTTTACTAAATTTTATAAAAATATAGAGATAAAAATCAATTGTTTTGGACTTCTTATAAAAAAGATATAAAAATTTAAGAAAACAGAAAAAAGAAAAAAAATACTATTATAACTGGACAAGAGGTCCAGACCTAATCTACCGCGTGTAGTGCAGCCCAGCCCAAGCTAACAGCATAGCAAAATCGAACCCAAGCTAACAGCGCAGCACAGTCCGCGTAGTGTACGCCGACCCAACAAAAAAATAAGTAGTTATCAGGCTCGTTGTAGTAGTATGACACATGCGATTGAATGGTCTAGTGGTTAGCAGCAGATGCTCTGTTGGGTGCTGGTGCGTCGGGTGTGCCGGTTGTGAATGGTTCCCGATCATGAATGGTCCCACATGTCCGTTAGATATTGGTCTTATACTATAAGTCTTAGTAGATTCAAGTTGTTCACCTAATCAAATATTAATATATAGATATGACACATAGTAAAAAATTTATACGAAGACATGACACATAGACATAGTTGCTGATGTGGCTGATCTCTTTTTCCTAATTTGGACAACATGACCATTTTAAATCGTCATAGTGAGCTATAAATAAGGCCGTGAGGTGCATTCACTGAGTTATGACGTTGAGCTAATAAAACTATGACGTTTTCGATCAATATCGTCGTAATTTTCTAAGGTTTTGAACCTTCCCAATGGCTTACGACCATATGGTGCGAAATCATCATAACTCTATGATGATTTTGTCCACAATCACTATTAGAAGGTCATAGAATAGCACATTTCTTATAGTGGGTGAGACTTGTTCATCCAAAAGACTATACAACAGACAGCAAAAGCGAAAAAGCTACACTAGCTACAATGAAAGGGCCTACGAACCAGCACCCGGAGCAGCCTTGGAGCCAGACTGCCTGCTCTTGGCCGCTTGCTGCTGCTTTGCCCCATAATCGGCCAGGAGGTTGATGATCTTCGGCCCGTAATGCTTACAGCGAGAAGCAAAAAGGGCGAAAGCTACCTCGGAGCTATCCGCCGTCGTCGGCATCCTGGATGTGACTTGGTCTGGTGCCAGCTCGGCTCCGGACGTCATCGCCATCGCCATGGTGAAAGCAAAAAGAGCACCGATGCACTTCTGCTTGCGTTTGTACTCCGCCGGAGCATCCTCCGACAAAGCATCCTCAAGGGAGTCGATGTCGTCGAGGGAAACGCCCTTGGGGACGACCTCCTTGTAGAAGCGCGTGAGCACCTTCTTGGCCTTCTCCAAGGAGTCAATGGTAGTGGAGCAGCGATCCTCGATCGCAGCAGCAGCATCGGCCAAAACATCTCCGTGCTCCAGCGCATCACGATCAAATGTGATACTAGAGGCATCTGACAAGAAGATGAAGAAAACACTCGACTGAGAAAGGATAAAATGCACCCAAAAAACAGAATACCCAAAGGATACAAGAGAAACTTACCAGATATAGCCTTGGCAGCAGCCATGAGCTTATCGGCCATGGCCTTCTCCCGAGCGGCTACAACGGCCGTGAGATGCTGCTCGCGATCTTCGGCCTCCTTTTGCTGGCGCTCCATTGCCTCCGTAGCATCCACTGCCTTCTTCTCCGCTTGGCCATGGCTCTTTTCGAGAGCATCCACCCTTCGGAGAACAACATTGTTATCATCTATAGCATGAATAAATATCGGGTAACACAAGCAACAAACTTGGCGGACTTGACCAATAACCAAGAGGAAAGCTACGCACCTTGGAGCTGCTTCAGCTCACCCTCCAGCGCCAGATGCTGCTGGATGAGGAGGTTAGCGCCGCGGACAAAAGGCTACATAAGAGGCAAAAACAAACCCGATGAATAAAGGGCTCGGGGGCTCCCCCCGCAAAGGAAAAGGACAACAGGTCAGATAAAAAGGACAACAGGTCAGATAAAAAGGACTTGGGGACTCCCCCCACGGAGTAAAAGGGCAACACTTACGTGCTCAGGTGTGGACTCTGAAGGTTTGCATGTTGCCTTCCGAGTCACAAGTGCACGAGCTTCTCACCTAGTGGAGCTCGAGTCATCACCCTCAGAGTTGGCCACCACCTGGGGAAACAAAGCTGTCGGCTTCGATTCCGCTATCATCTCTTCGGTGTCCTCACCAGGGGACTCCTCTGAAGGATTACTGCAAGCACCTATCAGATCAACAACAAGCTACAACTATGAACACGAACACGGTAACAAGACTCAAGCAAAAAATGACTTACGATTCGATGTCTGACAAATTGAAGACATGAGCCGCCTTCTCCTTCTTCTTCTTCTTCTTCTTCTTCTTCTTCTTCTTCTTCTTCTTGCTGGCGGTTCTGGATCCACTGCCCGAATGGGCACGAAAGGGAAAGGCGCAGATGATGCACCATCATCCTCGCCATGTTGATCGTGGAATGACGGACCATTTGGTGTTGTTGGGGTCGCCCCATCCGAAGATTCACTCTGGGAGTGTTTTCGGGTCCACCCTTCGCTCTGCTCGAGGGCTTACGCGGTAGGAGATTGTGCCGGGGGAAGATCGGATTCGGATTCCACGACTTCATTATCCGGCACAACTGGAAATTTCTCAGGAAGATGGAGCATCATCCTAGCTACCTTGAGGCCCTGCAAACAAAAGACAAATGAAAACAAGATAAGTGACACTAACAAATAACAAGGTACTCGAAAAAGCACAACGCGCAAACTACAAGTTTCCACCTGTGGAACCTCCTTCTTGGCACTGAACGGGGAGGTCAAGGATTTCCCCGGGAGGTCTTCGTCAACCATGTACTTCAACAAGGGCCGAAGCACTCTATCAAGGTAACTGGATGACAAATCCTTAGGTGAAGCCCTTGTTGGATCGCTACGGCCATCATATAGGAACATTGGGTGCGCCCTCGCTTGGAACAATCGCACCTGACGCTTGAGGAAGGTGCGGATGATGTCAACACCATTGACCTCCTTGCCAGCCACCAGCTGGAGTGCCTCCATGCGCTGGTAGAGCTTCTCTACCTCCGCCGTTTCACCCTCTAAGACGTGGTTCTTCCACGACCTCTTCAGGATGATCTTCTGGGTTGAGTCGAAAGGGGCGAGACTAAAGTGCTGCCCGTCCAACTCGACGTCGCGAATATAGAACCACTTCCGCCGCCAGTATTGGACAGACTCGCACATGGAGAAGGAGAAGAATTGGACATAAGAACGAATGGAAATGATGTAGCCACCGAGCGGATAAACACCGCCGGTGCTGGATTGCCTCTTCACGGAATAGAGTTTCCAGAAGAGGCCAAAGTGCGGATCGATACCGATCCAGCACTCGCAAAGAGTGACAAAACAAGCAATATGAAGAAGAGAGTTAGGATACGTATGATGCAACTGAATCCCGTAGAAAAAAGGAGTCCACAAAGAAATTTGTGGACGGGCAAAGAAAGGCCTCAGACAACATAGGCATAAAACATCACTCGAAACCCTTCGGGTGGGCGAGGAATTACCTCTTGGCTTGGGAGGATGGCATCCTCCTTGTACTTTGAGATCAATCCAGCATCGTGCAGCTTGTGCAAATCCGCCTCGCGCATATCCGTGCGCTTCCATCCTCCATCAATGGTGCTGGACGTAGCGGCGACCTTCTTGGCCATGCCAGCGGCGCTCGATCCAGCTCCAGCAGTTGTCGTCTTCTTCGATTTTCCCATCTTGAAGAGGCGAATGCGGCGGTGTGAGCGCCAGAACGAGGAAGGGAAGATGTGGATAATTTCCAGTGCGCAACGGAGGGCAAAAAAGCTCGCAAAAATGGAGAAAATGGGGATGAGCAAATGACGAAGGGTAAAAAGAAAATTGCAGTTTCCCTGCATTATAAAAGGACGAAGACGATGTACACAAGCCGTCGATTGAGAAGCCCTAGCATGCCACTCAAATCTCACCATACACGTGTTAGCACTACATCGAACCATCTCCAGGATGCTGTCCACTATGCATGCAAACCGAGGAGATGCCGTAATTTTCGCCACGTCTATGCGTGACTAGTCAATGTCAAGTTAGTCGGTCGGACCCACGATCATCTTGTCGCATCATCTCTGCTACCGCAGACGGTTGAGATCGCCAATCGTCAGCACCGACGTCATCAAGTTAAAGCCAGCAATGGTCGAAGATTTCGGCTAATCATTCAAGTACTTACTCGAATCTACGATTCGAGAAACTACTCAGGGGCTACTCCTATCAAGAGCGCTGGCCGCACACCTGAGAAATTGCTAAGGTAACATCACCTCGAAATTATCTTCGAGTCCTACGTCGATTCTGTGACTCCACTACGGACTCGGGGGCTACTCTCATAGGGAGCGTTGGTTGAGCATCAAAAAAATTGTGTCCTTCGGACTTACACTGAAAACAACTGAACTAAAGTATTTGCTCGAGTCTACGACTCGAACAGACACTCGGGGGCTACTCCCATAGGTAGCGCTGGCCACACACCCTATGAATTCTTTGAGTGTGATCTTTCGGATCAAATACGACAAAATATTTTTGGAAACCTTTCCCAAATCAACGCAAAGTGAGAAGCACTCTCCTTGGCCACCCAAAGCACCTCCGCGGTGACAAAATTTCGCATGTTGTGTCTATGATGCAAAGATAAGACCTACGGATATCATCTGATGGCCTGGTAACGCACCTGCCTACGCTCTGCTAGTAAACTCCCGTATCAGCAGATACGATGAAAATCCTGACAGACGCGTTGGGTACATCACTTGAAAATCAGTGGGATTCGACTCATGTAAGACCACAACGGCCTAAGTCGAATCACACCAGCAATCGTTCCGAATTCGAGCTTGGGGACTCGAGTTTTATGAAGATCATGTTGTTTTGTCCTAATACAGTTAATTGGACCTGATCCGACGAGTGAGTCAAGAACACGCATCAAAAATCCGGATGAACTAAACATTTCCCCTTGAAAAACAGGCTCAACTACAAAACACTTGAAAGATTGAAGAGTCTCCAGCCAAATCTATGATTCGACTGAACACTCGGGGGCTACTAACATGGATATACCCTATGGGTGCACAACATCAGTATACCTTGTCCAGCCCAAGGAAGGCCCACGCAAGGACACGAAGCCCATGGAGACTTCGGGTGGCCCAAGCCCATGATGGTTTCAACTCCTTGGAGGACAAGTCTAGATTAGATAGAATTTCAAAGGGTATCAACCCTAATTAGTAACTGAATCGACCTATCCCGAGACCTAGCCTATCTATATAAAGACCAGGAGGGTACGGCGAGAAGGATCTCTCAACTTACCGCATACGCACCTCATGCCAGATTGCATCTGCGCACCCGTGTAACTTTCGGTTCCGCCGTAATCAAGAGCAGAAAAGCAGGAGTAAGGTTTTCCCTCCGAGAGCCTGAACCTTGGTAAATCTTGTGTCCCTATGTTGCTTGTCTGTTAACCGTTCCGTGACTTCCAGCATTCCCATCTTCTCCAAAACACAAGTCCATAACAATGGGCATTAATGAGATCGAACCTCGTCATTCCTAGAGAATGAAAAGTTGAAAAACAATGGAAGCAACATTGTGGATTTGTTTCGCAATTTGAGGATTGTCCTTAATGCTGGTCAGTTGACCTATGTGCTGGATGCACCGCTAGGTGACCCACCTGCAGCTGATGCTTCCGATAAGGTGAAGAATGTTTTCCTCGCTTGGAAGAATTTGTACTCCACAATTCATTGTGCTATCTTGTATGGTTTGGAATCGGAGCTTCCAAAGAGGTTTGAGAACTTTGACCCACATGATATTGTCCGTGAACTCAAAATGATATTTGAGGCTCACGTAGTAGTTGAGAGTTATGAAGCTTATGAAAAATTCTTTAACTGCAAGATGGAAGAGGGAAGCTCCATCAGTGAGCATGTGCTTAAAATGTCTAGGCACGCCAATAAGCTCCAGAGCTTGGGTACAGTGATTCCTAATCCTTTGGGGATTCACCGTGTCCACCAATTACTACCACCAAGTTACAAAAACTTTGTGATGAACTACAACATGCAGCGCATGGATAAGTCGTTACCAAAACTATTCTCTATGTTGAAGTCTGCAGAAGTGGAGATCAAGAAAGAGAACCAAGTGTTAATGGTCAATAAGACCACCAATTTCAAGAAGCAAGGCAAGCTAAAGAAAAAGGGTAACTTCAAGTAGGGCGGTAAGAAAGTTACCGCGCCAGCGAACAAGACCAAGGCTGGGCCTAAGCCTGATACTGAGTGCTTTTACTGCAAGGTAGAAGGTCACTGGAAGCGGAATTGCCCCAAGTACTTGGCGGATCTATAGAATGGCAACATCAAGAAGAAAGGTATATCTGATATACATGTTATTGATGTGTATCTTACTAGTAATCGTAGTATTGCCTGGGTATTTGATACTGGTTCGTTGCTCATATTTGTAACTCGAAACAGGTGTTGCATAATAACCAAAAACTATTGAAATACGAGGTGATGATGCGCGTTGGAAATGGATCAAAGGTTGATGTGATCGCAGTCGGCACACTCCCTCTTCATGTACCATCGGGATTAGTTTTATACTTAAATAATTGTTATTTGGTGCCTGCTTTGAGCATGAAAATTATATCAGGATCTTGTGTATTGCGAGACGGTTACTTGTTTAAGTCCGGGAATAATGGTTGTTCGATTTATATGAGTATTATCTTTTATGGTCATGCACCTTTGATAGATGGTCTATTCTTGTTGAATCTCGATAGTAGTGATACACATGTTCATAATATAGGCGCTAAACGTTTGAAATTGAATGATAATTCTACATACATGTGGCACTGTCGTCTTGGTCACATTGGAGTGAAGAGTACGAATAAACTCCATTCCGATGGATTTCTTGAATCACTTGAAAGATGCGACGCATGTCTGATGGGAAAAATGACTAAGAATCCAATTTTAGGTATGATGGAGCGAGCTACTGACTTATTGGAAATCATACATACCGATGTGTGTGGCCCATGAGTGTGGCATCGCGTCGTGGTTATCGTTACGTTCTTACTTTCACAGATGACATAAGTAGATATGGGTATATCTATTTCATGAAACATAAGTCTGAAACTTTCGAGAAGTTTAAGGAATTTCAAAGTGAAGTAGAGAATCAACGTAATAAGAAGATTAAATTTCTACGATCTGATCGTGGAGGTGAATATCTATGTTACGATTTTGGCGAGCATTTAAAGAAATGCGGAATACTTTCACAATTGACACCGTCGGGAACACCACAACGTAATGGTGTGTCCGGACATCGTAATCGAACTCTCTTAGATATTGTTCGGTCTATGATGTCACTCATAGCTTTACCTTTGTCATTTTAGGGTTATGCATTAGAAATAGCCGCATTCACTTTAAATAGGGAACCATCTAAATGCATTGAAATGACACCGTATGAATTATGGTTTGGGAAGAAATCTAAATTTTCGTTCCGTAAAGTTTATGGTTGTGAAAGAAGTTATAGCCCAAAAAGCTTGAACCCAAAGTGGAAAAATGCGTCTTCATAGGATACCCAAAGGAAACTATTGGGTATACCTTCAATCTCTATCCGAAGGCAAAATCTTCGTTTCCAAGAATGGATCCTTTCTAGATAAGGAGTTTCTCTCGAAAGAAGTGACTGGAAGGAAAGTAGAACTCGACGAGGTTGTCGAACCTTGTCTCGGAGTTGAGAGTAGCGCGGCACCGGAAGAAGTTCCTGTGGCGCCTACACCAATAAGAGAGGAAGCTAATGATGGTGATCATGAAACTTCAGTCGAAGTTACTACAGAACCTCACAGGTCGACGAGGACTCGTACCACTCCCGATTGGTATGATCCCGTTATGAGTCTCATGTTTGTGGACAACACCGACGACCCTAAGACATATGAGGAAGCGATGATGAGCCCAGATTCCAATAAATGGCAAGAAGCCATGAAATCCGAGATTGGATCCATGTATGAAAACCAAGTGTCTACTTTGGTGGACTTACCGGATTATCGGAAGGCTGTCGAGAACAAATGGATTTTCAAGAAAAGAACAGATGTTGATGGTAATGTAACCGTTTATAAAGCTCAACTTGTCGCAAAAGGGTTTCAACAAATTCAAGGAGTTGACTACGATGAAACTTTCTAACCGGTAGAAAAGCTAAAGTCTATGAGGATTTCGTTAGCAATCTTTGCATATTATGATTATGAGATATGGCAGATGGATGTCAAAACGGCATTCCTTAATGGATACATTGATGAAGAGTTGTATATGGTACAACCCAAAGGTTTTGTCAATCCTAAAGATGCTAACAAGGTATTCAAACTTCAACGGTCCATTTATGGATTGAAGCAAGCATCCTAAAGTTGGAATCAACGTTTTGATAAGGTGATCAAAAGTTCTGGTTTTATACAAACTTATGGATAATCTTGTATTTACAAGAAAGTGAGTGGGAGCTCTGTAGCATTCCTAGTACTATATGTGCATGACATATTTTGATTGGGAATGATATAGACCTTCTTAAAAGTGTCAAAGATTATTTGAATAATAGTTTTTCAATGAAGGATCTTGGCTAAGTTGCTTACATATTAGGCATAAAGATTAAAAGAGATAGATCGAGGCGCCTAATATCACTTTCACAAAGTACATATTTGGACAAAGTTCTAAATAGGTTTGGAATGGAAGATAGCAATAAAGGGTTCTTGCCCATGTTGCCCAATACGACCTTGAGTAAAACTCGAAGTCCTGTTATGGCAGAAGATATAGAGAGGATGAGTAAGACTCCATATGCCTCAGCCATAGGATCTATCATGTATGCCATTCTATGTACTAGACCCAACATTGCATATGATGTTAGTTTGACTAGCAGATACCAAAGTGATCCAGGAGTGGATCATCGGATAGCGGTCAAAAACATCCTTAAGTACTTGAGAAGAACTAATGATATGGTTCTTTCTTATGGAGGTGATGAACAACTCATTGTTAATGGTTACACCGATACTAGTTGGAACACCGATACAGATGATTCAAAATCTCAATCTGGATACGTATTTAAATTGAATGGTACAAGAGTGAGCTGGAGGAGTGCAAAGCATAGCATTGTGGCGAGATCTTCAACTGAATCGGAATACATAGCTACTTCGGAGGCTTCACAAGAGGCAATATGGATGAAGGAGTTCATTATGGAGCTTGGTGTGGTTCCTAGTGCGCTGGACACAATGGCTATCTACTGTGATAATGTGGGTTCCATAGCCAATGCACAGGAGCCAAGGCCACACAAGAAGCTAAAGCATATCAAGTTGCATTTTCACGCTATTCGAGAGCATGTCCAAGATGGTGACATAAATATTGCAAAGTACACACAAATCTAAATGTGGTGGATCCATTGACTAAACCTCTCCCGAGGGCAAAACATGACTAGCACCAAACCGCCATGGGTGTTCGGTATATTACCATGTAATCTAGATTATTGACTCTATGCAAGTGGGAGACTGTTGGATATGTGTGATACCTTTGATCCGGATTACGGATGTAGTATAGCTACTTTTCCCTAGTAGACCTAGGTTTATCGAATCCTCGGGAAGCAGAAAGCAAAGTGATATTACTTAAACGGACCTTCGAGAGTTTTAGAATTCCTATTGTGTTTTCACCGGACCAAGAGTTTGCGATCTTATTGTTGTTATTGTTGTTGTTGACAATGGAGAGATAGAGGGCATAGAGTCTTCGGTTTCACCAGTAGTTGTGCAAAAAGATCTGATAGGAATAACAGATAATAATAAAGTACTCATGTAATTGTTAAAGCAAGATATGTGGGCAGTGCATCCATAAATGTTATCGCCTCCGCAAACTCTTATGGCAATAACCTACTAGTCTCATCCATGGAAGAAAGATAACTAATGATATGCATAGTCATGTCACCGTTAATCCCAAGTAAGTTCCTCACATACAGCTGTACTACCCTTTCTTTCACTGGGGTTCCTACCCTGCAGATCAGTCGTTACTCACACTCCCTTTACCTGGATCAATCCTCGGGGTCTTGGGTACCTTACAAGTCCTTAGATTGAGGCAAGAGAGGGTACTACAATCGTCATGTCATAGAAACTAATACATGATCACATCTATGATAAATAACATCCACAAAAGCTACATGGCAAGGCCGAAGCCCTTAGCCCAAGGAGAATTACTCACCCATAGAGATGAAATCTACAATCATAAACATTGTAATAGAGATCATAGAGTTGATAGAAAATAGCCTTACAATGTCACCAATTGGAGATGAGATGTACTATTACAAGTGGTGCAAGATGGCTATGGTGGTGGAGAAGGGTTTAGAGGTTTCGATCTAGATCTATTCCTCCGGCGAGGCGGCAGGGAGAGTTTAGGGTGAAAGAAGCGGTGTTGTGTAGTCGGGCCTATTTCTCGTCGCCTGAATCCTCTTTATAAAGGGGCCCCTTCACGAAGGTTATTCTGTTTGACCTAAGGAGGTCGGTTCAAACTATACGGTGGCAACTATACGGCAGCGGGCCGTATGGCTGGTCATTAGGCTTGTAGTAGCCTCCTCACGGCTCCTGGTTTCTTTGGCGTGTTGGAATCTCGTATCTTTGGCATTTATGAGTGATTCCCATCATAATACGTCATTCTCTATGCAGGCAAAAAGTAGGAAGAAAGGATTGGATACCCCTTTGATCATTAGGAATTAGTGGCAGGTTTTAGAGAGATATTTCATCACATATATGAATAATATCTAGTTTAAATGCGGACGTGGATGGTTATATTTCAAAGCCATCAATAAGCCGAATAGGCAATAATAAATGTAGTAGTTATTATATCTTCGTGTTTATGATAAATGTTTACATTCATGTTGTAATTGTATTAACCGGAAACATTAATACTTGTGTGATTAGTAAACTTGTAAGAGTCCCTAGTAAAGTCTGTTTGTAATACTAGCTTGTTGGTTAATAGATGATCATCATTTCCTTATCATTAACATTGAGATGTTATTGACAACAAGATCATATCATTAGGAGAATGATGTGATGGACATACTCCTATAGTTAAGTGTAGCATAATGATCCAATTAGCTTGCAATCATGTGACTAGCTCACAAGGGATCACATATCATAGGAACTAGGTATGTAGATATACCAACGATCAAACCTCGGATAAGTAAAGTATCGCGAGACAAAGGGAAATTGGTATCGTATGTAAATGGTTCATTTGATGACGAAGTAATCATAGAAATATGTGGGAGCCATGTGAATTTCCAAATTACTCTATTGGTTATTGATCAGATAAGAGTCTCGATCATGTCTGCATAATTCATGAACCGTAGGGGGACACACTAAAGGATTCGATGTTGTTTAGTAGATATGGAATGTGAGTAAGAAGACCAGATGTTGTTTGGAGTCTCAGATTGGATCCAGGATATCACGAGGATATCTGTAATGGTCCGGAGAATAAGATTCATATAAGGAAAGTCCGATTCCGGAGATCGGGAATGGTTTTGGTGTTTTCACCGGAATGTTCTAAAAGGGTCTAGAAGGTCCACCGATCCGGAGTGGGAAGGGTACATGGATGTGTCATGAAAAATTGGAATGGTTGCATCATGACCTAGGTCACTTGGCTGGGCAATTGGAAGAGAGAAATCAAACTCTAGTTTGAAAAGACAAACGCCAATTTGAAAAGTCAAATCCGAACATTGGTTGCGAAGTGGAGGGAGGGAAGGAATCCTACCTAAGGGAGGATTCATCCTTCTCCCTTGCCGCCGGCCTATCAGAGGAGTTGGGGGAGGACTCCCCTCCCCCCAACCGCCTCTCCCACCTATAAAAGGATGGGTAGGGTGCCCCTACCTCTCACCAAAAACCCCTTAGGCGCCACCACCTCTCAAGCCGCCGCTGCTAGGCCATCTCCTCCCAAGTCGCCGACTAGGGCAAAGCCCTAGCCCTAGCCGCCGGTCACCACCCCCACTTGGCCCTCTAAACCCTAGATCCCCAAGGCCTCTCTTCTACTCCACCATACCCGCTCCGGCTTAGGAGAAGCCCTACGGGATTTCCCCTCTACTTTCGACACCATGTTGTCATGCTGCCAGAATCGCGAGGAGAGATCTACAATCTCCGCTGCCTGCTGGAACAAGGGAGAGGAAGGTCTTCATCGAGTACTGAATGTGTGACCGACTGCGGGAGCGCTGCCGGAACGCGGCGCCGGAAGGATCATCTACGTGATCTTGAGATTGGCAAGTGAATGACAACATCATCCACGAGAATCTGATCTCGTTAACCGCTTTGGAATCTTTGAGGGTTAGTACTCTATCGACTCGTTGTCATCGGATTGTCAACAAGTACGCCGTAGGGGGTCCTATTGGCGTTGGAAAGATGGGGTGTCATACGTCGAATGTTTCAGTAGTGGTGATCACAAGTTTACCCAGGTTTAGATCCGACTGTGGGGATCACATCCTACTCCTGCTAGCAACCCAGTAATATATCGGCGTATGCCGGATGTTATAGTGGATTACAAGAGAGGTTCTCCTGTGCAAGTTGTGATTGTGGTAGTACGATTGGTTGTGTCCTAAAGGCTCCCATAGGGATGGTTTATATAGATACCAGGGCCTAGGGTTATAGGAGAGACCTATCCGGCAACGTTACAGAGTCGGTAACTAGATACAGCTTTGACTACAAGTAATACTATAGGCCTAAGGCGGTAACTCTTCTGGGCCTTGTCGTAGCCAGAACTGGCTCCTCCTCTTTCTCTGACTAGGCCGCCCGTGAAACAAAGCTCTAACCCGTTGGTGGGCCACCCTGGTCAGTGAGTCCTATGGGTATACCCGGAAAGTATATCCCCAACAGTAGCCCCCGGAAGTCTCCAAGATCCAAAGTCGGATAAATCGTCTAGCTTGATGGTTTTTCGTCTTCCGAATCTTCAAGGGTTCCCAAAACTTCTTTTAGTAGTGTAGGATTATGAGTCAATTGAGTCAGATATGTTTTGTTTTGACTTTAATCTTTTCCTTGCTCAGTTTGAAACATGAGCCGGATTTTACAGCGGCGTGCGAGCTGACAACTTTTTAGATCAGGTCTTGTCACTGACAAGAGTCCCATCAACACGACCGTTGGTGGGTCCGCTCCTTACAGAACAGAGCACCATTTCAATGCCCATGCGAGAATCGAGGGGCGGAGGAGTCGCGAGGAATCTACCCACCTCTCTCCTATACGCGTGGCGTAAATCGTGCGCATCAACGCATGAATCTTAGCGCAGAGGCAAATAAAAGAGAGGAGAAAACCTTTCTCTCAGATTTATCTCTCCACCGATTCATTCATTGCCTCCTCTCCTCGACCGCTCCACAGCCATTCCCATCTACACATCTCAAGAAAAAATCTCTCTCCCCCACTAGTCCTTCTCCAAGATCAATGGCGTTAGTCTCGGGCTCAGGTGCGGTGGCGGGTTCGTCGGCGGCGGATGAGAAAAAGATACGTGGCCTCTGGGTTCCCAGCGTCATGGATGACGCCGAACTCCAGGTGATGGAGGACGAAGGATTCATTGTCGCCGGCGCGTGGCGGAGCGCCTCAGGGCACGTCGTTCCAGCCTCGCGGGACAATGAGAGGGTGTTATTCGGCACGCACGTCAACGGCGGCCTCCGCTTGCCACCGTCGGACATCATCATTGAGGTCCTCAACTATTATGGTGTGCAACTCCATAATCTCCCTCCCAACTCTCTTCTCGAGCTTAGCACTCACGCAGCTCTGTGCGAGGGGTTTCTTGGCATTAGGCCAAGTCTCACCCTTTTCTGGTACTAGTATTGTACCCGGAAGAACTCCATTAGCATCGGTGTGCCTTACATCACCGGCACCCTTTGCTTAGTCCTTAGGAGAAACCGAGTTTATCCTAGGATTAACGCTAGCAAATCGGACAAATGTTGGGCCGGAACCTTCTTTTACCATAAGGATATTCCGGCTCCTGGAAAGGTGGAAGGTCTTCCGACCTTCGAAGATGGTGCCGTCCCCCACCAGAAGTCATGGCACGCGGAAACACTAGAACTGTCAGATATTTTGATCCTCGCCAAAAGGCGGATTGAGATTCTGATGAAGCACATGGGGCTCTGTGGATCTAACTTGATCCACTGCTGGCTGGAGCACCGGATTCAACCTCTGCAGCACCATGGAGACCGCCTGATGCACCAGATCTCCAGCGACAAGAAGAACAAGATACGGGTCAGTTCGAGCCAGATTCCGGCGAAGGACTACAATACCCTTATGCAATATTTGATCAAGGAGAGAGTGGAATGAAAAGTTCCGGATGTCTCCGTGAATATGTTCACGTCCAACCATCCTCTGACTCCGGTAAATATTTTGATTCTGCTTTCGCGTTTTGTCAGTTTTTTTGCTCTTTATTTCTCCAACTCTATTTTCATCGATGACTTTGTCACCTCGAGAAACTCCCCGAGTCTGAGCTAGCTCCACTAGAGGGCTATCTCTCAGACGATCCAGAGGCGATGGAGGATGATGAGGTGCAAGAAGTTCCCGCCTCTGCCTCCAAGAAGCGTAAGGCTAAAGAAGTTGTTGTCACTGCTGGTAGCTAAGTGCTGCCAATAGTTAAAAAGTAAGCATCATATCTTTTGTTTTCAGTACCCCTTTCTATCTTTCTAGAGCACACCTGATATTAGGATTTTCGTGCTCTAGAGGTAAAGCAGTTTCGAAGAGTAAGACCAAGTCGGACAGCAAGCCAGGCAAGCAACTGCGTCAGCAGAAGCTTGTCATCTCCCCTGCCATGCCACCACCAACTCCATCCAGTACTCCATCAGCACCAGAGGCTTGTCCATCTCCTGATGCTAGCAATACCTCGCAAGCCTTGGTCACCATTGGTGGCCAAGCAACTAACAAGGGTGAACCCATCAAGGGTAATGATCCCATGGTAATTTCTACAGGAAGTTTGGATAAAGTGGCTGGCTCTGTTGTCTTTGGCCTAAAGAGGAAGAAGAAGGAAGAGATCCTCAGGCTAGCATAGTCCAGTATTGAGAAGCAAACCTTAACCGTAGAGGAAGCAAGCCAGGAGCAGGAAGATGTCAAGCTGGTTAGCCTCCTGGACCAAATTTTGGTCCAGGATGCTAAGATAGAGTCTGGCAAACTCCCAGCGATGGATGTTCCCTCCTTCTCCCTTGCCGAGAAGGTGTTTCATAGCACCAAACTCGGATTTGAGAAATTGCACTTGGAACACATTGTAAGTTTCCAATTCTTATTTTCATTATTTTATTATCATATCCTCTAGCCCCCAAGCATAAAGTCCGATAAACATCGTTGGATCCGAGTTGATGCTTTTAGGTTGCAAAAAAACGATGTAGTGTAGCCCCTAAGGCTCGTGCTATATTTTTACTTAGTTAAATTTGCAGCCCGAGTCTTAGTAGCCGTCTGACGGTATTTCCGTCTTCTAAACTTACATAAAATTGCATCTTCCAGCCAGGAATTGCTCAAGAACATTTGTAATAAACGCAAGGAGATCAAAGCCTTCACCTTGAGAATTCAAAGTTGCAAGTTGAGAAAAATGAAGCATAAGGTAATTTTTTCCGGCTTCCTTTTTGTCAATTAGCTACTGTCATAGTCAAACTTGTTTTTTCTGACTGATATTTTTCCCTTTGCAAAACTATTTTTCGAGTCCATCAAGATGGTAGAGAAATCTAAGAACTACAAGGTCTTGGAACTGGAAAATGTTGAGCTTCGGGACAAGCTTGAGAAGCTAACCATTGAAACAGAGAAATTTGTAGCCGTTGTCATGGAGTCAAGAAACCATGAGACTGTGAGGCTCGAGAAGCTGATGTCCCTCCAAGACAAACAAGTGGATGATCTTCGGAAGTACCTTAATAGTCAGAGGGATCTGGCCCAAGCCACAGAAAGTGAGCTGGACAGCCTCCGCGAGGAGCATGCTCAGTGGAATTATTATGTGCTAGGTAAGATTTCGGACTTACATTTTACGTTCATTTTTCGACTTATTTTTAGTCGTATTTTGACTTTTGGTTCTTTACAAGCCCCCCTGAATCTTTCCGACTCTCCTACCTCCGAACCTCGCCTTGAGCACATCAAGCTTGTCGGAGATATCTCGTTCAACTTCCGCGAGACTCTTGAAGAGGCTGGCGAGTCAGTCAAGCTTTCTGACTTGCATAAGATGTCAGTGCAAGAGGTGAGGGACAAGTCCAAGGAGATTCTGAAGCTTATCAGGACTAGAAGATCTCCTACGCTCGGACTGCTGTCCAGACTGCTCTTACCATGGTGATGAGCCACCACGGTGAGATAGAAATCTGGCATGTCACCAAAGGTATCGCCGAGGAGGATGATAAGGGTAACCCACAGGACATCAAGGCAATCCAAGATTCCTATGCAGGTTATGCTCGTCGTGTGGCGGAGATGACCAACTATTCGACGTCGTTCTTCGGATCCTTCACTGTGCCTCCCTCGCCTCAAGAGGAAGAAGACAACCTTGTAGCTTCCGAGTCTGAGATTCAGGGCGACAACATTGTCGACTCCAGCGCTCCACCTTCTTCATCACCACCACCTGGCTCTGCAGCATAAATAGTTTTTATGCATTATTCTAAACTTTTGGGCAATGTAATGATGGAAACAATGTTTTTATTTGTGTTGGTCTGTAAAAACCGATGCTTTCTATCGTAGCACTTATGTTTACATATTTTATGCGTGTGCTTGAAAATTTTCTGAAGCACTTTTTGGTTTATGCATGTACTTGTCGTTTTATCTGGCTCTCTTCCTTGTCCCTTTCATGGGCCAACCAACCTTTGGCACGGAAACTTCGTCGAGCAATGGAGTGTAATTGCTCAACCAGTTTAAACTCGAAAACAAAGCCGTCTTCTAGTACCAACAACTCATTACTCTGAAAATACCCGCGTCTTTGCAATCAGATAAAAAACCAAAGTATAAACAATAAATTGAATTTTTTACCCTAAGGTAACGTTTTTTAGATATTCAAAAATCATAACCAGAACGAACATGAGCATAAAGTACTTTTAAGCAGTCTGGGATTTTTGAAAATGACATGCTCTCTTAGAAATAAGATGGCAAAAAACTTCTCAAAGATAACATATGAGGAAACCAATACTTTATTTCACTTTGAACATGTACATATATGATTACAAGGAAATATAACTAAGAATAGAAGGGACGTAGCTGTGCAATATTCCATGGACGGTCTATTTCATCCGGGTCTGTGCTACCACCAGCTCTCTTTCTCTTCTAAGTATCTGGTCTTTCCTTGACTGGTCTCATATCGGTTAAATAATACGACCCATTATGCAGAACTCTGCTAATCAGAAAAGGTCCTTCCCAAATCGGGGAAAGTTTGTGCTTTCTTTTTTGCACAAGTCGGAGAGCAAAATCGCCTTTTCTGAAAGAACGGTTTTAAACTCTCTGACTATGATACTTGCGCAACTTTTGTTGATAGGCTGTAGATCTCTGCTCAGCAACAACACATACTTATTCGATTATATCGAGATCATCTTGTCGAGAAACTTCTGCATCTTATTCGATATACGCTTTAACTCGTGGAGACTGATGAATTAGATCGCTTGGAAGAACTTCTTCTGCTCCATAGACCAAGAAGAAAGGAGTTTATCCAATTGATCTGTTAGGAGTTGTACGAGTAAACTCCATATCACAAATGGTAATTCTTCCGCCCAAGCCCCTGCGGACTGACGAAGCGATGCCTCGAGACGAGGTCAGAGTCCTTGTAAAATAAGATCGTTAGTTCTTTCGACTTTTCCATTAGCTTCTGGATGTGTGACTTATGCAATATCGAGTCGGATCCCTTGTTCTTTGCAGAATTCAGCAAGTTCTCCCATGAAAAAGTTGCTCCCATTGTCCGAAATTATACTGTGCGGATATCTAAATCAGATGATCACGTCCTCCACGAACTTCCTGGCTATGGCTCCATCGCAACTTGTTATGGTTTTAGCCTCTATCCACTTTGTAAATTTATCCACCATCACTAGCAGGTGAGTAAATCCACATTTTGTCGTAAAAAATGGCCCTACCATATCAAGCCCCAAAATGCAAATGGCCTTGTAATAGGGATTGTTCGCAACCGTTTAGTCGGAACATGTGCCTGATGGGCATACTTTTGGCAGCCTCTGCACATTTTGACCAGTTTATCGGCATCTGCCTTATCTGTAAGCCAAAAGAATCCATGTAGAAAATATTTTGCCACTAAGGATGTGGCTGCAGCATGGTGACCACACTCGCCTTCGTGGATGTCTCGCAAGATTTCCACTCCTTCTTCCGAAGAAATACATCGCTGGAAAACACCAGAAACACTCCGCTTAAAGAGCTCACCGTTTATTAAAGTATAGGCTTTTGCTCGTCGGACGATCTGCCGGCTCAAGACTTCATCTTCGGGTAATTTTTTGTCTATCAGGAAATCCAGATAGGGTTTTGTCCAGCTGGGAATTACAGCCAAAACCGCTATTAAAGGTGAGCCGGATTTTGTCGGAACTCCGACTATGGAGGGGACCCTTAAATGCTCTAAAAAAGCGCCATCCAGTACTTGTTTCCGCGCAGATCCTATCCTTGATAGAGCATCTGCTTCCTCATTTTCTGCTCGAGGGATGTGTTGAACCTCAAAGCCCTCGAACGATTTAGATAGTTCATGCACAACATCTTGTTATCTGTGCAACTAAATCCGAGTCTCCATAACACATGAGTCTTGTTATGCCAATGTTTTTGGCCATGCGTGTTCCATGCAGCAATGCTTCATACTCGGCAATATTGTTGGTTGCCTGAAGTGTATCTAGAACACATAGAAGAGCTTATCTCCTTGGGGAGATTTGAGCACCACGCCAGCCCCCGAGCCTCCTCGTGCATTTGATCCGTCAAAATGAAGGGTCCAAAATTCCGAGTCTGGAGGACTTGTGTTTTCTGCCGTCTCTGTCCAATCGACAACAAAGTCGGCTAGTATTTGGGACTTGATTGCTATACGTGGCTTGTACTCAATGTCAAAAGTTGCAAGCTCTATCCCCCACTTTGCGACACGTCATGTGGCATCGCGGTTATTGATTATATCTCGCAGGGGAGCGGTGCTCACCAGTATGATCTTGTGCTCTTGAAAATAGTGTCGTAGCTTTCTGGATGCAAAGAACACTCCATAGGCTATCTTTTGGTGATGTGGATACCGTTGTTTTGACTCTGTCAGGACCTCAGTCAGGTAATAAGTTGGTCGCTGCACCTTATGCTTGTGGCCTTCTTCCTCGCACTCCACTATTGTTACCACACTTATGACCTTGTTGGTCGTTGCAATGTAAATTAACATAGGCTCCTGAGGTTCTCGTGCTGCGAGAACTGGTGGGTGTGAAAGTAGGTGTTTCAAACTTTGCAAGGTGATCTCAGCTTCCTGGGTCCAGACAAATTTGTCGGTTTTCTTCAAGATTTTGTACAAAGTTGCGGCTCTTTCGCCAAGCCGGCTGACGAACCGACTCACTGCTGCAATGCAACCAGTGAGACGTTGTACGTCCTTCAGGTGAGTCGTCCTGGTAATGTTGAGTATAGCCTTGACTTTTTACCGGTTCACCTGTATGCCTCGCTCAGAGAAGATGAATCCTAACAATTCTCCGGCTGGAATTCCAAAGAAACACTTCTTCGTATTTAGCATCATATTGAATTTTCATAGACTAGCAAATGTTTCCTCCAAGTCAGAAATTAAAGTTCCCTTCTTTTTGGACATAACTGCTATGTCATCTACGTATACATGGACATTGCGTCTGATTTGATCGTTGAGACAACGTTGCATAGTACGTTGATACGTTGCTCCTGCGTTCTTTAAGCCAAAAAGCATAGTTTTTTAGCAGAAGGTTCCAAAAGGAGTAACAAAAGACATCTTAATTTGATCCGATTATTTCATCGGTATTCGGTGATATCCGGAATATGCGTCGAGAAAACAGAGTAGTTCCGACCCTGCCGTTGAGTCGATAACTTGATCGATTCTTGGCAAAGGGAACAAATATTTTGGGCATGCCTTGTTCAAAGCGGTATAGTCAACACACATCCTTAAATCAATGGTGTCCTTTTTACGGACGAGTACATGATTTGTCACCCAATCTGTATGGATGATCTCTGTTATGAATCCAGCTAACTCTAGTCAGGCTAATTCCTTGGCTATCGCATTGCGCTTTTCATCACTAAACCGTCATAAGGACTATTTGACGGGTTTAGCGTCAGGGTACACATTAATAGCGTGCTCGGCAACTTCCCTAGATACTACAGTCATGTCAGAAGGCTGCTGTCACATCTCAAAATTTTCCAAATTTTGAAATGTGAAAAATAAATAAACATAAGAAATAATTCTTGAAATTTAGGGTGAAAAGAAACTTTTTGCTTCTAAATGGAAACATGAAAACCCTTCTTGAACAAATTTGAATTAAAAGGGAATCCAACAAAATTTCAATCAAGTGAAATGCATTCATCAATGAATGTATCTTGAAATTTAAACATTTGGAAAAGTTAAACCAAAACCCCAAATCTTAATGAAATAAATCACTTCCAAAGATCAAATGCATTTTATGCATGGAAAGAATCTTGAATTTAAACACTTGGGAAAATAAATCAAAACCCTAAAACTCTAATGGAAGAAAATTATTTCCAAGATCTCTCAAAGACTACGGATTTGATCCATATAAAAATTAAGCAACAAACATTTTTAAATGATCAAAAATGATAAACAAAATTATTATAAAACCATAGAAATTGGTTTCATTTAATTTGGAGCCATGGATAAAAACTTATGAATTTAGTAAGATAAAAGGAATTAATTTCAAAAACCAATAAAGCTCCTATCTAAATCCATACCAAATCTTGAGAAAAATAATCCTAAAAGGATTTTAAAAGATAAACAAATATTAAATAAAATTATACAAATTGGAATCACCAATTTTGGATCTATAAATAAAACAAATATGGATTTTATAAGACAAAGAAAGAAAGAAATAAATAAATAAGGAATATTTAAAGCCAAATTAAATCTTGGCCAAATCCATAAACAAATAAAAATAATTGAATAATAAAAAGGAGAAGACAAATTATTTAAATAAGGAATAATCCATAAGGAATAATAAATAAGGAATAATAAAAGTTAATTAAATAATAAAAAAAATATTTAAATAAAACCATAAGGATGGAACAATATTCAATTTTATTTAAATAAAGACAAATTGCCTAAACTAAATAATAAATCCCAAGAAAATTCTTCAGAAGATAGTTTAAAACTTGAATTTAATCAATAAGAAAATGGAATAAAGATAATCCAAATCCAAATAAGATAAAGGGATAAAGAATATTAAAATAAAAGTATATGGGATTAAACCATATTCTAAGTATATTTAAATGGAGACAAAATCCCTAATGAAAATAATTAATTAAATCATGAGAAAATAATAATTTGGAATTTCCCAAGTGGATTAAAAGTTATCTAATTAACTTAAAAAGAATAAAAGAATAATGAAATATATGGTTTGGAACCATATTCAAATTATATTTAAAATAAAGTCAAATGCCCATTTGAAATGAATATTAAATCATATTAAAATATTATACATAATTCAAAGTGAATTATTTAACACACTAATGATTAAATAAAACCTACTAAAAAAGGTTTAGCAAAAATTTGAATTCAAATAGAAGTTTAAATCATTTGAATAAAATAATATGGATTAGAACCATGTTTAAAATATTATTAAATAAAGACAAATGTCTAACTTAAATAAACCATAAGAGAATATAAGAAAATATTCTAAAATGGATGATTTAAATGCATTAATAAACAAATAAAATCCTACTGAAAAGATTTAGAAATAGTTTGATAAAGAAATCTGAATTCAAATGAATGTTTGAATTGAAAAACAGAAAATAGAAAAGGAAAAATAAAAAGAAACAGAAAGAAAAAAACTAAGAAAAGGGTCAGCCCAGAAACCCCAGCCCAACTAACAGGCCCAACTTTGCCCAGCAGCCACCCGACACTCTCTCTCCCCTGAACCTTTCTTCTAACTCTCGAACGAACCCACACAGCCACTGACCGCGAGGCCCCACGCGTACTCCCTCTCATTCGCTGACAACAGACCCCATCACCAGCTCAGCGTCTTCTCCAGCGCGACCCGTTCTTCCCCCAAATTCCTTGTCGTTTCTGCGTTGATTTCGCAGCGTTAATTCGCGTTAATGTCCAACCAATTCTCGCCAGTGACCACGCCCTCTTAAACGCCCATTTCCCCTCTCCCTTTACCCTCACTCGCCACCTCCCCTCTTCCCTAGGGATGCTCGAATTGCTCGCTGCAACCCCACTGACTCCGACGAGGTCAAGTGCGAATTCTGGCGAAGCCAGACTCTCCCCGGCCCCCTAGTGCATGCTAGTTTTCTCGCCATGATCACCCGCACCTGCCAGTACCCTCAGCTCGCTCGCATGCACCCCATAGCGTCGGCAACGATGGCGACAGAGCGTCGCCGCTGTCTGCTGCAACTCCGTCGAGCTTCCTCGGTAAACCCTGACCACCCCCTCACTCTCGATGACACTCATGTACTCGCCTCTCTCACCTGCTTCTAACGCTGCTCTGCTTTGGTCTTTCCATGGTTTGTAGCCTCGTCTCCGACCAGACCTGAGAGCCCCCGATGGCAGCAGGAACTCCGGCGAGCGATTATCGTCAACGTCGTGCGCCCCTTTGTTGATGACGACCACCTCGAGTATCCCCTCTCCTAAGAACACGATGAGCCACTCCTCTTCCTCCCTGGCTTCCTACTTTTGCTGGCAACATCACCGCCCGAGCGCGCCGCCACTCACCGTCGCCAGCGTCGCCAAGTCTTGACCAGCTAGCTCCTGTCCGTTAGATGCAGATCGTAAGTTATAAGTTAGATGACTTAACGAACCATTATCGCTTGATATGTGACACGGGATTCTAGTTAGATCTAATGCTCCACATCATGCGATCCACATGAATTGGTATCGCCCAATAGCAACTAGACATGTGGCCCAGACTTTGTTTTAAAAACAGAAACATTTCTATTTAGTATTTGGATTTGAAAAATTCATAACTTTTGATCCACACGTCCAAAATTTACAAATTTTATATCATTGGAATCAAGAAAAATAAAAATTTGCAACCAAGCCCTTAGTTTAGTGTTTTGCTTCTGGAAAATTAGTTGTTTGTGCAGAAACATGTTTAGGCCTATTTTTAGTATAAAAATTATTCTAAAACTGATTTTAGGGTAAAATCTATTGAAAATGGTTTGTTTTGAACCTACTGAGCATAAAAACCAACTTTTGGATTTAAAAGTATATTTTGTGACACTAAGGAATTATTCCTTGAATTAAAGCATTTCTAGTAAAACAAAAATTGTTGATTATGTTTTAAAAATAATTTTTGAGTAAAACCTTTTGCAAATGGTTTTATTTAAACTCTCTGACCCTAAACACTAAGTTTAGGATTTAAAAATGTATTTTATTAACCCTAGAAAATTATTACTTTGATTAAAGGAATTTTTAGTAAAATAAAATGTTGCTTTGATTTAGAAATGATTTTTGGGTGAAACCTCTTGTAAATGGATTTGCTTTAAACACTTTCATCCTAAACACTAACATTGTGTTTAAAAAACATATTTGGCTAACTCTACAAAATATTTCTTTGATTTAAAATCATTTCTAGCAAAACAAAAATGATTTAAATGGCCATTTTCACTAACTTGATTTTAAATTGTTTTTACACTTTTATAAATGACCAATAGGTTTTTTAAAATGTTTATAGCTTATTAGAAACCACTTTTCCAAATAAAACAATCTTTTGCATGCTTGCATGCATTGCCTGGTTTTATTTATTTTATATGATGAATTGTTTGAATGCTAGATTGAATTTGTACCTTGCTTGATTGAATTGTAGTGACCTATGAAGAGTGTGACCATTACAAAATCAAGGAGTGTATATATATTCTCTACTAAAAAGGCAAGTGGTGTTTCATACATTTTTTCCTATTATTTTAACTATGCATTAGTGATATTTCTAAGTAGGACTTGCATGGAATTTTCTATGTGAATAACTATGCAATGGGAAATCCTAGTAGATGATTCCTTAGTAGAATTTTCCCTAAGTTAAGATTCCTACTACTATCTGTCAACACCCAGATTTTTAATCCCAGATGCCTGTTATGCCATACATCGCAATCCCAGGATTACCATTTTTGCGAGACATAACAGAATTGGATACCATAGTACATCATCCATTACAAACCATACATAAGGTCTTACACAAATAAGGATCTCATGATCCAGTTCTTAATACAACTCAAGCAGCGGAAATATGTAATAATAACGGTAGCGTAGGCGAAGCTCCATCTTCGGGGTCATAGGCAATGCTGACGATGGGAGATGATCCTAGTTGTCGTAACCTTCCTGGGGTCCATCCTCCTGGTACACCTCTTCATAGTCTGGCCATGACAATAGCCAAGGACAAAGCCATGAGTAATCTTTAAGTACTCGCAAACTAATACTAACAAGGGAAAGGGTTTTTGTAATAGGACACTAAGCTCTAGGGTTGTATTGCAAAAAAAACCAGATTTACCTCTACTAAGTTTAGAAATGAAGAAAGCTAGTTGAAGTTTTATAACATCTAAGTGGGAACTTGTATTTCATATCACAATTCTGTTGTGGTCAAGTAAAAATCTCAATTCATTTCACAAGTCATTTTGAAAACATCTGATGGGGGAACAGTATGGCCACTCCAACTGTCCATAACCGCGGACACGGCTATTCGAATAGTTTAACACTCTGCAGATATTGTACACTTTCATCACAACATTCGATACATCCGTTAGGAACAAATCCTGAATTCACCATACTCAGTATGCGGATAATCAATCCTAACCTTTCAATTACACGCCCTAGTATAAGCACCTCTCCTGTGAGTTTGGCCTCCTAACCATGACCAACTGTCATCTTGGATACTGCACAGGTGGACAATCTTCACAAGGTAGCCTCAGCTCAGACCTTGGCCGTGAGGGAACCAATACTAAGGTATATAAGTTTCCAGTCAAGCCCTACCCAATTCTCGGGTATTGTGGTTGTATGGTAAAATTGGAAGACAACCATCAGTTTTATAAAGGGCTAAGGCTCGCGCCTCAACAATTTTATCACCAAAATCATCTGGTGTTCGGAAACACATGTCAAAACATATCAATAGAATGATCCATCATTCCAAGGTTTTCAACGGCTTTCGAGTTAAAGCGCACTAATACGATACGAACTTTCTTCCATAGGCCGATATGCTCATACTAAGTGCTGTAATCTCTCATTCATGCGCATTAAGGAAATAACCATTTTTCCACCAAGTATTCCCATCTAACGTTGATCAAGTTTTATGCTTAGCACTAGCATCTACAAGTGGGGGTAAGTACTAATGAGGGGTGGTAAACTAGTAGATTTTAACTAAGTTCAATCTCATGCCTTAGGATGACATAAAGATTATCTAGCTTAGGCCAAGTTTTATGCTCTTTATGCAACCTTCCATTTTCTATCTAGTATCTACAATTCACTTAAGTAAGCTCTAAGTACTATCTTTGATAAAGAAATAAAGTATAAAGCTTGTAAGTAAAACTAGGAATGGGGTTATCAAGTGGGTAGGATCACATATGCTTAAGGCATACAGTTGGCATGGTAATAAGAAAGTATTTCTTGCATAGGTAAACTTGATTAGTAAGGCTTGCTAAAGTAGAATATCTTGCAAGTGTTAGCTTGATCAATCAACTAGTAGTATTAGGCTTTCCTTGTGCAGAGCAGTGGTTAAAGTTCTCCTCGGCTTCTTCTTCGTAGTATCCTCCTTCCTCCTCGTATCCTTGGTCGGTACTAGCGTCTATAAATAAATACTTATCTACTTTCAATCATCACATAAAGGGGTTCTATAGATGATCTCGCATCATCACTAACATTATGAGCACTTGACTTAATAATTTTATTTTTAGAAAAGTAATTTCTACTCATTGAAAAACTACTTAAGATTTAATATTGTCCAAACCAAACATGGGATCATGTTGACACATGTCATCATCACACATTTCAATACATGGGAATGTGATTTAAAGTGGTGTCACAATTTAATAAGATTTAACCTTTTATTCTTAATAAAAATAAATGACTAGAAATGCCTATGTGGCATCCTTTTATTACTTGAACATAATTTCTGTAAGTAAACCCATATGTTTTTTTATATTCTGAAAGGTATGATCAAATGTGATTTTTGAGAGTTGGAATCGACTCAAAAGCTATTATAGTTTAAATTTGAAAAATGTTTGAATGCACAAAATCTTCTGCCTTGTTATTTTTACCAAGGTTGATCTCTAGATTCAAATGATTTGAATCCAACGGGCTTGGATTCAGCCTTTCCAGACCTTTCTAACAAAATTGATTTCATTCAATTTGGTTCACTGAATCGAGTAGGGTTGATTTTTGAAACTAGGTACAGAACTATGTTTGAATTAAAACGGAAAAAGTTAAATTCAAACAACTAGGCTGCGCGGGAACTGCTAATGGGCCGGCCCAGTGTCAACTGACAGGGGGGTTCCACCAGTCAGTGGCTCTTTAAACGCGAAGCGGTACGGGGCAATCTCATCCGCATGATCTAAGTATAATCGAACGGCTGCTACTCATCGTCCACGTCAGGTGGCGCCGGTGAGACAGAAACCTAACGCGGCAGGTGGGGGTCATCGGGGCTCACCGGGGATCAGGCGAAGGTCGGCGAGGCGGGCGAACGACGAAGTTGATGACGGCGAACCTCCTGGTACCGGCAGCTCCTCCTGGGGTGGACAAAATCGATGGCGCCCTTCTTCTCCAGAGGCGGCCTGCTCCGACGCAATTTCGGCGATGCGCTGCTCGCCTTGCTCCGGGAGCGGGGTGAAACGATCAGTGAGGTGAGGGGAGTGAGATGGTGTGCTCAATTCGGCTGGGGGTGGCCTCCTTTTATAGGCTCGACGGTGAGACCGAACGGGATGGGCAGGCGACGGTGGCGACACGGCTACGGGCAGCTAGAGGCATGGCCATGGTTGGCGATCGATAGGTGGTCTCCTGGTGATGCTCTAGGGCTTTAATGCGCGTGTAGGGGAGGTGGCAAACGGTCGGGAACGCTCGACGTTCTGCACGGCAGAGGCGGCGTCTTCGACGGCGAGCGGTGGCTACGGGGTACGAGCGGTGAAATGGGCATGTCTGGCATGTTCCTGGGATCAGGGCGAAGCGGTGGGCACGAGCTGCGGTCAAGGGGCGGAGTGTGCACGCGTGCCGAGTGCGGCGCTCTGGGCGGGCTCGGCATGTCGCAGTGGCACTGGGTGCGCGGCGTTCCTGGTGGTCCAGGGCTTGCACTGGCTTGGGGAGGGGACAGTGAGAGGCGGTGAGGTGCTGGCTACCTCCCAGACAAGGTTGGCAAGGCTAGGGTTGCTGCTAGCTGGCCGGCGACAATGGGGTGGCATGGTGAGGCTCGGCCTGCTCACCATTGATGGCAAGGCAAGCTCACAGTGGTGCTAGATGTTTACAAATGAGCTAGATGATCTACTAAAGACTACTTGCAACCAGAGAGGGAGCAAGTTAGGCCAAAACACTGCTCAAAATAGTGTTTGTGATTTTGTTGATTTGAATCTGCAAGGTGTTTGATGAAATGGCCGCATGAATTCAAGTTTTGAATTTTGAAAAGATTTTTGGTGGTTGTGCTTGGCATGTGCTGGTGAGTCTGTAGATGCTTGGGTTTTGAAAGTTGAGCTTGTTTGAATGGTTTTTTGAAAAAGTGGGATCTTCCCATATGAAATAGATTCAATTTTAAACTGTCTTTTCAACTATGCATTTGAATGTTTCTGGATGATCAGAAGGTGGACATTGATACTTTGTTATGAGTACTATCAAGGGGTGCAAAGATCCAAAAAAGTTTCTGTTAAGTTATGAAAGTTAGAGATATCCAAAGTAGGCATGGGAGTTAATTTGGCCAAAGTGACCATTCACTTAATTTGTTTGTTTTGATTTATTTGTCTTTGGGAAAAGTTTGGGAATTGTTTAGATGATGTTTATTTCACCTAAGAATCATTTTACAAGCAAAGAAACACATAATCATGGCAATTCAAAAGAATCCAAATTTCAATACACACACATATGAATGCTTTCATATTTTTAATTAGAAAAGTTTTTGTTAACCCTAAATTTGATGATTAGAGTTTGATGATCAAAGTTTAGTATTTTTAGGATGTTACAAACCTTCCCCCCTTAAACAAAATCTAGTCCCGATATTTGAAAAAGGACGAAAAGATTACCTAGGATTTGAAGAGATCGGGAAACTCCGTCCTAATGTGATCTTCGTGCTCCCAAGTAGCTTACTCTTCTGTGTGGTTGCTCCACTGAATCTTGAGAAACTTGATGCTTCGGGTTCTGGTGGTTCTGAAGGCTTCTTCCAAAATAGGATGGGTACTTCGGGATAGGTCAGGTCATCGTTGATCTCTATGGTCTGGTGATCGATATTCTTGAATACTTCAGTCTTCTCTGGAACTTCGAGGCACTTGCGAAGTAATGAGATATGGAACACATTGTGCACGGCTGTCATCTCTTCGGGTAGTTCCAGTTGATACGACACTTCTCCTCGACGGTTCAGAATCTTAAAGGGTCCGATATATCCGGGGGCTAACTTTCCTTTGAGTTGGAAACGCTGCATTCCTTTTAATGGCGACACTTTCAGATATACAAAATCTCCTATGTTGAAGGCGAGGTCTCGACGTATGTTGTCGGTGTAACTCTTCTATCGGGACTGGGCGGTCTTGAGGTATTCATGAATGTTGTGAACCTTTTCTTTTGCTTCGCGTAGGATGTCGGGTCCGAAAATCTGACTCTCTCCTACTTCCGACCAGTTCAAAGGGGTGCGACACTTTCTTCTGTACATGAATTAAAATGGGGCCATTTGCAAACTAGCTTGATAACTGTTGTTGTACGAAAATTCTGCAAATGGCAGACAGTCTTCCCACTTAGATCCATATTCTAACACACAGGATCTCAACATGTCTTCGAGTATTTGATTTACTCGCTCCGTTTGTCCATCGGTCTGAGGGTGATACGCTATGCTAAAATCTAGGCGGGTTCCTAAACCTTCTTGGACTTTCTTCCAGAATCTCGAGCTAAACTAAGTTCCTCGATCCGATACGATGTTCTTGGGGACTCCATGCAAACTGACGATTCTAGCGATGTATAACTCCTCTAGCTTCGAACTCTGATATGTGGTCTTGACGGGTAAGAAATGGGCGACTTTGGACAATCTGTCTACTATGACCCAAATAGAGTCATTTCCCCTACTAGAAGTAGGCAATCCGGTGATAAAGTCCATTCCAACGGAATCCCATTTACATTCCGGAATCTGCAATGGTTGCAACAATCCAGCGGGTCTTTGATGTCCTGCCTTGACTCGCTGACATATATCACACTTGGCGATATAGCTTCCGATTTCTCAATTCATCTTATGCCACCAAAATTGCTCTTTCAAATCTTGATACATCTTAGTTCCTCCGGGGTGGATAGAAAAAAGAGTATCATGAGCTTCCTTCAAAATAACTTCTTTCAACTCAGAATCTGCTGGTACACAAAGGCGTCCTTTGTAATTAGAAAAGTTTTTGTTAACCCTAAATTTGATGATTAGAGTTTGATGATCCAAGTTTAGTATTTTTAGGATGTTACACTATCATGCTTAGCCTAGCTAGTAGCAAACAAGGGTGGTTTATATACATGCTATGGAAATTTTGCTAAGTCTTTGACTTATGTTTTGCTTAATAAAACTACTAAGTGAATGAATCACCTGGGTGGAATGGTGAGAATGGGATATGTTGAGTGGTTACACAAGTCCAGTTAACTATGGAAAACTTGTGTATCACAAGTCCAGTAACTGGGGAAGACTTGTTTATCACACTTGTGGAAATCCACCCAGGAACAAAGATATTTGAGATGTCAAATGTTGAGAAGCTTCTAGTGCAACCACATGGTATATGGGCTCTGCCAGGATCATATAGGTTTCAATAACTTAGCCAGATGGACAGAAGGTGGTAGGGGGTGATAGGTTTGGAACGCGTCCATTTGGTCTAAGGGAAGGCTTCTGAAAGATCTTATCTCGATGCATGTCGAGTCTTGTGGGGAAAGTTCACCACCTCTCGAGAGAGTAAAATCTAAGTACTTAGCCGTGTCCCCGGCAATGGACAATTTGAGCATCAAGACATGGAAGCTATCAAGGATTTCCTCATCCCAATTTCTAAGTTAAAAAATTGTGGTTGAACAAGGGTTAAAGGATCACCAATATTTATTGGTAGATGCCTTGGGTGATTTTGACAAACAAAAACTTAGTGTTTTCAACTAATAAGGAAAACTTATTTTGAGTAAAGCAAGCCTCGGCTACACTTAGCCAAATGCATATAGATGATAGATACCACTACTCTACCATAGTATCACTTGCCAATACAATTTAAATGTATTGACCCTTGTGGCTGTAACTTATTATGTTGCAGGTTTGTTTAATGTTAGTGAAGTGTGTTGAATAGGATTACAAGTCTACAACCAACATGATTGCCTGTGGCACTTTGATTATGAAGGACTCCATGCTATATAGATATTTCTACAGCATTGTAATGAGATAGCCAAATGAGCTATGTAAGATGTAATGTATTATTTTATTCCTAGTTATAAGTTGTAATATGACCTTTGTTTCTTGATATTACATCTTAAACTGTGGATGCTAGCTATTGATCCAGGGACTAGCATTGTAAACACAGGGGTCTCTACCTTATCAGGTTGGGACCTCTACAGCTGCCATGCGAAGACATAACTATTAGCTTTGAGGAACTCGACGAGCGTGCTTTCCTATGCGCGGTCTAAGCCTACCCCTATGTTCTTCGCCTTGGAGGGATCATCTTACTTTAGAGATGTTTTCTTCATCTCGTCTGACACCTTGAACTGCAAACTTGACTTTAGCACCTCGTTCTTTGTAGCGGGCATCTCGGACGGATTGATGGTTTTCTTCATCTCCTGGTACTCCTAGGCGTGTAGCATGGCTTCGGCAAAGGCAGCAGATCCTTCATCGCACTCTCGCGCCTTCCTCGGATTTCCCCGGATAGTGATTATGCCCTTTGGACCGGGAAGTTTAATCATATTGTAGATGTAGCAGGGACGAGCCATGAACGCCCAGTAAGCCGGACGTCCGAAGATGGCATGGTAAGCACTTTTGAATGGTACCACCTCAAAAGAGAGTGGCTCAGTCCAGTAATTGTCTCGGGTTCCGAATGTCACATCCAGAGTAATCTCACCCAGAGAATCCGCCTGTCTCCCTGGTACAATGCCATGGAGAATTACAACGTTGTAAATCAACTGGCTCTTGTGTAGCTTCATGCGGTGGAGCGTCTCGATATAGAGGATATTGATGCTGCTTCCACCGTCCATGAGTGTTTTATAGAACTCATAGCCATCAATAAGAGGATTGACAACCAAAGGGTATTTTCCCCGACGATGTGTTTTCCTCGGGTGATCTGAGAAATCAAATGTTATGGTTACGTTCGACTAGTCCAGAAATTGTGGAATAGCCGGAACTATGGCATTGAGCTCACGGAGAACCGCCTTATTTTCTATGGCAGGTTGGGATTCAAGGAAGCAGATGTATGCATCTTTATTCGCTTCTTCCATCTGACTTGGGCTCTGTGGTAGTATCCGCTTCTTCCATGTCAGAATCTTCCTTTGGCTCCTTTCCTTTCTCGGAATTTTTCTTTCCTTTTGGTCGCTTGGTTCTGTAGCCAGCGGATTTGTCTCTCTTGATGTCGTCATTGAAACGACACTCGGCATTTTTGTGGGTAGATCCTCCATTACTATCCAAGTGGTGGACACAAGGATTATTGGCAATGTCGGACCAGGTATAGGTTCTTTCGGGTTGCTAGTCTCCTCTGCCCTGGATTTGGGAAGTTCCACGGCCTCTACCACAGCCGCCTCCGCGCCCACCTCGTCGTTCAGATCTGAACATTGCGTTGACAGCTGCGTTGTCTAGAGCTGGTTTATACTCCGAGGTGTTCTTGCGCTTCTGAGTTTGTTGCTTTGGATGTTTCGCCACATTGGGATTGGCCGGAATATTTAGCAGTCCTTCTGAATCATAATCGGCATCAACATATTTTCTTGCCGTTTGTATCATCTCTCCCAAAACTATGACGTGGTCACGCTTCTGTCTGTGACACAAAAGTCCTAATCGGAGTCCTGCGATGAAAGCTTCTATCATAGTTTGCTCGTTTACTCCCTCGCAGGAGTTCTTCGTGTCAATCCAGCGTCCGAGGTAATCCCGACAGGTTTCTCCGGGTCTTTGTGTGCAATGCTGCAAGTCTCCGACTGTGCAGGGCCTCCTGTATGTTCCCTCGAAGTTTGAAAAGAACGCACTTTGCATATCATACCAGTTATGAATTGAATTCTCTGGCAGTTCATTGAGCCATGATCGAGCCGTCTTCCTCAGCATAAGCGGGAGATATCGGACTTCGACCAGGCTATTTCCTGCTTTGGCGATGCAGGAAGCCTAGAAAAATCCTGGAGCCAGGTATCTGCCCGAGCTGCACCGTCATAGGGCTAAATGTGTTTGGCAATACCAAAGTCAACCGTAATTTTGGTTCAACGTATGTGTGGGCCAAAGCATGTGGGTCCCACATACACATCTTCTTCCTCGTACCATCGCGCCTCTATGTTTGACTCAATACGATGGTGAGTTTCGTGTGGAGAGAGAGAGATCTGCACCTCGGAGGCTCATGGCTTCTGCTTGGTGGAGTCGGGTTTCTGCTTCTCCTCTCACCATTGTCATCTCCGCCCCTACGGCTTCCATGGCTACGTCGGGATCCTTCATGGTCGCTACCAGGAGGCGATGGTGGCCCTGGTGGATTATTTCCGACTGGGTTACGCGGTGGTGGCGGTGGAGCCTCATTATGCTGACTCCGATGCCGGTTTCTTCGGGCTCCATCCCTACTTGATTCAGGATGATCCAGATCATCTCTTCGTCCAGCGTTGGCAGTCGGACTTCTCGGTGGTGGCATCCTTAGCCAATCTTGCTCTTCTCGCTGGAGGCCTGTTTCCGGGTCTTCTCTATAGTGGTTGTTTTGCAGACGATGGTCTTCATGAGGAACCATTCCCCTAATGGCATCATCGGACGCAGCCAGAATAACTCTTGCCTAGTCACGTGCCGGTCGGCGAGAGTGGCCGTTTGAGATGGTTCTTGAATTCTCTTCTTCTCCATGGGGACGATAGCGTTGATCCGGATCCCTATGGATCCTTCCATCAGCGCTTTGGTCAGTGCCAGTGTGGCAAAATTCATACTTTGAGGCCAGCTTGCCACTAAATGACGCGGATGTTTTCTGCTATTTTAATCCTTTGTCTAGCAACGCAACACACTGTTGGACCTATTGTGGAGACGGATTATTGGCGAGGATGGCTCGAACGGCAGCAACATTTTCTAACTGCGTGTTGTAGACTCGGATCTTTTCTCCAATTTTTCCATCGAATAGATCTTTGTGGATATCCGGGTTCTTGTTGGCAAGAAATGGACCTCCCCTTGTTTTGTTTGGGTGTCGCTTGAAATCTAACTGATATTTGGCAGGATCACTGTCTAACTGATGCCTAAGCTCGACGATCTGTGTGGCCTCTTCGAGCAGAAAAAGACGGTGCTTTTCCAGGTCCTCAGCCCTTTTCTCCAACGCCTCCGGTGTAAGATCTGAACATTGGGATTGGAATTGTGAGAGCATCTTCGTAAATTTCATGTGCACCCTTGGTGACAACGTGTCCATCCATAGGAGGGTCGATCGGCGTGGTATTAATCGGATCTCCATCCTAATTATCCACCTCGATCTCTTCATCAACTTTTTCTTCGTTGGTTTCTTTGAGGTCCGGCTCTACCATTGTCGGATTCTTGTTCTTGTTCTTCTTATACTTCTTTGACTGCCCAGTAGCCTTAACGTGCATACCAGTGGAAAATACGACTTTTGGTCCGGTACCGGGGATAAACTTCTGTCAGTACTTTCTGTAGTGGTTGGCTTGTGGACCTCGGAAGAATCTTCGGTATCCATATCATCCTTCGAGTTGTAGCTTTCATCCATGCTATCATATGTACTAGGAGAATTTTCTAGCTCACCTTGCGTTGGCTTGGAGGCGTGTTCTTGCTCGTACTCCTCCATATCCTTGCCAGGTAAGTCGGCGTTTTCTTTGATTGCGTCTAGGACTGAATCGCTGCCAGCTCCAGCATCGTCAGAATCAGATCCTGAGCTTATGTGGTACATGAAATAGTGCTTATTCTTGTTTATGTTCTTGAGGTAGTGGTACAACTTGGTTTTCTCCTCAACATCGGCAGAGCCGGATCTGTAGTGATGTATTCCTCATCCGTGTATCTAATCTCGTCAGAGAGATCAGATCCAGATTCTTCTTCCACCTCTTCTTCCACTACAAGAGTCGGCTGGGTAGGTTTGATTTTCTCTGAGATCTTAAACTCTTCCACCTCTGCGGACAAAGTAGGTCCGGATTTTTCTTCCACCATGGTCATCACCTCAAGGGTGGGTTGGGAGGGTTCAGCGAAACTGATATAAATATCGATCTCGCTGATAGACATGATCGTGCAGGTCATCACGGGTTTCAAAGCCGTAATCCAGGTCTCATCGAGAAGGACGAGAGGGACATCACTGGAGTAGACCACGTGACCCATGGCGATAGTTTTGCCGATTCCTGAACGTGCAGATTCCACCTGGAACGAAGCTCCAAAGGTCACCTGCCCCATGGTGGGCGCCAACTGTCGTCGGATTGTCGACAAGTATGCCATAGGGGGTCCTAGTGGCTTTGGAAAAATGGGGTGTGAGACGTCGGATGTTCCAGGAGCGGTGAGCACAAGTTTACCCAGGTTTAGATCCGACTGTGGTGATCGGTACCTACTCCTGCCAGCAACCCAGTAATATATCGGCGTAAGGCGGATGTTACAGCGGATTACAAGAGAGGTTCGCCTGTGCGAGTTGTGATTGTGGTAGTACGATTGGTTGTGTCCTAAATACTCCCATAGGGCTGGTTTATATAGATACCAGGGCCTAGGGTTACAGGAGAGACCTATCCGGCTACGTTACAGCGTCGGTAAATAGATATAGCTTGGATTACAAGTAATACTACAGGCCTAAGTCGGTAACTCTTCTAGGCCTTGTCATAGCTGTAAATGGCTCCTCCTCTTTATCTGACTGGGCCGCCCATGAAGCAAAGCTCTAACCCGTTGGTGGGCCACCCTGGTCAGCAATTCTTGTGGGTATACCCGAAAAGTACATCCCCAACACTCGTTGCTACAATCTAGTAGATAGATCTTGGCTTGTGTGTGTTAATGCGGTAGAATTTTTTGTTTTCCATGCTATGAACCCCTACATATGGATCTGAATACCACAAGAAGAGAAATTTTTAGATATATATAGTGGACCGACATGTTGTACTTACAGTTCCCATGTTTTGTGAGTTTTCAAACTTCGTCCTAGCTAACTCTGTCCACTTAGATGACTTTATGTCGATTTATCGAAATTAGGTCAAATTTCACATGTGAGTAAATTATAGATTGCATTTAAAGTTTTATGTTTTTTTGGAGGTAACCATAGGGGGGTCATTTAATATATCACAAAGCACCTCAAAGAATTTTGACAACGGGTTCAACTTCTTGCTAAGATTCTTGACAACTTAACGATATTAGGTCAAACATGAGCTACGAGTAAGCGTGGTAGATTTCTCTTGAATTATTTGTCTTTTCAGAGGTACATGGGTGCATGTTCATTTAGTAAAAAATAATGACGTCGGTGCGAGTTTCCATCTACCGGGAAAGAACATTCTTAATTTTCTGAGTCATGACCAAATTGTTCGTTTTCGTAAATAAGACCTCAAGAAAATGGATCTGAATGCCACAAGGAGATCTTTTTAGATGTATATATAGTGGACCGACATGTTGTGTACTACTTATATTATTCCCATGTTTCAAGAGTTTTCAAACTTCGACCTAGATAACTCGACCCACTTGAATAGCTTTATGTCGTTTTATCGAAATTAGGTCAAATTTCAACTGCGAGTAAATTGTAGGTTGCTTTGAAAGTTTTGCGATTTTTTGGAGGTGACCATCAGGGGGTCATTTAATATATCACAAACCACCATCGAGAATTTTGACAACAGGTTCTACTTCTTGCTGTGATTCTTGACAACTTAACAAAATTAGGTTAAACTCGAGCTATTGCTAATCGCGATAGATTGTACTTGAATTATTTTTGTTTTCGGAGGTGTAGACGGGTGCATCTTCTTTTAGTAGATAATAATGCCATCAGTATGAGTTTCCAACTACAGTAAAGAATGTTCTCAATTTTGTGAGTCATGATCAGATTGTTCCTTTTCGTAAAGAAGGTCTCAAGAATATGGATCTGAATTCCACAAGTAGAGCTTTTTAGATCTGAATATAGTGGACTGACATGTTGTGTACTACTTATATGATTCCCATGTTTCACAAGTTTTCAAACTTCGACATAGCTAACTGTGCCTACTTGAATGGCTTTATGTTGATTTATCGAAATTAGGTCAAATTTGAACTATGATTAAATTGTATGTTGCTTTGAAAGTTTTGCGATTTCTTTTTGGAGGTAACAATCGGGGGGTCATTTAATATATCACAAACACCATCTAGAGTTTTGACTATTTATATCGACAATTTAATGAAATTATGTCAAACTTGAGCTACTAGTAAGTGTGTTAGATTGCTCTTGAATTAATTATCTTTTTCTAGGTATATGGGTGCATCTTATTTTAGTAAACAATGTTGCCAGTGTGAATTTCCAACTATCAGAAAAGAAAATTCTCAATTTTCCAAGTGATGATGAGATTGTTATTTTTCGTAAAGGAAGTCCAAAAAATATGGATCTCAATGCCACAAGCCAAGCTTTCAATCATATATAGGGGACCGCCATGCTGTACTTTCAAATCCCATGTCTTATGAGTTTTCAAACTTCCTAGACAAGTCTGCCCACTTGAATGACTTTATATCGATTTATCCAAATTATGTCAAATTTGAACTACAAGTAAATCATAGGTTTCTTTGAAATTTGTATGAAAAAGCTTTTGGAGGTATCCATCGAGGGTCAATTATCAGTATATCGGTAACCACCGAGAGTTATCCTCTCCTTATTATTCACAAAACAAAAGCACCACCCTCACAACCATACTAGACTCAGCCACCTTTCTTCACAAGCTGCACACGCCACCGTCCAATCGCATTTGATGCATGTTGCATTTAGAGCCTTCCTTTTAATATTATTGATACTCGGGAGGTGATCCAAGCGCGACTCAGCACTAAATTTTGGTGTGATATTGGCGGGATCTTCTTCTAGTTCAAATTTTTAGTGGAATATTGGTGGGATCCTCCTAGCTACCTGTATACTGATGGGGCCTCTGGCTCGTTCTCTCGCCGATCCCTCCCGCTATCCCCCCATCCTCCTCTATCACGTTCCTCCTTAGCCGACTTCCACCTCTCTAGAGTCTGCTCAGCGACGTCGTTATCCACCTCGTTGGAGTCTACTTCATCGTATATGCTTTCCCACCGCCGCAACCGAGAGATGTGTAAGACACTTGGACCCCTCACCAGGGCGACTTTTAAAACTCCCTACTACCGAGACGAAGGTTGATGTACAATTGTTATGCCCGCTTTCCTTGCATTTTACTTCTGAATGTAGTTCATCTCTTCTTCCTTGTAGTGCCTTAATATATTTCTAATAATGCATGCTAGTTGTTGTACTGCAAGATCGGTTCCAAGATAAAAGAAGGCAACTACCAGTCGTGAAGCCAAATTAGTTATCTTGCAGCAGTACAAGACCTCGCCAACCCAATGATAACCCCCAACAATCCTCCCTAGACAAAGTTTTTCTTCCACTTTCCATATATTTATTTACGAGGGTAGTTCATCGTTTGCTTGCCCTGCCTTCTCATGTACCAGTATATATATATATTTATTTTTGCAAGGCATGGAAGATGATGTACTACCCAATGAAAAACCTGAGGAGTTTTGGACATTCATATGTAGCCCCGCTCGGCACAGCACAACAGGTACAGAAACATGTCTATTTTTTGCATCTTGCTGTGTTGTTTGCTGATTGATTTGTTGCACTGTAATTTGCAGAAGAAAGTACATGATCATGTCCCTGCCAAGGAGGTTTGCAACATAGATATTTAGCAGTGTGCAAGTGATACATCTATTTCTAGGAACCAAACAGAAGTATGGTGCATGTACGAAGCTAAAATTAGGCTGCTCCGATAGGATTTGGACACGGCCACTTGAAGGATCAGAGAATTGAACCGGGGCTGGATTTCTATGGTTGAAGATTCCCTTGATGCTGCCCATAATCTTCAGAAGTTAGTGGCTGGAAATCGTGTTCCCAATCCTGCTAATGCACATGTCAATGAGATCAACTGGATGCTCTTGGAACAGGTAAAAGAACGAGCAGAGATTCTCCGAGCATCTTTGCAGGTAGATGATTTTCGAAGGGTGGTGCAAGAGCCGCCATGTGAATAGATTGTTATTTTCAATAATGATGATGACTTTCCTTGTCTTGTCAGCCTGATATTTTGTTTTCCTATGTGCTGGCAGTACTTTATAGTAACTACGTATTTGGCACGTTGTTATGAAACGTATAGTACTCCCTGCATCTGGACAATGTATCTCGGTAGCTATTCAGAAAATGGAAAAAACAACATTTTCCCACCAGAATGTTGAAACCTTATTATGCACTTTTGTTTGGATCTGTAGACCCACGTTTTGCAGCAAATTAACACATTACCATGAAAGGTAGTCCATATTTAAAAAAAAGAATTGTAGTCCGAGCTCAATGACCATGTCCATGTGCCTATTATTGTGCATAAATATGTGCAATTACTTGTGTTGCCCCAAGACACACTTATATACTGTATATACTAGTAGAGTACACAAAAAAATAGTTGAGGGACAAAACACATGTCGTAACCACCGCTTTCACAAAGCAGTCAATAATAATTTTAACTCTGCGCCATAAACAACCGCCGAAATGGCACCCATGTCCAATATTCAAAAGCGGTACAAAATTTCCATCTCACCCTTCAGTCTAGTAACAAGGCGCCAAAGGCCATTCCTCAAAATTGTTTGTCTTGCACAGTTCAAAATTTCAAACCCGCACCTATCGGGCCGAATCCCTGGAGATCACCTCGGACCACCACGACCATGCCCCTTCCATCCCATCTTCCCTTCACAACCTCTCCACCGGCACTATGTTGCGACCGATTACGTTTTACTTGCCCCTTGTCTAGCAAGCCAAAGGTTGCTTCCCCGCCCCAACGCCGGCCTGCACTAGATCACCTCCTCCATACCCGAGGTCCATAGCGCCGGAGCCGGCTCAACAACACCGTCACCAGCGACACCATCACATCTTCATTCGATCCACTTCCCCCGACTCCACTGCACCCGATCTGCTTCCCCTACCTTGTCTACGGCGCCGGAGATATGGCGAGCAAAACCGCCTCAGCCGCGAATGGCAAGGTCGTATCTCGCCATAAGCCTATTAAAGGCAAGGCCAGTGGAAGGAAATCGCGTAATTGCGGTCATGAAGGTAGTTCATCGCTTGTTTCACAGCCGTCTCGCACTGAATACATTCATATGTCTGTCATTGTTCCTTCATAGATTTCAATTAATTTCTAGCATTATACTAATTTGCTCCTCTACACACACTTCGCTCTGAAATCTCATAAGATAGTTTTTTTGCTCATGCATGGAAGCTGCTTTGGGCCGATTGATAAGGGAGGACGGAAGGGTTGGGAAGAGAGATTACTAAAGAATTCCAAATATGCAAGGTCGCTCGGCTTGCGGAGACTTAGATCTTTCATAGGTACCACCACCAGTCATGAAGGACAGGTTTCTGAAGCAGAATCTGATCGTCGAGATGGATAAAACCCCGATGGACACCTGACTCGGGAAGATGGACCGGTCGAGAACACCCCCTAGTCCGCCCACTTGTCCACCCACCTCCCCCCAAGGTGCTTGCTCTGTCTTATCATTGAGATAGTTTTTGCACCTTCCATGTTTTGTACCTCAAACCCACCAAATGTTGTGCAATGCCATCTACTTAGTTCATGCATCATATATGTTCAGCTTGTCTTAACTTACTGTTCTTCTGTTCTATCTGTTTATCATTATACATAGGACTTTCATAGTATAATGTATCATTTATGTCTGTCAGGAATCAGCTATTTCACCTAAGATGCTTTGAAATACCAGCAGGGAGAAAAACTATGTCTGTCAAGTGTCTGAATCAGCATTTGTTTCTTTTGATGAACAATACCTCGAGGGAGACATCACTCAAGAATTTGGACCTGTTGAAGACCCCCCCATAGTCCGCCCGCTTGTCCACCCCAAGGTGCTTGCTCTGTTTTTTCATTGTGATATCTGTTGCATCTTCCATATTTGATATCTCAATCCAACCAAATATTCTGCAATGCCCTCTGCCTAGTTCATGCATCATAAATGTTCAACATGTTTTGCCTTATTGTTCTTATGTTCCATCCGCGTCTCATTACATGTAGACCTATAATTGACTGAAGTATCATTTATGTGTGTTAGGAATCATCTGGTTCAGGTACCAAACCTGAAACGTCGACAAAAGGCCCTGCTAATGCTACAGGTGGAACACAAACACAAGCCGGGAAATACAATAAACAAAATTTAGTAAACTTGCATAAGGATAAAAGGGCTCTCCTTGGTGGCACACCACAGGTTCCAATAGATATAGATGCGGCAAATACCATTCCACACATTGCACAATCAGAAATTGCCAATCTAGATAGCCATGAACAATTGATAGCCCAACCAGTTTCGACCTCTACTAGCCTAAATCTGCTATCTCAAGACCAACAAGCTAGCGATGATCACCCACCTGTTGATCAGCCGGCCGCCAAACAAGGTATGTCTTCCAACGCTTATCATTTCATGCTCCCTTACATATACCGTGATAGCCTGATGTAACGGTTGAATTGTGAGCTACACGAAGATTTAAGAAAAGGGGGCCAATGGTAGGAAAAAAAGATTGAATCTAAAATTTATGGAACGCAATCTAGATATTGCATCAATTCTACTGTTCCTGGAAAGCGAAGGCTAGAAGATCCAAAAGAATCTGCTTTCCTAGCATCGGAAATAGGCGTTTTGTCAGGAATGATATTCCCATCTTCGCATCGTTCAAGATGCACCAACAGACCCCTTACCATTACAATTCATTACTCTAGAAGTTACATGTCAGTCATGGTGCTCTATCCCATGAATTCAAACTAGCCGTTGGTTCTATTCTAGTCACATAACACATCAACTGTTCCATTCTTGCCGACAGACAAAATTCAACTTCGATCAGGATAATGAGGATGTAGAGTATGTTCTCATGGACATGTTCTCATGTTCTTTGCGCCAGTAGTGCCATAGGCTAAAGAATAAATACTTTGATGGTAAGGCAAGTAAGGATATTCAAAGAACGTATCCTATGGAACATTCTATGACTGACCAACAGTGGATGGATATTCTCGACCACTGTTTTGATCCAAAGATTACGGTATGGTTTCTAAAGATCGAGACTAGATCACATTCAAAATACCTATTTGCGTATCTCTATCACTAGTCTCCTTTTGCAGATGAACGCTGAGAAAAACAAGAGGAATCGTGCCGCATAACTCTTAACAAACAGAATTGTATCTCGTGCATTGGTTGAGCACCTGAGCGCAATTGTAAGCATAATTAGTTTTTAATCATTAGAGACTTTGTGCTTCATATATTTGATCATGTGTTCTGCCCATGTTGCAGAACGATGCGATAAGTCTACAGCAAAAAATTGAGGCATTCCAGACGAGCAAAAATGATGGGCTCAATCCCTCTGCTAAGAGTGTTATTGTAAGTCTTCTGTTCTATTGATATTTTGCGATGACACTCCCTTAGTGATCTGTATGTTACAGTTGGATGTGATGGATGTGCAACACTTCCTGAACTTCTTCCGAGTTTTCTTTTAATTTAATTACAGTAGATGATTTCCAACTAGCGTGAGTTTTAGTTTTGAATGCTACAAAGAGTTGTCTTGTGATATCATCCACCTGGCGATGAAGAAATAGATAGATGTGATGTTGGCATAGTCATATTATTGAGTGTTAGTGATAAATTTATTATCAGTATGATCAGATAGCTAGTATGCTTTTACTATATTGTATATGATGTGTAATCAGCCATGCCAACTTGTAAGATTTGTTCATAGACCGGTTAAATGAGTTGTTTGCATGTTCCTCTGTAGTGGCTTCTCTTCTATCACGAATGTCTACCAACTGATAACCTTACAGATTAAATTTAACGTGGAGATGGAAAAACCTGGGAAAGACGGTCTGGAACAAAACCAAGAAAAATGTTTGGAAAAATTTAACATGGTACTAAAAGGCGAAGGTCATTGTAAAAATACGTTGCTGCGTAATGTTGGGTTATCATAGTCCAAGTCCATGTCCAAGTCGGTGTATTTGTCAGGAAGAAATTGTAGTAGTACGGGCTGAACAAGAAGTGCAAAGACGAACAATCGATGAGATGAGACAGAAACTATTAGCAAGTGATGCGGAGTTGAAGATGTTACGAGATCAGGAGAATTCTGGAGAACTCATATATGAACAGACTCTTCTAAATTGAAGATGAACCCTGAAAATGACAGGTGAGTACAGTGGTCGTGTGAAATGGTTCCTACTACTAAGCCCGGGCTGTGTTTGGGGCCATGTGATAACAAAAACGGAGGGACTATTTGTTTTGCATCATGCTTTTATCTGTTCACCTGTGCTCCACGCACAAAAATCCTGCGCCCGAACCTCACTCTCCCAAGCCTTGGATTCATGAACCTCACAAAGGTTTTTTATTCTTTGGACAAACCGCCAGATTCAAAATCTCAATCGATCGACAAAACCTACCGCCTACCCTGTTTAAATCGGAGATTTTTTATCCAATTTTGTTTGCCAATATGTAAGCGTTTGTTGACAAGACTTCAATTCGTATAGAAGGAGTACCATTAGTATTATTCCCTGGACGTTTCCGAAATTCAAAAATTTTAGTCGAGCGGCAAAACCTGCCGCCAATCCTGTTTGAATAGGAGGTATCCAATTTTATTAGGGATGATGATCAGTTGATGTTAAACTCGACATTCAATTCCTGAAGAGGGAGATACCTCTTTTTTCTATTATTGCTTGGACACTAGCCAAATTAAAAATATTAGTCTACGCATTAATTATGGTCATGGATGATTAGTTGATTTGACTCTGGGACTTGAATTCCTGGACAGATAGCATACGGTATACTAGTTTTTTTTTTCTATTATTACTTGGACACTAGCAACAAAATTCAAAATCATAATCGAGTGTTAAATTCCCCACTGAATCAGATGCATTTCGCGCGCCTCCGTTTCAAACATTTTTAGGAAAAATCTCCCACTGTTGGAGTACCATTTTTTAGTACTATTATTATTAGATGGACACTAGCCAATTTCAAAATCTCAATCGAGCGGCAAAACCATCCACCGACCTTCCCGCCCTTCCATCTCAAAAAAATTGAGCCAAAATATCCCACCGGGTAGTACCATTTTATTCAAATAGAATATGGGCGCTAGCCAAATTCAAAATCTCAATCGAGTGGCAATATCACACATCAACCTTGAAGCATTTCACGCTCGTCTATTTTAAAAACTTTTGACTATAAAATTCCCATTCTACCCTTTGTTCAGACGACAAATTGGCAGGCTATAGTCGGTATCATGGGGGCACAATCATAATTTGTATCATGTTCACCTCTATTGTCCCTATTCGCGCAGTTTTTCCCGTCGGCCCTCCCAAAAATCCCAAGATCCTTTGTTCCCTCCACGACCACCGCGCGCACTGGCCGGCAGAAATTCCACGGCGGCCTCAACCGCTTGAGATACGGTCTCCTACACCGCCGCAGAGCCGCTTCACCGGCACCCACCCCACCGGATCTAGTTCACCGGGCTTCTGTGCCACGACAGCGGTGTTGCGGTCTCGTTCACCATGCCGATGGCATCATCGACCGCCCAAGCTCTTCTTCCCCGTTGCCTCATCGGTGTCCATCGGATGGGATCTAGTTCAGCGAGTTCCATGTCCACCGCTCTAGACCAGCTGCACGGGCATTGCAGTTAACTGCACCGGATCTGCCTCAGCGACGGTCACGTCCACCGCGCCGGATCTGCCTCAGCGTCGCTCTCGTCCTCTGCACTCAAGCCGGCATCGACCGCCCAAGATCCGCTTCCCCGATTGTCGTGGGAATAGCCATGGCAGATGCTGGGATTGGCAGCGAGTAGTAGAACGAGGGGCAAGGGCGGCCAGCCATCTGCGGTGCAAGATGAGGGCAAAGACATAGTGTATTACCCAGGTTCGGCCCCCGGAGGGTAAAGACCTACTCCTGCTAGATTGTATTGATGAAAGAGTACAATGGGCGAGCTCGGCGGCGAGGCGGTGAGTAGAAGGGGCGTATGATGGAACGTAAGTTCTACGCTTGCCGTAGGGAGGTTTATATAGGGTCACCTCGCTAGGGTTTATAGATCTACAACCGAGTTGGAAAAGGACTCGGAGAGTTTTGACCTAATCCGACTGGGCCTAGCTACACTTCTGGGCCTCTAGCTTCTAGTCGCCTGGCTTCCTCTTAGGTCGTGATCTAGTCGTCGTCCGGCAGGCCCACTCGCTGGCAGTATGAGCCAGTAGGAAACGTCCTGCTGGGTATACCCCACTCGGCATATCCCCATCAGTAGTCCCTGAGGCCGTCATTGATTCATCGCAGTTGTTCTTTGGCAGTCGGAGTATTCGGGTCCTATTTGGACGCCCAGTCGAATTGGCGGTGTACTCCTTCAATGAAAGAAAGAATCTTCAGCATTATTCATCAGTCGTAATAATGGCGACCAGTCAAATTGCCAAATTGACGAGTAGTCGAGTCGCAGCTATGGTGAATGGGTCGGCAAGTCGAGTAGACGAAGTTGGATTGTTAGCCTGGTCAAACTAGCCGTTGGGTAATCCAACGGTAATATCGGCGTAATCACCGTGCGGTAATGGCTCCCCGAAAATGGCGGGTACCAACCGCTATATAAGGAGAGAGATGGGTGAAAATCGAGCATTCCCCACATTTGCTCCAACTCCACGCATCTCCCAATCTTCGATTCCTTCCAGAGCGACCCAGAGCGATCTAGCGATTCCACAGCGATCTTGCGATCCCAGATCCTCGGGTCAATGGCAACACCGAAGGATTTGTGGGGGAGATCCAAATATACCAACGTGCTGCTGAAGTCCTTCAAATACATGGGAATTCTTTGCGCCGGGAGATGGCGAATCCCCGTGGCTGAAGAGGTGGAGCCGAATCCGCGCGCCGGGGAGTTCATCTTCTTCACCAGCCATCTCGAGAGGGGGCCCGGATTCCCCACCTCGATCTTCTTCCGCCGCTTCTGCGCGTACTACGACATCCATCCATCGGATCTAGGGCCGCATAGCATCGAGCAACTCGCCATTTTCGTGGCGTTTTGCGAGTGTTATCTGGGCTGTCGCCTATATTTCCCCCTGTGGCAGGAGATATTCCACGGGTGGGTCGGTCACGAAGGGGCATGCGGCCTGATGCTGGCAGCAGATGGCCTCACCTTCCAGTTGATGTCCAAGGCCTCCTTCCTTGACCTCATTCTACCGAAGAAGGCAGCAAACGAGTGGAAAAGGCACTGGTTTTATGTCAGCGAGTTGACTCTAGATAGAGAGGTGGCTCTTCCGATGTACTCCGTCGAGCGGCCTGAACCGTGCTGGCTCCAAGTCGCCAAGCTACCACACGAATAACTTATGGTGGTCGACGAAATGTTGACAATGATTCGTCAGCTGAAGAAAGACGGGCTCGAGACCATCAATCTATATAATTGCTGGCTCGGGCGGCAAATCGTGCCCCTGGCTAGCCATGCTTACTAGATGTATGATTACATCGGCAAGGACGACGCGACCAAGGCCTGCACCGCCGAGTGGAAGGTTGATGATTAAGCCCTCGTAGTTGAGAAAATTACTGATGCGGAATACCTCGACCAGAGGGCCGGGATTCCCCCATACACCATGAAGCGCAAGGCGCCACTGATAAGTCTATATTTCCTTGTCTATTTCGCAGTAGCAGTAATGCAGTTGCGACTCATTTAACCATGTATTGTTTGTGATGCTGTTCCAAGTGGTGGAAGGTTGGCTTCCTCCTGCCGACAACGAGAGATCGGACGAGTCCACCGAGGACGAGAGCGTGTCCTCCTCCGACAAGGAGAATATCGGAGGCGATGATAATGACAATGATGACGAAGTCGTGGAGGTCGTCGCACCCGCGGTTTGGAAAACTCACAGGCAATGGCAGCGCGAGCTTGAGGCCAGCAAGAGCCTCGAGGCTCACGACGGGGGCGAAGACGAAGCCCTCAAACATACTTCATGGCATATGGCTACGTTGTTCAAGAAGAAGTCGTCGAAGAAGAAGAAGGGGCCGCCCAAGGCAGTGTCGCCGCCTCGGTCAGCGACTAGCTCTGAGGCGAAAGGCGCAGCTGATGAGGCCGGGGCCAGGGCATCGGCAAAGGCGGCTGAGGCGTCCAGCGCGGCCGTGGTGGAAGATGAGGTGTCATTGGCGTCGCTTCCGCTGCTGTTCTCAGCAGTCATCGGGCTCGCGGCCGGTCCACCCGCAGGATCATCGCCATCGAGGGAGGCACCCGCATCGATCGGAGGAGAACTTCCTACCGCGGCCTCGTCCTCGAAGAAGGCCTCTGTGTCGTGGGCTCCGACCCTACTTGAGATGGGCATCAGCCGGAAGCTAGGCCCAGAATTGCAGAAGTCGGCGCACATCCACACTGGCATGTGCTTCATCCTAGCCGCTAGGTAAATGGCTTGGTGTGACCTCTTGAACCACTGGTCCGTATTTGTCGGGGCAAGCTTGCTGATGATTTCTTTTTGCAGGACTGGTGTGAAAAAGATTGGTCACCCCTCGGTGGCCAAAGTTCCAGTATACGCCATGGGGGTGGAAGTTGATCCCCCAAAGAAGAGGAAGGGCGATGACACCCAGGCGCCCGCTGAGGGCTCTAAGAAGACGAAGGGCGACGAGGTCGTCATGATCGTAGACGAGGCAGTCGACGCCCCATGTGGAGCTCCTACTGGAGCGGATGCGGCCGCGAAGGCTGTCATGGACGCGGGGTCATAGCAGATAGACCCTGCAGCGCTGGTCGGGGCATTGGGCCCTTCGACGAGTTCTGCGGGGGCGGCAGTGGCGACATTCCCTCGCTTTATGGTGAGGGCCTCCACTGCGAGTGTGTCGGCGCAGTCGGCCGAAGCACCCGAGGTTTTGGGCTTAGAAGTCGAATTGCATCGCGGGCGCACACCTCTTGTGCTACCATCAGTGGATGCGGTTGAGTTGCAGAGCATGCTGGGCGCAGCTATTCAGGTATGTCCAGTCGCCGAGGATCTGGTCGGTGAATTTCAACGGGAAGATTCTTATTATTTTTGCTATCCAGTCCACGAGTGGCTAGTCGCTGAATTTCAGTGGCTAGGCACTTAGGAATTTCCTTGATGTCCAATCCCCGAGTGGATAATCGTTAAATTTCAGTGGTTAGGCACTTAGGAATTTCTTATTTTTTGATTATGTTTGGCTATGTCCATGCAGGGCCTCCAACATGAATTGGCGGAGCGACTGGCCGCTAAAGAGAGTCTGGAGAAAGACCTCCGCTGCGTGCAGGAGGTGAACAAACAGCTGCAAGCGACTACGGGTAGGTTTTCAAGGTACCCTTCTCCATAGCTGTCTTATTTATGATTTTGATCTCACGCTTACGTTGCTGCAGAAGGTCATTCAGCCGCGGTGGCAAAGGCTCGCAAGGTTTTGGTTCCTGCTAGCGAGTTGACGACTGCCCAGTCATCGTTGTCCATCACGGATAAGCGAGTGGCCAAGCTGGAGCGAGATCTTAAGGCCGCGAAAGCGGATGCGAGCTCGGCGGAGGAGAGAGCTAAGGAGGCTGTCGCTTCCGCGGCTGAAGAGCGAAAGGTGTCAGATGCTCTCATTGCAGGGCTACAAACTGATTTGTCGGGTCTTCAGGATTTCCTTACGAGGCGATGTCGTCCCCTGATTGGTGAGTTCCTTCGTCTTGTTGTTTGATTGTATTAGCGAGTCCCCGAGCGTGCGGGTCGCTATTGTCATTGCATCCCGAGGTTGTGTATTTGAGTCGTGCATCCTTATGACGCTGAGGTACTTGTGCTTTTGCAGGGAAAATTATTGATGACGAGCCCGAGGCGCAGTCGTACGACGTGCGGCAGTGTGTAACCATGATGGCGGATTCTGCCTCCCTTTCGGCGACCTGTATTCGCGCGTACCTTCAGGAGATCTCGCCGACGGAGGTGATCCCCAGCGAACTCACTGAGGTCTGGCGCTACATGGAGAGGGCTCCAACGGTTGTGGAGTTCATGTCACGGTCGGCCTTCCGCCGTGGGGCTGCGATTGCGCTGAGCCTTGGGCTCGCGCACTTTCCTGACGACTTCGACCTCGATGACGTCACCAGCGGGTATCCCTTGTTGACTGGCTCGGTCGAGATCTCCATAGTGCTGAAGTTGACTGACCGGGCCGCGGTCTACTCCGATCGAATGTTGGCGATGGGGGATCTTCTGCTGTATCAAGAGACAATCGTCGCCCCGAATGACCCCGAGCCGGCGCATCGCGACTTCAAGATGGAAAAGCCGTTTCGATCAGTGATGGCAGGCGCCTTGAAGATGTACCCGTCGAACCCGTGGGTTCCCTTTATTCACGTTCGCGGTGGTGATGGCGCGTCGACTTCAAAACCTGCAGACTAGATCAGTTTGCCGATTGGCATCAGTTGTAATAAGTGTATGCCTTCCCTTTTAAGCGAACAAAATTTGTTGCCATAAGGAATGCATGTATGCTTTTGTCAGCTTTGTTTTGAGTTTGGATCATTTGGTTATGCGAGTCCCTGAGCGCCTCCGCCCCTTTACGGGGTTTACCTCATGTCTTTGTGTGTGTGTTTGTTTTTGTACTGTTAGTTAGTCGATGTCAACTCGCCGTGGCTTGGGAAGCCAGTCGTTTGGTGACCCCAAGGGGTGCTCTGTACTTAGCCGTTTTTCCAGACGCAAACGGGGTCGGTTGGACGAATCCCCAAGTCTGGTACTTAGCCGTTCTAGTCGCATGCCCAAGGTAGGTGAGGACGAAGCGCGTTGTATTTGGTGCGTCGCTCCACCTGACTCGGAGAGCCAGTCGCATGGCGAGTTCCGGGTGTGCTCTCATACTTGGTGTTTTCCCTAGCCGCGTAGGTTTGGACTGGCGTCAGTCCCCGAGCATGGTACATGACCGTTCGACTCGCTGCGCCAAGGATGTAGAGGACCGGCTCGCTGTGAGAAGCGAGTGTGGTTGTCTTGGCCCGGTGGGCCAGTCGAGGGAGGTGACTCCGACGGGGCTCCGGGTTGGCGTTTTCGTGGAAGACACAAGGCTCGAGTTTTATCGATGCCCTTATATCGCACTACTTAGTCGTGCCGGTCGCGCGGCCAAGGGTTGACTTCCGTGATTAGCGTAACGCTGTTTTTACGAGTGCGAGTGGCACAAGAATTGGAGATTAGACACAATTTTTGCGGGTTGATAATCTTTATTGCATGGCGGGGGGAGTACATGTCGGAATTCTATGTGTAGAACTTCCTTAGGAGATTTACATTCCATGGCCGCTTGACGTTGAGTTGTCTGTCGCCTCAGACGTCGATGAGATAGTAGGCGTCATTGCCCAAGACTCGCCCTTTGGCGAATGGTCCCTCCCATAGGGGAGAGAGTTTGTGCATGCCCTTGTTGTCCTGGATCAGTCGCAGGACCAGGTCGCCTTCATATAAGGTGCGAGTCTGGACTCGACGGCTGTGGTATCGGTGGAGTCCTTGCTATAGATGGCGGTGCGGGAGCGATCTAGGTCGCATGCTTTGTCGAGCTGGTCGACCCCGTCCTGGCATGCGAGCTTGTTGTCTGCCCCCGCGTAGTTGACGATGCGAGGCGAGTCGTGTTCAAGGTTAGTCGGCATGACGGCCTCGGCGCCGTACACCACGAAGAAGGGTGTGAACCAGGTCGACCTGTTGATGGAGGTGCGGATAGCCCAGATGGCGAAGGGTAGCTCCTCGACCTAGCACCCCGGAGTTCGCTCGAGGGGAACTTGCAATCGCGACTTCAGGCTGTGAGGATGCTCTGGCTGGCGCGTTCCGCCTAGCCGTTAGACTCTGGGTGGGCGACTGAGGCGAGGTCGAGTCGTATGTTGTGATCCTCGCAACACTCGGCCATGGCGCCTTTGGCGAAGTTGGTGATGTTGTCCATGATGATTCTATGCGGGAATCGGTAGCGGTAGATGAGCTCGCGTAGGAACTTGGTGGCGGTCTTCCCATCACACTTGCGGACTAGCTTGGCCTCCACCCACTTGGTGAATTTGTCGACTACGACCAGGAGGTCGGTGTAGCCGGCAGGGGGCTTTCTTGAAGGGGCCCACCATGTCCATGACCCACATGGCGAATGGCCAGGTGATGGGGATGGTCTTGAACGCCGAGCTTGGCATGAGCATTTGATAGGCATACGTCTGACACCTGATGCATCGTTGGATGATCTCGACCGCGTCGGCGTGTGCAGTGAGCCAGTAGAAGCCATGTCGCATGGCCTTGGCAACCAGTGACCGGGTGCCCGCGTGGTGGCCGCAGTCGCCGATGTGGATGTCTTGGAGGATCTTGCGACCTTTCGTAGGCTGCACGTAACGTTGGAACACGCCGGTCACGCTGCGCTTGTGGAGTTTTCCATTGATGATGATGAAGGACTTGAAGCGATGCACGATCATGCGAGCCTCCGTCTCATCTGCTGGTAGGGTCCCTCCCTCGAGGTAGGCGACGTATGCCGCATTCCAGTCGCTTGGATCCATGATCATGGCGACCAGGGCTGGTTCTGCTTGCAGCGGTATCCCGAGGTCGATCTCCCTTGGGGGAGAGATAGATGGCTTGGTGATGGTATCGAGGAAGAAACAGGCGGGTGGCGCGTGGCGAGGCAACCCGATGCGAGAGAGGGCGTCAGCCTCTTTGTTCTTGCGTCGGTCGATCCACTCGACGGATTACCCAGCGAAGTGGCCTCCCAGATGGTCCACTGCTTGGCGGTATGCCTCCATGGTGGGGGAAACGGTGTCGCAGGTGCCGACGACTTGCGCGGCGACGAGGTCGGAGTCTCCATAGCACCGTAGGCGGTTGATGTTCATCTCATTGGCGGCTCGCATGCCGTGAAGGAGGGTCTCATACTCGGCCATGTTGTTGGTGCAAGGGGTGAAGTCGAGGTATAGTAAGTAGCGCAAATTGTCGCCCTTGGGGGAAGTGAGCATGATCCCTGCCCCTGCGCCTGATACGTCCAAAACGTATCTACTTTCCTGAACACTTTTTCTATTGTTCTCCTCTAAACTTGTGTGATTTGGATACAAGTAACACGGATTGATGTTGTTTTCAGCAAAATTACCTTGGTGTCTTGTTTTTGTGGAGAACATGAGATATCAGGAAAAATCCCGGAAAATATGCCAAAAATTATATTTCACCACAAAATCCACGGAGCCAGAAGACGAGATGGAGAAGGAGCCTGGGGGTCCCACACCCATGCCAGGCACGGGCCAACCACTGGCCACGCCTGGGGGGTGCAGCCACCCTAGGCACCCCCTCGACCTCCCTCTACGCCTATAAGTTGCCTTTTGACCTAAAAACCGGGGGGGGGGGGTTCGATAGTTTTCCAGAAAGAGTTCCGCTCCACCGCCGCCACTAGGAACCAAGAATCGGATCGAGAAACTTCATTCTGGCACCCTGCCAGGACGGGGAATTTGGAGAGGATCATCGCCATCATCATCACCAACGCATCTCCATCAACCACCGATGTTTCCCTCATCCATGAGTGAGTAATCCCCCGATGTCGGCTTGGTGATGGTAGGGATTGGATGAGTTCTATCATGTAATCGAATAAGATCTGTTAGGGCATAGTGCCTAGTATCTCTATTAGTGATATTTGACTTTCTTGCAACTTGTTGTGCTTAATGTTGTCACTAGGGCCCGAGTGCCATGATCTCAGATCTGAACTTATTATTGAATCATTATGATAGTATTTTTTGTGATCTTATCTGCAAGTTGTGTACACATATCATTGTCCGGATCCAAAGGCCCCAAAGTGACAATAATTGGGACAACCGGAGGGGATGGATGTGTTGCGAGGATCACATGTGTTCAAGGAATGTTAATGGTTTGCTCTGGTGCTCTATTAAATGGAGCACCTTAATTGCCAGTAGTTCCTTAGAGGCCCCGCTACCATGGGCTGGCTGGACAGAAGATGTTGTGCAAGTTCTCATTGCGAGCACGTATGACTATATTTGGAGCACATGCCTAGGATTGTTTAGTACTTGGATGCTTGTTATTATTTATCTGTAATGCCCTAGATCTTGAAGTTACATGTTTAGACTCATCCATGCAACGCCCATCCATCCATCCCTATGCCTACCGCATTTGAATCCCACTGTTACCGTTACTGTTACTATTGCTACTGTTTCACTGCTGCTGTTGCTACTACCAAACTGTTTCTACTAATAAACTTCTGTGAGCAAGAACTATTTCCAGGTGCAACTGAATTGACAACTCAGTTGTTAAGGCTTGCAAGTATTCTTTGGCTCCCCTTGTGTCGAATCAATAAATTGGGTAATACTACCCGCGAAGACTTTGTGATCCCCTATACTTGTGGGTCATCAAGACTATGTTCTGGCACCATTGCCTGGGAGGATAGCTTTATTTCTAAGTTCACTTGGATCTATTATTGTTCACTGCTACTCCTTTCATCATCGGGAAGTCTCGTGATGGAAAGTTCCCTATTTTACCATTCACTACAAGAAGAGGTACAGCCCTAAACACCTCTGTTGCTCTTGATTCACCGTCTGTTATAAGTAAGCTTGTCACACCACCACCACATACTCATGCTACACACACTGCTACTACTCCTAAATCTGAAACTTCTTTTGATGCTCATGATGTTACTTCTACTGTGCTTGATGCGAGTGGTTCATTAGGTCCTTTCCTATATGCTACTATGGCTAGTCTAGGAAATACCGAAACTCCTAGTGAAGACACGGTTACACCTGTTAGCTCATCCGAGTCTAGTGAGAGTTATGATATTAATGATAGTTACATTGAGTTCACTGATGATTTTGTTGAAGAGTGCCTAAACACACATAGTACTAGTGCTATTAAGCGTGTCCTTGCTAGACGTACTATTATGCCTAAACTGTCCTCTGATCCTAAGTTTGCCACCTCTCCCATAGATATTAAAGATGAAGACTATGATTTCTCTCTTGATTTATCTTATTTAGATATTGTTGAGAAAGAACCTTTTTGTGGGACTGAAAATGAGAGTGTTGTGGCTCATATGAATGAGCTTTCTACTATGAGTGCTTTATTCTCTAATGATTTTAAGATGAGCAAGAACTTTGTTACTAGGATCTTCCCTTTTTCACTAAAAGAAGAAGCTAGGGCTTGGTTTAATAGATTACCTCCTGGTTCCATTTATAGCCCTGATTGCTTGATTGCTTCTTTCTTCCAGAAATATTTTCCTCCCAGTGCTAGACATGCTGCTTTGCAGAGACTTTTTGATTTTAAACATGGAGAAGAAGAGAAATTGCCTGAGTCACGGACAAGGTTCTGTGCCTTGATTCATGCACATCCTAGATGTCCATTACCTAAAAATGAGCTTCTTGATATTTATTATAATGGACAAACTGATGATGCTAGGACATACCTAGATAGCTTTGCTGATTGTGTTTTCAGGAAAAGAACTCCTACAGATGCTGAAGAATTAATGGCTAAGATAAGGAATAATTATGATGATTGGACTTCCACTGAGCTGAATACACCTGAGACAATTACTCTTGAACCAGTTATGCCTGAACCAGTTCCAACACCAACAACAAAGAAGAGGGGAGTTATTGCATTAAATGATGAAGTAATGAAGGAAGCCAAGAAGTGTCTAAAGGAGAAAGGTATTAGAGCTGAATATGTGAAGAATCTACCTCCTATAGAAGAATTATGTAAGCCAATTCCCCACTCATCCACTATTGAGGTACACTCTCTCCACTTTAATGAAGGGGATATTCCCTATGGTAAGCCTCCTGGTCAATGATTCGAAGAACTTGACACATTTATTGTTAAACAAGGTAATTTTAGTAAACAAGTTCAGAATCATTTATCGGAAAACTCTAGAGCTATCCATGAGTTGAATGATATTATGGAAAGAACTTCTAATGATATTAAAATGCTTTGTAAACACTTTCAAATGGTTCAAACTCAACTTGATCAACTTGCTAAGGTACAAAAGGATATGCTAGTTGATGCCTGAGGAGATAAACATGATTATGTAATTAGAACTAGGAGTGGTATAGCTCCTCAAGATCCTTTATATCCTGAAGGACACACTAAAAGAATTGAGTAGGATTCTCAACAAGGTGAGAGTAGCGGTAGTCCTTGTAAGAGAAAGAAAAAGAAACATAAGATAGTTGAGGAACCACTTGAACCTGATGTAGATCCTAATAGTATATCTTTCTCTGATGCTAAAACTGAGAGTGGTAATGATAAAAATGAGTCTCCTGATAAGGAGGAAGGTGAGGAAGAACCTGAGAAACACACTAAGAACACTAGGTACACTAAGGAAGATTTTATTGCTAATAAACATGGTAAAGAGAGAGAACCTTGGGTGAAGAAACCTATGCCTTTTCCAGGTAAGAAACACAAGTCAAAGGAGGAAGAACACTACAACAAGTTTTGTGAGTGGATGAAACCTTTATTTTTGAAAATTCCTTTGACTCATGCTATTAAATTTCCTCCTTATTCAAAGTATATGAAGGATATTGTCTCAAATAAAAGGAAGATTCCTAATGAGGAGATTTCTACCGTGCTTGCTAATTATTCCTTCAATGGTAAGGTTCCAAAGAAACTTGGTGATCCAGGTATACCAACTATTCCTTGCTCTATTAAAAATAATTATGTTAGAACTGCTTTATGTGATTTGGGAGCTGGAGTTAGTGTTATGCCTTTTTCTCTCTACAAGAGACTCCAGCTAGAAAAGTTGATACCAACTGATATATCTTTGCAAATGGATGATAAGTCAACTACTATTCCTGTTGGTATATGTGAGGATGTTCCTATTCAAGTGGCTCATAATTTCTTGGTTTTAATTGATTTTGTTGTGCTTGAAATGCCTGAAGATGATAATATGTCTATTATGCTTGGGAGACCTTTTCTTAGTACTGCAGGTGATGTCATCAATTGTAATCAAGGAAAAGTAATATTCAATATTGATGACAAAGAACATATTTTTTATTTCCCCAAGAAGGTTGTTAGAATCTATTTCCTGAATTCCATTGAAAATATTGAGAGCATAAAGGTTGGAGAAATATATTGTCCCATTCCACAAGAAAATTTTGTAACTATTATGATTGGTACCATTGCTATCAAGTATGAGGTAACATAATCAACTTGTGGAATGCACAGTTTTGTTTCATATAAGATTGTTTTGGTAACAAGACTTGATCAACCTTGTTAACAAAAGGATTTTAATGAACAAAATAATGTTTCCACTGTGGTTATACTTTCTTTCTTTTACTTTTCACCTTCCTGGTCTTTGTCTTTTTTTGGTAGCTTTGGTTTTGCTAGGTGTTTGCTTGTTAGTTTGTCTTAGAGCTCCTGTAGTTTGGATTTTGGTTTGCTTTTGCTTCTTCTGAAAAACTGTTTCTGCGAGAAAAACAATTTTCATACCCTGAAAATTGGTCAAAAATAAAGTTTCCCGAAAAATCCTAGAAAATTCAAAATAAAGTTTTCCTCGAAAAAAGGGGCAGAGAGACACCTGAAGTGACCGAGGGGGCCACCCCAGGCCACCACACCCATGGTAGGCGCGGCCTACTAGGGGTGGCGCCTAGGGGGGGGGGTGGCCCACCTGGGCCCCTCCAGGCTGCCTCCTCAAAGCCACTTTTTTTCTATCTCCCGAAAAACGCCGGAAAACTTGCTCAAGATCGAGTTCTTGCTGTTCTTGCTCGTGATTTTCGATCTCCTTGTTCAGCCCATGTCAAGTGCTGATTTTTGGAGCGTTTGCTCCTTGGTATGTGCCTCCTCCGCTTGTCCAATTAGATTTGTGATTGGTAGATTGTATCTTGAGTATTTTTCTGCTATAGGTGACGGGTTGTTTGAGCTTGCATGCTTGTTCTATGCTTAGAAACTTTATTTTGGTGCATGTGTAGTCCACTAGCAAGTTCCTATAGTAGCTGCTCATCATTTATCACCTTAGAAATCACTTGGTTTGATGTTTATCTAAAAATTTCAGAATTAAAGAGAGGTCATGGACAACCATACATTTGGTGAAATATTTGATAGTGATGCACCTAGAAGGGCAAGGCTTCCAAGGTCATCCACTAGTACTAGACCCTCATACAATGAGGATCTCATCACTCCGTGATTTGGTGACGAGGGAGATGAAGGGGATGCGCACCCCTCCACCTTTCCTTGCCAAGCTTTCTTGCGGGCTGCTGGGATTCTTAATGACTTTATGACTTTGGTTCGGAAAGCTGGACTAACATTATGCTTTGCTCACTAAAACATTTGTGGAGAGCCTTTGTTTTACTAACAGCGTGTTCAAGCCTGCTGTGTCTTTCAAAATTTATGGTAGGGCTCATTCTATGACTTTGAAGCAATTTTGTAAGGCCCTGGGACTTGGTACAGCTGGATCATCAAAGAAGATTCCAGCTCTACCCGCTGATTTGTTGGAGCTTTACCGAGGAATAACCAATGATGATGACCGCAGAGCTCAGCGAGGGAAGATAAAGAATATTCAACTTCCAGCCATCAGATACTTTGCCTACTATCTTGCCACCAGTGTTCTTGGTAGGGAGAACACTAGTAATATTTCCAACTATCAATTGGCCTTCTTAGCTGTTGCGCTCAACAATGAAGATAAGTATAATCTTGGTTCTCTCATTGCTCATCGCTTAGCTGCTAAGGGACCCATTTATGGGGGAATTATTGCTACTCGTATTGCAGCTGCCTTGAACATTGCTATTGATCCACATGATACAGTTTTGGCTCCTCAGAGGCTTGATATTGCTGCCATGAAGGCGCACCACTTTGTCACCACTGGATCTAATCTTGAGAACTTGGTTTATAGAATGATGTTTATTGACGGGGAAGAGAGAGAGAGAGAGAGAGAGAGAGAGAGAGAGAGAGATCCCTCTACCCCAAACCACTTTGTTCAGTATTTCTCAGGGACCTTGGTCACGCTCAAAGGCGGAGATGGATGACAAGCTGCGCTCTCTTAACTTCCATGGCCACTATCAGGAGGAAGCGCCCTCATATGACCCCACTGTACACTACACAGGGGAGTCCTCGAGCTCGTACCAGGACGAGGGAGCCTCCTCGTCATACTACGGAGGTGCATCTACTTGGGCACCATGGGATTGAGCCCCATTTAGGCCAAAAGCCTAATCTTGGGGGGAGGTATACCGACATCACACTCATCTATATATCATGTTCGGTCGGTTCTTTGTATATCCAATGTTTTGCTTTCTTTTTGGTTCTTGTTGCTTCTTTCTCAAAAACACAAAATACCAAAAATATTTTTCTTGTTTCTCTTGGTTTGTTTATTTGTTTCTTTGCTTTGGTTTGCCTTAAAAGAAAAATCCAAAAAGATTATGCTTCATTTGGTTTTTCTTTGTTTGCTTTCTTTAAAAAAATCAAAAACACCAAAAATATTTGTTCTTCTTCTTTGGTTCTGTGAGTTCTTTGCAGGGTTCAGCCGTCCTTAGTGGATTTTGGTTTCATGTTGTTATTCAAGTCACACGAGTGAAGGGAAAAATATTAAGACAACTCGAGGTGTGGTAAGAGGCTGGTAACGAACTCTATTTGTTTCAATTTTGTACATATACTCATCATTGTGAGCATGCTAGGCTTGTTTGTGTAAGGTGTATGTCATTATGGATGCTTAGTAGTTCTTGCTTGTCTATGATTAGCTCCAGCTTGCTAATAGTTTGTAGCATGTCATATGATTGTTTGCTTGCATTGTTTTATTCATACTTGGTAGGATATTGTGGTATCCTCCTCTAACTGTTCATGTGAATCGACTTGGCACATGCTCACGCATGCATATGACTAAACAATAGTCAGTAAGCCTCGACGATTTATTTTGCCTCAGAGTTCTTGTATCACTTTCATGCCATAATTAGTCCTGTTTTGTTGCAAGCATGATTATGACAGCTATTGCTCTCTCGTTTGTCGCTCCCTCTCTATTGCTAGCCTTCATTTGCACTGAGTATGTGCTCTACCTGTGCTTCCAACTCCCCAAAACCAATATTGCCAGCTATGTCCACCATACCTATGTATTAGCATCATTTGCTTCTTCAGCGCATATTCTATATGCCGTGTTTTCTTCCAAAATAAAATGTTTGTCTATTTTGAGAAAGTTAGTTAGTAAAGATCTCACGAACTTCATGGCACACTTTATTCCTTGCACTTAATAATCTTGAACCATTGTGACCTGTCCATGAAAGTTATATGCTTGCTAATTATATGCTAGGAGTCAGCAGAACCGTGATGTCACGAGGAACACTTTCAACACTTTTTGGATATCCTATCCAGTTGATACTTTGCTCTTTTGTTTACGGATGTCGACGATGTGAAATAAAAGGGGATATTGTGAGTTCATGGAGTCTATACATTGTGTTAGAGAAACGCATGGGCCTCTAGCCTAAGCCATGCCTAATAATGGTGGAAACTTGCAGCATCACCATAATGAGCATCTATGAAGCATCCTCAATAAAAAGCTATGCATATGGTAAATAAAAAGATTGTTGAGATGCTCATTGTCTGCTTGTCTTGTCATTTTGGTTATGGGAAAGCTCCTGTACCATGTGCAAGGGGTACCCCGTTGGTGGTTCTCTATGGGAAAGCTCCTGTACCAAAGTTGAGTAGCATGCGGAGCGACCCTCGTACTCAAGGGACTTTGGAGTTCCAGTCTATGGTCTGTCAAGCATATGATTCAGAGTGGACCTCACTTTCACCTTAACCACATGAAGATGCCTATGATAGGGGCAATGAGAGCTCAAAGCTAATGACTACCTTCCTTTCAGCATTTGGAAAACCATTTTCACAACTCTGTTGAGTCACCACTTATTCTGTGAGCACCTTCTTGAGAGCATAGTTGTCATTCTTATGTTTGTTCCAAAACTTGGTTAATAATGTCATGACTTTGAGGCTTGTATCTCTGATATATTTACCTCTAGTCTTCACTTGAACTTCATAGGTACCTTAGCATTCATATTGTGCTCTACAAACAAAGGCAGGAGAGATACCACTCTATCATACCTTACTATGAGCATTGCAATGTTGCTTATGTTTATGTTTCATGCTACTTACTATTATTGAGTTGGTTTATCTTCATAGCTTACAATGACTATTGAGTAGACTTAGTTGCATACTTCTTATTATGAATGGTTTAAGCATCTACTCATGTGCTGAGAATATATACATCATATGAAGCAAATGTGTTCGTGAAAGTTCTTTTATCGCACTCAGTTTTCAACTGAATTGCTTGAGGACAAGCAATAAGCTAAGCTTGGGGGAGTTGATACGTCCAAAATGTATCTACTTTCCCGAACACTTTTTCTATTGTTTCTCCTCTAAACTTGTGTGATTTGGATACAACTAACACGGACTGACATTGTTTTTAGCAGAATTACCTTGGTGTCTTGTTTTTGTGCAGAAAATGAACTATCAGGAAAAATCCCGGAAAATATGCCAAAAATTATATTTCACCAGAAGATCCACGGAGCCAGAAGACGAGACGGAGAAGAAGCCTGGGGGGGCCACACCCATGCCAGGCACGGGCCCACCACTGGCTGCGCCTGGGGGGTGCAGCCACCCCAGGCACCCCCTCGGCCTTCCTCTGTGCCTATCAGTTGCCTTTCGACCTAAAAACAAGGGGGGGGGGGGGTTGATAGTTTTCCAGAAATAGTTCCGTTCCACCGCCAGCACCAGAAACCAAGATTCGGATCCAGAAACTTCGTTCTGGCACCCTGCCGGGACGAGGAATTTGGAGAGGATCATCGCCATCGTCATCACCAACGCATATCAATCAACCACCGATGTTTTCCTCATCCATGAGCGAGTAATTCCCAGATGTAGGCTTTGGGATGGTAGGATTGGATGAGTTCTATCATGTAATCGAATAAGATCTATTAGGGCATAGTGCCTAGTATCTCTATTAGTGCTATTTGACTTTTTTGCAACTTGTTCTGCTTAATGCTTGTCACTAGGGCCCAAGTGCCATGATCTTAGATCTGAACTTATTATTGAATCATTATGATAGTATTTTTTGTGATCTTATCTGCAAGTTGTGTACACATATCATTGTCCGGATCCAAAGGCCCCAAAGTGACAATAATTGGGACAACCGGAGGGGATGGCTGTGATGTGAGGATCACATGTGTTCACGGAGTGTTAATCCTTTGCTCCGGTGCTCTATTAAAAGGAGCACCTTAATTGCCAGAAGTTCCCTAGAGGCCCCGCTGCCACGGGCTGGCTGGACAAAAGATGTTGTGCAAGTTCTCATTGCGAGCACATATGACTATATTTGGAGCACATGCCTCGGATTGTTTAGTACTTGGATGCTTGTTATTATTTATCTGCAATGCCCTAGATCTTGAAGTTACATGTTTAGACTCGTCCATGCAACATTCGTCCATCCATCCTATGCCTACCGCACTCGAATCCCACTGTTACCATTACTATTACTATTGCTGCTGTTTCACTGCTGTTGTTGGTTTGCTGTTGCTACTGATAAACTTCTGTGAGCAAGAACTATATCTAGGTGCAGCTGAATTGACAACTCAGTTGTTAAGGCTTGCAAGTATTCTTTGGCTCCCCTTGTGTCGAATCAATAAATTGGGTAATACGACCCGCGAAGACTATTGCGATCCCCTATACTTGTGTGTCATCAGCGTCGTCTGCGTTCTTGGACCCGTCGAAGTGGAGCGACCAGTAATGGAGGTACGACAGCTTCTCAGGCTACTGCGCCTCCTCCCAGTCGGCCAGGGCCTATGATTTGATTGCCTTGCACGGCTCATACTTGATGTTGTGAACACAGATCTCGACGGCCCAATTGGAGACTCGCCCAGTCGCTTCGCGGTTGCGGATGATGTCCTGCAACGGCGCTGAGGAGACGACCGTGATTGGGTGCTCCTGGAAGTAGTGCGGAAATCATTGTTGGGCTCGGAATACCGCATATACCAGCTTCTGGTACTGTGGGTAGCCTTGTCGCCACTTGGTGAGGACTTCGCTGATGTAGTAGACGGAGCGTTGCACGGGGTGCTCCTTGCCCTCTTCTGATCGCTCGACGACCATGACGGTGCTGACAACTCGCTCGGATGTCGCGATGTAGACGAGCATTGCCAACTTTCTGACGTCGCGGAGGCACTCGGGTTTGCCAAGCCGGGAGATCGTGTTGATCTTGGTGACGTTTGCATCGATGCCTCGCTTGGAGACTACATACCCCAGTAGTTGTCCAGTAGGTACACCGATGGTGCACTTTCCTGGGTTAAGTTTGATCTTGTACCTCCGCAGGTTTGCGAAGGTTTCAGCCAGGTCGGCGAGTAGATCCCTCTGGAGAGTGGACTTCACCACCACGTCGTCGTTGTAGACGTGGATGTTGCGGCCAATTTGGCTCCCAAGGCACTCCTCCTTGCACCTCTAGTAGGTCGCTCTGGCATTCTTGAGGCCAAACGTCATGGCGGTGTAGAAGAATGCGCCGAATGGCGTGATGAACGCCGTCTTCTCCTCGTCCTCGACTGCCATTTTGATCTAGTTGTACCAGAGTAGGCGTCAAGGAAACACAGCAACTCCGAGCCTGCGGTCGATTCGATGATTTGATTGATTCGCAGGAGGACAAACTGCTCCTTTGGGCAGGCGCTGTTGAGGTTTGTGTAGTCGATACACATTCTCCAAGTCCCATTATTATTTTCGACCAGGACTAGGTTTTCCAGCCACTTGGTGTATTTGATAGGCTGTATGAAGCCTGCAGCGAGTAGACACTGCACCTCCTCGGCGATTGCTTGGCGGCGCTCTTCATTGAAGGGACGCAGCGACTGCTTGACAGGTCGCTCTTTGGGTCCGTGTTAAGTTTGTGCTCAGAAAGTTCCCTCGGGACACCTGGCATGTCGAAGGTTTCCATGCGAAGATGTCGCGATTATCATGGAGGAACTCGATGAGCACGCTTTCCTATGCGGGGCTCATGCTTGTCCAGATCGTCACCGTCTGGCTGGAGTCGCCTGGGACTAGCTGGACGGAGCATGTGTGTGGTGGCCTCGAATGCGGTCGAGCCACCATTCTCCGAGTTGAGCTTTTTTAGTATTGTGGGATCGTCATTGTCGACCCCGCTCGCGTATCTGTTGAGCTCCTCGGCGTGGTTAGCATCCACGGCGATAACGTTGTCCGCGAGTTCAGTGCCCTTTGCCTCGCACTCCGCGGCCATGTCGGGGTCGCCGTGGACGGTGATGATGCCGCACGGCCCTGGGAGCTTCATCGTGTTGTACGCGTAGTGCGGTGCCACCATGAACTTGGCGAACGCTTGTCGCCCCAAGAAGCAATGGTAGGGGATGTTGAAGGGTACCAGCTCAAAGACGATCTGCTCGATGAGGAAATTTGCTGGTGTGCTGAAGGTGACTGGCAGCATCACCTTCTCGATCGGATACGCCTTCCGACCGGGGAAAATTCCGTGGAAGGTGACTGGGAGCCACAGCCACCTGAATGTGTCCAGGTAGAGTATGTTGATGGAGCTCCCGCCATCCATCAATTTCTTCGGGAGCCAGTAGTCGCCCACTTTGGGCTTGACCACTAGGGAGACTCGCCCTGGATATTCGATCCGTGGCGAGTGGTCCTCGCGGCTCCACGTGATGCGCTGTTCGGACCAGTTGAGGAAGCGGGGGACGTCGACTTGGGTCACCGCGTTGACGGCGATGGCGCGGGTGATGACCTTCTTCTCGCGCTTGATGCTGAACCAAGTGAAGGTGTGGAGCGACCTGACGTCGTTGCCGAATGCCCCTCTGTTTGGCAAGTGGTTGTTGGGGTCCTCTCGTGCGCGACGTGCCTTCTCAATCTCCTTCAGGGAGTGGCAGTCGGAAGTCGTGTGCGTGGCGGGATTCCCCTCCCTACTATGGAACACACAGGGCTGGTTAAGGAGGCCGTGGGGTCGAATTTCGGCCTCGCCTTGTAGTTTCCGCTGTCGTGGTGTTGGCCTCCGTCGCGGCAGAAGCTCTTGGGGTCATGTGGTGCGTAGCCAGCATTGGCGACGAAATCGACTCGCCTGTCACCGCGGAGCATGCCGGTGAGGCGAGTGTTGCTGTAGCGTAGCTCGGGTCTCCTCCTGTTGTCGTGGCCGCTTGGGCGGCGATTTCCACCTGACTCGTCATCAGTCGCCTGGTTCAGGTCCTCCTCCGCGTACTACTTGGCGGTCTCGAGGAGGTCTGGGATGTTATCGAGTGTTTTGTACACCCGCTTCAGTTTGGCGACCAGTGGTTCGTAGCGGCATGAGGTCTTGAAGCAGTGGATCGCTGTCTCCGGGTGGATACCGTCCGCGTTGACCATAGGTATTGCCACCTTTGGATCCAGTTGCGTGTGGACTCGTGGGGCCCCTAGACGCATCGCTCCAGGTCCTCGATGCTCGTGGCCCGGGTGTAGGAACCCTCGAAGTCCCTGACGAAGGCGTTGCGCATGTCCTCCCAGGAGTCGATGCTGTCCGCCGGGAGGGTGTTGATCCATTGCTGATTCGCTCCCTCCATCATCAGGGGGAGGTAGCGAACGGCGAGTAGGTCGGTGTGGCCGGCGATTCCCATCGCCATGAGGTACGTGTCCAGCACACGGATGGGTCATACGAGGGATCTTACTTTTCGATCTCCTTTGGTGCTTTGAAGTTCGCCGGATATTTCTCACCTCGGATCACTGGTCCAAAGAACTGGGGGCCGACTCGGCTGAGCAATCTCCTTGGCTCGCCATCGCGGCGGTTGGTGAGGGTGTACCTTAGGTCATCGGGCTGGCGTGCGCGCCAGCTTTGGTTGTTGGTGATGTCGGTCCACGTGTCGACTGGCTGCCTGTTGGCAGCGACCATGTTATTCGTCGGTCACAGGTCGTTGGTGGAGAGTGTCGTGTGCGCGGTTCGTGGCTACAGCTGCAGGGGCTCAGGTGGAGGGAAATTTAGAGTGTTTGCCATCGTTAGGCGTTCGCTAGAGGTCGCCCTGCTTCCATAGGAGCGAGAGTACATGTGCCCTTACGAGTTGGCTCCTGCGACTTGTTGCTCGACGGCCTTGGAGATTAGGGCCTTGGCATACTGGATCTGCAGCGCACCTTCCCCCATCATGTTAAGGTTGGTAACTGCGGCTCTACTCGCGATGACATTGTCCATCGGGGTGGAGAACAGCAGGAGGCCTTTTGTGTCCCGCTCTTGCGGGGAGACAAGGATCCTTCGTTGGTCTGGAGGGGGCGTGCAATCTGGTGGTGGTGGGGGAGCGTCGTTCGCCGTTGCGCCTGGCGGTGGCCGGGCACTCGCTCACGGTGGCGCATTCTCGCAGACTGTTCGATCGGCCATGCGGGCCGGGTCATTCTTGTCGAAGAAGTTTAGGGCGCCACCCTGAACGGTGGGGTTCAGGCGCGACCTGATGCGGCGCTGGTGGTAGAGCTAGAGCTCCTGCGCTATCGCCTGCTCGAGGCGAAATTCTTCGTGCTCGGCTTGTTCCTTGTGAACCGCCTCCTCCAGGTGCAGGCGGAGTTCCTCGACCTCCGTCGCCGTCGCGGTCGGCGGGATCGGTGAAGAGAAGGGGTTTAGCGGGCACTCGTGCCGCTCGCCATGTAGGTCGTGACGAAGCGACCGGATCCGGCATAGAGGTCGCTAGAGTTCTCCGATCCGGAGTCGGAGTCAAAGATCCCGAGGATGGAAGGATCCTCGAAGTACCCCATGTTGGAGACTTGGGTGATGGCGCCCGTAGGTGACGCGGCAACAATGGATCCGGCGATTGACGCCGGGGTCGCCGAGACGGCGTCATCATTGAGGGACGCATCGTCCGCGGCCACGCTGGTCTTGGCCACGTTGTTGTTGGTCGAGACGTACTCGGAGGTGAGGCGATGGATGGTGCGGACCTGACTCTCAGAGAGCCGATCACGCGGTGGTGACTCGCAGATTCGAGACGAGTCCTCCGAGACGATGACGTCGGTGAAGCCAACGAAGAGGCTAATCGTGTCGACCGGCATGATCACGCTGTGCATGACCGGGAACGCCGCCGGGACATAGTTGCTCGGCAAGATCTGGAGGATCTCACCGATGGCGATCATGCGGCCGGTGGCGATCGTCTGGTTGATTGGCAAGTAGGGTCTTGCCGCAGAACGCAGGCCTTACCGGCCAGCCCATGATGGGCGCAACTATCGTGGGAATGGCCACGGCAGATGCTACGATTGGCAGCGAGTAGTATAACAAGGGGCAAGGGCGGCCAGCCATCTGCGGTGCGAGATGAGGGAAAAGACACATGGTTTTACCTAGGTACGGCCCCCCAGAGGGTAAAGACCTACTCCTGCTAGATTGTATTGATGAGAGAGTACAATGGGCGAGCTCGTGAAGGGATACGGGTAGGCTAAACTAGCGGAAATCAAAATTTTCTACCGCGTAAACCAGGAATACTGTTTTCATAGATCACGGGATTACCACTAGACGCGCAGTTGCGGAATTGATGAAGTGCGTCGAGGCAGTGCAGACGTTCCACGTCTCCTCCTTGTCCTCGTCCCACGAGAAGCTCCCCTTGCACGGCTCGTCCAAGTGCTACAGATGCAGCACCTCCGAGGTATCCACACGTGCGGGGTGGAAGCATCAGACGCCGGACTGCTAGGTCCGCGCGGGCAACACAGGCGTGAGGTGTGGCGGTTGGGTGGAATGGACTAACCCTGGTCAGCTCGCCCCACCCTCTCTTATATAGGCGTCCCTCGTGGGCTTCTACATTAGTAGCCCACTAGTAGCCTAAGCCTGGTCTAATTCGGATCCAATCCTCATTAGGCTTCCAGCCCCTTAAGTGTGTGACCCTATAGGTTCATATACGTATACACATGACACGAATACACTTATTCTGCCAATAGTTGGTAGTGGCCTCTAGCAAGACGTGCCAACTCCTAAACGCATACAAAGATCATATCGGACGAACCATCACAAGGTTTAGTACATGTCTTTCCCTTTGCCTCACGATATTTGGTCTAGCTCAAGCTGACCTCTCTTTGTCGATACCGTAACTCGGAATCCCTTTACTAGGTTAACTATTAACCTTATGTAGCATGGCCATGCATGTCTGGATCCGATCACTCGAGGGGCCCTAGGGGCAAATCCCAACTTGATTGACCATGCCTTGCAGCACGTTTCACGACAAACCCGAAAGCTACCTTTATAACTTCCCAGTTACGGAGTAGCGTCTGATAGCCCCAAAGTAGGTCGATCCACATCTCAAGTACATGCGACAATCTCAGGTCTAAGGACAAAATGTACACGATGTGTAGAGAGAGCTGCAAGTCTAATTGCCAGTCTCATGTTGGGTCAGTCCAACCCCATGTTCATAACATGTGTCCACATCATTGGTTTGACATCTCCATGTCTATGACTTGCGAAACATAGTCATCAACCAATCGATGTGCTAGTCTAATATTCACGTGTGTCCTCACATGAACTCCGACTAGGGACAACTATTAAATAACCATACAAGTAAAGAGTTTCACAAACAATTCACATAATTTCCAATCAATACAAGTTGCCTGATATGGATATTCAAGGAACATTACAATAACTCATGGATACATATGAAATATAATCATCTCTATGATTGCCTCTAGGGCATATTTCCTTCAGTCTCCCACTTGCACTAGAGTCAATCTAAAATGTATCTAATACCAATTGCTCTTGTGTGCGCTTCATGCGCGGGCTGAGGGAGAGGCTTAGTCAAGGGATCAACAACATTTGAGTTCTTATGTATTTTGCATATCATGACACTACCATCCTCAATGAATTCACAAATTTGTTCTTCTGGTGCTGTCTAGCTTCCTTGGCTTGTGCAATAGCACCATTGTTGTCACAATAAACGTCCAATGGATTGGACGCGCCCTGATCAACACCGAGAGAGATCAGGAAATTCCTAATCCAAATAGCTTCCTTTACGGCCTCCGAGGCAGCAATATATTTAGCTTCTGTTGAAGAGGAGGTCACCGTATCTTGCTTGCGACTTTTCCAGCTCACAGCACCACCATTCAAGACAAACACATAACCTGATTGCGATTTCGAATCATCTGAGTCATTAAGGTAACTCGCATCCGTGTAACCCTTTACACTGAGTTCATCCTCACCTCCATAAACTAGGAACACATCCTTAGTCCTTTTCAAGTACTTAAGGATGTTCTTTACCGCTGTCCAGTGACCTTCACCTGGATCAGCCTGGTATCTGCTTGTAACACTTAGAGCATAGGAAACATCTGGGCGAGTACATATCATTGCATACATGATGGATCCAATAGCCGAAGCATATGGAACCCTACTCATGCGCTCACGCTCATCAGTAGTCGAAGGACACTGAGTCTTGCTGAGTTTTATGCCGTGAGACATGGACAAGAACCCCTTCTTAGCCTCTTCCATGCTGAACTGTTTCAACACTTTTTCAATGTATGTACTCTGGCTTAATCCAATTAGCCTCCTTGATCTATCACTATAGATCTTGATGCCCAGAATATATGCTGCTTCTCACAAGTCCTTCATCGAAAAACTATCTTTCAATGAGGTCTTAACAGACTCGAGCATAGGAATGTCATTTCCAATCAGCAATATGTCATCTACATATAAGATTAGAAATACCAGCGCTCTCCCACTTTCCTTCTTGTAAACACAAGGTTCTTGTTCGTTTTTAATGAAGCCAAACTCCTTTACAACTTCATCAAATAGAATGTTCCAACTCCGAGATGCTTGCTTCAGCCCATAAATGGACTTCAGAAGTTTCCATACCATTCCAGAATTGTTTGGATCGACAAAACCTTCGGGCTGCATCATATACACGTCCTCAGTTAGGATTCCATTTAGGAAAGCCGTCTTGACATCCATCTGCCATATTTCATAGTCGAAATGTGCAGCAATGGTTAGAATTATCCGTATAGATTTAAGCATCGCTACGGGCGAGAATGTCTCGTCGTAGTCAACTCCTTGAACTTGTCGAAAACCTTTTGCAAAAAGTCGAGCTTTAGGGATGTGAACATTTCCATCCATATCAATCTTCTTCTTATAGATCCATTTGCACTCGATGTCTTTAAAACCATCAAGCAGGTCAACCAAGTTCCAAACTTGATTGTCTCCCATGGACTCTATCTCGGATCTCATGGCGATCAGCCATTTCTCAGAGTCTGGGTCCACCATCGCTTCTGCATAGGTCGCACGCTCATCATTGTCTAACAATAATAATTCTCGCGCTTCGCGGAGCCTCGCCGACCTTCATGGTTGTGGTGCTTCTGTTGCCACGGGTTCCTCAACTTGTTCTGCTACAATAGCATCACTCGTAGAAGCATCCCAACTGGCTCATCTTGAACTTCTTCAACTTACACCGACCTTCCACTTGTCCCCTTTGTGAGAAACTCTTTCTCTAGGAAAACACCGCTACGAGCGACAAACACTTTGCCCTCTTCTCGGTTGTAGAAGTAATACCCTAAGGTTTCCCTCAGATATCCCATGAAAATGCACTTATCCGATTTGGGTGTTAGCTTGTCCGACTGAAGCCGCTTGACAAATGTATCACAACCCCAAATCTTTAGAAAAGACAAACTAGGATTCTTTCCAGTCCACATCTCATATGGTGTCTTAACTACGGATTTAGATGGTACCCTATTAAGTGTGAAAGCTGCCATTTCTAGAGCGTAACCCCAAAATGACAATGGACAATCCGACTGGCTCATCATCGATCGAACCATGTCCAACAAAGTTCGATTACACCGTTCGGAGACCCTGTTCCTTTGAGGCCTTCCGGGAGGTGTAGGTTGTGGAACAATTCCGCAACTCTTAAGATGATCGCTAAACTCGTGGCTCAAATATTCACCTCCACGATCAGATTGCAAGGCCTTTATTTTCTTACCACGTTGATTCTCTACTTCACTCTGAAACTCCTTGAACTTTTCAAAAGTTTCATACTTATGCCTCATCAAGTAGACATAACCATAAATACTGAAATCATCAGTAAAAGAAATGAAGTAGTGATATCCTCCTCTGGCTGTCGTGCACATTGGTCCACATACATCAGTATGTATGAGTTCCAACAAGTCTGTCACTCTCTCGGGTAAACCGGAAAAAGGCGACTTGGTCATCTTTCTAAGTAAACAAGCTTGACATGTATTGTATGATTCAAAATCAAATGAAGTTAGAAGACCATCACCATGGAGCTTCTTCATGCGCTTTTCACTTATATGCCCCAAACGACAATGCCATAAATAGGTAGGACTCAAATCATTAGGCCGAAGCCTTTTACCACTAACATTGTAAACAGATGCATCATCAAGATTTAAAATAAATAACCCATTCACAATGGGAGCATTAGCCATAAACATATCATTCTTAGAGACTACACAACCATTGTTTGCACTCACGAATGAATAACCATCCCTCATCAAACATGAAGGTGATAAAATGTTTCGACCCATATGTAACACCCTCCGGATCGGCCCTATGCAAGTCTTAGCGAATCCCGCCAACCCGCATAGAAACGATTCAAAGGTGCCCACCAGGCACTTTCGTGCGGGTGGAAAACGAAGTAATACCATTACACAATAGTCCATGATGGAACCCACAGAACAGATATATACAACAATGACTCAAAGAGTCAAGAATACAGATATACAATACAAAGATCCAAATCATCTTTAAAACGATACAGCGTCCGAGTACGGACAACATGCAAATTGAGCTAAAATCCCTGAAGAATAACCAATGGCGTCCATAACCCTGCCCAGGCTAAGCCGGAAGGGTAACCCTGCTAACGACGTCGATCTCAAAACCTGCTTAAACAAAAGGGGTGCCGACAAAGGGCAAAGGAAAAAGAGAGCGGCAGTACTGAGGCCAGTACACGACGAGACTAGAATTCGGCGGTCCTCGCCTACATAGGTATGGTGGACTGAAGCGACAGCGCAGCATGCACTGAACAACCTATAGAGACTCAATACAACTGGCGGCTATCAGAGAGGGATAAGGAAGCCCTATTCGGAACCAACCTGATGCTATCACCAAACATTCCCATCCTGGTGTTTCCCCCTCAAAACCAATCGAGGAAGTCAACAGAGGAACTCACACAGTTGGCAATTTTATCATTATATTAAAGTTGCCGCAATTAGTAGTCAGATATAAAGAGCAAGAGTCATCCTGATATAATAAGAAGTGGGCACTTTTAGTTAACCATTCCGTTGTAGTTGCGATACTTACTAGTCATATACAATTGTAACAGGTGACAACCCAAAACCAGTAGTTGTTGGCACTTTCATTTAGCCATTCCATTATAGTGAAGCTTATTACTAGTCATTATAAAGTCAAATTTATAGCACTACTTTAGTTATAGTTGTCTATGATCGAGATACTGTGCTCCAAGTCGTCCATAACCGCGGACATGGCTTTCAGGAAGTTTTACCCTGCAGGGGGGCACAAATAACAACACACGCATGATCAACCTCGGGAAAAATCAAATAAAAACCCAACGAGGCATCACGACAGAACATTCATAAGATTCATATTTGATTTCAGGGGGCCACCCGACTAAGCAACCCGTGACGAAGTTGGCCGGATCCGAGACGGACCCAGAGGTTTGTGTCAATGGCTGTAAATGACTGGGAACCCGAAAGTGTGACTGGACTTGTCGATACCGCGGAAACATTCCACATTTGTTCCTAAACAGTACAGGCGCTCCACGCGAAATAGTAAATAAAGCAGTAAAGCATGGCATAAGTACAGGATAGTAATAAAGCCCCAAACTACTTTGTGGCCCCAAGGAATTAAATATGACTCAAGCTAGGGTTAAGGGGATTCATGGTCCCACATGCGGATAGTGCGAATATTCAAAGAACAGGTATCAAGTACTCGGGGTCCTACGGGACAAAAGTGGACGGTTAAAAACCAAATAACATCTATTGCCCACCAGTGCCTCTGCATTATTTACCTACTTCAATTTTAGTTATTAAACGGTAATTAAAGCCATGATCATCAACAACATTAAACATGCGGCATTACTCCAACAATTGTGGTACTTGACGACACGCAACAACACTTGAGCAAGCGACTACGACACGCAAGTCCAACTATCTACCAAACAACAGGTAATAGGATGTGTCCAAGGAAATATAAGGCTGCAAGGGATATCACAGATACGAAAACTAGAGTACCGCAACACATATAGCAATATATCAACAGGAGGAAATAAAGACTATAAAGTAAAATAGGTAGAAAGGGGAAGAATGCTCGCCTGAAAATATTGCCGAAGATTTATCTGAAGATCGGGTCGAATCTCACAACATCTCATCGTCCTATCCGGGAAGAAGCAAAACACTAAAAAGGAACAAGCGATGCAACAATTACAACTAATGCAGAAGAATCGGCATGATCATGATATGATGCATGACATGGAGCGTTAATGATGCAAACTATGTTGAAAAGGTATTAGGGACATCGCATATTGATGATATAACATTCGTGAGGCATTATCAATAAGAAACAATTAGTTCCCAATTTTATTTATCATGTTTTCCTTGCATAAACAATACTGATTTTAAAACTTCTCTTAATGCATGATGCAAATGATAACATGGATATCATGATTGGAGAGGTCTCGTCGCGCTGATCGATTTGGACATATCATTTGCCGAATTCGGAGTTACAGATTTAAAGTTATTCAATATTTAAGAAATGGCATTTATTAGCACTTAAATTATTTTGAAATTTTAAAATACTCAAATGATTTTGTAAATAGCATAATCAAATTCCTCATGTTTTTCTGATTCAAAAACATATATTATTTATTATATTCGAATTTATGAATGTCAATTTATATTATAGTGAAAATTATTTAAATGGGGTCAAAGTCAAAGGTTTGACTAGATAGAGGAAACTTTGGGCAAATCTGAATTTTTATTTGCATTCATATTGAAAAACTAAACATATTTCATGCTAAATTTTTATTCAAATTTTTATTTATTTAAAAGTTATGAAATAGTTTGTATTTAGATAGAATATAAACATATTGAATTTGAATTCAGAAATAGGTTTTCTGGACTTTTGTTACTCGCAGGAGTCTAACCATAGAGAGTGACAGGTGGGCCGCGGTGCTGACTTGGCCTAGAGGACTGGGTGGGGTAGGACCGTGGGTTGATATGATAAAAACCGAGGGGCCAAAATAGAAAAGCTTCTAGGAGGGTTTGACACGGGACTGACGAAACTGAATGTTTGATGGCTGAAAACCGGAATTTTTGGCAAACTTTTGAAGAATATATGGAGGGCTGCGGTACACCAAATCGGGTGCGGTTTGGATCGTTGGAGAGATAGAACATCAGGGTTCAACGATAAGTCCAAATAAATTTCTAGGATGGACTGTGGTGAACCGAGCTTCCGATGAACAGAGGAGATAACGCGGTCCCAAAATTGTTGACAAGTTTCAAATTTATCAAAAGATTAGTTGATCTTCTAAAGACGTTTTCGAGCAGATCTGGGTTTGATTTTGGACGCGGTTTGATCCTAAGCAGAGAGAAGACATCCTAGTTCGTTTTTTGCCAAGGAATACTCGTCGGTGGGGATGCAGGTTCGCCGCAAAATATGCGGTTACAGAGGTTGTGCAGTGTACGCGTGATGTCGTGCGCGGCTGCTGCTACTGCTCTGCGGCGGCGAGCGGCGGTGCAGAGCGGGCTGGCGACACAGATGAAGGCGAGGTCAAGGAGATAAGGTGGGAGCTCACCGGGGCGAGTGGCGAAGATGGTGGTTGCTGGCCGGAGGTGCGACAGGGGCGACGGCAAGCTGCGGGACGCCGGGTGCGCGGCAACGGCGTCGTCAACGTTCTGGTGCTCCTCTTCCGGGTCCAGAAACTCGAGCCAGTTCAGCTGCTCCGGAGCAACTCCGCGACACGTCGGCGAGGCTGAGGACGACGATGGCGAGCGACGACGTGCGCCGGGATGAGGCCGGGCATCCGGCTTCGTTTTCCTTCTCTATCGAAGCAGAGGACAGGTATGCGATCCAGATGGGGAGGATGGGGACGGCACTGGGCGTGGCGCCAGCTTTATGCCGAGGCAGAAAAGCAGGTGCGAGGGCATGGGCACGGCGGTGTCTCGCACGTGCCCGCGAGGAAGACCAACAGGAGCAGCCAGCGCGACCTCTACAGGTCTTGATCGAACCGGCTAGAGATGGTTCGGTGCTGGGCCTAGGTTTGCTGTAGCTAGCTTGGGCGATGGCATGCACCAGGAAGTTTTGGTTGGGCTAGGTGCATGCGGTCAGGTTCTATAGAAGGGATCAGGTGTAGCTTAGATGCACAGGTTGAATTTTTGGCTAGCTTGCAAAGTAGGCACGGGTGGGTGTGGGTTGATGAGTCGGGTATATTAGGGTGTAGGCGGTGTAGATATATTGGGATTTAAGTAGACAGGATTCTTTCTTTATACTTGTTTGGTTTTGGATTTATTCTCAAAATCTGGTTTGAATTATCAAGCCATGTAAAAATATCCAAAAAGAACCAAAACTAGAAAAATAGGTAGATGGCATGTTAGATAGGTTTCTTCTAGTTGGTTTTATTTGTTTTTAAGTCTCAAAACCATGTTTAAAATTCAAAAGAACCAAAGGACAGGTTATTGAAAATCTCTTGCATGAGCCATGCATATGGAGCTTGTCCACTATGCAAGCCTCCATGCTAGATGGGAGCCATTCAAGGATTCTTGAGGGAAACTACTATACTCCTCTTAGATTTTTTTAGGGTAAAACAGTTGGGTAAAAACCCCACTGCAAGTTTTATAAATCATAAAGAGTTACAAGTAATGTATATTTACAAGTTTCAGGCCACCTCAATGAGGGATAAGAAACACCATGGGTAACTATCTCCTGTCTAAATTATTGCTAATCCAATTTTTGAGGTCCTGGTAATACTTTTTCTTAATTCTACACAGGACCCATCTTAATTCCTGAGAAACAATAGCCCTCCATTCATCAAGGGAAGCATGTTTGTTATTGAAGATTTCATTGTTTCTGCACATCCATATGCCCCAAGCCCCAAGAATAATGATTTCCATTGCAAAGGGGACTTTTAGGCTGCTTTTAATACTAGTCAACGCCTCGAAGAGATTTAGATCATTGTCTCGGACAGGACAAATTTCATCCCAGCATGCTTTTGCAAAAGAACATCTCCAAAATAAGTGAAGTAGAGTTTCCTCACTCGTGCAACCATGGAACACACAATCATATGAGGCCAGAACAAATCTTTTCATTTTCAAAAGATTTCTGGTGTTTAGTCTGTCAAGGAGCAAAAGCCAGCAGAAGAACTTGGGTTTTTGCTGGCAAGAGGACTTCCACAACCAGGAAAAATGTGGTTGTACTGACTAGTATCCAGATAATGAAGAATAGGCCTTTTTGACTAAGAAAATAGCACTGCCCCAAATATAGCTCCAGCTGTCTATTTCTCCTTGCATTCCATCACTGAGAATTTGCTCAAGGCATTGATATTCAAAGTAAGCTTGTTGTGACAGAGGAAGAAAAAACTGATCTTGCATGTTGGGTGTCTGCAAGAACTCACAAACATAAATGTGAGGATTTTTTGCATAGGAAAGAAGATGAGGAAGCTTGTGCTGTAAGCATTCATCTCTCCACATATCAGTCCAGAGTAGAGTGGATTTTCCATCTCCCACCGAGCACTTTGCCATTCCTTTAAATATGTCAACTAATTTTAGATGAGCCTTCCACCAAAAGGATCCCTCCAGACTTCTACCAGGCGATTTACCATTGCAGTAATAAGTGTTCCAGAGAAGATGAACCCATAGAATATCCTTGTGATTGTAGAATTTATCCAAATTTTTCAAAGAAGTGCTGAGTTTTGAATGTTAAGATCAAGAACCCCCAAACCTCCATGATTCTTTGGTCTACAAACTTTATTCCAGGCCACTAGAGCTTGCCCTCTAGCTTGAACATCAGTGGTTTTCTTCCTCCATAAGCACTGCCTCATATACTTAATCAGCTGATCTTTAATAGAGACAGGAAGTTCAAAACAACTCATATAATATATGGGGAGGGAGGATAAAACAGATTTAACCAACTGTAATTTTCCCCCATAGTTTAGGAAATCAGCAATCCCACATAATCTTCTCTCCACTCTCTGAACAATAGGCAGAAAATGCTCCACTGCAGGCTTGTTGATGCATAAAGGAAATCCAAGGTAAGTGAAGGGTATTGAACCAGTGAGGCATGAAAGTGTGCTAGCAAAGTGTCTTAGTCTCTCAGAATTCATGTTGATTGGCATCATACTAGATTTAAAATAATTAACCTTGAGTCTAGTGGAAAGGGCAAAAGTATGAAGTAGAGCCTTAAGACACATTAATTGCTTTGAATCATCCTTAAGGATTAATAAGGTGTCATCTGCATACTATACTACAGGGAAATCAGGATAGAACACACTTTCAAGAGGAAGGGAGAGAAGCCCAAGGCTCATTGCTTTGTTGAGAATGCATTGGAGAAGATCAGCAGCCAGGACAAACAACAGTGGGGATAAAGGATCCCCTTGCCTTACACCTCTTCTGCAATAAAACTTTTTCCCAGGCACTCCATTTAACAAAACAGAGGATGAAGAAGAACCAAAGATCAACTGAATCCAATTAATCCATTTTTCACCAAAACCTTTGGCTTTGAGAATATTTATGATTGTTGAATGCTCAATTCTATCAAAAGCCTTTTCAAAATCAAGCTTCAGAATTAAAATTTCTTCTTTGGACTTGTGGCATTGATCAAGGAATTCAAAATCCCATCCTAGGAAGTCCTCAATAGATCTTTGTTTTAGGAATCCATACTGATTTTTGTGGACAAGTTTAAGGATAATTTTTTGAAGCCTGTTAGCCAGAAGCTTGGTTATAATCTTGAAGACACTGTTGAGCAGTGAAACAGGCCTGAAATCAGCAGGTGTCAAAGGGGCCTCATTTTTTGGAATGAGGGTGATAAAAGAAGCATTAATGCTTTCCAAAGAAGTCCTGCCTACATAGAAATCTACAAGGAGTTATTTAACATCCTCCTTAATAATAGGCCAGCATTGCTTAATGAATTCATTATTAAAGCCATCAGGACCAGGAGATTTGTCATTAGGAAGTTCCTTGATTACACCTTCAATCTCATTATCAGAGAATGGTTCTTCTAAAACATCTTTTTCCTCTTGACTCAAGCATTCCCCTGCCAACTCACTAAGGTTAAATTGCATTTTAGGCTTATCAGATGTGCCCATTCTATCTTTGAAGGCATTCTAGAGTAAATCAGCTTTACCAGAATGAGCATGAATCTGTTCATTAGAGTCATCTTTGAGCATGGAGATGTAGTTATGTGTAAAACCCAGTTTTAATTAATCATTATTTAGTGTTGATTGTGCATTGCATGAGCATCATCTTTTTAAACTTTGCATTAAAGAAGAATAAGCAAAACCCTAAACCCTAACCCTTTCCTTTCTATTTGAGATCAATTCAAAATGGTTTAGTATTTGAAAAAAACTACCAAAAATTTTGGATCCCAAAAGGAATAGAAGAGCCCCACAATGTTTTACATGTTTTATACAAACTCCTGATATTTTTGAATGATTCAAAAACAGAATTTGAAATGAAATTACAAATAGAAAACAGAAAAAGGAATTGGAAAAAACATTTTACAGAAAATAGAAAAATGTTCTGCTAAAAAACACTTGATCCAGAGCTCCCTGGGCCGCAGCCAAGTTTCCTCTCCGCTCTCCCTGTCGCCCGTGCTTCACTCCCGCAGCCCATCTGCAGCCCATAGCCGGCCCAGGCCCACATACCGCTTCGTCCGATCTATCCCCGTCGTCCACGTCCGGCCGCGTCGGAAGCACCTCGCTGGCGCCAACGCGTTGCTCGCCGGCGTGGAGATGCACGCCGCCGCCCCCGGGCGTCTACGAGATCTCAAGAGTCGCCGCCGGAGAACCCTAGCCGCCACTTCTTCCTGTTCCTCGTTTCCTCTTCGCAGCAAGCGCAAGCCCGAAACCCTAGCTCTGCAGACCGCCGTCGCCCAGCCGCCTCCGGCCTCCCCGAGCCATGCCGTGACGCCCAGGAGCTATGCCTTGTCGCCATGACCTCCCTCGTCAACGGAATCGGCCTCACGCGGCTGGAATTGTTTGCCATGAACCGTCTTCCCGAGCGTCGGTCGCCACCATCGTCGTCGATTGCGGCCGTTCTGGGCCGCCCCGAGCTTCACCGACCCTCCTACTGCAACCACGGTGAGCTGCTGGTCACGTCAGCATCCTCCTCTGCTCCCCTCGCTTCCTGGTTCGTCCCCCCCCCCCGCTGTGCGCCACCATCCGCCGCTGCAGAAGGTCGCCGTCGACCATGTTCCGGTGGCCCAATATTGGCGGCACCACCACTGTTTGGCTCAGTGTGACGCGCTGAGTTGAACAAGACTCTCCTCGCTCGCCCGCGTCCTCCCGATCGACGGATCGAGCTTCGATCTGGAGATCAAGCTCCTGATGACATCATCATGATGTCATGCTGATGTCATATCCCTTTTCTTTTCTTTTATTAATTTTTGTAAATCATTTCAGTAATTGTGTAATACCTGACAAGTGGGTCCACCCTATAAGTGAGATAAATAATATCAGTAATGTTTTCTGTTTTAATAAAATGTTAAAAGTAATTCTAAAATGTAAATTATTTTATAATATTCCAAAAATGATTTAAAATGAATTAAAAATGGAGAAATTCATAACTAATTCATTTTAAATCAGAAAAATACAAATAATATACCAAAATGTTCAGAAAAATGATACCTATCTCATAGAATTATAATCATGCATTGATATACAACTTACATGACAAGTTTAATTAGAACAACAAAACAACCCCTCTCATATGAATCCGGGGTTTTCCCGAATTAAGGTTTGTACCCCTCGAAACCCCGTTTAATTTGTCGAGCATGCATTAGGGTTAATTTTCAATACAATTCAACTTGTCATATCATCATCCTTGTTTGAGCATTGCATCGATGCAATTGTTGATTGTTTCCCCTCTCTTTCCGGTGTTTGGTTCTTTCCGGTAGAATACGAGATCGAGATCGAAGCCAGAGATCAACACCATCGAAGATTGAAGGAACAATACTTGACCAACTCTAACCAACTCAAGTTCAAGGCTTCCGAAGATCTTTTTATCTGCTATCAACTGTCAAAGGCAAGCATAGCCCCACCATGATATGATCCTATAATTTCGAAAGCATTTCCATTATTGCCATGTTGAATACGATTCTATTGTGTTATTTTATCGATAGATAGAGTATCCTATCTATTGCATACTCCCTTTGAGCTTATATTACCTGATCCACTGCTCCTCGCATAACTAGGTTTGGCGTGTGTGCACTGCTAGAGCTTATATCTATGTGTGCTTAGCCAGGCATAGCTTTTGAGTCTGGTCCATCCAGATGATGTATCAGATGCAGAGAATCTAGTATGACAGGAGAACATGATGAGATGAGATCAGATATATGAGATTAAATATGCTAAGGCTTCTATGGGAGGCCACGGTGGGATGTGGTTTTTCTAGTCCCATGCTCGCCACCTTTAGGACCCTGGGTTCTTTGCTCTTGAACCAAGACGAGCGTACAACCACACGAGCTAAATGGGGACCCCATGATTGACTAACTTTCCTAGTAGATTCCATGAGTCACATACTTCGGGCGTTCCATTCGACATATTCATAGAAAATCTTTTGAAAGATTTGCCGGGTGAAGTTGGTGCATTCATAACAGGTAGGTAAGCGTGGCCGAGGTTGCTTGGGGTAGATGGCGCCCCTGGTAAACCAACCTCGCCTGACATCTTTAAGTATCGGCTTCGGGATTTGACCTGTTATGGCGGAACCATACTTATTGCGTGACTCATTGTCTCGGCGAAAGCAAGGTAAAGGTCGTGTCCAACCACACCCTCTGTCAGCACACCAAGGAAGTGTGTCAAGTTGTACACCCCTGCAGGGTAATAATCTTTCGGAAAGCCGTGTCCACGGTTATGGACGACTTGGGAATGGATGGGAGATCATAGATAACATGAACCTAATCGTAAAACTTGGCAACTAATGTTTGTTAAGGATGCCTCCTCATGGGTTCGAGGGGGTGATCCTAGTTGGTAGATGATGATGATTAGTGGATATCAAAAGGTGATGATCAATATTTCGGAGATGTCGCTCTCTTATCCCTTTTAAAATACTCTGATTAGACGAGCTTCTTCTCTCCCTCTTGTTTTATAAACAAAAGTGGCTTTATGCAAAACAACTCCACCAGCCAGAAGTCTTGCGGAGTACACCCTGTACTCACCCTTGCTTTGTTAATACTTTTGGAAGAGTAAGTGTTCCCTGAAGACGAGTTCCGTACTACATCGACATCGACGAGTAGCTTGGGGTTCCCGGCCGGCAGCCTGGAATCTATGGGCTGGGACATCATCGTTATGCTTCAGGCCTCTTAGGCCATTTGTTAAGTTTGCTATACTTAATAGCATAATTTGCCTTCCGTTGTTTGATGTTTGTGGTCAGTGACCTCTTCTTGTAATAATTTGGTTCTCTGCTCAGTTATGAGCTTGCTGTAATAAATTTTGTGTCGTAGGGTCACTGCTATGTTACAGATTCTTCACTGGATATTCTCGAGCTCAAGGTTAAGCTTATGTCAGACGGAGGTCTGGGATTTGTTTAGCACTGATCCTGGGGGTGTAACATTATGCCTGAAGCTTATGTTGGCTTTTGAATGAAAGAATTTTGTGTTCTCATCACCCAACTTGACCCATTTGACTTTTCCTCTTTGCTTCCAATAAGCATTTTGATCTTGAAGAAGTGAGATTATAAGACTTTTCAGAAGATCCCTGAGATTCCATTCCAGAACAGTAAGAGTTCTCATTTCCTCCAAGACATCCAAGAGATCAATGGTGGCATTGACATTACTAATTTGAGTTTTCAAACAAGGCAATTTTTTTGCCCAGATCTTCAGCCCCCTTCTAACATTTTTGAATTTAGCATTAATTTTTTTGGCAGAATCAGGGAAGCCAACTGGGATGTTCCAGGCATTTTGAACAATTGCTTTAAAAACACTATGATGCATCCAGTAATTCTCAAATCTGAAAACCTGGGATTTTGGAATCATTGTGCTAATGGAGATGACACAAGGTAGATGGTTAGAGGTAGGCTTGGTAAGAGGGACAACAAAAGTTGAAGGAAAGCTCCGAGTCCAGGAAGCAGATGTAAAGAACCAGTCCAGCCTTTCCAGAAGAGGTTCCTTTTGCATGTTGCTCCATGTGAATTTTCTACCTTTAAGGGGTAATTCAATGAGTCCCAGATTGCTAATGGATTCATTAAAAAGTAGCGTATCATTCACATCCCCTCCCTGCCCGTTTCTGTCAGAGGGTTTTCTAATAAAATTGAAATCACCCACAATGAGCCAATCCATATCATCAGGCATGACAATATTTCCAAACCATTCTAGAAAATCTGCTTTTTCCAGCTAGGCATGGCCCATAACTGTTGGTGAGAATCCATGTTTCATTGGACAAGAGATATGTCAAGGTGATGGAGATGGAGAACTCATTTTGAAAAGAAAGTTGCCCAGAAAACAGAGAGCTATTCCAAATGATAATCAAACCCCCAGAAGCCCCCTGGAGGGAAGGAATTTAAATTTGGTAAATTTGGAGGGACATAATTTTCTGATGTAAGAGATATCAAAAACTTCCCTCTTAGTTTCTTGGAGGCAAATAATGTCACAACCAGATTCATCAATTTTATTTTTGAGAGCAACCCATTTTTTTCTGAGTTAATGCCCCTGATGTTCCAATTCATAATCTTCCAAATTCTTTTATTATCCATTAAAAAACCAATTGGATATTTAGTTAAGAGGTGATACAACCAATGTAATCACCCAACTAAAAAGATCACAACCAAGTAGAAAAAATGCATTCCATATCATAAACCCACTGACAGATTCAACAACCATGATGACATTAGGTAGCAAACACATCAGATAACCACTAATACAGGTTTCAGAATAAGGAACCAACAAGGCTCCATCAAAAGACAGCTTGTGATACATTAAACACTTAAGTTGGGGGTTTCTTCTCGGCTTGCTGACCACAGATACCAGCAGCCCCAGATTTCTTCTTGCCTCCAAGGTTCAAGCTTGAGGATCCATTCCCTTTGATGATGCCTTTTGGAGGAGCCTTGACTGCCACTTCAGTGGCCTTCCCTTTCTTGAGCAACCTCTTCTCCAGGTCACCATCCTTTACCTTGCAGAAAGAGGCAGCAAGATTTTTAACCACTTTAGGATTTAAACAAGGTGGAGCAGCATTGCAAGCCAGACAGTCAGCAATTGAGCAGTTTAAGTGACTTTTGAAACCCCCATTTAATTCAACAATTCTAGGACTTCTTATCACCTCAGTTTCAACTAGAGGTTCCTTGCCCTTTCTCTTTCTGGAAGAGAGCAAGAGGACTGCTTGGCCTCAATGCCCAGACAAGGGAGTGCCATCTGTGAAATGCTTTCATTAGGGATGATGAAAGAGATTGAATTCTCCTCAGCAATAGGTTCTTTAATAATTTCCCATAATGGAGAATTAAGAAATATCTTGACCCAGTTAAACTTCTCAGGAGTAGAAAGCATGAGAGTAATAAAATTGAACCAACTTACAGGAATTTCACACATGAGTGAGTCCTTTGAAGAAGAGTCCTTCTGAATATGGGGAGCAAAGTAGCTTTCCCAGAGCTCCATACCTTGTTGAGAAAAGCCCTGTTTTGCAGCATGAACATGAGGAATGGAAACAAAAGTTCTGACCATTCCAACCTGAAGATGAGCTTTCCCAGAGCTCCATACCTTGTTGAGAAAAGTAGGTGCTGGTCTTCCATCATCCAATCATTATTCTCTTCAGCCTCAGCACCAGTGTCCATGCGGCTTTCCACCAACCCCTCTTCATCAGAGTTAGCTTCATCCTCCACCAAGTAGTTCTGAAGGATGTTCTGCAGGCCCTCACCAATACCAACACCCTGAGGCTCCTCAACCACTGCCTGCCCCTCGACAATCGCAGGTTTAGCATTCACAGAGTCATCATCATCAGACTCCCAGTCATTAACAAGGATAGCACTAGTAACTCCACTGTTAACATCCTATGGGGGAACATTATGATAATCCACTGGCATGTCTTCACCAGGAGCAATCACAGGACCTTGAACTGGAGCAGCAGCAGCTTCCCAAGGGTCCCAACCTTCATTGTTATCCACACCAGGAGCAGGATTCTGCACAGGAGCCAACCACTGACCCCAACCACCAGCCTCACCCCCAGGAGCAGGTGGGGGAGGTGGAGGAGGGGGCATCTGGGTCCCAAATACAGGTAAGGTATGTGGGTCCTCATTGTCAGCCGGAAGTGGGTCCTCCTCAGGTGCCCCCCCCAAGCAAATCACTATATAAAACCTCAACAGAGAAGGTCCAAGATTCAGACTCCACCAAGTCACCTATAGTGAACCTAACACTCTTGGGAATATCCACCAGATCAGTAACACGAATTTTCACAAGAATCCTTCCTTTGTGGTCCTGGTCCCGCTCCCATAGAAGAACCTTCCCAATATCAGCAAAAACCGCATTCAGATCTTCAGTATGCCAGTGGTCCAAGGGGGGGCCAACTAGCATCACCCAACACTCGTTGTTGAACTGTGCTCTCCTCCAATTTTCCCCCTCGTTGTGCTTTACAAAAGAAACATGCACGTCTTGGAAAGGGATAGGGCTGGCCGCGATGAGCCTGTCACTGTCACTAACATGATGAAATTGCACATATGCAACCCCAAATGGACAGGCCTGAACATCCCAAAAGTGCACACAAGCCTCATTGTTGAGGAAATCGACAAGAACCTCACGAATATTCAAGAAAGGAACTTGACTAGGGGGGAGGGGATTAATGGTTGCGATAGCATACTTATCATGGGTCCGCGACCGTCGCAGAACCACCACCATCTTGACGCGGGTTCTTCCAGCCACTTGCAGCACTTGAAAGCCATTCAGAAAGAACGGCTCAGGATCAATCGGAATGTTCGCCATTGCGTTAGACCTCGCCGACGACGAGCAAGGAAGAGTTGGGGTTTCTGCAGGCGAGGGAGTTGAGGGGACAGGGAATCAAGCAGTTGTTTTTTGCAATGAAATGGACACCTCTTTAAAACCGTTGTATACAGTGGGCCGAAAATGAGGATTTTGCTGGGCCTTGAACCACCCAATGTAAGACTGGTCGGGCCACAAACATTTTGGGAAGGAAGGAAATTTCAAAAAAGGAATAAGACCAGGGAGTTTAAATGCCGCGCGATTAGCGTCACCTTTTGACCCGACCGACATTACCACAGGTTTAACACCACAATCAGCGAGAACCTGCACGTAAGACCTGTCATGATTACTCGAAATGATATCACACTTACTGCTCACAACAGGATCAGGCGAGGAATCTGCAGCAGCAATCGGAAATTTGAGCCATTGGAAAACAGACAGAACCTTTTTGCCATGCTTCAACATAGGAGATTTTTTAGGACTTTTCTTTTTGTATGTGACAACTTTCCAATCTCCAACAGATTCTTTGTAAAATTCCTTTCCTTAAAAAATCCAATTTGGGACACCATTACCCCAAAGATTAACATGAACCACAAAAGGCTCACATGAAAATTTTGAAATATTGTAAATTTCAAAACCCACCGCCCTTGAAGCAACCGAGAAACGAAAAGTTCTATCTTGCAAAAATTTCACTTGGAATTTAGAAGCCTGGCCACCAAAACAAGCTTGGAGTGCAAGACCAACCGTATGGATATCCAATTTAAAATTTGCTCTTCCAAAAGAACAAACCAGATAGAAAGGTCTCTTTCTGAAACCACCAAGGAAATTCACTTGATGCCTGAACTTATCAAACAGCTTCTTCTCAAATTCCTGCCCAAAACACAAATCCAGGGCAGGTCGATTCATTGATGCATCCTTATGAAGAAACTCCTTAGGAAAATCCTTGACAAAATCCAGGGTTTTTGGTACAATCTTTTCAGCTTTGAGCGAATTTTCTTTTACCAAAGAGCGAGGCAAGATCTGAGTACCAACCACAACCCTCTTCACTTGAAGTTCAATAGAAACCCTAGTTGCCACAACCTCCCCTTGGAGCAAATATCTAGCATCGATGACCACCTCAGTGTGGTTGAGGAGAACCAATCTTTTAGCACTAGGGAAAAGCATCAGAAAACCCTTAGAAGGTTCCAGATTATCAACCGGCAGGGAGGAGCAAAGAGCATGCCATTTAAGACCAGTGTCCTCATCTGTTCCAGAGATGGTAGGAGATCTACCGAGAAATCCAGATGAAGGAACCAAAAGATCATCAACACGAGAGAGGTGAGAGGGGAACCTCAAAACAGATCCAATATAAATCTTCTCCCCATTTTCCAAACATCTACCCTCAAGGGGAGAACCTTTAGCATTTAGAAGAACCAGCCAAGAATCAGCTGAGAGAACGGGTGATCCCTCAAGAAACTTACCACCCGTGGTCACCCCAGAGTAGGTGACCTTCCAACCGCCACCAGAGGAATCCATGCAGGACCCACGCCGGAGAGAAGCCGGCGAAGGCCGGAGGCCAACCAACGGTCATCTCAGAGGAGCCTCATGCCTCGGAAATCGAGGAGCCTCATGCCTCGGAAATCAAGGAGCCTCATGCCTCGGAATCCTGGTAGATTATTTTAAATGATGGGCACATTAGAATATTAATTCCATAGCTAGTGTGTATGAACCACTATGGTTTCATATGACCTTATTAACTCAAATGTGCCCGCATTCTTGAATAAAGCCAAGGAAGAAAATAAGATGGATTCTACAAATACACGACATTCAAAATGGTAGCCATGTAGCTCCCATATCAAATATTGTGAAGACAATATGAGACCTCATATGGAAGCATGTAGAGATAAAAGTGGACCCATCTTAATACATATGATCTAGACTTAAAGTAAGAAAAGCAAATGCTCGTACACAGTTTGGATGGAGGGATCATGAGGTGGTCACAAAAAGAGTGGTGGAGTCAAGAAAAGATATGCCCCAACTGAACTTGGGCATGAAGCAATATATCAAGACCAACTACAATATATCAAGAGGCAAATACAAGTAATACAATATAAATGGATATGAGATAAGAAACAAATGAAAAGGGGTTTTCTATGATGCTCAAATGCAAGGTGGCATGGTGACATGAGCATGATATAATGATGATGCAATGAATGACATGTAGGAAATAGCAATATATAAACTAGGAAAGTAGCATTACAATTGTTAGAAAATTGGGATGCTACAACTGTCCCCCACTAAACAAGAATCTCGCCCCGAGATTCCTAGAATAGATATCTTCACGATCCCATGTAGATCCTTCAAGGGGATGGTGCGGCGACTGTGCCTTGCCAAACTTGTCGAGAGAACTCTCCGACGAACAAAGGATTAAAGTAAAGGTCTTAATAGATAAAGCCACCTCTAACTTTGACGGAAGGAGATAAAAGATGCATTCTAATCCCCTTCAATGTACAAGAGAAAATAGAATGAGTAGTCGACATGGGGGCCAATCCATCATGCACCCAAACTATTACTCCGCACATTCAGTAGAAAAGCGTGCAACCCATTCTTGGATTTAGCCTGAAGGTCATGAAAAGTGACGTTCGGAAACAAAGGACTGATGCAGGCTCTTGATCGGATCCGATGTAGATGATGTCGTCACGTTGGGAAACTCCGGGAGATATAAAGAAAAATTTTAGTGAATTTTTGGTCCACTAAAAGATACAATAGAGGAAAATTCCTCAGATAGCATGAATACCGGATATAGAAGCATCGTTACAAGAGGAGAAAGCGAGATCCTGAAGGTACGACAGAAACCCAACCACGAGAATTCCTGGACTTGAAGAGAGGTAAGAGAGCAGATTCAAAACATGTAGAGGTAAGAGGAGAATAGCAGAGGGGTAAGGAGTAAAAGCAGACCTAATCAGATCTATCCAACCAATTTTAAAAATAGTTTTGACACTCTACCACGACCGTTAGCTAGGTTATCCTACAAGCTGGACCAGTGGGGTCTCACAACTGCTGAGATCTGATACCACTCTGTAACACCCTCCGGATCGGCCCTATGCAAGTCTCAGCGATTCCCGCCAACCCGCATAGAAACGATTCAAAGGTGACCACCAGGAACTTTCGTGCGGGTGGAAAACGAAGTAATACCATTACACAATAGTCCACGATGGAACCCGCAGAACAGATATATACAACAATGACTCAAAGAGTCAAGAATACAGATATACAATACAAAGATCCAAATCATATTTAAAATGATACAGCGTCCGAGTACGGACAACATGCAAATTGAGCTAAGAGCCCTGAAGAATAACCAATGGCGTCCATAACCCTTCCCAGGCAAATCCGGAAGTGTAACCCTGCTAACGACGTTGATCTCAAAACCTGCTTAAACAAAAGGGGTGCCGACAAAGGGCAAAGGAAAAAGAGAGAAGTCAGTACTGAGGCCAGTACACGACGAGACTAGAATTCGGCATAGGTCACAGGATCATCATTGTCTAACAATAATAATTCTCGCGCTTCGCGGAGCCTCGCCGACCTTTGTGGTTGTGGTGCTTCTGTTTCCATGGGTTCCTCAACTTGTTCTGCTACAATAGCATCACTCGTAGAATCATCCCCTACTGGCTCATCTTGAACTTCTTCAAGTCGCACCGACCTTCCACTTGTTCCCTTTGTGAGAAACTCTTTCTCTAGGAAAACACCGCTACGAGCGACAAACACTTTGCCCTCTTCTTGGTTGTAGAAGTAATACCCTAAGGTTTCCCTCAGATATCCCATGAAAATGCACTTATCCGATTTGGGTGTTAGCTTGTCCGACTGAAGCCGCTTGACAAATGTATCACAACCCCAAATCTTTAGAAAAGACAAACTGGGATTCTTTCCAGTCCACATCTCATATGGTGTCTTAACTTCGGATTTAGATGGTACCCTATTAAGTGTGAAAGCTGCCATTTCTAGAGCGTAACCCCAAAATGACAATGGAAAATCCGACTGGCTCATCATCGATCGAACCATGTCCAACAAAGTTCAATTACGTCGTTCGAAGACCCTGTTCCTTTGAGGCCTTCCGAGAGGCGTAGGTTGTGGAACAATTCCGCAACTCTTAAGATGATCACTAAACTCGTGGCTCAAATATTCACCTCCACGATCAGATTGCAAGGCCTTTATTTTCTTGCCACGTTGATTCTCTACTTCACTCTGAAACTCCTTGAACTTTTCAAAAGTTTCAGACTTATGCCTCATCAAGTAGACATAACCATAACTACTGAAATCATCAATAAAAGAAATGAAGTAGTGATATCCTCCTCTTGTTGTCGTGATCATTGGTCCACATACATCAGTATGTATGAGTTCCAACAAGTCTGTCGCTCCCTCGGGTAAACCTGAAAAAGGCGACTTGGTCATCTTTCTAAGTAAACAAGCTTGACATGTCTCGTATGATTAAAAATCAAATGAAGTTATAAGACCATCACCATGGAGCTTCTTCATGCGCTTTTCACTTATATGCCCCAAACGACAATGCCATAAATAGGTAGGACTCAAATCATTAGGCCGAAGCCTTTTAGCACTAACATTGTAAACAGATGCATCATCAAGGTTTAAAATAAATAACCCATTCACAATGGGAGCATTAGCCATAAACACATCATTCCTATAGACTACACAACCATTGTTTGCACTCGCGAATGAATAACCATCCCTCATCAAACATGAAGGTGATAAAATGTTTCGACCCATATGTAACACCCTCCGGATCGGCCCTATGCAAGTCTTAGCGAATCCCGCCAACCCGCATAGAAACGATTCGAAGGTGCAAACCAGGCACTTTCGTGCGGGTGGAAAACGAAGTAATACCATTACACAATAGTCCATGATGGAACCCACATAACAGATATATACAACAATGACTCAAAGAGTCAAGAATACAGATATACAATACAAAGGTCCAAATCATCTTTAAAACGATACAGCGTCCGAGTACGGACAACATGCAAATTGAGCTAAGAGCCCTGAAGAATAACACATGGCGTCCACAACCCTGCCCAGGATAAGCCGGAAGGATAACCCTGCTAACGACGTCGATCTCAAAACCTTCTTAAACAAAAGGGGTGCCGACAAAGGGCAAAGGAAAAAGAGAGCGATCAGTACTGAGGCCAGTACACGACAAGACTAGAATTCGGCATAGGTCACAGGCTCATCATTGTCTAACAATAATAATTCTCGTGCTTCGCGGAGCCTCGCCGACCTTCGTGGTTGTGGTGCTTCTGTTGCCACGGGTTCCTCAACTTGTTCTGCTACAATAGCATCACTCGTAGAAGCATCCCCAACTAGATCATCTTGAACTTCTTAAAGTCGCACCGACCTTCCACTTGTTCCCTTTGTGAGAAACTCTTTCTCTAGGAAAACACCGCTACGAGCGACAAACACTTTGCCCACTTCTCGGTTGTAGAAGTAATACCCTAAGGTTTCCCTCGGATATCCCATGAAAATGCACTTATCCGATTTGGGTGTTAGCTTGTCCGACTGAAGCCGCTTGACAAATGTATCACAACCCTAAATCTTTAGAAAAGACAAACTGGGATTCTTTCCAGTCCACATCTCATATGGTGTCTTAACTACGGATTTAGATGGTACCCTATTAAGTGTGAAAGCTGCCGTTTCTAGAGCGTAACCCCAAAATGACAATGGCAAATCCGACTGTCTCATCATCGATCGAACCATGTCCAACAAAGTTCGATTACGCCGTTCGGAGACCCTGTTCCTTTGAGGCGTTCCGGGCGGTGTAAGTTGTGGAACAATTCCGCAACTCTTAAGATGATCGCTAAACTCGTGACTCAAATATTCATCTCCACGATCAGATTGCAAGGCCTTTGTTTACTTGCCACGTTGATTCTCTACTTCACTCTGAAACTCCATGAACTTTTCAAAAGTTTCAGACTTATGCCTCATCAAGTAGACATAACCATATCTACTGAAATCATCAGTAAAAGAAATGAAGTAGTGATATCCTCCTCTGGCTGTCGTGCTCATTGGTCCACATACATCAGTATGTATGAGTTCCAACAAGTCTGTCGCTCTCTCGGGTAAACCTGAAAAAGGCGACTTGGTCATCTTTCCAAGTAAACAAGATTGACATGTCTCGTATGATTCAAAATCAAATGAAGTTAGAAGACCATCACCATGGAGCTTCTTCATGCGCTTTTCACTTATATGCCCCAAACGACAATGCCATAAATAGGTAGGACTCAAATCATTTGGCCGAAGCCTTTTAGCACTAACATTGTAAATAGATGCATCATCAAGATTTAAAATAAATAACCCATTCACAATGGGAGCATTAGCCATAAACATATCATTCTTAGAGATTACACAACCATTGTTTGTGTAGGGTTCGCAGCATAGAAAACAAAAATTTTCCTACGATGGGAACTATGTACCAAGATCTATCTACTAGATACAAACAACGGGCGGATGTATATCCGTAGATAACATACCCTTGAAGACCGACAAAGCTTAACGAGTTCAACTCGTGGTTGATGTAGACGATCTCTTGCCGATCTCAAGATCGAGAGGAAGTCCTAGCGCCGCAAATCAGCAGCGCATCCGTGCTCGCACACACGTTCGAGGCACCGAGCAACCTCCGCCTCCTCGCTCCAGCGATGCAGCGGAAGCACAACTCTTTCTTGCCGAATAGCCACCGGGAACATGTATCTCGCTAGTCCGAGACCATGGGGAATAAATTCTAGAGGGGGAGAGAGATCCTTCACGAGGAGGTGTGAGAGACAAGTGAGGAGGGGGCTCCTTTTATAGGAGGAGGGGGGGCACCCAAGGGGGTGGCCGCCGGCCATGGGGGCTGCCCCCTCCCCTCCTTCATTCATGTGGGTGGACACTCCACTCACAAAATGCCCTTTAAATTTCCTCCACTCAAAAGTCCACTCAAATTCCCATTAAATTTCCACCAAATTTAATGCAAACTCTCATTAAATAAAACTCTTTTATTTTATTCAGAATTTTGTCAATTACTTTAATGACAAACATTCACAAATAACCCCTTGCTAGAATTCCATTTCACATGCATAACCACTTTATGCAATTTCACCCGAAAACCTGTTTCGGTATCTAGTGAAATAAATTCCTGCGCTTGTTCATTCTTTCGGCATGAAACTTTTGCTCCAATTGGATGTCGGTGTCTCTTAAGTGTGTCACCCTACGGTTCGTGAATAATGCAGACATGATAGAGACCCCTCTCGGATCAATAATCAGAAGCGGGATCTGGAGACCCATACTGACTCCCACACATTCAACGATGACTTTCTTGTGATCGTCGGAACCTTTTACGCTAGTATCTTAATCCCTTTGTTTCACGATATATTACATGTCCAAGATTCGATCATCGGTATCTCCATACCTAGTTTGATCTCGTTACCGACATGCACTCTTTTCTCGTTCCTGTGATATAACATTCTAGTGATCAAATCACTTGCTTGCAAGCTAATCAATGTGATATCACCGAGAGGGCCCAGAGTATATCTATCCGTCATCGGGATGAAAAAATTCCACTCTCGATCCATGAGCCTCAACATAACAATTTATTAGTTCTGAATCCATCTTTATAATCACCCTGTTACGGTGTGATGTTTGATGTTATCAAGAAACTCTTCCGGTGTTAGTGATTGACATGATCTCATGGTCTAAGGATTAGGATCACTTCGTAAGTTGTTATAGCAATATAAACTCAATGACTTTGATCGTAATGCTATACTTCGGATGAATGTTCATCACACCATTACACTAATGTTGTGATCCCGTTATTAACAACATCCAATGTCCATGATCAGGAAACCTTGATCATCTTGTTAATCAACGAGCTAGTTTATGAGAGAGGCATAACTAGGAACTTTCTGTTTGTTTATTAAACACACATGTATTAACGTTTCCGTATTAATACAATTATAGCATGCAAAATAAACATCTATCATATACTTGGAATACACATAATAAACACTTTATTATTGCCTCTCAGGGCATATTCCCTTCAGTCTCCCACTTGCACTAGAGAGAATAATCTAGTTACATGGTGATAAATCTAACACCCATTGAGTTCTGGTGTTGATCATGTTTTGCTCTAGGGAGAGTTTTAGTCAACGGATCTGCTACGTTGAGATCCGTATGTACTTTACAAATCTTTATATCTCCATCCTTGACATGCTCGCGGATGGAGTGAAACCGGCGCTTAATATGCTTGGAATGCTTGTGAGACCTTGGCTCTTTGGCATTGGCAATGGCACCATTGTTGTCACAATAGATCACCATTGGGCCCAACGCATTTGCCACCACTCCTAGTTCGGATATGAACTCCTTCATCCAAACTGCTTCCTGAGCCGCTTCTGAAGCAGCAACATATTCGGCCTCCGTTGTTGATCCCGCTACCACAGGTTGTTTGGAGCTCCTCCAACTAACCGCTCCGCCATTCATGAGAAATACGTATCCGGATTGAGACTTAGAGTCATCCAGATCGGTGTCAAAGCTAGCATCGACATAACACTTAGTGACGAGCTCTTCTTCACCTCCGTATACAAGAAACATATCCTTAGTTCTTCGTAAGTACTTAAGGATATTCTTGACCGCTATCCAGTGTTCTGAACCTGGATCCGATTGGTACCTACTAGTCAAACTAATAGCATGTGCCACATCCGGTCTTGTACATAGCATGGCGTACATTATAGAGCCTATGGCTGAAGCATAGGGGACTTTGTCCATTATCTCTCTTTCTTCCGCCGAAGCCGGACTTTGAGTCTTACTCAATGTCTTGCCTTGCAACATAGGTAAGAACCCCTTCTTACTTCCGTCCATTTTAAACTTCTTTAAAATCTTATCAAGGTATGTACTTTGTGATAGCCCTATTAGGCGCCTAGATCTATCTCCATAGATCTTTATGCCTAATATGTATGACGCTTCACCTAGGTCCTTCATTGAAAATTTGCTGTTTAGATAACTTTTAACACTATTTAAAAGATCTATATCATTTCCGATCAATAATATGTCATCCACATATAATATCAAAAATGCCACATTGCTCCCACTCACTTTCTTGTAAATACAAGCTTCTCCATAAGTTTGGACAAATCCAAACTCTTTGATCACCTCATCAAAGCGGAGATTCCAACTTCGTGATGCTTGCTTCAATCCATAGATGGATCGCTGAAGCTTGCACACCTTGTTAGCATCCTTAGGATCGACAAAAACCTTTGGTTGTATCATATACAACTCTTCTTCAATATTACCATTGAGAAACGCGGTTTTGACATCCATCTGCCATATCCCATAATCAAAATATGCAGCAATTGCTAACATAATCCTAACTGACTTTAGCATCGCTACGGGAGAGAATGTCTCATCGTAGTCAACTCCTTGAATTTGTCGAAACCCCTTTGCGACAAGTCGAGCTTTATAGACGGTCACATTACCATCAGCATCAGTTTTCCTTTTGAAAATCCATTTGTTCTCCACGGCCTTTCGGTCGTGAGGTAATTCCACCAAGTTCCAAACTTGATTTTCATACATGGATTCCATCTCGGATTTCATGGCTTCTAACCATTTGTTGGAATCCGGGCTCATCATCGCTTCTTCATACGTCGCAGGGTCATCATTTTCATCAACCATGAAATTCATGACAGGATTTCCGTACAGCTCGGGAGCTGCACGCATCCTGTTTAACCTGCGAGGTTCGGTAGTACTCTCTTTCGGAGTTTCATGATCATTATCAGTAGTTCCCTCTTCAACAGGTGGAGCCAACTCCAGAACAACTTCCGGCGCTGCGCTACTCGCCATACTTTGAAGAGAAGGTTCCACAACCTCTTCGAGTTCTACCTTCTGACTACTCACACCTTTCGCGAGAAACTCTTTCTCTAGAAAGGATCCATTCTTGGCAACAAAAACCTTGCCCTCGGATCTGTGATAGAAGGAATACCCAATAGTTTCTTTAGGGTATCCTATGAAGACGCATTTTTCCGCTTTGGGTTCGAGTTTATCCGGTTGAAGTTTCTTCACATAAACATCGCATCCCCAAACTTTAAGAAATGACACCTTAGGTTTGTTTCCAAACCACAATTCATACGATGTCTTTTCAACGGATTTAGATGGTGCCCGATTTAAAGTGAATGCAGCAGTTTCTAGTGCATAACCCCAAAATGACAACGGCAAGTCTGTCAGAGACATCATAGATCGAACCATATCTAATAAAGTACGATTACGACGTTCCGACACACCATTTCGCTGTGGTGTTCCGGCAGGTGTGAGTTGTGAAACAATTCCACACTCTTTCATGTGAGTGCTAAACTCGTAACTTAGATACTCACCTCCACGGTCGGACCGTAGAAATTTGATCTTTCTATTATGATGATTTTCCACTTCATTCTGAAATTCCTTGAACTTTTCAAAGGTTTCAGACTTGTGTTTCATCAAGTAGATATAACCGTATCTACTCAAATCATCCGTGAAAGTAACAAAATAACGATATCCACCTCGCGCCGACACACTCATTGGACCACATACATCAGAATGTATGATTTCCAATAAATCTGTTGCCCGTTCCATTGAACCGGAAAACGGCGTTCTAGTCATCTTTCCCATAAGGCATGGCTCACATGTATCAAATGATTCATAATCAAGTGATTCCAAAAGTCCATCCGAATGGAGCTTCTTCATGCGTTTAACGCCAATATGACCTAGACGGCAGTGCCACATATATGCGGATATATCATCATTAAGTTTAATCCTTTTAGCATCAACATTATGAATATGTGTAACATTATCATCGAGATCTAATAGAAATAAACCATTCATCATCGGTGCATGACCATAAAAGATTTCATTCATATAAATGGAACAACCATTGTTCTCGGATTTAAATGAATAACCACTTCACATCAAACACGATCCAGATACAATGTTCATGCTCAATGCAGGCACCAGATAACATTTATTCAAGTTTATAACTAATCCCGACGGCAAGTGGAGAGGCAGCGTTCCGACGGCGATCACATCAACGCTTGATCCATGGCCGACACGCATCTTGACCTCACCCCTTGCTAGCGGTCACTTGTTCCGCAGCCCCTGATTCGAGTTACAAATATTAGCAACTGAATCGGTATCAAATACCCAGGTGCTATTGCGAGCACTAGTCAAGTACACATCAATAACATGTATATCATATATACCTTTGTTTGCCTTGCCGGCCTTCTTGTCTGCCAGATACTTGGGGCAGTTGCGCTTCCAGTGGCCAGTCCCCTTACAATAGTAGCACTCGGAATCAGACTTAGGTCCAACTCGAGGTTTCTTTTCAGGCACGGCAACAGGCTTGCCTCCCTTACTTCCCTTCCGTTTTCCCTTCTTGTCTTTCTTGAAACCAGTGTTCCTATTGATCATCAACACTTGATGTTCCTTTTTGATTTCCACTTCTGCAGTTTTAAGCATTGACAGAAGCTCGGGGAGAGACTTCTTCATGCCTTGCATATTATAGTTCATCACGAAGCTCTTATAGCTAGGTGGCAGAGACTGCAGAACACGATGGATGCCTAAGTCAATGGGAATCGATATTCCCAAGGACACAAGCTTATCGGCGTAACCCGACATCTTGAGTACATGCTCACTAACGGAGCTGTGCTCTTCCATCATGCAGCTAAAGAACTTTTCTGAAGCGTTGTAGCTCTCTACAGCAGCATGTGTGTCGAAAATCATTTTCAACTCACCCATTGTATCAAATGCATTGCCATTTTCGAAACGCTTTCGAAGTTCCGGCTCTAGCCCATACAATATGCCGCAATGAACTAAGTTGTGGTCCTCCCGACGAGTCCGATAGACATTCTTCTCCTCGTCAGGGGCATCATCAAAAGGCGGGGGGCCTAACGGCGCTTCTAGCACGTATTGCTTTTGTGCAGCAGAGAGGAGAATCCTCAAATTCATGGCCCATTCGGTAAAGTTGCTACCGTTCGTTGCTAGTTTCTCTTTCTCCATGAACACATTGAAATTAAAAACAGGTGGTGCCATCTACAACAGAATTTGTAAAGTTTAGACTAAGTGTATGATAGATTGAGTTCAACTAATCTATATTACGAATGAACTCCCACTCAAAAACGACATCCCTCGTACCTTTTTGGTGATTACATGAACCAAATCCACTACACCAAGTCCGATCATCACGTGAGTCGGTATAGCTTCAAAGGCGAGCATCAAATGGGCATCATATCAACTATATGACTCATGCTTAACCTTTCGGTCCGTGTTCCGAGGCCATGTCTGTACATGCTAGGCTCGCCAAGTTAGAACCTTAGTATTCGCGTGTGTAACTGTTTTACACCCGAAATATGGTCGTGGATCCAAGAACACCCGATCATCACGTGATGTCTTGGAGCGACGAAAACATAATTGGTGCATACTAAAGGAAGAACACATTCTTATCTTGATATTTAAATGAGGGATCATCTTATTATGCTAACAAGGCGCTAAACAAGCAATATAAGATGCTATCAAACATCATATGTTTATTAGTGAAATGATATGGTTCCCGCAGATGATCTCTATCATGTGCATCGTGGTATGATCACTATCATACCTATATGTGTAAATCCAAGGTCTATGGATTTTACACGCTATGTGTGTTGTAAGAGTATCATCTCATACTTCTACTTACAACACTACCATATCATAACACTATCCCAGCAACAATCTAAACTAGACGCCTCTAATTTATCCATTGCAAGTTTTACGTGGCTTAGGGCTTTCGAGATAGAACCGTTCTTACCTACGAACATGAACCACAACGAGGATAATCAAATTGTTGACAACTCGCTTGCAAAATAGATATTGACTATAGTAGGAGAGACAGACACCCGCTAGCCACTTATGCAAACTAGTTGCATGTCAAGCGTGGAACAGGTCTCATGTGCGAGGACATGTAAAGTTTGTCCGGGCCGCTTCATCCCACTATGCCACCAATATCCAAAATTACAACAAAGGAGCAACAACATGATCATCATCGCCCACATACTCATATGTGTACTACCCGTGTAAAGTATCTACGCATAGATCCGGCTCTGATACCACTGTAGGGTTCGCAGCATAGAAAACAAAAAATTTCCTACGATGGGAACTATGTACCAAGCTCTATCTACTAGATACAAACAACGGGCGGATGTATATCCGTAGAGAATATACCCTTGAAGACCGACAAAGCTTAACGAGTTCAACTTGTGGTTGATGTAGACGATCTCTTGCCGATCTCAAGATCGAGAGGAAGTCCTAGCGCCGCAAATCAGTAGAGCATCCGTGCTCGCACACACGTTCGAGGCACCGAGCAACCTCCGCCTCCTCGCTCCAGCGATGCAGCGGAAGCACAACTCTTTCTTGCCGAATAGCCACCGGGAACATGTATCTCGCTAGTCCGAGACCATGGGGAATAAATTCTAGAGGGGGAGAGAGATCCTTCACGAGGAGGTGTGAGAGACAAGTGAGGAGGGGGGCTCCTTTTATAGGAGGAGGGGGGGCACCCAAGGGGGTGGCCGCCGGCCATGGGGGCTGCCCCCTCCCCTCCTTCATTCATGTGGGTGGACACTCCACTCACAAAATGCCCTTTAAATTTCCTCCACTCAAAAGTCCACTCAAATTCCCATTAAATTTCCACCAAATTTAATGCAAACTCTCATTAAATAAAACTCTTTTATTTTATTCAGAATTTTGTCAATTACTTTAATGACAAACATTCACAAATAACCCCTTGCTAGAATTCCATTTCACATGCGTAACCACTTTATGCAATTTCACCCGAAAACCTGTTTCGGTATCTAGTGAAATAAATTCCTGCGCTTGTTCATTCTTTCGGCATGAAACTTTTGCTCCAATTGGATGTCGGTGTCTCTTAAGTGTGTCACCCTACGGTTCGTGAATAATGCAGACATGATCGAGACCCCTCTCGGATCAATAATCAGAAGCGGGATCTGGAGACCCATACTGACTCCCACACATTCAACGATGACTTTCTTGTGATCGTCGGAACCTTTTACGCTAGTATCTTAATCCCTTTGTTTCACGATATATTACATGTCCGAGATTCGATCATCGGTATCTCCATACCTAGTTTGATCTCGTTCCCGACATGCACTCTTTTCTCGTTCCTGCGATATAACATTCTAGTGATCAAATCACTTGCTTGCAAGCTAATCAATGTGATATCACCGAGAGGGCCCAGAGTATATCTATCCGTCATCGGGATGAACAAATTCCACTCTCGATCCATGAGCCTCAACATAACACTTTATTAGTTCTGAATCCATCTTTATAATCACCCTGTTATGGTGTGATGTTTGATGTTATCAAGAAACTCTTCCGGTGTTAGTGATTGACATGATCTCATGGTCTAAGGATTAGGATCACTTCGTAAGTTGTTATAGCAATATAAACTCAATGACTTTGATCGTAATGCTATACTTTGGATGAATGTTCATCAAACCATTACACTAATGTTGTGATCCTGTTATTAACAACATCCAATGTCCATGATCAGGAAACCTTGATCATCTTGTTAATCAACGAGCTAGTTTATGAGAGAGGCATAACTAGGAACTTTCTGTTTGTTTATTAAGCACACATGTATTAACGTTTCCGTATTAATACAATTATAGCATGCAAAATAAACATCTATCATATACTTGGAATACACATAATAAACACTTTATTATTGCCTCTCAGGGCATATTCCCTTTAGTCTCCCACTTGCACTAGAGAGAATAATCTAGTTACATGGTGATAAATCTAACACCCATTGAGTTCTGGTGTTGATCATGTTTTGCTCTAGGGAGAGTTTTAGTCAACGGATCTGCTACGTTGAGATCCGTATGTACTTTACAAATCTTTATATCTCCATCCTTGACATGCTCGCGGATGGAGTGAAACCGGCGCTTAATATGCTTGGAATGCTTGTGAGACCTTGGCTCTTTGACATTGGCAATGGCACCATTGTTGTCACAATAGATCACCATTGGGTCCAACGCATTTGCCACCACTCCTAGTTCGGATACGAACTCCTTCATCCAAACAGCTTCCTGAGCCACTTCTGAAGTAGCAACATATTCGGCCTCCGTTGTTGATTCCGCTACCATAGGTTGTTTGGAGCTCCTCCAACTAACCGCTCCGCCATTCATGAGAAATACGTATCCGGATTGAGACTTAGAGTCATCCGGATCGGTGTCAAAGCTAGCGTCGACATAACACTTAGCGACGAGCTCTTCTTCACCTCCGTATACAAGAAACATATCCTTAGTTCTTCGTAAGTACTTAAGGATATTCTTGACCGCTATCCAGTGTTCCGAACCTGGATCCGATTGGTACCTACTAGTCAAACTAATAGCATGTGCCACATCCGGTCTTGTACATAGCATGGCGTACATTATAGAGCCTATGGCTGAAGCATAGGGGACTTTGTCCATTATCTCTCTTTCTTCCGCCGAAGCCGGACTTTGAGTCTTACTCAATGTCTTGCCTTGCAACATAGGTAAGAACCCCTTCTTACTTCCGTCCATTTTAAACTTCTTTAAAATCTTATCAAGGTATGTACTTTGTGATAGCCCTATTAGGCGCCTAGATCTATCTCTATAGATCTTTATGCCTAATATGTATGACGCTTCACCTAGGTCCTTCATTGAAAATTTGCTGTTTAGATAACTTTTAACACTGTTTAAAAGATCTATATCATTTCCGATCAATAATATGTCATCCACATATAATATCAGAAATGCCACATTGCTCCCACTCAATTTCTTGTAAATACAAGATTCTCCATAAGTTTGGACAAATCCAAACTCTTTGATCACCTCATCAAAGCGGAGATTCCAACTTCGTGATGCTTGCTTCAATCCATAGATGGATTGCTGAAGCTTGCACACCTTGTTAGCATCCTTAGGATCGACAAAAACCTTTGGTTGTATCATATATAACTCTTCTTCAATATTACCATTGAGAAACGCGGTTTTGACATCCATCTGCCATATCTCATAATCAAAATATGCAGCAATTGCTAACATAATCCTAACTGACTTTAGCATCGCTACGGGAGAGAATTTCTCATCGTAGTCAACTCCTTGAATTTGCCGAAACCCCTTTGCGATAAGTCGAGCTTTATAGACGGTCACATTACCATCAGCATCAGTTTTCCTTTTGAAAATCCATTTGTTCTCCACGGCCTTTCGGTCGTGAGGTAATTCCACCAAGTTCCAAACTTGATTTTCATACATGGATTCCATCTCGGATTTCATGGCTTCTAACCATTTGTTGGAATCCGGGCTCATCATCGCTTCTTCATACGTCGCAGGGTCATCATTTTCATCAACCATGAAATTCATGACAGGATTTCCGTACAGCTCGGGAGCTGCACGCGTCCTGTTTGACCTGCGAGGTTCGGTAGTACTCTCTTTCGGAGTTTCATGATCATTATCATTAGTTCCCTCTTCAACAGGTGGAGCCAACTCCGGAACAACTTCCGGCGCTGCGCTACTCGCCATACTTTGAAGAGAAGGTTCCACAACCTCTTCGAGTTCTACCTTCCGACTACTCACACCTTTCGCGAGAAACTCTTTCTCTAGAAAGGATCCATTCTTGGCAACAAAAACCTTGCCCTCGGATCTGTGATAGAAGGAATACCCAATAGTTTCTTTACGGTATCCTATGAAGACGCATTTTTCCGCTTTGGGTTCGAGTTTATCCGGTTGAAGTTTCTTCACATAAACATCGCATCCCCAAACTTTAAGAAATGACAGCTTAGGTTTGTTTCCAAACCACAATTCATACGGTGTCTTTTCAACGGATTTAGATGGTGCCCGATTTAAAGTGAATGCAGCAGTTTCTAGTGCATAACCCCAAAATGACAACGGCAAGTCCGTTAGAGACATCATAGATCGAACCATATCTAATAAAGCACGATTACGACGTTCCGACATACCATTTCACTGTGGTGTTCCGGCAGGTGTGAGTTGTGAAACAATTCCACACTCTTTCATGTGAGTGCTAAACTCGTAACTTAGATACTCACCTCCACGGTCGGACCGTAGAAATTTGATCTTTCTATTACGATGATTTTCCACTTCATTCTGAAATTCCTTGAACTTTTCAAAGGTTTCAGACTTGTGTTTCATCAAGTATATATAACCGTATCTACTCAAATCATCCGTGAAAGTAACAAAATAACGATATCCACCTCGCGCCGACACACTCATTGGACCACATACATCAGAATGTATGATTTCCAATAAATCTGTTGCCCGTTCCATTCAACCGGAAAACGGCATTCTAGTCATCTTGCCCATAAGGCATGGCTCACATGTATCAAATGATTCATAATCAAGTGATTCCAAAAGTCCATCCGAATGGAGCTTCTTCATGCGTTTAACGCCAATATGACCTAGACGGCAGTGCCACATATATGCGGATATATCATCATTAAGTTTAATCCTTTTAGCATCAACATTATGAATATGTGTAACATTATCATCGAGATCTAATAGAAATAAACCATTCATCATCGGTGCATGACCATAAAAGATTTCATTCATATAAATGGAACAACCATTGTTCTCGGATTTAAATGAATAACCACTTCGCATCAAACACGATCCAGATACAATGTTCATGCTCAGTGCAGGCACCAGATAACATTTATTCAAGTTTATAACTAATCCCGACGGCAAGTGGAGAGGCAGCGTTCCGACGGCGATCACATCAACGCTTGATCCATTGCCGACACGCATCTTGACCTCACCCCTTGCTAGCGGTCGCTTGTTCCGCAGCCCCTGATTCGAGTTACAAATATTAGCAACTGAACCGGTATCAAATACTCAGGTGCTACTGCGAGCACTAGTCAAGTACACATCAATAACATGTATATCATATATAACTTTGTTTGCCTTGCCGGCCTTCTTGTCTGCCAGATACTTGGGGCAGTTGCGCTTCCAGTGGCCAGTCCCCTTACAATAGTAGCACTCGGAATCAGACTTAGGTCCAACTCGAGGTTTCTTTTCAGGCGCGGCAACAGGCTTGCCGCCCTTACTTCCCTTCCGTTTTCCCTTCTTGTATTTCTTGAAACCAGTGTTCCTATTGATCATCAACACTTGATGTTCCTTTTTGATCTCCACTTCTGCAGTTTTAAGCATTGACAGAAGCTCGGGGAGAGACTTCTTCATGCCTTGCATATTATAGTTCATCACGAAGCTCTTATAGCTAGGTGGCAGAGACTGCAGAAACACGATGGATGCCTAAGTCAATGGGAATCGATATTCCCAAGGACACAAGCTTATCGGCGTAACCCGACATCTTGAGTACATGCTCACTAACGGAGATGTGCTCTTCCATCATGCAGCTAAAGAACTTTTCTGAAGCGTTGTAGCTCTCTACAGCAGCATGTGTGTCGAAAATCATTTTCAACTCACCCATTGTATCAAATGCATTGCCGTTTTCGAAACGCTTTCGAAGTTCCGGCTCTAGCCCATACAATATGCCGCAATGAACTAAGTTGTGGTCCTCCTGACGAGTCTGATAAACATTCTTCTCCTCGTCAGGGGCATCATCAAAAGGTGGGGGGCCTAACGGCGCTTCTAGCACGTATTGCTTTTGTGCAGCAGAGAGGAGAATCCTCAAATTCATGGCCCATTCGGTAAAGTTGCTACCGTTCGTTGCTAGTTTCTCTTTCTCCATGAACACATTGAAATTAAAAACAGGTGGTGCCATCTACAACAGAATTTGTAAAGTTTAGACTAAGTGTATGATAGATTGAGTTCAACTAATCTATATTACGAATGAACTCCCACTCAAAAACGACATCCCTCGTGCCTTTTTGGTGATTACATGAACCAAATCCACTACACCAAGTCCGATCATCACGTGAGTCGGTATAGCTTCAAAGGCGAGCATCAAATGGGCATCATATCAACTATATGACTCATGCTTAACCTTTCGGTCTGTGTTCCGAGTCCATGTCTGTACATGCTAGGCTCGCCAAGTTAGAACCTTAGTATTCGCGTGTGTAACTGTTTTACACCCGAAATATGGTCGTGGATCCAAGAACACCCAATCATCACGTGATGTCTTGGAGCGACGAAAACATAATCGGTGCATACTAAAGGAAGAACACATTCTTATCTTGATATTTAAATGAGGGATCCTCTTATTATGCTAACAAAGCGCTAAACAAGCAATATAAGATGCTATCAAACATCATATGTTTATTAGTGAAATGATATGGTTCCCGCAGATGATCTCTATCATGTGCATCGTGGTATGATCACTATCATACCTATATGTGTAAATCCAAGGTCTATGGATTTTACAAGCTATGTGTGTTGTAAGAGTATCATCTCATACTTCTACTTACAACACTACCATATCATAACACTATCCCAGCAACAATCTAAACTAGACGCCTCTAATTTATCCATTGCAAGTTTTACGTGGCTTAGGGATTTCGAGATAGAACCGTTCTTACCGATGAACATGAACCACAACGAGGATAATCAAATTATTGACAACTTGCTTGCAAAATAGATATTGACTATAGTAGGAGAGACAGACACCCTCTAGCTACTTATGCAAACTAGTTGCATGTCAAGCGTGGAACAGGTCTCATGTGCGAGGACATGTAAAGTTTGTCCGGGCCGCTTCATCCCACTATGCCACCAATATCCAAAATTACAACAAAGGAGCAACAACATGATCATCATCGCCCACATACTCATATGTGTACTACCCGTGTAAAGTATCTACGCATAGATCCGGCTCTGATACCACTGTAGGGTTCGCAGCATAGAAAACAAAAAATTTCCTACGATGGGAACTATGTACCAAGATCTATCTACTAGATACAAACAACGGGCGGATGTATATCTGTAGATAACATACCCTTGAAGACCGACAAAGCTTAATGAGTTCAACTCGTGGTTGATGTAGACGATCTCTTGTCGATCTCAAGATCGAGAGGAAGTCCTAGCACCGCAAATCAGCAGCGCATCCGTGCTCGCACACACGTTCGAGGAACCGAGCAACCTCCGCCTCCTCGCTCCAGCGATGCAGCGGAAGCACAACTCTTTCTTGCCGAATAGCCACTGGGAACATGTATCTCGCTAGTCCGAGACCATGGGGAATAAATTCTAGAGGGGGAGAGAGATCCTTCACGAGGAGGTGTGAGAGACAAGTGAGGAGGGGGGCTCCTTTTATTGGAGGAGGGGGGGCACCCAAGGGGGTGGCCGCCGGCCATGGGGGCTGCCCCCTCCCCTCCTTCATTCATGTGGGTGGACACTCCACTCACAAAATGCCCTTTAAATTTCCTCCACTCAAAAGTCCACTCAAATTCCCATTAAATTTCCACCAAATTTAATGCAAACTCTCATTAAATAAAACTCTTTTATTTTATTCAGAATTTTGTCAATTACTTTAATGACAAACATTCACAAATAACCCCTTGCTAGAATTCCATTTCACATGCATAACCACTTTATGCAATTTCACTCGAAAACCTGTTTCAGTATCTAGTGAAATAAATTCCTGCGCTTGTTCATTCTTTCGGCATGAAACTTTTGCTCCGATTGGATGTCGGTGTCTCTTAAGTGTGTCACCCTATGGTTCATGAATAATGCAGACATGATCGAGACCCCTCTCGGATCAATAATCAGAAGCGGAATCTGGAGACCCATACTGACTCCCACACATTCAACGATGACTTTCTTGTGATCGTCGAAACCTTTTACGCTAGTATCTTAATCCCTTTGTTTCACGATATATTACATGTCCGAGATTCGGTCATCGGTATCTCCATACCTAGTTTTATCTCGTTACCGACATTAACTCTTTTCTCGTTCCTGTGATATAACATTCTAGTGATCAAATCACTTGCTTGCAAGCTAATCAATGTGAAATCACCGAGAGGGCCCAGAGTATATCTATCCGTCATCGGGATGAACAAATTCCACTCTCGATCCATGAGCCTCAACATAACACTTTATTAGTTCTGAATCCTTCTTTATAATCACCCTGTTACGGTGTGACGTTTGATGTTATCAAGAAACTCTTCCGGTGTTAGTGATTGACATGATCTCTTGGTCTAAGGATTAGGATCACTTCGTAAGTTGTTATAGCAATATAAACTCAATGACTTTGATCGTAATGCTATACTTCGGATGAATGTTCATCACACCATTACACTAATGTTGTGATCCCGTTATTAACAACATCCAATGTCCATGATCAGGAAACCTTGATCATCTTGTTAATCAACGAGCTAGTTTATGAGAGAGGCATAACTAGGAACTTTCTGTTTGTTTATTAAACACACATGTATTAACGTTTCCGTATTAACACAATTATAGCATGCAAAATAAACATCTATCATATACTTGGAATACACATAATAAACACTTTATTATTGCCTCTCAGGGCATATTCCCTTCATTTTGCACTCGCGAATGAATAACCATCCCTCATTAAACATGAAGGTGATAAAATGTTTCGACCCATATGTAAGACCCTCCGGATCGGCCCTATGCAAGTCTTAGCGATTCCCGCCAACCCGCATAGAAACGATTCAAAGGTGCCCACCAGGCACTTTCGTGCGGGTGGAAAACGAAGTAATACCATTACACAATAGTCCATGATGGAACCCACAGAACAGATATATACAACAATGACTCAAAGAGTCAAAAATACAGATATACAATACAAAGATCCAAATCATCTTTAAAACGATACAGCGTCCGAGTATGAACAACATGCAAATTGAGCTAAGAGCCCTGAAGAATAACCAATGGCGTCCATAACCCTTCCCAGGCCAAGCCGGAAGGGTAACCCTGCTAACAACGTCGATCTCAAAACCTGCTTAAACAAAAGGGGTGCCGACAAAGGGCAAAGGAAAAAGAGAGCAATCAGTACTGAGGCCAGTACACGACGAGACTAGAATTCGGCGGTCCTCGCCTATATAGGTATGGTGGACTGAAGCGACAGCGCAGCATGCACGGAACAACCTATAGAGACTCAATACAACTGGCGGCTATCAGAGAGGGATAAGGAAGCCCTATTCGGATCCAACCTGATGCTATCACCAAACATACCCATCCTGGTGTTTCCCCCTTGAAACCAATCGAGGAAGTCAACCAAGGAACTCACACAGTTGGCAATTTTATCATTCTATTAAAGTTGCAGCAATTACTAGTTAGATATAAAGAGCAAGATTCATCCTGATATAATAAGAAGTGGGCACTTTTAGTTAACCATTCCGTTGTAGTTGCGATACTTACTAGTCAGATACAATTGTAACAGGTGACAACCCAAAACCAGCAGTTGTTGGCACTTTTATTTAGCCATTCCATTATAGTGAAGCTGATTACTAGTCATTATAAAGTCAAATTTATAGCACTACTTTAGTTATAGTTGTCTATAAAGTCATTAGTGTGCTCCAAGTCGTCCATAACCGCGGACACGACTTTCAAAAAGTTTTACCCTGCAGGGGGGCACAAATAGCAACACACGCACGATCAACCTCGGGAAAAACCAAATAAAAACCCAACGAGGCATCACGACATAACATTCGCAATATTCATATTTGATTTCAGGGGGCCACCCCACTAAGCAAGCCGCGACGAAGTTGGCCGGCTCCGAGAGGGACCCAGAGGTTTGTGTCAATGGTTGTAAACAACTGGGAACCCGAAAGTGTGACTGGGCTTGTTGATACCACGGAAACATTCCATATTTGTTCCTAAATAGTACAGGCGCTCCACGCGCAATCGTAAATAAAGCAGTAAAGCATGGCATAAGTACAGGATAGTAATAAAGCCCCAAACTACTTTGTGGCCCCAAGGAATTAAATATGACTCAAGCTAGGGTTAGGGGGATTCATGGTCCCACATGCGGATAGTGCGAATATTCAAAGAATAGGTATCAAGTACTCGGGGTCCTACGGGACACAAGTGGACGGTTAAAAACCAAATAACATCTATTGCCCACCTATGCCTCTGCATTATTTTCCTACTTCAAATTTAGTTATTAAACGGTAATTAAAGCCATGATCATCAACAACATTAAACATGCGGCATTACTCCAACAATTGTGGTACTTGACGATAGGCAACAACACTTGATCAAGTGACTACGACACGCAAGTCCAACTATCTACCAAACAACAGGTAATAGGATGTGTCCAAGGCAATATAAGGCTGCAAGGAATATCACGTGTACGAAAACTAGAGTAGCGCAACACAGATAGCAATAGATCAACATGAGGAAATAAAGACTATAAAGTAAAATAGGTAGAAAGGGGGAGAATGGTCGCCTGAAAACATTGCCGAAGATTTATCCGAAGATCGGGGTCAAAGCTCACAACATCTCATCGTCCTATCCGAGAAGAAGCAAAACACTAAAAAGGAACAAGCGATGCAACAATTACAACTAATGCAGAAGAATCAGCATGATCATGATATGATGCATGACATGGAGCGTTAATGATGCAAACTATGTTGAAAAGGTATTAGGGACATCGCATATTGATGATATAACATTCGTGAGGCATTATCAATAAGAAACAATTAGTTCCCAATTTTATTTATCATGTTTTCCTTGCATAAACAATACTGATTTTAAAACTTCCTTAATGCATGATGTAAATGATAACATGGATATCATGATTGGAGAGGTCTCGTCGCGCTGATCGATTTGGATATATCATTTGCCGAATTCGGAGTTACAGATTTAAAGTTATTCAATATTTAAGAAATGGCATTTATTAGCACTTAAATTATTTCGAAATTTTAAAATACTCAAATGATTTTGTAAATACCATAATCAGATTCCTCATGTTTTTCTGATTCAAAAACATATATTATTTAATATATTTGAATTTATGAATGTCAATTTATATTATAGTAAAAATTATTTAAATGGGGTCAAAGTCAAAGGTTTGACTCGATAGAGGCAACTCTGGGCAAAACTGAATTTGCATTTGCATTCATATTGAAAAACTAAACATATGTCATGCTAAATTTTTATTCAAATTTTTATTTATTTAAAATATTGCTAACATAGTTTGTATTTAGACAGAATATAAACATATTGAATTTGAATTCAGAAATAGGTTTTCTGGACTTTTGTTACTCGCAGGAGTCTAACCATAGAGAGTGACAGGTGGGCCGCGGTGCTGACTTGGCCTAGAGGATTGGGTGGGGTAGGACCGTGGGTTGATATGATAAAAACCAAGGGGCCAAAATAGAAAATCTTCTAGGAGGGTTTGACACGGGACCGACGAAACTGAATGTTTGACAGCTGAAAACCGGAATTTTTTGCAAACTTTTGAAGAAGATATGGAGGGCTGCGGTACACCAAATCAGGCGCGGTTTGGATCGTTGGAGAGATAGAACATCAGGGTTCAACGAGAAGTCAAAATAAATTTCTAGGATGGACTGTGGCGAACCGAGCTTCCGGGGAACAAAGGAGATAACGCGGTCCCAAAATTGTTGACAAGTTTTAGATTTATCAGAAGATTATCTGATCTTCTAAAGACGTTTTCGAGCAGATCTGGGGATGATTTTGGACGCGGTTTGATCCTAAGCAGAGAGAAGACATCCTAGTTCGTTTCTTGCCAAGGAATACTTGTCGGTGGGGATGCAGGTTCGCTGCAAAATACGCGGTTACAGAGGTGGTGTAGTGTACGCGTGCTGTCGTGCGCGACTGCTGCTACTGCTGCGCGGTGGCGAGCGGCGGTGCAGAGCGGGCTGGCGACACAGATGAAGGCGAGGTCAGGGAGAGGAGGTGGGAGCTCACCGGGGCGAGTGGCGAAGATGGTGGTTTCTGGCCGGAGGTGCGACAGGGGCGACGGCGAGCGGCGGGACGCCGGGTGCGCGGCAACGGTGTCGTCAACGTTCTAGTGCTCCTCTTCCGGGTCCAGGAACTCGAGCCAGTTCAGCGGCTCTGGAGCAACTCCGCGGCACGTCGGCGAGGCTGAGGACGGCGATGGCGAGCGACGACGTGCGCCGGGATGAGGCCGGGCATCCGGCTTCGTTTTCCTTCTCCGTCGAAGCAGGGGACGGGGATGTGATCCAGATGGGGAGGATGGGGAGAGAAGTGGATGGGGACGGCACTGGGCACGGCGCCAGCTTTATGTCGAGGCAGAAAAGAAGGTGCGAGGGCATGGGAACGGCGGTGTCTCGCACGTGCCCGCGACGAAGACCAACAGGAGCAGCCGGCGCGACCTCTACAGGTCTTGATCGAACCGGCTGGAGATGGTTCGGTGCTGGGTCTAGGTTTGCTGTAGCTGGCTTGGGCGATGGCATGCACCAGGAAGTTTTGGTTGGGCTAGGTGCATGCGGTCAGGTTCTATAGAAGGGATCAGGTGTAGCTTAGATGCTCTAGGTTGAATTTTTGGCTAGCTTGCAAAGTAGGCACCAGTGGGTGTGGGTTGATGGGTCAGGTTCCTTAGGTATATTAGGGTGTAGGCGGTGTAGATAAATTGGGATTTAAGTAGACAGGATTCTTTCTTTATACTTGTTTGGTTTTGAATTTATTCTCAAAATATGGTTTGAATTATCAAGCCATGCAAAAATATCCAAAAAGAACCAAAACTAGAAAAATAGGTAGATGGCATGTTAGATAGGTTTCTTCTAGTTGGTTTTATTTTTTTCATTGTTTGTTTTTAAATCTCAAAACCATGTTTAAAGTTAAAAAGAACCAAAGGAAAGGTTAGAGAAAATCTCGTGCATGAGCCATGCATATGGAGCTTGTCCACTATGCAAGCCTCCATGCTAGATGGGAGCCATTCAAGGATTCTTGAGGGAAACTACTATACTCCTCTTAGATTATTTTAAATGATGGGCACATTAGAATATTAATGCCATAACTAGTGTGTATGAACCACTATGGTTTCATATGACCTTATTAACTCAAATGTGCCCGCATTCTTGAATAAAGCCAAGGAAGAAAATAAGATGGATTCTACAAATACATGACATTCAAAAAGGTAGCCATGTAGCTCCCATATCAAATATTGTGAAGACAATATGAGACCTCATATGGAAGCATGTAGAGATAGAAGTGGACCCATCATAATACATATGATCTAGACTTAAAGTAAGAAAAGCAATTGCTCGTACATAGTTTGGATGGTGGGATCATGAGGTGGTGACAAAAAGGGTGGTGGAGTCAAGAAAAGATATGCCCCCAACTCAACTTGGGCATCAAGCAACATATCAAGACCAACTACAATATATCAAGAGGCAAATACAAGTAATACAATATAAATGCATATGAGATAAGAAACAAATGAAAAGGGGTTTTCTATGATGCTCAAATGCAAGGTGGCATGGTGACATGAGCATGATATAATGATGATGCAATGAATGACATGTAGGAAATAGCAATATATAGACTAGGAAAGTAGCATTACAATTGTTAGACAATTGATGCTACACCATATTAGGAATGTAATAACAATTATTCAACTCCATAATAAATCATGACGGAAGGTGAAGTTGCATGACCCCGACGAACAATGCAGCAACCCTTGCTTTATTTCCGACGCGAAAATCCACTTCGCCTTTCTGCACTTCTCTAGTCCTTATTAGCCCCTGCATCGAATTTCAAATATGAGCAACCGTTCCGGTATCAAATACCCAAGAGTTAACATAGGAATAAGCGAGAAGAATGTCCACAACATTTACAACAAGCGTACCTAAGTGGGAAGTACTCTTACTTCCACTCTTCTTCAAAGAAGCCTGGTACTTGCTGCAGTTTCTCTTCCAGTGGCCATGTTCATGACAAAAGAAGCACTTAGTGTCATCTGCAGGTCCAGCCTTTTGCTTGGGTGCAGACTTAGGGATCGTATCCTTAGCCTTGACCTTCTTCTTCCAAGAAGTACCCTTTTTCTTGAAGCTAGGCTTGTTCTGCACAGCCATCACATGGCTATGCCCTGCACACTTCTTCATGTCACTTTCTACTGTTTTAAGCATCCCACATAATTCATTAAGGCCCTTCTCCCCCCCATGCATATGGTAGATCGAAATGAACTGCCCATAGCTGGATGGAAGAGACGCCAAAATGAAGTCAGTGGCCAACTCTTGGCCTAGTGGAAAACCAAGCTTTTGCAAAGTCTGACTATAACCAACCATTTTGGTCACATGGGGGCCTATAGCTTCTCCCTCTGCTAGCTTGCATTCGACAAAGGACTTGGCAACATTGTACCTCTCAGTCCTTGCCTGATCTTGGAACATGTCCTTAAGCGCGACGATCATATCATACGCTTCCTGATCCTCAAACTTCTTTTGGAGTTCAGGTTCCATGCATGCAAGCATAAGACAGCTAACCTCAAGAGAATCATCACATGCTCTCTTGTAGGCATTCTTGAGGGCAGCAGATACATTATCAGCAGGTTCATCGGGATTGCGGTATCTAGAACTGTTTCCTTTTTCTCAGACCTGAGAACAATTCTCAGGTTACGGACCCAGTCCGAATAGTTTGTTCCATTTAGTTTATCTTTGTCAAGAATCGAACGCAAAGAGTAAGGTGATGTAGTGTTCGGTGCCATTGATCTACAACAGAAAACATGCAAAATACTAATCCATGTAACCATGAAAGAGTAAAACATATTAAACAATTTAATAGCATATACTTCCACTTAAATCAATATCCCTCTATTGATACTAAGTGATTCAAGATCCACAATTAACAAGTCGACTAGTAAGCTTTAGCATCACTGCTAAAAGACAAGGTAAATCGGTAAGCAACACTTGCTAATCATATCACATATGACTCTTGTTGTTGGGTGACATCTCTATGTCAAAAATAGGCGCCCAACCTTTATGCCCCAAGGTCCTTAACTGTTAAGATGACCTTGTCAAGCTCACCAACCCTTATGCGTGTAGGTATCCGATACAAACCCATCCAGCCAAGGAAAATTGCGGCACCCTAATTTCATAGGCCCACCAACGATTGTACAGGACATAGGATGGTGCAAGGTTTGGTTGGGAGGGCATGGTTTAACTTAAACTTTGTGAGGGATTGTTCTACTTCTATCATCTAAGCATGCATAGTAGTAAAACGCATAAGAATAGCATTCACATATGATGTGACACAGTATGGCCCATTTTCTCATGGTGATCTCCATCGCCATAGAACCTGTCCACCATGATGATCTCCATCTTCATGTTCAATGTGAGCCATCTTCCAAGTGATGAGTCCTCCAAGAACTAATACAAGCTATTACTCCTAACATCTAGTAATCAAAATTACATAGTATTAAGATCATCACAAGTTGGCATGCAGGCCATTACAATAAATGACAACACATATGGCTCCAGCCGTGTTGCCCTACTCACGACACGCAGGTCATGCAAAATTTCATACATGCATCACATACATATATGGGCCATACTGATCACATACATCCTGCAAAAACAAGTTATGCATAGAATCGCATTCTACCGGATCATGTGACATCGCAGAACCTAGTTACCTTAACGAGATACAAAAGGGGCTACGATTAAGGGGGGTCTAGGGGGTCTCCCCCTGCGGGTTTCTAAGGAGCAGCGCCCCTCACGGTATCTTCACAATTTTCTTTAAGGATTTTGATCGGCAAATCAAATTTACCATAAACCGACTCCTGTCCCAATTCAATCAAACTCCTTTGATCACGGTACATCGATTTTAGATATAGGTTCCGATTCGATCAATCATATTGATCTTCACGTGATTCAACAGGATTTATGTGTCACTGTCTACCCCGATGGCGGAAACCGACCGGTAGGGGTAATTCGTTCGACAACCTAAGAATCACGATCACAGAAAGCAAGATCATAGATCAATCCTGAACCACCGCCATATAAACGATCACATCATTCATATCAATATGCATATCACCATATGCAAACATACCGAACCTATAACAAAGAAGCATTGGCTCTGATACCACTGAAGGGATACGGGTAGGCTAAACTAGCGCAACTCAAAAATTTCTACCGCGTAAACCATGAATACTATTGTCATAGATCACGGGATTACCACTAGACGCGCAGTTGCGGAATTGATGAAGTGCGTCGAGGAAGTGCAGACGTTCCACGTCTCCTCCTTGTCCTTGTCCCACGAGAAGCTCCCCTTGCGTGGCTCGTCCAAGTGCCACAGATGCAGCACCTCCGAGATATCCACATGTGCGGGGTGGAAGCATCAGACGCCGGACTGCTAGGTCCGCGCGTGCAACACAGGCGTGAGGTGTGGCGGCTGGGTGGAATGGTCTAACCCTGGTCAGCTCGCCCCACCCTCTCTTATATAGGCGTCCCTAGTGGGCTTCTACATTAGCAGCCCATTAGTAGCCTAAGCCTGGTCTATTTTGGATCCAATCCTCATTAGGCTTCCAGCCTCTTAAGTGTGTGACCCTATAGGTTCATATACGTATAGACATGACACGAATACACTTATTCTGCCAATAGTTGGTAGTGGCCTCTAGCAAGACGTGCCAACTTCTAAACGCATACAAAGATCATATCGGACGAACCATCACAAGGTTTAGTACATGTCTTTCCCTTTGGCTCACGATATTTGGTCTAGCTCCAAGCTAACCTCTCTTTCTTGATACCGTAACTCGGAATCCCTTTACTAGGTTAACTCTTAACCTTATGTAGCATGGCCATGCATTTCTGAATCCGATCACTCGAGGGGCCAAGAGATATCTCTCTCAAGTAGAGAGGGGCAAATCCCATCTTGATTGACCATGCCTTGCAGCATGTTTCAGGACAAACCCGAAAGCTACCTTTATAACTACCCAGTTACGGAGTAGCGTCTGATAGCCTCAAAGTAGGTCGATCCACATCCCAAGTACATGCGACAATCTTAGGTCTAAGGACAAAACGTACACGATGTGTAGAGAGATCTACAAGTCTAATTGCCAGTCTCATGTTGGGTCAGTCCAACGCCATGTTCATAACATGTGTCCACATCATTGGTTTGACATCTCCATGTCTATGACTTGCGAAACATAGTCATCAACCAATCGATGTGCTAGTCTAATATTCACGTGTGTCCTCACATGAACTCCGACTAGGGACAACTATTAAATAACCATACAAGTAAAGAGTTTCACAAACAATTCACATAATTGCCAATTAATACAAGTTGCCTGATATGAATATTCAAGGAACATTACAGTGACTCATGGATACATATGAAATATAATCATCTCTATGATTGCCTCTAGGACATATTTCCTTCAGCTCAGAGGCTGGGCGGCGAGTCGAAGGGGCGTATGATGGAACATAAGTTCTACGCATACCCTAGGGAGGTTTATATAGGGTCACCTCGCTAGGGTTTATAGATCTACAACCGAGTTGGATAAGAACTCAGAGGGTTTTGACCTAATCCGACTGGGCCTAGATACGCTTATGGGCCTCCATCTTCCAGTCGCCTGGCTTCCTCTTGGGTCATGATCCATTCGCCGTCCTGCAGGCCCACTCGCTGGAAGTATGAGCCAGTAGGAAACATCCTGCTGGGTATACCCCACTCAGCATATCCCCATCACCGAACGCCCAAGATCTGCTTCCTCGATAGTCCAAGATCTACTTAGCCGCAACCGCAGCACCCTCGGTGACCTACACGTCGCCCGCACGGTACCGACAATGCTTAGACTCCTCTCCGACCGAGGTAACCTAATCTCCAACCCCTTTTTGTTCTCTCAGCAATATGGCAGGTTAAAGCCTGTTGTAGTGAACTTCATTTTTGTAATTGTTCTAGTACATACAAGTCATTGGGCATGTATGTTCTTTGTGCTACATACTAGGTCACTGGACATGTTTATTTGCATTCGCAACTCTACAAATTTCAAGTAATGCACATGTTTGAAATTTTGTCATGCACATGTTCCTAGATACTCCCTACAATAGTAATTTCCTGCTATTGTGTAGTTTTTCAAAATATAAAGTCAGTGAAAAATATTAATGTGGATTCCCTGCTCCACAGTTACTGAATCTATCTGGTTCGTCCTGAGCTAAGTTCCTGCTATTATTTACTCCCTGGCATCGTTCTTCTATCATGTAGTACCTGTTTAAACTCATCGTACTAGTTCGATAATAATTTCGTTGTTGCTATCTGGATCTTTAAAATGTGCAACATTGACTGTTAGTTTTTTCTTTGCATAGAGCTCAAAATGGAACACACTACTAGGAAAAGTGCTATAGGTAATCCACACATATGTGGCTCACGTGGTTGAAGTGCCCGACGGGTAAAACAGGCGTGGCTTACCTGTGGGCAGTGCCCTACTAGTAACTAGAACAACCGTGGCGCACATGGTGATAGTGCGCCACATATATGTGTGGTCCAGGGCCCTGCTGGCCGCATGCCACATACCCGTAGCGCACATGGGGTATGTGCGCTACGTTTGTTAGGGTTAGCCGTGGCGCACATGAGGCCCGTGCGCTACGCCTAAGTTAAGGCTCCTATGCTCTGTAAATGGGCAAACATATCTGTGGCGCACTCCTGGCATGTGCGCCACGGTTGTGATTAGTTCCTGTGGCGCACTAGGGCCATGTGCGCCACGGATGTGTCGACCATTTTTTGGCAGCTCCACTTTGCACATGTGACTATCTACTACCACACCCACACTTCACTTTCCCCTCCTTCTTCCTCCTTAGATCTAGTCGGGATCCTCCTCCTTCCCACCTCAATTTCTCCACTCATTCACCATTGTTAGCATATAGAACTTACCTTGGATGTTACATACATAATAGAGGAAGCTCTCCTTCCGGAAACACCACCCTGTCGATCGATCTCGCGCGCACCTCTCCTTTCCATCTTCTCGATCGGTCTCTCATCTCGGCATGTTTTCCATGTAAGGATGTGTTCATGTGTATATGGATGATATGCTCATATGTATGTAGAGGATCGATGCTCATGTGTGTATGGAGAGGATTGATGCTCATGTGTGTGTATATGGAGAGGATCGATGCTCATGTGTGTATGGAGAGGATGATGCGTTCATGTGTATGGATTGGTCTCTCTCTTGTGTTATTGTGTGAATGAGTTGCCATTTATTTTGCCAAAATGTTGATTCATTTCCATTTTGGCAAGACTTTGGAATTTCGCAAAGGTCCTTATTTTAGGATAGGTCATGCCAAAATTTTCTATCAACCATTGCATGCATGCATTGATTATGTGGTTCTAATAAACTTCTAATTGTACCATGTACACCACGCAGGCAACCATGGTCCGCATAATGAGTGAAGGCATTGTGGCTAGATTTTTTAAATGCGTGACGGCCGACATGATATCAAATAACAAGACGGAGATAAGATGTTTGTGTACAAGATGCAAACTCAACTACTTGATCGACCCAGATTCCGAGCATATGCAGGCGCACCTGCTCCGCCATGGTTTCATGGATGGATACACTCGTTAGATAAGCGATGACAAAGACGATGGATATGGTGAAGGTGGGCAACACGACGATGATCATCACGGCGAGAACGGGCGAGATGATGAAGAGTCTCCTAGAGATGGTGAAGGTGCGGAAGAAGACCGCGATGATGATGATCTAGATGCCGGAGGAGCAGACGACGATGAACAATGTCAGACCGGGTGCGTCACCCTTATGTGCAAGAGTTGCTTCTCAAGCAGACGAGTAACACCAGGGATGCCGCTAGAGAGAAAGCCAAGATTGCGCAATTTGAGAAAGACGCGGTTACTCCATTGTATGAAGGATGCAGGCCCGATGATACCCGGTTGAATGTAATGCTCAAGGCTATGGAGATGAAGGCAAAACACAAATTGACTGACGCAAGCTTCGATGATATGATGGCATTTTGGCACGATCGTCTCCCGGAGGGGAACACGTGTCCAACTAGTATCGAGGATGCCAAGAAAATCGTCTGTCCTCTCGATCTACCTCACGTTAGATACCACATATGCATCAACTATTGCATCATTTATCGGGGCGAGGACGCGGAGAAAACCACATGTCTGGTGTGCGACGTGAGTCGATACAAGAAAGGGAAGAAAGCACATCGAAAAGTGGTATGGTACTTTCCTATCATTCCTCGCCTGCAGCACTATTTCGTGGACCCTAAGGAAGCGAAGATCATGCGATGGCATGAGGAAAGGAAGAAGCCAGGAGATGACGATGACCTCGAAAAGGATGAGCTGTTGACGCACCCTTCAGATGCTAGGCAGTAGAAAGCATTGGACCTCGAAATCCTAGAATTTAGTGGAGATTCGAGGAACATTAGGCTTGGTGCGAGCACCGATGGAATCAATCCGTTTGGTAGCCAAAGCAGCACGCACAGCAATTGGCCCGTGTTTGTATGGATGTACAACCTCCCTCCATGGTTGTGCATGAACAAGAAGTACATACAAATGAGTATGCTAATTCAAGGTCCAAAACAACCTGGTACCAACATCTGTATCTCGGGCTGTTGAAAGAGGAGCTAGCCACATTATGGGAATCTAGAGCCAATACTTACGACGCTGTCGCACAAGATTATTTCACTATGAGAGCTGTGTTGGTAACTACGGGGCAGGTTATCCAAGGATTCTCCGCATGCGTTAGGTGCATGGATAACACAAGCTATCTCCAACTAGAGAAAGATCCAGGGTCTTGGAAAACCGTGTTCATGGCACACCGGAGGTGGCTCGGAAAGAATGATCCATGGAGAAAACATGGAGATCTGTTCAATGGAAAATTCGAGACCCGAGGAATCGCAGAGCGGAGGAGCAACGAAGAAGTGGAAGAACTGGAAAGATTGTCCTAAGCCTGGAAAGAAGCGAAAGAGGCAGCAAGACAAGCCGCTGCTGAAGGTATGGAAAAAAGGTCTGTTTTCTAGGAGTTAGCATACTGGAAGTTTCTTCGCACGCCTCATAGCCTTGACATCAAGCATATCACAAAAAACATGTGCGAGAGTCTGGTCGCCACCATAATCAACATGCCAGATAGGATGAAAGATGGTCCGAGAGCAAGGCACGACCTGATATTCATGGGCATCTAGAAGGAGCTTCACGAAGGACGCACTACTCCGGATGATCGGGAAGATGATGATGATTATGAGTCGGAATCGACACAAGGTCGTCGGAAGGGTAAAAAGGTCAAGAAGAATGAATATTACTGCCCTCCTTCTTGCTGCACTCTAAGCCAGGATGAGATCAAATAGTTTTTCAAGTGCCTTCTAGGAGTCAAATTTCCTTACGGCTACGCGGGCAAGATAAGCAAAGAGCACAACTCAGATTTCACGCGTTGGTTTAGGCAGACGCTCCTTGATAATCCCCGCGATCGCATTCTTCTGACACGAAAAAGATCATATTCACCTTGTTGAAGGGACCCATGCAAAACCTGGTGACCTATCAGGCGTATGATATCAACGGCTACACATTCTACGCGGATGAAAAGGACAATAAGTGTGATTATCAGAACTCAGGCGTAACGTCGGAATTCTACAACGATGACAATGTGAAGGAAAGAATATAAGGAAGGATCAAGGAGATATGGGAGCTCGACTACTATGGAAAAAAGGTGCTGATGTTCCGTGTCAGATGGGCAAAGAGCGTCGAAAGAGAAGACTGGTATTTCACAACCATGGTTATACCCGAAGCAGCCAAATCCATGGCCGCCGGTGCGAACGTGGCCGTGAAAAATGAACCATGGGTACTGGCTAGCAAAGTGGACCAATGTTTTTTCATTACCGACCCGACAAAGCCTAGCCGTGTTTTCGTGAGGAGAGGAAAAAGAAACATCATCGGAATGGATGGAATCGCCAACGAGCAAGACTTCAACCAGTACGGTGATCCAAAGATTGAAGATAATGACGACTACGATAAAGCAACATACATCACAAGAAGAAAAACGATAACCCTACCCAAAAAAGGTAGACCGTTCGAAATAAGAAACATTAAAGTGCCGGGGCTAAATTACTCAACCGCGACGAAGAAGGGAAAAAAGATTGTAAAACGCTAGCTCAAAAAATATTGTAAAACGCGTGGTCAAAAAATATTGTAATATTCATGGAAAAATTATTATTTAATTTAGTTATACTTTGAATCATATTATTTGTACCACTTTTATGACATATATTATCACTTTTGGGCATTTTTGGAAAAATTTAAAAGTACTTCTAAAATAAAAACAAAACTTTTATGGCATACATTACCACTTTGGGCATATTTTGGAACATTAAAGTATTTTCAAAATAAAAACAAAAATGATGGGCACCAGGATTCGAACCTGGGTGCTCACAAGTTGAGATAGAATAGTGGGCGCAACCAGTGGGATAGGCTAGTTTTAGTGACAACAAAAGGGATGGCCGCCCTCTTATCTGACTGATCAATGCAGTTAGGCGTAGCACACCCTTAGATAGTGCCCTACGGGCGCTACGGTTACCTGTAGCGCACTAGCTAAGGGTGCGCTACGCCTAAGAGCACTAACCATTAGTAACATATACAAGAAGCTAGTTATAAATACACCTAAATTCAAACATCTGCAAACCATTAGTAACATATACACCTAAGTAGGCACATTTTATAGGAGCAAGGTCAACAGCGTGAAACAGAAATGTTTATAGATTAGCTTCACTAGTTTTGGTTTTTGTTTAGGCTGCAGTAGGTTAGCTTGTATATTTTGTAGGTTTTATTTGTTCAATACTTAATACTGCTGACCAAAACGGCATGCCTAGATTCTAAAAATATGAATGTGAGCTACAAACCAGATTGTTCTGCTTTCTTAGTCCATGAGCCCTTCTATGCCAATGTTAACAAAGTACATTTGAAATAATTTCATAAGCTAGACAATTAAGGAAACTCTGGGAATTCAGATTGTTAACAAAGTATTGGCTCCATATAATTTGGAGCTTAATCTGGAGCGAATACTCAGTGGGGAAATAATTTTATAAGATAGATAATTAGTCCATATAATTTGGAGGTTGTATACTCTTAATGATTTTCAAATTGTTATGACAAATGACAGACAACATAGGGCCATTAGGAAAACTCTGTTTTCTATGTTTTCATGATTTGTTGTCCTAGTGGCATATGCTTTCATTGCCAAAACTCTGTTTTCATTGAACATTATTGTTTTGACATAGTGTACTGATTTGTCTCTCTTTTTCTCTGGGGACAGATTTTTAAGAATGTATAGCTTTCTGTTTTCCATATATATTCTGGTAATATGCTGTGCTGGCTATGCTCCCTCATATCCTTGCAAATATGAAGCAATTTAATGTTCTGTGTTGGCTATGCTGGTTGTGCTGGCTATGCATGTGCTTGTATTAAGCATTTTATTATGTCGTGTATGCAGGTTCTTGTATGAAATGTGTCCTGATTTTTGCCAGAATGTTGATTAACTCCCGTTTGGCAGAAATCGGACACTCCTAGTTTATGAAAATTAGCAAAGGTCATACCGGATTTTTCCGTGAACTTTATTACTAACCAATTATTTTCTTTTTATTAGTGCAAACATGTGTGACAATGACGAGGCTGGTTGTTCTAAGCGCATCAGCGCTGAAGGAGAAGTCAGACCTCGGAATACACAATTGACATTCTGGGAGGCAGCCCAGCGGCTAGAAGACGATGAAGAATACCATCCTTTAGAGAGCGAGGACGATGAGATGGAAGACGCGGAGGAAGAAGCCAAAGGAACGACGGATGATGAAACCACTGATGGCAGAAAGGGCACAAGGAGTGGTAGCAATCCTCCTAAGCTAAAGGAACGGCACCCGAACACGGTCAGCACCGTCAGAGAGGAAATTACCGAAGTGAGCCCAATGGGGGTTCCTTTAGCGCCTGACCTTGTCGTCAGAGGGTATGGTGGGCAAGTTGCGGCGATCACCCGGACCACCATCTCGATCAACACCGAGAATCTCCGGCATAAAGATAATGGCCACTTGCGCACACTCTTATTTGAGAAGCTGCACGCAAGATACAAGTTCCCCACTGAGTATCGGAACACAAATTATCATGGAAATGAAGTAAACAAATCCGCCCTCACAAAGATGAGCACCGCCCTGGCCAGCTGGAGAACCCGGATAAAGAAGAAGATCTATAAAGAAGGCAAAAGTCTCGAGGTGATCCAGAAGATTGACCCGCAGATCACCAAAGATCAGTACCGAGAATTCAAGGAGAGGTGCAAATCAGAAAGAGCCCAGGCCTAGAGTAATCAGGGTAAAGGTGCTGCAGGCGATGAATATAGGTCACCACCATCTCAAATCTGGTGGATACAGAACCACGGAGGGCAAATGGGATAAGGAGGACGAAGAGTATAGAGCTAATGGGATAGCTAACCCCTTTGTGAAATTCAAAAAGGGGCAGCTTCGAAACTTTATTAGGGCCCGTTACCATCTGGACCCAAAAACCAAACAAATTACCAAGGATCCTGCGGTGAAGGAATTCGAGGAAATTGTGTTAAGTAATTTAATTACCACGGATCAACTCGATTGCATTCTAATCGATGAAGTCGAATTTCTAAACGGTTCACCGTTACTTCTTCTGCAGGAGGAGGAAATTCCTAGTCATGGATCCCAGGGTTCCTCATCCCAGGGGTCGACGGAGGCCACCCGGTGGGATAACCCTTTTAACAGGGCAAGGAACCGGGCCAAGAAAATCACGCTGGTTATGAGGAAGCCATCATCAGCTGGCCTTCTGGCCGGCCTCGGGGGTAAGAATTGGGGGGATAATTTTGGTCCACCGCCTAAGACGCATGTGGCGCCATCGGGAAGGAGCGAGGAGGAAAACCACGAGGTTCAAGAACTTAAGGAACAAGTGGCGCAGATCCCGCAGATCGTCCAAGACAACCTGGCAATCACCCTCACGTCCATCCTGCCTACTTTGGTGGAGTCAATAGCGAACTAGAGTGCGGGTGGTTGATAAGGGCCGTGCCCGATTCCAAGCATGGTCAGTAGCCACTCGAACAACACAGCGCCGACGAATTAGGCGAATTATGTGTTCGTGATTCCGCCCGCTAGCACCGCGGCGCTAGAAGTGTTGGTGATTCCCCCTGCCATCACCGCGGCGCCGGACATGTTGGTGACTCCCCCTGCCATCGTCGCGGCGGCACCGGAGCTCCAAGCACCCGGTAGAGAGAATACACCGGCGGCTGGCACCGCGCCATCAAGCAGCCCCTCCATCTCTTGCACGCCCATCGTTGTATGCGGTGCATTGACATTAGCCGATCTCGACGCCATCACGGTAAACAAATTGCTTTACGTCCTTTCATGCTATCTATTACTATTATGGCATCTCTCTAACGATGTTCATGTTTTCCGCAGACGGATGTTCCTTGCACTCTCTCATGCTACGTGAACAACAAGCTGAGGGATGTTGCCAAGGGTACCATTGTTCAACCCTTGAAGTGCACGTTCCACTCAAGGCTGATGCCAGATAGCATGCACAGGGTTAAAATTAGTCAGGTGCTAAGGGGTTGCGACGACCTACAACCTCCCATTCAACCCCCAGGAGCGGATGAAGAAGAGCCAGCTATCCTTAGAAGTTGCTTCGGCTTATCCTTCCAATGGCCAAAGAGAATGATTCGTTTGGGGACGGCGGGGGCCATCACACCACAGACAATAGCACCGCTTGTTGTGACAGCGACAAGCGGTGGCAAGGCCCCCTTACTGCCCTCGTCATCACCTCCACGCGGTGTGTCGAATGATCATGTTGATGATATGCACATGGCGCAGGATCCGGCCGAGGATGACGAAGACTTTGATGATCAGTTCTTCAACACTTAGTTTTGCAACGAAGACCCAGCTGGTGACCCCACAGAGAAACCCACTATCACCAAGCGTCTATTTGGTTCTCAGGAGATGCCTCCAGCTTGCGCCTTCACCGAGCCAGCTGATACAACCAACCGACCCTTTATTTTAAGCCCCGACAAACTACATAGGGCGCCGGTGGTCAGATTGCGGTGCCTGCCCGCTCTCCAAAAGGAAAAAAGGCCAGGAAAAGAAAATTTAGCAGCTCGAGCCAGCCGGTGGCGTCAACTGCGAATCCGATCAGTTTTCGGGATGGGCCACCAAGACCAGAGGGTATTATGTGGAGGATTCACGTGGCGGGTGAGCCCATGCTACCTAAGAATTTGCGGAGGCTCACCAGTTCGGAATTGAAGAGTGTGCATGACGGTGTGCTGACGGTAGAGAGACACCTTCTGGTGGAGAAAGATCCCTCACACCCGGTATTCGTGGTTAAGTTGCCACCAGGATTGGGATTGAACGACAATGCCCCCGCAGATCTGTTCTTCCTGCGGTTTGACAACATCTTCAGTATGTTCCACCTGTGCCCGCTGCACTATACCATGGTCCGCATGTTTTCTCTCAGCCTGGCCATGCAGATCATTAGAGAGAACACCCCGGGCATCGCGGTAGTGGACCCCTACTACATGCGTGATGGCTTCTTGGAAAGCACCGTTGAATGACGATTTGTGGCCTCGTACCTAAAAGGAATCTTCATGACGAAAAAGACAAAGGAATACATTCTCGTGCCTTACTTTCCCGAGTAAGTCATTATTCACTCGCCACCATCGATTGTCTTTATTAGATTATCATCATTCTTTTTCCAACACATTCCATTTGAATTTTTTTGCGTAGAGATGAACACTGCACACTCATCTCCTTATCGCCGAAGCATTCGCACGCCACGTATTTGGACTCAGGGAGTCTAGAAAAGAAGAAAAACTACGACAAGATCAAGGAAGTTTTGGATGATGCTCTCACTGTCTATGCCTCGAGGGAAGGCACCACCTTCGTGCGTAAGAAGGTCTTATTCGGCAGGCACTTCTTGAACCACATAATGGAGTGCCCCTGTGTGAAGCAACCAAAAGGCAGTGAGAAGGAATCCTACTATGCACTCCATCACACGAGGGCGTTCCTACTAGACCAGCAGAATTCTTTGCTGCCAAATCATCTCAAACAATGGGCCGAAGCCAAGGCCAAGATCACTGATTCAGATGTTAGACAAGAGATGTATCACATCCAGCAGCAGTTTGGGGCAATCATATTTCGTGCTGTCATGACTTCGGTGGTGGGGGGGGGTCTTCTACGAAGGAAATCTCCCGAATAACCGTGACATAGAAGATCTCCTAGAGATACAGGGTGACTATAGGAAGTTCATGATGAGACAAGGCGTCCTCCCGTTCCCTGAGACTTGCTAGATGACTTGATGTTGGCCTAGTTGTAGTTCCAAACTATAGATGACCTTTGTGTGTGGACAAGTACATGCTACTACTTAGCTTATTAGGTTTATGAATCATCGCTTACTTCTTTTGCTTATTATTATATATGAATTAATGCTTGGTTTTTTTGCTTACTCTTTGGTCCTTTGCTTACTTTTGGTCCTTCTTTTTTCCTTACTTTAGTCTTTTTTCAAGAATGCCGATGATTGAAATGTCGTGGCACACTATATATGTGAATGTGCTATGACAGGATAGTGAGCCTTGTGATATGCACAAGTCCAGGTGTTCTGCATCCTACTTGGCTAACTGTTCCGTCGTAGCATATTCATGTGTCCAACGACCTATGTATATATATATATTAGGCATTATTTTTTAGTTTCTTTGGTCTTTTTCGAGAATAATGCCGATGATTGAAATGTCGTGGCACACTATATATGTGAATGTGCTGTGATGGGATTGTAAGCCTTGTGTTATGCACAAGTCCAGATGTTGTGCATCCTACTTGGCTTACAGTTCCGTCATAGCATATTCCTGTGTCCAATGACCTAGTTATATATGAGGCATTCTTTTTGAGTTACTTTGGTCTTTTTCAAGAATGCCGATGATTGAAATGTCGTGGCACACTATATATGTGAATGTGCTGCGATGGGATTGTTCGCCTTGTGCTATGCACAAATCTAGGTGTTATGCATCCTACTTGGCGGACAGTTCCATCGTAGCATATTCTTGTGTCCAACAACCTAGTTATATATGAGGCATGCTTTTTGAGTTAATTTGGTCTTTTTGAGTTGGTAGTACTTTCTATAAGTGTATCTTCGTATGCGACTTTAATTATACATATTTTTTCAATCACCGGTTAATTATTATTGCCAACTTGTAGATGACATGGTACGTCGTGTACAAGGGACGGTTTTCTAGAGTCTACGATGATTGGGAAGACTTCCGAAGACAGGTGCACCGTTTCAGCGGCAATAGCTACAAAGGGTACAACCCTATAGCGGAGGCGGAAGCTAGATACACGCGCTATCTAGCGGGAGTTAGGACGAGGAACTGGATGAAGACCTACACCTTCGTCACGGTGATGCTTATCTTCTTTGGTTGTTTATCCCGCGCTTGTTTCTAGCTAGTTTAGATGTCTAGGCGAGCTTGTGAGCTCTAACTTGTTCGAGACACATGTATTCGCATATCACCAACTACTTTGTAACTTGATCGAAATAATGTAACATATACTATTTATTCATGTATGGGACTTATCTATATGTATTTGTTTCAATCTTGTTTTGCAAATTGTGTATTCATATATATAATTGTATATCTTATATCTACGTGTGTATATCTTCCTTAAATATTGTATATAATCTGTATAGAATATCATCTGGATCGAAAAAAAAACAAAAAAATTGCCTGTGGCGCACATGATCTAAAGCGCACGTGAAGAACATCAGTGGCACACTGTCATGTGCGCCAGATAGTGGAAGCACACTATCGTTTCTAGCCGTGGCGCACTGGCAGGTGCACTACAGATGTGTCCCGGTAACCGTAGTGCACCAGGAAGTGTGTTATGGCTATGTTTTAGCCGTAGCGAAGGGATGGTGGCGCACCACTAGTGTGCCACGGATGTGCTTTTCAGGTGCGCCACGAATAGCCCTTTTCCTAGTAGTGACACTAAACATGTTGGTTTGCATAGCCTCTTCTACAGGTTCACAAGCGCGATGTAATTGTTTCCTTATCTGGTGCTGGTTCATCCTAAGCAACGATTAAACTGTCCACTACTGTGTAGTTCATTCGTGGTTTGCGTTCCTGCTCTACAAGTTCCATACTAATATAATTTCTATCTCGCTCATTCTTAGCTACTCCTATGAAAGTAAATACATGCCCATTGTGTATCTCACCAAAAATTCTGAGTCGCCCAATATCTCTTGCATTCCAAGATATACTACTGCTTTCATATATATATTTTTTAAACGACCTGGATTGTTTATATTTACTGAAATTATAGGAAACACTCTGTCCGATTACACAATTCATTTGTAGGCACACTTGTGTAATGCTTGCTTGTCCTGTTCTACAGGTTTACAAGCAATGCCATTATATTGCATGTCTAATGGTTTGTCCTAAGCAGGGACATAGCTATCATCTATTATATATATCATTTATTCGTAGTTTGCATTCTTCCTCAATAAGGTCTCTTATGATGGATTTATAATTTCTATTTGGTTCCTAGCTATGACAGTAACTGAATGACCATTGTGTAGCTCACCGTAAATTCTGGGTCACCCAACGTCTCTTGCATTCCAGGATAAACGACTTCTTCCATATATTTTTTTTGAAATAACTTGGCCAGTTTATATTTGCTGAAATTCTAAGAAACACTTTGATTAACTACTCATTTCATTGTATGCACAATTGTCTAATGCTTGCATGTCCTCTTATACAGGTTCCCAAGAGACGCAATTATATTTCTAATATGGTGCTGGTTCATCCTAAGCAACAATATAACTATCCTCTACTGTAATTAATTCATGGTTTGTGTTCCTGCTCTGTAAGTTCTCGCATGATACCTAATAGCTGTTGAGATTCTACACATTTTTTATGGTTTCTATCAATGGTGTTCGTTTGGATTTGATGGTTTTCTAGATTTACCTAACGATAATACTTCGGTAGCGAAGAAAACTTGGTTTTTAATGTGTGTTTTAGGTTCTGAACATCACTAGAGGGATTTAACAGCAAAAACGCAATATTCAGGCAAAACAAGCAAGTCCCTCTTTGGAAGCAGTCGAGGGTAATTTACTGCAAGCTTAACAACCAACTATACGGGCCGCCGCCATATTTTGCCGCCGTATAGTTGCCATATCCTTCGTCTTATTAAAAGGGACAACTTTCGTGAAGAGGCCAAGGTCGAAAACAGAACACATGAGCCGCCATACCATCCAGAAGGGAGAAAAAATGGATCTGGAGAAGAAGGGGAAGACGTTCTTCATCTCGCTCCACGATCTCCTATCTCCTAGCCACCACTTGTGCTTGAGAGAGAGAGAGAGATCTCCACCTTGCAAGATTAGGGTTTGAGATTGTTCTTCCCGTCTTCAATTGTGTTGGATTTATTTCTATTTCTTATTGTGGATCTCCACGGTATTATCAAGAAGAACTCCTTTTATTTAATTATATCGATGATGCTTTCTTCTCTCATGTGTGAGTAAGTTCCCTTGGGCGTGGGGGATGTTGGGGATTGGTGAGATGTGATGTGCCTATATATTTTCCATCAAGTTTGTGGTTAACTCTAATTACTATATTACGTGTGCTTGACTATCTGTGGGATGCTTAATGCATGTTGTCCAATTAGGGGCCCAGACAACATGATGCTTTATTCTACATAGATAGAATCTTGTTTCCTAGCAGAACAGCGACCCCCGAGTGACATGGGGATATCAATGGGAAACTAGTTTGACTTGAGGATAACGAGGAACCATCGAGCTTATTGCATTAGTCCGATCTAAGGAGCTTAATTGTTAAGAACCCTGAAGGATCTTAATCGTCTAGTGAAAGACCATGGTTGTGATAAACAGGATAGTAGGATTATTGAAGTTGGGATGAAATCTACCAAGAGGAGTTCTGGCTAATTATGGGTTTCTCGCCTACACACATACTTATAAAATTATAATTGATACACTTATCACTCATTCACCCGGCACATTCACTATCACCATGAACTGAAACTCCCCGCACCTACTTTGTCATCTGTAGAAAACAACAAACAAATCGTTCTTTACTTTTATGTTTTTTTATTTCTGAATTTTATATATTTTTATTTAAGTAGTTTGGTTTAAATACAAATTCTATTCTCATTCTCAACACTTGCAGTCAATTCACTCGAAGACCTGTGACAACTTCGGCTGCGATAGAGACTTCACCAATAAACACTTACCTTTGGGCTCCCTGTTGGATCGATATCTAAACTTCGAAACTATCGACAAACGACATGTGCACTTGCAGTCATCAAGCTATTTTATGGCGGCGTTGTCGGGGAGATAAGCGCTAAGTGTTTTGTCTCTTGACATTTAAGGTGTTACTATTACAAGATGGTCTCCTTAGGCGACAAAGGGTCTACACGCTCTGGTAGGGCTTGTCTATCAGATTATTTTGAACGCGTGCCTACTCAGAGGCACGAGGAAATCATTGAAAAACTTTTGAGATTGAATAAAGTTGAAGTTAACAACCTAAGTGACTTCATGGGAAAAATGTCCATTCATAGGACAACACCCAAGAAACCTGAGAAGACTCTTAGAGAATATAGTGCTCCAAACTCTGCATTTCTTAAACAACCAATAGAATTTCCTAATCCTGGAGTTAGAGAATATCGATTTGACGGTGAAATTATTAAAATTTTGCAGGAAAAAGCTTTCAGTGGAAGGGAAGATGAAGACCCAGGAAGGCATGTTAGAGAGTTCGACGATGTGATAACATCTCTTGGACCAAAAGGTTTGCCAAGAGAATTCTCTCGTCTGAAATTATTTCGTTGGTCTCTCAAAGGTAAAGCTCTAGACTAGTTATATTCTCTCCCTCGCCATCATATTAAATGTTGGGAAAGCTGCATTGTCAAATTCATGAATAGGTTTAATCCTTTTGCAAAGGTAACAAAACCTAGAAGAGGTGCATCTAGTTATGATTGAAACCCAATGTGAACAAATAGCATGTAGTTATCAAATTTTTCTTCATGATGATATAAATATTCCTATTTCTACTAATGTTGTTACAAGAAGAGGTGCAGTTTTTAAAGGACCATTAGGACCACCGGAATACGAAGCTGAAAAAGATCTAAAGGAAAAAAGGCTTACTTAAAGAAGGTCAGGAAGATGATACATTGTTGGATCCTCAAGATGAAACTTCTCAAGACACACAAGATCAAACCTTGGAGGAGAAGAACAATGCACAGGATGACAGTTATAATTCTGATGCAGAAACTATTGATCTAGAGGAAGAAAAATACACAAGCAAAAAAGATGAATTTGTTGCAATAGAGAAAAAGAAAAATGATAAGAAACAGCAAAAGAAAGCAACTAAAGAGCCTAATCCTCCACAAAAGGTAAAATACAAAGGTAAGAAACTCCCATTTCCATATCGCAAAAAGAATGCACCAGATCCAGAAATCTATGATTTGTTCGCAAAGGCACTTAAGCTCTTCGTCTAGAAATTCCATTTACGAATGCAATAAAAGTGCCTGCCTATTCTAAATTTCTCTATGACATTCTTAGTAGAAAGAAAGAAATAACTGAAACCGTTGCCATGGTGACTAGTTACCCTACTAATGGGAGACTATTGCCTAAGTCAGGAGATCCCGGTATACCAACTGTTTCATGTTCAATAGGTAAAACTAATATTCATAATGCTTTATGTGATTTAGGTGTAGGAGTTAGTGTAATGCCATACTCTCTCTATAAAAGGATACGATTGGGGGAATACTCCCCCACCTCTATCACTTTACAGATGGCTGATAAATCCACTAAACAACCTGTTGGTAAGATTGAGGATGTTCTACTTAGAATAGATGAGCATGTTATTCCCACTGACTTTATTATTCTTGAAATGTCGGAAGATGAAAGATTGTCTATAATACTTGGAAGACCTTTTCTTAGCACTACAGGAGAATCAATTGATTGTGCTGCAGAGAAAATAATCTTCAATGTTTATGATGCTGAGATAATCTGGTATTTTCCAAAGAAACTAGAAGTAGGAGAAAGGTATGTTCCACCGGCAAAACAAGTTCATGTGGTAAGTTCCTTTAATAAAGGGCAACCAAAGGTAAGAATTCGAGAACAGAAAAGGGGTTGAAATATTCAACTACTCTCAATAAAATGCATAATGGGAGTCAACCCATCATATCAATAAAATAAATTAAAATTAGATAATAAAGTTGTTCATCGCATTCCTACAACTTTTTCATAGACATTTTTGCGGAAGCGCCCCCATAAAGATGTAGCTACCAAAAAGTAGCAGAAATACTGACTGAACAAGCATAGATTTAGAGTAGAAAATAAAGTTTGAGTTTTATCTATATTAACTAGCTCAATATTATTTTCCAAATAAAAAAATGCATCTCTACAAATCTGGGTGAAAAAGCATGCTACAGAAGGTCTAACGACCAACTATATGGCTGGAATAAAAATTCCCGCCGTATAGTTGCGGCCATATAGTTATTGAAAAAATTCTCAAAAGTTGGGGTCTGGATACAGAAAGGTTGACGACCAACTATATGACAGGACCATCTGGTCCGGCCATATAGTTGTGACCGTATAGTTGTGATCTGGCGAAGGGAAACCCTAACCCTCGCCGCCACCACAACTATACGACGGGAGCTACCCGTCCCGGCCGTATAGTTCCCGCCGTATAGTTTGGCCCGACCACTTAAATTGGTCGGGGCAAGGCAAGATTCTTCCTCCCCTCATTATTTCTCTCAACCTCTCTCTCAAAACTCTCAAAACCTCTCAAGATCTCTCAATTCTTCACATATTTCGTTCGTTTGAGCGGGGGAATCGATAGATCGGTATGTTTCTCTCCCTATCCATTTTTATTTTTAGAATTCCATGGTTGAAATATTATCATTGAATTAGTGGCTGAACTCAAGCTTGATTAATTTTCTCTTTTGATTTCTCATGTTAGGATTGAATTCGTCCATGCAGAATCGTTCATATATTATGTAGAAACTATATGCCTAAGGTTTTATGTTGAATTTTCTCAGTGTATCAAGATGAACAAGCTTAGTGGTATTTTTCGCAAGATCAAGAGCCAACGTGGTGAGGGCTCGGGGATCCGCGCTGAGCTCGACAACAAGTATGCCATGGTTTTGGCAAGGAAGGTGCTACCCACATGATGGGTCGATAACGGCTTCCTAAACTCAGTAGATTTGAAGGGGGACTTCGACTACCTATGTGCAAATGCAGGGCTCGCCGGCTTTGCCAACACCAACCACTACACCTATGAAGGGCTCACCCATGAGTTTCTCGCCTCCTTCTACGACGACTATAGGGAGAAAGGTAATGCATGCATGATAAATTTCACTGTTAACCAAGGGCCATATCAAATTACCTATCAACAATTCTGCAATGCTTATGGATTCCCTCAAGAAGGGGATCCAACTGTTACAAACCTGTATAGCGTCTCGAGTGCAAATACTTGGGAGGTTATTTCTGTTAATGGTGGTAGGGACTTCTACCAAAATAATATGTCCACCATTCAAAACCCAACTATCCATTACTTTGCCATGTTTCTTGCTAACACTTTGTTAGGAAGAGGAGATACTGGCTCGATGGCCAATGCAGACATGGCCATGATCACCAAGGCACTCTTACCTAATGCTGCGTAGAGTCTCTCTCCTGCAGCTCTATTCCTCCAGCATCTCCGCCACCAGAGCAACAAAACGAAAGGTGATATTCGTATCGGTGGAATGGTAACCCACCTAATCCAAGCCCTTGAAATTGCAATTCCTATTGCACAACCTGTTGATGGCTCCATACATATGGATGTCAGATATGTAACTGCTTGTGCCTTCTTCGGTGTTTAGCGAGTTAACAGGAGGCTCCAAGCCTATCAATTTGGTTATCTTAATGATGTGTAGGATGGTCAGGTGCCACTTCGTTGACCGCATGCCTTCGAGGTTCAGGGAAGGTACAACTGGATCCTCACCAAGGATCAAGTGACCGGAATCATGGCGGAGGTCTATACTGACTCCGATGAAGAGGAAGAAGGAGGGCGGCAGAATGAGCAGGAGCAACAGGAGCAGGAGTAAAACCCTGCTTGGGAGGGACAATAGCAGAAGCAGTAGCAGGAGGAGGAGCCTTGGGACCAATGGCCCAATCAGCCACAGCAGCAACAGGGGTTCAACAATGTCCCCTATCAGGATTTTCTGTAGCTCAACCAGTGCGTTGGGGATATCGATCATACCCTTCATGGAGTTAGTGAAGATGTGAGTGCTTTAACTCACACCTTTGGTAACTTCATGACCTAATTCCCTGACTACTACCAGCAGCACCACTAGCTGCCGCCAAACAACGACAACAACTAAGTGTGGCAATAGCCTAAGCTTGGGGGAGGTTTTGAAAACCTCCAAACTTGCATTCATATTTTTATTTCTTCTGTTGATTTGTTTTCTTTAGAAAAGCATGTTTACTTTCAGTTTTCATTATTAAAACCCAAAACACAAAAAGTTAGTGTAACATTCAATTGCAATTTGTTTTCTCGGAGATTGGTCAATTTCAGGTGACTTGGCAATATGGAAATATAGAGAGGATTCTACTCAAGTACGAGAACAAAGAAAGCAAGAGGAGTTATCACATTCCTTTCATCTCCTTTCTTGCAATTTGAAATTGATCCTATAATTATTTACTCGGTTGCACTCTCCCCACCTAGCTTGTTATCCTATAAATTGTATTCCCTTGCTAATGTCCACTTTTAGCTTTGAAACACTGAGCAATGAACTTGGTTAAAATATTTCCGATATTTTTACAACAAGAAAAAGCATCCAAGAGATGACTTGAGTCCATGTTTAGGCCAAAATATTTGATTTTAGAAACTACTCAACCCCATTGAGCTTAATGTAAATGGACTCGATAGCACCCTTGAATTAAATTGTCTGATAAAATGGATACTTCGAAGTAGTAGAGATTATGCCACTGCTTTTTCTAATAATTACAGTAGGATATTGCTTTATGCGTGTCACTACAAATACTGTCGTACTCCATGGGGAACTATTAATACCACTGGCCAACAAACGATCTAAATATGGGAAACCACTTGATTTCGGTTATGAGTTATGTAAACGTCTATAGATGCAAAGCTACAACGTGTGAACAATTTAGTCTCCTCGTGGTTTTACGTTCCAAAGTGATGTTGCAGTACTCCTCTGACCCACTATTTCTCAACAGCTATCCATTGGCATGATCACGAGTGTGCAACACAGCCCCAATTAACATGTTAAAAGCAGTGGCATGATATCTCTATGAAATAGTTGATGTTTTTGAAAAAAAAGGAAAGGAAAAAGGTTCTTTGAGAGTCTTGAAATTTTGACGTGGGAGTAGATGAGTTATTCTTAAATTAAATGTTCTTGGTGCAAACTTGAGTACTCTTAATTGATTAAAGTAACAAGAGCAAAAAGTTTTCATCTCTCAATAAGAGAGAAGACAAAAAGATTTGTTTCACTTTCCTAGCTAAACTTTTGACGCTCGTGCATATAATTTATTTGCTAGCAAGATATGCGTGGTTAGGAAGTGAACTCAGTGTAATCTTGTGAATATTTGTATGATCATGTTTAAGATTGCAGGAAATATGAAGAAAACAATCTGACACCAATTCAAGCTTGTAAGTTATTTTATTTCATTTTCGAATCTCCGCTATGCTTTCTTATTTCCTTGTCACTCGAGGACGAGCAACATCTAAGCTTGGGGGAGTTGATAGTTGTGAGATTATACACATTTTTATGGTTTCTATCAATGGTTTTCGTTTGGATTTGATGGTTTTCTAGCTTTACCTAACGCTAATACTTTGGTAGTGAATAAAACTTGGTTTTAATGTGTGTTTTAGGTTTTGAACATCACCAGAGGGATTTAACAGTAAAAACATAATATCAGGCGAAACAAGAAAGTCCCTCTTTGGAAGCAATCGAGGGGAATTTACTTCAAGCTTAACGACCAACTATATGGGCCGCCGCCGAATAGTTGACATCTCCTTTGTTTTATTAAAAGGGAGAACTTTCGTGAAGAGGCCAAGGTCAAAAACAGAACAAACGAGCCGACATACCATCCAGAAGGGAGAAAGAAGGGATCCGGAGAAGAAGGGGAAGATGTTCTTCATCTCGCTCCACGATCTTCGATCTCCTAGCCACCACACCTTCATAGCCACCACTTGTGCTTGAGAGAGAGAGAGATCTCCACCTTGCAAGATTAGGGTTTGAGATTGTACTTCATGTCTTGAATTGTGTTGGATTTATTTCTATTTCTTATTGTGGATCTCCACGATAATATCAAGAAGAACTCCCTTTATTTAATTATATCGATGATGCTTTCTTTTCTCATGTGTGAGTAAGTTCCCTTGGGCGTGGGAGATGTAGGGGATTGGTGAGATGTGATGTGCCTATATATTTTCCATCAAGTTTGTGGTTAATTCTAATTACTATATTATGTGTGCTTGACTATCTGTGGTATGTTTAATACCTGGTCCAATTAAGGGCCCAGACAACATGATGCTTTGTTCTACATAGATAGAATCTTGTTTGCTAGCAGAACGGCGACCCCAAAGTGACACGGGGATATCAATGGGAAACTAGTTTTACTTGAGGGTAACGAGGAACCACCGAGCTTATTGCATTAGTCCAATCCAAGGATCTTAATTGCTAAGCAACCTGAAGGATCTTAATCGTCTAGTGACTGACCATGGTTATGGTAAGCGGGATAGTAGGATTATTGAAGTTGGGATGAAATCTACCAAGAGGAGTTCCGGCTAATTATGGGTTGCTCGCCTACACAAATACTTATAAGATTATAATTGTTACACTTATCACTCATTCACCCGGCATATTCACTATCACCATGAACTGAAACTCCTTGCTCCCTACTTGTCATGTGTAGAAAACAACAAACAAATCATTCTTTACTTTTATGCTTTTTATTTCTGAAGTTTACATTTATTTTTATTTAAGTACTTCTATTTAAATCCAAATTATATTCTCATTCTCAACATTTGCAGTCAATTCACTCAAAGACCTATGACAACTTCTGGTGCGACAGAGAGTTCACCAATAAACACTTACCTTCGGGCTCCCTGTGGGATCGATATCTAAACTTTGAAACTAGCTACAAATTATTTGTGCACTTACAGTCATCAATGCCATTATAATTTCTATCTCTTTCATTCTTAGCTACGAAAGTAACTACATGCCCATTGTGTAGCTCGTCGCAAATTCTTAGTCACCCAACGTCTCTTGCGTTCCAATATATACTACTGCTTCCATATATATTTGTTGAAATGACCTAGCTAGTTTATATTTGTTGAAATCCTAGGAAACACTCAATTTGATTGCCCAATTCATTTGTAGGCACACTTGTGTAATATTTTCTTGTCCTGTTCTATAGGTTCTCAAGCAATGTCATTATATTTCATATCTAATGGTTCGTCCTAAGAAGAGACATAGCTATCCTCTATATGTAGTTCATTCGTGGTTTGCATTCTTGCTCTATGAGTTCTCTTATGATGTCATTATTATTTCTGTTTGGTTACTAGATACGACAGTAACTGCATGCCCATTGTATAGCTCACTGCAAATTCTAGGTCACCTAACGTCTCTTGCATTCTAAGATAAACGACTGCTTCCATATATATTTGTTGAAATGGCCTGGATAGTTTATATTTCCTAAAATTCTAAGAAACACTTTGATTGATTGCTCATTTCATTGTAGGAACACTTTTCTAATGCTTGCTTGTCCTCTTCTATAGCTTCGCCAGAGAAACCATTATATTTTCTAATCTGGTGCTGGTTCATCCTAAAGCAACGGCATAACTATCCTCTATTGTGTAGTTCATTCGTGGTTTATGTTCCTGCTCTGCAAGTTGTGGTATGATGCCATTATAATTTCTATCTGGTTCATTATTAGGTACGATAGTAACTGTATGCCATTGTGTAGATCACCGCAAATTCTGAGTCAACCAACGTCTCTTGCTTTCCAGGATATACAACTGCTTCCGTATATATTTTTTGAAATAACCTGGCTAGTTTATAGTTGTTGAAATTATAAGAAACACTTTGCTTGACTGCTCATTTCATTGTAGGCACACTTGCCTAATGCTTGCATATCCTGTTCTACAAGTTCACAGGCGACGCCATTATATTTCGTATATGGTTCTGGTTTGTCCTAAGAAACGACCTAACTATCCTCTACTGTATAGTTCATTTGTGGTTGGCATTCATGCTCTACAAGTTCTCACATGATGCCGTTATAATTTATTTCTCGTTCATTCTTAGCTACGATAGTAACTGCATGCCATTGTCTGGTTTATTCTTCTATATATATATATATTTGTTGAAATGACCTGGCTAGTTTATATTTGCTAAAATTCTAAGCCACTCACATTGTTATATTTCTCGTTTCACGGTAGGCACACTTGTTTAATGCTTACTTGTCCTATTTGTTTGACATGATGGTAAATATTTGAACCATTGACCAGTAGTAAACTCTAGTTCATAGCTCATGTCGTATCAGTTAAATGAGTAGTTTGCATTATTTGACATATTAACTTGTTATTACTTACTTTCAGACTGCAATTATTGCTATCTCCACCAAAGTGGGGGCTGCAAGATCATGTCTCAAGTTTGTTTTCCAATGTAGATGTCACACTCAAAAGGGAGATGCAGGTGATAGATGAAAAAAGGAAATTGAGGACTGCTATCAACTCGATTGTCAACTAAAATGCCGATTTTTCTTTTCCTTGAGTTGATAATATGTAATAATTTTAAGTAGTTTGCATTTGATGTAATATCTAGACTAATTGCAAGGGCCATGTAGGAATTTAGTTGATTTTGTTCACACATTGTGGTAGGCGGTACCGTACCTCTGCTAGCCAGGTCGATTAGGGTACAGTATCGTGCTCTATATTTGCACGTCTTGTATTAGGACGACAATGAACAGTAAAAATGCTGACACGTTGTACACCTTTTATGATACCAAAATGGACTCCAGAAATGAAGAAACTTTCAAAGACCGTAGAAGTAACGGGGCCGACCCACAGGCGGGATTACTAACAATAACGGGTCATAACAGTGGCAGGCCGAAACAGTAACAGGAAGAAACCATAACATGTGGAAACAGTAATAGGCCGAAACCGTAACAGGCCGAAACAGTAACAGGCCAAAATAGTATAAGGCCGAAAAAGTAACTAGCCGAAACCATAACAAGACGAAACCATAATAGGCCTAAACAGTACAGGCAGAAACATTAACACACGAAATAGTAGGGACCAGAAAAATAACGGGCCAGAACCATAAATTGCGGAAACAGTAACGGGCCAGAATAGTAGCAGGCCAGAATAGTAACAGGCCGAATTTGCACCAGGCCAGAACAGTAATAGGACGAGGAACTTATAAGGTCAGAACAGTAACGGGCCAGAATATGGCCAGACATTTACGGGCCTAAACAGTAATGGTCCCAAAGTATATGGGCATGTTTCAAATAGTGTGTAGCTATACAGTAATGGACCAGAAAGGTTACGGTCCAAAGCGGGCTGAACAAATGCGCCCATTTCGAACAGTGCTGGGCAGAACACTAATGGGCCCGGATATTTATGGGCTGTGGAAACGGGCCAAATTCAACCAGTGTATGTGGAAACAGCAACAGGCCAGAAAGTTACGGGCCGGCCATGGCTACACCAGTGGGCCCATTTGTAACACTACATGGTGAAACAGTAATGGGCCATGATCTTGTTGGGCTTCCTTAATGGGCCTGCCCACTTAACAATTACCAGGCCTTGACTGTGTAGGGATTCATAGCATGGAAAACAAAAAAAATTATATCGCATGAACACACACAAGCCAAGATCTATCTACTAGATTGTAGCAATGAGTCGATAGAGTACTAACCCTCGAAGATCCAAAGCGGTTAATGAGATCGGATTCTCGTGGGTGATGTAGTCGTTCACTTGCCGATCTCAATATTGTGTATACGATCCTTTCGGTGCCGTGTTCTGCAATACTTCTGCAGTCGGTCACAGGTTCGGTACTCGATGAATACCTTTCTCTCCCTTGTTCCAACAGGTAGTGGAGGTTGTAGCTCTCTACACATGATTCCGACAGCACGACGGCGGGGTGTCGGAAGTAGAGGGGAGATCTCGCAGGGATTCGTCTAAGATGGAGTGGGTATGGTGGAGTAGAGAAAGGACCTCGGCATTCTAGGGTTTAGAGGGTCGAGGTCTTTAGAGGTAGCCGGCGGCTAGGGATTAGCTAGACGGCAGTTTAGAGGAGATCTAGGGCAGCCGCATCTAGAGGGGGGCAGCGACTGACCTAGGGTTTCTTGTGTGGTGCAAGTGGCCTCCCCTCTATTTATGAGAGGGAGGGGAGGTTTGGTGAAGGGGAGTCCTTCCCCAACTCCACCTCATGGGCCGGCGGCAAGGGATAGGGAGGAATCCCCTCCCTCCACTTAGAAATCAAAGTCCCACTTTGACTTTTTCAAACTGCCTTATTTTGACTTTCAAACTAGAGTATGATTTCTCTCTTCCAAGTGTCCAGCCAAATTACTTAGGACATGATGCAACCATTCCAATTTTTCATGACACATCCATGTACCCATCCCCTTCTGGATCGGTGAACCTTCTAGACCCTTCTAGAACATTCCGGTGAAAACACCGAAACCATTCCCGAACTCCAGAATCGGACTTTCCTTATATGAATCTTATTCTCCGGACCATTTAGGATCTCCTCGTGATGTCCCAGATCCCATACGAGACTCCGAATAACATTTGGTATCTTTACTCACATTCCATATCTACTAAAAAACATCGAATCCTTAAGTGTGTCTCCCTACGGTTCGTGAATTATGCAGACATGATCGAGACTCTTCTCCGATCAATAACCAATAGAGGAATGTGGAAATTCATATTTTTCCCACATATTTCTATGATTACTTCATGATCGAATGAACCATTTACATACGATACCAATTTCCCTTTGTCTCGCAATACTTTACTTATTCGAGTTTTGATCGTTGGTATCTCTGCATTCCTAGTTCAACCTTGTTACCGACAAGTCTCTTTTCTCATTCCTGTGATATGTGATCCCTTGTGAGCCAGTCACATGCTTACAAGCCAATTGGATGAAATTCCACATAGAGGGCCCAGAGTATATCTATCCATCATATGGATGGACAAATCCCACTCCTGATCCATGTGCCTCAACACATACTTTCTGAACACTCAATTCCACCTTTATAACCACCCAGATATGAAGTGGTGTTTGATGTCATCAAAGAATCCATCCGGTGATGGTGATTAACATGATCTCATGGTCGAAGGATTTAGGTTACTATTTATTTGAAAGCTTATAGCAAATGAACTATTTAAATGACTTGATCTTATGCTACGGTTATCTATAGGAGTATGTCCATCACATCATTCTCCCAATCATATGACGTTGTTGTTAATAACATCTCAATGTTCATGATCAGGAAACCATGATGATAATTAATCAACAAGCTAGTTTAACAAGAGGCTTTACTAGGGACTCTTACATGTTTACAAATCACACAAGTATTAATGTTTCCGGTTAATACAATTATAGCATGGCATGTAAACATTTATCATAAACATGAAGATATGATAATAACCACTTTATTATTGCCTCTTGGGCATATCTCCAATGGTCTCCCTGATGACCCACAAGTATAGGGGATCGCAACAGTCTTCGAGGGTAGTATTACCCAATTTATTGATTCGACCCAAGGGGAGTCAAAGAATATTTGCAAGCCTTAACAACAGAGTCGTCAATTCACCTGCACCTGGAAATAGTTCTTGCTCACAGAAGTTTATCAGTAGCAATAGTTTGTAGTAGCAACAGCAAAGCAACAGCAGCAGTGAAACAGGAGCAATAGTAATAGTAGTAGCAAACTGTGGGATATGAGTGTGGTAGGCATAGGGATGGATGGACGGGCATTGCATGGACGAGTCTAAACATGTAACTTCAAGATCTAGGGCATTGCAGATAAATAAGAATAATCATCCTAGGCATATGCTCCATATATAGTCATGCATGCTCGCAATGAGAACTTGCACAACATCTTTTGTCCTGCCAGCCCATGGCAACAGGGCCTCTAGGAAACTACTAGCAATTAAGGTTCTCCTTGTCGTGGTGGTGGCACGGCAGATGCCATGGGTAGGCTAAAGTTAGGGGCCAATGGATGCTAGTGGGATCTGGGGAGGGAAGATGTAGTGGATTCTACACACAGAAAGCTAACGCAAAGATCTGTATTTCTCCTTCCTTGAGTTACAAGTGCTCCTTGAGCTGTATACAAGGAGAAAGAGAGAACTTTACCAGCCTAACGGTACCAAGAATGAGTCGATCCCCTCCTCAGGGTCCAAGCCTGCCCTTATAAAGGAGAGCCTTGGGTTCCTTTAGGGCTGATGTGGCAAGCATATTCGAGGAATATGCTTGTCCCAATATAGTAGTTCGGCGCCCCCCTTTCCCTGTCGCTCCCCTAATGACGGCAAAGTTCCAGAGGGGCCCTCCTGTGTGCCTCGGGCTTCAGGACTGTCACCTCGTGACCTCCTTCTGTCTCTCTGTCGCTCTGCACCTTTGTCCCTAGTGCTTGGCTTCGCTCAGATTCTCCCTAGCCTGCTACTAGAGTTTGACTTTAGGCTTCTCCTTCTCCTGCAAGCTTCGTATCATTCGGCCCTGCCTCGCGTAACTTCGGCTTGTCCTTCACCTGCATCAAGATGACTTGGGCTAACCCGGCCGACTTACGCTGTATCTCGGCCGGGTAATGCCTTGCCCTCACTACAAGGGTCCTATCCTTTCCTATCTCGGCCGACCTCTACAGGATTCGGCCGACTCAGAGTGTAACTCGGAAACTAGACGGGGAACACCCTTTCATTTTTCCCTGTCTTTACCCTATCCGGGGTTACCTCCCCAACATTAGTCCCCGAAGCTGGTACGGTCCCGCCGATAACCTCGGTCGGGTCGTATCAGTTTCACGACGCTCGTTATGTATTGTTTCCGAGTTATATTGTCGTGGTGATAACACCGTATTTAGTAGTGCACGCCTCGTCCCACGTGTCATTCTCATCATTGTTTCTCTAGTTTTTTGTTCCTCTACAGCGTTTACTGACAAGCTACAGTTACTGTCGCGCCTGTCGCGCCGTTGCTGCGACGCCTCGTGCGCCGTTCTCGTTGGGGATCGTGAGCTCATTGGTCAATCGTGTGGCCTTCGGTGCGGTTCCGCCCAGCGACGTGTGGTCGTGCTGCGCACACGATTCGCGCCGCCAACTGCCACACCCACGATCCCACTACCTTGCCTGTGGCTAGGTTATAAAGAGGGGCGTGGCGCCTGGGAGTTTCTTTTTCCACTTATCACTCGCCCGCACCCTTCTTCTTCCTCGCGCTTCTGTGCTCGTTCGTGGTTCCGCCGCCGCACGCTCAACTGGTTCTGCGACGAGGAGGATTCCGCCGCGCGGCTCCGTCTGCCTCGTCGCCGCTTATTTCTTCCGGCGTCGTCGCCGGTGAGCTCTTTTCGGTCTTGCCGCCTAGGCTTTCCTCTAGATCTCTTCGTTTCCTCTTTGTTCGTGCGCTGCGGTTCAGTCGTCGTTCCGCCGCCGTTTTTGCGTAGAACTGCGACGGGGCCTCGTAGCTCTAAGTTTTCCTCCACCGCGAGTTGTTCCTCCGGCGATCTCTCCGGTGAAATCATGTCTAGTTCCTTTAGCGGTGCCCTGGTAGAGGACGATGATGCTGCCTATGGGCCTGAGCGGGGCTCGTGGCAGGGCTCCTCAGTTACCCGGCGGGAGATCGAATGGCTCATCCGAACCCGGAGGATTCCCGCCGAGGTCTCTTGTCGTTTACCAGGAAACGAGTTATCTCCGGAAATTAGTGAGGGCGAGTACGTAGTTTTTGTGTCTCATTTCTCGCGCGGCTTCGGTCTCCCTCTTAGCGATTTCGCAAGAGAGTTTCTTGACTATTTCGGCCTTCAGCCGCATCATCTTCCTGCGAACGCCATCGCTTCTCTTTCTGCATTCATCTCCGCCTCGGAGGGATACTTCAGCCTATGGCCGTCCGTGCACGTCTGGGCGAAGTTCTTCCAGATCCGTTCTAATGTAGTCCCTGACAAGTCTCTGCACCCTTCCGAGAAACTGCTTACTCAATGCGGGGCGGCGTCCATTACACCTCGGAGGAAGTCTGTATTTCCTCGCGTCACCGGGTTAGAGTCGTGCAAGAAGTGGCACAAATCCTTCTTTTACGTCAAGAACAAAGGAACAGAAGACAAGATTCGGCTCCCTGCCTTCTCCATTGGTCCGCCTTCCAAGGTGAATTGGACTTACAATCCGAGGAGGAGCCACGTCTTGGCCGAGCTTTTCGAGACTCGGCTCAAAGAACTGATCCGGGCCGGATTACGCGGCGAGGACCTGATGGCTACCTTCAACAGCAGCCGAATCTGCCCATTCCAGAAAAGGACGCACAAACTTTGCTACATGAGTGGTCCACTTGACCCCAACCGAGTCTCTACCGTCGAACTGGACAACTACCTTGTCTTCAAGCGCGTCCGAGCTATATTTAAGACGGAGATGCCTGAAGATTGGACCTGGGGGTTGAAACCGTTTACCCGCGAGCGTCCTCCTCCTGCAGTAAGTTTAACCCTCAATGCTTTGATTTTCTATTGTTTTCATAGCCTTTTTCCCTAACCTTCCTTCTTTTTCGCCTCACAGAGGTTCGCAGAGCAAAAGGACGAGGACGCCGAGGTTTTGTCGCTTCCGTGGACTGCGGATCGGAATACCCCGGACGTTGGGGAGCCAGACTCCAAAGAATTCGTCCCTAAGTCGGATCCTGCTACGGCTCGCGCTCGTGGAAAAACTTCGGTCCATGAGGAGGAAGGTGATTCGGATGAGGTCCAAGCTCTTGAGGTAGTTGCCGCAATGCCTATTTCTTATGCATTTCCGGCTTCTACTTTCCCAGCTAATCCGGCCGGTCAGGTTCATGACGCCGAGCCTATTGCATCCCGGCCCCCAGTTACCTCGGGGAAACGCGGGGCTCCTGCTAGTGCTTCAGAGGCGGCCCCCAAGAAGCGAATGAAGAAGTCTGCTCCGAACCCTCCCAGGCGCAAGACCATGCCTGGGGTCGCAGGGTAAGTTCGTTTTGCTCGTATTTCTTGTTTCCCTGTTTCTGTTTTCCATCCTGACACCCTTTTTTCTTTCTTATTTTCGCAGTGCTCCGCTTTCCGTTAAGCCTGGCGGTCCTAGCATGACTAGCCGCCCGATTCGGCAGCCGTCTCCTCCGCCCGTTGGAGATACTAGGATTCCTAGTCCTGCTCGTGATACGTCTCCTCCAGCTCCACATATGTCACCCCCTCGTCACGATGCGCCTGATATTCGTGTCTCCGAGATTTCTACTGAACCCGTTGCCCCTCCACTGAATCCGAGCATATCCACCGAGCCTCTTTCTACCTCGGTAGCTCCTACTGTAACCCCAGCCGCAGCCGTGGTCGTTAATACCCTGGCGCCCTCAGCGCCTGTGATCCCTCCTGCTTCTAAGGGCGCCGTTCCCATTGCCGAGGTATCAGCTTCTGCTGGTGCCTCCACAGTAAGAAAAACTGTTGCCACTAAAACTTCCACTTCCCAAAAAGGTCTTGCCGGCTCTTCTCAGCCGAGTATCGCCGACGTGCTGCGCAAAGGAACTGCGCCTACCAAAGCCTCTGGTACCTCGGCTGCCAGCACCCAGCTTGCTCTTCATACCAGCCCTGCGGCTGCAGTGGTTGCACAACATGTCCGAGGTAAAGTCTTAACCCGGACGGCTAGTGGGAACAGCCTCGGCTCGCTGGTGGAGTATGCTCATAACTGGAATGCTGCTGATCAGCTTGAGGGCAATCGAAATAGTCAGCCGTTTCAACTTTCCGACATCAGCAGCCGTTTGGATCAAGCTGCCAAGATCATTCTGGATAGCAACAAGATGAACGAGGTAATTGCTACTTCTCGGGGTTTAGACTGATTCTCCATATGCTATTATATATACATTAGTCCCCGAAACTTGCAAACGAGTAACTTGTTATTCGCTTGGAAGTTTTTATTGTGCTATACTTAGCTCTACTTAATTTAGGGTTTGAGCCTATATCCGAGTAAATCTATCTTAAACTTTTGCTTAAATTTTATCTAGTTGTTCTTTGAATGTCTAGCCACATAGGTCTGGGTTAAGCTTTCGCCTGACTCGAATCTACTTTTGGCTTTGAATATCCAGCCACCTAGATCTGGGTTAAGTTTTCGCTTAACTCGGATCTGTTTTGGCTTCGAATATCTAGCCACCTAGATCTGAGTTAAGTTTTCCCTTAACTCGGATCTGTTTTGGCTTCGAATATCCAGCCACCTAGATCCGAGTTAAGTTTTCGCTTAACTCGGATCTGGTTTGGCTTTGAATATCCAGCCACCTAGATCTGGGTTGAGTTTTCGCTTAACTCGGATATGGTTTGGCTTTGAATATCCAGCCACCTAGATCTGGGTTAAGTTTTTGCTTAACTCGGATCTGTTTCGGCTTTGAATATCCAGCCACCTAGATCTGGGTTAAGTTCTCGCTTAACTCGGATCTGCTTTAGCTTCGAATTGCCAGCCACCTAGATCCGGGTTAAGTTTTCGCTTAGCTCGGATCTATTTTGGCCTTGAATATCCAGCCACCTAGATCTGAGTTAAGTTTTCGCTTAACTCGGATATGCTTTAGCTTCGAATATCCAGCCACCTAGATCCGGGTTAAGTTTTCGCTTAGCTCGGATCTGTTTTGGCTTTGAATATCCAGCCACCTAGATCTGAGTTAAGTTTTCGCTTAACTCGGATCTGTTTTGGCTTTGAATATCCATTCATTGTTTGTTCTATTGCTCAGGTTGCACATGACCGGCGAACTGCTGAATTTCAAAGACTGCTTTTCTCGCACAAGAAGTTGGAAGAAAAATATGAAAAAGTTATTCCTGTGGTGAAAAAAGCAGGTATGCCGATCATTTTCCTTGTCATCTCTAATATTGCCATTGTTTTGTCTGTGGGATGCCGGCTTACTTTGTGGATTAACAGGTAACATCAATAATCTCAATATTCGTCTTGAGAAGAAAGTCAAGAGCTTGGAAGGTTAGTTTTCCATCTACCTCGTACTTTTCCCTTTCTAAGACGTGCACTAAGTTTCTTTTACTTTGTTTGGCTTTGGTAAAGCCGAGATACGAACCTTTGCATCATCTCACCAAGATTGTACGCCCATGCCTGATGTAATGCTGCATTTTTTAGAACAAGGCGCCACTCATTCGGCGCAGCTAAAAGAAAAAGATGACGAGATAGCGCCTAAGCGCCGAGGTGGAGGCCCTTAAGCTTTCTCAGAAATCCGAGCTAGAAAAGGTCGATCAGGAGTTCTCCGAGGAGAAGAACCGGCTGGCTTTGGAATTGCAAAAGAACAAAGAGCTCTTTGAGGCTGCCGAGCTGAAAACTCGAGGAATGAGCGAGGAAATTGCTCGCTTTGAGAAGAACAAGATTGACTGGGCGAAGGACCTTCAGCTGATGATGAGTTACATTCATCGTAAGCATCTTAACACAGCCGGATTATCTTTCTTCCTTCTGCTGCCCTCTGACGCCTCCCTTTTTTGCACAGGTCATTTTCCTGAAGCTAAGCCCGTGAGCTCTAAAGCGGTCCTTGCTGCTCGCGCGCGCCGAGGTCTCCCTGTTGACGTGAATTTTGAATATTCAATAGAAGATTTCTTGGTTTCTGTCGGCGCTGCCCTTGGTCCGATGAAAATCATGGGCAGGGACTTGGTGCTGGCAGCTATTCGAGCCCATCGTGCTCTCTGGCCGAATACCTCTCGGACTCCTAACATCAGCGAGATCGAATTGCTGGTGACTAGATTGAATGCCTCTGAAAAACAACTAAGTCTTTGGAGGGAATCTGCTGGGCGAGCTGGTGCTGATATGGCCCTCACCGTTATCATGTCATGGTACGAAGACATTTCTCTTGATATCCCGAGGAATTTTCGCACAGGTTCCCGTTGGGTTGAGGATCCCACCTTTGTTGCTCTTCGGCAAGCTCGCGCCTTTCAACTCGCCGAGTATGCCGACGTGCATACCTGGAATGAAGGGCCGAGTTTCCTTTCAAACCCGGACGAGGAGGTCGTAGTCGAGGATGCATCAGATGATTCAGCTGAGCAAGGGGGAGATGAAGATGACTCGGCCACTTCTGGTGACTCCAGTTCGAGCTCGGATGACAACGGCGACGCGCGATCCTCCTCCAAGGGTACCGGGCATTCCACTGCGCAAATTGATGCTCCTCCACGGCCTCAGGCTTCGGCCAAGGTTGCACCTAGGTCTGCGGAGGGCGAGGTAACATCGGCCGAAGTTCCTCCTACCTCGGAGTCTCCAGTCCCTGACCAGGTTGCCGCCTCTCCAGTGAAAAACGTTTAAGTCATTTCCTATCCCTGGTATGCCGGGCGTACGATGTCCGTTGAATACTTGTTAATTTCCTGTATGACCTGAATCTCCTTTTGCCGTACATTGCTGCGACATATAAGTTTGCAGTTATTATAACTTTGCTTAAGTGGGTTCCCATCCGAATTCTTGCTTTGGTATCCTGCATATTTTGGTGTTAGGATGTATCTTTATCTTTGTTTTCTCGTGTTTTAGTCGAGTAATCTGTGTGTGAGCTTCGAACATTATACGGGGTTGATCTGTTCTTATCCTGAGTGCCGAAGTGTGATACCCTTTCCGTATCAAAGATTGACTGCCACTTTGGAACAATACATGGCAGTCCCCGAGTGATTGCATGTTCTGCTGAAGTCTAGTGTGTAAACTAAATCTCAGGAACAATATAAGACCACCGCCGAGGCGCTGCCCAGGGCGTCAAGGTTTGGTGCTCAACATAGCTCTGGGGCGGTATATGGTAGTTTTCTAGTTGCTGCTTTGCCTGCCGAGGTTTAGTACATAACTCGAAACTTCAAATATCTATAGCAGTCCCCGAGTCACTGCTCTGGATGCCGAGGTTTAATACATAACATGAAATTGAAATAACATATGGCAGTCCTCGAGTCACTGCTCTGGATGCCGAGGTTTAATATATAACATGAAATTGAAATAACATATGGCAGTCCCCGAGTCACTGCTCTGGATGCCGAGGTTTAATACATAACATGAAATTGAAATAACATATGGCAGTCCCCGAGTCACTGCTCTGGATGCCGAGGTTTAATACATCATTGGTCCTTGACCTTGAAATACTATGCTATGAGTAAAATGGACGAAGCAGGGCTACGTTCCATGGCCGCTTTGTTTCTTCGCCAGCTTTGCCTGATTTGTCCCTTCCGGGGGATTGAGCATCGATTAAATAATAGGCATCGTTATGTAATGCCTTGCTCACGATGAATGGTCCCTCCCATGGAGGTGACAGCTTGTGCATGCCGGCCGTGCGTTGCACCAGTCTGAGGACTAAATCTCCTTCTTTGAATACCCTTGGATTCACCTTTTTGCTGTGATATCGTCGCAGGTTCTGCTGATAGATAGTTGATCGTGATAGTGCCAGTTCTCTGGCTTCTTCTAGCAGGTCTACAGTATCTTGCCGAGCTATTTCATTTACTTCCGAGGTTGTATACTGAGTAACTCTTGGTGAGTCATGTATTATGTCGGCTGGAAGCACGGCCTCTGCCCCGTACACTAGAAAGAATGGTGTGTATCCTGTTGACCTATTTGGAGTAGTTCTGAGGCTCCATAACACGGCTGGGAGTTCCTCAATCCAACATCCTGCCGACCTTTGCAGTGGTTCAACAAGTCGTGGTTTTATTCCTGACAATACTAGTCCATTAGACCTTTCCACTTGCCCATTAGACGCTGGGTGAGCCACAGAGGCAATATCTAACCTTATGTATTTTTCTCTACAGAATCTAGCAAAGGCTCCTTCTGCAAAATTTGTGCCATTATCTGTGATAATACTGTGTGGGTACCCATATCTTAAAATAATATCTTTGAGAAATTTTACTGCTGTGGGCCCATCGCACTTTTTTATTGGTTTCACTTCAATCCATTTTGTGAACTTGTCCACCATAACCAATATGTGGGTCATTCCCCCTCGGGCCGGCTTAAATGGTCCCACCATATCTAAGCCCCACACAGCAAATGGCCAAGTGATGGGTATTGTTTTTAACTCGGCCGATGGCATATGTATTTTGGTTGCGTATCTCTGGCAACCATTGCATTTTTCCACCAACTCTTTGGCTTCTTTTAACGCCGTCGGCCAATAAAATCCATGCCTAAATGCTTTGGCTACCAATGCACGAGATGAGGCATGATGTCCACACTCTCCTTGATGTATATCTAGGAGGATCTCCCGGCCTTCTGCCGAACTCACACATTTTTGCAATACGCTTGTGACACTTCTTTTATATAGCTCATTGTTTATGATCGTATAAGCTTTCGCTCTCCTTACAGTTTGTCTTGCTAATAGTTCATTGCTTGGTAATACCGCGTCTTTAAGGTAAGAGAATATGGGTTGCGCCCATAGCGGTGTGACTTTTTCTGGTGTGGTCTCACTGTCTATTTCCATGTTTTCTGCCGACATATCTACCTCGGCCTTCTCCATAATTGTGCTTACTTCTGCTGTCCTCCTCTTGGGGGATTCCGAGTTACATTGTTGGTCTACCTCCATCAGCACATTGTCTGCTGCCGAACTAGCCGGGATAAAGATAGATTCGGATTCTGGTGAAGGGATTATTGATGGTTTTCTGAGGTGTTCTAGGGCAATACCCGGTGGAATTGACTGCCGGGTTGATCCGAGCTTTGACAACGTATCTGCGGCATCATTTTCTGCCCGAGGTATGTGGCTAAATTCACATCCTTCAAAGTATCCACTGATCTTTTGCACATGAAATCTGTATAAAGCCATATTAGCATCTAATGCATCCCAATTTCCTGAGACTTGCTGTACTATTAGGTCCGAGTCCCCATAGCATAAGATTCGGCGTATGCCAATCTCTTTTGCTACTTTCAATCCATGAACCAGTGCTTCATATTCGGCTACGTTGTTGGATGCGGCAAAATGTATTTGTAGCACATATTTTAGCTGATCTCTTTTAGGCGAGGTTAACACTATTCCCGCCCCCAAACCATTTCTTAGTTTGGAACCATCGAAATGCATCGTCCAATAATTTGGATCTGGTAATGGTGGCTCGTATTGCACTTCGGCCCAGTCTACAAAGAAGTCGGCGACTACTTGAGATTTGATTGCATCTCTCCTGTCAAATTGTGGAGCGTATGGTGACAATTCGATTGCCCATTTAGCTATTCGGCCACTTGCATCTTTGTTGCTCAAGATGTCGGATATGGGCGCTTCACAGATTACTCTGATGTGATGCTCTTCGAAGTAATTTTTAAGCTTTTTTGCCGACATGTACACCCCATAAGCCATCTTCTGATAATGTGGGTAATTCTGTTTTGAAGTGGACAACACCTCACTTAAATAATATACCGGCCTCTGTACCAACTTATTATCTTCAAGTCGTTCTACTATGACTACAGCACTTACTACTCTATTGGTAGCCGCTATATAGAGTAACATAGGCTCTTTTGATAATGGAGAAGCCAAAATAGGTGTTGTGACCAACATTTTTTTCAACTCATGAAACGCGCTGTCTGCTTGTGGGGTCCAAACGAATTTATCTGATTTCTTCATCAGCTGATATAAGGGTAGCGCCTTCTCTCCCAGCCGACATACAAATCGGCTGAGCGAGGCTAGACAACCCGTGAATTTTTGCACATCATTTAAGCATCTTGGCAATTCCATTCTTTCTACTGCCTTAATCTTTGTTGGGTTGGCCTCTATACCTCGGCTGGATACAAGAAAACCGAGTAATTTTCCTGCTGGCACGCCAAACATGCACTTGTCCGGATTAAGCTTCATTCGGAACCTTCTCAAGTTCGCGAAGGTCTGCCGTATATCCTCCAATAACGTTTTTCTTTCCTTGGTTTTAATGACTACGTCATCTACATATACTTGTACATTTTTTCCTATTTGCTCGTGTAGACATTTTTGCATGCATCTCTGATATGTTGCTCCTGCATTCCGCAGGCCGAATGGCATTGTGTGATAGCAATAAGCCCCGTACGGGGTAATAAATGCAGTCTTTATTTGATCGGCCGGATTTAACGGTATCTGGTGGAAGCCAGAGTACGCGTCTACAAATGATAATAACTCACAACCAGCGGTCGAATCAATGACTTGGTCTATTCTAGGCAATGGAAAAGGATCTTTTGGACACGCCTTGTTCAGGTTCGTGTAATCGATACACATTCGCCATACAACGGCTACATTGGGATCATCTTTCTTCTTTTCTACTAGCATCGGATTCGACAACCAATCCGGGTACAGCACCTCCATGATGAACCCGGCTGCGAGGAGCCTAGCTATTTCATCCCCTATTATTTTTCTCCTGTCTTCGGCGAAGCGGCGGAGAGGTTGCTTCACCGGCCTTGCTCCTGGCCTTACATTCAAAGAGTGCTCAGCCAACTCCCTCGGAACACCTTGCAGATCCTGAGTTGACCATGCAAATATGTCCCGATTCTCACGGAGGAAGTTGATGAGCTCGCTTTCCTATTTAGCGTCCAGGCCTGCACCAATAGTAACCGTATGCTCCGGGTATTTCTCATCTATCTGAAACTTCTTCGTTTCTTTAGTCGGCTGAAAAGAGACACTGCCATGCGGGTTGGCTAGTGCCGGCATGTTCAGCTGCGCCGACTGAGCGAGGGCTGCTACCTCCTGAATTCTTCTTTTTTCTCTTGCTATAACCAATGACTCAGCCAAATTTGACCCGGCTGAAGCACACTCCATTGACTTCTTGTAATCCCCTGCAACTGTTATCACTCCTTGTGGTCCGGGTAGCTTCATTTTCAGATAACTTACATGACAGCTGCCCATGAATTTGGCCAGCGCTGGCCGTCCGAGTAAAGCGTGATAACAACTCTCTAGATCCACCACCTCAAATTCTAAGTTTTCTGCTCTGCAGTTATCTCTTGTGCCGAATAACACATCCACTCGGACCTTACCAATGGGTTCACATGAAAGCCTTGGCACTATCCCATGGAAAGTGGTCCTCGTGGACTGCAACATGTTCTGCGATATTCCAAGTTTATGCATGGTATCTTTGTACATGATGTTGATACTACTTCCATTGTCAATGAGTACCTTTGAGAATTTCACATTGATGCTTGGTCCAACAAATGTCGGATCCAACACGAGTGCATATGAACCAGGATTCGGCATTATCTTGGGATGATCCTCTATGCTCCAAGTTACTTCCTGATCAGACCAAGGCACATATCTCGGTATTGCCGGCATAACTGCATTTACTTCCATATGCCAGCGTTGCACACTCTGTTTGTCTTGTTGTTCCGTTGTGAACACGCAATAAGACTGATGATGTTCTCTGTAATCATTGTGTCCGGTAGTCGCCGGATTTGTTCTTCCATCCTGGACTTGGTTCATCACTTGATGTACCGCGTCTCTCCGATCCGAGTTATCGTACCTCGGGGGAGGAGGCGGTAACATCAGTTGCTGTGCATTTGCTCCAGTCAACTGTGGTTGATGCTGCTGATGTACTTGATGGGGTGCCTGAACCCCTGCGGGGTTCCCCATTGCATTTTTCATCCATGCACATTGGCGGGTGGTATGGTTGGCTGGCCTGGATGGGTTTGACGTGTGAAATTTGCACGGCTGATCTAACATGGATTCGAACGTGTACTTTGGCCTCTCCTGCCACTGTTTCTTTTGTTCTGGGGTCCACTGCCTTTTTCCTTCATTTCTTGGTGTCCACTGTTGAGGACCATTCTTCTGCCGTTGAGTTGCTCCATGATCCGGTGGGTCCTGTGCTACCGCTGCCACTTGGGCCGAATTATATCTATAATCCGGCCTTTCCTCTCTTCTTCCTCTGAAATCACCGCGCCTGGATGACCCGGCCAAATCTCTTGCATAATGGTCCTGTTGCTCGCGATGATCTGCCGACATTAATTCTGGTTGTGTTGGGTCTCCTAATGCGTAGGAGTCCGCTATTCTGATAGTTTCTGCCAGTGTGGTCGGCATATCTCTCTGCAAACGTTGCCATAATACGCTGCCATAACGGCATCCTTGCGCGAACCACGCTATTGCTTGCGATTGTATGACTCCTTCACATGAGTTTCTCAGGTTGCACCACCGAGTTAAAAATTCTCTATTTGTTTCATTCGGCCTCTACTTGCACATGGCTAACTGTTGTGGCCTGTTTGGCCTCTTGTATGTACTGGTAAAGTTGCTGACAAACATTTCCTCAAAATCCAGCCAACAGTTGATACTGCCGGCTGGTAGATTATTCAGCCACACTCTAGCTGGTCCTTCCAGCATTTGTGGTACATACCGTACTGCCCATCGTAGGTTCCCACCCGCTATTTTTACAGCAGTGGCATAGTCAATTAACCAGTCTTGTGGTTTGGTATTTCCATTGTATGTTTTCGCGCCCCTTGTCAGCTGAAAGTTCGGCACAGGAGGTTCGCCCATGATCCGTGGTCCGAAGCATGCTGGCCCTGGTGGACCCTGTTCTTCCAACAACTCGGACCTGTATAGCCGGTCCAGCTTCACTCTTGCATCATTTGATGGCAAATCTCTGTACAGAACTCTGTCCTGTATTCCATAATGGTTGTTTCCGCCATGGATTGCATATTCCATTTCGGAATAACCATCATTGTATCTCTCATTAATTTGATTGTGGCGAGCTGGCCTTGTTTCTCTTTCCTGCCGGGGTTCATGCCTCGGTTGCGGGTTGAGTGGCAGTTCTCTCCTTACTTCGACCGGGGTATTGTTCTCATGATTGCCTCTCGCGGGCTCTCTTCTGCCGAGGTCTCCGTTGCCTCGGCTTCCACTGTCTTTCTCCACACGGCCGTGGTTCCTCTCCCCACTGTTACCTCGGCTTGCATTGCCTCTGTTTTCATTTGCCTTTCCGGCCATTGCCGGATCATATGGGACAATCTGCTTGTTCCTCTTTCCCGAGGTTACTGCTTTGTCTCTTCGAGCATTATTTCCAGGTGAAGATGCTGCTGCCACAGATAAGGCTGGTGCTGCTCCTGCCGAATGAACCATTCGCGAGGCCCCCGGCCTCGCCGGGTTTGCTCTGAGCATTTCCTCGTTTTGCTGGTTCGCGATGCACACCAGCTCGTTTACTCTTTCTTGTTGTTTCTGCCGGGCCTCACCGGTCAACCCCTCTAACTCTAATGCTGCGGCATTTGCCGCTCTTAGGTTTCTTGCCGGGGTACTGTACCTCGGCAAGCCTAAATCCTCTGATTCTGCTTTATGAGCTTCATGCTCTTTATTGATGTCATCCATGAGGTTCTTCCCTCTCAATCTTAGTTCGTCCACCCGTTCGGGCGCGACGTCAAGCTTATTTGCTTTGGGATATTCTCGCAGGGTCCTGTTTAAGGACTCCCGCAAGGTCGACACCTTTTTTGCCTCTATCAGCACCTTTTGCCTGGTTTCCTCTAACTCTTCCTGAGCATTTGCCGGATTAAGTATCAGCGCAACAGGTGTAGTCAAGCTTTCTATGGTCGCCTGAAGAATATTCTCTGGCCTTTCCAGAGGTGGCCCTCTTACTCTTGGTGCTTTTGGGGTGATGTTCTGCACCTCGGCCGGGTTGGTTGCTGGTGGGATTACCTCGGAGGATATTGGTGTTGTTTGCCTGTGTGCGCCCTGTACACCGGTGGCGGGTTCTCTGCCTGATCCGGCAGCTTCTACTCCAGTTTGCACCCCGACCACGACCATTACCTCGACGCTACCTGTAGGATGCGCTCCGGACGGACGGCCTGCAGCGTTAAGAGGTGGATCTCCTGCAACAACAACTTGGTGAGGATAAACGCCGGAGATGTCGACGCCGACGTAAACCTGGTGCCCGCCCAGGTTGATGAAGACACCATTACGCGGGGGAGCTTTCCCCCTGAAGCTCCCTGCATTGTCGCTAACATAATCACAGAGACCAAATCTCTGGACCAAGCCAGAGACAACGCGCTCGCCGGTCTTGATGAAGTTTCCCGTCCGGATCATAACTCCAGCTAGCACCGCTGCTGGCCCCACGGTGGGCGCCAACTGTCATGGTGGTGGCACGGCAGATGCCATGGGTAGGCTAAAGTTAGGGGCCAATGGATGCTAGTGGGATCTGGGGAGGGAAGATGTAGTGGATTCTACACACAGAAAGCTAACGCAAAGATCTGTATTTCTCCTGCCTTGAGTTACAAGTGCTCCTTGAGCTGTATACAAGGAGAAAGAGAGAACTTTACCAGCCTAACGGTACCAAGAATGAGTCGATCCCCTCCTCAGGGTCCAAGCCTGCCCTTATAAAGGAGAGCCTTGGGTTCCTTTAGGGATGATGTGGCAAGCATATTCGAGGAATATGCTTGTCCCAATATAGTAGTTCGGCGCCCCCCTTTCCCTGTCGCTCCCCTAATGACGGCAAAGTTCCAGAGGGGCCCTCCTGTGTGCCTCGGGCTTCAGGACTGTCACCTCGTGACCTCCTTCTGTCTCTCTGTCGCTCTGCACCTTTGTCCCTAGTGCTTGGCTTCGCTCAGATTCTCCCTAGCCTGCTACTAGAGTTTGACTTTAGGCTTCTCCTTCTCCTGCAAGCTTTGTATCATTCGGCCCTGCCTCGCGTAACTTCGGCTTGTCCTTCACCTGCATCAAGATTACTTGGGCTAACCCGGCCGACTTACGCAGTATCTCGGCCGGGTAATGCCTTGCCCTCACTACAAGGGTCCTGTCCTTTCCTATCTCGGCCGACCTCTACAGGATTCGGCCGACTCAGAGTGTAACTCGGAAACTAGACGGGGAACACCCTTTCATTTTTCCCCGTCTTTACCCTATCCGGGGTTACCTCCCCAACACTCCTTTTAATAGAGCACTGGATTAAAGCATTAACACTCCGTGAACACATGTGATCCTCACATCACAGCCATCCCCTCCGGTTGTCCCAATTTCTTTCACTTCGGGGCCTTTGGATCCGGACAATGATATGTGTACACAACTTGCAGATAAGATCACAAACAATACTATCATAATGATTCAATAATAAATTCAGATCTGAGATCATGACACTCGGGCCCTAGTAAGCAACAAAGTCAAATAGAAATAATAGAGATACTAGGCACCATGACCTAACAATCCTATTCGATTACATGATAGAACTCATCCAATCCCTACCATCTCCATAGCCTACAGCGGGGGATTACTCACTCATGGATGAGGGAAATATTGATGGTTGATGGAGAGGCATTGGTGATGACGATGGCGATCACCCTCCCCAAATTCCTCGTCCCGGCAGGGTGCCAGAATAGAGTTTCTAGTTCTGAATCATGGCTTCTGGTGGTGGCGGTGCAGTTTAACTCTTTCTGGAAAAACGTCAAAACCCCCCTCGGTTTTTAGGTCAAGAGGCTTCTTATAGGCGAAGAGGGAGGCCGAGGGGGTGCATGGGGTGGCCGCACCCCCCCCCCCTAGGCGCGGCCAGGCCTGGCCCGTGCCTGGCAGGGGTGTGGGCCCCCCAGGCCTCCACTCCGTCTCGTACTCTGGCTCTGTGGATCTTCTTGTGAAATAGGATTTTTGGCATATTTTCTGGGATTTTTCCTGATAGTTGATTTTCTGCACAAAAACTAGACACCAAGGTAATTCTGCTGAAAACAACGTCAGTCCGTGTTAGTTGTATCCAAATCACACAAGTTTAGAGGAGAAACAATAGCAAAAGTGTTCAGGAAAGTAGATACGTTTTGGACGTATCAACTCCCCCAAGCTTAGCTTATTGCTTGTCCTCAAGCAATTCAGTTGAAAACTGACTGCGATAAAATTACTTTCACGAACGCATTTGCTTCATATGATGTATATATTCTCAGCATAGGAGTAGACACTTAGGAAATTCATAATAAAGAGTACGCAACTAAGTCTACTCAATAGTCATTGCAAGCTATGAAGAGAAACCAACTCAGTAATAATAAGTAGCATGGAACATAAATATAAGCAACATTGCAATGCTCATAAAAAGGTACGATAGAGTGGTATCTTGCTTTCCTTTGTTTGTAGAGCATAATATAAATGCCAAGGCACCTCTGAAGTTCAAGTGAAGACTAGAAGTAAAAATATCAGAGATACAAGCATCAAAGTCATTACATAATTAACCAGGTTTTGAGACAAACACAAGAATGACAACTATGCTCTCAAGAAGGTGCACATAGAAAAAGTGGTGACTCAACAAGGAAGTGAAAAGGTTTTGAAAAGTTTGAAAGGCTTCCAAATGCTGAAATTAAGGTACTCAATAGATTTGATCTCTCATTGCCCCTATCATAGGCATCTTTATATGGTTAACGGTGAAAGTGAGGTCCAATATGAGTTATATGCTTGACATACAAGCATATAAAGTTGAAATCCATCGCACTTGACTACACATAATGGGCTTCATACATCTATATGTACAAATTCCAATAAGCTAGTCTTTCGTTCACTTTTGGCCTATGAACGGAGTTTTAATTATTTCTAGGAAAGTTTCACAAGCATCATTTGATCGAAATCAAAATACTCCAAAATTCCATCCACATGGAGTTTCTTCATGTTTTCTTTCCAGTATAATTTAAATGGCATGTCACTTCTTAAGTGATCTTTTCTATCAATTGTATTTTTACATTTTTAGCACTAGTTTTATAGATGTGATTTATCCAACGATATTTGTAAATCATCCATCTTTTATGGATTACGGCAATTATTTGAACAACCCTTTTGTTTCATAATACCTGATAAAACAAATCTTGAAGGCAAGCTTTGATGTCAACGAGAAACACATCAACACTTTATTTGTTCTCGATGATATCACATATTCTGTTGCTAGTTACTTAGCAAAGAATATAGCCATGACATGTATATCTTCTATATACCTAAGTTGAACAATTCTAGTCTTTTCTCATCTGCCATATATTTCTAAGATTTCTCTTTCAGTATTTCTTTATCCTTTCAAAAGAATCTATCAACATCAACTGTGGAGCCATACACATGACACATAGTCTAAAGCATGTATAGTTAACTACCAATATCTTTGGACTTCCACTTTGAAGTAGATCGCCATCATCAAATATTTTGGTGTTCTTTCAAATTCCATTCTTTAGTAATCTTTTTAGCGTAGTTAAACATTTTACCTACACCTTATATTCATCCTTATCATGGAAATATTCATGATCAAGCTACTTTAGCTTATAATGGTGAATCGTGAGTATAATGTTGCTCTCCAAAACCTTTTGGAGGATTAGGACAACTAGTGTCTCCAACCTTTTGCAAATTCCCATCAAACATGAGAACATAAATTTTTCATATTATACTCTATCATGTTGCAACCAAAACATTGTTTTAGATATCGCAATATCTTACATGCATGATGGATTCTGAAACAATTATTTCAACTCCCCAATAACCTTGATATTAAAACAATCTTTTGACTTTCAAGAATCATGGAGACAAACATGATACTTATATACTAACACTGGAATTGTTACTCTTGATTTAATACAAATTATTAAACTTCACAGAGTAACCAGAACTTACTGAAAGTTTGCAATAGGACTTTTAAACGTTAGATTAACACTTCAAAACAATACGATGCCAGTTCGTAAATTAACTAACCAGAATTCTATAGTTCTATTATCTCAATTATAATTAAGTGTAAGGTGGTAAATGGATGTTAATAACTACAACAACTATGCTAGTTCACTTTGATTTAATTTATGATAAATAGTGTTCAACTTTTAATAATATTACTGTTGAACTACCTCTCAAAACAATATCCCTCACATTGTTTTAGTGATCACACGAACCAAATCCACTACATCAAGTCCGATCATCATGAGAGATGATGCAGTTTCAAAGGCGAACAATCAACATGTTCATCATATCTACTATATGACTCATGATTTACCTTTCGGTGATCCGTATTCCGAGACCATGTCTGTACATGCTAGGCTCGTCAAGATTAACCTTAGTTTCTGCATGAGAAAATCTGGCTTGCTCCCGTTGTATGCACACGTTGAATCTAGCACACCCGATCATCACGTGGTGCTTCGAAACAATGAGTCTTGGTAACGGTGCTAACTAATGATGAACACTTTATTGTAGCACCCCCCGGGATTAGGGTTAAACTAACCTCAGATCACCATCTAAGATAAGCTCAACTCCAAACACAGAAGATCACAGTATGATTCGGTAACATTACAGAACACAGGGATTCAATAGCATAAGTTTAAACTCTTAACATAGTAAGATATTAGAGTTATTACAAACCAGAGGTCATAGACCCAACATTACATCACACAGCGAAAGAAAATATGTTGTTCTACACAACAACTTAGCAAAAGGCCTAAGAGGCCATAACAAAAGTGATGTCCATTCCATAGTCCTCAGGCTGCTACCTGGGACCCCCAACTAATCGTCAATATCAACGTAGAAGTCACCTTCAGTTGCAACCAGATCCTCTGTAGAAAAACAACAATGGCGCAAGGCTGAGTACGAGAATGTACTCCACAAGACTTAGATAACCTAGTATCTACATGCTTTGGCTAGAAAGGCTTTCTCTGGATTTACTTTTGTGGAAAGCAATCTTTATTTGTAAACAAGAGAGAGAAGAGGATCGTCTACTCAGAATCTTTTAAAAGGGATAAGATAGCGACTTCTTCATCTCGTTCATCACATCTCGATAACCACCAGCTACATCAGAACCTCTTATCTAGGATCACCTCCTCGACCCGGAGGAAGCATCCTTAAGCACACGTGGATCAACAAGTTTTATAGTGGTTAATGTTATCTATGATCTTAAGTACGGTCGCCAAGTCATTCATAACCGTGAACACGGCTTTTCAAAAAGATTTAACCCTACAAGGGTGTACAACTTTACCCACACGTACCAACCGACTCTTAATGACAAATTATTAGCCCTCTTCCTTGGAAGGCCGGTAGAGGGTGGTTGACCATGACCTTTACCTTGCTTTCGCCGATACCATGAGTCATGCAATAAGTATGAATCCGCCGTAACGGGTCGAATCCCGAAGCCGGTACTTAAAGATGTGAGGCGAGGTTGGTTCACCAGGGGCTCCATCGACCCGATGCAACCGTGACCATGCTTCCCTACCTATTATGATGCACCTCCTTCACCCCCTCTTTCGAAAATGTTTTCAATGCTTATGCCAAATGGAAAGCCCGAACTATGTGACTCATGGAATCTACTAGGAAAGTTAGTTAGTCGAGGGGTTGTCCAGGCCCGTGTGGCTATACGCTTGTCTTGGTTCCAAAGGTAAGAACTCAGTTCCTGGTGGTGGCGAGCATGGGACTACAAAAACCACACCCAACGTGGCCTCCCATACAAGCCTTAGCATATTTAGTTAACTCCTTCAGTGATGTCACCATCCCCTACCTCACTACCTTCCTTGGCACCTCTGATTCGTCATTTTGATAGATCAGACGTTGTTACTATGCATGGCTAAGTTGTCGGTACCAAAAGCTATTAGAAACGCTCAACTGCTAGACCTAGGTATGCTAGGAGCAGTGGATCAGGAGTATAAGGCTACCAAAGGGAAACAGTGCAGCAGATGGGTAACACTAGCTGCTAACAAAAGACCACATTGGAATCGTGTGCATCATAGTGAGAAAGTAATATACTTTGTAAAAGTAGGTTCAGAATGAGAGGCTACGCTTTCCTTGTCCTTCGGTAGACAGGTATGGATCTTCAGTGACGTTGGCTTCAGCTTCGGGTTGGGTTCCTATTCGCGAAGAACCAAATGTCGGAAAAGGGAAAGAAACATTCAATACATGGCATGTGCAATTCTTAATCAATATGTATGTTATGACAAGTTAAATAGTGTTGAAAGGAACCCTAGAACATTCTTGGTCATTTTAAACGGGGTCCGAGAGGTCCAAACCCTAGAACAGGGGGATCCTCGGAATCACCTTTGGGGTTCAATTGGTTCTCTAATTAAACTTGTCATAGAAGTTGCTTAACAATGCATTATTATAGTGTAATTAGATAGTTCTCATTTTTCTGAACATTTTGATATATTATTTGTATTTTTCTGACTTATAGATAATTAGTTATTGAATTTATAAGATTTAAACCATTTTCAGGATTTATTAAATCATTTTAATTGGATTATTGCATCAGGATGACATCGGCACAGGCGCCAGATATTTTTTTTACACACAGGATGACCCTAGTCAGTGAGACTGACATAGGGGCCCGAGGCCACCTCAGCAGCCACGTTGGCCAGGCGGGGTCAGAGACGTTTTCCACCGGGGTTGGCTCTAGCCGGAGAGGCTGACTGGTGGGGCCTGGGCCACGCAGGCAAGCCACACGAGCGCCACCTAGGCTCGCCGGAATCCGTGTCAGACGGCAGCGATAGACGGCGCTACAGGGCACGGGAGGATGCATGCTATAGCTCGTTCGAAAGAGCGCACAGAGACGAACCTAACTACGGCGGCGCCTCCGATTCTTGGTCATCGGAGCTTGGTCAACGTCGACGAACAGTGGTGGTGCTCTCTGATCTACGGTGCGGGCACGACATAGAGCACTAGAGAGGAAAAGGAGGGTGCCTTGAGCACCAGGAGCTCATCCCAAGGTCATTGGTGATGACAGCGAGGCGGGGCGGTGACCGGAGCGACGGCGAGGCGTGCGGCGGAGCATGTCGGGGTCGGGGAAGAAGCGGTCGATGGCGACGATTCATGGCGCCCCTCGTCGATTCCTTCTACAGGAAGATGGAGTGGAGCAAGGCGGAGCTCGTGGCGGTGTCATATGAGGCCGGGGAGGTCAGGGACGGCGGCTAGCCGGCAGCCATGGCGGCTAGGGTTCGGGTTGGCGTTGTGCAGAGAGGGAGAGAGAGAGCGCAAGGAGAGTGAGAGGATAGGGTTGAGAGGGGACGCGGGCGGCGATCTTATCCTCGTCCAGATCTCGTCGAACGACGCAGAAGTGGCAGTGGAGATCGACGGCAGCGGCGGCTGCAGCTGATTGCTGTCGTCGACGAAGACGACGACAAGGGGAAGCCGAACCGGTATGGGCCGGGTGGGTTGCGACTGGGCCTCTGCGGGCGCGCTGTGCGGTAGGGAGGGAAGGAAAGAATGGGTTGTGTCCCACTGGCTGCTGCTACTCTCTTTTCTTTCTAAAAATTTTCCAATTCTGATTCAAATTTCTCTTTTGTATTTTGAGTTTCAAATCTGTTTTTGGATGTTTGGAATTTCCCAGAAGCTTTTGTAACATGTACCAACTATTGTGGTGCCCTTTTATTCAATTTGGGCTACAACCATTTTGTCACTTCAAAAATTCAACCCACTTTGAATGGATTTCAAAAAGAGGGGAAGGACTAGGGTGTAAGGTTTTGTAATTGTATTCTTAAACCTCACACTTGAACACATGCAGACTTTTTATTGCTTTAAACAGATGCATGCCATGCTTAAGTACTAATTACATATGTTACAAGCTTGGGCTGTTACATTTATTACTTGATATTTTGTGAGAGGGATCATCTTATAATTCTACCGTCGCGATCTAAGAAATACAAGATGCATAAAAGGATTAACATCACATGCAATTCATAATATGTGGTATGGTATGGCCTTTCTTCTTCTGCTTCCAATCTCCATCTTCAAGCACAAACATGATCTCCATCATCATCGGCATGGCGTCAGGGTCAATTACACCACTCCATGGTTGTCGTCCACCAGTATCAAATATTACAACTACTTTGAATAATAGACACGCAAGTCTTAACAAAAATTTAAAGACAGCCATAAGGCTCATGTCGGTTGCCAACTTACAATAAGGATAATTGCATACATTATATATAATCACAATCATGGCCATATAATATCACAGCACACCCCTGCAAAACAAAGTTAGACGCCTCTAATTTACTTTGCATGTTTTATGGGGTTTGGGGCTTTCGAATAAAAACCATTCTAACTTACGAACAAGAACCACAACGTTGATACTAGTATTGTCAAGTGCCCATTGTAAATTGAATCTTCACTATGTTGGGAGAGACAGACACCCGCAAAGCCACTTATGCAATACAAGTTGCATGTCGAGCATGGAGCAAGTCTCATAAACGATGTCATGTAAGGTTAGCCCAGGCCGCTTCATCCCACCATCCCACAAGATGCAAAGTACACAAGAAGCAATCGACAACAAAAGCATCAACGCCCACAATGACCATTGTGTTCTACTCGTGCAACATATCTACTCATAGACACGGCTCTGATACCACTATAGGGGTCCTTAGCATGGAAAACAAAAAAATTATATCGCATGAACACACACAAGCCAAGATCTATCTACTAGATTGTAGCAACGAGTCGATAGAGTACTAACCCTCGAAGATCCAAAGCGGTTAACAAGATCGGATTCTCGTGGGTGATGTAGTCGTTCACTTGACGATCTCAAGATCACACATACGATCCTTCCGGCGCCATGTTCCGGCAGCTCTTCCGTAGTCGGTCACACGTTCAGTACTCAATGAAGACCTTCCTCTCCCTTGTTCTAGCAGGCAGCGAAGGTTGTAGCTCTCTCCTCATGATTCTGGCAGCAGGATGGCGTGATGTCGGAAGTAGAGAGGATATCCTACAGGGCTTCACCTAAGCCGAAGCGGGTATGGTGGAGTAGAGAGAGGGCCTCGGCGATCTAGGGTTTAGAGGGCTAAGGGGTTTACAGGTAGCCGGCGGCTAGGGATTAGCTAGACGGCGGTTTAGAGGAGATCTAGGGCAGTCGCATCTAGAGGGGGGGCGATGGCTGACCTAGGGTTTCTTGTGTGGTGCAAGGGGGCACCCCCTCCCCTCTATTTATGAGAGGGAGGGGTGGTTTGGGGAAGGGGAGTCCTTCCCCAACTCCACCTCATGGGCCGGCGATAAGGGAGAGGGAGGAATCCTCCCTTAGGTAGGATTCCTTCCCTCCCTCCACTTCGAAATCAAAGTCCCACTTTGACTTTTTCAAACTGCGTTATTTTGACTTTGAAAATAGAGTTTGATTTCTCTCTTCCAAGTGTCCAGCCAAGTGACCTAGGACATGATGCAACCATTCCACTTTGTCATGACACATCCATGTACCCTTCCCCTTCCGGACCGGTGAACCTTCTAGACCCTTCTAGAACATTTCGGTGAAAACACCAAAACCCTTCCTGAACTCCGGAATCAGACTTTCCTTATATGAATCTTATTCTCCGGATCTCCTCGGGATGTGCCGGATCCCATCCGAGACTCTGAATAACATTTGGTCTCTTTACTCACATTCCATATCTACTAAACAACATCGAACCCTTAAGTGTGTCTCCCTACGGTTCGTGAATTATGCAGACATGATCAAGACTCTTCACCGATTAGTAACCAATAGAGGAATATGGAAATTCATATGGTTCCCACATATTTCTACGATTACTTCATGATCAAATGAACCATTTACATACGATACCAATTTCCCTTTGTCTTGTGATACTTTACTTATCCGAGGTTTGATCGTCGGTATCCCTGCATACCTAGTTCAACCTCGTTACCGACAAGTACTCTTTTCTTGTTTGTGTGATATGTGATCCCTTGTGAGCCAGTAACATGCTTGCAAGCCAATTGTATGACATTCCACGGAGAGGGCCCAGAGTATATATATCCATCATATGGATGGAAAAATACCACACTTGATACATGTGCCTCAACACATACTTTCTGAACACTAAATGCCACATTTATAACCACCCAGTTATGAAGTGGTGTTTGATGTCATCAAAGCATCCATCCAGTGATGGTGATTAACATGATATCATGGTCGAATGATTTAGGTTACTATGTATTTGAAAGATTATAGCAAGTGAAATATTTAAATGACTTGATCTTATGCTACGCTTATCTATAGGAGTATGTACATCACATCATTGTCCTAATGATATGACCTTGTTGTTAATAACTTCTCAATGTTCATGATCAGCAAACCATGATCATATATTAACCAACAAGATAGATTAGAAAGAGGCTTTACTAGGGACTCTTACATGTTTACAAATCACACAAGTATTAATGTTACCGGTTAATACAATTATAGCATGGTATGTAAACATTTATCATAAACATGAAGATATGATAATAACCACTTTACTATTACCTCTTGGGCATATCTCCAACCGGCTGGGACTAGCTTCTACCACGATTTCATTAACAGTTAACGACGTCAACTGGTCATTAATGACGCTTGCCACGTGGCAGTTTGCCTGACGTTAGTAGTCAATGCGGCTGGGGAACAGATCTACGATGGAACGACTTTTCGTGGCTAAAGGGTGCGATCCACCATGGTCGAAAATAAAACCATGGTAGAATCATTTGTGACGGGGCTCTTACCACAATGGCCATCCGTCGTAGAAGGCTTTTCAACCACAAAAATCGTCCATTGTAAAAGGACATTTTTCTTGTAGTGTTGTGGGGATCTCTTCACCATTTTGGTCCTCGTATTGACCATCATCTTGACCTAGATCTTCACTGGTATCATTCTCATCATCATGAGGCATAGATTAAACTTGGTGTTGATCAGGCACACGTTTGGACATGCGTTGATATGATCTTCTACCTGATTCTATAAATCGGCCTTGACCAATAGACTCAGTAGTGCTGGACAATCTTGAGAATGGAGAATCCTTTTCATCCTGGCTAGAATTTTTTGCCTGATCAACTTGTTGAGGTTTCTCATCTTGTCTTTGGCTTGGGTCATCATTTTCCTCAATTAAAGGTGCTTGTTGATGTTGTGAAGATGAGGGCTCCACTTGAGTAGAGCATTGTTCTTCTCGATCCGCCACAAGGGGTTCCTCAACAGGGCGGATGAATCCCACACCCATTCTTCTTATGGCATCTTGAGGAATTTCATCATCTACATCACAAAAATCAGCACGCCCCACTTGGGGACCATCATATTCTTCGAAAACCACACTACAAGATTCTATGACAACTCCAGAGAGTTCATCATAAATTCTATAAGTGTGGGATTCGAGACCATAGCCAACAAAAATACCCTCTAATTCTTTGGAATCAAACTTGGACAAATGAACACCCTTAATGTGATAGAAACACTTACAACCGAACACCCATAAGTATGAAATGTTGGGCTTTTTATCGGTAAGAATTTCATATGCAGTCTTGATCAATTCTTTGCGGAGGTAGAGCCAGTTTGATGCATGGCATGCGGTGGAGATTGATTCAGCCCAGAAGTTGTAGGGGGATTTAAACTCCGCCAACAAAGATCTAGCCATATCAATTAGAGTTCGTTTCTTCCTCTCAGCTACACCATTTTGTTGAGGGTATATGTAGCGGAATATTGGTGTTTTATTCCCTCGTCACTAAGAAATCCATTCAAGGTGTAGTTCTTGAACTCGGTGCCATTGTCACTCCTTATTATCAACACAGGGACATTGTGTTGACGTTGAACAATGTTGATAAAGTCGATGAGGTTTTCTTGGGTCTCACTTTTCAACTTGAATAAGTATACTCATGTGTATCTTGAATAGTCATCAACAATCACCAAACAATAATTCTTCCCACCAAGACTAGCATGAGATGGAGGTCCAAAGAGATCCAATGAAGGAGCTCCAATATCCTCTTGGAATTGATAAAGTTATTTGGCTTGTGGGGAGAATCATGCATCTTTTCTTCAACACACGCCCTTCACATGATTTTTGGCAAAACAAACATTTTATTTTAGTCCAACAATATGGCCACCCTTGTGGAGACTTTGCAAAGTTCTCATGTTGACATGGGCTAGTCGACGATGCCATATCCAACCCACATCGGCCTTTCTGAATAAGCACGTCGCAATTGTAGTGGTTTTCCCCGAAAATTGCATCACATACAATTCATTTTCGATGTACCCAACGAAAGCGACATTTAGAGACTTGCTCCACAAGAGGACCACAATATCATTATCAATAAATACAGGAAAACTCATCTTTCCAAGAGAACGGACTAAAATTAAATTATATCCAAGGGTTTCAACAAGCATGACGTCCCCGATTTTAATATCGTGAGCAACCACAACCTTGCCAAAACCCAATACCTTAGACTTTGACTTGTCGGGATATGTCACAGTTATTTTATCATGATTTGGTCTCATATCCTTGACAATAGCTTTTCTTCCGGTCATATGACTTGTGCATCCACTATCAAGCACCCACTTTGACCCTCTAGAAGCATAGTTCTACAAGAGATCAAACTAGTTTTTAGATACCCATTTTTCAATGTGTCCTCTTTTGCAACAAGGGTGTTGGGAACCCAAATGTACCAAGCAATATAACCATCAAGCGGGCCAACCTATTGGGCATAAACATCACCATAATAATCACGCATTAAGACATAGTGAGGGTTAGCACTTCCCTTAAAATCATCATGTGACATAGTTTTTCCACTTGTGGTCTTACTACCCACAGCAGCCTTGTCTTTTGCTTGTGTGGGAATGGCCTTATTATTGTTGTTGTTCTTCTTCTTGGCTTTGGATGCAAAGCCAATGCCCCCTTTCTCATTATTTGACCTTTGCTTACTCAAAATATCATCAATAGACTTGTTTCCTTTAGGAAAGATGGTATTAGAAAGCTCCCCCTTCAACCTAGCATTCTCTTTAAAAGTGTTTGTACTACTAGAGGGAATGAAAATACTAGGTGAGGAAATGTTATTCAATTGAGTTTGAACTTTTTCACGAGACTTTTTGAGCAACAAAAGTTCACTTTCCAATGCCTTGTGAGCCTTGTCAAGCTTCCTAAAGTCCTCGGCAAGTTTGTCATGAACAACACCAAACTCAACCTTATCCTTTTTAGCCTTTTTATACTTAGCAATGGCATGATCACGTTCCTTCATGAGTTTATTAATAATTTGATCATTTGCTTCATTGAGACCTTCAAGTTTTATTTCAAGAGACTTCTTAGTCTCTTGCTCTTCTTCTAGAGCATTATTTAGTGCCTCCACCTCAATCATATGCTCTCTCCCTAGTTTACATCTTTCATCAAGAAGCTCTTGTGTGTGAGAAATTTTACTCAAGAGGTTCACAAAATGCTTCTTGTGCTCCCCTTGCAAGTTAGTCATAAACACATCAAAAGCAACTAATTCATGTTTGACCTCAAGAGATATATCATCATCAAGTTCATCATTAATCATCAAGGAGGGTGCAAAGATGATAATACCTCTGATCCTCTTGCCATAAGGCAAGTGACGTTCTTGTTGGAGATATTCTCATTTGAAGAGTCGAAGAGTGAGAAAGAGGATGGAGAAGTAATGGCCATAGCAGCCACACCATTTGATGTTTCCTCATCATAATCTTCATTATCGGAGGAGAATTCTTCATGTGTCATCAAAACAATCTCACCCGACTTCTTGTTGGTGGGATTCTTCTTGATGAAGGGTTTCTTGAAGGGAGCCTTGGAGTTGTTCTTTAATACAAGTTTACCCCCATGATCTTCTCTTTTCTCATAGGGACAACCGGAAACAAAGTGATAGCGGTCACCATAGTTGAAGCAAGTTCTCAACTTTGAGTTGTTGTCTCTTCTCCCATTTGAGTTTCTTCTTTGCTACATTTCCATCTTGGCCTTGGCGGGGTCTTTCTAAAAAAATCCTTGCATAGAAGGCCATGTATTTACCATGAGCAACGTTGACATCTTCGGGATGGCTCAAAGATAATACTTCATCACATCCTTCTTCATCCACATACTCTACCACTTTATCTTTTAGGGCAAGGTTGACACCACTATTCATTCCAAGAGCTCGAGCACGAGTATCTTTGGAATTCTTGGTAGCAACCTTGAAAGCGGCCATCTCTTGCATAATTTCATTGGAGGTCATGAGGTGGTAGTTGTGTGTTCCTTGGAGACTCTTCAAGTCAGTGGGCTCGAAAGGCATGAGCGCACACACATATGTTCTTTTTATCCAAGCATCATCCACATGTGAGGCACCAACAATCCTGAAGGGGGGGTAGTGGATTTGAGCCTTCGATACATGTGTTTATGATCTTCACCATCCTTCATATAGAAGTCTTCGGCTTCATTGCTTAGTGCATCATAACGGTTTCTTCTCATGCTCTCATTCCCAACAAATAAATCGGTGAGAGCATCCCAAGCTTCCTTGGCGGTGTTGAGGTGTTCTATGTGAGGGAAATCTTTTGTCCCCAAACCTTGTTGAATCATGTGCAAAGCAGTGGCATTAAGTTGACTATTGACAACTTCTCTTCTTGTAAAGTTGGTTGGATCCACAATTCTGAGTCCTTCCTCAATAATATTCCACAATTCAATGTAGGAGCTGCGCACATGATATTTCATTAATGATTGCCATTGAGCAAAGGTATGTTCAACTAGCTTAGGTGGGTCACCTCTATTGTTTATATGTGGGTGAGGGATTTGAGGGTCGGGAGAGTACCAACTAGGAACCTTATAGTACTCTTCATTCCCATCATCCTTTTTGGTGGAGGGATTAGTGTTGTCAGGATCATCCCCACCACAACCATGGTTGATGTCGAAGTATTCACCTTTGGGAGTGTGGTGGGTTCCTCTAGAGGAGGAGGAGGAGGAGGTGAGGCCATTTTGTCCTTAACAAGTTTCTCAACTAAGTCACGCAACTATTTGATTTCGTTGCCCAGGGAGGAGCTCAAGCTTGATTCCAATTTCTTGAGATCCTCCATGGACACAGTGTTACTAGCCTAACTCCCATCTTCTCCACCGTGGCTACCCATATACTCTTAAGCGGTAAATCTCGAATAAAGAGCCAAGGCTCCGATACCAATTGAAAGGATCGTATGGGAACCTAGAGGGGGGTGAATAGGTACTACTTCAAATTTTACTCTTTTTCAAGTTAGGATTTGAAACAAAAGGTAAATTATCTAGATTATGCAACTACGGTGAATTTACCTATATGTCAACCTAGCACAAACACTAAGAAAGAACAAGATAAGTAAAGTGTGATAAAGGATATAAATAATCAAAGTGGAGCACATGGAGACACAAGGATTTGTTTCCCGTGGTTTCTTCCTTTTGAGGGGAAGTACGTCTACGTTTGGAGAGGGGGTGGTTTCAAACCATGAGAGGCCTCCCTTGTTCTCCGATGAACCTCACCCCAACGGGTTCGATTCACCTCTTCCACTTATATCGGCAACCTTCAAGGTGAAAGCCGGCACCATTACAACAAGTTCAAGACACACAAACACAACTGAATTGGAGGCTCCAGAATTCAAGCAAGTTGTCACACAATCAAAGACAAGCTTGTAAGAACCAAATCAAGAGCTAGGGTTTTCAATGAAACACTAGAGCAAGGGGCCCTCAAATGAATGAGGGGGAAATGAAGATCTCTCTTGGTGAAGCTATAGATCAAGGCCTCCTCCTTTCATTCTCCAAAGATCAATGACTTTGGATGGTTGGATGAAGAAATCTTGGTGATTTGGTGGCTCAGATGGAGGTGGTGTTCTTGGCAGGCTCGAGCAGCTGGAGGAAGGGGATGAGGTCCCCTATTTATAGGCCCACTGGTCTGAACCGTTTTCTGACCGTTGGACCAGTTGTTACACCAGAGAATCCAGTCTGCAGACCGGAGACTCCGGTCCACAATAGAGACTCCGGACGATCTCTGGTCCATCTCCGAACCACCATATAGAATGTCCCAGGTAACTTGGAGAAACCTCCTCCAGAAACTCTTCAAAGACTCCAATCTGCAGTACACCAGAGACTCTGGTGTTTCCACACCGGAAACTCCGGTCTAAGTGAATGCACCGAAGAATCAGGTCTGTCTCCAGTCCATCTCCGGACCCCCATACATAATGTCCCAGGAAAGTTTCTAGAGGCCCCTCCAGAGACTTTTGGGGAAACTCCGGACCACATCGGAGACTCCAGTCTAGAATACCCTGAATTTGTAGTTTCTTGCAGGGACAATTCCACATGGTAATGTCATTTTCACTTTTTATTATATCATCAGGTAGACATTAACACACTGTAAAATGATCTACAAGTTTTTAACGAACACTAAAACTGATTAAGATAATAAATATCCTTTCAGTTCTAGTCATCTCTGGTATCCCAGTGTACCAACCTTTGTCCTGGTGCGCTAAAGTGGGGAGAGGGGCCATCCTCCTAGTGGGGCCCTGCCTGTTGCGCCCTTGACTTGGTCATCCCTAAGGACGACCAAAAAAGGGGCGGAATCTAATGCAGCCATTGGTCTTGTCGTACTCTCCCGAAGGACTACTGGTGGCTCTCTAGAGGAACCCTTGCTCAGTGCCCTCCGAGGGAACGCCCTTGGGTGGAGGCCCTCATGAGGGTGGCCTCCTGCCTCCCCTCAAGAGGCTTGCCCGACCGCTGGTTGTGGGCCAGTCGTGGACGGATCGGGGTACCCCCTGTACCAGGTATTCGACAAGGACGAACTGACCAATCAGCTGGAACAAATAGGAGAACCTGATTAGGACCAAACAAGCACAGAGACAAAACCAATACACACTGACGACACCTAGCCAGCTAAATGCACAGAGCATGCACCCCTAGAAACAGTTAACACAGCCCAGAGAACAAAAATAAGGTAGAACAAACCATACCTGAGACAGATCAAGAACAAAACCGCACGGCGAACGCACAAACCTGTAGGAGGAACGTACCAATCAGCTATAACAAACAGGAAAACGTGATTAGGACCAAACAAGCACTATCATAACAAAGAGGCAAAACCAATCCACAGCGAGACATCTAGCCAGCTAAAGGCACGAAGCATGCACCCCAGAAATAGTTAACACAGCCCAGAGAACAGAGCAGTATAAACAAGCAGTATCATCACACGGAGACAACCAATACACACCATATGACCACAAGACCTATCCAGAAGGCTTACCCCATAAGGAAACCTAGCAAATAAAATCCTACCATCTAAAAGAGGCAGCAACCAAAAGTGCCAGTTACAATATCCCAATCACCTGTTGATCAATATCACTATGCAAAATAGACAATAGCAAAAAGCAGAACCATAAGGAAACCTAGAAGATAAGCCAGCAAACCATCTAACCACAAGACCTATCCAGCAGGTCTACCCCATAAGGAAACCTAGCCAATAAAATCGTACCATCTAAAAGAGGCAGCAACCAAAAGTTCCAGCTACAATATCCCAATCACCTGTTGATCAATCTCACTATGCAAAATAAACAATAACAAAAAGCGAAATCGTAAGGAAACCAAGTGTTGGGGATATGCTATATGGGTATCCTCATAGCATGTCTCTTATCCGGATAACCCGGGTGGCCCATAGTTGGTAGCACGGCCCATGGCCTGCTGGGCGACCCAGTTAGATGGATCCAGAAGGGAGGCCCATGCCGGATAAAGGAAGGCCACGGAGGAGTCACCGATGTACCCGGAGCCTTGAAGTGCAAGACACGCTAGACTAGTTGTATGCAGGATAGGACTCTATAACATGTCCGGCTAGGACTTTCCCTGTAACCCTAGGACCTGGCGACTATATAAGCCGGGCTTATGGGAGCCTTTAGGGCATAACTTCACACGATACAACATACACCTCGCACAGCGAACCAATCCCTATAACCCGGCGTATTGCCATTATAGTGTTTTATAGCAGGAGTAGGATTCCGCCACCGTCGTGGGATCTGAACCTGGGTAAGCTGTGTTACCTCGTACCCGTTAACCGTCTGCCTTCCCCCATGTCTCTAAACACGCGCTGTGAGGACCCCTCCATGGCGTACTTGTCGGCAATACCACGACAGTTGGCGCCTACCGGGGCAAGAGGCCCTTCAGGCTCTGTAGCGGGCGAGGTCCAAGATCTTCGCGGGAATCGGCGAAACCGACTCGGGCACTAGTCCCCTGGGAGTCGGACGAGCATCAAGACCCGCACGGACCGCCTACGGGAAGGATACGATCGCAGAAGGATCGATGTTAGATCTCTCTTTGGAGTTGGCTGACAAAGATCAGAAAAATTCAAGGCCCACCCAAACCGCTCCTCTGTAGGATATAATGGTGGAAGATCGCTGCAAATCTGCCGGCTTCACCCGAGCGTTTGGACAGCAGAGATCCAAGTTCGTTGGAGTGGTGACCATCTTCGATCTGGCGCGTTGCATTCAGAGAGAGGGCGAAAACCCCCACGATTACCTAGCCAGGCGGCTCCGTATACGGGCCGACCTGGCTCATTACTCCAATGATGATGCTATGTATCACTTTGTGGAAGGACTGGACCAAGGTACTGTCAACACGTGGATTTTTAATCACCGATGCCTGTTATGCCATACATCGCAATCCCATGATTACCTTTTTTGTGAGACATAACAGATTGGATATCACAGTACATCATCCATTACATTACATACATAAGGTCTTACACAAATAAGGATCTCATGATCCAGTTCTTAATAGAATTCAAGCAGCGGAATAACGTAAAGATAACGATAGCATGGGCGAGGCTCCATCTTCATGGTCACAGGCAATGCTGACGATGGGAGATAATCCTACTTGTCATAACCTTCCTGCGGTCCATCTTCCTGATACTCCTCCTCATAGTCTGGCCACGGGAATAGCCAGGGACAAAGCCATGAGTACTCTTTAGGTACTCGCAAACTAATACTAACAAGTGAACGGGGTTTTAAATAGGATATACTAAGCTCTAGGGTTGTTTTGCAAAAAGCCAGGTTTACCTTAACTAAGTTTAGAAGCAAAGAAATCTAGTTGAAAGTTTTATAACACCTAAGTGGGAACTCGAATTTCATGTCACAACTCTGTTGTGGTCAAGTCAAATCATAAATCATTTCATAAGTCATTTTGAAAACATCTGACGATGGAACAGTATGGCCACTCCAACTGTCCATAACCGCGGACGCGGCTATTCGAATAGTTTAACATTCTGCAGAGATTGTACACTTTCACCACAACATTCGATACACCCGTCAGGAACAAATCCTGAATTCACCATACTCAGTATGCGGATAATCAATCATAACCTTTCCATTACACGCCCTAGTATAGGCACCTCTCCTGTGAGTTTGGCCTCCCAACCATGACCAACTGTCATCTTGGTTACTGCACAGGTGGACAATCTTCACAAGGTAGCCTCAGCTCAAACCTTGGTCGCAAGGGAACCCATACTAAGGTATATAAATTTCCAGTCAAGCCCAAACCAAATTTCGGGTATTGTGGTTGTATGATAAAATTGGAATGGTATCGCATCCAGACAACCATTAGTTTTGTAAAGGGCTAAGGCTCATGCCTTAACATTTTCATCATCAAAATCATCCGGTGTTCAAGAACATATGTCAAAACATTTCAGTAGAATGACTCATCATTCTAAGGTTTTCATAACCATTTTCACCAAGTATTCCCATCTAAAGTTGATCAAGTTTTATGCTTAGCATTGGCATCTACAAGTGGGGGTAAATACTAATGAAGGGTGGTAATCAAGGGTGAATGATCTAAGTTCAATCTCATGCCTCAAGATGACATCAAGATTATCTAACCTAGGTCAAGTTTTTATTCTTTATGATACCTTCAATTATCTTTATAGAATCTACAAGTCACGAAAATAAGCTTTTGATAGAAATCTTTGATAACTAAATAAAAGAATTAAGCTTGCAAGTAAAACTAGGATTGGGTATCAAGTGGTGTAAGCTTGCAAGTAAAACATGCATGGTTTAGCTTGCTAAGATAGTAGTATAAGCTTGCTGAGTTGCAAGTGTTAGCTTGCCTTGTGCAGAGCAGTGGTTGAAGTCCTCCTCGACTTCTTCCTCGTAGTATCCTCCTTCCTCCTCGTATCCTTAGTTGGTACTATCGTTTATAAATAAATACGAGGTCCACAATCACCACACAATTCTTAACTACTCTATCTAGCACACAAAAGGTCACATTAGATGATCTATCATCATCACTATTATCACAAAGATTAAAGCACTTGTCTTATTTATTTTAGTTTAGAAAAGTAATTTCTACTCATTGAAAAACTACTTAAGATTTAATATTCTCCAACTAAAACCTGGCATCATGTTGACACATGTCATCACCACATATTTCAGTACATGAGAATGTGATTTAAAGTGGTGTCACAATTTAATAAGGTTTATCATTTTTATTTTAATTAAATAAAATGGCTAGAATGGCCTATGAGGCATTCTTTTATTACTTGATCATTATTTCTGCAAGTAACCCTATATATTCTGAAAGGTATGGTTAAATGTGATTTTTGAGAGTTGGAATTAACTCAAAAGCTTTCATGGTTGAATTTTGAAAAATGTTTGAATGTAGAAAAGCTTCTGCCCTGTTATTTTTACCATGGATGATCTACAATTCTAAATGGTTTGAATCCAACGGGCTTGGGTTAAGCATTATAGTACCTTTCTAACAAAATTGGTTTCATGCATTTTGGTTTAGTGAATCAAGCTGGGTTGATTTTTGAATCTAGGTATAGAACTGAGTTTGAAATTAAATGAATAAACCTAAGTTTGAATTGTAGGGTCGCGCGGGATGTTTAGCTGGGCCGGCCCACTACACACAGCAGACGCGGGCTGGTTAAGTGAGCGACCCCACTCGTTAGTGAGACAGCGAATGCCGAAGCAGTACGGGGCGATTAGGGCCATAGGATCTAACTCTAATCAAACGGCTCTGGTTCGTCATCCACGTCGAACAACGCCAGTGAGACAGAACCCTAGCGTGACCAGTGGGGGTCGTCGGGGGCTTACTAGGGCTCTGGCGATGGGGGCGAACGACGAAGTCGATGGCGGCGATTCTCCTGGTACCAGCAGCTCCTCCTGGGGCGGCTTCAATCGACGGTGCCTCTCCTCCTCTCCAGCGGTGAACTCCGGTGAAATTCCGGCCACCTAGTGCTCTCCTTGCTCCGAGGGTGAGTGGGTGTGATCAGTGAGAGGTGGGGAGTGAGATGGTGTGCTCAAATCGAACGGGGGTTGCCTCCTTTTATAGTGGTTGAAGGGGACCGACGGGCGTGGGTGGAGCTTGTCGTGGTCATTGGCACAGTGTGCGATTGGCATGGGAAAAGGTAGGGGGCGGTGTTGTGCTCCCTGGCGAAGCTCAACGGAGTGGTCTCGCGGCGTGGGGCAGTGCTGATCGGTCGAAACGTCGCGGCGCTCTGGGCGGGTCCGACGGCAAGTTTAATGGCGCACAGCATGCGTGGTTCGCACGGCGGTGAACAGGGTTGTCTGGCGGGGTGCTGGGGTGCTGGCGATCACTTACGCAAGTGGCGAGGGCGGCGCGTGGTATGTGGGCTGGTGTCGCATGCGGCGCACTGGCGCGTTCTTGGCTCACACGCAGAGAAGCTTGGCATGCGTTGGGCGTGTGGTCCAGGGGTTGGCTACGCTCGGGGCTTGGACAGGGGTGGTTGTGGACGGTAGTCAGTGCTCCAGACAAGGTTGGCGAGGCTAGTGCTTCCTCTAGCTCACTGTCGACTTGGGGGTGGCAAGTTTGCTCTCGGCATGGTCACCATTGAAGGTTAGGCTTGCTCAGAGTGATGCTTAGGATTGTTAAAGAGGCTAGATGATCTACTAAGAGCTTGTTGCAACCAGAGAGGGAACAAGGTTGGCCAAATTCACTGCTACATATTTAATCTTTTGTTGTTTGCTGATCACAAGGTGTTTGATGAAATGGCCGAAAGAAATTCAAATTTGATTTTTGGATTCAAACATGGTGGGTTTGCTAGGCACATACTAGGGAGTATCTGGTTAGTTGGATTGGTCAAGGGGCACTGTTTTGGTTGGGTTTTGAAAAGGTGTGATCTTCACATATGATAAAGATTCAATTTTGAATTGTCATTTGAATGGGGTTGCCAAATGTTTCTGCAAGTTTGAAAGGTGGGATTTGTTTCACTTTTACTTGGTCTTGCAAGGGGTGAAAAGAATTGGAAAAGTTTCTGTTTGAAATCTTGGACTAGAAACACTCAAAGTGACCTAGTGACCAAGAATGGCAAAAATGACCATTTGCCTTATTTGATTTCTTTTTGATTTTCTCTTGATTTTTTTCTTCTTGGAAATGTTTTAGATGGTGTTATTTTCATCTTTAAACCATTTCTTGCTATTTAGGTTAATCACACAAGTCCATTCATGCATTCATCAAATCATCACATACACACATGCATTCATTTGGTTTTTATTTAATCAAAGTTTTTGTTAACCCTAATTTTAGTGATTAGAATTTGATGATCATGATCAATAGTTTTGGGATGTTACAAACCTTCCCTCCTGAAACAAAATCCCGTCCCGAGATTTGAAAAAGAACAAAAAAGATTACCTAGGATTTAAAGAGATCGGGAAACTGCGTCCTGATATGATCTTCTCGCTCCCAGGTAGCTTCCTCTTTAGTGTGGTTGCTCCACTGAATCTTGAGAAATTTGATGCTTCGGGTTCTGGTGGTTCTGAAAGCTTCCTCCAAATATGGATGGGTACTTTGGGATACGTTAGGTCATCGTTGATCTCTATGGTCTGGTGATCGATGTTCTTGAAAACTTCAGTCTTCTCCGGAACTTCAAAGCATTTGCGAAGCAACGATATAAGGAACACATTGTGCACGGCTGACATTTCTTCCGGCAGTTCCAGTTGATATGATACTTCTCCTCGACGATTCAGAATCTTGAAGGGTCCGATATATCTGGGGGCTAACTTTCCTTTGAGCTGGAAACGCTGCATTCCCTTCAAAGGAGACACTTTGAAATACACAAAATCTCCGATATTGAAAGAAAGGTCTCGATGTCTCTTGTCGGTGTAACTCTTCTGTCATGACTGGGCGGTCTTGAGGTGCTCACGGATCTTGTGAACTTTCTCTTCTGCTTCTTGGAGAATGTCGGGTCCGAAAATCTAACTCTCTCCTACCTCCGACCAATTCAAAGGGGTGCGACACTTCCTTCCATACATGAATTCAAATGGGGCCATTTGCAAACTAGCTTGATAACTGTTGTTATAAGAAAATTCTACGAACGGTAGACAGTCTTCCCATTTAGATCCATACTCTAGCACACATGATCTCAACATATCTTCGAGTATTTGATTTACTCGCTCCGTTTGTCCATCCGTCTGAGGGTGATATGATGTGCTGAAATCTAGTCGGGTCCCTAAACCTTCTTGGACTTTTTTCCAGAATCTCAAGGTAAACTGAGTTCCTCGATCCGATACAATGTTCTCGGGGACTCCGTGCAAACTGACGATTCTAGCTATGTATAACTCTACTAGCTTCAAACCCTGGTAGGTGGTTTTGACTGGTAAGAAATGGGCTACCTTGGACAATCTGTCAACTATGACCCAGATAGAGTCATTTCCCCTACTAGATGTAGGCAATCCGGTGATAAAGACCATTCCAACAGAATCCCACTTCCATTCTGGAATATGTAATGGTTGCAATAGTTCTGCGGGTCTTTGATGTCCCGCCGTGACTCTTTGACAAATATCACATTGGCGATATAGCTTCCGATTTCTCTCTTCATCTTATGCCACCAAAATTGTTCCTTCAAGTCCTGATACATCTTCGATCCTCCGGGGTGGATAGAATAAAGAGTATCATGGGCTTCCTTCAAAATAACTTATTTCAATTCTGAATCTGCTGGTACACAAAGACGTCCTTTGTACCACAGAACTCCTTCTTCATCTTTGGTGAATCCGGGTACTTTCCCTGTACCGATACGACGTTTGATTCCGTCGATACTAGAATTTCCTTTCTGAGCCTCCTTGATCTGACTGATCAAAGTGGGTTGAAGTTCTATGCTAGCCAAAAATCCTTCACTCACTAAGTCCATTCTAAAATCTTCCATCTCTTTGTGCATACTTGGTTGCTCCTTCAAAATCATGGAGTTCAAGCGGCACGGCAATCTGCTAAGGGCATCTGCTACCACATTGGCTTTACCAGGGTGATAGTGAATGTCCAGATCATAGTCCTTGATTAGCTCAATCCATCTTCTCTGCCTCATATTCAGCTCCTTCTGAGTGAATATATACTTCAGGCTCTTGTGATCCGAATAAATCTCACAATGGTTACCCATAAGGTAATTGTAACACCCCAGTTTTAGCTAATTACTATTTAAGGTTTGTTTGTGCATTCATGAGCATCATAATTGAAATTGTGCACTAAAGAAAATAAAGCAAACCCTAAAACCCTAGTTTTTTCCCTCTCTTGGAATCCTTTCAAAATGGTTTGAATTTGAAAAGTACAAAAATGAATGGAGCCCAAATGGATTATAGGGTCCCCTTATTATTTCATATATTTTTACAAAAACTCTGGCAATTTTGAATGGTTCAAACCAGAATTGAAAATGAAATTCAAAAGAAGAAATGAAAACAAAATTTGAAAAAGGTTTTCAGAATAAAAAAGAGCAGCAGCAGTTATTCTGGACCGAGCCCATATTTCCTTTCTCTTCTTTCTCGCTCAGCGCCGCAGCAGCCCCCACTCTCTTCCTTTTACCTGGCCCAGCAGCGGCCCACTCCAGCCCGTACCGGTTCAGCCTCCTTCCCCGTCGTCTTCCTCCAGCCAGGCACATAGCTCCCTATCGCCGGCACCGCCATCGATATCGCCGCTTGCTCCCCACCGTTCATCACTCACTCGGGAGGGATAAGGATGCCACGCCGATGCACCACTCGTCCCCATCCACTCCCCCTCTCTTCCCCGACCTCCCTCTCTCCTCTCTCGCGCGAGGCCGAACCTAGCCCCGATGCTACCTCGAATCACCGTCGTTCTGGCCGTCCCCGTGCTTGTCCGAGCATGCCACCAGAATTGCCATGCTCCACTGGTTCGACACATCAAAGGAATCGACCCCGGGTGCTCGCAATTGTCGGTCGCGACTCGATCTTCCCCAAGCCCAACGAGTGCTGTCGTCGCCATTACCGTTGCTCCTGACCTCGTCTGACCTCGCCGACCGACCCATCGTGTTCAGGATGAGATTTTGCACCTTCCAGTACCCTCCCCTTCTTAGCTTGCTTCCTGTACCGAGCTCCCTCCGTGTGCCATCATTTGCCGCCGTGCAGGCTCGTCGCCGGCATGTTGTCCGAGCACCATAGGGCCTGGCGCCACCCTAGTTAGGTCGCCCCTGTTGAGGCGCTTCCGACCTGCGTATGTGCGAATCCGTGCGTGCGTCGTAGCGCCGCCGCTGGGTGGTCGCCGGCGTCGGCCACCGTCCTCCACTCATTCAAGCCCAGTCAAACCACCCCCTGGCCCTTTTTCTTGCGTGGCTCGCTTACGTGTCCCGTGCCCCACCAGTCAGCCTCTGGGGTTAGCCCCAGCCCGAGTGAGAAATCCCCTGACCCCACTTCGCGTGTGTGTCTGCTGAGGTGGCCCTGGGGCCCCTCTGTCAGTCACTGCGGCTGGGTAAAGCCTCGGTGTAAAAAGTTTAACCAACTTTTAATAATTTTAGAAAAAGGAGAAATCTTATAAATTTAATAAGTAATTATTTATAAGTCAGAAAAATACAAATAATATATCAAAATGTTCAGAAAAATGAAACCTAACTAATTAAGTTATAATCATGCATTGTTAATCAACTTTCATGACAAGTTTAATTAGAATAACAAATGCACCCCTCTCATATGTTCCGGAGTTTCTCCGAATTAGGGTTTATACCCCTCGGAACCCCGATTAAGTTGTCGAGCATGCTTAGGGGTTTCAATACAATTCAACTTGTCATATCATCATACTTGCTTGAGCATTGCATCGATGCCATGTGTTGATTCTTTCCTTTTTATTTCCGGTGTTTGGTTCTTCCCGGTAGAATACGATATCGAGATCAAGATCGAAGACTGAGGTCAACACCGTCAAGGTTCAAAGATCGAAGAACAATACTTGACCAATTATAACAAGTCAAGTACAAGGCTCCCAAAGATCTGCTTATCGGTTATAAACTGGGAAAGGCAAGCATAGCCCCACCATGATATAATCCTATGATTTCGAAAGCATTTCAATTCTTGCCATGATGCATACTATTCTACTGTGGTCTTTTATCGATAGATAGAGTATCCTATGTATTGCATACTCCCTTTGAGCTTATATTACATGATCCACTGCTCCTCGCATAACTAGGTTTGGCTTGTGTGCAATGCTAGAGCTTTTATCTGTGTCTTGCTTAGCCATGCTTAGCTGTTGAGTCTGGTTCATCCAGATGATGTATCAGATGCAGAGAATCTAGTATGACAGGGAATGTGATGAGATGAGATCAGTGATATGAGATTAAACATGCTAAGGCTTGTATGGGAGGCCACGGTGGAATGTGGTTTTTCTAGTCCCATGCTCGCCACCCTTAGGACCCTAGGTTCTTGCCTCTTGAACCAAGACGAGCGTACAACCACACGGGGTAAATGGGACCCCATGATTGACTAACTTGCCTAGTAGATTCCATGAGTCACATAATTCGGGCGTTCCATTCGACATACGCATTGAAAACGTTTTCGAAAGAAGGAGGTGAAGGAGGTGCATTCATAACAGGTAGGGAAGCGTGGCCACAGTTGCATGGGGTTGATGACGCCCTAGTAAACCAACCTCACCTCACATCTTTAAGTACCGACTTCGGGATTTGACCCGTTACGGCAGAACAATACTTACTGCGAGACTCATGGTCTCGGTGAAAGCAAGGTAAAGGTCGTGTCCAACCACACCCTCTGTCAGCACACCAAGGAAGTGTGTCAAGTGGCAATAAGAGTCGGTTGGTACGTGTGGGTAAAGTTGTACACCCCTGCAGTGTAATAATATTTCGGAAAGCCATGTCCATGGTTATGGACGACTTGGGAACGGATGGGAGATCATAGAGAACATGAACCTAATCGTAAAACTTGCCAACTAATGTTTGTTAAGGATGCTTCCTCATGGGTACGAGGGGGTGATCCTAGTTCAAATGATGATGATTTGGTGGATATGAAAAGATGTTGATCAATACTTTGGAGATGTCGCTCTCTTATCCCCTTTCGAAATACTCTGACTAGATGAGCTTCTTCTCTATCTCTTGTTTTATAAACAAAGATGGCTTTATGCAAAACAAATCCACCAGCCATGTCTTGCGGAGTACACCCTGTACTCGCCCTTGCTTTGTTGATACTTTTGGCCGAGTAAGTGTTCACTTGAAGACGAGTTCCGTACTACATCGACATCAACGAGTAGCTTGGGGTTCCCGGTCGGCAGCCTGGATTCTATGGGCTGGGACGCCATCCTTATGCTTCAGGCCTCTTAGGCCATTTGTTAAGTTTGATATACTTAATAGCATAATTTGCCTTCCGTTGATTGATGTTTGTGGTCAGTGACCTCTGCTTGTAATAATTTGGTTCTCTACTCAGTTATGAGCTTGCTGTAATAAATTTTTGTGTCGTAGGGTCACTGCCGTGTCACCGATTCTTCACTGGATATTCTCGAGCTCAAGGTTAAGCTTATTTCAGACGGAGGTCTGGGATTTGCTTAGCCCTGATCCCAGGGGTGTCACAGTAATGCCTCCATGTCTTCAGGGCTAGAACTACGACTGCTAGTTCAAGGTCATGGGTTGGATAATTCTGTTCGTGCTGCTTCAGTTTTCGGGATAGATAAGATATAACTTTGCCCTCTTGCATTAACACACATCCGAGACCGATCTTGGATGTGTCACAATACACATCGAAGGGCTTCGTGATATCCGACATGATCAAGATTGGGGCTGAAATCAATCTCCTCTGGAGTTCATGAAAGCTCGCTTCACATTTGTCCGTCCATTCAAACTTCTTATCCTTCTTCAGCAAATGGGTCATGGGTCCAGCAATACTCGAGAATCCTTCTAAGAACTTGCGGTAATATCCCGCTAATCCGAGAAATGCACGAACTTGGGTTTGTGTGGTTGGGGCTTGCCAATCTTCAACATCCTTCACCTTCGCAGGGTCAACGGAAATTCCTCTATCTGATACAATATTTCTGAGGAATCCTACATCCTGTAACCAGAATTCACATTTGCTAAACTTGGCATACAACTGATGCTCTATAAGGGTTCCAAGAATGGTCCTTAGGTGTAGCTCATGTTCTTCTGATTTGGAATAAATCAGAATGTCATCGATGAAAACAACGACAAACTTATCCAGGAATTCCATAAAAATCTTATTCATGAGATTCATGAAATAAGAGGGGGCATTGGTTAATCCAAAAGACATGACAGTATACTCATATAATCCATATCTGGTGGTAAAGGAAGTCTTTGGAATATCCTCTGCGCGAATCTTGAGTTGATGATAGCCAGTTCTAAGATCAATCTTAGAGAACTTTGGCACCCGTTAACTGGTCAAACAAATCTTCTATCTTTTGCAATGGGTATTTGTTCTTGATGGTAACATCATTCAACTTCCGATAATCCGTAAAAAAATGGTTACCTCCATATTTCTTATCCACAAATAAAACAAGTGATCTCCATTGTGACGCACTTGGTTGGATCAATCCTATTTCCAGCATAGCATCCAGTTGCTTCTTCAGCTCCACTAATTCAGACGGGTTCATACTATATGGTCTCTGGGCTATGGTTCGAGGGATTAGTTCAATGATAAACTCGATATCCTGATCTAGGGGCATACTGGGAAAAACATTTGGAAATACATTGGGGTATTCATAGACTATCCGAACTTGATCAATGGTTGTCTGGGCTATAATCTTGTTGCACTTGAAATGACGGGGCAAGGTTTCAGATATATGCTCTACTGATATTCCGGTTGTACTGGTCATGGTTATGGCTTTCTTGGCACGGTCGATTAATCCTTTGTGTTTGGACATCCAATCCATTCCTAGTACTACTTCCAAACCTTTAGTTCTGAGTACTATTAGATTAGCATAAAAATCTATGCCATGGATTCAGATAGGTACGGCTTTGCAAATCTGTCTAGCTTTTGTGGTTGACCCAGGTATTTGAACTATCATAACATGCTTCAATTTGGTGGGTTGAATCTTACTAGTGCATGCAAATTCTTCAGTAACAAATGAGTGTGATGCTGCAGAATCAAACAACACTCTTGCAAGTACTGAGTTAACAGAAAACATAGCCATCACGACATCTGGCGCTTCTTGGGCTTCTTCAGCATGCATGAGAAAGAGACAGCCATTGCGGTTGAGCGAATTCCCCGGGGCAAACCTTCTTTCAGGATGAACACGACGCTGCTTCTGAGATGGGTCATTTTCATTGGGGGCTGCGGCAATCTTCTTGGGGCACTCATTGGAATAGTGACCTTTGGTTCCACATTCATAACAAGTCACCTGAGACTTGTCCTTTGCTGCAACAGGCACAACATTGCTTCCAGTCCTTGGGCCAGTGTTGGTGTTGGTGGCAGCATTGTTGTTGTTGAACTTTGGTGGAGCACGGTTGAAATTGCTGGGGTTGCCGGGATTGTTGTTATTTCCTCCGGGACTTGGGTTTCCACGGTTGGTATAGGTTGTACGGTTCATCAGGGGTCTGTTGTTTCTTGGGGCAAATCCTAGAGATGGGTTGGGGCGATACTTTGGTGTATGGTGGGTTCCTGGTTGATGCATCATGTGATGTTTGCGGTTCTCATTGTCTTGGTTAATATTTCCTTCCATCTGAATGGCAGAATCCACTAAGGCTTCAATATCAGCAAAGGAGATATTGACTAACACTGTCTGCATCTCATCATGCAAACCATTCAGGAATCTCTCCTTCTTCTTGGCCTCAGTGCTGATCTCATCAGGGGCATACCTTGACAGAGATAGCAATCTATCATGGTACTCTACCACAGTCATTATTCCTTGCTTAAGCTCCTTGAATTCATCTCTCATCTACAGAATCAAACCGGGTGGCACATGGGTTAGGCTAAACTTGATTTTGAATTCATCCCAAGCCATCATTTGTCCTCCATTCATGGTGCGAATGCTGTTCCACCATACTCTTGTATCTTCGGCCAGATAGTGGGTAGCAAACTGTACTTTCTCGTTAGCTTCCACTCCTGCAAATTCCAGGTTTTTCTCCATGGTTTGCAGCCAATCATCAGTATCTAGGGGCTCTTCAGATTTACTGAAAATGGGTGGATTAGTGTTCTGGAAATTCTTGAGCTTGGATCCATGGTTGTCCTGATTTCCATGGCCTTGGTTGTTGTTGGCAATCTGAGCTATCTGCTGAAGGGTGGCTAAGTTGGCTTGACATTCGGCTCTTTCGGCTTCGTGGTTAGAAACTAACATTTGCAAGAGTTGCAACATGGGGTCCGGGGATGAAGTGCTTCCTCCGCGAGGCATCTGAAGATCGAGATAGATCATGAGAAAAGAGGGAAATTTCTGAGGTTCAGGGTTTTTGGAAAGTTTTTAAAGTTTGAGTCAGATTTTTGTAGTAACTTGCTTTTCATTCATTCATAGCACATGATACAAATACACACCACAACAAAGGAAAACAGATGGTTTTAAGAACCATTCTAGGAAACTACAATAAAGTGGTATCGAATACAACTTACTAACGCTAGTGCTCAAGTGGTACTACTCGTCAGAGTCAGTGTCCTCATCATCATCATTATCGATGAAGGCGAAGTCATCCTCATCGGTGAAGAAGTCCATGGCCCGATCCTCCAGAAAGTCATCGTCATCACTGAGATAGGAGTAAGGGTCTCCACGAAGGTCTTCACATGCATTCTCCTTCTCCTCCAACTGCATATCTCTCTCATGGATGGTCTCCTCCAAATCCTTGATCCGGTGGCGAAGATGGGAAATGATGCGCTCCTTCTTGTCGAGCTGACGGCGACGAGACTGGCGATCCTTCACTAGCATGGTGATGGTCTGATCCTTCTTGGCGGAGATGGCATACTTGTGGTTGGAATAGGAGTAGGAATTGTCCAACTCCTTCTGATGGTCATACATCATGAAGCTGAGGTGGTCCAATTGAGTCTTCAACTCATGGTGATATGGGTCCTCCAGTGGATGTCCCTGTAGGGGTTCGTAGCATGGAAAACAAAAAAAAATTTACCGAATGAACACACAATCAAGATCTAATCTATGATCAAGCCAAGATCTATCTACTAGATTGTAGCAACGAGTCGAAGGAATACTAACCCTCGAAGATCCAAAGCGGTTAATAAGAGCAGATTCTCGTGGGTGATGTAGTCGTACACTTCCGATCTCAAGACGCGTAGACGATCCTTCCGGCGCTGCGTTCCGGCAGCGCTCCCACAGTCGGTCACACATTCGGTACTCGATGAAGACCTTCCTCTCCCTTGTTCCAGCAAGCAGCGGAGGTTGTAGCACTCTCCTCGCGATTCCGGCAGCACGACGGCGTGGTACCGCAAGTAGAGGGGAGATCTCGCAGGGCTTCGCCTTAAACCGGAGCGAGTATGGTGGAGTATGAGAGAGGCCTTGGTGATATAGGGTTTAGAGGGCACCAAGGGGAGAGGGCTAGGCCGGCGGCTAGGGCAAGGGGAGAGACCCAACTCGGCGGCTAGGCAAACCCTAGGGGCGGCGGCGACTTGGTGGACGCCGGCGGCTAGGGCTAGGGTTTAGAGGAGAGAGGTGTAGGGAAGAGGGGCACCCCTGCCCCTTCTTTTATAGGTGGGAGGGAGGCGCGGTTGGGAGGAGGGAGTCCTCCTCCAACTCCTCCTCCTTGGCCGGCGGTGGAGGAAAGAGGACTTCCTCCCCAAGTAGGTTTCCTACTCTCCCTCCACCAAGCAAACTTGCCGTTTGACTTTTCAAATTGGCGTTTGACTTTTCAAACTAGGATTTGATTTATCCCTTTATTTTGCTCAGCGATGACACCTAGTACATGATGCAACCATTCCAACTTGTTATGACACATTAATGTACCCTTCCCCTCCGGAGTGCCGGACCTTCCGGACCCTTCTAGAACATTCCCGATGAAAACACCAGAATCATTCCCCAACTCCGAAACAGGACTTTCCTTATATGAATCTTATTCTTTGGACCACTCCGGATCTCCTCGTGATATCCCCGATCCCATCCGAGACTCCGAACAACATTCGGTATCTTACTTATCATTCCATAACTACTCAACAACATTGAATCCTTAAGTGTGTCTCCCTACGGTTCGTGAATTATGCGTACATGACCGAGACACTTATCCGATCAATAACCAATAGAGGAATCTGGAAATTCATATGGCTCCCACATATTTCTACGATTACTTTGCGATCGAATGAACCACTTACATATGATACCAATTTCCCTTTGTCTCACGATAGTTTACTTATCCGAGGTTTGATCGTCGGTATCTCTGCATACCTAGTTCAACCTCGTTACTGATAAGTACTCTTTTCTCGTTCCCGTGGTATGTGATCCCTTGTGAGCCAGTCACATTCTTGCAAGCTAATTGGATGACATTCCACCGAGAGGGCCCAGAGTATATCTATCCGTCATATGGATGGACAAATCCCACTCTTGATCCATGTGTCTCAACCCATACTTTCCGAACACTCAATGCCATCTTTATAGCCACCCAGTTACGGTGTCGTGTTTGATATCATCAAAGCATCCTTCCGGTGATGGTGATAAGCATGATCTCATGGTCGAAGGAATTAGGTTACTATGTATCAAAAAGCTTATAGCAAATGAAATATATTAAATGACTTGATCTTTATGCTATGCTTAACTATAGGAGTATGTCCATCACATCATTCTCCTAATGATATGACCCTGTTGTTAATAACATCTCTATGTTCATGATCAGGAAACCATAATCTTATATTAACCAACAAGCTAGTTTAACAAGAGGCTTTACTAGGGACTCTTTTATGTTTACAAATCACACAAGTATTAATGTTTCCTGTTAATACAATTATAGCATGGTATGTAAACATTTATCATAAGTATGAAGATATGATAATAACCACTTTATTATTGCCTCTTGGGCATATCTCCAACAGTCTCCCACTTGCACTAGAGTCAATAATCTAGTTTCAAACCTTTGTGTATTCAACACCTATGGATTTCTAGTGTCATATGTACACGATTGCTAGTGGTCAACTGATCTCCGGATCTGACACTTCCAGATCCGTGTGTAATTGCATGTCTTTGCGTCTCTACGCATCACTCATTCTCTAATGAGATGGCTTTGTACAAATTTGGTCTTTTGGTGTGACCTTTAGTTCTTTGGGGTTAAAACATGTTGATAATATTGTCGTACAATATATCTTCATAGTATTATCCCTGCTGTGAACTACACCTAGTTTGATAACAAACTACTTGACACAAATGCCCTCTTTTGCTGCTATAATAGCAGTTATATACTTAGCCTTTTGTTGTAGTATCTGTCACAATGTCTTAACTTTGGAACTCATCCAAATCCATTATGGAACTTACTTTACATCATATTGTGCCACCCTTAGTTTAGATTGAGATAAACTTAATTTGTACTTTGTGACAAAACTAGTATCAATGTAATTCATTTACAATGAACTAACCATCTATTTGTCACTTCTACAAAATAATATATTCTTATTTCTTTTACAAGATCATAAGAATATCTTTACTATTGCCCAATAATCATCTTATGAATCATTCTGGTATACGCTCATAACATTTAGAGCATAGGACATATCTGGATTTGTACACATCACAGCATGATTGATAAAATACTCTTTGTGATTTTATACATCAAGTATCAATCTATACTTGAATCTTTGTTTCACTTACCAAGTGTCAATACACTTGAATATATCATCAATATTGAACTCATTCAATCCTTTCTGTGCAACAAGAACCTTTCTTGTAGTTTCTATATTGAACTCATTCAATATATCATTTATGTACTTTCGGCACAACCATATTAGCGTCTCTTGATGCCAAATATTTGGGTTTTGCCTAAGTCTTTCATCGAGATGAAATTCTTATCCTGTGTTAATAAAAGATACATTATTTCCAATCAACACTATGTCTTCCACATAATGTATTAGAAACATGTATTAGCGCTCCCACTTAATTTCTTGCAAATGCAAGCATCTTCATCGTCTCCGATGAAATTAAACTCTTTTAACAGTTTCATCATAGTGAAGATTCCAACTCCGCGATGCTTACTTCAACCATTGAAGTTTGCATATGCTTTTAACATCCTTTGAATTAACAAAATCCTTTGTACCGTGTCATGCACACGTCATTGGTAACCATTCTATTAGAAGAACTTGTTTTGTTTATTCAACACATAACAAAATTATATGTCATGGTTGCTACATTAATCCATCTAGACTAAATATCGCTTAATGAAAGATCAGATCTTGTCATAGTCAACTCTTTGAATATTGTCGTGAACTCTTTCTCGACATGTCAATAATTTTATAGATGTGAAACATCCATGTCTATTTCTTTATAGATCCAAATACGATTGTAAGGTCTTGTACCTTTCCAGAGGGTCTTTCAAGCTCAAAGCTTGATTTCTTGTATATGGAACTATCACGGATTTTATGGCTTCAAGCCATTTGACGGAGTCAGGGCCCATCATCGCTTCTTTGCATGTAGTCAGTTCATTATTCTCAAATAATGATTCAACCCTCAAATCTTGGTATTTGATTGTTTACCCGACCTACTTATTTCAATAGGAACTTAGACCTCCGTGACCACAACCTTTGAGGCACGTGAGCCATGAGCATCGTTGCTGCCTCCGGAACACTTTTTGGCGCTATGCAACTTTGATCATATATAGCTAAGGTTCTTTTAACCTTGTCAAAGTTCTATTGTCCTCCCACTCAACTTTTCACGGAAAATTCCTTCTCAAAGAAACTTGACTTTCTAAGCGACAAACATTTTTGTCTTTGGTGTTTATGGAGGAATTATTAACAGTTATTCGAAAATAACATACAAAGACATGTTCATCCGATTTTGGTTGCAAACATCTTTCTTATGCATAGCATACCAATATTTAAGAAAGGACAACTTGGGTTTTATCCCAAACCATAACTTTATATGGTGTCAATTCAACGGATTATGATGGAGCTCTTTTCAGTGGAAAACCGGTAGTCTCTAAAGCTTTTAACCTTTAAAATATAATGACAGTTTTATGAATTACACCTTTGATCTTACCATGTCAAACAAGGTTTAATCACATATCTCGAACGCTCCATACTTTTATGGTGTTTCGGGAAATGCAAATCCACGAAACAATTCCTTAAATCTTAGGTATTATGCTAAACTTGTAACTCAAATATCTTCCTTTATGATCTTATCATAAACTATTTATATTCTTGTTACAATGATTTTGCACTTCATCTTGAAAATCTTTGAACTTTTTCAATTGTTTCATACTTCATCCTTATTAAGTAAATATTCATATATTCACTCAAATTTTCGGAGAAAGTATATGAAGTTGAAATCCATCGCTCTTGACTACACATAATGGACTTCATACAACAATATGTACAAGTTCCAATAAGCTAGTCATTCGTTCCCTTTTGGCCTATGAACGAAGTTTTAATTATCTCTAGGAAAGTTTCACAAGCGTCATTTGATCAAAATTCAAAAGGACTCCAAAATTCCATCCACATGGAGTTCCTTCATGTTTTCTTTCCAATATAATTTAAACGGCGATGTCACTTCCTAAATGATCTTTCAATCAATTTGTCTTTCGACATTTTTTAGCACTAGTTTTATGGATGTGATTTCTCCAACGAGATTTGTGAATCATCCATCTTTTATGGATTACGAAAATTATTTGAACAACCCTTTTGTTCTCATAATGCCTGATAAAACAAATCTTGAAGACAAGCTTTGATGTTTAACAAGCAGCACAATAACCCTTTATTTGTTCTCGATGAACATCATCACATATTATTTTGCTAGTTACTTAGGCCATTGTAGTTCATGAATTGTGTTGTTTCGTATGACGATTCACACCAACAAATTCAGTATCAGATACTTAAGAACCACATTGTTTAATAAGCAAAGAATATATCCATAACATGTATATCATCTATATACTTAAGCTGAACAATTATAGTCTTTTCTTTTCTTCCATATACTTATGAGATTCTCTTTCAGGATTTCCTTTTCTGTTTGAAAGAATCTATCAACATCAATAGTGGAGCCATACACATGACACATAGTCCAAAGCGTGTATAGTTAAATACCAATGTCTTTGGACTTGCACTTTGAAGTAGATTACCATCATCAAATGTTTGGTGTTCTTTCAAATTCCTTTCTTTAGTAATTTCTTGGTGTAGTAAACATTTTACCTACATCAAATATTCACCCTTCTCATGGAATTATTCATGATCAAGATACTTTAGCTTATAACGGTGAATCGCGAGTATAATGTTCCTCTCCAAAACCTTTTGGAGGATTAGGACAACTAGTGTCTCCAACCTTTTGCAAATTCTCATCAAATATGAGAACATGACTTTTGCCATATTATACTCTATCATGTTGCAACCAAACTTCATTTCAAATATCACAATATCTTCCACACATCATGGTTTCTGAAACAACTCTTTCAGATCCTAGATAACCTTGATATTAAGACAATCCTTTGAATATCAAGAATCATGGAGACAAACATGATACTCAAACACTAACACTTGGAATTGTCACTCTTGATTTAATACCAATTATTAAACTTCATGGAGTAACCGGAACTTACTAAAAGTTTGCAATAGGACTTTTAAACTTTAGATTAACACTTCAAAACAATACGATACCAGTTTGTAAAGTAACTAACCAGAATTCTATAGTTCTATCATCTCAATTATAACTAAGCGCAAGGTGGTAAACGGATGCCAATGACTACAACAACTATGCAAATTCACTTTGATTTAATTTATGATAAATAGTGTTCAACTTTTAATCATATTGCCGTTGAACTCCCACTCAAAACAATATCCCTCACATTGTTTTAGTGATCACACGAACCAAATCCACCACATCAAAACCAATCATCATGAGAGTTGATGTAGCTTCAATGGCGAACAATCAACATGTTCATCATATCTACTATATGACTCATGCTTTACCTTTCGGTGATCCGTGTTCCGAGACCATGTCTGTACATGCTAGGCTCGTCAAGATCAAACCTTAGCTTCTGCATGAGCAAATCTGGCTTGCTCACGTTGTATACACTCGCAGAATCTAACACACCCGATCATCACGTGGTGCTTCGAAACAACGAGCTTTAGCAATGGTGCTTACTAAGGATGAACACTTTAAAACTTGAAATTATGTGCTTGAGGGATCATCTTATAATGCTACCGTCGTGAACTAAGCAATACAAGATGCATAAAAGGATTAACATCACATGCAATTCATAATATGTGATATGATATGGCCTTTCTTCTTTGTGCTTCCGATCTCCATCTTCAATCACGAACATGATCTCCATCATCACCGGCATTGCATCAAGGTCAATGACGCTGCTCCATGGTTGTCGTCCACGAGCTTCACTTATTACAACTACTTTGAATAGACACGCGGGTCTTAACAGAATTTAAAGACAACCATATGGCTCCTTCCGGTTGCCAACTTACAATAAGGAACATTGCATACATCAAATATAATCACAATCATGGCCATATCACATCACAACACACCCCTGCAAAAAAAGTTAGACGCCTCTAATTTTCTTTGCATATTTTACGTGGTTTGGGGCTTTCAATAAGTGTCGCTCTAACTTACGAACAGGAACCACAACGTTGATGCTTGAACTATTAAGTGCCTGTTGTAAATTGGATCTATACTATGATGGGAGAGACAGACACCCGCAAAGCCTCTTATGCAATACAAGTTGCATGTTGAGCGTGGAGCAAGTCTCATGAACGATGTCATGTAAGGTTAGCCCGGGCCGCTTCATCCCATCATACCGCAAGATGCAAAGTACACAAGAAGCAATTGATAATAAAAGCACCACCGCCCATAATGACTATTGTGTTCTATTCGTGCAACAGATCTACATATAGACACGGCTCTGATACCACTGTAGGGGTTCGTAGCATGGAAAACAAAAAAAAATTACCGCATGAACACACAATCAAGATCTAATCTATGATCAAGCCAAGATCTATCTACTAGATTGTAGCGACGAGTCGATGGAATACTAACCCTCGAAGATCCAAAGCGGTTAACGAGAGAAGATTCTCGTGGGTGATGTAGTCGTACACTTCCGATCTCAAGATCGCGTAGACGATCCTTCCGGCGCTGCGTTCCGGCAGCGCTCCCACAGTCGGTCACACGTTCGGTACTCGATGAAGACCTTCCTCTCCCTTGTTCCAGCAGGCAGCTGAGGTTGTAGCACTCTCCTCGCAATTCCGGCAGCACGACGGCGTGGTACCGGAAGTAGAGGGGAGATCTCGCAGGGCTTCGCCTTAAGCCGGAGCGAGTATGGTGGAGTATGAGATAGGCCTTGGTGATCTAGGGTTTAGAGGGCACCAAGGAGAGAGGGCTAGGCCGGCGGCTAGGGCAAGGGGAGAGCCCCAACTCGGCGGCTAGGCAAACCCTAGGGGCGGCGGCGACTTGGTGGAAGCCGGCGGCTAGGGCTAGGGTTTAGAGGAGAGAGGTGTAGGGAAGAGGGGCACCCCTACCCCTTCTTTTATAGGTGGGAGGGAGGCGCGGTTGGGAGGAGGGAGTCCTCCTCCAACTCCTCCTCCTTGGCCGGCGGTGGAGGGAAGAGGACTTCCTCCCCAAGTAGGTTTCCTACTCTCCCTCCACCAAGCAAACTTGCCGTTTGACTTTTCAAATTGGCGTTTGACTTTTCAAACTAGGATTTGATTTATCCCTTTATTTTGCTCAGCGATGACACCTAGTACATGATGCAACCATTCCAACTTGTTATGACACATTCATGTACCCTTCCCCTCCGAAGTGCCGGACCTTCCGGACCCTTCTAGAACATTCCCGATGAAAACACCGGAATCATTCCCCAACTCCGAAACAGGACTTTCCTTATATGAATCTTATTCTCCGGACCATTCCGGATCTCCTCGTGATATCCCCGATCCCATCCGAGACTCCGAACAACATTCGATCTCTTACTCATCATTCCATAACTACTCAACAACATCGAGTCCTTAAGTGTGTCTCCCTACGGTTCGTGAATTATGCGGACATGACCGAGACACTTCTCCGATCAATAACCAATAGAGAAATCTGGAAATTCATATGGCTCCCACATATTTCTACGATTACTTTGCGATCGAATGAACCACTTACATACGATACCAATTTCCCTTTGTCTCACGATAGTTTACTTATCCGAGGTTTTGATCGTCGGTATCTCTGCATACCTAGTTCAACCTCGTTACTGATAAGTACTCTTTTCTCGTTCCTGTGGTATGTGATCCCTTGTGAGCCAGTCACATGCTTGCAAGCTAATTGGATGACATTCCACCGGGAGGGCCCAGAGTATATCTATCCGTCATATGGATGGAAAAATCCCACTCTTGATCCATGTGTCTCAACCCATACTTTCTGAACACTCAATGCCATCTTTATAGCCACCCAGTTACGGTGTGGTGTTTGATATCATCAAAGCATCCTTCCGGTGATGGTGATAAGCATGATCTCATGGTCGAAGGAATTAGGTTACTATGTATCAGAAAGCTTATAGCAAATGAACTATATTAAATGACTTGATCTTTATGCTATGCTTAACTATAGGAGTATGTCCATCACATCATTCTCCTAATGATATGACCCTGTTGTTAATAACATCTCTATGTTCATGATCAGGAAACCATAATCATATATTAACCAACAAGCTAGTTTAACAAGAGGCTTTACTAGGGACTCTTTTATGTTTACAAATCACACAAGTATTAATGTTTCCTGTTAATACAATTATAGCATGGTATGTAAACATTTAACATAAGTATGAAGATATGATAATAACCACTTTATTATTGCCTCTTGGGAATATCTCCAACAGTCCCATAGCATCACGCCTTGCGTAGAACTCAAAACGGGTACCTTGATCTGATTGATACTTTGCCCACACAGTCGGGCAAAAGCTTCCTGCATGGCTCTGGCAAGTCCATCAAGCTAGTTGTTCTCTCTTAAGGTGAACTAAATTCCCTCTGCAGTGGGGGGTTCAATCTTTCCTCGGAGACTTGCAACAACTAGCCACTGCAAATCCTCTCCTTCCTGATCATTGAGTTGAGCTCCGAAGAACTCCGGGTGTGGACGCCCTAGCATCTCCGCAAGCTGGTCCAAGTCACGCTCAAAGATGAGGTCTCCTCCATTCCCCAACTGATAAAACTTGTTGTACTTCACGTCCATCTATAAGAATATAGGATGAGTAAATTAGTAGAGTGATCAAGTGTGTCAAATTTTAAGTATATTTGTAAGAATTTTTGAGGAACATGAATTTTCATTAAAGAATCCAAGTGATAAGAATGAGAATAATTTTTTGGTAAATACTCACTTCCTTTGGTTTTGAAACTAAGTTTTTCATTCAAACGTCCATTCTAAACTAGGGTCTCCTATGGTCAGGATGGCTCTGATACCAACTTGTCAACACCCGGATTTTTAATCACAGATGTCTGTTATGCCATACATCACAATCCCAGGATTACCATTTTTGCGATACATAACAGATTGGATATCACAGTACATCATCCATTACATACCATACATAAGGTCTTACACAAATAAGGATATCATGATCCAGTTCTTAATACAATTCAAGCAGCGCAATAACATAAAGATAACGATAGCGTAGGCGAGGCTCCATCTTCATGGTCACAGGCAATGCTGACAATGGGAGATGATCCTAGTTGTCGTAACCTTCCTGTGGTCCATCTTCCTGATACTCCTCCTCATAGTATGGCCACGGGAATAGCTAGGGACAAAGCCATGAGTACTCGCAAACTAGTACTAACAAGTGAAGGGGGTTTTTAATAGGATATACTAAGCTCTAGGGTTGTTTTGCAAAAATCCAGGTTTACCTTAACTAAGTTCAGAAGCAAAGAAAGCTAGTTGAAAGTTTTATAACACCTAAGTGGGAACTCGAATTTCATGTCACAACTCTGTTGTGGTCAAGTCAAATCATAAATCATTTCATAAGTCATTTTGAAAACATCTGAGGATGGAACAATATGGACACACCAACTGTCCATAACCGCAGATGCGGCTATTCGAATAGTTTGACACTCTGCAGAGATTGTACACTTTCACCACAACATTCGATACATCCGTCCGGAACAAATCCTGAATTCACCATACTCAGTATGCGGATAATCAATCCTAACCTTTCCATTACACACCCTAGTATAGGCACCTCTCCTGTGAGTTTGGCCTCCCAACCATGACCAACTATCATCTTGGGTACTGCACAGGTGGACAATCTTCACAAGGTAGCCTCAGCTCTTACCTTGGCCACAAGGGAACCCATACTAAGGTATATAAATTTCTAGTCAAGCCCTACCCAAATTTCGGGTATTGTGGTTATACGGTAACATTGGAATGGTGTCGCATCCAGACAACCATCAGTTTTGTAAAGGGCTAAGGCTCATTCCTTAACATTTTCATCATCAAAATCATCTGGTGTTCAAGAACATAAGTCAAAAAAATTCATTAGAATGACTCATCATTCTATGGTTTTCATAACCATTTTCACCAAGTATTCCCATCTAAAGTTGATCAATTTTTATGCTTAGCATTGGCATCTACAGGTGGGGGTAAATACTAATGAAGGGTGGTAATCAAGGGTGAATGATCTAAGTTCAATATCATGCCTCAGGATGACATCAAGATTATCTAACATAGGTCAAGTTTTATGCTCTTTATGCTACCTTCAATTATCTTTCTAGAATCTACAAGTCACTAAAATAAACTTTTGATAGAAATCTTTGATAACGAAATAAAAGAATTAAGCTTGCAAGTAAAACTAGGATTGGGTATCAAGTGGTGTAAGCTTGCAAGTAAAACTTGCATGGTTTAGCTTGCTAAGATAGTAGTATAAGCTTGCTGAGTTGCAAGTGTTAGCTTGCCTTGTGCAGAGCAGTGGTTGAAGTCCTCCTCGGCTTCTTCCTCATAGTATCCTCCTTCCTCCTCGTATCCTTGGTTGGTACTATCGTCTATAAATAAATACGAGGTACACAATCACCACAGAATTCTTAACTACTCTATCTAGCACACAAAAGTTCACATTAGATGATCTAGCATCATCACTATTATCACAAAGATTAAAGCACTTGTCTTATTTATTTTATTTTAGAAAAGTAATTTCTACTCATTGAAAAACTACTTAAGATTTAATATTCTCCAACTAAAACATGGGATCTTGTTGACACATGTCATCACCACATATTTTAGTACATGAGAATGTGATTTAAAGTGGTGTCACAATTTAATAAGGTTTAACCTTCTTATTTTAATTAAATAAAATGGCTAGAATGGACTATGAGGCATTCTTTTATTACTTGCTCAATTTCTACAAGTAACCCTATATATTTTTATATATTCTAAAAGGTATGGTTAAATGTGATTTTTGAGAGTTGGAATCAACTCAAAAAGCTTTCATGGTTGAATTTTGAAAAATGATTGAATGCAGAAAAGATTCTGCCTTGTTATTTTTACTATGGATGATCTACAATTCTAAATGGTTTGAATCCAACGGGCTTGGGTCAAGCATTTCAGTACCTTTCTAACAAGATTGCTTTTATGCATTTTGGTTCAGTGAATCGAGCTGGGTTGATTTTTGAATCTAGGTACAGAACTGAGCTTGAAATTAAATGAATGAACCTAAGTTTGAATTGTTGGGTCGTGCGGGATGTTTAGCTGGGCCGGCCCACTACGCATAGCGTGCGGGCTGGTTAAGTGAGCGATCCCACTTGTCAGTGAGACAGCGAGTGGCGAAGCGGTACGGGTCGATTAGGGCCGTAGGATCTAACTCTAATCGAACGGCTCTGGTTCATCGTCCACGTCGAACAAAGCCGGTGAGACAGAACCCTAGCGCGGCCATAGGGGGTCGTCGGGTGCTCACCGAGGCTCCAGCGATAGTCGGCGATGGGGGCGAACGATGAAGTCGACGACGACGATTCTCCTGGTACCAACAGCTCCTCCTGGGGCGGCTTCAATAAACGGTGCCTCTCCTCCTCTACAGCGGCGAACTCTGGTGAAATTCCGGCCACCTGGTGCTCGCCTTGCTCCAGGGGTGAGTGGGTGTGATTAGTGAGAGGTGGGGAGTGAGATGGTGTGCTCAAATTGAACGGGGGTGGCCTCCTATTATAGTGGCTGAAGGGGACCGATGTCACGGGTGGAGCTTGTCGTGGTCATCGGCACAGCATGCTATTGGCATGGGCAAAGGTAGGGGTGGTGCTATGCTCCCTGGCAAAGCTCAACGGCGTGGTCTCGCGGCGTGGGGCGGTGCTCATCGGTCGGAACATCGCGGCGCTCTGGGAGGGTCCTACGGCAAGTTTAATGGTGCACAGCGTGCGTGGTTCGCGCGGCGGCGAACGAGGTTGTCTGACGGGGTGCTGGGGTGCTGGCGATCACTTACGCAAGCGGCAAGGGCAGCACGCGGTCTGTGGGATGGTGTCGTGTCGTCGCACTAGCACATTCTCGGCTCGCATGCCGAGAAGCTTGGCATGCGCTGGGCGTGTGATCCAGGGGCTGGCTGCGCTCGAGGCTTGGACAGGGGTGGCTGTGGACGGTAGTGAGTGCTCCAGACAAGGTTGGCGAGGCTAGTGCTTCCTCTAGCTCGCTGTCGACTTGGGGGTGGCAAGTTTGCTCTCGGCATGGTCACCATTGATGGTTAGGCTTGCTCAGAGTGATGCTAAGTATTGTTAAAGAGGCTAGATGATCTACTAAGAGCTTGTTGCAACTAGAGAGGGAACAAGGTTTTTGTTAACCCTAATTTTATTGATTAGAATTTGATGATCATGATCAATAGTTTTGGGATGTTACAGGTACGCTTCTCCGGCATACGCTAAGGCGGCAGCAAGCTTTAGGACGCCTCACTTTCGAAAGCATGGTGAACACCGTCAACAACTATATGGAGGCTGAGGAGGAAGCTCAGATGGAAATTGCGCTCATTGGAGGAGCCCCTCCGCCTCAGCCACTGCCGCCACCGCCTTCGGTCGTCGTCGCCGCAGCACCGCCACCACCTCTAGTCATCGTCGCTGCTATTGCACCTCCAACCCCCCCCCCCCCCCGTCATCGAAGAAGCCCCGACACCCTCCGACTCTGTGCTTGGTGCGCTCTACGCTGACATCAGCGCTGACTCGGAGGAGATCGACTTCAGCCCGGAGGAGCTAGACTCTGCCATGCAGAAGATGGAGGAGGATTACAAGCACGACGAGCAGGCCAACAATGTCATCACATCCCGAGAGGTGTTCGTCAACATTGGGATGGCGATGGATGAAGATCAACCCGGATAAGCTCCGCCTACAGTGCTGGACAAAGGGAAGGGACCACCTGTCACTGCCGACAATGATCACGCAAAGGTCATTCCCCCTCCACCTAACCCAGTGCAGCAGCCGCAGGAACTCGGCACTGGTCCAAGCAACAACAACACCGCAAACCCGCCGCCTCCAGCATCTACGTCTACTGCTGCCCAAGTCACTCCAGCTGATAGAGTGATGTACGGCAACCACCTCTTCGAGCCTATGATCGTGGCTCATATTCGCAATGTAGTCCAGCTTGACGAGAAGTGCCAACAGCTACTGGAGGAAGCGCAGGCCATCGCGGAGCAATGCGCTAAGCTAGATCGAGATCTGGCCAATGCGCAGAAGTCAATAGAGAAAGCTAGAGCAATGGAGGCCGAGTACAAGACTCTGCTACAGCAGCAGAAGGCTAAGAAAGCTCTGGCTCACGTCATCAACGATCCTGGTGTACGGCGAAACCTAGGATGGGCTCCCTCGAAGCTGGCACAGGCCAAGCCATACATTGACATTGAAGGCAGGCAGGTGATGCCCACCCCTCTACTCAACCTCGCCATTGCCAAGACCCTTCTGGAGCAGGATAGATCACCCGAAGCTGTGGAACAAGTCTATGACCTAGTGGCCAAGGCGGTGAAACAGCAGGAAAAGGCCACCTCTCAGAGGATTGAGTCTGACCCAGCGTTTTGCCAGTCTAGCCAGCATAAGCCGCCAAGGGATAGATCTCCTCATGATGTTGGGTCCTAGACGGGTTCGTCAGAACAAAGACGGAGGGATGCATGCAACAGGAAGGACGCTATCCCCATATCACCCGACAATGGAGGCAAGGCTCAACCTCGTCGCCCACCTCCACCGCCTCGCTCGCCCCGACATCGCGAAGATACCAAGGCTCGCTGTCGTACGGATATGCCGCCACCAAGGCAGAGCGGCATCGTCATCCGCGACAACGCGGAGCAAACCCGTCATGACGGAGAGCGCAACCAAGGACACAAGAGCAGGTCGCGACATGACCCTCCGCGTCCGACAAGCAACCGTGACAAGCGTGAGGCATCGCAGGAGGGTAACAGCAAGAAGGCTAACCCACCGCCACCTCCGCCTTCGTCTCCACCCAGCAGCCACCATGGCGGAGGAGGCCCGCGTCGTTCACGCAGCCCATCCCCTGATGGAAAGAAGAAGAAAAGAAGCCTAGAGCCATACGATGCACGTTCATGTCTGGACAAGATCCACGAGGCCCAGGAAGGACCATACCTGGGACCACGTTTTGGACCTGTGATACAGTCCGCAATTTACCCCAAAGGTTTCCGTATTGACAAGACCATCAAGCCCTATGACGGCACCGCCAAGATAGCTACATGGTTGCAGGACTACGGTAACATGGTGGAGATCACCGGGGGTAACCCCAACGTCACCGTCAAGTACCTCCCATTAATGTTGGCGAGCACGGCCCGACAATGGATTGATGACTTGCCGGAGAGATCCATCTGCAATTGGTTGGACATGCAAGAAGCATTCACCAAGAACTTCAAGGGTACATACAAATGTCCCTGCACCGTTGGCGATCTACAGCGGTGCGTGCAGGAGAAAGACGAGACATCTCGTGCCTACCTCTCTCGCTGGCTGGATATGAAGAATTTTTGTGCAGGAGTGCACGCTCAGAACGCCATGGATGCCTTCATTGATGGGTTGGAAAGGGGAACGTTGCTCTGACATAAGCTGAACCGCCTGTAGGACAATCACCAGCTAGATCTCAATCAGATGATTCAGTTGGCCAGTGAGTTCATGGCTGCCGACGACGATGCTCGCGGCTCCCTGCCGGCAACAGCCGTTCAAACTCAAGCTCGGAGGAACAGCAACACAACGCGGAAGACCCCGCTAGAAGAAAAGCAAACCTCCGACATGGTCTTTATGACCTTTGCAGGGCGAGGTGATCGCGGACAGCCTGGCCGAGGATGGGGAGCTGGTCGTGGGCAGCAGCGAGGCAGTGAAACTACCTCGACAGTGCTCCATGTTCCCCAAACCTACAAAGAGTACCGTGATATGTCGTGTCTCATACACCTCGACGCCAACAGCAAGGCCACCCACACCAATCGCCATTGCAAATTTGTCAATGATCTCAAGGAGGACCCGGAGTCCGGCTACAAACAAAGTCGAAAGAACAGACCGCGAGGCAAGGGGAAGGGGAAGAAGAAGGAAGAGGAGTCCAAGGATTCAAGTGACATGGACGAGGATGTTGACCCCAAGCACGCCGCCAAGAGCGATAGCAAAGCCAAGAACCCCTTCGAGAAGAAGGCGACAGTTTTCCACACTTTTCTTGGCACCCCCACCGTCCGACAACAGAAGACCTCCATGAGGATACTGATAGCCACTCTACCCCCAGTTCCCCAATACCTGCGCTATAACTACCTCGGTGAATTACGCTCCTAGTTACAAGCCTGGATGAGCAGAAATGGTTGAAATAGTACGGTGGGGCCCAAATGCCACTCACAGGTAGACCTTTCGGCCGTCCCAACCATTTCTAAACATCGGGACAAGAACGGGCGGCGTAATCGGCAGGCGAAGGGATCAACTACATACACAAATGAGTATGTATGCAAGCCACCATACAACAGTACATCAGAGCCATTCCATCTAAAAGAAAGGAAATATAGCAACGCCATACGGCAAGATCCAAATATCCTAGATAGATATAATACTTTAGGATATCTCCTCATACATCAAACATCAGAGTATCAAGCGGAAGCGGAAGACAAAATCCGAGTACGGATAAGAAGCAAATCGGCATAAGATGCCCCATAAATAAGCACATCCCGCCCATAGACCTCACGGATCCCCGTTCCCGGAATCTCTACACCGAATGATCGTTGCCCACATCGTCCGTCTCCTCCACCCAGTATCCATCTTGCGAGTTTACCTGTTCATCTGAATCAAACAATTTATCGTGTGAGACCCTAGGGGTACTCAGCAAGTCTTTATGCCGCTAAAGGGGACACAACCTGGGGTGACGCAATTGCAGCAAAAGATAAACCCTAGCAATTCTATAGATACTCGCTAACCATCCGCCTAACCAAAGATAGACGGATGTCCGTGAATTAAGAACAACAGTTATAACAGTTATAATGGTAATATCCACAGATCCATCCTCCTCCTCGCTTACCGACGAGGAAGCGGACGAACAACCCCCCATCCGTTGGCAGTTTTATTGTCCATTCCATGAGTGTTGCACTATTTACTAGTCCGGTACTTAGTCAATTAAAAGCGGTACTTTAGTTATTCTTGTCTATGATCGAGAAACTGTGCTCCAAGTCGTCCATAACTGCGGACACGGCTTTCAGAAAGTTTTACCCTGCAGGGGTGCACAAATAGCAACACACACTCGATCAACCTCGGAAAAACCAAATCAAAACCCAACGAGGCAGTCATGACAAAGCGATCACAGGATTCAGAAATATTTCAGGGGGCCACCCCATTAAGCTACCCGCGACGAAGTTGGCCGACTCCGAGACGGACTCAAGGTTTGCGCCAATGGCTGTGAACAACTGGGAACCCGAAAATGTGACTGGGCTTGTCGACACCGCGAAAACACTCCGCTTTCCTAAACAGTACAGTGTGCATCACCTCGCACAATTTAAATAAAGCAGTAAAGCATGGCATAAGTACAGGATAGTAAATAAAACCTCAAACTAGTTTGTGGCCCCCAGAAATAAGAATGAATCAAGCTCTGGCTCAGGGGGGTTCATAAGCCTCCCGGATGTGGATAGCGCGAATATTCAAGGAACAGGAATCAAGTACTCGGGGTCCTACGGGACACAAGTGAGCCTGAAAAACCAAATAACAGATATGGCTCACCGGTGCCTCTTTCATTAGTTATCCCATTACTACTCAGGTTAAGTTGTTTGGGTACCTCGTTATCCATCAGACACTCACATACCCTACACATGCTGTTCTACGACTCGCATGGCTCAAACAACTCCTGTAGTAATGGCTCATGGGATGGAGGAACAAGCTTCGGTGGGGTTTAAAAGTAAAGGCTATGCAATACTTGGGATTCAGTTTAATGCAATCGCGACTCAATGATGCAAGAATAAGAAGGAGGTAATAGGTACTATATGTATGCAAGCATGTGGTAGTGCTTGCCTGGCAGCTCAGTTGAAGCAATGGATGGATCTGGGTAGTGCTCCTGGTTCTCTTGATATATCCTCTGCTCAGCGTCTATTCGGAGAAGAACCAAACAAACAAGGGCCAACATAAATAAAGTGCGCAAGCATATGAATAAAATGTGACAAGCAAACAATCATGCCATGATGAATGATGCACAATTTGCATGGCAATAAGGTAGCATGGCATGGGTGAGGTGTGGAATACAAGAATAAACATTTTTATTGGGTTTTAACCACATTTTATCCTCATATTAGTCGCTGTACACATTATATTTATATGATGCATGCTTCAAATCAAAACATGGAATGCATAAACAAAAAGGTCTCGTCGAGCTAATCATTTTAGACATATTATTTGTTAAATTTGGAGTTATAAAACAAAAGTTATTAATTAATTAAGGGAAAAGGGCATTTTGTTGTAATTTTAATCAACTTGGAAAATAAAGTGTTCAAAATATATTTTGGATGGCATATTTGAATTCCTCACATTTTTCTGATTTGAAAACATATATTATTTGCATTATTTGGATTTATAATTTAAAAGTTATTTGAAAACAGATTTTAAATTTGAATTAATTTGAAATAGATTTGAATTAAAACAGATATCAGAAAAATACTTTTGTCACCCAGCTCAAAGCTAGCCACAGTCAATGACCAGTGGGCCACTGCTGACTGGGACACACGCGCACAGAAATGTTTCTGTCACCGCGAGCACGCCCAGCCCGTGACACTGACGGATGGGACCCGCTGGCTCGCAGGCCCACTTGACAGAGAAAGGTGGGGAACTGACCACGTGGCGCTGAGAGGGAGTGCGGGTTGAGATTAATAGAGGCCAGGGGGTTCTCTGCAAAAACGCTGGCGCGGCTGGCTAGTGGGCCAGGCGGACCGCGGGTTGAGGAGATCAAAAAGCGAGGGGGCTATCCGCAAGAATGACAGCGCTACTGTTTTTCTTCTCTGCGCCTGACGAGCGATCGGTGCGCGACAGGGCGCGGGGCGCGGTGCGCGGGATCGATCCGGGGACCTAGGGCTCGCGCGCGGAGGGCGGAACCACTGCGGGGGCTAGGCGTTGTTGTCAGCGAGGTGGGCGTGGCCTAGGTGAGGTGTTGCGCGGAGCGAGAGCGAGCAGACGCACGCGCTCGCCGGCGCGCACAGACTGTTCGACGAAACGATCGGCGCGGCCAGGACACGACGACGGTGGCGAGGGTGTCTAGGAGGTGGGTTAGCTCACCGGGAGGTGGTCGGCGGTGTTGGATCGGGTCGGCGAGCAGTGGATCGACGGCGAGGCAGACGCCGGGCGGATTAGGGTTTCGGGGTCGGCTTCGCGATGTTCTCCGGCTCCAGCCCTTCTCCTCCTCGCTGGTACGTACAGGACGATGCAGGGGAGGTTCCTCCGTCTTCCTCGACACCAGAGCACCTCGCCACCGGCTGCAGGAGGGGGGCATCGGTGGTGACCGAAGGTTTCGCCGGCGAGGGGTAGACGGAGGCGGTAGGGGTAGATGGGGAGGATGGAGTAGGTGGGCACGGCCCTGGGGAGATCTGGGAGAGGCCAGAGGTGTCGTGGAGAGGGAGATAAAGCAGAGGGAGGGAGGATGCCGTGGGGGGAGGGGGGTAGATGGAAAAAGGTGGCTCGGCCACCTTTCTCTCCTCCTCCCTCTCACGTGCTAGGGTCGGGGCAGGGCAGGGCAGGCACGGCAGGGGCTTCCAGGTGGGGCAGAGCAGGCCAGGCTAGGGTGGTTCGGTGTGGGGCTCACCAGGCAGAGAGAGAGAGGGGTAGCCTCGGGTTAGAGCTAGGGTTGGGAGGTGGGAGACTCGGGCTAGGGCTTGGTTAGGAGGAGGGTAGATAGGTGGGGCCAGGGTGATCAGGTGGCCAAGTGGGGCCAGCTAGGTAGAGAGAAGAGGGAGGCCGAGAGAGGGGGAGGTGTGATATGCTAGGGTTAGGGTTTTAGAGATAGGGGGTATGGTTAGATGGGTAGGTGATGGTTTAGGGTTTAGAGAGAGAGATAGATGGAGTGGTCCTTTATGACAAGATCAAGCATGCTCTAGACAAGCTCCAACAAGATCAAGTCAAGAAAAAGAGAGGGATGTGAAGCTAGGGTTTAAGCAAGATCAAAATAGATCAAGCCAAAAGAAAGGATAGAGATAGAGAGAGAGAGAAATGATGATCCACTCAAGATTCAAATAAAAACCAAATACTAGAAAAGGTGGCACTTGCATGGCCCATGCAAAATATTTATTGCCATGTTGATTCTTGTGGAAACAATATTATTACATGGCATTATTATTTTGCATTCCCAAAAATTGGAATATAGCCAAGCAAAAAGGATTAAAAGGATGCCCCATGTGGAGTAGATGGAGATGACCATGTTTGAATAGAAATGGGACTTGCTAGTGTGTATGTGCCACTAGATGCTCAATAGTCCCAAAAATATCCCAACATGGCATAATCCATAATAATTCATGTGGAAGCTAGGAAAAAGGGTTCCACTCACAAGGCATGCAAAGATGGCCATGTGGCTCTCATAAACCAATATTGTGAAAACAACATGATGCTAAGATGAGAGCATGTGGAAAAAGAATTGGATCCATCCCAACCCACATGAGCTAGAGGTAAAACCCAATAAGTGCCAAGCTCATATTTAGTTGGATGGTGGAATTATAAGGTGGTGAAAGAAAAGGTGGTGGAGTTAGTAAAAGACATGCCCCCAACTCAACTTGGGCATTTAAACAATATATCAAGACCCAAATACAATATCAAGAGTCAAATACAATTAACAATGCGTATGAGATAAGAACCAAAAGAAAAAGGGTTTTATATGATGCTCAAATGCAAGGTGGCATGATGACATGAGCATGATATATTTATGATGCAACAATTATAGATTTGAAGTAGCCAATATATAGACTAGGCTAGTAGCATTGCAATTGTTAGACAATTGGGATGCTACAACTCTCCCCCACTAAACAAGAATCTCGCCCCGAGATTCCTAGGAAAAAGAAAACAACACAAGGAGAGGCGGGTGTTCGGAACGAAGGTGACCCTCACGTTCCCAAGATGATGAAGAACAGAATGGTGCGACCACTACACCTTGCAAAACTTGCTAGACTTGTTGCGAGTCTTGCATTTTGCTTGAGACACAAAGGGTTAGAAGAATTGAAGGGTTGTCGTGAGACAAGAAGGATAGGATGGACATAGCTCCGGTTTTCTCAAGACACATGATAAAAGAATAGAACCACTTGTGAAAGGAAAATACAAGATGATGGGTCATGGATACGGAAGACACACCATTAAGATTAAAGATTTACTGATACGAGAGAGGTTGAATCTTTGTCTCGCCGGGAGAAAAAGAGCTAGATTGGAGAGGTTTTGAACCACTATGACAATAGCATCGCATCTTCTCTCGGATTTGAGAAATGCAGTTCGGAAACAATATTGCCTTCAAACAATAGAGTCCCTTGATATCAACAGAAAGATTTAGTTAGACATCGTCGGATTAGATTCTTCTTGCGCCGGTAAGAACCAAGGGTCACGCAATTGAGGTGCGCGGATAAAACTTTCAGAGACGGATGTGAAGCTAGATCATGGTGAAAACCCGAGAAGCAAGAATATGGAGGATCTGGAGTCTATTGTAGAGATACTTATTGCCTTCTTTAGCCTTGAGGCTAACGCAATAGATTTGCGGCTGATGGCATCAACCATAATTGGTTTTACCACAGAAAAATAATTGATGAAACAAAGAGAGAGATAGTTTCCTTTCATCTTGTTTGGGGATGTCAAGCACCGGTAGAAAGACGAGGGTCGAAAAGAGTTTACGTCTGTTTCCACCAGATAATTGATGATTTTGCTCCGTGTGGAAAGGGTGAGATCACCAACAAGAGATTATTGATTACTTTCTTCGAGAGAGCACTCCGGAAAAACAAAGACGGAAGTAAAAGTATCAAGGGATAAAGGCCACTTCTAACTTCCGTGGAATGAGTGAAATCACATTAATTCACCAATTCAATGTACAAGAGCGAATGATAAGAGTAGTGGTATGGTAGCTACTCCATCCCGCACTCAAAGCATTACTCCGCACATGAATAAGAAAACCATGCAACTCAACTACCGAAACAGACTAAAAGTATTGATAAGAAGAGCTCATGGAACTCCGCTAGAAAACAAGGATAGATGCAAACGATTTGCCGGTTTCATAGATAGATAAAGATGATGATGTTGTCGTCATGTCATAAGTAACCAGCCACCGGGAAGATATGAAGGAAGATTACGGAGAAGAACTGCAAGATTCAACAGCTACAGAAAAGATAGCACCAACTTGAACAGAAGGGATACAAGATCTGGAAGGTCTTCATGGCCTCCGGTGGATTGAGCATAGACGATAAAGCGAGAGGGTTTCAAGAGATTACTTAACGAGACAGAGGTGAAAAGAACTCCATGTTCTTCTTGAAATGATTGAGAAAGATTTAGCAGTTTTGAGGAAACTACGGCGGAACGACGATGATAACTTGTCAACAAGGAAGACTCCGGGTTTAATTGATGATGGCGGATGGAATTAACAATGGACTTGCTAATTCCAGAATTGAAGCAATGTATTTAGCAGAAGGACGTGGTCGAGATAGGTGACTTCAAGAAGCCAGAATTCACGCTTTGAGAACTTTGCACACAGGCAGTGTTCTCGAAGCTTGAGAGAAAGAGACATAGATGATCTTCCATGTTCTTCCATTTATAACGAATAGGCAAGCATATTATCAACATATACCCCCATGGATTAACAGGATATTCCCAGAATATCAAGTTCGAGAGGCGGGAGGAACAAACAAATGCTCGAAACACTTTCTGAGCTCAACGCTCTTTGGAAAGATCAATATTAAGAGCACGGGTTCGTGTTGAAGAAGATGCACTGGAAGAATAGATTATCTGGTCCTTCGGAAGAAAAAGAGATGTCACCTGGTTCACATTGTCGATCGGATCACCGGTTACAAAGATAAAGAGATCTTGGTTAAGAACCGATGGTAGCTCATACCTTAAGCAAAGCTATCAGAAGCGAAAAGATGCAATTCCCTTGTCTCAAGGAGAATTTGCAGATATGGGGTTGAAAAGGTGTGCAGCATGATGGATAGATGGTAGACCGCCGTAGTGCTTTGGGAAACTCCGGATTGCCAAAGATGCTTGAATATGCATAGATATGATCACGATGTACTCAAAATCACAGGAGATAACCGTCACCATCAGGAGGTCAGAGTTGATAGCATTTTCCATATTCCAATCGTCACTTATCATGAGTGGAATATAGCTATGCCGAGAGCCGAATTACAATCACCAGCATCGGATCGACACACGTTATGTAATTAGCCCAAGAGAAAAAGAGATGAAATAAACTCCAGGATTAAGCGTTGGTGACAAAAGAATGAGTTAGCATGGACATGCTGATAAAAGGGAGATAGATAATGTTTCACACACGACTGGAAAGGAGTGTGGAAACACAGATATATCAAAGAAAAATTTTCCGCATTTTTCGGCATTAAAATACCAATAGATGCGCAAAATCACTTTTCAGGTAGCGATTAGCAACAGATGGTTTCACAGAATGTGGAGTTGCTAGGAGGAAGGACACCCTTAAGAAGATGGCACCGGTTAACAAGGAGTCAGATAGATCGCGCCGGTTTTCAAAAGCCTGTCAATATGGAATGTACCAACAGTTGATAATCAAAGGCAGATTGTGATAACAAATGGATGCAACAGATAGACAAGGAATTACACACACACACACACACACTTTCTATGGTACTACGGAAACCCAGAACACGTGAATCCTAGTTTGAATTTTTAAGAAGAGGATTGAAAACGTTACACTTCCTTACCAGAAAAGGGTGGGTGGTTGGGTAAGAAGAAAAGTGGAAGCAGTCCTACTCTCACGTTTTGTTGTTCCCTAGTATACATAACTACCAAAAATATTTGCTAGACTGACAACGACCATTTGGCTGAGACCCTGAAGGGCGGGATGGTTCTGATACCAATTGTAACTACCTCGGTGAATTACGCTCCTAGTTACAAGCCTGGATGAGCAGAAATGGTTGAAATAGTACGGTGGGGCCCAAATGCCACTCATAGGTAGACCTTTCGGCCGTCCCAACCATTTCTAAACATCGGGACAAGAACGGGCGGCGTAATCGGCAGGCGAAGGGATCAACTACATACACAAATGAGTATGTATGCAAGCCACCATACAACAGTACATCAGAGCCATTCCATCTAAAAGAAAGGAAATATAGCAACGCCATACGGCAAGATCCAAATATCCTAGATAGATATAATAGTTTAGGATATCTCCTCATACATCAAACATCAGAGTATCAAGCGGAAGCGGAAGACAAAATCCGAGTACGGATAAGAAGCAAATCGGCATAAGATGCCCCATAAATAAGCACATCCCGCCCACAGACCTCACGGATCCCCGTTCCCGGAATCTCTACACCGAATGATCGTTGCCCACATCGTTCGTCTCCTCCACCCAGTATCCATCTTGCGAGTTTACCTGTTCATCTGAATCAAACAATTTATCGTGTGAGACCCTAGGGGTACTCAGCAAGTCTTTATGCCGCTAAAGGGGACACAACCTGGGGTGACGCAATTGCAGCAAAAGATAAACCCTAGCAATTCTATAAATACTCGCTAACCATCCGCCTAACCAAAGATAGACGGATGTCCGTGAATTAAGAACAACAGTTATAATAGTTATAATGGTAATATCCACAGATCCATCCTCCTCCTCGCTTACCGACGAGGAAGCGGACGAACAACCCCCCATCCGTTGGCAGTTTTATTGTCCATTCCATGAGGGTTGCACTATTTACTAGTCCGGTACTTAGTCAATTAAAAGCGGTACTTTAGTTATTCTTGTCTATGATCGAGAAACTGTGCTCCAAGTCGTCCATAACCGCGGACATGGCTTTCAGAAAGTTTTACCCTGCAGGGGTGCACAAATAGCAACACACACTCGATCAACCTCGGAAAAACCAAATCAAAACCCAATGAGGCAGTCACGACAAAGCGATCACAGGATTCAGAAATATTTCAGGGGGCCACCCCATTAAGCTACCCGCGACGAAGTTGGCCGACTCCGAGACGGACTCAAGGTTTGCGCCAATGGCTGTGAACAACTGGGAACCCGAAAATGTGACTGGGCTTGTCGACACCGCGAAAACACTCCGCTTTCCTAAACAGTACAGTGTGCATCACCTCGCACAATTTAAATAAAGCAGTAAAGCATGGCATAAGTACAGGATAGTAAATAAAACCTCAAACTAGTTTGTGGCCCCCAGAAATAAGAATGAATCAAGCTCTGGCTCAGGGGGGTTCATAAGCCTCCCGGATGTGGATAGCGCGAATATTCAAGGAACAGGAATCAAGTACTCGGGGTCCTACGGGACACAAGTGAGCCTGAAAAACCAAATAACAGATATGGCTCACCGGTGCCTCTTTCATTAGTTATCCCATTACTACTCAGGTTAAGTTGTTTGGGTACCTCGTTATCCATCAGACACTCACATACCCTACACATGTTGTTCTACGACTCACATGGCTCAAACAACTCCTGTAGTAATGGCTCATGGGATGGAGGAACAAGCTTCGGTGGGGTTTAAAAGTAAAGGCTATGCAATACTTGGGATTTAGTTTAATGCAATCGCGACTCAATGATGCAAGAATAAGAAGGAGGCAATAGGTACTATATGTATGCAAGCATGTGGTAGTGCTTGCCTGGCAGCTCAGTTGAAGCAATGGATGGATCTGGGTAGTGCTCCTGGTTCTCTTGATATATCCTCTACTCAGCGTCTATTCGGAGAAGAACCAAACAAACAAGGGCCAACATAAATAAAGTGCGCAAGCATATGAATAAAATGCGACAAGCAAACAATCATGCCATGATGAATGATGCACAATTTGCATGGCAATAAGGTAGCATGGCATGGGTGAGGTGTGGAATACAAGAATAAACATTTTTATTGGGTTTTAACCACATTTTATCCTCATATTAGTCACTGTACACATTATATTTATATGATGCATGCTTCAAATCAAAACATGGAATGCATAAACAGAAAGGTCTCGTCGAGCTAATCATTTTAGACATATTATTTGTTAAATTTGGAGTTATAAAACAAAAGTTATTAATTAATTAAGGGAAAAGGGCATTTTGTTGTAATTTTAATCAACTTGGAAAATAAAGTGTTCAAAATATATTTTGGATGGCATATTTGAATTCCTCACATTTTTCTGATTTGAAAACATATATTATTTGGATTTATAATTTAAAAGTTATTTGAAAACAGATTTTAAATTTGAATTTGAATTAATTTGAAATAGATTTGAATTAAAACAGATATCAGAAAAATACTTTTGTCACCCAGCTCAAAGCTAGCCACAGTCAATGACCAGTGGGCCACTGCTGACTGGGACACACGCGCACAGAAATGTTTCTGTCACCGCGAGCACGCCCAGCCCGTGACACTGACGGATGGGACCCGCTGGCTCGCAGGCCCACTTGACAGAGAAAGGTGGGGAACTGACCACGTGGCGCTGAGAGGGAGTGCGGGTTGAGATTAATAGAGACCAGGGGGTTCTCTGCAAAAACGCTGGCGTGGCTGGCTAGTGGGCCAGGCGGACCGCGGGTTGAGCAGATCAAAAAGCGAGGGGGCTATCCGCAAGAATGACAGCGCTACTGTTTTTCTTCTCTGCGCCTGACGAGCGATCGGTGCACGACAGGGCACGGGGCGCGGCGCGCGGGATCGATCCGGGGACCTAGGGCTCGCGCGCGGAGGGCGGAACCACTGCGGTGGCTAGGTGTTGTTGTCAGCGAGGTGGGCGTGGCCTAGGTGAGGTGCTGCGCGAAGCGAGAGCGAGCAGACGCACGCGCTCGCCGGCGCGCACAGACTGTTCGACGAAACGATCGGCGCGGCCAGGACACGACGACGGTGGCGAGGGTGTCTAGGAGGTGGGTTAGCTCACCGGGAGGTGGTCGGCGGTGTTGGATCGGGTCGGCGAGCAGTGGATCGACGGCGAGGCAGACGCCGGGCGGATTAGGGTTTCGGGGTCGGCTTCGCGATGTTCTCCGGCTCCAGCCCTTCTCCTCCTCGCTGGTACGTACAGGACGATGCAGGGGAGGTTCCTCCGTCTTCCTCGACACCAGAGCACCTCGCCACCGGCTGCAGGAGGGGGGGATCGGTGGTGACCGAAGGTTTCACCGGCGAGGGGTAGACGGAGGCGGTAGGGGTAGATGGGGAGGATGGAGTAGGTGGGCACGGCCCTGGGGAGATCTGGGAGAGGCTAGAGGTGTCGTGGAGAGGGAGATAAAGCAGAGGGAGGGAGGATGCCGTGGGGGAGCGGGGTAGATGGAAAAAGGTGGCTCGGCCACCTTTCTCTCCTCCTCCCTCTCACGTGCTAGGGTCGGGGCAGGGCAGGGCAGGCACGGCAGGGGCTTCCAGGTGGGGCAGAGCAGGCCAGGCTAGGGTGGTTCGGTGTGGGGCTCACCAGGCAGAGAGAGAGAGGGGTAGCCTCGGGTTAGAGCTAGGGTTGGGAGGTGGGAGACTCGGGCTAGGGCTTGATTAGGAGGAGGGTAGATAGGTGGGGCCAGGGTGATCAGGTGGCCAAGTGGGGCCAGCTAGGTAGAGAGAAGAGGGAGGCCGAGAGAGGGGGAGGTGTGATATGCTAGGGTTAGGGTTTTAGAGATAGGGGTATGGTTAGATGGGTAGGTGATGGTTTAGGGTTTAGAGAGAGATAGATGGAGTGGTCCTTTATGACAAGATCAAGCATGCTCTAGACAAGCTCCAACAAGATCATGTCAAGAAAAAGAGAGGGATGTGAAGCTAGGGTTTAAGCAAGATCAAAATAGATCAAGCCAAAAGAAAGGATAGAGATAGAGAGAGAGAAATGATGATCCACTCAAGATTCAAATAAAAACCAAATACTAGAAAAGGTGGCACTTGCATGGCCCATGCAAAATATTTATTGCCATGTTGATTCTTGTGGAAACAATATTATTACATGGCATTATTATTTTGCATTCCCAAAAATTGGAATATAGCCAAGCAAAAAGGATTAAAAGGATGCCCCATGTGGAGTAGATGGAGATGACCATGTTTGAATAGAAATGGGACTTGCTAGTGTGTATGTGCCACTAGATGCTCAATAGTCCCAAAAATATCCCAACATGGCATAATCCATAATAATCCATGTGGAAGCTAGGAAAAAGGGTTCCACTCACAAGGCATGCAAAGATGGCCATGTGGCTCTCATAAACCAATATTGTGAAAACAACATGATGCTAAGATGAGAGCATGTGGAAAAAGAATTGGATCCATCCCAACCCACATGAGCTAGAGGTAAAACCCAATAAGTGCCAAGCTCATATTTAGTTGGATGGTGGAATTATAAGGTGGTGAAAGAAAAGGTGGTGGAGTTAGTAAAAGACATGCCCCCAACTCAACTTGGGCATTTAAACAATATATCAAGACCCAAATACAATATCAAGAGTCAAATACAATTAACAATGCGTATGAGATAAGAACCAAAAGAAAAAGGGTTTTATATGATGCTCAAATGCAAGGTGGCATGATGACATGAGCATGATATATTTATGATGCAACAGTTATAGATTTGAAGTAGCCAATATATAGACTAGGCTAGTAGCATTGCAATTGTTAGACAATTGGGATGCTACATGCGCTACTCGGAGATTCCAATTACTTGGGAAAGGAAGGATCACCCAGACCTCATCCCTACGGAGAACCAATATGCCATGGTCATCAACCCCCTAATTGACGGCAATGAGTTCACCAAATGTATGGTGGATAGTGGAAGCAGCATCAACATCATGTACCTGGATACACTGCACAACATGAACTTGACGGAGGCTAGCCTAAGGCGGACCAGCACCATCTTCCACGGCGTAGTTCCTGGTCGGGAGGCTCGGTCCCTTGGGTGCATCACGCTTCAGGTCGCTTTTGGCGATATAAATAATTACCGCCAAGAATGCATGACCTTTGAGGTGGTCCCCTTCAAGAGCGTGTACCACATCATATTCGGCCGCGACATCTTCCACGCCTTCATGGCCAAGCGATGCTTCGTCTACAACAAGCTCAAGATACCCGGACCAAACGGTGTCATCATCGTATCCGGAGGCTTTACCAAGGCAAGGGACTGCGAGATTGGGGAAGGAGCCTTTGCAGAAGTTGTCCTCTACAGCGAAGAATTCAAGGAGATCCAGAGCAAGGTCGATGCCTCGGAGATGCCGGCGTCGAAGAAGCAGATTTATGACTCCTCCCTAGCTTTCAAGGCCGCCATCGAAACCAAGCCGGTGGAACTTGTGGTAGGCGATGCCTCCAAGACCACCGCCATTGGGACGAACCTGGATCCCAAATAGGAAAGCGCGCTCTTCGAGTTCCTCCGTGAGAATAGGGACATCTTTGCCTGGAAACCTGCCGACATGAAAGGTGTACCTAGGGAACTTGTCGAGCATAGCTTAAATATTGATCCAAAATGCAAACTGGTGAAACAACCTCTACGACGCTTCAGAGACGAGAAGAGATGCGCCATAGGCAAAGAGATAGCTAGGTTACTTAAGGCTAGTTTTATCCGACAATTCCTTCACACCCGATGGGTGGCTAATCATGTACTTGTCCCTAAAAAGGGAACCAAAGAATTAAGAATGTGCGTTGATTACACCGGCTTGAACAAAGCGTGTCCCAAAGATCCGTTTGCTTTGCCTCACATTGACCAAGTCATTGACTCGACGGCTGGCTCGGAGCTTTTGTGTTTTCTCGATGCATACTCAGGATACCATCAAATCAAAATGAGATAGTCGGACCAATTGGCCACTTCGTTCACCACATCTTACGGCTCATTTTGCTATGTCACGATGCCCTTTGGGCTGAAAAACGCAGGTGCTACATACCAGCGGACAATGCAGCGTTGCCTACATGATCAAATTGGTTGGAACGTTCACGCCTATGTGTACGATATAGCAGTGATGTCTAAAAAGTCAAACGACTTAATCTCCGACTTAAAAGAAACCTTTGATAATCTCCGGAAATACAACATGATGCTTAACCCTAAGAAGTGCGTCTTCGGGGTTCCAGTCAGCAAATTGTTGGGTTTCATCGTTTCCCAGCGAGGAATCGAGGTGAACCCGAAGAAAATCAAGGCCATCTTAAACATAAACCGTCTGACATGCCTGAAGGACATACAACGGCTAACAGGTTGCGTTGCAGCGGTTAGTCGGTTCATCAGCCGACTTGGAGAGAAGGCTCTGCCACTATACAAGTTGCTGAAGAAGGCAGACAAATTTACATGGACGGACGAGGCAGATGCAGCACTGAAGCATCTAAAGGAGATATTATCCTCGACACCTATCCTTGCAGCACCCGAGCCTGGGGAGCCTATGTTAATCAACATGGCGGCCACCAACCGGGTAATCAGCATCGTCGTCGTGATAGAGCGGAAAGAACCAGGCTATGAGGACAGAGTTCAACGACTAGTTTACTATGTAAGCGAGGTCTTGACGGAGTCCAAGCAGCGTTACCTGCACTACCAGAAGATAGCTTATAGAGTGTTCCTTGCTTCTCGGAAGCTAAGGCACTACTTCCAGGAGCACCCTATCACAGTGGTGAGCAAAACTCCACTGTCCGATATCATCAACAACAGCGACGCTACAGGAAGGGTCGCGAAATGGGGCATTGAAATTGGCGCCTTCGAGATCACCTAAAAGAGACGTGACGCTATCAAGCCACAAGCCTTGGCGGATTTCATCGCAGATTGGACGGAGATGCCAGATGCTACCCCAATGCTGGAGCCAGAATATTGGGTGATGCACTTTGACAGATCAAAGCTACTCAATGGCTCGGGGGCTAGTGTGTTGTTACAGTCACCAACCGGGGACAAGCTACACTACGTTCTGCAAATCCACTTCGAGGCTACAAACAACATGGCGGAGTATGAAGCACTCATTCATGGACTTCGTGTAGCCAAGGATATTGGCATCAAGCGCATAATTTGCTGTGGAGATTCTGACTTGGTTGCCCAGCAGGTGGCTGGCACCTGGAACGCGCGGAACCCTATGATGGCGGCATATCGAGACGAAGTGGACAAGATAGCCAATAGCTTCTTGGGATATGAAGTCAAATATGTACCTAGGGAGCAAAACAAGGCGGCTGATCTACTGTCTAAGCTTGGATCTGGGCGCAAACGAATTCCGCCTGGCGTTTTCCTGGAGCATCTACGAACACCATCCCTGAAGGGAGCAGACATTGAAAACCCGGATAGAGTTGACTCTTTCGTTCATACAGTGACAAAGGTCCCTCCGGCTTGGACACAACCGTTCATGGAATATCTCGTACATGGAACTTTGCCCGACGATGAAGTCGAAAGGCGGCAAATAGTACGACGAGCAAAGGGCTATACCATAATCAATGGACAGCTCTACAAAAGAAGCACCACTGGTGTATACCTTAAGTGTGTTTCCCAGCAAGAAGGTATTGAAATCCTACGTGAGATCCATCTCAGAGATTGCGGGCATCACGCCGCCCCTCGATCTTTGGTCTCCAAGGCCTTTCGACAAGGATTCTACTGGCTGACCGCGAAGGCGGACGCCGACAAGCTTGTTGAGACATGCATGGGATGCCAGTATTATGCCCGGCAACCCCATGTTCCAGCTGAAGAATTGCGAACAATACCAATAACTTGGCCGTTTGCAGTCTGGGGGATAGACATGGTTGTTCCATTGCAGACGGCACCATGTGGGTTTACCCATCTGCTAGTTGCAGTTGATAAATTCACCAAATGGAAAGAAGCTAAATGTAACATCCCAAAAATACTAAACTTGGTCATCAAACTCTAATCATCAAACTTAGGGTTAACAAAAAACTTTTCTAAATAAATTTATGAATGCATGCATATGTGTATGCATTGATTTTGAATTCTTTTAAAACCACCTTGTTTGTGTGATCCATTGCTTGTAAAATGTTTCTTAGGTGAAATAAACATCATCTAAAACATTTCCCAAACTTTTCCTAAAGACAAGTAAATCAAAACACATATATGAAATGAATGGTCATTTTGGCCAATTTAACTCCCATGCCTACTTTGGCTGTCTCAAACTTTTAGAACCTAACAGAAACTTTTCTGGATCTTTGCACCCCTTGAATGTACTCATAACAAGGTATCAAGGCCCACTTTGTGATCATCCAGAAACTTTCAAATGCATAGTTTAAATGACAATTCAAAATTGAATCTTTATCATATGGGAAGATCCCACTTTTTCAAAAAACTACTCAAACAAGCTCAACTTTCAAAACCCAAGCATCTGCAGACTCACCAGCACCAATCTAGCAAACCCACCAAAAATCTTTTCAAAATTCAAAACTTGAGTTCATGCGGCCATTTCATCAAACAGGTTGCAGACACAAATCAAACAAACATCAAACACTATAGTGTGCAGTAAAATTGGCCTAACTTGTTCCCTAGTTAGCTCACACACAGCTCAGTAGATCATCTAGGAAGTTTAACTAAGGACTAGCACCCCTGTGAGCTTGCCATTGCCATCAATGGTGAACAGCCGAGCACCCCCTTGTCACCCCATTGTGGACAGCAGGCTAGAGGAAGAACTAGCAGTGCCAACCTTGTCTGGGAGGCAGCCCACCGTCCACCGCCACTACCTGTCCTAGCCTCGAGCGTTGCCAAGCCCTGGACCACACGCATAAGCCGTGCCCAGACATCCAGCGACCATGCCGAGCGTGCGCCAGAGCACCACCCTCGACCATCACCCACAGACCGCGCGCCGCCCTCGCCGCGTGCATACACAATCCCCACCGACCCAGGAGACCGCCAGACATCCCCGTTTGCCGCCCCGTGCCGCACAGCCACCGCCCGCCATCGAAGACGCCGCCTCTGCCGCGTAGAGCACCCCCCGCCGTTGAAGACGCCGCCTCTGCCGCGCAGAGCACCGCCCGTTCCAGACCAAACCACGCCGCCCCATGCCTCGAGACCATGTCGTTGAGCATCGACAGGAGACACCGCACTGTCCCCTACCCTTGCCCATGCCATTAGCCGCCTGTAACCTCGCCCCCGACGAGCTCAGCGTGCGCCCCGATGGTCCCCTCGCTTGACTATAAATAGAGGCCACCCCCGCACGATTTCTTCACACTATCTCACTCCCCTCTCCTCATTGATCGTGCCACACCGTTCTCAGAGAAAGGCAAGCACCACCTCGTCGGAATTTCACTGGAGCCCGCCGCCTCTGGAGAAGAAGGGAGCCAGCGATTGGAGCCGCCCTAGGAGAAGCCACCAGTACCAGGAGATTCGCCGTCGTCGACTTCGTCGTTCGCCCGCCTCGCCAACCCTCGCCAGTACCCCGGTGAGCCCCCAGCACCCCTCACTGGCCGCGCTAGGTTTCGTTCTCGCCGGACTTGTCTCGCGTCGATGATGACTCCCAGCCGTTGGATTAGAACTAGATCGAATGACCCACGTCGCCTCATACCGCTTCGCCCAGCCCCGTGTCACTGACGAGTGCGGACACCCACTTAAGCAGCCCGCGGGAGCACTGCGCTTAGCAGGCCGGCCCAGTAACTTTTCCCGCGCCGCCCAGTTATTCAAATTAAACCTTTTTCTATTTCAATTCAAACACACTTCTGTACCCAACTTCAAAAATCAACCCAGATAGATTCAGCGCACCAAATTGAATGAAACCAATTTTGTTGGAAAGGTCTGTGAATGCTGAATCCAAGGCCGTTGGATTCAAGTCATTTAGATCTATAGATCACCCATGGTAAAAATAACAAGGCAGAAGCTTTTCTGCATTCAAACATTTTTCAAATTTAAACCATAATAGCTTTTGAGTTGATTCCAACTCTCAAAAATCACATTTAGCCATACCTTTCAGAATATATAAAAATATATAGGTTTACTTGCAGAAATAATGTTCAAGTAATAAAAGAATGCTACATAAGCATTTCTAGCCACTTTAATTAATTAAAATAAAAGGGTAAAACCTTATTAAATTGTGACACCACTTTAAATCACATTCCCATGGACTACAATATGTGGTGATGACATGTGTCAACATGATCCCATGTTTGGTTTGGAGAATATTAAATCTTAAGTATTTTTTCAATGAGTAGAAATTGCTTTTCTAAAAATAAAAGGAATTAAATCAAGCCTTAACCTGGTAATGTTAGAGATGATGCTAGATCATCTATAGGACCATTGTGTGTGATGATTGCAAGTAGTTAAGTATTGTTTGGTGATTGTGTACCTCGTATTTATTCATAGACGCTAGTACCGACCAAGGATACGAGGAGGAAGGAGGATACTATGAAGAAGAAGCCGAGGAAAACTTCAACCACTGCTCTGCACAAGGCAAGCCAATACTTGCAAGCTATTAACCTAGCAAGCTAACACTTGCAATTTAGCAAGCTTATACTGATATTGATGCAAGCTGATACTATACCTATGCAAGCTAACCCTTGCAAGATACCCTACTGATGCAACAAACCCATACTTGTTCTATGACTACTATATGCCTTAAGCATATGTGATCACACCCACTTGATAAACCAATCCTAGTTTTACTTACAAGCTTCTTACTTTATTTCTTTATCAAAGCTTACTGAGAGTTTACTTAAGTGACTTTTGGATACTAGAAAGATATTTGAAGGTTGCATAAAGAGCATAAAATTTGGCCTAAGTTAGAAACCTGGATATCAGCCTGAGACATAAGGTTATGCTTAGATGAAACTCCACTAGTTACCACCCCTCATCAGTACTACCCCCACTTGTAGATGCTAGTGCTAAGCATAAAACTTGATCAACTCTTAGATGGGAATACTTGGTGGAAAAATGGTTATGAAAACCTTGGAATGATGGATCATTCTATTGAAATGTTTTGGACATGTGTTTCCAAACACTTAATGATTTTGGTGATGAAAATATTGAGGCATGAGCCTTAGCCTTTATAAAACTGATGGTTTTCTGGATGCGATACCATTCCAATTTTATCGTACAACCACAATACCCGAATATTGGGTAGGGCTTGACTGGAAACTTATATTCCTTAGTATTAGTTCCCTCACGGCCAAGGTCTGAGCTGAGGCTACCTTGTGAAGATTGTCCACCTGTGCAGTACCCAAGATGACAGTTGGTCATGGTTGGGAGGCCAAACTCACAGGAGAGGTGCTTATACTAGGGCGTGTAATTGAAAGGTCAGGATTGATTATCCGCATACTGAGTATGGTGAATTCAGGATTTGTTCCTGACGGATGTATCGAATGTTGTGGTGAAAGTGTACAATCTCTGCAGAGTGTCAAACTATTTGAATAGCCGCGTCCGCGGTTATGGACAGTTGGAGTGGCCATACTGTTCCCCCGTCAGACTTTTAAAAATAACCTATAAAATGAATTAAGATTTTGACTTGACCACAACAGAGTTGTGATATGAAATACAAGTTCCCACTTAGGAATTATAAAATTGTGACTAGCTTTGGAACCTAGTAGAGATAAATCTGGCTTTTGCAAAACAACCCTAGAGCCTAGTGTCCTATTATCCAAAAAACCCCTTTACCTGTTAGCATTAGTTTGCGAGTACTTAAAGAGTACTCATGGCTTTGTCCCTGGCTATTCCCATGGCCAGACTATGAAGAGGAGTACCTGGAAGATGGACCCCAGGAAGGTTACGACAACGAGGATCATCTCCCATCGTCAGCATTGCCTGTGACCCTGAAGATGGAGCTTCGCCTACGCTACCGTTATTTTTATGGATTCCGCTGCTTGATGTTGTATTAAGAACTGGATCATGAGATCCCTATTTGTGTAAGAACTTATGTATCATATGTAATGGATGATGTACTATGATATCCAATTCTGTTATGTCTCGCAAAAATGATAATCCTGGGATTGCGATGTATGGCATAACTGGCATCTAGGATTGAAAAATCCGGGTGTTGACAAGTTGGTATCAGAGCCATCCTGACCATAGGAGACCCTAGTTAGACTGGACCTTTGAACCAAAAACTTAGTTTCAAAACCAAAGAAAACAAATATTTACAAAAACTTATTCTCATCCTTATCTCTTTGATTCTTTCATAAAAATTCATGTTCCTCAAAACCCTTGCAAAATACATAAAATTTTGACACACTTGATCACTCTGCTAATCTACTCATCCTCTATTTTTATAGATGGGCGTGAAGTACAGCAAGTTTTACCAACTTGGGAATGGAGGAGACCTTATCTTTGAGAGGGATCTGGATCAGCTTTCAGAACTTCTGGAGCGTCCGCACCCCGAGTTCTTCGGAGCTCAGCTCAATGATCAAGGAGGAGAAGATCTGCAGTGGCTAATTGTTGCAAGTCTCGGAGGAAAGATTGAACCTCCCACTACGGAGGGAATTCAGTTTACCTTGAGGGAAAACAACTGGCTCGATGGACTTGCCAGAGCAATGCAGGAAGCTCTTTCCCGTCTATGTGGGCAGAGCATCAATCAGATCAAGGGTACTCGCTTTGAGTTTTGCCCAAGGCGTGATCCAAATGGACAACCACTGGAAGCCCCATATCACCCCGAGCTGAAGACTCAATTGGACCACCTTAGCTTCATGATGTATGATCGTCAGCAGGAGTTGGACAACTGCCGTGACTATTGCAACCACAAGTCGGCCATCATCAAGACGAAGGATCAGACCATAGCCATGCTAGCAAAGGATCGCAAGTCTCGCCGCCGTCAGCTCGATAAGAAGGAGCGCATTATTGCCCGTCTTCGCCACCGCATCTCATCTCTGGAGGAGACCATCCACGAGAGAGACATGCAGTTGGAGGAAAGGGAGAATGCCGGAGAGGATCTTCGTGGAGACCCTTACTCCTATCTCAGCGATGACGATGATTTTCTGGAGGATCAGGCCATGGACTTCTTCACCGATGAGGATGATTTCGCCTTCATCGATGATGATGAAGCCACAGACTCCGAGGAGTAGTAGCACTGAGCACTAGCGTAGTGAGTAGTAGTCGGTCCCACTGTATCGTAGATTCTAATATGGTTCTTAAAACCATCTGTTTTTCCTTGTTGTGGTGTGTGTTGTACTGTGTGAATGAATGAAAAAACAAGTTGCTAGAAAAATCTGAGTCAAACATTTAAAACTTTTCAAAGACCCAAAACCTTAGAAATTTCCCTCTTTTCCTCATGATCTATATCAATCTTCAGATGCCACGTGGAGGAAGTGGTTCAGCCTCAGCCTGTAACTGTCCACGGCTGTCCACGGCGCCGTGGGCCAAGCCCATTTAATTTCTCTTACTGGACACCCACAGAAACGAGTAGTTTTTAGCAGGACGGTTCTGGCTCGTTCGCTATCGCCGTGGCTGCGCCGCCAGATCGAGATCCTCTCCCCCGGTCGACCGCAAGGAGGCAGGCGATGGAGGCAGGCGCCATGCCCGGAGCCATTCCTTCTTCGCTATTTCCTTCCCCTGCTCGTCCCCTCCCTTCCCCTCGTACTCTCACCCGTACAGCCAACACTGCGCCGCCTCCCCAGATCGTGCTCCATCAGTCCTCTCCCCCGGTCGACCGCAAGGAGCAAGGAGGCCAGGTGAGCCGTGATTTGGAGCAGGAACTACAGGCCGGCCTTGTCCGTGTGAAGATGGAGGTCGCTAGCGATGTGCTTAGGTCACGCTCTTCGTTCAAGAAGAAGAGGAAGAAGGTAAATCACTCTCCCACTCTTGTGTAAATTCAATCTCGTCACTTGCACAGGCAGATATTTGATGTTGTATTGGTGTACTGGCACGAAAAACTGTAGACATTGACTATTACTATTACCTTAATCTTGGCCTAAATTTGATGCTTAGTTCAGAAAATTAGTGATGAAATTGAGATTTATTTTCAATTTTGATGCACATTGACCCGAACTGTTTATGGATGTCTATTGCTGCAAGTGCAAATTGGCTGTTTTATGGCACAGTGAACACGCTGGCCTCCCTTGAGGTGCTCGCTGTTTATGAGCATGCAAATTGCATGGTTGCTTTGCTTTGGTCTCCTAGCTATCTGAATGCATGGTAGTAGAAGACTTTGGTCTTTCTCTTTTGTACTGACATATGATCCGGATTTCAGCTTTTGTGTAGTCTTGTGTGTAATGCTTTATGCCAGCCGTAAATGTGAAGCTAAACTGGTTTTGAAGATCTGGGTTCATGTTTTTTCTTTCGTGTTTGATGTTGGGGCAAGGACATGTCTAGTGTTATAGGTGTTTGGTGTTTTTTTTTCTGTATATGGGGGCAGATAATATAATGGACGTTCATCTCTATTATTTGGGAGATAAACTATAGCTTGTTTGATGTTTTTTTAATCAACTACACCATTATCTTCTGTCCAAAAATGGCATGTACCGTCTACATACACATATGAAGTCTGTACTGGGACAGATTCTTCTTTGATTATTAATACAGGATAATAAATCAATGAAGTTAGCACATGCACCCCTTGGGTTTGTATCTACTTGCTAGCACTAGCAGCCTTGTCATACCTCTCTGTTGTCATGACCTGCATACACATATGTTTCCGCTGGAAGATCTTATTATATGTTGTCGATACACATGTTTTAGGATAGAGATAACTAATGGTATTTTCCTTTTCTTTTGCTGGTTTGGGAAAGAGATTGCAAAGTTCTCGTGTAATTTCCTTGGAGACAAAAAAGGAATACAACTGACATTTGATAAAATGCTGCTGCCCCTATTATTGTACTTCCTGTACACAACCTAAGCTTCTAGTGGATAACCTAAGCTATATGGATATTCAAAAAACGTTGTTACTATTGCATATTGAGGCTGGTCCTGAAGACGCATTCATTAGTAGTGCATCCCTGACCTGAACTATTGACTATACTATTAGTCGTTCATACATGTAAGAATATTTTTATCTTACTTTTATCTTAAATTGTGTGGGGAGATGCAGGAGACCGGCGATGCCCGTGTTGAGGTTAAAACTACCAGCGATATCCGTGTGGAGCAGCGGGACGGTAGTGAGATCCCGATCTCTGAAACCGCAAAGGCAAAAAGACCACTATGTCATGCTAGTGAAAACTCAAGAGCAAGAAAGGCTACAAAAACTAACGCAAAAGTAAGTCCGTGGTCTGTTCTTGTTATACTATATAACTAATTTATAAAAGTTTGATTCTGCTAGTACTGACCATGAGATGCTAACAATGTCTCCTATCGTTTCTAGGTCTCCAAAACTGCAGGAAAAAAGATGTCTCCTATCGTTTCTAGGTCTCCTGTAATTAATATGTTTGCAAGAAAGAAAGCACACTCATACGCAAGGTCTCCTAATTTGCATGCAAGGTCTCCTAATTCACAAACAAGGTCTCCAAATCCATCTGGGACTTTGAAGTCCCCTTCTTTGCATGATCTCTCACCTGCTCCATCAGCTGCCGCTACTAATGGTAACTACTAACCTCCATCACATTCTCTCAAATACGACCACTAATAATACTACTTGGATGAAAATATTTGAAAATCTTCATACTTGTAGGCTCCAAACGCAGACCACGGAAGTTAACCTCTATTGTTTGGAACGATGCGGAGCCGATATATATTGATGGATTTCTAATGCAAGGACGATGCAAGCACTGCAGCATTGTGCTCCCAGCCTCTAAGGTCTCAGGTACCAGTCAACTTTGTAGACACATGAAGGTGTGTGAGGTCAAATGTTCAATGGATGGGGTGATACAACAAATTAAAACCTCTGATGAAATAGACCTCTGAACCAAATGGTGAGGAAGTTGTGGCTCACGACACCCTTTCAGATTGGGACGAACATATAAAGATTAAGAAAGCTGGAAGCCGCAATGAGCTGCAGCGGTACCTAGATGAGGACTTCCATCCTCGTACAACAGACTTTGATATCCTAAATTGGTGGCGTGTGAACTCTTCAAGGTACCCAATACTTGGAAGAATTGCCCGTGATGTGCTAGCTGTTCCCGCTTCAACTGTCGCCTCCGAGTCTGCGTTTAGCACATGTGGAAGAGTTATTACCGATCATAGAAGTAGCCTGGCACCTGAAACGGTTGAAGCACTGATGTGCTTTGGAGATTGGATTAAGCCAAAAAGTAAGTAATTATTTTAGCTTGTAGTTGTAGCATAAAAATATATCATGTGGCATATATTAACTTGGAGTTGTTGCAGGTTCTTCCGAAGCAAGCACGTCATATGTGGTTTCGTAATCTAGATGATAGAATCTTGCCACACTATGTTCAGCATTCAGGTAATGGAAGAAGTAATCTGGTAATTGCTATCCTTGTGTTTGTCATGTCTATGCAAGAAAATGCGAACTTGGAAAACAATGAAACTATAACTTGCTTGATGTTGTCTGTTTAGACCATCACTTCTTATGTTAAGTGTCACTTTCTAAATCTATTATGTTTCCAACTTACTCTTTGCACAAAATGAACAGAATGATCAAACTGGCACTTACTTTGCGAATTTCCATGTCATTTCACTAGTCGCTCTCGTGGATGGTGGATGACAGTTGATTTTGATTTTTCAGATTCATCTAAGTTGATATTGCTTGAGGAGCACAATGGATGATGTCTACATTATACCAGTTTGAATTATGTAGCATGCGGTTCTAGACTTTCTATTAATATCTGATCTTGATGTTTGTAATATTTTTCAACTAATTTGAGTGTATTATGATCTAGTGGATGTACCTTGATGTTTCATTTGTACTATTCCTTTCTTTCGAAATTAGTTGTCTCAACTTTGTCTAGATTCATATGTTAAACTGGTATGTTGGATGGGTAATGTATGTTGAACTGGTATGTTGGTACAAGCTAAAAAGAGCCACCGCATGACACCCAGTTTAGGTAATGAAGGCAGCTGATGGCTGTACGTTACTACTTTTTGTGCTTTGTGCTGTCGTTAGTATTTTTATCTGGGTATAGAGTGGACACCGCTTAATCTGAATCAAATATACAGGCAGCAAGTGGTGTCCCGTATTAGCAAGTGGACAGAGGCAATCAACTAGTGGACACCCACGGGCATGTCCAATTACAGGCCTAGTTCAGCCCCGGACCCGATGTTGCAGATCCTGCAAATATTGACTTCTGACCATGAAGCTAAAAGAGCGGAACGTCAAGCCAACCTAGCCACTCTGCAACAGATAGCCCAGCTAGCCCACAACAACCAAGGCCACGGAAATCAGGACAACCATGGATCTAAGCTCAAGAATTTCCAGAATACCAACCCACCCATTTTCACCAAGTCAGAAGAACCCCTAGACGCCGATGATTGGCTGCAAACCATGGAAAACAACCTAGAAGTCGCCGGAGTGGAAGCCAACGAGAAAGTCCTGTTCGCCACCCATTATCTAGCCGGAGATGCCAGGGCATGGTGGAACAGTGTTCGTGCAATGACCGGAGGCCAGATGATGACCTGGGAGGAATTCAAGGTCAAGTTTAGCAGAACCCATGTGCCACCAGGTTTGATCAAGAGAATGACAGACGAGTTCAGAGAGCTGAAGCAAGGAAGGATGACTGTAGTGGAATATCGTGACAAATTTTTGTCATTAGCTAGGTATGCCCCGGACGAGATAGACATCGAAGCCAAGAAGAAAGAAAGATTCCTGAATGGTCTGCATGACGAGATGCAGACGGTATTAGTCAATATCCCCTTTGCTGATATTGAAGCCCTTGTCGACTCTGCTATCCAGATGGAAGGAAAGATCAACCAAGCCAATGAGAACCGCAAGCGTCGCATGATGCATCAACCAGGAACCCATCAGACCCCAAAGTATCGCCCTAACCCATCTCCAGGATTTGCCCCAAGAACCAACAGACCCCCTATGACCCGTCCGACCTACCCCAACCGTGGAAACCCTAGACCCGGAGGAAATCACAACAACCCCGGCAACTCTAGAAATTTCACCCGTGCCCCACCCAAGTTCAACACCAACAATGCTACCGCCAACACCAACACTGCCCCGAGGACTGGAAGCAATGTTGTGCCTGTCGCAGCCAAGGACAAGTCACAAGTGACCTATTATGACTGTGGAAATAAAGGCCACTATTCCAACGAGTGCCCCAACAAGAAGAATGCTACAGCCCCTAATGCCAATGCCCCATCTCAGCAGCAGCGTCGTGTCCAGCCAGGGAGAAGATTTGCCCCAGGGAATTCACTCAACCGCAATGGCCGTCTTTTTCTCATGCATGCTGAAGAAGCTCAGGAAGCGCCAGACGTCGTGCTAGGTATGTTTTCTGTTAATTCAGTACTTGCAAGAGTGTTGTTTGACTCTGGTGCCTCGCAGTCATTTGTCACCGAAGAATTTGCCTGCACTAGTAAAATTCAACCAACTAAACTGAAGCATGTTATGATTGTGCAAATTCCCGGATCAACCACCAAGGCTAGGCAAATTTGCAAAGCCATCCCTATCCGAATACATGGCATAGATTTTTATGCTAATCTAATAGTAATCGGAACTAAAGGTTTGGAAGTAGTACTAGGAATGATTGGATGTCTAAACATAAGGGATTGATTGACTGTGCTAACAAAGCCATCACCATGACCAGTACCGCCGGAATATCAGTCGAGCATATATCTGAAACCTTACCTCGCCAATTCAAGTGTAACAAGAGTCTAGCCCAACCTACCATTGACCAAGTCCGGATAGTCTGTGAATACCCCGATGTATTTCCAGATGTTTTGCCTGGTATGCCCCCAGATCGGGATATCGAGTTTATCATCGAACTAATCCCCGGAACAGGACCCATAGCCCAGAGAACCAATAGTATGAACCCGTCAGATCTAGAAGAACTGAAGAAGCAACTGGATTCCATGCTAGAAATTGGATTGATTCAACCAAGTGCGTCACCATGGAGATCACCTGTCTTATTTGTGGACAAGAAAGATGGAGGTAACCATTTGTGTACGGATTATCGGAAGTTAAATGATGTCACCATCAAGAACAAGTACCCCTTGCCCAAGATAGAAGATTTGTTTGATCAGTTGACCGTTGCCCAGGTGTTTTCTAAGATTGATCTTAGAACTGGATATCATCAACTCAAAATTCGTGCAGAGGATATTCCAAAGACTACCTTTACCACCAGATATGGATTGTATGAGTATACAGTCATGTCTTTTGGATTAACCAATGCCCCCGCTTATTTCATGAACCTCATGAATAAGATTTTTATGGACTTCCTGGATAAGTTTGTCGTTGTTTTCATCGATGACATTCTGATTTATTCCAAATCAGAAGAAGAACATGAGCTACACCTAAGGACCATTCTTGGAACCCTTAGAGAGCATCAGCTATATGCAAAGTTTAGCAAATGTGAATTCTGGTTACAGGAGGTAGGATTCCTCGGTCACATTGTATCAGCCAGAGGAATTGCCGTTGACCCTGCCAAAGTGAAAGATGTAGAAGATTGGCAAGCCCCCACCACTCAAACCCAAGTTCGTGCTTTTCTCGGATTGGCGGGATATTACCGCAAATTCGTAGAAGGATTCTCGAGTATCGCCAGACCCATGACCCAATTGCTAAAGAAGGACAAGAAGTTTGAATGGACCGACAAATGTGAAGTGAGTTTTCAAGAACTCAAGAGGAGATTGATTTCAGCCCCAATCTTGATCATGCCGGATATCACGAAGCCCTTCGATGTGTATTGTGACGCATCCAAGATTGGTCTCGGATGTGTGCTAATGCAAGAAGACAAAGTTATATCTTATCTATCTCGACAATTGAAGCAACATGAGCAAAACTACCCAACCCATGACCTCGAACTCGCAGCAGTAGTTCTAGCCCTGAAGACATGGAGACATTACCTAATGGGAAACCGTTGTGAGATTTATTCGGATCACAAGAGCCTAAAGTATATATTCACTCAGAAGGAGTTGAATATGAGGCAGAGAAGATGGATTGAGCTAACCAAGGATTACGACCTAGACATTCACTATCACCCTGGTAAAGCCAACGTAGTAGCCGATGCCCTTAGCAGATTGCCGTGCCGCTTGAACTCGATGATTTTGAAGGAGCAACCAAGTTTGCACAAGGAGATGGAAGATTTTCGAATGGAATTAGTAAGTAAAGGATTTTTTGCTAGCATAGAACTTCAGCCCACTTTGATCAGTCAGATTAAAGAGGCGCAGAAGGGAAATGCCAGTATCGACGGAATCAAGCGTCGTATCGGTACAGGCAAAGTACCCGGATTCGCCGAGGACGAAGAAGGAGTTCTGTGGTACAAATGACGCCTTTGTGTACCAGCAGATTCGGAGTTGAAAGAAGTTATCTTGAAGGAGGCTCATGATACTCTTTATTCTATCCATCCCGGAGGAACTAAGATGTATCAAGATTTGAAAGAGCAATTTTGGTGGCATAAGATGAAGAGAGAAATCGGAAGCTATATCGCCAAGTGTGATATATGTCAGAGAGTCAAGGCAAGACATCAAAGACCCGCTGGATTGTTGCAACCTTTGCAGATTCCGGAATGGAAATGGGATTCTGTAGGAATGGACTTTATCACTGGACTACCTACTTCTAGTAGGGGAAATGACTCTATTTGGGTCATAGTGGACAGATTGTCCAAAGTCGCCCATTTCTTGCCCGTCAAAACCACATATCAGAGTTCGAAGCTAGCGGAGTTGTACATCGCTAGAATCGTCAGTTTGCACGGAGTCCCCAAGAACATAGTATCGGATCGAGGAACTCAGTTTACCTCGAGATTCTGGAAGAAAGTCCAAGAAGGTTTAGGAACCCGCCTAGATTTCAGTACCGCGTATCACCATCAGACCGATGGACAAAAACGGAGCGAGTAAATCAAATACTCGAAGATATGCTTAGAGCATGTGTGCTAGAATATGGATCCAAGTGGGAAGACTGTCTGCCGTTTGCAGAATTTTCATACAACAACAGTTATCAAGCCAGTTTTCAAATGGCCCCATTTGAATTCATGTACGGAAGGAAGTGTCGCACCCCTTTGAACTGGTCGGAAGTAGGAGAGAGTCATATTTTCGGACCCGCCATCCTCCGAGAAGCAGAAGAGAAGGTTCACAAGATTCGTGAGCACCTCAAGACCGCCCAATCCCGACAGAAGAGTTATGCCGACAAGAGACGTAGAGACCTCGCCTTCAATATAGGAGATTTTGTTTATCTGAAAGTGTCGCCATTGAAGGGAATGCAGCGTTTCCAACTCAAAGGAAAGATAGCCCCCAGATATATCGGACCTTTCAAGATCCTGAACCGTCGAGGAGAAGTATCGTATCAATTGGAGCTACCTGAAGAGATGTTAGCTGTTCACAATGTGTTCCATATCTCGCTACTTCGCAAGTGTCTCGAAGTCCCCGAGAAGACCGAAGTGTTCAAGAATATCGATCACTAGACCATAGAGATAAACGATAACCTGACCTATCCTGAAGTACCCATCCGTATTTTGGAAGAAGCTTTTCGAACTACCCGAACCCGAAGCATCAAGTTTCTCAAGATTCAGTGGAGCAACCACACAGAAGAGGAAGCTACCTGGGAGCGCGAAGATCACATCAGGACGGAGTTTCCCGATCTCTTCAAATCCAAGGTAATCTTTTCATCCTTTTTCAAATCTCGAGACGAGATTTTGTTTAAGGGGGGAAGGTTTGTAACATCCCAAAAATACTAAACTTGGTCATCAAACTCTAATCATCAAACTTAGGGTTAACAAAAAAAATTTCTAAATAAATTTATGAATGCATGCATATGTGTATGCATTGATTTTGAATTCTTTTAAAACCACCTTGTTTGTGTGATCCATTGCTTGTATAATGTTTCTTAGGTGAAATAAACATCATCTAAAACATTTCCCAAACTTTTCCTAAAGACAAGTAAATCAAAACACATATGTGAAATGAATGGTCATTTTGGCCAATTTAACTCCCATGCCTACTTTGGCTGTCTCAAACTTTCAGAACCTAACAGAAACTTTTCTGGATCTTTGCACCCCTAGAATGTACTCATAACAAGGTATCAAGGCCCACTTTGTGATCATCCAGAAACTTTCAAATGCATACTTTAAATGACAATTCAAAATTGAATCTTTATCATATGGGAAGATCCCACTTTTTCAAAAAACTACTCAAACAAGCTCAACTTTCAAAACCCAAGCATCTACAGACTCACCAGCACCAATCTAGCAAACCCACCAAAAATCTTTTCAAAATTCAAAACTTGAGTTCATGCGGCCATTTCATCAAACAGGTTGCAGACACAAATCAAACAAACATCAAACACTATAGTGTGCAGTAAATTTGGCCTAACTTGTTCCCTAGTTAGCTCACACACAGCTCAGTAGATCATCTAGGAAGTTTAACTAAGGACTAGCACCCCTGTGAGCTTGCCATTGCCATCAATGGTGAACAGCCGAGCACCCCCTTGTCACCCCATTGTGGACAGCAGGCTAGAGGAAGAACTAGTCGTGCCAACCTTGTCTGGGAGGCAGCCCACCGCCACTACCTGTCCCAGCCTCGAGCGTTGCCAAGCCCTGGACCATACGCACAAGCCGCGCCCAGACCGCCAGCGACCATGCCGAGCGTGCGCCAGAGCACCACCCTTGACCATCACCCACAGACCGCGCGCCACCCTCGCCGCGTGCATACACAATCCCCACCGACCCAGGAGACCGCCAGACATCCCCGTTTGCCGCCCCGTGCCGCACAGCCACTGCCCGCCGTCGAAGACGCCGCCTCTTCCGCGCAGAGCACCGCCCGTTCCAGACCAAACCACACCGCCCCATGCCTCGAGACCATGTCGTTGAGCATCGCCAGGAGACACCGCACCGTCCCCTACCCTTGCCCATGCCATTAGCCGCCTGTAACCTCGCCCCCGACGAGCTCACCGTGCGCCCCGACGGTCCCCTCGCTCGACTATAAATAGAGGCCACCCCCGCATGATTTCTTCACACTATCTCACTCCCCTCTCCTCACTGATCGTGCCACACCGTTCTCAGAGCAAGGCAAGCACCACCTCGCCGGAATTTCACCAGAGCCCACCGCCTCTGGAGAAGAAGGGAGCCAGTGATTGGAGCCGCCCCAGGAGAAGCCACCGGTACCAGGAGATTCACCGTCGTCGACTTCGTCGTTCGCCCGCCTCGCCGACCCTCGCCAGTACCCCGGTGAGCCCCCAGCACCCCTCACTGGCCGCGCTAGGTTTCGTTCTCGCCGGAGTTATCTCGCGTCGATGATGACTCCCAGCCGTTGGATTAGAACTAGATCGAACGACCCACGTCGCCTCATACCGCTTCGCCCAGCCTCGTGTCACTGACGAGTGGGGACACCCACTTAAGCAGCCCGCGGGAGCACTGCGCTTAGCAGGCCGGCCCAGTAACTTTTCCCGCGCAGCCCAGTTATTCAAATTAAACCTTTTTCTATTTCAATTCAAACACACTTTTGTACCCAACTTCAAAAATCAACCCAGATCGATTCAGTGCACCAAATTGAATGAAACCAATTTTGTTGGAAAGGTCTGTGAATGCTGAATCCAAGCCCGTTGGATTCAAGTCATTTGGATCTATAGATAACCCATGGTAAAAATAACAAGGCAGAAGCTTTTCTGCATTCAAACATTTTTCAAATTTAAACCGTAACAGCTTTTGAGTTGATTCCAACTCTCAAAAATCACATTTAACCATACCTTTCAGAATATATAAAAATATATAGGTTTACTTGCAGAAATAATGTTCAAGTAATAAAAGAATGCTACATAAGCATTTCTAGCCACTTTAATTAATTAAAATAAAAGGGTAAAACCTTATTAAATTGTGACACCACTTTAAATCACATTCCCATGGACTACAATATGTGGTGATGACATGTGTCAACATGATCCCATGTTTTGTTTGGAGAATATTAAATCTTAAGTAGTTTTTCAATGAGTAGAAATTGCTTTTCTAAAAATAAAAGGAATTAAATCAAGCCTTAACCTGGTAATGTTAGAGATGATGCTAGATCATCTATAGGACCCTTGTGTGTGATGATTGCAAGTAGTTAAGTATTGTTTGGTGATTGTGTACCTCGTATTTATTCATAGACGCTAGTACCGACCAAGGATACGAGGAGGAAGGAGGATAATACGAAGAAGAAGCCGAGGAAAACTTCAACCACTGCTCTACACAAGGCAAGCCAATACTTTCAAGCTATTAACCTAGCAAGCTAACACTTGCAATTTAGCAAGCTTATACTGATATTGATGCAAGCTGATACTATACCTATGCAATCTAACCCTTGCAAGATACCCTACTGATGCAACAAACCCATACTTGTTCTATGACTACTATATTCCTTAAGCATATGTGATCACACCCACTTGATAAACCAATCCTAGTTTTACTTACAAGCTTCTTACTTTATTTCTTTATCAAAGCTTACTGAGAGTTTACTTAAGTGACTTTTAGATACTAGAAAGATATTTGAAGGTTGCATAAAGAGCATAAAATTTGGCCTAAGTTAGAAACCTGGATATCAGCCTGAGAAATAAGGTTATGCTTAGCTGAAACTCCACTAGTTACCACCCCTCATCAGTACTACCCCCACTTGTAGATGCTAGTGCTAAGCATAAAACTTGATCAACTCTTAGATGGGAATACTTGGTGGAAAAATGGTTATGAAAACCTTGGAATGATGGATCATTCTATTGAAATGTTTTGGACATGTGTTTCCAAACACTTGATGATTTTGGTGATGAAAATGTTGAGGCATGAGCCTTAGCCCTTTATAAAACTGATGGTTGTCTGGATGCGATACCATTCCAATTTTATCGTACAACCACAATACCCGAATATTGGGTAGGGCTTGACTGGAAACTTATATTCCTTAGTATTAGTTCCCTCACGGCCAAGGTCTGAGCTGAGGCTACCTTGTGAAGATTGTCCACCTGTGCAGTACCCAAGATGACAGTTGGTCATAGTTGGGAGGCCAAACTCACAGGAGAGGTGCTTATACTAGGGTGTGTAATTGAAAGGTTAGGATTGATTATCCGCATACTGAGTATGGTAATTTCAGGATTTGTTCCTGACGGATGTATCGAATGTTGTGGTGAAAGTGTACAATCTCTGCAGAGTGTCAAACTATTCGAATAGCCGCATCCGCGGTTATGGACAGTTGGAGTGGCCATACTGTTCCCCCGTCAGACTTTTCAAAATGACCTGTGAAATGAATTAAGATTTTGACTTGACCACAACAGAGTTGTGATATGAAATACAAGTTCCCACTTAGGAATTATAAAATTGTGACTAGCTTTGGAACCTAGTAGAGATAAATCTGGCTTTTGCAAAACAACCCTAGAGCCTAGTGTCCTATTATCCAAAAACCCCCTTTACCTGTTAGCATTAGTTTGCGAGTACTTAAAGAGTACTCATGGCTTTGTCCCTGGCTATTCCCATGGCCAGACTATGAAGAGGAGTACCTGGAAGATGGACCCCAGGAAGGTTACGACAACTAGGATCATCTCCCATCGTCAGCATTGCCTGTGACCCCGAAGATGGAGCTTCGCCTACGCTACCGTTATTATTACGGATTCCGCTGCTTGATGTTGTATTAAGAACTGGATCATGAGATCCCTATTTGTGTAAGAACTTATGTATCGTTTGTAATGGATGATGTACTATGATATCCAATTCTGTTATGTCTCGCAAAAATGGTAATCCTAGGATTGCGATGTATGGCATAACAGGCATCTAGGATTGAAAAATCCGGGTGTTGACACTAAACCCATTAGAAAGCTTGATGGGGCAACTGCCCTTAGATTTTTCCGGAATCTAGTGATGATATTTGGTCTCCCACATAGCATTATCACTGACAATGGCAGCAACTTGTCACTCGAAGAAGTGGAAGCTTATTGTTGGGACAAGGGCATCTGACTTGACCTAGCGTCTGTGGCACACCCACAGTCTAATGGACAAGTTGAGCGAGCCAATGGATTAATTCTGCATGGAATCAAGCCACGTCTTGAGGCACCGCTACATAGAGCAGTTGCAGCCTGGGCGGAGGAATTACCATCTGTGCTATGGAATTTACGAACTACACCCAACAGATCCACCGGCTACACCCCTTACTTCATGGTATATGGAGCAGAAGCCATCCTGCCTTCCGACATACTTCACGATGCACCAAGAGTTGCCGCCTACGACGAAGATGAGGCTAAAGAATCTCGACGCCTAGATGTGGACCTTCTCGAGGAGGAGCGTGTTTTGGCATGCCAAAGATCTGTCATCTACCAGCAGAAGCTACGTAGCTACCATTGTCGCCGTGTTTGGCATCACTCGTTTAAAGAGGGGGATCTGGTGCTCTGACTTAAGCAGAAGAAGTCACAGAAATTATCCCCTCCATGGGAAGGACTGTTCATCATAAGCAAGGCGTTGCTCAATAGGGTCTTACTACCTTGTTGACAATCATGAACTTAAGGATAGACCCAGCGAAGATCATAAGTGTAGGTGACGTGACCTAGATGATGATTACCCGGAGCTTGATCGGCCATGGAACATAGCACAACTACGTCCTTTTTACACTTAGAATACTTTTTATATATTGTGTACCTCTTATATGATCAATGAAATAAAGCTCTCTGGTTAACTCATATTTCTGAGTCTTTTACCTCCTTTAGTGTTCATTTTTGGATCGTATAAAACCTTTATGCGCAAGTTTGCATTTGCACTTGTGAAAATTCCGCCTACGGGCGTTAGCTTAAGTTTTCTGGTATACACGTTCTTTGTTGTTTTTATGTGGATTCTGGAGTAGTGACTTTTGGCACTTGTTGTCGGCGATTTTGTGCTTAGGTTTTTGACGGTGCCATTGGGCATCATCACCTGGGCGCATGGTTCCGACTACGAGTCTTCCGACTCACGAAAGGTCAAGCATAAAAACCAGAGTAATTGATAAGCTAGCACTTGCTTAAAAAATATATACATGCTGGAACCAATGCTTAAATAGCAGGAAATTACACCTATTGTTTTTCCGCCTTAAGTTAACAAGTAGTTTTTTCCGCATACAAATTCCAGAGGAAAAAAGTATTACATATTGTTTTTCATTCCTCTGGCGCAGGAGACTTGGAAGCAGCATCATCAGTAGCAGGAGAGCCATCTTCCTTGAAGTCAGCGGTTTTGAGGGACTCGGAAGAGCTTTGCTGGTCGCCATCAATTGCCTGTAAAGGCACGAAGACGTTGGGATCAACCAACTCGGCAACCCTGCTGTCAAGCCCCACGAACGATGTCCAGATGGCCTTATGGTAGATCTTCTGGCCTTCATCGTCTACGTCGGGAAGACCAGAGGTTACCATGCTGATGTCGGCATCTTCGTAGTGCGCCTTGACCATCGATAGTGCCATCCTTGCACCAGCCCGTGTACATGAAGCTTTCCAACTTAGAATACGCTCGGGGGCTTGGCGCATGATCTCCGAGAACTTCATCACGGAATCCACTACTTTGATGTTAATCTGTAGGGGCTTGGATATATCCTTGGCTTGCCTGATGGCGGTGCTGATAAAGTTGCCAGCGAGGACCATGCATTCCGTAGGCGGAGGAGGCGATTAGGTTAATCCAATAGGAGCTGCAATTCCGACAAGGGAGCGCGTGAGTTCAATAACACAGAAATTCAAAGTACCTGACCTATAGAAGCACAAGACGAAGAATCACTTACCAAAGATGCTCGCCTCGGCCTGCTGGAGAGTCTCCGCCATGGAGTCCCGTTCTTGTCAGAGGATCTTGTATGCTTCAAGATTGCGTTGATTTTTCTCATCGGCAACTCTCTTCTGCTCTTTCAGTATGGCAATCTCCTCCTTCAAGCGGTTCATCTCCGTGTTGGCGGACTCCTGCAGGACTTTCATGGAGTCCTCGTGCATCTTCAGCATATCTTTTCTCTCCTGCTTAAGGATCTTGTTTTCGCTATCCAGCAACTCAATGTGCTTGGATTTCTCCACAATATCCTTGGCCTTGTCAATGGTTTCTGCAAGTCAGAGAAATGACAATACACAGTGAGTATCCGAAGAGTGCTGGCACAAGACTAAGTCGGAGTACGAAAACGAAAGGAAAAACAGACTCTTGCTCTTAGTGATTTGTTCCTTCAAGAAGACAGTTTTACCCTTTTCAGCTTCCAACTCGGTGCGCATCTTGTGGAACTTTTCATTGGCGACACCTCTCCGCGCATTCTCATTCTATGGATAAAAGATTTAAAGTTGTTTAGTCTTCTTGGAGCATCTAGCCGGATGATTATCCGCCTAGAAGCTTGGGGGCTACAGTGAGAGTTTTTAAAAAACTTGGTAGTATGCTTTAGTATTTCTTTAAGCATCTAGTCGGAACTCATTCAGTTTTCAACTAGAAGCTTGGGGGCTACAGTATAAAGTTTTTTACTCAGTCATATGCTTAATCTTTCTTTAAGCATCTAGTCGGAACTAATCCAGTTACAACTAAAGGCCTGGGGGCTACAGTATCAAAATTTACAAACACTACGTATGCTACTCTGAAAGTATCTAGTCGGAATAATCCATTCAAACTAAATACTTGGGGGATACAGTGAGAAGTTTCTAGCTTAGTCACTCTTAGAGCATTCAGATGCAAAGACCTATGGTTTTCCGTCTAAATCCTTGGGGGCTACAGTGGGATACTCATATGAAATGCAGAAGGCAAATAAAACTTACAAGTGCGATGATCTTGAGGTTGGTAGCGCTCTCGGCAAACAACTTGCTAAAGGAAAGTATGTTTCCTCGCAAGATATCTGCTTGTCGGAGGAGCTCCTCAAGACCGCGGGTTGGAGATGTCGGCGCTGCACCAAGAACCAGCGTGGAGCTACTCGGCGTAAGCGCCGGGTAGACTATCTTCGGGAGCTCTGTGGTTATCCTGGGTGCAGAGGCGCCGCATTCGATGGACGTTCCACCCACCACCACCGCCATGACGCTACCGATGGCATCCTTAGCCGGAGCTTCAGCCATTTTGGTTGCGGTTCTTTCCTGCGTCGCATGTTCGGCAACAATGAGATCCGCGGAGGCAGCTGAGTCCACTTCCATGGCAGAAGGGCCAGACGCATTCTTAGCCGGAGAGCTTGTCGGAGCATGCGAGGGCTGGACGCTGGGAGTGATGCGGGGAATGGCAGGAGATGCTTGGTGTGGTACATCACGCTGCAACATATCTTTGATGTTTTTAGAAGCCCCCGATGTTTTGGAGGTCTTCTTCAAACTCAAGCCAGCTTTCTTCCTAAAACATGCAAAAGTATAAGTACAGGAAAAGGACAAACAATGGGCAATGTCGGAGGAAAAGAAGCTTACACAATCGTGGGTGCTTTGGTAAAAGGGATCCCAGTAATCTTTCTTTTCTCCGCCTCCAGGGCGGTAGTGGACTTCTTGGAGGCTCCACCCTCCATCTTCTTTTTCTTGCCTCCATCGGCAGCATCAGAGGTGGATCTCTTCCGCTTTCGCGCCAACGGGACATCGTCGTCGGACATGACAGTGACTTCCTTCATCTTTGGGTTATAAATTTGGACAGCCATGTCGTCCTCCTTTAAACTCTTAAGTTGTTAAGTGAAATCTTAAGGTGTTAGATGACAAAGGAAAGACGGAAGAACTGGAGCAAATGTCATATGCGGAAAATAAACAGGTACCTCTGGGCATTTGCCCTCCTCGAACATGTCGTAGGTGATGGTGAAGACACGCTTCCTATCCTTCACCTTGACGATGTCCTTGAGGCGGAGCTTGACGGAGTCGCTAGAGAAGTTGTCCTCGGAGATGCGGAGGCTATCGTTCCTCTCCTTGGTATACTCATGCATCAACTTCGAGCGGTGCTGCAGAGGCTGGATCCGCCTGATGAACCAGCACATGGCTAGGTCCAACCCGGTCATACCCGTATCTACGAACCATTCAATCCTCCTTATGGCACGAGAAGCATCGTTGTCGGAGGGGAGGGAGTCCTGGGATCTCCATGTTGAGGCTTTGGCGGCCGATCCATCGACGAAGTCCGGATACGTTTCTTCTCGGCCAGCCAGAGGGATATCTGGGCCGTAGAAGTACGTCCGCTACCAGTTTTTGCAAGACTCGTGGCTGACTTTATCGGGGAACCGCCGGCCTGGCCAGATCTTGAAACTAATAGTGCCACAGTTCCTGAGCTCGTCCTTGCTTGTTCTAGCTTCCCTCTTGACGGCGAAGAAATAGATAAACATATCTAACCTAGGCCTAATCCCTAGGTAACCCTCGCAAAGCGCCGCGTAGTCCATCTACGCTTTGAGGTACACCTTCTCTCCGGCTTGGGAAGAAGGAGTGACCTCGCCGGCCGGCGCCGCCCGCTAGACTAGCCCCTCCATAGTGGGAAGGTATCCTTCGGCGAGCAGCTCCTGGATATCACCATCGGTGATATAGGAGCCACGCCAATCTCCCTTGCGGGAATCACTTTCCTCCTCCAGCGGCTCCAGCCCCGCTGGAATATGGTCGTCGCCGGTGGTCTCCACCACCGCGGACCGCGGCACCACCACGCCTTCTGGGGGCACCTGGACTAAGCTCGCCGGCTTCGCCGTAGCATCGCATGTTGCTGCCATGGATGGGTTAGAGCTCCTGCTCGCCATTGGAGTAGAGGAGAGGTGACTGGGAGATTTGGAAGAGGTTACGGTTTTTTGAGTGCGCGCGGAGAGCTCGAGGAGATGCTCGCAGGAGGAAGAAGATAATGTAGGGGAGAATGAGGTGAAAAGGTAAAAATCCGCCACGGTTGTAATTTATAACCCCCGGCGTCAAGATTCGTGCAAGTGATCGAATGGTTGTCGCGTGGATGACGTGTGTATGCGCGTGCGCAAAAATTTCGCCACGTTTCCAACCGCCGCCGCCAACGGTTCGTATCCTTCGCGCGGGAAAAATGGACGTGATTGTGTTCTCTGCATGTGTGAGTTACGAGGCGTCGCTGACCTATGGTCTACGTTGCTCTAGCTTGACACGGGCAGGTGAACCATCCCATCGGAAGATTCCGGCATGGACGGATCCAGTCCGGATTCGAGAAGAGTACGATGGAAGATTCAGCAGTTCTCCGACTTACAAGTTGAAGACAGAGAACATTGCAGGGTTCTTGCGAGGACTACAATATATTGCTTGACGATTTGCCGACATTCACATAAATGGAGCATTCAACCTGAAGAGGCAAGACAACACAAGATCTCGGAGTTCTCCGGGGGCTACTATTGGAGATATGCTATATAGGTATCCTCATAGCATGTCACTTATCCGGATAACCCGGATGGCCCACAGTTGGTAGCAAGGCCCATGGCCTGCTGGGCAGCCCAGTTAGATGGATCCAGAAGGGAGGCCCATGCCGGATAAAGAAAGACTACGTCGGAGAGCCTTGGAGTGCAAGACACGCTAGACTAGTTGTATGCAGTGTAGGACTCTGTAACCTGTCCGGTTAGAACTTTCCCTGTAACCCTAGGACCTAGTGACTATATAAACCGGACCTATGGGAGTCTTTAGGGCACGATAACTTAGACCAATCGACTTACACCTCGCACAGCGAACCGATCCCTGTAACTCGGCGTATTGCCATTATAGTGATTTATAGCAGGAGTAGGATTCCACTACCGTCGTGGGATCTAAACCTGGGTAAACTGTGTTACCTCGTACCCGTCAACAGTTCGTCTTACCCACGTTTCTAAACACGCACTGTGAGGATCCCTCGTGGCGTACTTATCGACAATACCACGACAATAGTGTTAGTCAGTGAACCAGCTGCAGCCACATCATCACTCTTCCTTCAGTTACAAATTACTGTTTTATCTATACCTAATAATAAAAGCTGCAACGCTTCTGTGAACCAACTTTTTTTTTTACCGTTTTATCCTTCCACCAAATCTCGTATTAGGCACCCATGCCACCGAAACATTATTTTTCCGCACCTCGCACCGACGGACCGCCTCCAATCCCCTCCACCTCCGATGCGCCCAGTCCTTGCCATTGCCACCGCATCGGACCTCCTCCGCCGTGAACACGGAGTGTGGCCGGCCCCCCCTCTCTAAGCTCTTCTTTCCTCTCCCGTACTCCCCCCCACGACGATTCCTCATCAGCTGTGTGACCGAGATCCGAGTCCTCCGGATGGAGTGGCCGGCTACTAGAGAGGTGGAGCAGGGAGAAGATAGGGAGGGGAGGCCAGTGGCTGGAAAGAGGGAGAAGTGAGGAGGCAGGACCAGAGGCGGGTCTCGCGCTACTGCTGTTTGCTGTTACCAAAAGGTATCATGATCTCCTACTTCTCCATCCCCCCACCACGGCCATGGAGTGCCTCATCTCCAGGACTACGGTCTGCCCGAGGAGTTGGTCCTACTTGGAAGCTGCTCGGAGCCTGCTCCCCAAGGTGAAACGAAATTTCACAATTCAGTTCTCCTTATCCTGACAGCAATGTTCGGCTCCACCATAACAATAATTTAGCTCCAGCTATTATTGGCCTGTACATGAAAATTATACCAGAAATAACAGCGTTGTTCTATCACTCAGATCCTCATGGCTGGGAGTAGTTAATTCTGCCGATTTAGTATACACCAAAAAATTTAATTCTGTTAAATTGGATTGGTTGGTGCTGCTTGCTGCGGTCCTGTTCTACTGATGCCAGCAAGATATTGAGCGCCTTCTTTACAGCGTGTGAGAGGTCGTGAGGAGAGATTAGAGAGAGATTGGTGTAGCTCTATGCGCATTACTGTTGTTGATGGTTGCTAGCTCTTTGTCTGTTTTGCTAATGATTTAGGTTCTTCCTCTCTGGGCGAGCAAGATCCAATCCAATGCACGGTAGCCATTTTATTCTCTGTTCATGATAGAATCCAACATTTTAGCAAGTATGTGGTACTAAGATATCTATAGAATCCGAAGCTGCAAACTGAAATTGTATAGTAACTGGGATGCAGAAGTGTTCACAAGTGATGATTCAGTGTATTGTACTATACTGATTGAGTCAAGGAATGCACTTAAATTTTGCACTGACTTACACTGTGTTTAAGAGCAACGCACTGATAAATTTGTGTTATTCAAGCCCCTCTGACCAGTGTATATGCATGCCTTTTGCTGTAGTTCTGCGGGACCAAGAGAAGTTACGCTTATAATTTATGGGAGATGATAGACATGAGAGGTGATAATTGAGGAAACATTCCGTTTGTTTCATCTATATTGTTCCTAATTCAAACATTGAAGTGGATCTGCCCTTTTTTTAAACCCATACTACAGCCGCAATGGATATGTGAAATACTAGGCCATCTTACCGGTATAGCTTTCCTTCAATTTCTCCTTCTTTCTCGTGGTCTAAAGTTCTTGTAACCAGTGGCAGGCCCAACACGTTACAAATGGGTGTTCAGAGTTAACAAGATTCTGCTGTAACTCTTAACTTTACAAGCATTGATCTCTTTTTCCACTTCTTGATTTATTCCTCAGGCATTTTATTGTAGGAAAAAGATCAATTACTTATGGAGGGTACACAAGTCTCAAACGGAGTTGTTGGCAATAAATTATATTAGAATTCTTAGACTCGATAATATCAAATGAATTAGATTAGAATTCTTACTTTGGGGTTTGTTCTAATTAAGTTGTAGCCATATTTCAACTTTTATCCATGGAGCAAGTTTTATTATTAGTTTGTACGGGCTGAACTTGTATAAATTATTTACTAATTCATTTTATAAAATTGTCTTTTAATTGTTACAAAATGATTTGGAGAACTAGATTACCAAAAATGTAATGTAACTTCTGCAAAAAGAACGGGCCTCCCAGTGTGAACCAGATTCAGTTTAGTGTCTTGGCTATGCTTTATCCGTTGATGGTTGACAAGCCAAGCAAACACGAGCTGGATCAGATGAAACAGAACAATGATGGTTCTGATAAACAGAGCAAGGGTGGACACTATTGACGGGCTCGTGGAGGCATCAGTAGCTAAACTAAAAATCAAGAAGCCAAGAAAGCAACAGGGCTAAAGGCCGACGGCTGACAGGAAAGACCAGAGACGTGATTGGTCATGGCCAACAAAGGGTAGCCTAAGACAGCAGGACCACAGGAAGGAGGGAGAGAAAAGCGAAGCAAGGAGGGGTTGCTTTGGGGCTTTGGGGCACTAGAGTCGAGCAAGTACCTAGCTTAAGCGACTTGGGCACCAACTACAGCGATCAGAAGAAGTGGCGTATGAAAATACGTGACTTGTGTAAACAAGTCAGAATAACTAGGATCTTACTAATGCATCATGCAAAATATCATTTCATCAAGTGAGAATGGCTAGAATCTTACTAATGCATCATGCAAAATATTATTTTATCCTGGTGCAACGCACGGGTATTTGTGCTAGTCTAGAACTAAGTCAGCAAGGTACATAAGCATACCTGGATGGCAAAGAATAAGTCGTTTTCCCTGACCTAGTTCTGCAAAATAACTATATTATCTGTTCATACCTTATGAACAGATTTGTTTCATCCACCTCAATATGGGCCACCTCTTACACCTCGACCATCATTTGTTGCTCGAGACCATGGAGTATTACGAGTACAAGAACACAATAGCCTAATGATCTGTAGGTGAGCAGAATAGCATAGGAGAAGATAAGTACCTAGCTAGAGATGGAGATAGAGCAACCTACAATCATAAAAGAAGACGACAAAATGGCTACTCGAGCCTGAAAATAAGGCCGCTCTCTGATATGCCCCATAAAACCTGAAAAAATGGAATGCAACAAACGAGTACAAGCAAAAATACCACCATTGGGTGAAAAGAAAATGCTTGTGTAACACGAAGATGCGAAAAGTAACTGAAAAAACGATAAAAGAAGTAAACCTATAGAAGAACTCACTAAGAACCTGAAAAAAAAATGAAAAAGCAGTCAAACATTTAGTAGAAATTGCAGAGGCACTCCAAGGATAAACTGAAAAAACAACCCATGAAATAATCATTGATTAATTCATCATGCTTTGCACAGAGATAATAAATGACATGGAGCATGTGCTTCTTTAGAGAGGATCGTCAGGTGCTTTTTTGCCATCTGCAACAGGAAAAACAACATGACATATTCACAATGAGAGACAAGAGGGCATCATATGACATTGAGAAAATAAGCTCTTTTATTAACTGGCTATACACAAATGGCATGAATCAAATTGCCTCATCATGTGGCGTTCCTCACGGAGAATTCTCAGGAACAAATTCAGCAAGCTAAGGAAGATCCTCAAAGGATCATCCAAAAAATTGTATGCCTAATCCTGTACATAATAAAAATAGCAAAAAATGTGAGGCAGAAACAAAGAAAGGAAACAAATTTTGTAAAATAAAAGGTCCTGATTGGTTATCAAATTGGCAATTAGTCCGTCCATACCTAGAAGGGTTTTCAAATAAATCTATATGTGCCAAAATTCTGCTAGCTTCTGCCGGGTAAAGTGAAGTATAGAAAACAAAGTAACCCACGGATCAAAGTCGGGTCAGTACAACTCTGTTTGCTAAATTTTAGTCCATTATCTCAGCCAAACATTAAAAATCTAACTTTAGTATACACTTGAGTGAACATTCATACTATAAGTACCCTAGTACCTCAAAGAACACACTTGCAGAGCGCACTACTTCTGCAAAATTACAAGTAGAATATATTTTACCTCTTAGATAAGTTGGTTTAGAATTACAAGTGATTATAAAAGCTCTTGAAAATAATAGCAACAAATCTACCAATCAAACAAGTGAATTCGTGTTCTAAGAAATACTGAGAACCCACGAACTCACCAGAACATATGAAGCCTCAACACGTATTTCACACCTTTCAGACTCATTTTCATTCTCCTTTTGCTTCCGCGGCATCCAAACCTTTTCGACCATTGCACCTCAGCTCTTGGGCAATAATTCATATAGAAGCTTGTCAATGGGGAATAAATCACCATAGAAGATATCTCCAGACTCTATATATGCCATAGAAACTCCTTAGTCCATTAGCTTCCAAAAAACTGAAGGGCTTGCCTCATGTAAATATATGACATGAATGAATTTGATAAAGAGCGAGTAGCTCCACTCTTCACAAATAAATGATCCGAAAAAATTAGCACTGCATCACAAATTGTGTAGACTGAATTAAAAAAGGCCAGAGCTTACCTAGACATCCTCTCTAAAATATGACAGAAAAAATTACATTGGCCTTTTTCACAGACGCTTCTTCCTTCTCTTCTTCCTCCAACCTGCACACAGTGTATAGAAAAAACATCAGTTAGTAATTACCAATCAGAGTGTTGTTCTCTAATAAAATCAAGATCAAGCGAGTCTTTTCGCACAACATATGCAATTACCTACCGAGAGAGAGATAGGGGAGGGGGGATTTCAGAGATACATGCATTTTGTGCTACTACTATCAAGAAAAAAGTCTAATCGGTTACATATTCGTTGTGTGCTACTGCTACCAAGAAAAAAAGAACGAGATCGATCTGGATCAGTTAGTAATTACCAATCAAAGTGTTGTTCTCTAAAAAATCAAGATCAAGCGAGTCTTTTCGCACAACATGTGCAATTACCTACCGAGAGAGAGGGGAGGGGGGATTTCAGAGATACATGCATTGTGTGCTACACTGCTACTACTATCAAGAAAAAAGTCTAACCGGTTACATATTGGTTGTGTGCTACTGCTACCAAGAAAAAAAAAGAACCAGATCGATCTGGATATAGTTTGCCAAAGCAAGATAGCCTTGTGGACGAGTTGCAGGCTTGCAGGACGGTCGTGACGCTCTTTGCAGCGTGCCGCCCCAGATGTCGTCGGCGCTGCACGCGTAGATGATATGCCGCCCGCACGGCAAGATACCACCGCCCCGGACGCCATCGAGTCCAGGTACCAGCGCTGGACGACATCGAGTCTGCACTACCGCGTTGGAAGTGCAAAGGATCGCTGACCGCCTCTGTTGGCCACGACATTTGTTTAGGATAGGTTATATGGCCATTGCATCTCTCTAATCTAGATAACCTGAGTGATCCACCGTCGGTAGCAAGGTTTATGGTCTGTTGGACTGTCTAATTAGATGGATCTAGAAGAGAGGTCCATGCCGGATAAAAAAAGGCTACGGGAGAGTAACCGACGTATTCGGAGCCTTAGAGTGCAAGACATACAGACTAGTTGTATCTAGTGTAGAACTCTGTAATCTGTCCGACTAGAACTTTTTCATGTAACCCTAAGACCTGAGGCCTTTATAAGCCGGACCTATGGGAGCCATTAGGGCAAACAATCAACTCTCATGTCGCACACAGCGAACCAATTCCTATAACTCGGTGCATTGTCCTTATATTAATTTATAGCAGGATTAGGGTTTCTCCACCGCCATGGAACCCGAACCTAGGTAAGCTGTGTTACCTCGTACCCGCCAACCTGTCATCTTACCCCATATCTCTAAACACACACTGTAAGGACCCTCTATGTCGTACTCATCGGCAATACCACGACAGTTGGTGCCCACCATGGGGCAAGAGGCGCTAAAGGCTCTACAACGGGCGAGGTCCAAGCTCTTCGCGAGAATCGGCAAAACCGTAGCCATCGGTTGTGTTCTCTTCTCCAGTAACGTTCCGATCGTCCCTTTCGGCGAGTTCTGGATCCCGGCGAAGACGAACCCCACCCGCTGCTCGATCGTCAATCGGGGACATCCACCTCTTCATCGATGAAACTGACTCGGGCTCTAAGTTCCCTAGAAGTCGGAGGATCATTAAGGCTCGCACGGACCGCCTACAGGCAGGACAAGTTCACGGAAAGAATCAAAGTCGGATCTCTCTTTGGATTTTGCCGACTTGGATCAAAAAAATCCAAGGCCCACCCAAACCGCCCCTGTGCAGGATATAATGGTGGAAGATCACTGCAAATCCGTCGGGTTAGCCCGTGCGTCTGGAAAGCGGCGATCGCACTTCTTTGGAGTGGTAACCATCTTTGATCTGGCGTGCTGCTTTTAGAGAGAGAGGGTGAAATCCCCCGAGATTACCTCGCCAGATGGCTCCGGATACGAGCCAATCTGGAGAACTACCCAGACAATGACGTTGTTTACCACTTCATCGAAGGGTTGGATCGCGGCACACTTCTCCGGCATACGCTCAGGCGGCAGCAGGCCGCGGGTATCCTCACCCTTGAGCAGATGATTAGCACCGTCAACAGTTTTGCCGCTGCTGACGAAGTCATCTAGGCACTGCCTATCGCCATACCCGGGCTACCGCCACCACCACTGCCGCTGCCAACCAATGGCCCTGCTGCCTCAGCATCATCCTCCGTCATCGAGGAAGCTCCCGCGCCGTTCGACTCTGTTTTAGATGCGCTTTACGCCGACATCAGCGTGGACTCAGAGGAGATGGATATCAACCCGGAAGAACTCAACTCGGCCAAGAAAGAGATGGAGGAGGAGATCAATCGCAAGGAGCGGGCCGAAAAGGCCGTCACATCCCGACAGGTGTCCATCGCCATTGGGAGTGTGATGGAAGAAGACCAACCCGGGCAAGCTCCGCCTAAGCCGTGGGACAACGGGAAGGGGCCAGCTGATGACGCCGACAATGATCGTGCGAGGGCCATGCCTCCTCCGGCTATCCTAGTGCAACAGTCGCAGGAACTCCCCACCGGTCCAAGAAGCGCCAACACCGCAAATCCACCGCCACTAGCATCTTCGTCTGCTACTGCCCAAGTCACTCCAGTTGATAGAGTAATGTACGCTAATCTACTCGTCGAGCCCCTGATCGTACCTCATATACGGAACGTTGTCCATCTCGACGAGAAGCGCCAACAGCTACTGGAGGAGGCACATGCTATCGGGGAGCAAGGCGCAAAGTTAGATCGAGATCTGGCCTAGGCACAGAAATCAATCGAGACAGCTAGAGCCCTGGAGGCCGAGTACAAGACTCTGCTCAAGAAGCAGAAGGCTAAGAAAGCTCTGACTCACGTTGTCAATGACCCTGGTGTACGGCACAACTTGGGGTGGTCACCTTCGAAGCCGGCGCAAGCTAAGCCATACATTGATAGTGATGGAAAGCAAGTCATGCCCACGCTCGTCCTCAACTTGGTCGTCGCCAAGGCTCTACTGGAGTAGGATAGATCATCCACAGCTGTGGAACAGGTCTATGATCTTGTCGCCAAGGCTGTCAAACACTAGGAAAGGCCACCTCTCAGAGGATCGATTCTGACCCAGCATATTGCTAGTCCAACGCTCCCAAACAACAGAGGGAAAGATCTCCTCACGATGTCCGATCGTAGATGGGTTCATCAGAACAAAGACGAAGGGACGCACGCAACAGGGAGGACGTTATCCCCATATCTTCCGACCACGGAGGCAAGGCTCATCCTCGTCGCTCACCACCACCGCCCCGATCTTCCCGGCATCACGAAGACCCAAAGACTCACCACCATACGAGCATGCCTCCGCCTCGACGCCCCCAGGGCGGCATCATCATTCGTGACAATGCGGAGCAGCCCCGTCATGACGGGGAGCACAATGGTAACCAAGGACACAAGAGCAGGTGGCTCTATGACCCTCCGTGTCCGACCAGCAACCGCTACAGGCGTGAGGAGTCGCAGGAGGGCAACAACAAGAAGGATAACCCACCGCCACCTCTGCCTCCGTCGCCCCCTAGCAGCCACCATGGTGGAGTAGGACCGTGTCGCTCACGCAGCCTTTCCCGTGGTGGCGATAAGAAGAAAGCAATACCGGAGCCATACGATGCACGTTCACACTTGGACAAGACTCAAGAGGCTCGGGAAGGACAATACTTGGTACCACGTTGCTTTGGACCTGTGATACAGACCGCAACTTACCATAAGAGTTTCCGGATTGACAAGACGATCAAGCCCTATGATGGCACCGCCAAGCCAGCTACGTTGTTTGCAGGATTACGGCAACGCGGCCGAGATCGCCGGGGGAACCCCAACATTGTCGTCAAGTACCTCCCACTAATGTTGACGGGCATGGCCCGCCAATGGATCGATGACTTGCCGGATAAGTCCATATGCAATTGGTTGGACATGCAAGAAGCGTCCACCAAGAATTTTGAGGGTGCGTACAAACGTCCTTGCACTGTCGGCGATCTACAGTGGTGCGTCCAGGAAAAGGACGAGACATCTCGAGCCTACCTCTCCCGCTGGATGGATATGAAAAATTTATGCGTAGGAGTGCACGATCATACCGCTATGGCCGCATACATTAATGGTTTGGAAAATGGCACATTGCTCCGACATAAGTTGAAGAGCCTGCAGGACAATCATAAGCTGGATCTCAATCAGATGATCTCCTTGGCTAGTGAGTTAGCGACTGCCGACGATGATGCTTGCGGCTCCTTGCCGGCAATTGCCATTCCAACCCAAGCCAAGAGGAACAACATCACTAAGCGGAAAAGCCCGCCAGAAGAAAAGCCAGCTTCCGACATGGTCGCCATGAAGTTTGAAGGCAGAGGTGATGGCGGGCAGCGCGGCCGAGGCCGGGGGCTGGTTATGGGCAGAAGCATGGTAGTGATACTATCTCGACAGCACCCCACGTTCCCCAAACATACGAGGAGTATCGTGATATGTCGTGCTTCATACACCTCGACGCCAATGGCAAAGCCACTCATACCAATCGCCAGTGCAATTTTGTCAACGATCTAAAGGAAGACCCGGAGTCTGGCTACAAGCGAAGCCGTAAGAACTGACCGCGAGGCAAGGGCAAAGGAAAGAAGAAGGAAGAAGAGTCCAAGGATTCAAGTGACATGGACGAGGACATTGACCCCAAGCACGCCGACAAGGGCGATGGCAAAGGCAAGAACCCCTTCGAGAAGAAGTCTCCCGTCTACCACACTTTCCTCAGCACACCAACCGTTCGGGCACAAAAGACCTCTCTAAGGATATTGATGGCCACCTTGCCCCTAGTCCCTCAGTTCTTGTGCTGGTTGGAAGTTCCAATCACATTGGAGAGGAAGGATCATCCCGACCTTGTTCCAAACAAAGAACCAGTATTCCATGATCATCAACCCCTTGATTGACGATTGCGAGATCACCAAGTGCATGGTGGATAGTGGAAGTAGCATCAACATTATGTACCTAGATACACTACACAAGATGAACTTGAGGGATACCAACCTAAGGCGGACCAGCACCGTGTTTCATGGCATAGTTCCTGGCCGGAAAGCTCGGTCCCTTGGGTGCATCACGCTTCTGGTCGCATTTGGCGATGTCAACAATTACTGCCAAGAACGCATGACCTTTGAAGTGGTCCCCCTCAAGAGCATGTACCATGTCATATTCGGACACGACATCTTCCACTCCTTCATGGCCAAACCATGCTTTGTGTACAACAAGCTCAAGATACCCGGACCAAACGGTGTCATCACCGTATTCGGAAGCTTTTCAAAGGAAGGGGACTGCGAGACTGGAGAAGTAGCCTTTGCAGAAGTCCTCTACAGCAAATAATTCAACGAGATCCAGAGCAAGGTCGATGCCTCGGAGATGCCGGTATCGAAGAAGAAGATTTTTGATTCCGATCCCGCCTTCAAGGCCGCCATCGAAACCAAGCCAGTGGAACTTGTGGTAGGCAATGCCTCCAAGACCACCGCCATTGGAGAAACCTGGATCCCAAATAGGAAAGCATGCTCTTCGAGTTCCTCCGTGAGAACAGGGACATCTTTGCCTGGCAGCCTGCCGACATGAAAGGTGTACCTAGGGAACTTGCCGAGCACAGCTTGAATATTGATTCAAAATGCAAACCGGTGAAACAACCTCTACGACGCTTCGGGGGCGAGAAGATTGATGGCGCCCAGTACTTGTCGTGGGACGCTTCGTTGGAAACCCCAAGAGCAAGGTATGAAGCAGCACAGCAGCAAGTTTCCCTCAGTAAGAAACCAAGGTTATCGAACCAGTAGGAGGAAGGAAACGTCACACAGGTGTTGCTAGCATCGCGGAGACCTACACAACACAAACTCAAGACTTTTCCCCAACGAATCAGTGAGGTTGCCAAGCTCACCGGTTGAAGGGAATATGCTCTGAGAGGCAATAATAAAGTGTTTATTATGTGTATTACAAGTATATGATAGATATTTATTTTGCATGCTATAATTGTATTAATACGCAAATATTAATACATGTGTGTTTAATAAAAAAACAGAAAGTTCCTAGTTATGCCTCTCTCATAAACTAGCTCGTTGATTAACAAGATGATCACAGTTTCCTGATCATAGACATTGGATGTTGTTAATAACGAGATCACAACATTAGTGTAATAATGTGATGAACATTCATCCGAAGTATAGCATTACGATCAAAGTCATTGAGTTTATATTGCTATAAACAACTTACGAAGTGATCCTAATCCTTAGACCATGAGATCATGCTAATCACTAACACCGGAAGAGTTTCTTGTTGACATCAAACGTCACACCGTAACTGGGTGATTATAAAGATGGCTTCAAAGATACTAAAGTGTTATGTTGAGACTCATGGATCAAGAGTGGAATTTGTTCATCCCGATGACAGATAGATATACTCTGGGCCCTCTCGGTGATATCATATTGGTTAGCTTCCAAGCAAGTGATTTGATCACTAGAATGTTATATCACGGGAACGAGAAAAGAGTGCATGTCAGTAACGAGATCAAACAAGGTATGGAGATACCAATGATCGAATCTCAGACATGTAATATATTGTGAAACAAAGGGATTAAGATACAAGCATAAAAGGTTTCGACGATCACAGGAAAGTCGTCGTTGAATGTGTGGGAGTCAGTATGGATCTCCAGGTCCCGCTACTGATTATTGATCAGAGAAGGGTCTCGATCATGTCCGCATTATTTGCGAACCGTAGGGTGACACACTTAAGGGACACTGACATCCAATTGGAGCAAATGTTTCAGGCCGGAAAGAATAACAAGCGCAGAAATTTATTTCACTAGATACCGAAACAGGTTTTCGGGTGAAATTGCAGAAAGTATTTTTGCATGTGAAATAGAATTCTAGCATGGGGTTATATGTGAATGTCTGTCATTAAAGTAATTGAAAAAATTCTGAATAAATAAAAAGAGTTTTATTTAATGAGAGTTTGCATTAAATTTGGTGGAAATTTAATAGCAATTTTGAGTGGGATTTTGAGTGAAGGAAATTGAAGAGGTTTTTGTGAGTGGAGTGTCCACCCACATGAATGAAGGAGGGGAGGGGGCAGCCCCCATGGACGGCGGCCAACTCCTTGGGTTCCCCCCTCCTCCTATAAAAGGCACCCCTCTCCCTCTCTCTCAATCACACCTCCTCGTGAAGGATCTCTCTCCCCCTCTAGAATTTATCCCCCATGGTCTCGGACTAGCGAGATACATGTTCCCGGTGGCTATTTGGCAAGAAAGGGTTGTGCTTCCCCTGCATCACTGGAGCGAGAGGCGGAGGTTTCTCGGTGTCTTGTACGTGTGTGCGAGCACGGATGCACTGCTGCTTTGCGGCGCTAGGACTTCCTCTCGATCTTGAGATCGGCAAGAGATCGTCTACATCAACCATGAGTTCAACTCGTTAAGCTTTGTCGGTCTTCAAGGGTATGTTCTCTATGGATATATATCCTCCCGTTGTTTGTATCTAGTTGATAGATCTTGGTACATAGTTCCCATCGTAGGAAATTTTTTGTTTTCTATGCTGCGAACCCTACAGTGGTATCAGAGCCGGATCTATGCGTAGATGCTTTACACTGGTAGTATACATATGAGTATGTGGGCGATGATGATTATTTTATTGCTTCTTAGTTGTACTTTGGATATTGGTGGCATAGTGGGATGAAGCGGCCCAGACAAACTTTACATGTCCTCGCACATGAGACCTGTTCCACGCTTGACATGCAACTAGTTTGCATAAGTGGCTAGCGGGTGTCTGTCTCTCCTACTATAGTCAATATCTATTTTGCAACGAGTTGTCAAAAATTTGGTTATCCTCGTTGTGGTTCATGTTCGTAGGTAAGAACGGTTCTATCTTCGAAATCCCTAAGCCACGTAAAACTTGCAATGGATAAATTAGAGGCGTCTAGTTTATATTGTTGCTGGGCTAGTGTTATGATTTGGTATTGTTGTAAGTAGAAGTATGAGATGATACTCTTACAACACATATAACTTGTAAGTTCCATTGACCTTGGCCTTACAGACAAAGGTATGATAGTGATCATATCACGGTGCACATGATAGAGATCATATGCGGGAACCATATCATTTCACTAATAAACATGTGATTTTTGATAGCATCTTATATTGCTTATTTAGCGCTTTATTAGCATAATAAGATGATCCCTCATTTAAATATCAAGATAAGAATGTGTTCTTCCTTTAGTATGCACTGATTATGTTTTCGTCGCTCCAAGACATCACGTGATGATCGGGTGTTCTTGGATCCACGACCATATATCGGGTGTAAGACAGTTACACACGCGAATACTAAGGTTCTAACTTGACGAGCCTAGCATGTACAGACATGGCCTCGGAACACGGACTGAAAGGTTAAGCATGAGTCATATAGTAGATATGATGCCCATTTGATGCTCTCCTTTGAAGCTACACCGACTCACGTGATGACCGGACTTGGTGTAGTGGATTTGGTTCATGTAATCACCAAAAAGGCACGAGGGATGTCGTTTTTGAGTGGGAGTTCATTCGTAATGTGGATTAGTTGAACTCAATCTATCATAAACTTAGTCTAAACTTTACAAATTCTGTTGTAGATGGCACCACCTGCTTTTACTTTCAATGTGTTCACGGAGAAAGAGAAACTTGCAACGAACGGTAGCAACTTTACCGAATGGGCCATGAATTTGAGGATTCTCCTCTCTGCTGCACAAAAGCAATATGTGCTAGAAGCGCCGCTAGGCCCCCCCACCTTTTGAGGATGCCCCTGACAAGGACAAGAATGTCTATCAGACTCGTCAGGAGGACCACAACTTAGTTCATTGAGGCATATTGTATGGGCTAGAGCCAGAACTTCGAAAGCGTTTCGAAAACGGCAATGCATTTGATACAATGGGTGAGTTGAAAATGATTTCGACACACATGCTGCTGTAGAGAGCTATAATGCTTCAGAAAAGTTCTTTAGCTGCATGATGGAAGAGCACAGTTCCGTTAGTGAGCATGTACTCAAGATGTTGGGTTACGCCGATAAGCTTGTGTCCTTGGGAAATCGATTCCCATTGACTTAGGCATCCATCGTGTTCTGCAGTCTCTGCCACCAAGCTATAAGAGCTTCGTGATGAACTATAATATGCAAGGCATGAAGAAGTCTCTCCCCGAGCTTCTGTCAATGCTTAAAACTGCAGAAGTGGAGATCAAAAAGGAACATCAAGTGTTGATGATCAATAAGAAAACTAGTTTCAAGAAAGACAAGAAAGGAAAACGGAAGGGAAGTAAGGGCAGCAAGACGGTTGCCGTGCCTGAAAAGAAACCCCGAGTTGGCCCTAAGTCTGATACCGAGTGCTACTATTGTAAGGGGACTGGCCACTAGAAGCGCAACTGCCCCAAGAATTTGGTAGACAAGAAGGCCGGCAAGGCAAACAAAGGTATATATGATATACATGTTATTGATGCGTACTTGACTAGTGCTTGCAGTAGCACCTGGGTATTTGATACCGGTTCAGTTGCTAATATTTGTAACTCTAATCAGGAGCTGCGAAACAAGCGACCGCTAGCAAGGGGTGAGGTCAAGATGCGTGTCAGCAATGGATCAAGAGTTGATGTGATCACGGTCGGAACGCTGTCTCTCCACTTGCCGTCGGGATTAGTAATAAACTTGAAAAAAAATTATCTGGTGCCAGCACTGAGCATGAACATTGTATCTGGGTCGTGTTTGATGCGAAGTGGTTATTCATTTAAATCCTAGAACAATGGTTGTTCTATTTATATGAATGAAATCTTTAATGGTCATGCACCGATGATGAATGGTTTATTTCTATTGGATCTTGATAATAATGTTACACATATTCATAATGTTGATGCTAAAAGGATTAAACTAAATGATGATATATCCGCATATATGTGGCACTGCCGTCTAGGTCATATTGGCGTTAAACGCATGAAGAAGCTCCATTCGGATGGACTTTTGGAATTACTTGATTTTGAATCATTTGATACATGTGAGCCATGCCTTATGGGCAAGATGACTAGAACGCCGTTTTCTGGTTCAATGGAATGGGCGACAGATTTATTGAAAATCATACATTCTGATGTATGTGGTCCAATGAGTGTGTCGGCGTGAGGTGGATATCGTTATTTTGTTACTTTCACGGATGATTTGAGTAGATACGGTTATATCTACTTGATGAAGCACAAGTATGAAACCTTTGAAAAGTTCAAGGAATTTCAGAATGAAGTGGAAAATCATCGTAATATAATGATCAAATTTCTACGGTCCGACCGTGGAGGTGAGTATCTAAGTTACGAGTTTAGCACTCACATGAAAGAATGTGGAATTGTTTCACAACTCACACCTGCCGGAACACCACAGCGAAATGGTGTGTCGGAATGTTGTAATCGTACTTTATTGGATATGGTTCGATCTATGATGTCTCTGACGGACTTGTCGTTGTCATTTTGGGGTTATGCACTAGAAACTGCTGCATTCACTTTAAATCGGGCACCATCGAAATCCGTTGAAAAGACACCGCATGAATTATGGTTTGGAAACAAACCTAAGATGTCATTTCATAAAGTTTGGGGATGCGATGTTTATGTGAAGAAACTTCAACCGGATAAACTCGAACCCAAAGCGGAAAAATGCGTCTTCATAGGATACCCTAAGGAAACTATTGGGTATTCCTTCTATCACAGATCCGAGGGCAAGGTTTTTGTTGCCAAGAATGGATCCTTTCTAGAGAAAGAGTTTCTCATGAAAGGTGTGAGTAGTCGGAAGGTAGAACTCGAAGAGGTTATTGAACCTTCTCTTCAAAGTATGGCGAGTAGCGCAGCGCCGGAAGTTGTTCTGGAGTTGGCTTCACCAGTTGAAGAAGGAACTAATGATAATGATCATGAAACTCCGAAAGAGAGTACTACCGAACCTCGCAGGTCTAGCAGGACGCGTGCAGCTCCCGATCTGTACGGAAATCCTATCATGAATTTCATGGTTGATGAAAATGATGATCCTGCGACGTATGAAGAAGCGATGATGAGCCCGGATTACAACAAATGGTTAGAAGCCATGAAATCCGAGATGGAATCCATGTATGAAAATCAAGTTTGGAACTTGGTGGACTTACCTCACGACCGAAAGGCCGTGGAGAATAAATGGATTTTCAAAAGGAAAACTGATGCTGATGGTAATGTAACCGTCTATAAAGCTCGACTTGTCGCAAAGGGGTTTCGAAAATTCAAGGAGTTGACTACGATGAGACATTCTCTCCCGTAGCGATGCTAAAATCAGTTAGGATTATGTTAGCAATTGCTTCATATTTCGATTATGAGATATGGCAGATGGATGTCAAAACCATGTTTCTCAATGGTAATATTGAAGAAGAGTTGTATATGATACAACCAAAGGGTTTTGTCGATCCTAAGGATGCTAACAAGGTGTGCAAGCTTTAGCGATCCATCTATGGATTGAAGCAAGCATCACGAAGTTGGAATCTCCGCTTTGATGAGGTGATCAAAGAGTTTGGATTTGTCCAAACTTATGGAGAAGCTTGTATTTACGAGAAAGTGAGTGGGAGCAATGTGGCATTTCTGATACTATATGTGGATGACAGATTATTGATCGGAAATGATATAGATCTTTTAAACAGTGTTAAAAGTTATCTAAATAGCAAATTTTCAATGAAGGACCTAGGTGAAGCATCATACATATTAGGCATAAAGATCTATAGAGATAGATCTAGGCGCCTAATAGGGCTATCGCAAAGTACATACCTTGATAAGATTTTAAAGAAGTTTAAAATGGAAGATAGTAAGAAGGGGTTCTTATCTATGACACAAGGCACGACATTGAGTAAGACTCAAAGTCCGGCTACGGCGGAAGAAAGAGAGAAAATGGAGAAAGTCCCCTATGCTTCAGCCATAGGCTCTATAATGTACGCCATGCTATGTACAAGACCAGATGTGGCACATGCTATTAGTTTGACTAGTAGGTACCAATCGGATCCAGGTTCAGAACACTGAAAAGCGGTCAAGAATATCCTTAAGTACTTGCGAAGAACTAATGATATGTTTCTTGTATACGGAGGTGAAGAAGAGCTTGTCGCTAAGTGTTATGTCGACGCTAGCTTTGACACCAATCCAGATGACTCTAAGTCTCAATATGGATACATATTTCTCATGAATGGCGGAGCGGTTAGTTGGAGGAGCTCCAAACAACCTGTGGTGGCGGGATCAACAACGGAGGCCGAATATGTTGCTGCTTCGGAAGCGGCTCAGGAAGCAGTTTGGATGAAGGATGTCACATCCCAAAATTTTCCAAATTTTGTAAAGTGAAAATTAAATAAATAAAATAAATAATTGTTGAAATTTAGGGTGAAAAGAAACTTTTTGTTTTGAAATGAATTCATCAAAACCCATCTTGAACAAACTTTGAATAAAATTTGAATCCAACTACATTCAAATCAAGTGAAATGCATTCTTCATAAATGCATCTTGAAATTTAAAACACTTGGAAAATAAACCAAAACCCTAAAAACTCTATTGGGAGATTTCTAAGATATCTCTAAGACTATGGATTTGATCCATATAAAATTTGTCAACAAACATTTATAAATGATCAAGAATGTCAAATTGAAATATTATAAAACCATAGAAATTGGATTCACTTAATTTGGAGCCATAGATAAAATCTTATAAATTTAGTAAGAGCGGGAAATTGAATTTCCAAAGCTAATAAAGCACCTATCTAAAAATCCATACCAAATGGTGAGTAAATAATCCTAAAGAGATTTAAAAGGATAAACAAATATTAAATAAAATTTTACAAGTTGGAATCACCATTTTTGGATCCTTAAATAAAAAGATATGGTTTTTATAAGCAAAGGAAGAAATAAATAAGGACCATTTTAAAAGGACAAATTAAAACTTGGCGAAGCAAATAAAATAAAATATTTTTTGTTTAATAAAAATAGTACAAGATTATTTAAATAAAATCATGAGGATTTATTATTATCCAATTTCATTTAAGTAAAGACATTTCCCATTTTAAATGAACATTAAAATATAATAAAGTATTTTAAATTATATTTCAACGTGTTTATTTTTAATAAAACCTACTAAAAAGATTTGGTAAAATCTAGATTTCAAATGGAGTTTGAAAACATTAATAAATCTTATTTGAATTAATACAAGGGCCTATTTTAAATAATTAATATACCCTAAAAAGAATAAAAGAGATATTCTAAATTTGACTTTAGACTGTATTAATAAACAGTATTTGAATATACACAAAGTTTGGTAGAGGTTTAAATTGAAATGGAGTTTGAATTGTTTGAATAAAAATCAAAACAAAAATTCAAAATAGTAAAAGAAAAACATTCTGTACAAAAAATATAGAAAGGAGCCAGCCCAACCCAGCTAGCCCACTAAGCCCAGCAGAAGCCCATTCCCCTCTCCCCGAACCGTTTTCTTTTACTCGCAATCGAACCCGCAGAGTCACTGACTGCTGGCCCCCACCTCTCCTCTCTCTCTCACTGACCAGCCAGCCCCATGTTGTCAGCCTTCTTCCTCACCCCGTGATGACCACGCTCGGCCGTTTCCTGCCGATGAATGCCAAGATTAATTCGCATAAATGCCTCGCCGCGACCACGCTAGATTAAATGCCTGCTCCTCCTCTCCATTTTCCCCCCAGAAGCCACCCACACTCTGCCACCAGGCCGCTCAGATTTTGCTCGAGAACGCCCACTGCTCCGACGAGCATTTTCTTCAATTCCGGCGAGTCCTCGCCACGCCTTACCCCCTCGACCACGCGAGCCTGTTCCCCATAACCTCTGCACCTCCCAGTAGCCTCGGCCTGCCCGCGCTTGACCCACAGTGTCGGCAACGACGACAACCGAGCATCGCCACCGTCTACTCCTCCTCCGGCGAGTTCCCCTGGTAACATCTGACCTCCCCTTCCCCTCTAGGTGATGCACATGTGATCATGACTCTCATCCGCATCTAACTACGCCATCCGTTTGTCTTAGCACACCATAAATCCTCGCCAATGTCGAGTACCGTGAGTGCCCGTCGTTAGTAATGTCTCCGGCGAGGAATCACCAGGAACCCCGTGCGCCCCTGGCCTCCCCACGACCACATTGAGCATCAGCAAGCTTCTGCGGTTATGGTGAGCTTCTCCCCTCATTCCCTTGCTTCCTGTAGTCGCCGCGACGCCGTAGACAGAGCGCCTCCGCCGCTCGCTGCCGCGCCAGCGCCGCCAGTTCTTGGCAGGAAGCTAGGAGCCGTCCGATCTTGATCCAAGCGCTGCGATAGTTTCATTTAGCGAAGCGGTATGGTAGCATCTGCACCGCACGATCTAAATGAAATCCTGTGGTCTGTGTTAGTCAATCCAACCGAAACGGTATGGACCAATCAGGACAAGACACGTGGCCCAGTCTGTTTTATAAAAACCAGAATAGACTCTATTAGATGTTGATTTTGTAAATTGCATAACTTTAAATCTACATGTCCAAATTTTGCAAATTTTATATCAATAGAATTAGAAGAACAATTACTTCCAACTATCCACTTTGTTTAGTACATTGCTTCTGTTAAAATGGTTGTTTTTGCAGAAACTTGTGTAGGCATAAATTGAATATAAAAATTATTCTAGCAATATTTTTATGGTAAAATCTTTGTAAATTGGATGGTTATGAACCTACTGACCATAGAAACCAACTTGTGGATTCAAAAACATATTTTGTGAAGTCAAAGAATAAATCTGTGAATTGGAACATTTCTAGTCAAATAAAATGTTGTTTATGTGTTAAAAATGCTTTTGGAGAAAAACCTTTGAGAAATGATTTGAATTAAACTCTATGACCCTAAACACAAAGTATTATGATTTAAAAATATATTTGGTGAACCCTATAAAAATTATTACTTTGCTAAAGGCATTTCCAACAACATAAAATATTGTTTTGGTATAAAAATGGTTTATAGGTAAAACCTTTTGCAAATGATTTTAATATTAAACACTTGAACTTAAAACACTAACATTTGTGTTAAAAATATATTTGTTAAACACTAGAAATATTCTTTGGATTTAAATCCTTTCTAGCAAAACAAAAATGATTTAAAGTGGCCATTTTTCACTAACTTAATATCAAATGGTTTTACCCCTTTTGTAAATGACCAATAGGTGTTTTCAAATGTTTATAACCTAATAGAAACCACTTTTCCAAATAAAACAATCTTTGGCATGCTTGCATGCATTGCTATGTTTTTATTATTCTATGTGATGATTGCTTGAATGTTAGATTGAATATTTGCTTGCTTGATTGAATTGTAGTGGAATTTGAAGAGTGTGACTATTGCAAGATCAAGGAGTGAACTTATATTTCTCTACCAAAAAGGCAAGTGATGCTCCATACTTTTGTCCCATTATTTTCACTATGCATTAGTGATTTTTCCAAGTAGGACTTGCATGGAATTTTTGCTAAGTATAAACTATGCCATGGGAAATCCTAGTAGATGAAACCTTAGTAGACACATCCTAAGTCAAGATTACTACTACTATCATGCTTAGCTTAGCTTAGCTAGTAGAAAACAAGGGTGGATTATATTCATGCTATGGAATATTTCTAAGTCAAGGACTTGTGTTTTGTTTAATAAAACAACTAAGTGAATGAATCACCTGGGTGGAATGGAATGAATGGTTTGTGTTGAGTGGTTATGCAAGTCCATTATGCTGGGGAAAAATTGGGCATCACCAAGTCCAGTATACTGGGGAAAACTTGGTATCTCACTTGTGGAATGCCACCCAGGAACAAAGAGATTTGAGATGTCAAATGTTGAGAAGCTTCAAGTGTAGCCACTTGGAATTATGGGCTCTGCCTGGATCATATAGGTTGCAACAATTTAGCCAAATGGACAGTTGGTGGTAGGGGATTGATAGGTTGGAACGCGTCCATTCTGGTCTAAGGGAAGGCTTCTGAAAGATCTTGTCTTGGTGAAACCAAGTCTTGTGGGGAAAGTGCACCACCTCTGCAGAGTGTAAAATCTAAGTACTTAGTCATGTCCCTGGCAAAGGACAATTTGAGCATCAAGAAATGGAAGCTATCAAGAATCTCCTCATCCAAATTTCTAAGTTAAAAACTTGTGGTTGAACAAGGGTTGAGGATCACCAATTTCTATTGGGGGATGCCTTGGGTGATTTTGTCAAACAAAACTTAGTGTTTTCAAATGATAAGGAAAATCTATTTTGAGCAAACCAAGCCTAAGCTCCACCTAGCCAAATGCATATAGGTGATAGGATCTACTATACTACCATAGTATCACTTGCCAATACAGTTCAAATGTATTGACCCTTGTGGCTGTAACCTATTATGTTGCAGGTTTGTTTGATGTTAGTGAAGTGTGTGGATTAGGATTACAAGTCTACAACCAACATGATTGCCTGTGGCACTTTGAAGATGAAGGTCCCCATGCTATAGTTATTTCTGCTGCATTGTAATGAGATAGCCAAATGAGCTATGTAAGATGTAATGAATTATTTTATTCCTGGTTATAAAGCTGTATTATGACCTTTGTTTCTTGATATTACATCTTAACTGTGGATGCTAGCTATTGATCCAGGGACTAGCATTGTAAACACAGGGATCTCTACCTTATTAAAGGTTGGGACCTCTACAGATGGTATCAGAGCACTGTGTTGCTTGTAGGATTTGTAAACCTAGGATTGGACAAAACCCCTTAGAAAAATAAGAGTTGTATTTGTTCCAAAACTTATTTACAAGCAATATTGTAAACTCTTTCCTCAACCATTTTTGGTTTTGATTCTACATCTCTTCTATTTCAACTTGATGAGCAAAGACCTCAACCATGAGCAAAGGACTTCACCAACTCAAATGACTTCAACTTCAACATCATCAAAGACTTCAACTTTATTTTCATCAAGAACTACAACTTGGATATCACTAAGGACTACAAGTGAGACAAGAAATACTACTCAAGACTTGAAGACTAAGGAAACACAACTTAGAAGGAATCATCATCACCTTTGAAGTTTTGTGACCAAGATGCAAGAAATTCTCCAAGGATACAAAGATCTTATTCATGAGGAATCAAATAAGAAGGATGGAATGATCACAAGTGAACCATATAGTTGGACCACCATATTAAGTTTAGATCAAACCCACCAACTTATGTGGTGTAGCAAAAATATTTTGTTGCCTAAAAATGTGCTTGAAACTTGTTGTTTGAGTGGAATGTTTGTTTGTGATTGCTTGCACATTGCTTGTGTGAATTGTGATGTGTGTGATTAGAATTCTTCCTTTAGAAATATTTTGCCTATTCTAATCCCAATCCAACCCAAACAGATGACTACTCCAAGAAACTCCAACATCAAGGATGGTGACAACAACAACAACCAAGAGATGCACATGAGAGAACAACTATTAGAAAATCAAACCCAGTTGAATCAGATGACAACTCAGTTTTTAGCCAACAACAATGAGTTAGACCCAACCATGCACAAAATTTTGGAAATCCAATCCCAATTGTTGCAAGGGATGACCACTCAAATGATCAACATGAAAGACAACCCTTCCCAAGGAGTTTGTGACAACATTGATGTCAAGGATGATATTATAGAAGGAACTCAAGCTTGCAATATTTGTGGAGACAAGGATCACACTTCCAAAGAGCATGGGGATCAATGCCCCAATTGTGAAGAGAAACATCCAACTAATCAATGCCCCACATCTCAAGCTACTTGTTTTCTATGTGAAGGAAATAATCATGTCCCTATCCAATGCCCCATCTATTCCATAGTTCAACAAAGAAAACAAGGTGGAGTGCATCAACAGTTTGGAAACCCCCATGAGAAAACAACTTCTACCAAGAAGGGTGAAGACAAAGGAAAATCTCAGCTTGCACCTCCATGCAATATGACTCACCTTGATGGACAGAAGAAGAGACATATGTATTATCCAAGGAAAAGATTAAGGAGACAAGGAGACTTTCCCACCTTTGAGGTGAGATATGAAGAGCATGAACTAGAAGAACTCCTAGCTTTGGAGAAACCCAAGAAGAAGAAGGACAAAAGCTAGCAGTGTTGCCATTGCAAAGAGATGGGACACTATTCCAATGAATGTCCAGAGAAGAAGAAGAAGTATAAGGAAATTAGCCAAGTGTGGTGCAACAACTGCAAAGAGCTAGGCCATTATGTATCAACTTGTCCACAGAAGATACGTGAAGAACTCAACCTTGTCACATGTTACAACTGTGGTTACCAAGGACATTATGCAAGCAATTGTCCAGAAAAGATGAAATACAAGACAAACAAGCCTATGAAGGATCTCAGCCTTGTCACATGTTTCAAGTGTGGAAACAAAGGACACTATGCAGATGTCTGCCCAGAGAAGATTCATCAAAACCCCAAGCAAGCCAGGATGTAACCTAGTTGAGAAATTTTTAAGGGTGGTAGTACCCTAGTTGTATTGAAGCCAACTTGTAACCCCTAGCCTTCCCAAATCTCGGGACGAGATTTCTTTTAAGGGTGGAAGCCTGTCACATCCCAAAATTTTCCAAATTTTGTAACGTGAAAAATAAATAAACAAAATAAATAATTGTTGAAATTTAGGGTGAAAAGAAACTTTTTGTTTTGAAATGAATTAATCAAACCCCATCTTGAACAAACTTTGAATAAAATTTGAATCCCACTAAATTCAAATCAAGTGAAATGCATTCTTCATAAATGCATCTTGAAATTTAAAACACTTGGAAAATAAACCAAAACCCTAAAACTCTATTGCGAGATTTCCAAGATATCTCTAAGACTATGGATTTGATCCATATAAAATTTGTCAACAAACATTTATAAATGATCAAGAATGACAAATTGAAATATTATAAAACCATAGAAATTGGTTTCACTTAATTAGGAGCCATAGATAAAATCTTATGAATTTAGTAAGAGCAGGAAATTGAATTTCCAAAGCTAATAAAGCACCTATCTAAAAATCCATATCAAATGGTAAGTAAATAATCCTAAAGAGATTTAAAAGGATAAACAAATATTAAATAAAATTTTACAAGTTGGAATCACCATTTTTGGACCCTTAAATAAAAAGATATGGTTTTTATAAGCAAAGGAAGAAATAAATAAATAAGGACTATTTTAAAAGGCCAAATTAAAACTTGGCCAAGCAAATAAAATAAAATATTTTTTGTTTAATAAAAAGAGTAAAGGATTATTTAAATAAAATCATGAGGATTTATTATTATCCAATTTCATTTAAGTAAAGACATTTCCCATTTTAAATGAACATTAAAACATAATAAAGTATTTTAAATTATATTTCAAAGTGTTTTATTTTTAATAAAACCTACTGAAAAGATTTGGTAAAATTTAGATTTCAAATGGAGTTTGAAAACATTAATAAATCTTATTTGAATTAATACAAGAGCCTATTTTAAATAATTAATATACCCTAAAAAGAATAAAAGATATATTCTAAATTTGACTTTAGAATGTATTAATAAACAGTATTTGAATATACACAAAGTTTGGTAGAGGTTTGAATTTAAATGGAGTTTGAATTGTTTGAATAAAAATCAAAACAGAAATTCAAAATAGTAAAAGAAAAACATTCTGTATAAAAAAAAAGAGAAAGGAGCCAGCCCAACCCAGCTAGCCCACTAAGCCCAGCAGAAGCCCATTCCCCTTCTCCACGAACCGTTTTCTTTTACTCGTAATCGAACCCGCAGAGTCACTGACTGCTGGCCCCCACCTCTCCTCTCTCTCTCTCTCACTGACCAGCCAGCCCCACGCTGTCAGCCTTCTTCCTCACCCCGCGACGACCACGCTCGTCCGTTTCCTGCCGATGAATGCCGAGATTAATTCGCATCAATGCCTCGCTTTAACCTCGCCGCTACCATGCTAGATTAAACGCCTGCTCCTCCTCTCCATTTCCCCCATAAGCCACCCACCCCCTGCCACCAGGCCGCTCAGATTTTGCTCGAGAACGCCCACTGCTCCGGCGAGCATTTTTTTCAATTCCGGCCAGTCCTCGACGCGCCTTGCCCCCTCGACCATGTGAGCCTGTTCCCCATCAACCTCTGCACCTACCAGTAGCCTCGTCCTGCTTGTGCTTGACCCACAGCATCGACAACGACGACAACCTAGCATCGCCACTATCTACTCCTCCTCCAGCGAGTTCCCCTGGTAACATCCGACCTCCCCTTCCCCTCTAGGTGATGCACATGTGATCGTGACTCTCTTCCGCATCTAACTACGCCATACGTTTGTCTTAGATCGTCGTAAATCCATGCCAACATCGACTATCGTGCGTGCCCGTCGTCAGTAACGTCTCCGGCGAGGAATCGCCAGTAACCCCGTGCGCCCCTGTCCTCCCCACGACCACGTTGAGCATAAGCAAGCTTCTGCGGTTCTGGTGAGCTCCTCCCCTCCTTCCCTCGCTTCCTGTAGTCGCCGCGACGCCGTAGACAGAGCGCCTCCGCCGCTCGCCGCCGCGCCAGCGCCACCAGTTCTTGGCAGGAAGCTAGGAGCCGTCCGATCTTGATCCAAGTGCTGCGATAGTTTCATTTAGCGAAGCGGTATGGTCGCATCTGCACCGCACGATCTAAATGAAATCCTGTGGTCTGTGTTAGTCAATCCAACCAAAACGGTATGGACCAATCAGGACAAGACACATGGCCCAGTCTGTTTTATAAAAACCAGAATAGACTCTATTAGATGTTGATTTTGTAAATTGCATAACTTTAAATCTACACGTCCAAATTTTGCAAATTTTATATCAATGGAATTAGAAGAACAAGTACTTTCCAACTATCCACTTTTTTTAGTAAATTTATTCTGGTTGTTTTTGCAGAAACTTGTGTAGGCATAAATTGAATATAAAAATTATTCTAGCAATATTTTTATGGTAAGATCTTTGGCAATTGGATGGTTATGAACCTACTGACCATAGAAACCAACTTGTGGATTCAAAAACATATTTTGTGAAGTCAAAGAATAAATCTTTGAATTGGAACATTTCTAGTGAAATAAAAATGTTGTTTATGTGTTAAAAATGCTTTTGGAGAAAAAACTTTGGGAAATGATTTGAATTAAACTCTCTGACCCTAAACACAAAGTTTTATGATTTAAAAATATATTTGGTGAACCCTATAAAAATTATTACTTTGCTAAAGGAATTTCCAACAACATAAAATATTGTTTTGGTATAAAAATGGTTTATTGGTAAAACCTTTTGGAAATGATTTTAATATTAAACACTTGACCTTAAAACACTAACATTTGTGTTAAAATATATTTGGTAAACACTAGAAATATTCTTTGGATTTAAATCCTTTCTAGCAAAACAAAAATGATTTAAAGTGGCCATTTTTCACTAACTTAATATCAAATGGTTTTACCACTTTTGTAAATGACCAATAGGTGTTTTCAAATGTTTATAACCTAATAGAAACCACTTTTCCAAATAAAACAATCTTTGGCATGCTTGCATGCATTGCTATGTTTTTATTATTGTATGTGATGATTGCTTGAATGGTAGATTGAATATTTGTTTGCTTGATTGAATTTTAGTGGAATTTGAAGAGTGTGACTATTGCAAGATCAAGGAGTGAACTTATATTTCTCTACCAAAAATGCAAGTGATGCTCCATACTTTTGTCCCATTATTTTCACTATGCATTAGTGATATTTCTAAGTAGGACTTGCATGGAATTTTTGCTAAGTATAAACTATGCCATGGGAAATCCTAGTAGATGAAACCTTAGTAGAAATATCCTAAGTCAAGATTCCTACTACTATCATGCTTAGCTTAGCTAGTAGAAAACAAGGGTGGATTATATTCATGCTATGGAATATTTCTAAGTCAAGGACTTGTGTTTTGTTTAATAAAACAACTAAGTGAATGAATCACCTGGGTGGAATGGAAAGAATGGTTTGTGTTGAGTGGTTACGCAAGTCCAGTATGCTAGGGAAAACTTGGGCATCACCAAGTCCAGTATACTGGGGAAAACTTGGTATCTCACTTGTGGAATGCCACCCAGGAATAAAGAGATTTGATATGTCAAATGTTGAGAAGCTTCAAGTGCAGCCGCTTGGCATTATGGGATCTTCCTGGATCATATAGGTTGCAAAAACTTAGCCAAATGGACAGTTGGTGGTAGGGGATTGATAGGATGGAACGCGCCATTCTGGTCTAAGGGAAGGCTTCTGAAAGATCTTGTCTTGGTGAAACCAAGTCTTGTGGGAAAGGTGCACCACCTCTGCAGAGTGTAAAATCTAAGTACTTAGCCATGTCCCTGGCAAAGGACAATTTGAGCATCAAGACATGGAAGCTATCAAGAATCTCCTCATCCAAATTTCTAAGTTAAAAACTTGTGGTTGAACAAGGGTTGAAGGATCACCAATTTCTATTGGGGGATGCCTTGGGTGATTTTGTCAAAGAAAACTTAATGTTTTCAAATGAGAAGGAAAATCTATTTTGAGAAAAGCAAGCCTAAGCTCCACCTAGCCAAATGCATATAGGTGATAGGATCCACTATACTACCATATTATCACTTGCCAATACTATTCAAATGTATTGACCCTTGTGGCTGTAACCTATTATGTTGCAGGTTTGTTTGATGTTAGTGAAGTGTGTGGATTAGGATTACAAGTCTACAACCAACATGATTGCCTGTGGCACTTTGAAGATGAAGGACCCCATGTTATAGTTATTTCTGCTACATTGTAATGAGATAGCCAAATGAGCTATGTAATATGTACTGAATTATTTTATTCCTGGTTATAAAGCTGTATTATGACCTTTGTTTCTTGATATTACATCTTAACTATGGATGCTAGCTATTGATCCAGGGACTAGCATTGTAAACACATGGATCTCTACCTTATTAAAGGTTGGTACGTCTACAAAGGAGTTCATATCCGAACTAGGTGTGGTTGCAAACGCGTCGGACCCAATGGTGATATATTGTGACAACAATGGTGCCATTGCCAATGCCAAAGAACCAAGGTCTCACAAGCATTCCAAGCATATTAAGCGCCGGTTTCAGTCAATCCGCGAGCATGTCAAGGATGGAGATATAAAGATTTGTAAAGTACATACGAATATCAATGTACCAGATCCATTGACTAAAACTCTCCCTAGAGCAAAACATGATCTACACCAGAACTCCATGGGTGTTAGATACATCACTATGTAACTAGATTATTGTCTCTAGTGCAAGTGGGAGACTGAAGGTAATATGCCCTGAGAGGCAATAATAAAGTGTTTATTATGTCTATTCCAAGTATATGATAGATGTTTATTTTGCATGATATAATTGTATTAATACGGAAACGTTAGTACATGTGTGTTTAATAAACAAACAGAAAGTTCCTAGTTATGCCTCTCTCATAAACTAGCTCGTTGATTAACAACATGATCACAGTTTCCTGATCATAGACATTGGATGTTGTTAATAATGAGATCACAACATTAGTGTAATAATGTGATGAACATTCATCCAAAGTATAGAATTACGATCAAAGTCATTGAGTTTATATTGCTATAAACAACTTACGAAGTAATCCTAATCCTTAGACCATGAGATCATGCCAATCACTAACACCGAAAGAGTTTCTTGTTGACATCAAACGTCACACCGTAACTGGGTGATTATAAATATGGCTTCAAAGCTACTAAAGTGTTATGTTGAGACTCATGGATCAAGAGTGGAATTTGTTCATCCTGATGACGGATAGATCACCGGAAAGTCATCGTTGAATGTGTGGGAGTCAGTATGGATCTCCAGGTCCCTCTACTAATTATTGATCGGAGAAGGGTCTCGATCATGTCCGCATTATTCGCGAACTGTAGGGTGACACACTTAAGGGACACTGACATCCAATTGGAGCAAATGTTTCATGCCGGAAAAGAATAACAAGCGCATGAATTTATTTCACTAGATACCGAAATAGGTTTTCGGGTGAATTGCAGAAAGTGTTTTTGCATGTGAAATAGAATTCTAGCAAGGGGTTATATGTGAATGTTTGTCATTAAAGTAATTGACAAAATTCTGAATAAATAAAAAGAGTTTTATTTAATGAGAGTTTGCATTAAATTTGGTGGAAATTTAATAGCAATTTTGAGTGGGATTTTGAGTGGAGGAAATTGAAGAGGTTTTTGTCAGTGGAGTGTCCACCCACATGAATGAAGGAGGGGATGGGGCAGCCCCCATGGCCGGCGACCAACCCCTTGGGTGCCCCATCCTCCTATAAAAGGCACCCCTCTCCCTCTCTCTCAATCACACCTCCTCGTGAAGGATCTCTCTCCCCTCTAGAATTTTCCCCCATGGTCTCAGACTAGCGAGATACATGTTCCCGGTGGCTATTCAACAAGAAAGGTTTGTGCTTCCGCTGCATCGCTGGAGCGAGGAGGCAGAGGTTGCTCGGTGTCTTGTACGTGTGTGCGAGCATGGATGTGCTGCTGCTTTGCGGCGCTAGGACTTCCTCTCGATCTTGAGATCGGCAAGAGATCGTCTACATCAACCAAGAGTTCAACTCGTTAAGCTTTGTCGGTCTTCAAGGGTATGTTCTCTACGGATATACATCCGCCCGTTGTTTGTATCTAGTAGATAGATCTTGATACATAGGTCCCATCGTAGGAATTGTTTTTTCTATGCTACAAACCCTACACCGGTTTGCTGTAACAATGGATGAAACGTATGGTGTGGAAGGTAATGGTTTGCAGCAAGTAAACAAGTAACAGTGGAAGATGTATCTATGGTAAAGATTGGACCGGGGTCCATAGTTCACTAAAGGTGCTCCCCTTAGATAAACAACATGGCATGAAGGGTAAACAAATTACAGCAAGGCAATTGATAGGAACTGAGCAAGGCATAACAATACAATTACTAGTTAGAAAGATACTATGAGGTTGATTGGGCAATACAACAAGATACATAGACTGTCAACACCCGGATTTTTAATCATAGATTCCTGTTATGCCATACATCGCAATCCCAGGATTACCATTTTTGCAAGACATAACAGATTGGATATCACAGTACATCATCCATTACATACCATACACAAGGTCTTACACAAATAAGGATCTCATGATCCAGTTCTTAATACAATTCAAGCAGCAGAATAACGTAAAGATAACGATAGCGTAGGCGAGGCTCCATATTCATGATCATAGGCAATGCTGGCGATGGGAGATGATCCTAGTTGTCGTAACCTTCCTGTGGTCCATCTTCCTGATACTCCTCCTCATAGTATGGCCACGGGAATAGCCAGGGACAAAGCCATGAGTACTCTTTAAGTACTCGCAAACTAATACTAACAAGTGAATAGGGTTTTGAATAGTAATACTAAGCTCTAGGGTTGTTTTGCAAAAAGCCAGGTTTACCTTAACTATGTTCAGAAGCATAGAAAGCTAGTTGAAAGTTTTATAACACCTAAGTAGGAACTCGAATTTCATGTCACAACTCTGTTGTGGTCAAGTCAAATCATAAATCATTTCATAAGTCATTTTCAAAAGATCTAACGATGGAACATTATGGCCACTCCAACTGTCCATAACCACGGACGCGGCTATTCGAATAGTTTGACACTCTGCAGAGATTGTACACTTTCACCACAACATTCGGTACATCCGTCAGGAACAAATCCTGAACTCACCATACTTAGTATGCGGATAATCAATCCTAACCTTTCCATTACACGCCCTAGTATAGGCACCTCTCCTGTGAGTTTGGCCTCCCAACGATGACCAACTATCATCTTGGGTACTGCACAGGTGGACAATCTTCACAAGGTAGCCTCAGCTCAAACCTTGGCCACAAGGAAACCCATACTAAGGTATATAAATTTCCAGTCAAGCCCTGCCCAAATTTCGGGTATTGTGGTTGTACGGTAAAATTGGAATGGTATCGTATCCAGACAACCATCAGTTTTGTAAAGGGCTAAGGCTCGTGCCTTAACATTTTCATCATAAAAATCATATGGTGTTCAAGAACATATGTCAAAACATTTTAGTAGAATGACTCATCATTCTAAGGTTTTCATAACCATTTTCACCAAGTATTCCTATCTAAAGTTGATCAAGTTTTATGCTTAGCATTGGCGTCTACAAGTGGGGGTAAATACTAATGAAGGGTGGTAATCAAGGGTGAATGATCTAAGTTCAATCTCATGCCTCAGGATATCATCAAGATTATCTAACCTAGGTCAAGTTTTATGCTCTTTATGCTACCTTCAATTATCTTTCTAGAATCTACAAGTCACTAAAATAAACTTTTGATAGAAATCTTTGATAACGAAATAAAAGAATTAAGCTTGCAAGTAAAACTAGGATTGGGTATCAAGTGGTGTAAGCTTGCAAGTAAAACTTACATGGTTTAGCTTGCTAAGATAGTAGTATAAGCTTGCTGAGTTGCAAGTGTTAGCTTGCCTTGTGCAAAGCAGTGGTTGAAGTCCTCCTCGGCTTCTTCCTCGTAGTATCCTCCTTCCTCCTCGTAGCCTTGGTCGGTACTATCGTCTATAAATAAATACGAGGTACACGATCACCATAGAATTCTTAACTACTCTATCTAGCACACAAAAGTTCACATTAGATGATCTAGCATCATCACTATTATCACAAAGATTAAAGCACTTGTCTTATTTATTTTATTTTAGAGAAGTAATTTCTACTCATTGAAAACTACTTAAGATTTAATATTCTCCAACTAAAACATGGGATCATGTTGACACATGTCATCACCACATATTTCAGTACATGAGAATGTGATTTAAAGTGGTGTCACAATTTAATAAGGTTTAACCTTTTTATTTTAATTAAATAAAATGGCTAGAATGGCCTATGAGGCATTCTTTTATTACTTGATTATTATTTCTGCAAGTAACCCTATATATTTTTATATATTCTGAAAGGTATGGTTAAATTTGATTTTTGAGAGTTGGAATCAACTCAAAAGCTTTCATGGTTGAATTTTGAAAAATGTTTGAATGCAGAAAAGCTTCCGCCTTGTTATTTTTACCATGGATGATCTACAATTTTGAAAAATGGTTTGAATCCAACAGGCTTGGGTTAAGCATTTCAGTACATTTCTAACAAAATTGGTTTCATGCATTTTCGTTTAGTGAATCGAGCTGGGTTGATTTTTGAATCTAGGTACAGAACTGAGTTTGAAATTAAATGAATAAACCTAAGTTTGAATTGTTCGGTCGCGCGGGATGTTTAGCTGGGCCGGCCCACTATGCACAGCGCGTGCGCGGGCTGGTTAAGTGAGCAACCCCACTCGTCAGTGAGACAGCGAGTGGCGAAGCGGTACGAGGCGATTAGGGCCGTAGGATCTAACTCTAATCATACGGCTCTGGTTGATCGTCCACGTCGAACAACACCGGCGAGACAGAACCCTTTCGCGGCCAGTGTGGGTCGTCGGGGGCTCACCAGGGCTCCGGCGATGGTCGGCGATGCGGGCGAACGACAAAGTCGACGACGGTGATTCTCCTGGTACCCGCAGCTCCTCCTGGGGCTGCTTCAATCGACGGCGCCTCTCCTCCTTTGAAGCGGCGAACTCCGGTGAAATTCTGGCCACCTGGTGCTCGCAGTGTGGGGCGATGCGGATCGGTCGGAACGTCACAGTGCTCTGGGCGGGTCCGACGACAAGTTTAATGGCGCACAACATGCGTGGTTCGCGCGGCGGCGAACGGGGTTGTCTGGCGGGGTGCTGGCGATCACATATGCAAGCGGCGAGGGCGTCGCGCGGTCTGTAGGCTGGTGTCGCGTGCGGCGCACTGGAGCATTCTCGGCTCGCACGCAAAGAAGCTTGGCATGCACTGGGCGTGTGGTCCAGGGGCTGGCTGCACTCGGGGCTTGGACAGGGGGTGGTGGTGGACAGTGGTCAGTGCTCCAGACAAGGTTGGCGAGGCTAGTGCTTCCTCTAGCTCGCTGTCGACTTGGGGGTGGCAAGTTTGCTCTCGGCATGGTCACCATTGATGGCTAGGCTCGCTCACAGTGGTGCTAAGGATCGTTAAAGATGCTAGATGATCTACTAAGAGCTTGTTGCAACCAGAGAGGGAAAAAGGTTGGCCAAATTCACTGCTGCAAATAGTGTTTAATGTTTTGTTGTTTGCTGATCACAAGGTGTTTGATGATATGGCCGAAAGAAATTCAAATTTGAATTTTGGATTCAAACTTGGTGGGTTTGCTAGGCACATACTAGGGAGTATCTGGTTAGTTGGATTGTTCAAGGGGCACTGTTTTGCTTGGGTTTTGAAAAGGTGTGATCTTCACATATGATAAAGATTAAATTTTGAATTGTCATTCGAATGGGGTTGCCAAATATTTCTGCTAGTTTGAAAGGTGGGCTTTGTTTCACTTTTACTTGGTCTTGCAAGGGGTGAAAAGAATTGGAAAAGTTTATATTTGAAATCTTGGACTAGAATGTCAACACCCGGGTTTTTAATCCCAGATGCCTGTTATGCCATACATCGCAATCCCAGGATTACCATTTTTGCGAGACATAACATAATTGGATACCACAGTACATCATCCATTACAACCGTACATAAGGTTTTACACAAATAAGGATCTCATGATCCAGTTCTTAATACAACATCAAGCAGCGGAATACGTAATAATAACGGTAGCGTCGGGAAGCTCCATCTTCGGGGTCACAGGCAATGCTGACGATGGGAGATGATCCTAGTTGTCGTAACCTTCCTGGGGTCCATCTTCTAGGTACTCCTCTTCATAGTCTGGCCATGGGAATAGCCAGGGACAAAGCCATGAGTACTCTTTAAGTACTCGCAAACTAGTACTAGCAGGTAAAGGGGTTTTTGGATAATAGGACACTAGGCTCTAGGGTTGTTTTGCAAAAGCCAGATTTATGTCTACTACTTTTTATGAAAGCACTAATGCTAGTTGAAGTTTTATAACACCTAAAGGGGAACTTGTATTTCATATCACAACCCTATTGTGGTCAAGTCAAAGTCTCACTTCATTTCACAAGTCATCTTGAAAAGTCTGACGGGGGAACAGTATGGCCACTCCAACTGTCCATAACCGCGGATGCGGCTATTCGAATAGTTTGACACTCTGTAGAGATTGTACACTTTCACCACAACATTCAATACATCCGTCAGGAACAAATCCTGAATTCACCATACTCAGTATGCGGATAATCAATCCTAACCTTTCAATTACACGCCCTAGTATAAGCACCTCTCCTGTGAGTTTGGCCTCCCAACCATGACCAACTGTCATCTTGGGTACTGCACAGGTGGACAACCTTCACAAGGTAGCCTCAGCCCAGACCTTGGCCGTGAGGGAACTAATACTAAGGTATGTAAGTTTCCAGTCAATCCCTACCCAATCTTCGGGTATTGTGGTTGTACGATAAAATTGGAATGGTATCGCATCCAGACAACCATCAGTTTTATAAAGGGCTAAGGCTCATGCCTCAACATTTTCATCACCAAAATCATTCGGTGTTCGGAAACACATGTCCAAAACATTTCAATAGAATGATCCATCATTCCAAGGTTTTCATAACCATTTTTCCACCAAGTATTCCCATCTAAAGTTGATCAAGTTTTATGCTTAGCACTAGCATCTACAGGTGGGGGTGAGTACTAATGAGGGGTGGTAGACTAGTGGAGTTTCAACTAAGCTCAATCTCATGCCTTGGGATGACATCAAGATTATCTAGTTTAGGCCAAATTTTATGCTCTTTAGGCAACCTTCACATATCTTTCTAGTATCTACCATTCACTTAGGTAAAATCTATGTAAGAGCTTTGATAAAGAAATAAAGTAAGAAGCTTGTAAGTAAAACTAGGATTGGTTTATCAAGTGTGTATGATAACATATGCTTAAGGCATATAGTTGGCATGATAACAAGCAAGTATTTGCTTGCATAAATGCAAGTATAAGCTTGCTTAGGTATAGTATCAGCTTGCAAGGTTACTGGCTTGCTAAAGTAGAGTATCTGGCAAGTGTTATCTTGCCTTGTGCAGAGCAGTGGTTGAAGTTCTCCTCGGCTTCTTCTTCGTAGAATCCTCCTTCCTCCTCGTATCCTTGGTCGGTACTAGCGTCTATAAATAAATACGATGTACACAATCACCAAGCAATACTTAACTACTTGCAATCATCACACACAAGGGTCCTATAGATGATCTAGCATCATCACTAACATTACAAGATTTGGGTTTGGTTTAATTCTTTTTATTTTTAGAAAAGTAATTTCTAGTCATTGAAAAACTACTTAAGATTTAATATTCTCCAAACCAAACATGGGATCAGGTTGACACATATCATCACCACATATTTTAGTTCATGGGAATGTGATTTAAAATGGTGTCACAATTTAATAAGGTTTTACTGTTTTATTTTAATTAATTAGAATGGCTAGAAATGCCTATGTAGTATTCTTTTATTACTTGAACAATATTTCTGTAAGTAACCCTATATATTTTTATATATTCTGAAAGGTATGGTTAAATGTGATTTTTGAGAGTTCGAATCAACTCAAAAGATATTATGGTTTAAATTTGAAAAATGTTTGAATGCAGAAAAGCTTCTACCTTGTTATTTTTACCAAGGATGATCTACAGATCCGAATGACTTGAATCCTACGGGCTTGGATTCAGCATTCCCAAACCTTTCCAACAAAATTGGTTTCATTCAAATTGGTGCATTGAATCGACCTGGGTTGATTTTTGAAAATGGGTACAGAAGTGTGTTTGAATTAAAAAGAAAAAGGTTTAATTTGAATAACTGGGCTGCGCGGGAAAAATTACTGGGCCGGCGTGCTAAGCGCAGCGCTTCCGCGGGCTGTTTAAGTGGGTGTCCCCACTCTTCAGTGACACAGGGGGTGCGAAGCGGTATGGGGCTCTGTGGGTCGTTCGATCTGATTCTAATCGAACAGCTGGGAGTCATCGTCGACGTTGAGCAACGCCGGCGAGACAGAAACCTAGCGCGGCAGGTGGGGGTCACTGGAGGCTCAACGGGGTGCTGGCGAGGGTCGGCGAGGCGGGCGAACGACGAAGTCGACGACGACGAATCTCCTGGTACCGGTGGCTTCTCCTGGGGCGGCTCCAATCGCTGGCTCCCTTCTTCTCTAGAGGCGGCGGGCTCCGGTGAAATTCCGATGAGGTGGTGCTCGCCTTGCTCCGGGAACGGTGTGGAACGATCAGTGAGGAGAGGGGAGTAGAATGGTGTGAAGAATTCGACTGGGGGTGGCCTCTATTTATAGTCGAGCGAGGGGACCGACGGGGCGCATGGTGAGCTCATCGGGGGCGGTGGTACAGACCGCTATCGGCATGGGCGAAGGTAGGGGATGGTGCGGTGCTCCCTGGCGATTCTCAACGACATGGTTTCAAGGCGTGGGGCGGTGCGGCTTGGTCGGAACACGGCGGTGCTCTTAGCGTGCCCGGCGGTGAATTTAATGGCGCACAGCACGCGTGGTCCGTGCGGCGGTGAACGAGCATGTATGCGGGGTTGCTGGGACGGTGGTGATCAAGTATGCACGCGGCGAGGGTGGTGCGCGGTCTGTGGGCGTCGGTCGAGCGTGGCGCACGGGGTGTGCTCTTGGCATGGTTGCTGGCGAGGTTGGCATGGTTCGTGCGCGTGGTCCAGTGGCTGGCAGCGTTCGAGTGGTGGACAGGGAGTGGTGGTGGGGTGTTGGCTTGCTCCCAGACATGCTGGCTAGGCTTGTTTCTCCTCCTAGCTTGCTGTCTCCACTGGGTGGCAGGGTTAGCTTCGGCTGTTCACCATTGATGATAATGCCAAGCTTACAGTGGTGCTAGTGCTTAGTTTAGCTTGCTAGATGATCTACTGAGATGGTTGTGAGCTAAAGAGGGAACAAGTTAGGCTCCAATCACTGCTCACTATAGTGTTTAGATTTTGTTTGATTTGTGTCTGCAACCTGTTTGATGAAATGGCCGCAAGAACTCAAGTTTTGAATTTTGAAAAGATTTTTGGTGGGTGTGCTAGGTTGGTGCTGGTGAGTCTGCAGATGCTTGGGTTTTGAAAGTTGAGCTTGTTTGAGTGGTTTTTGAAAAATTGGGATCTTCCCATATGATATAGATTCAATTTTGAATTGCCATTTAAACTATGCATTTGAAAGTTTCTGTATGATCACAAAGTGGGACTTGATACTTTGTTATGAGTACATTCAAGGGGTGCAAAGATCCAGAAAAGTTTCTGTTAGGTTTTGAAAGTTTGAGACATCCAAAGTAGGCATGGGAGTTAAATTGGTCAAAATGACCATTCCCTTAATATATTTGTTTTGATTTACTTGTCTTTATGAAAAGTTTGGGAAATGTTTTAGATGATGTTTATTTCACCTAAGAAACATTTTACAAGCAATGAAACAAACAAACAAGGTGGTTCAAAAGAATTTCAAAATCCATGCATACACATATGCATGCCTTCATAATTTTATTTAGCAAAGTTTTTGTTAACTCTAAATTTTGATGATTAGTGTTTGATGATCCAAGCTTAGTATTTTTGGGATGTTACAAACCTTCCCCCCTTAAACAAAATCTCGTCCCGAGATTTGAAAAAGGACGAAGAGATTACCTAGGATTTGAAGAGATCGGGAAACTCCGTCCTGATGTGATCTTCGCGCTCCCAGGTAGCTTCCTCTTTTGTGTGGTTGCTCTACTGAATCTTGAGTAACTTGATGCTTCGGGTTTGGGTAGTTCGAAAAGCTTCTTCCAAAATGCGGATGGGTACTTCGGGGTAGGTCAGGTCATCGTTGATCTCTATAGTCCGGTGGTCGATATTTTTGAACACTTCCGTCTTCTCTGGAACTTCGAGACACTTGCGAAGTAACGAGATATGGAACACGTTGTGGACGGCTGACATTTCTTCGGGTAGTTCCAATTGATACGACACTTATCCTCGACGGTTCAGAATCTTGAAAGGTCCGATATATCTGGGGGCTAACTTTCCTTTGAGTTGGAAACGCTGCATTCCCTTCAATGGTGACACTTTCAGATAAACAAAATCTCCTATGTTGAAGGCGAGGTCTCGACGTCTCTTGTCGGCGTAACTCTTCTGTCTGGATTGGGCGGTCTTGAGGTGCTCACGAATCTTGTGAACCTTCTCTTCTGCTTCTTGCAGGATGTCGGGTCTGAAAATCTGACTCTCTCCTACTTCCGACCAGTTCAAAGGGGTGCGACACTTTCTCCCGTACATGAACTCAAATGGGGCCATTTGCAAACTGGCTTGGTAACTATTGTTGTATGAAAATTCTGCAAAAGGCAGACAGTCTTCCCACTTGGATCCATATTCTAACACACATGCTCTTAGCATATCTTCGAGTATTTGATTTACTCGCTCCGTTTGTCCATCGGTCTGAGGGTGATACGTGGTAATGAAATCTAGGCGGGTTCCTAAACCTTCTTGAACTTTCTTCCAGAATCTCGAGGTAAACTGAGTTCCTCGATCCGATACAATGTTCTTGGGGACTTCATGCAAACTAACGATTCTAGCGATGTACAACTCCGCTAGCTTCGAACTCTGATAGGTGGTTTTGACGGGCAAGAAATGAGCGACTTTGGACAATCTGTCCACTATGACCCAAATAGAGTCATTTCCCCTACTAGAAGTAGGCAGTCCAGTGATAAAGTCCATTCCTATAGAATCCCATTTCCATTCCGGAATCTGCAATGGTTGCAACAATCCAGCGGGTCTTTGATGTCCTGCTTTGACTCGCTGACATATATCACACTTGGCGATATAGCTTCCGATTTCTCGCTTCATCTTATGCCACCAAAATTGCTCTTTCAAATCTTGATACATCTTAGTTCCTCTGGGATGGATAGAATAAATAGTATCATGAGCCTCCTTCAAAATAACTTCTTTCAACTCAGAATCTGCTAGTACACAAAGGCGTCCTTTGTACCACAGAAATCCTTCTTCGTCTTCGGTGAATCCGGGTACTTTGCCTGTACCGATACGACGCTTGATTCCGTCGATACTAGCATTTCCTTTCTGCGCCTCTTTGATCTGGCTAATCAAAGTGGGCTGAAGTTCTATACTAGCCAAAAATCCTTCACTTACTAATTCCATTCGAAAATCTTCCATCTCTTTGTGCAAACTTGGTTGCTCCTTCAAAATCATGGAGTTCAAGCAGCACGGCAATCTGCTAAGGGCATCGGCTACCACATTGGCTTTACCCGAGTGATAGTGAATGTCCAGATCGTAATCCTTGATTAGCTCAATCCATCTCCTCTGTCTCATATTCAGCTCCTTCTGAGTGAATATATACTTCAGACTCTTGTGATCCGTATAAATCTCACAACGATTTCCCATTAGGTAATGTCTCCATGTTTTCAGGGCTAGAACTACGGCTGCGAGTTCGAGGTCATGGGTTGGGTAATTTTGCTCATGTTGTTTCAATTGTGGAGATAGATAGGATATAACTTTACCTTCTTGCATTAGCACACATCTGAGACCGATCTTGGATGCGTCACAATACACATCGAAGGGCTTCGAGATATCCGGCATGATCAAGATTGGGGCTGAAATCAATCTCCTCTTGAGTTCTTGAAAACTCGCTTCACACTTGTCGGTCCATTCAAACTTCTTGTCCTTCTTCAGCAATTGGGTCATGGGTCTGGCGATACTCGAGAATCCTTCTACGAACTTGTGGTAATATCCCGCCAATCCGAGAAATGCACGAACTTGGGTTTGAGTGGTCGGGGCTTGCCAATCTTCTACATCTTTCACTTTGGCAGGGTCAACGGCAATTCCTCCGGCTGATACAATGTGACCGAGGAATCCTACCTCCTGTAACCAGAATTCACATTTGCTAAACTTGGCATACAACTTATGCTCTCTAAGGGTTCCAAGAATGGTCCTTAGGTGTAGCTCATGTTCTTCTTCTGATTTGGAATAAATCAGAATGTCATCGATGAAAACAACGACAAACTTATCCAGGAAGTCCATAAAAATCTTATTCATGAGGTTCATGAAATATGCGGGGGCATTGGTTAATCCAAAAGACATGACTGTATACTCGTATAATCCATATCTGGTGGTAAAGGCAGTCTTTGGAATATCCTCTACACGAATCTTGAGTTGATGATAACCAGTTCTAAGATCAATCTTAGAAAACACTTTGGCACTGGTCAACTGATCAAACAAATCTTCTATCTTGGGCAAGGGGTACTTGTTCTTGATGGTGACATCATTAAATTTCTGATAATCCGTACACAAACGGCTACCTCCATCTTTCTTGTCCACAAACAAGACAGGCGATCTCCAAGGTGACGCACTTGGTTGAATCAATCCGATTTCCAGCATGGCATCCAGTTGCTTCTTCAGTTCTTCTAACTCCGATGGGTTCATACTATAGGGTCTCTGGGCTATGGGTCCTGTTCCGGGGATTAGTTCGATGATAAACTCGATATCCCTATCTGGGGGCATACCGGGCAAAACATCTGGGAATACGTCGGGGTATTCACAGACTATCCAGACTTGGTCAATGATAGGTTGGCTATACTCTTATTGCACTTGAATTGACGAGGTAAGGTTTCAGATATATGCTCGACTGATATTCCGGCTGTACTGGTCATGGTGATGGTTTTCTTGGCACAGTCAATCAATCCTTTATGTTTGGACATCCAATCCATTCCTAGTACTACTTCAAAACCTTTAGTTCCGAGTACTATCAGATTAGCATAAAAATCTATGCCATGGATTCGGATAGGGACGACTTTGCAAATTTTCCTAGACTTGGTGGTTGATCCGGGAATTTGAACAATCATAACATGCTTCAGTTTGGTTGGTTGAATTTTACTAGTGCATGCAAATTCTTCGGTGACAAATGAATGCGATGCACCAGAATCAAACAACACCCTTGCAAGTACTGAATTAACTGAAAACATACCCAGCACGATGTCTGGCGCTTCCTGAGCTTCTTCAGCATGCATGAGAAAAAGACGACCATTGCGGTTGAGTGAATTCCCTGGGGCAAACCTTCTTCCGGGCTAAACACGACGCTGCTGCTGAGCTGGGACATTGGTATTGGGTGCTGTAGCATTCTTCTTGTTGGGGCACTCGTCGGAATAGTGGCCTTTATTTCCACATTCATAACAAGTTACTTGCGACTTGTCCTTAGCTGCGACAGGCACAACATTGCTTCCAGTCCTCGGGGCAGTGTTGGTGTTGGTGGCAACATTGTTGGTGTTGAACTTGCATGGGGCACGGGTGAAATTGCTAGAGTTGCCGGGGTTGTTGTGATTTCCTCCGGGTCTAGGGTTTCCACGGTTGGGATAGGTGGGACGGATCATCGGGGGTCTGTTGGTTCTTGAGGCAAATCCTGGAGATGGGTTGGGGCGATACTTTGGGGTCTGATGGGTTCCTGGCTGATGCATCATACGACGCTTGCGGTTCTCATTGGCTTGGTTGATCTTTCCTTCCATCTGAATGGCAGAGTTGACAAGGGCTTCAATATCCGCAAAGGGGATATTGACTAACACTGTCTGCATCTCGTCATGCAGACCATTCAGGAACCTCTCCTTCTTCTTGGCTTCGGTGTCGATCTCATCCGGGGCATACCTAGCTAATGACAAAAATTTATCACGGTATTCCACTACAGTCATCCTTCCTTGCTTCAGCTCTCTGAACTCGTCTCTCATTCTCTTGATCAAACCTGGTGGCACATGGGTTCTGCTGAACTTGACCTTGAATTCCTCCCAGGTCATCATCTGGCCTCCGGTCATTGCACGAACACTGTTCCACCATGCCCTGGCATCTCTGGCTAGATAGTGGGTGGCGAACAGAACTTTCTCGTTAGCTTCCACTCCGGCGACTTCTAGGTTATTTTCCATGGTTTGCAGCCAATCATCGGCGTCTAGGGGCTCTTCTGACTTAGTGAAAACAGGTGGGTTGGTATTCCAAAAATTCTTGAGCTTAGATCCATGGTTGTCCTGATTTCCGTGCCTTGGTTGTTGTGGGCCATCTGGGCTATCTGTTGCAGAGTGGCTAGGTTGGCTTGACGTTCCGCTCTTTCAGCTTCGCGGTCAGAAGTCAACATTTGCAGGATCTGCAACATCGGGTCCTGGGATGAACCACTTCCTCCGCGTGGCATCTGAAGATTGAGATAGATCATGAGATAAGAGGGAAATTTCTAAGGTTTTGGGACTTTGAAAAGTTTTTAAAGTTTGACACATATTTTTCCAGCAACTTGCTCTTCATTCATTCATTCATTCACACGATACAACACACACCACAGCAAGGAAAAACAGATGGTTTTAAGAACCATTCTCTAATCTACGATACAGTGGGACGGAATACTACTCACTACGCTAGTGCTCAAGTGATACTACTCCTCGGAATCTGTGGCTTCATCATCATCATCATCATCAATGAAGGCGAAATCATCTTCATCGGTGAAGAAGTCCATGGCCTGATCCTCCAGAAAATCATCATCATCGCTGAGATAGGAGTAGGGGTCTCCACGAAGATCTTCTCCGGCATTCTCCCTTTCCTCCAACTGCATGTCTCTCTCGTGGATGGTCTCTTCCAAAGATGAGATGCGGTGGCGGAGACGGGCAATAATGCGCTCCTTCTTGTCGAGCTGACGGCGGCGAGACTTGCGATCCTTTGCTAGCATGGCTATGGTCTGGTCCTTCGTCTTGATGATGGCAGACTTGTGGTTGGAGTAGTCACGGCAGTTGTCTAACTCCTGCTGACGATCATACATCATGAAGCTAAGGTGGTCCAATTGAGTCTTCAGCTCGGGGAGGTATGGGGCTTCCAATGGTTGTCCATTTGCATCACGCCTTGGCCAAAACTCAAAGCGAGTACCCTTGATCTGATTGATGCTCTGCCCACACAGACGGGAAAGAGCTTCCTGCATGGCCCTGGCAAGTCCATCGAGCCAGTTGTTCTCTCTTAAGGTAAACTGAATTCCTTCCGTAGTGGGAGGTTCAATCTTTCCTCTGAGACTTGCAACAATTAGCCACTGCAGATCTTCTCCTCCTTGGTCATTGAGCTGAGCTCCGAAGAACTCGGGGTGCGGACGCTCCAGAAGTTCCGAAAGCTGGTCCAAATCCCTCTCAAAGATAAGGTCTCCTCCATTCCCCAACTGATAAAACTTGCTGTACTTCATGTCCGTCTATAAGAATAGAGCATGAGTAGGTTAGCAGAGTGATCAAGTGTGTCAAAATTTTAGGTATTTTGCAAGAGTTTTTGAGGAACAAGAATTTTCATGAAAGAATTAAAGAGACAAGAATGAGAATAAGTTTTTGTAAATATTTGTTTTCTTTGGTTTTGAAACTAAGTTTTTGGTTCAAACGTCCAGTCTAACTAGGGTCTCCTATGGTCCGGATGGCTCTGATACCAACTTGTCAACACCCGGGTTTTTAATCCCAGATGCCTGTTATGCCATACATCGCAATCCCAGGATTACCATTTTTGCGAGACATAACAGAATTGGATACCACAGTACATCATCCATTACAACTGTACATAAGGTTTTACACAAATAAGGATCTCATGATCCAGTTCTTAATACAACATCAAGCAGCGGAATACGTAATAATAACGGTAGCATCGGCGAACCTCCATCTTCGGGGTCACAGGCAATGCTGACGATGGGAGATGATCCTAGTTGTCGTAACCTTCCTGGGGTCCATCTTCCAGGTACTCCTCTTCATAGTCTGGCCATGGGAATAGCCAGGGACAAAGCCATGAGTACTCTTTAAGTACTCGCAAACTAGTACTAGCAGGTAAAGGGGTTTTTGGATAATAGGACACTAGGCTCTAGGGTTGTTTTGCAAAAGCCAGATTTATATCTACTACTTTTTATGAAAGCACTAGTGCTAGTTGAAGTTTTATAACACCTAAAGGGGAACTTGTATTTCATATCACAACCCTGTTGTGGTCAAGTAAAAGTCTCACTTCATTTCACAAGTCATTTTGAAAAGTCTGACGGGGCAACAGTATGGCCACTCCAACTGTCCATAACCGCGGACGCGGCTATTCGAATAGTTTGACACTCTGCAGAGATTGTACACTTTCACCACAACATTCGATACATCCGTCAGGAACAAATCCTGAATTCACCATACTCAGTATGCGGATAATCAATCCTAACCTTTCAATTACACGCCCTAGTATAAGCACCTCTCCTGTGAGTTTGGCCTCCCAACCATGACCAACTGTCATCTTGGGTACTGCACAGGTGGACAACCTTCACAAGGTAGCCTCAGCCCAGACCTTGGCCGTGAGGGAACTAATACTAAGGTATGTAAGTTTCCAGTCAATCCCTACCCAATCTTCGGGTATTATGGTTGTACGATAAAATTGGAATGGTATCGCATCCAGACAACCATCAGTTTTATAAAGGGCTAAGGCTCATGCCTCAACATTTTCATCACCAAAATCATTCGGTGTTCGGAAACACATGTCGAAAACATTTCAATAGAATGATCCATCATTCCAAGGTTTTCATAACCATTTTTCTACCAAGTATTCCCATCTAAAGTTGATCAAGTTTTATGCTTAGCACTAGCATCTACAGGTGGGGGTGAGTACTAATGAGGGGTGGTAAACTAGTGGAGTTTCAACTAAGCTCAATCTCATGCCTTGGGATGACATCAAGATTATCTAGTTTAGGCCAAATTTTATGCTCTTTAGGCAACCTTCACATATCTTTCTAGTATCTACCATTCACTTAGGTAAAATCTATGTAAGAGCTTTGATAAAGAAATAAAGTAAGAAGCTTGTAAGTAAAACTAGGATTGGTTTATCAAGTGGGTATGATAACATATGCTTAAGGCATATAGTTGGCATCATAACAAGAAAGTATTTGCTTGCATAAATGCAAGTATAAGCTTGCTTAGGTATAGTATCAGCTTGCAAGGTTACTGGCTTGCTAAAGTAGAGTATCTGGCAAGTGTTAGCTTGCCTTGTGCAGAGCAGTTGTTGAAGTTCTCCTCGGCTTCTTCTTCGTAGAATCCTCCTTCCTCCTCGTATCCTTTATCGGTACTAGCGTCTATAAATAAATATGATGTACACAATCACCAAGCAATACTTAACTACTTGCAATCATCACACACAAGGGTCCTATAGATGATCTAGCATCATCACTAACATTACAAGATTTGGGTTTGGTTTAATTCTTTTTATTTTTAGAAAAGTAATTTCTAGTCATTGAAAAACTACTTAAGATTTAATATTCTCCAAACCAAACATGGGATCAGGTTGACACATGTCATCACCACATATTTTAGTTCATGGGAATGAGATTTAAAATGGTGTCACAATTTAATAAGGTTTTACCGTTTTATTTTAATTAATTAGAATGGCTAGAAATGCCTATGTAGTATTCTTTTATTACTTGAACAATATATCTGTAAGTAACCCTATATATTTTTATATATTCTGAAAGGTATGGTTAAATGTGATTTTTGAGAGTTGGAATTAACTCAAAAGCTATTATGGTTTAACTTTGAAAAATGTTTGAATGCAGAAAAGCTTCTGCTTTGTTATTTTTACCAAGGATGATCTACAGATCCAAATAACTTGAATCCAACGGGCTTGGATTCAGCATTCACAAACCTTTCCAACAAAATTGGTTTCATTCAAATTGGTGCATTGAATCGACCTGGGTTGATTTTTGAAAATGGGTACATAAGTGTGTTTGAATTAAAAAGAAAAAGGTTTAATTTGAATAACTGGGCTGCGCGGGAAAAATTACTGGGCCGGCCTGCTAAGCGCAGCGCTTCCGCGGGCTGTTTAAGTGGGTGTCCCCACTCGTCAGTGACACAGGGGGGTGCGAAGCGGTATGGGGCGCTGTGGGTCGTTCGATCTGATTCTAATCCAACGGCTAGGAGTCATCATCGACGTTGATCAACGCCGGCAAGACAAAAACCTAGCACGGCAGGTGGGGGTCGCTGGGGGCTCACCGGGGTGCGGGCGAGGGTCGGCGAGGTGGGTGGCTTCTCCCGGGGCAGCTCCAATTGTTGGCTCCCTTCTTCTCCAGAGGCGGCGGGCTCCGGTGAAATTCCGACGAGGTGGTGTTCGCCTTGCTCCAAGAACGGTGTGGAACGATCAGTGAGGAGAGGGGAGTAGAATGGTGTGAAGAATTCGACTGGGGGTGGCCTCTATTTATAGTCGAGCGAGGGGACCGACGGGGCGCATGGTGAGCTCGTTGGGGGCGGTGGTATAGACAGCTATCAGCATGGGCGAAGGTAGGGACGGTGCGGTGCTCCCTGGCGATGCTCAATGACATGGTTTCGAGGCGTGGGGCGGTGCGGCTTGGTCGGAACGCGGCGGTGCTCTAAGCGTGCCCGACGGAGAATTGAATGGCGCACAACACGCGTGGTCCGCGCGGCGGCGAACGAGCGTGTCTGCGGGGTTGCTGGGACGATGGTGATCAAGTATGCACGCGGCGAGGGTGGCGCGCGGTCTGTGGGCGTCGGTCGAGCGTGGTGCACAGGGCGTGCTCTCGGCATGGTTGCTGGCGAGGTTGGCATGGTTCGTGCGCGTGGTCCAGTGGCTGGCAGCGTTCGAGCGGTGGACAGGGAGTGGTGGTGGGGTGTTGGCTTGCTCCCAGACATGCTGGCTAGGCTTGTTTCTCCTCCTAGCTTGCTGTCTCCACTGGGTGGCAGGGTTAGCTTCGGCTGTTCACCATTGATGACAATGCCAAGCTTATAGTGGTGCTAGTGCTTAGTTTAGCTTGCTAGATGATCTACTGAGATGGTTGTGAGCTAAAGAGGGAACAAGTTAGGCTCCAATCACTGCTCACTATAGTGTTTGGATTTTGTTTGATTTGTGTCTGCAACCTGTTTGATGAAATGGCCGCAAGAACTCAAGTTTTGAATTTTGAAAAGATTTTTGGTGGGTGTGCTAGGTTGGTGCTGGTGAGTCTGCAGATGCTTGGGTTTTGAAAGTTGAGCTTGCTTGAGTGGTTTTTGAAAAAGTGGGATCTTCCCATATGATATAGATTCAATTTTGAATTGCCATTTAAACTATGCATTTGAAAGTTTCTGGATGATCACAAAGTGGTCCTTGATACTTTGTTATGAGTACATTCAAGGGGTGCAAAGATCCAGAAAAGTTTTTGTTAGGTTTTGAAAGTTTGAGACAACCAAAGTCGGCATGGGAGTTAAATTGGTCAAAATGACCATTCCCTCAATATATTAGTTTTGATTTACTAGTCTTTATGAAAAGTGTGGGAAATGTTTTAGATGATGTTTATTTCACCTAAGAAACATTTTACAAGCAATGAAACAAACAAACAAGGTGGTTCAAAAGAATTTCAAAATCCATGCATACACATATGCATGCCTTCATAATTTTATTTAGCAAAGTTTTTGTTAACTCTAAATTTTGATGATTAGTGTTTGATGATCCAAGCTTAGTATTTTTGGGATGTTACATAGAAACACTCAAAGTGACCTAGTGAGCAAGATTGGCAAAAATGACCATTTGCCTTATTTGATTTGTTTTTGATTTTCTCTTGATTTGTTTCTTCTTGGAAATGTTTTAGATGGTGTTATTTTCACCTTTAAAACATTTGTTGCTATTTAGGTTAATCACACAAGTCCATTCATGCATTCATCAAATCATCATATACACACATGCATTCATTTGGTTTTTATTTAATCAAAGTTTTTGTTAACCCTAATTTTAGTGATTAGAATTTGACGATCATGATCAATAGTTTTGGGATGTTTCATATACCGCCATCCAACTGCATCTATGACTAGAAGTCCACCTTCAGGTTATCATCCTAACCCCCTCTGTATTAAGTTGCAAGTAACATACAACTGCTTTAAGAAAAGTGTGTAAGGTAAACAGTACACATGTTCCATGAACAAGAGACCGTTGTTTTCTCCCTAGTAGCAACATCACATCTACAACCGAAGAGATTTCTATCACTTCCCTTGGAAACTAGAGGCATGAACCCACTATCGAGCATAAATACCCCCTCTTGCAGTCACTAGCAACTACTTGGCCAAGATAGATATTAACAATGAAGATCATGCAAGATCACAAACAACACAGACATGATAGAATCATAAAGATAAAACCATTAATCAAACCAACATAATAATCTCAATATCCATTGGATCCCCGCAAACACAACATGCATGATTACAAATAGATTAGATCTTGATCATGAACGGAGCTCACAAGATCTATACATGAAAGCACAAAGGAGGAGATACAACCATCAAGCTACTACATGGACCCAAAGTCCAAGGTGGAACTACTCACGCATCATACCGTAGAGAAGGCCTCCGGGATGATCTCCCCTCCGGCAGGGTGCCGGGAAGAACTTCAGATCCCCCCGATCTAGGGACGATGGTGGCAGCGGCTATAGACGGTTTCGTGGATTTCTGATCGGGTGTTCAGGGTTTCTGCATCGGGGGCCTCTTATAGGCGAAGGGGGAGACCGAGGAGGCAGCCAGGCCCACCCGCGCCTGGGGTGGGTCTGACCCCTCTGGCCTGCCTCCCGAGCTCTCCTATGGACTTCTTGTTCCCCACGGAAAGTAATTGACTTTGTTCTTTGTCCCGTCCAATTCTTAGAATATTTCTTTACTAACTTTTATGAAAGCAAAAACAACAGAAAACAGGCATCTAGCACTATTGCAACTTGTTAATATGTTAGTACCAGAAAACATGTAAAAATCACCTCAAAGTGTAGACAAGCAAAGAAAATTAGTACAAAACATGCATGTAGCATAAAAAATTATAGATACGTTTCCAACGTATCAAAGATACGCGTCATAGGCAAAGAGATAGCTAGGTTACTTAAGGCTAGTTTTATTCGAGAAGTCCTTCACACCCAGTGGGTGGCCAATCTTGTACTTGTGCCCAAAAAGGGAACCAAAGAATTAAGAATGTGCGTTGATTACACTGTCTTGAACAAAACATGTCCGAAGGATCCGTTTGCTTTGCCTAGCATTGACCAAGTCATTGTATCGACAGCTGGCTTGGAACTTCTGTGTTTTCAAGATGCATACTCAGGATACCACTAGATCAAGATGAGGAAGTCAGACCAATTGTCCACTTCATTCACCACACCTTATGGCATGTTTTGCTATGTCATGATGCCCTTTGGGCTGAAAAACGCAGGTGCTACGTACCAGCAGACCATGCATCATTGCCTACACAACCAAATTGGTCAGAATGTTCACGCCTATGTGGAAGATATTGTGGCGATGTCTAAAAAATCAAATGACTTAATCTTCGACTTAAAGGAAACCTTTTATAATCTCCGGAAATACAACATGATGCATAACCCTAAGAAGTGTGTCTTCGGTGTTCCAGTCGGCAAATTGTTGGGCTCCATCATTTCCCAACGTGGAATCAAAGTCAACCCGGAGAAGATCAATGCCATCCTCAACATTAATCGTCCGACATGCCTAAAGGACATCCAACAACTCACTGGTTGTGTTGCAGCAGTAAGTGAGTCATAAACGTATCTATAATTTTTGATGCCCGATGCTTGTTTTATACCAACTATCTTATGTTTTGTCTACACTTTGAGGCATTTTTATACATTTTCTGGAACTAACCTATTGATAATATGCCATAGTGCCAGTTGCCTGTTTTCTGCTGTTTTTGGTTTCAGAAAAGCTAGTAATGAAATATTTTTGGAATTGGACGGAACAATAGCCGAAGTGCCTTTTTTCAGACGCAACACGGAGCCCGAAGGAGATACGAAGTGGAGCCACGAGGTGGCCACACCTAGGGATGGCGCGGGTCCACCCTCGATAGCGTCGCCCTATGGTGTGGGCCCCTCGGGCATCCATCGACCTTTCCCCTTCGCCTATATACGTCTCCCCGAGATGAAAACCCTTACAAGGTCAGAAATCCACGAAAAGTTCCACAACTTCGCCGCCACCGAAGACAAGATTTGGGGGACAAAAGTCTCTATTTCGGCACCCTGCCGGGACGGGCAATTACCCCCGGAGCCATCTCCATCGACTCCACCGCCATCTCCATTGCCGTTGTTGACTCCCATGATAAGGACGAAGTAGTTCTCCCCCAAGGCTAAGGGCTCTACCGGTAGCTATGTGTTCATCTCTCTCAATGTGTGATCTTATTGTGGTCATGAGCTTTGTAATCTAGTTAAATAAGTAGACGCTACTATGCTACTCAAGTGCTTTTATTAATGTAATCTCCAGAGACACCTTGTACCACGTGTGTGAAGGTGACAGTGTGCACACCGTATGTGGCTCTTAGGATTATAATTTGAGTTGGATGTTTCTATGAAATTGTGGTGTTTGATGGAACCATCTAGCGCTCAAGGTGACAATGTGGGATTACCTAGATGGGGAATGCGGACTTTGAGGAGTACTGTTATAGCCCTACACCGTCCAACTGGAGAGTAATTCAGGGTAGCATAGTGAAGAGAAGATATTATGTTTTTATTGAGAGTGACCACTAGTGAAAGTATGATCCCTAGGCCTTGTTTATAAGCATTAAAACACCGTTTACAATCAGTCCTTCTACATGTTTGCTTGCTGCCATTTTTTATTTCAGATTGCAATTACCACTTATAATCATCCATATTACTTGTATTTCACTATCTCTTTGCCGAACTAGTGCACCTATACACCTGACAAGTGTATTGGGGACACAAGAGACTTATTGTATCTTGATTGTAGGGTTGCTTGAGAGGGATAACTTTGACCTCTTCCTCTCTGAGTTTGATAAACCTTGGGTTATCCACTTAAGGGAAACATGTTGCTGTTCTACAAACCTCTGCACTTGGAGGCCCAACACTGTCTACAAGAATAGAAGCGTGCGTAGACATCAAGCTCTTTTTTGGCGCAGTTGCCGGGGAGGTAAGGTAAAAGATACTCACATCCTCTGGCTACTAAGCTATCTTCTAGTACTGTTGCTGGTGTGTGAGTGCTCAAAGTTATTTCCTTTAGATTCTGCAATTATATCTTTTTGTTTCTTGTTTTTATTTTCACTAGTTAGGCTTAATGGAAACCAACAAAAAAAATTAGAGAGATTTTTATTATTTTTTCCTGTGGTAGAACATGAATGGTTTTAAAATAAAATTAAAAAACCTATGGAACATTCTTTGCATGCTAATATCAATGTTATTAGTAATGCTATGGAAACGTCTAAGCTTGGGGAATCTAGTTTTAATGAAAATGATTTTCTTAGTTCTCGAACTTTAGAGGAGAAAATTTGCTCTGATAATACTTTATCTCCCATATGTGGTAATTCTGATGATGCTTCTGATAGTTTAAATCCACATACTAAAAGTGTCCTTTTTAAAATACCTATGGAAATTTTTGAACATGTTATGAATAACTTCTATTTTGGAGATGGAACTATCCATCCTGGTGATCATTTATTCTTTATACATGAATTATGCGAGTTGTTCAAGTGTGTAGGTATTTCAATGGACCAAGTTAAGAGAAAGCTATTACCTTTATCACTTAGGGACAAAGCAAGGGAGTGGTATGAGCTACTAGATGATCCTCATCATTTGGAGTGGAAGGAACTTGAATCTCTCGTTTACTCTAAATTTTATCCTTCTCATGAAATTCATAAAGATAGGAATTATATTTATAATTTTCATCCTCATGATGGAGAAAGTATTGCCCAAGCTTGGGGGAGCATGAAGTCACTAATGCTCAAATGTCCCATTCATGAGCTCCTAGTAATATTATTAATAATAATTTTTATGCAAAGCTTTTAGGACATTACATGGACTATATAGATACCTGTTTAGAGGGATCCTTCACAAGTAAGGAGGTCAAAGATAAGTGGGATCTTCTTGAAACAATTCAAAGAAATACCGAAGATTGGGATAACGACAAAGGTGAAGAACCAAGTATAAACTATGAGTATGATTGCATTAAGTCTTTCGCTGAAACTGCTGATCTTCAAGATCTTAGTGCTAAATATGGTCTTGATCCTCAAATTCTTGTTGATTGTTGTAGAGCCTTTGCTTCTCATATTAATGCTCCTAAAGAAAAATGGGACATGTATCATGAAGCTTTTAAAGACACTTGCATGAAAAATGAAATTGTTATTAATGATATTAATTAACATGCTCAAACCTCCGAAAGTACTATTTCATATAAGCATGTTAATTTTTGTGGAGTATATAGACCTTGTGAAAAGAATAAAATTGAAGAAGGATATTGTATCACCCACAAGAATGAAAAAACTAGAACGTGGTATAGGGCTCTAAATGATCTTGGTAAGAAGGTTTGTGCCCTCTATCCTTTTATTTGTGAACTTTGCTTTAAAGTGGGTCATTTCAATTTTCAATGCTCAGGACATAATAATGACCTTTATAATACAATGAGTACTATAAGTTTGTATTGTGATAACATGATCACTTTTAATCGACATGATGAACTTACATTATTTTTGGGGTGTGAAGAGTTATCAAGAAAAACTTCTTTGGTGGATATGCGTACTTTTGATATGAATAGCGTCATGCATGGTTGTCATCTTTACTCGGTTGATAATTGCCACACAAATACTTACATACAAAATATTATAAAATATGAGATCTTACCAAAATATGACAAGACTAATATGTGTTTTGTTCTTATTAACGAAAAGGAGGAATCCTCCAAAATTTCTTCTATTTTCTCTAACAGTAAACCAGTGTATGTGGATAAGCTTCCTTTCAAGCCTCTCCCTCCTAAAGAGGGGAAGAAGAAGAAGAAGAGGAGGAGTAAAAGTAGAGAGGAAACGGTATTTTCCCCTAAGCATGTTGCTCCTATTATAGTTTTTGCTAATGAGTCTAAACTCGATGCTGTTCCTATGCCTGTTACCTATAGTAGTGATCATGATTGGGAAAAGCACACTACTTTTGATATTGAAAATCTCTTCGATACCAAATATGAAAATGATGATGTTAATAATTGATGTACTATTAGTACTATCCATGTCCCTTCCAATGATGATATGTTTACAAATGAACACACTTTGGAAGATAACTATCTTATTTCTTATGATGATACTATACATACAATATAGGATGATTATAATGATGAATATGATATTTTCAGTCCACCTACTATTGAGGAGAAAATTAATTGTGATTACAATATGCCTCCTATATTTGATGATTATGGTGATGAGAATAATAATGATAGCTATTTTGTTGAATTTTCTCCCACTACAATTAATAAGAATGACTATGATTATGTGGAGAGTAATAATTATTTTATGCATGTGGCTCATGACAAGAATGTTTTATGTGATAGTTATATTTTAAATTTTATTCATGATGGGACTAAAAGTTATAATGAGAGAGGGAAACATGGTTTCATGTATCTCAACAATATTAAGTTTCCCCTCTTTATGTTGAAAATTTTGAAGTTGCACTTGTTTTGCTTTTATATGCTTGTTGCTCTGTGCTTTCATGACTTGTTTCTCTACAAGATTATTTTTCATGGGAAGTGGGTTAGACTTAAATTTGTTTTATATTTGCTTCTTGATGCTCTCTTTTACTTCAATTCATATTTCTTATGCGAGCATCATCGAAATTATCTGTAACATCCCAACTTTTCAATCTTATTGGTCTTATTAGGAAACCAAAATTTTAGAGGGAAATAAAACTTTTTAAGTTGATCTAGCCATTGTCTGTTTAACTGCTTAGTTGGCTTGGTCCTTAGTATTGCCTAGTTTAAATTGTGTTCTTGCCATACTAGTGTGTCCTGGTGGTTCTTGCACTTAGGATTACGATTGGTTAATAACTAGCACCACCCTAGTTTGTGTTTTGTGAAAAATCAGAGAGGATTCTGGTGCTTGATCCAAGCCCCATCTCCTAGCCATGTTCCAATCTTAGAGCTAAGGGGTGATCAAGCCCCAAACCCTTTAGGCCATGAAACCCATGCCTTTCTACCTTGCCATGAGCACAAGCAAACCCACAAGGCACCTGGTTAAACCCCAACCTTGTTTCCAATGCATGTTGGTGCTGAACCTAATTGGCAAGAAGAGAAAATGGTCATCTTATTTTCTACCCACTTTGGAAGATCCTTGCAAGCAATTGGAGTTGATCCAGGAAGCAACCAGGGCATGGGCTAGCTCATCTCACATCCCTCTACACGCCCATACCCCTACCTCTGCCATTTGAGGCTTGAACTCGAAGAGAGCATCAGGCAAAGTCGCCCCCGACACGAGTTGCCCTAGATCGCTCCACACCCCTTCCCACTCTCTATAACTCGCTGCAACACACGCATGTGCCATGGCACGTCTCCAGCGTTGCAAGACTACTCCCTCCACCACCCTGACCCCCCTTGATAACCCTAGACGAGAGAGAGGCCGGGCGGCAGATCGCCAAGATCTTGCTTGGCCACTCTCCTGACCGCTGGCGACCATTCTATCGCATTCGTGGGCCCACGTAGCTCGCGTCTTCCCTAGGCACTGCCCACCCCCTCTCCCTCGCTCACCTGAAGCCTTCCCTACCCGAAACCCGTGACAACCACGTCACCCTGGCCACGTCGCACGCGCTCGCGTTCCTCAGTTCCCTGGTACAGATCGACCCCGCGAGCGCGTAGAGGACGCAGCCCTCTGCCCTCTCCACCACCCCCAAGTCTAGACCAAGCCCTCCCTAGCTCGCCCCTAGGCCGACCACGACACGACCCGTCGTCGAGCACATGGTGGGCAGCGGCGTCTCTATGAAAGTATGCGCCGTCCCGAGGCCGTGAGCCTATCCGCACACATCATCACTCTCTGGCTCGCAGAGACACACCCCAACCCACTCATGGCCTACCCTCGCACTCCACCCTCTCCACGGACAACCCTTGCACCTGGTACACCGTGGGCTGTCCCTCGTCGACTTATAAACTCTGAGCCACCCACTGCTCTCGCCACCCATGTCATTTCCACCCCAACACACCTCCACTCCACCCCCAGAGCGGAGCCAAGCTCGCTCGGCTCTTGCAGATCCGACGCTCACCGCACCAACGCGATGCCGAGAGAGAAACCGGTGAAGGTTGTCGTCGCCCATCTATCTCTCCCCCTCCCAGTATTCTCGCATGCATGCATTCCTCGAGCAGCACCCCTGATCCGTCCTTCCTTTCCCTAGGAACAGCTAGCGCGTCATCAAAGAAGAGTCGTGGACGCAGACGCCGCGAGCCCGTCCCCGATCGTCACTGAAGCCCAAGCCGTTTTTGCCGCCCCTCGTTTGGATCCGCGTCGAGCCACGCCTCCCCCGACCCTGCTCTCCCCCTAGGTGAGCCTCCCTGACCCTCTCCCGTAACTCCTAGGGTTTGGTCGCCGGCGTCACCACCCGCGCGAGGAAGACGAGCCCTGGGCCATTGGATCTTATCAGATCTGATGACCCATGGCGTTACTTACCTCTTCACCAGCTCGCGGACACTGACACGTGGGGCCCTTGCCGGGGAATTGAAACCCCAAACTCCCGCGCATGCTGCCGCGCAATTGGGTTGGCCCAGCTCCTGCGTGGACCGTGGCCAGGCCCCAGATCCACTCAGCCCCTTTTTCTTTTTCTCATTTATTTAAATACCAGAAAGTTGTGCTGCAGTTTTAAATCCACCAAAAATCACCAAAACCTCCTTTAGCCTGATTCAAATTTTGGAGGTTAGCCCCAGTAAATCCTCATCACATCGCATTGGTGGATTATAAAAAGGATGCTTGTAGCTTTTCCAAAATTTTCTGGAGTAAAATAGTGCAGTTTACACTTTTTTAATTCTAATAATTTTTCTGGAAGTCAGAAAAATATGAAACCACCTCCTAGGCCTTCTCTTTTAACCTCCCTATCCAACAAAATTGGAATCACCCTTTTTGGAGATATTTAGCACCAATTGTAAATCCTGCAAGTTTGGGGAAGAAGCTTCTTGCACAAATTCTAGAAGCTTCTGTGAAGCCCATTTTGGAGTAATTCCAAATCCAGGAGTTGAGCACCAACATTACCTACTTACTCCCTATAGGTTATATTTTTAGTGGTATAACTTCTGTATTGGGGATTATTGGTGTGTTTCTAGCCCTATCTGCAGTGTTCAAATTGCTATAAATCAACCATATTAGCTAAAAATATGAATCCAATTGGGTTGGTTTAGAAATTCAGTAACCTACCCAGCCATATTTTTTTGGTCACTATTCACTTGCAGAAAAGAATTGAAGCACTTGATGGCTTGCTAGACTAAGGTTCACTACTAAATTCACCATAATTGATGAGGGTGTCCTAATTAGTTGATTCTAGTGGCCTTGGTTTGCTAGTTTCAGTAGTTACATAGGTGTATTCTGGTTTGCCAAGATGAGAACATAATCTGTACTGATTGCCTTGCTTGCTCCGTGCTTGATGTATGGTATGTTGTTTGTTCTTTTATTTCCATTCGCGGCGATAGATACGAACGAGGAAGGATACGAGGAAGGTTATTGGGAGTATGTGGAAGAAGGAGACCAGGGACAAGCTGCCAACAAAGTAAATCCACCTTCTTGCTCATACACCTTGTCCTATTATTTTATCTATACATGTTTTATCTACTCATTTATGCAAAGTACATTTGTTTTACTATGGTATACTTTATATAGGGAATGTTTGGCTCCTCCAAATAATTACCCCTTTGTACCATTAGGTACAACCCCTTTCGTATAATACCTACCATTCATTAGTATGGTAGATGGTGTCTAACACCATAACCCCTTGGAGAACCCGTTTTAGCCTAAACAAAAGTGTAGGATGGGAAGACCCCGGAAAAGGACTTGCAAAATGTTTTATGAGAAAACCTTGGTGAGGCTTGGCCTACCAAGTGGTTTGGAACACGAGAAGGGTTTTATTCAACAAAAAGGTGGATAGGAGATGGAGGAAAAGTGTTTACAAAAATAGCCGGGCTGGTCAGTTTGGAAGCTAGTGCAATTAACCCGTGCAACCACATTACTCTGGAATGGGACGGGGATGGGCTGAAAGTTTGTCTGATCCAGTATAGGTGCCTCACACTACTACAGGGGTAAACAATCCCCGGAGGGTGGGCCTTCTCTGTCCAACGGTCCATGCGTAGCATCGACCAGGAGAAGGAATGAAGGGTCTATGGGCCTCCATACGGTACTATGAGCCCCTCATTGAAAGCGCACACCCGTCGAGGTGCAAAACGCGCTCCGGTTGGCTGGTTACTATATATGGCGTTTCGGTTTTCAGGGGATTAACCTCATAGGGTAGGAACTTGTATCGGAGAGGGCATTCGGAAGGTCTTGACCGGTTGCTCGACCCACGATCAGTGTAGATCAGGGATGGGAAATCGGATGGTGTGGGTAAAGTGTACAACCTCTGTAGAGTATAAATCTATTCGAATAGCCGAGTCCTCAGTCATGGTCGGTTGTGCTGGCGGCTGTACAGCGGTGATGGTTTTGATTTTCAAAAAGGACTTCGGAAAAGCAATGGCTTAAAAATGTTTCGACCATGAGATGGTCGGGGAAAAATGGAGGAAGAAGTTTGGTCATGAGATGACCGGAGGGAAGAACAAATGGGTGACCCACTCCTAGTGTTTTCTTAAAACTTTTGAAAGAGGTTTCCAAAATGTGTTACAAAAGATTTTCAGCAAAGATATAGAGACATACTATATCTACAAGATAAACTAGTTTATAAAAGAACCTCACTTGGAACCATCCTACCACAGCCTTATTGCATATCCTTTATTGTATTGTTCTCTTAAGGTGGTTTGCGAGTACATTCAAAGTACTCACCGACATTGTCCCTGGCTATTTACTTGGCCAGATTATGAGTAGGAAGATGGAAATAATGAAGGTTACGACGACGACTTCGCGAACTAGGGCGTTATTCCGAGTCAGACCCCTTTGGGCTATAGCATGACTCAGGCCTTCTATTTTTAGAGTTTCCGCTGCTACTATCTATTTGTGCCCGTGTGGCCCCTTTGTAAGACTATCTATGTAAGACTTGATGTTTGGTACTGTAATGGATGTGTACTTTGATACTATGTCGATTATGCTCCACGAGTCACAGATCATGGTATCGTGGTGATGTGCATGATGGGCTATCCCGGACCATAAATCTGGGGTGCCACAGACTTGGTGTTAGAGCCATCCTGACTGTAGGATCCCTTAGATAGCTTGGACGTTAGTCGAGGACCAAAAACTATTTTCATCACCAAAATAAAGAACATGAGTATTTTCAAAAATAATACTTATGTGTTCCCTCCTCTATTCTCAAAAAGCTACCTACACTAACTCCTGTTTTAATTATTTAAAATTTTGCACACTTTGCACTAACCTCAACTCCTCCAAAATTTTGTAGATGGCTGTTGTGTTCACCAAGTTCCATCAAGTAGGACTGGAGCTGCCACTCCAGTTGTTTGAGGCCGAGCTGGGAGAGTTGTCTCGCTTGGTGGGACGCCCTACACCAGAGATCAAGGGCTCCCACATCCCCACTCTTGTCGATGGGGAGCTCTCTTGGCTCGTGGTGTGCATAGTGCGAGGAGGATTAGTGCCCCCGCTCTCTAAGGATTTTGAAGTCAATGTGATTGAGAAAGAGTGGGGAGATGGCATTCTCAGGGTAGCGCAGGAAGCCCTGGCTCATCTGGCCTATCACCATCGCCAGCAGCTAGAGGAGACGCGATTCCGTTTCTTCGTGAGGCGTCATGAGGAGGGGTATGTGCTCCAGGAACCACCTCATCCCGACTTTGGGGCGTATATCCAGAACATGGAGTACACCCTAAAGATGATTCAGATGCACCTGGACAGGGTCTGAATGGATCTAGATCTCAAGGCTACCCAGTTACTCTCCACGGAGGAGAGCCTAGAGGAGGCGGAGGCTGGGCGTGTTCTATCCCTATTGGAGAAAAAAGCTACGGTCGCTAGGAACAAGCGCCTCATGAAGAAGATGAAGGATCAGAAGGAGTTGCTAGTGACCATGGAAGCCAATATAGAGGAGCTGGAAGAGGAGTGCGCCAACCTCCACAAGGACAACAACGACTTGCTAGATGAGACCGACAATGATGCTGCCCACAAGGAGGATTTCGACATGGAGCCACAGAGTGACCCTGAGGATGATGACCAGGTGGAGGAGGAGGACCCGGAGGAGGTCATCTTTGAACCCGAGGAAGACGATGAGGTGATCATCGAGGAGGATACCACTGCACGTCACGATGAGGAGTAGGTCATGCGTTTGATAACGAGAGAACATGAGACTACCACCGTATTCCCCTTTTGAGTGGCGAGTTGATTGCTCCTGTTTGCTCTGTAATGTTGGATCTCTAGTATCCCTACCTAGCGTCAAGGTGTGACACATGATGTTGTGGTTATGTTGTTGGAACTTGTGCTTGTTTCGGTTTCTTTTAAAATGCTGGTAGTCCTTATGTCTGTATGCCGTCATGCTGCTCGTTCTCCTAATTGTTTCTCGTTTGAAAAACACCTTGTTACCAACCGTACCTAACCTCAAACCTTTAGGATGGTGCGTCCCCGTGGTCCGCCACCCCCTCCACCCGAGCCAACAATGGCTCAACTCCTGCGCATGTTCATGGAGGATCGCCAAGCTGCCAACACCGAACGCCAAGCTAACCTCGCAGCACTCCAGCAACTTGTTCAAGCCGTAGCAGGAAATGCCCATGACAATGAGGGTGAAGGAGGGAATGGAGAACCACGATCTCGTCTCAAGGATTTCCAGAGCACCAACCCACCGGTGTTCACCAAGTGAACTAACCCTTTGGATGCCGATGATTGGCTTCGCACCATCGAGAACAATCTAGAGGTAGCCCGAGTGGGAAATGAAGAGAAAGTACTCCTAGCCACCCATTTCCTCGCACGACAAGCCAGGGAATGGTGGATAAGCGTTAAGGAAATTCTGCCGGCCGGTCAAGAAATCACTTGGGACAATTTCAAGGAAAGGTTTCGCAAGCGCCACGTTCCCCCAGGACTAGTCAAGATGATGAGAGACCAGTTCCGAGCCTTGAAGCAAGGGGGAATGTCCGTCGTCCAATATCTGGAGAAGTACACCGACCTGGCTAGGTATGCTCCAGAAGACACCAACACAGAAGAGAAGGTGGATACTTTTCTGAATGGGCCGCAGGATGAGCTGCAGTGTCACCTAGTAGCTCAGAGGTTCCAGGAACTTGATGCTCTGGTTGATGCTGCTATCATGGTTGAGAGAAAGCGTAAGGGGATGATTGAAAACCGCAAGTGCCGGATGATGCAGCAAGGAGGATCCAGTGGAAATAGGTCACGAAGCATGCCCCCATACAACCCTGCACCCCCACCTTAGAGGCCTCCGACTTATGATCCGCGTCCCAACAACCCCAATCGCAACTATAACAATCCCCGCCCCGGAGGGGGAAACTCAAGACCTGCTCCTAGAGGCCCTGTCAACACCAATGCTCGCCCCAATTCATCTGGATGTTACACCTGTGGAGAATCATGGCACTTCTCCCGCGAATGCCCACTAAAGAAAGGAGGAAATGGACCGCGTCCCAATGCGGCCCACATGAATGTCAGTGGAGCACTAGCCAAGGGCGCAGCCCCCAAGAGGCCAGCTAATGCAGCTAGGGGACACCTGAACCACATTACTGCCAAGGAAGCCCATGCATCTCGTGATATTATTTTGGGTACGTTTCTCATCAACTCAGTCCTTACTATAGTACTCTTTGACTCTGGAGCATCACATTCTTTTGTTACTGAGCCCTTTGTTGAGAAAAGTGGGATGGAACCTAGTCAAATGGGTAGGCTCATGCTAGTACAAATACCTGGTTCGACGGACAAAACACAATCCGTCTGCCGAGATATTCCCATAGTTATCCATGGTATAAACTTTAAAGTCGATCTGATCCTTTTGGGAACCCAGGGTCTGGACATATTATTAGGAATGGATTGGATGTCCCGTTATCAGGGAGTAATTGATTGCGCTAGAAAGATCATCTCCCTGAGGAGTGCTGAAGGAGAGCCTATCGAGTACCAAGCGACAACTCCCTCTTCCCGGTTTTATTGCCAAAAAGGTGTTGCCGGACCCACCCTGGAACAAGTGTCGGTAGTCTATGAGTATCCGGACGTGTTCCCCGATGAGCTGCCCGGTATGCCCCCTGACAGGGATATCGAGTTCATCATCGAATTGATCCCTGGAATGGATCCTATAGCCTAGAGACCCTACCATATGAACCCCGAGGAATTGATAGAACTGAAGAAGCAATTGGATGACATGGAAAGTAAAGGCCATATCCAGCCAAGCGCCTCTCCCTAGGGATCGCCTGTTCTATTCGTGGACAAACAGGATGGGACCACCCGGTTGGTCACCGATTACCACAAGCTCAACGATGTCACCATCAAGAATAAATATCCCTTGCCAAAAATCGATGACCTGTTCGACCAGTTAAATGGAGCACATGTATTTTCCAAGATAGATCTCCACACTGGATACCACTAGCTAAAAATCCGAGAATCAGACATCCCTAAGACAGCCTTTACCACTAGATATGGTTTGTATGAATATACAGTCATGTCCTTTGGACTAACCAATGCACCTGCCTACTTCATGAATCTCATGAACAAGGTATTCATGCCCTATCTGGACAAATTTGTGGTGGCAATACTAGGAAAACGGTCGTCTGTGGTGCACCTAAAAGGCCCATCCAGTTTATGCCTGCTGATAAAGCTCCAGGACCTGATGGTTTCAATGGACAGTTCCTTAAAAGTTGCTGGCATATAATTAAGCAGGACATTTATCAATTGTGTTTTGACTTCTATGACGGACAACTTGATCTTGAGAGTATTAATATGGGTCATATCACACTTATCCCCAAGGTCCATACCCCTAAAACTATTAATGAATTTAGACCAATCACACTGCTGAACTGTTGTTTGAAGATTATTACAAAGCTATTGGCTAACAGATTACAAAAAGTAGTTCTGAAGATTGTGCATAAAAACCAATATGGTTTTCTCAAAGGAAGAACTATTCAGGACTACTTAGCCTGGGCCTTTGAGTTCATTCATCAACGTTCTGCTTCTAAAAAGGAGATTATCTTACTTAAGTTGGATTTTGCCAAAGCCTTTGATACTATAGATCATGAAACTATGCTGAAAATTATGAAGCAAATGGGGTTTGATAAGAAGTGGTTACAATGGATTTCTATTATATTTGCTTCTAGAAAATCATCTGTCCTTTTAAATGGGGTTCCTGGCAGACAATTTTGTAGCCAGAGAGGTGTCAGACAAGGTGATCCACTTTCTCCTCTGATTTTTGTGCTGGCTGCTGATCTTCTTCAATCTGCAATTAACAAAGCATTTAGAGACCAGATACTCCTTGCACCCTTCTCCCCAGACTTTGGTATGGATTTCCCTATTATACAGTATGCTGATGACACTTTAATCATAATGCCTGCCTGCCATACTCAAATTAATGTAATGAAGGAGATTCTAAGAAAGTATGCAATATCTACTGGTCTTCATATCAATTTTCACAAATCATCCTTAATTCCAATCAATATTTCTACTGAGCAAGCACATATTTTTGCTGCCTCCTTTGGCTATATTATTGGTCAGATGCCTTTTCCCTTATTTGGGACTTCCATTGGGGACTACTAAACCCTCAGTTATTGATCTTATGCCCTTAGTGGACAGGATTGAGAGGAAAATGACTGCTTCCTTCTTGATGATGACTTATAGTGGTAGAGTCACTGTCATAAACTCTCTGCTTACATCAATTTCCATGTTTCCCATGTGCTCTCTGAATATTCATTCAAAAATAACATGTGGAGAAAATCAGGAGACATTGTCTATGGAATAAGAAAACTGAAGATGGTGAAAAATGTCACTCCTTAGTTGCTTGGGATAAGGTGTGCAGGCCAAAAAATAAAGGAGGTACCGACATTCTGAATTTAAAACTACAGAATCAGGCTCTGCTTTTGAAGTATCTTCACAAATTTTATAATAAGGTTGACACGCCTTGGGTGACACTGCTCTGGGAAACCTACTATCATGATAAGATCCCTCATGCTGTGGCCCCTTGTGGATCTTTCTGGTGGAAAGACATTTAAACTTATGCCAATTTTCAGAGGTGTTACTTCTTGTCAGATTGGTACTGGTGAGACTGTGATTTTCTGGAAAATGATTGGCTGGGAACAATTGCCGCTGATAACTTTCCTAGAGCTTTCTCATATGCTCTAAATGAAGATGTGTCTGTTAAATCTTTCTTGGTGGCCACTAGCTTATCAGCTAATTTTTCTCTTCCTGTTTCCCCTGAAGCATTTGAAGAAATTAAGCAACTTCAACAGGAGGTCAGAAATGCTGATTTTGAAGGGGAACCTAAGGACATTTGGAAATATGTTTGGGGCTCTGACTGTTATTCTTCTAAGAGATATTATGAGTTCTGCTTCAGGAATATTAAGCCTCATGCTGCTTTTAATTGGATCTGGAAATCCAAATGCACTCCAAAGGTTAAATTCTTCTGCTGGCTTCTTTTATCAGATAGACTGAATACAAGGAATCTATTGAAAAGGAAGAATATGTTCCTACAATCTGGATATAGTTGCATCATGTGTACAAATCCCCCTGAAGAAACAGTGGATCATCTATTCTTTCATTGCCCTTTCAGTACAGATTGTTGGAATATATTGGGGATGTCTTGGCACAATCAAGGTAACAGGCTGTCTATAGTTTCTGAGGCTAAAGAGAATAGGAATTGTAACATGTTCATGGAAAAATTTATGTTGGGAGCCTGGAATATTTGTAAGGAGAGGAACAATTTACACTTCAAGGATATTACTCCCATAACCCAGAACTGGAAAACCAAATTTATTGAAGATTTTGGTCTTCTGGTGCATAGAACCAGAGAGGACTTACATCCCTTTGTTCATAGTTTTGTAACTTCTCTGTAAGATTTATGTTCTTCTTTCAATTCTTGGCTGCCTCCTTGGCACCCACCATTCATGTAAGTCCACAGATTTTATAAGTTAATGAAGAAAAAGATACAGTAGGGATTTCCCCCCTACTATCATGAGGTTAAAAAAAAGGCCCATCCGTGGCGCACTAGTGGTGTGCCACGGGCCTTGCGCTACGGCTATCTCCTAGCCATGGAGCACTGCCTGGTGCGCCACGTTTATGTCGAGATAGGCGTAGCGCACCTGCTAGTGCGCCACGGATATGTTGGCAGGTGCGCTATGCCTTGGATCTTCTGTGGCGCACGTTGCAGTGCGCCACTAAGCTGCGCAGGTGCACTTTAGTTGTAGTGCACCACAGAAGCTGTGCCATGTGCGCCACGGGTGTATTTTTTTTATTTATTTCAGGGCCAGATGATATATAATACAGATTATATAAGTAGATATACACATAGATATAAGATATACAGTTAAATATATAAATACACAATTCGCAAAACAAGATTGAAACAAATACACATAGATAAGTCTCATACATGAATACATAAGTTATACATTGTTTCGATCAAGTTACAAAATAGTTGGTGACATGCGAATACATGTGTCGATCGAACAAGTTAGAGCTCGGAAGCTCGCCTAGACATCTAAACTAGCTAGACACAAACGTGTGATAAACAACCAAAGAAGATAAGCATGATCACCGCGACGAAGGTGTAGGTCTTCATCCAGTTCCACTTCCTAACCCCCTCTAGATAGCGCGCGTATCTAGCTTCCGCCTCCGCCATAGTGTTGTACCCTTTGTAGCTATTGCCGCTGAAACGGTGCACCTGTCTCCGGCAGTCTTCCCAATCATCGTAGACTCCGGGAACACGTCCCTTGTACACGACGTACCACGTCATCTACAAGTTGACAATAATAATTAACCGATGATTGAAAAAAACATATATAATTAAAGTCGCATATGAAGATACACTTATAGAAAGTACCCCTAAATCAAAAAGACCAAACTCAAAAAGCATGCCTCATATATAACTAGGTTGTTCGACACAGGAATATGCTACGATGGAACTGTCCGCCAAGTAGGATGCACAACACCTGGACCTGTGCATAGCACAAGGCGGACAATCCCATCGTAGCACATTCACATATAGTGTGCCACGACATTTCAATCATCGGCATTATTCTCGAAAAAGACCAAAGTAACTCGAAAAGAGTGCCTCATATATAACTAGCTAGGTTGTTGGACACAGGAATATGCTATGATGGAACCGTAAGACAAGTAGGATGCACAACATCTGGACTTGTGCATAACACAAGGCTTACAATCCCATCACAGCACATTCACATATATAGTGTGCCACGACATTTCAATCATCGGCATTATTCTCAAAAAAGACCAAAGTAAATCAAAAAGAATGCCTCATATATATACATAGGTCGTTAGACACAGGAATATGCTACGATGGAACTGTGAGCCAAGTAGGATGCACAACACCTGGACTTGTGCATATCACAAGGCTCACAATCCCGTCGTAGCACATTCACATATATATTGTGCCACGACATTTCAATCATCGACATTATTCTCGAAAAAAGACTAATAAAGTAAGGAAAAAAAAGAAGGACCAAAATGAGCAAAGGACCAAAGAGTAAGCAAAAAAACCAAGCATTGATTGATATATAATAATAAGCAAAAGAAGTAAGCGATGATTCATAAACCTAATAAGATAAGTATAGTAGCATGTACACTTGTCCACATACACACAAAGTTCATCTATAGTTTGTAACTACAACTAGGCCAACATCAAGCCTTCTGGCTCGGCTTAGGGAACGGGAGGACGCCTTGTCTCGTCATGAACTTCCTATAGTCACCCTACATCTCTAGGCGATCTTCTATGTCACGGTTATTCGGGATATTTCCTCCGTAGAAGATCCCCCCAAAGTCATGACATCACGAAAGATGATTGCCCCAAACTGCTGGTGGATGCGATATATCTCTTGTCTAATATCTGAATCAGTGATATTGGCCTTTGCTTCGGCCCAATGTTTGAGATGATCTGGCAGCGTAGAATTCTGCTGGTCAAGTAGGAACGCCCTCATGTGATGGAGTGCGTAGTAGGCTTCCTTCTTACTGTTTTCCGGCTGCTTCATGTAGGGGAACTCCATTACTTGGTTGAAGACGTGCCTGCCGAACATGACCTTCGTACGCATGAAGGTGGTGCCTTCCGTCGAGGCATAGCCGGTGAGAGCATCATCCAGAACTTCCTTGATCTTGTCGTAGTTTTTCTTCTTTTCTAGACTCCCCGAGTCGAAATACGTGGCATGGGAATGCTTCGGTGTTAAGGAGATGAGCGTGCAGTGTTCATCTCTGTGCAAAAAATTCAAATGGAATGTGTTGGAAAAAGAATGATGATAATCTAATAAAGCCAATCGACGGTGGCGAGTGAATACCGACTTACTCGGGAAAGTAAGGCACGACAATGTATTCCTTTTTCTTGTTCGCCACGAGGATTCTTTTTAGGTACGAGGCCACGATACGTCATTCGGCGGGGGAACCCAAGCAGCCGTCACGCATGTAGTAGGGGTCCACTATAGCGATGCCCGGTGTGTTCTCTCTAATGATCTGCATGGCCAGGCTGAGAGAAAACAGGCGGACCATGGTATAGTGTAGCGGGTATAGGTGGAACATATTGAAGATGTCGTCGAACCACAGGAAGAACAGATCCGCAGGGGCATTGTCGACGAAGCCCAAGCCTGGTGGCACCTTAACCACGAATACTGGGTGCGAGGGATCTTTCTCCCATAGAAGGCGTCTCTCTATCGTCAGCACGCCGTCATGCACACTCTGCAGTTCCGAACTGGCGAGCCTCTGCAAATTCTTAGGTAGCATGGGCTCACCCGCCACATGAATCCTCCACATAATACCCTCGGGTCTTGGTGGCCCGTCCTGAAACCTGATCGGATTCGTAGTTGTTGACGCCACCGGCTGGCTCGAGCTGCTAGATTTCCTTTTCCTGCCCTTTCTTCCTTTTGGAGAGCGGGCAGGCACCGCAATCTGAGCATCAGCCGCCCTATGTAGTGTGTCAGGGCTTAGAATAAAGGGCCGGTTGGTTGTATCAGCTGGCTCTGTAAAGGCGCAAGCTGGAGGCGTCTCCTGAGAACCAAACAGACGCTTGGTGATAGTGGCTTTCTCTGTGGGGCCACCAGCTAGGTCTTCGTTGCTAAACTGAGTGTTGAAGAAGTGATCATTCCAGTCTTCGTCGTCCTCGCCCGGATCCTGTGCCTTGTGCATATCATCGACATGATCATCCGACCCACCGCGTGGCAGTGACGGCGAGGGCGGTAAGGGGGCCTTGCCACCGCTTGTCGCTGGCACGACAGGAGGTGCTGTTGTCTGTGGCGTGATGGCCCCCACCGTCCCCAAACGGATCTTGCTCTTTGGCCATTGCAAGAATAAGCCGAAGCAACTTCTGAGTACAGCCGGCTCTTCTTCATCCGCTCCTAGGGGTTGAATGGGAGGTTCTAGGTCGTCACAGCCCCTTAGCACGCGTCTAATTTTAACCCTGTGCACGCTATCTGGCATCGGCCTTGAGTGGAACGTGCACTGCAAGGGTTGAATGATGGTACCCTTGGCAACATCCCTTAGCTCGTTGTTCACATAGCATAAGAGAGTGCAAGAAACATCCGTCTGCGGAAAACATGTACGACGTCGTCAGAGATGCCATAAGAGTAATAGATGGCGTGAAAGGCGGTAAAGCAATTTGTTTACCATGATGGCGTCGAGATCGGCTAATGTCGAGGCACCGCATACGACGACGAGCGTGCAAGAGACGGAAGGGATGCTTGATGGCGCGGTGCTGGCCGCCGGTGTATTCTCCCTATCGGGTGCTTGGAGCTCCGGTGCCGCCGCGACGATGGCAGGGGGGCACCAACATGTACTCCGGCACCACGGTGATGGCAAGGGGAGTCACCAACACTTGCGGCGCCGCGGTGCTAGCGGGCGGAGTCACGAACACGTAGTTCGCCTGATTCGTCGGCACCGCGTTGTTCGAGTGGCTGCTGACCATGCTTGGAATCAGGCATGGCCCTACTCGACCACCCGCACTCCAGTTCGCTATTGACTCCACCAAGGTAGGTAGGAAGGACGTGAGGGTGATTGCCAGGTTGTGTTGGACAATCTGAGAGATCCACACCACGTGTTCCTTAAGTTCTTGAACCTCGCGGTTTTCCTCCTTGCTCCTTCCCGATGGCTCCACATGCGTCCTCGGCGGTGGACCAAAATGATCCACCCAATTCTTACCCCCTAGGCCAGCCAGACGGCCAGCCGACGACGGCTTCTTCATAACCGGCTCTATTTTCTTGGCCCGGTTCATCGCCCTGTTAAAAGGGTTATCCCACCGGGTGGCCCTCGTCGACCCCTGGGATGAGGAACCCTGGGATCCATGACTAGCAACAATTTCCTCCTCCTGCAGAAGAAGTAACAGTCAATCGTTTAGATCACCGATTAGAATACAATCGAGTTGATCCGTGGTAATTAGATTACTTACCACAATTTCCTCGAATTCCTTCACCGCAGGATCCGCGGTGAGTTGTTTGGTTTTTGGGTCCACATGGTAACGGGCCCTGATAAAGTTTCGAACATGCCCGGGTTCGAATTTCGCAAAGGGGTTTTCTATCCCCTTGGATCTATACTCTTTGTCCTCCTTATTCCATTTGGCCTCCGCGGTTCTGTATCCACCAGATCCGAGATGGTGATGACCTATATTCATCGCCTGCAGCACCTTTCCCCGATTACTATTGGCCAGGGCTCTTTCGAATTCACACCTCTCCTTGAACTCCTAGAACTGATCTTCGGTCATCTGCGGGTCAATCTTCTAGATTTCCTCGAGACTTTTGCCTTCTTTATAGATCTTCTTCTTTATCCGGGTTCTCCAGCTGGCCAGGGCAGTGCTTATCTTTGTGAGGGTGGATTTGTTTACTTTGTTCTCATGATAATTTATGTTCTGATACATAGCGGGGAACTTGTATCTTGCATGCAGCTTCTCGAAGAGGAGTGTGCGCAAGTGGCCATTATCTTTATGCCGGATATTCTCGGTGTTGATCGAGATGGTTGTTCGGGTGATCGCCACCACTTGCCCACCGTACCCTTTGACGACAAGGGCGGGCTCCAAAGGAACCCCTGATGGGCTCACTTCGGTAATTTCCTCCCTGACGGTGCCGACCGTGTTCGGGCGTCGTTCCTTTGGCTTCTTCTTCTTCTTCTTATTCTTAGGAGGATTATACAACTCCCTGTGCCCTCGCTGCCATCAGTGGTTTCATCACTCGTTGTTCCTTCGGCTTCTTCCTCCGCGTCTTCCATCTCATCATCCTCGCTCTCCGAAGGATGGTAATCTTCATCGTCTTCTAGCCACTGGGCCGCCTCCCAGAATGTCAATTGTTTATTCGAAGGTCTAAGTTCTCCTTCAGCGCTGATGCGCTTAGAACATCCAGCCTCGTCGTTGTCACACATCTTTGTACTAATAAAAAACAAATAATTGGTTAAATGCACGGAAAAATCCGACATGACCTTTGCTAATTTTCTTAAACTAGGAGTGCCTGATTTTTGCCGAAACGGAAGTTAATCAACATTCCTTCAAAAATCAGGACTCATTTCATACAAGAACCTGCATACACGACATAAGAAAGTGCTTCATACAAGCACAAGCACAATTGGAAATAAGCAGGATCATTTCATCACCAGGAGCATCATTATATACACATATATATTCACTACCAGTACTAGGACCAGGATCAGGACCAGAATCAGTACCAGGATCAGTATATACACATATATATTCACTGCACAAAAAGTATAGCAAAGGTTGTACATGCTAACCTATATACACATATATATTCACTACCAGTACCAGGACCAAGGTCAATATATACACATATATATTCACTACCAGTACCAGGACCAGGATCAATACCAGGATCAGTATATACACATATATATTCACTGCACAAAAAGTATAGCAAAGGTTGTACAAGCTAACAAGGCTACAATGGATCATCATTCTATAACTCTGAACCAGATGCAAATATAAAAAAGTATAGCAAAGGTTGTACAGGCTAACCTACTGCTCTGAACTTGTCATTTACCTGCTCTAATTCATTTTATTGTTTGAAAAGTTTCTTAGTTTGTGTAGGGTGAGTGTTGAATAGATACATTTGTGGCTGGGCATGTAGACTCCAATCATGATACATGTCAGTCACCTGTGCAGAATTATATTTTTGCATTGACATTCCTATTTAGAACAGAATCTAGCTAAACTGGAATAGCACTAAAACCATTTATGTCAGCAAACAACATGGTTACCATAGCTTCTATTCAGAACAAAAGCTAGCTAGAGCCTAAACTGGATGTAATTATCTAGCACATGTAGCTCAGCAACATTTCATCACACACTAGACCATCACCAGGAGGTCACAAACAGCACTAAACCTTGCATTAACAGCATTCCACTGATGTGCTCAAGCACAAACAAATTATACATCATTGCTAACCCTAGCTAATCTCACTGCTAACCTCATTGTTAACCCTAGCTAATCTCACTGCTAAACCTAAACCTAAATCAACCGAGAAGTGGAGAGGGGAGAGATGGAGAGTGGGGAGAAGACTCACCTCTGAGACGAGGACAAGGACGAGCCCGCGGGTGAGGTGGCTGGCGAGGCGGGGCTGTAGGCGGTCGAGGCCGCTGGCGAGGCGAGCACGCGGGTGACGCTCCTCCTCCACCTCCTCCTGGCTGGCGACGCTCCTTCTCCTCTCCTGGCGCGGCAGCCTGCTCCTCCTCCTCCTCCTCCTGGCTGGCGATGCTCCTCCTCCTCTCCTGGCGTGGCGGCCTCCTCCTCCTCCTGGCTAGCGAGGCACGTGTTGATGCAGATGGGATGCGGCGGCGGCGTGTCGATGGGCGCGTCAATGCGGCGGCGGCGCGTTGATGCAGATGGGTTCGATCCGTGTCTGAGGACGATGGGGGAGGGTAGGGCCGACGCGGCGAGTTGACTAGTCCAACCCACTTAGGCGTAGCGCACCCCGGCCAAGTGCGCTACGGTTATCCGTAGCGCACTTGTCCAGGGTACGCTACGCCTAAGTGGGTAGGACTAGTCAGATAAGAGGGCTGCCACCCCCATAGTTGTCACTAGCACTGCCTTATCCCACTGGTTCCACCCATTGCTCTAATCTAAACATGTGAGCACCCATGTTCGAATCCTGGTGCCCACCTTTTTTATTTTTACTTTAAAAATATTTTTAAATGTTCCAAAAAATGCCCAAAAGTGGTGATATATTCCATAAAAGTTTTGTTTTGTTTTTAAAATACTTTTAAATATTCCAAAAATGCCCAAAAGTGATAATATATATCATAAAAGTGGTACAAATTAAATATGATTCAAATATGTAATAATAATTTGTCCAGGATACAAATATGTCATAATAATTTGTCCATGAATATTACAATATTTTTCGACCACACGTTTTACAATATTTTTTGAGCTAGCGTTTTACAATCTTTTCTCCCTTCTTTGTCGCGGTTGAATAATTTAGCCCCGGCACTTTAATGTTTCTTCTTTCGAATGGGCTACCTTTTTTGGGTAGGGTTGTCCTTTTTCTTCTTGTGATGTATGTTGCTGCATCGTAGTCGTCGTCATCGTCAATCTTTGGATCGCCGTACTGGTCGAAGTCTTGCTCGTTGGCGACTCCATCCATTCCGATGATGTTTCTTTTTCCTCTCCTCACGATAACACGGCTAGGCTTTGTCGGGTCGGTAATGAAAAAACATTGGTCCACTTTGGTAGACAGTACCCACGGTTCATTTTTCACGGTCACGTTCGCACCGGCGGCCTTGGATTTGGCTGCTTCGGGTATAACCATGGTTGTGAAATACCGGTCTTCTCTTTCGACGCTCTTTGCCCATCTGACACGCAACATCGGCACCTTTTCTCCACAGTAGTTGAGCTCCCAGATCTCCTCGATTCTTCCGTAGAATCTTTCCTTCATGTTGTCATCAGTGTAGAATTCCGATGTTACGTCTGAGTTCTGATAATCACACTTGTTGTCCTTTTCCTCCGTGTAGAATGTGTAGACGTTGCTATCATATGCCTGATAGGTCACCAGGTTTTGCATCGGTCCATGCGACAAGGTGAATATGATCTTTTCCGTGTCAGAAGAATGCGATCGCGGGGGATTATCAAGGAGCGTCTGCCTAAACCAACGTGTGAAATCTGAGTTGTGCTCTTTGATTATTTCTCCCTGCGTCCTCTGTATGCCCCGGTCACTGTACTTCTTCTCGATTAACCTTTTGTGCTTCTGTACCCAAGGATCGACCAGTTCTAAATGCTGTTGCGCGACGAGGTTTGCTCGATCAAAGTCTGCGCATCGAAAATCGAAGTCTGCATGCAGTATGCGACGACCCTCTCGGTGACCAGATCCGTCGAGCTTGCCAAGGTGCCTGTTGACGGGAAGACCGACAGGGTTCTCGATGCCTAGATAATTCATGCAGAAAGAGATGCACTCTTCGGCCAGAAAGCCCTTTGCTATGCTTCCATCTGGACGGGACCTGTTGCGAACGTATCCTTTGATGTGTCCGTTCATCCTTTCGAACGCCATCATGCTGCGGAGGAACATCGACCCGAGTTGGACGATGTCCTCCACGACATGGACCAGCAGATGCACCATAATGTCGAAGAATGCGGGTGGGAAGTAGACCTCAAGCTCGCATAGTATCACCACGATCTCCTCCTGTAGCCTCCCGAGCTGATTCACGCCAATCGACTTCCTAGATATGACGTCGAAAAACTTGTAGAGGCCAAATAACGTTTCACGGACGTGCTCGTCCATTATCCATCTTAGTGCAACCGGAAGTACCTGCGTTATTAGCACGGCATAGTCGTGAGACTTCATGCTACTAAACCTCTGCTTTGCCTCGTCTAGGTATCTGCTTATCTTGCCCGCGTACCCCTAAGGAAATTTGACTCCTAGAAGGCACTTGAAAAACTGTTTGATCTCATCCTGGCTTAGAGTGAAGCAAGAAGGAGGGCAGTAATATTCATTCTTCTTGAACTTTTTACCCTTCCGACGACCTTGTGTCGTCTCCGACTTATGATCATCGTCATCTTCCTGATCATCAGGAGTAGTGCGTCCTCCGTGAAGCTCCTTCCGGATACCCAAGCATATCAGTTCGTGCCTTGCTTTCGGACCATCTTTCGTCCTATCTGGCATGTTGATTATGGTGGCGACTAGACTCAGACACACGTTTTTCGTGATATGAATGATGTCGAGGCTATGAGGCGTGCGGAGAAACTTCCAGTATGGCAACTCCCAGAAAACAGACCTTGTTTTCCATAACTTCATCAGCGGCTTGTCTTGCTGCCTCTTTCGCTTCTTTCTAGGCTTAGGACAATCTTTCCAGTTTTTCAGCAACTCTTCCACTTCTTCGCTGCTCCTACGCTCTGTGATTCCTCGGGTCTCGGATTGGCCATCGAACAGGTCTCCACGTTTTCTCCATGGATCATTCTTGCCGAGCCACCTCCGGCTAGCATCTGAAGGGTGCGTCAGCAGGTCATCCTTTCCACTGGCTAGCATCTGAAGGGTGCGTCAGCAGCTCATCCTTTTCGAGGTCATCATCGTCATCTCCTGGCTTCTTCCTTTCCGCATTCCATCGCATGAGCTTCGCTTCCTTAGGGTCCACGAAATAGCGCTGCAGACGAGGAGTGATAGGAAAGTACCGTACCAATTTTCGAGGTGCTTTCTTCCCTTTCTTGTATCGACTAACACCGCACACCGGACATGTTGTTTTCTCCGCATCCTCGCCCCGATAAATGATGCAATCGTTGATGCATACATGATATCTAACATGCGGTAGATCGAGAGGACAAACGATTTTCTTGGCGTCCTTGATACTAGTTGGACATGTGTTCCCCTCCGGGAGACGATCGTGCCAGAATGCCATCATATCGTCGAAGCTTGTGTTGCTCAATTTGTGTTTTGCCTTCATCTCCATAGCCTTGAGCGTTACATTCAACCGGGTATCATCGGGCCTGCATCCTTCATACAATGGAGTAACCGCGTCTTTCTCAAGTTGCGCAAGCTTGGCTTTCTCTCTAGCGGCAGCCCTGGCATTACTCGTCTGCTTGAGAAGCAGCTCTTGCACATAAGGGTCCCGCACGCAGCCTGACGTTGTTCTATCGTCGTCTCCTCCTCTGGCATCTAGATCATCATCATCCCGGTCTTCTTCCGCACCTTCACCATCTCCAGGAGACTCTTCATCATCTCGCCCGTTCTTGCTGTGATGATGATCATTGTCATGTTGCCCACCTTCACCGTCTCCGTCGTCTTCGTCATCGCTTATCCAACGAGTGTATCCATCCATGAAACCATGGCGGATCAGGTGCGCCTGCAGATTCCCGGAATCTGGGTCGATCACCCAGTTGAGTTTGCATCTTCTGCACGGACATCTTATATCCGTCTTGTTATTTCGTATCATGTCGGCCGTCGCACATTTCAAAAATCTAGCCACAATGCCTTCGCTCATTATGCGGACCATTTTTGCTTGCACGGTGTACACGGTACAATTAGAAGTCTATTAGAACTACATAATGAATGCATGCATGCAATGGTCGATAGAAAATTTCGGCATGACCTATCCTAAAATTAGGACGTTTATGAAATGCTAAAGTCTTGCCAAAATGGAAATGAATCAACATTTTGGCAAAACAAATGGCAACTTGTTCACACACAAACACACGAGAGAGAGAGACCGATCCATACACACATGAACATATCATTACCCTCTCCATACACACATGCATATGAGCATCGATACTCTCCATATATATACACACACATGACCATCGATCCTATCCATAGACACATCATGAGCATCAATCATCTACATACATATGAGCACATCCTTACATGGACAACTTACCGATATGAGAGACCGAGATCGCGAGAATATGGAAAGAAGAGGTGCGCGTGAGACCGGAGAAGGAGATGCGGGAGACCGAAGAGCTTCCTCTATTACGTATGTAACATCCAAGGCAAGTTCCACATGCTAAAAATGGTGAATGAGTGGAGAAATTGAGGTGGGAAGGAGAAGGATCCCGACTAGATCTAAGGAGGAAGAAGAAGGGGAAAGTGAAGTGTGAGGTGGTAGATGATCACACATGTGCACAAAGTGGAGCTACCAAAAAAAATACTGGTCGACACAACCGTGGCGCACATGTCCCTAGTGCGCCACAGGAACAAAACACAACCGCGGCGCACATGGCCCTAGTGCGCCACGGATGTGTCTGTCCATTTACAGAACAGAGAGGCCTCCACTTAGGCGTAGCGCACCCCCTCCACGTGCGCCACGGTTAACCATAACATCCGTAGCGCACCTTCCCCATGTGCGCTACAGATATGCGGCATGCGGCCAGCAGGGCCCTGGCCCACACACATCTGTGGCGCACCATCACCAGAGTTGTTGTAGTTACTAGTAGGGCACTGCCCACATGTGAGCCACACCTATTTTACCCGTGGGGCACTTCAACCACGTGAGCCACGGAAGTTTGGATTACCTATAGCCGTTTTCCTAGTAGTTTGGTATTCATCGATGATATCTTGGTCTATTCCAAATCGGAATCAGATCATGAGGAACATCTGAGACTAGTACTAGGAACCCTCAGGGAACACTAGCTTTATGCCAAGTTCAGTAAATGTGAATTTTGGTTGAAGGAAGTGGGATTCCTTGGCCATGTGCTGTCAGCCGGAGGAGTCTCCGTAGATCCCTCCAAGATACAGTCAGTCCTAGAATGGAAGGCCCCCACCAACCCTTCGGAGAAGTTTTCTGGGTCTAGCGGGATATTACCGCAAGTTTGTTGAGGGATTATCCAACATAGCAAAGCCCATGACCTAGTTTCTTAAGAAGGTCAAGAAATTTGAGTGGACAGACAAATGCGAAGAGAGTTTCCAAGAACTCAAAAAGAGATTAGTCTCGGCCCCTATCCTGACCATGCCAGACAAATCCAAAAGCTTTGAAGTCTTCTGTGACGCTTCCAAATTAGGACTTGGAAGCGTATTGATGCAGGAAGGCAAGGTCATTGCTTACCTATCCCGACAGCTGAAGACGCATGAGATGAACTATCCCACCCATGATCTAGAACTGGCCGCCATTGTGCACGCTCTCAAGACCTGGTTCCATTACCTGATGGGAAATCACTATGAGATCTATACGGACCATAAGAGTCTTAAATATATCTTCACCCAGAAGGAGCTAAACATGAGGCAACAGAGATGGATCGAACTAATCAAGGATTATGATTTAGGTATTCACTACCACCCAGGAAAGGCCAATGTAGTAGCCAATGCCCTCAGTCGGGAACCCTGTTCCCTGAATGCCCTGATTAAGCGAGACCAACCAGAACTAGTTCAAGAATTCGAAAGGCTCGGGCTAGAACTAGTCAGTCCCGGATTCCTGTCTTACCTTGAATTAAAGCCAACTCTACTGGACCAGATAAAGGACACCCAGAAAGGTCACCCCAGCATAGAAGGAATCAAGCGGCGTATGGAGAGGGAAAATGTTCCAGGATTCAAGGTCGATGATAGGGACGTCCTGTCGTACAAAGGACGCATCTGCGTGCCCAGTCAGCACGAACTAAAGCAGACCATCATGAAGAAAGCTCATGAGACACTCTACTCCATCCACCGGGGGAGTACCAAGATGTACCAAGATTTGAAGGAACAATATTGGTGGCATGGAATGAAAAGAGAGATCGCCCTATTCGTAGACAAGTGTGATATTTGTCAGAGAGTTAAGGCTAAACACCAACGCCCCGCGGGATTATTACAACCCATGAAGATCCCAGAATGGAAGTGGGAAAAGTAGGAATGGACTTCATCACCGGACTACCCAAGTCCAGTAGGGGACACGACTCCATCTGGGTGATTGTCGACTACCTATCCAAATAGCCCATTTCCTTCTTGTAAGGACCTGCTACCGCGGGAAGCAATTGGCTGAGCTCTATATCTCCAGAATTGTGAGTCTCCATGGAGTACACAAGGAAATCGTAACGGATCGAGGACCACAATTCACCTCCCGCTTTTGGAAAATCCTGCACGAAGCCTTAGGAACCCAACTATCTTTTAGCACAGCCTACCACACTTATATCGGAGGGAAAACCGAAAGAGTCAACCAAGTTCTAGAGGATATGCTTCGCTCTTGTGTTCTGGCCTATGGAGCCAAATGGGAAGATTGCGTGCCTTTCGCCGAATTCTCCTATAACAATAGCTATCAAGCCAGCTTGAAAATGGCACCTTTCCAGTTTCTCTATGGGAGAAATGTCGAACACCCCTAAAATTGGACCGAAATTGGAGAAAGTCAAATATTTGGCCCAGATGTAATCAAAGCAGCTAAGAACAAGTCCAGCTATCCCGTGATCATTTGAAGGCCGCCTAATCCCACCAGAAGAGCTATGCCGACACCAAGCATCGAGAGGTAACCTTCAACAAAGGAGATTTCATGTACCTTCACGTCTCTCCCCTTAAGAATGCAATGTTTCCATGAGAAAGGAAAACTTGCTCCCCGTTATATTGGGCCCTTCAAAATTCTCGCCCAATGGGGCCGAGTCTCATACCAGTTAGAGCTGCCCACAGAATTGTCTGACTTCCACGGCGTCTTTCACGTGTCCCAACTCTGGAAGTGCCTTCAAGTACCCGACAAGCCCGAAGTCTTCAAGAAGGTCGACTACCAAGCTATTGATCTTAATCAAGATCTAACCTACAGAGAAGTACCTTCTAGAGAAGGCCAATCGATTGACCCGACGCCGTAACATACCCTTCTACAAGGTTCAATGGAGCAACCAATCAGAAGAAGAAGCCACCTGGGAACAAGAAGATTACGTTCGGAAGGAATACCCCCACCTTTTCATGCCTCAACTCGCGAATCTCAGGACGAGATTCCTTTAAGGGGAGAAAGTCTGTAACATCCCAAATTTTCAATCTTATTGGTCTTATTAGGAAACCAAAATTTTAGAGGTAAATAAAACTTTTTAAGTTGATCTAGCCATTGTTTGTTTATCTTCTTAGTTGGCTTGGTCCTTAGTATTGCCTAGTTTAAATTGTGTGCTTGGCATACTAGTGTGTCTTGGTGGTTCTTGCACTGAGGATTAGGATTGGTTAATCACTAGCACCACCCTAGTTTGTGTTTTGGGAAAAATCAGAGAGGATTCCCATGCTTGATCACCCCTTAGTTCCAATCTTAGAGCTAAGGGGTGATCAATCCCCAAACCTTTATGCCATGAAACCCATGCCTTTCTACCTTGCCATGAGAACAAGCAAACCCACAAGGCACCTGGTTAATCCCCAACCTTGTTTTCAATGCATGTTGGTGCTATGAACCCAATTGGCAAGAAGAGAAAATGGTCATCTTATTTTCTACCCACTTTGGAAGATCCTTGCAAGCTATTGGAGTTGATCCAGGAAGGAACCAGGGCATGGGCTAGCTCATCTCACATCCCTCTACACCCCCATACCCCTACCTCTACCATTTGAGGCTCGAACTCGAAGAGAGCATCAGGCAAAGTCGCCCCCGAACAAGAGTTGCCCTAGATCGCTCCACACCCCCTTACCACTCTCTACAACTCGCTGAAACGCACGCATGTGCCCTAACACATCTCTAGCGTTGCAAGACTACTTCCTCCACCACCCTGACCCCCCCTTGATAACCCTAGATGAGAGAGAGAGGCCAGGCGGCAGATCGCCAAGATCTTGCTCGGCCACTCTCCCGACCGCTGGCCACCGTTCTTTCGCATTCGTGGGCCCACGTAGCTCGCGTATTCCCCAGGCACCGCCCACCCCCTCTCCCTCGCTCACCTGAAGCCTTCCCTACCCCCAACCCACGATGGCCACGTCACCCTGGCCACGTCGCACGCGCCCGCGTTCCTCAGTTCCCTGGTACAGATCGACTGCGCGCACACGTAGAGGACACGACCCTCTGCCCTCTCCACCACCCCAAGTATAGACCAAGCCCTCCCTAGCTCGCCCCTAGGCCGACCACGACATGACCCGTCGTCGAGCACATGGTGGACAGCGGCGTCGCTGTGACAGCCGGCTCCGTCCCGAGGCCGTGAGCCTATCCGCAGGCATCATCACTCTCTCTAGCTCGTAGAGACACACCCCACCCCTCTCCTGGCCTACCCTCGCACTCCACCCTTGCCACAGACAACCCCTGCACCTGGTGCACCATGGGCCGTCCCTCGTCGACTTATAAACCCCGAGCCACCCACCGCTCTCGCCACCCACCACATTTCCACCCTAACACACCTCCACTCCACCCCTAGAGCGAAGCCGAGCTCGCTCGGCTCTTGCAGCTACGACGCTCACCGCACCAATGCGGTGCCGAGAGAGAAACCAATGAAGGCTGTCGTCACCAGTCTTCTCGCATGCATGCATGCCTCAAGCAGCACCCCTGATCCATCCTTCTTTTCCCCAGGAACACCTAGCGCATTGTTGGAGAAGAGCCGTGGACGCAGAAATCGCGAGCCCGCCCCCGACCATCACCAGATCTCAAGCCTCTGTTGCCGCCCCTCGTTCGGATCCGCGTCGTCGACCGCATCGAGCCACACCTCCCTCGACCCTTCTCCGCCCCCTAGGTGAGCCTCCCCGACCTCCCCCGTAGCTCCTAGGGTTTGTTCGCCGGCGTCACCACCCGCGTGAGGAAGACGAGCCCTGGGCCGTTGAATCTTATCAGATCTGACGACCCACGGCGTTACTTACCTCTTCGCCAGCTCGCGGACACAGACACGCGGGGCCCTCGCCAGGGAATTGAAACCCCCAGCTCCCACGCACGCTTCCGCGCAATTGGGCCGGCCCAGCTTCTGCGTGGACCATGGCCAGGCCCCAGATCCACTCAGCCCCTTTTTCTTTTTCTCATTTATTTAAATCCCAGAAAGTTGTGCTGCAGTTTTAAATCCACCAAAAATCACCAAAACATCCTTTTAGCATGATTCAAATTTTGTAGATTAGCCCTAGTATATCCTCACCACATCGCACTAGTGGATTATAAAAAGGATGCTTGTAGCTTTTCCAACATTTTCTGGAGTAAAGTAGTGCAGTTTAAACTATTTTAGTTCTAATAATTTTTCTAGAAGTCAGAAAAAATATGAAACCACCTTCTAGTCCTTCCCTTTTAACCTCCCTGTCCAACAAAATTTGAATCACCCTTTTTGGAGATATTTGGCACCTGTGGTAAATCCTGCAAGTTTGGGGAAGAAGCTTCTTGCACAAATTCTAGAAGCTTATGTGAAGCCCATTTTGGAGTAATTCCAACTCCAAGAGTTAAGCAGCAACATTACATACTTACTCCGAGTAGGTCATATTTTTAGTGGTATTACTTTTGTACTAGGGATTATTGGTGTGTTTCTAGCCCTATCTGCAGTGTTTAAATTGCTATAAATCAACCATATTAGCTAAAAATATGAATCCATTGGGTTGGTTTAGGAATTCAGTCGCCTACCCAACCATATTTTTTTGGTCACTATTCACTAGCAGAAAAGAGTTGAAGCACTTGATGTCTTGCTAGACTAGGGTTCACTACTAAATTCATCATAATTGATGAGAGTGTCCTAATTAGTTGATTCCAGTGGCCTTGGTTTGCTAGTTTCAGTAGTTACATAGGTGTATTCTGGTTTGCCAAGATGAGAACATAATCTGTACGGATTGCCTTGCTTCCTCCGTGCTTGATGTGTGGTATGTTGTTTGTTCGTTTATTTCCTTTTGCGACGATAGATACGAACGAGGAAGGATACGAGGAAGGTGATTGGGAGTATCTGGAAGAAGGAGACCAGGGACAAGCTGCCAACAAAGGCAAGCCACCTTCTTGCTCATACACCTTGTCCTATTATTTTATCTATGCATGTTTTATCTACTCATTTATGCAAAGTACATTTGTTTTACTATGGTATACTTTATATAGGGAATGTTTGGCTCCTCCAAATAATTACCCCTTAGTACCATTAGGTACAACCCTTTCGTATAATACCTACCTTTCATTAGTATGGTAGATGGTGTCTAACACCATAACCCCTTGGAGACCCCGTTTTAGCCTAAACAAAAGTGTAAGATGGGAAGACCCCGGAAAAGGACTTACGAAATGTTTTATGAGAAAACCTTGGTGAGGCTTATCCTACCAAGTGGTTTGGAAAATTAGAAGGGTTTTTATTTCCAAAAAGGTGGACAAGAGACGGAGGAAAAATGTTTACGAAAATAGCCGGGCTGGCCAGTTTTGAAGCTAGCGTAATTAACCCATGCAAACCACATTACTCTGGAATGGGACGGGGCTAGGCTGAAAGTTTGTCTGATCCGGTATAGCTGCCTCACACTACTACAGGGGTAAACAATCCCCGGAGGGTGGGCCTTCTCTGTCCAACGGTCCATGCGTACCATCGACCGGGAGAAGGAATGAAGGATCTACGGGCGTCCGCGCGATACTATGAGCCCCTCATTGAAAGCGCACACCCGTTGAGGTGCAAAACATGCTCCGGTTGGCTGGTTACTATATAGGGCGTCCCGGTTTTGAGGGGATTAACCTCATAGGGTAGGCACTTGTATCGGGGAGGGAATTCGGAAGGTGTTGACCAGTTGCCCGACCCACGATCAGTGTAGATCAGGGACGGGAAATCGAATGGTGTGGGTAAAGTGTACAACCTCTGCAGAGTATAAATCTATTCGAATGGTGTGGGTAAAGTGTACAACCTCCTCGGTCATGGACGGTTGTGCTGGCGGCTGTACAGCGGTGATGGTTTTGATTTTCAAAAAGGACTTCAGAAAAGCAATGGCTTAAAAATGTTTTGACCATGAGATGGTCGGGGAAAATGGAGGAAGAAGTTTGGTCATGTGATGACCGGAGGGAAGAACAAATGGGTGACCCACTCCTAGTGTTTTCTTAAAACTTTTCAAAGAGGTTTCAAAAATGTGTTACAATTTTTTTTCAGCAAATATATAGAGACATGCTATATCTATAAGATAAACTAGTTTATAAAAGAACCTCTCTTGGAACCATCCTACCACAGCCTTATTGCATATCCTTTATTGTATTGTTCTCTTAAGGTGGTTTGCAAGTACATTCAAAGTACTCACCGACATTGTCCTTGGCTATTTACTTGGCCAGATTATGAGCAGGAAGATGGGAATAATGAAGGTTACGACGATGACTTTGCGAACTAGGGAGTTATTCCGAGTCAGGCACCCTTTGGGCTATAGCATGACTCGGTCCTTCTGCGTTTAGAGTTTCCGCTGCTACTATCTATTTGTGCCCATGTGGCCCCTTTGTAAGACTATATATGTAAGACTTGATGTTCGGTACTGTAATGGATGTGTACTTTGATTCTATGTCGATTATGCTCCACGAGTCACTGATCATGGGATCGTGGTGATGTGCATGATGGGCTATCCCGGACCATAAATCTGGGGTGCCACATTATCATGTCTATCTTAATGGCTATAAAGAAAGAGACTTTGGGAGACAACCCATTATATTTTTGCTTTCATTTTATTTTTGTTTATATGAGTCTTGGAAGTTTTTACCTCTGTAGCAACCTCTCCTTATCCTTTTTTTCGTTTTTGTGCCAAGAATAGCCTCTAATGAGAGGGAAGTAAGATTTGGGGAAGTTGCTGTCCCGAAACAGATGTCTGTGCACCGCCGTACAAAATCGTGAAAAATCCCAGAAAATCGTATTGATCTAAATGTTTTTATGCACATTCCCCAGGTTATTATATAACTTTATTTAGTTTTGCACTTTTCGATTTGAGCAACAGAAGATTTTTGGAAAAATCGGTCTTTACCTGCAGGTTCGTTTTGACAGATTTCTGCCATTATTTCCATTTGCCTCTTAATCGATTTGTTTTTGAGTTCTTTTGATCACTTGATCTTTTAAAAGGCGTTGCTATAGTAGATTATGTTTTAATGGATGATTTAATTGAGTTGAAACTGAACCAAAAGTGGATCAACTATCTTGCATACGCTAATATTGCTAATGAAGATTGTGTGAAGTTCTGTATGAAGGAAGTTTTCAAGTGTAGGGAGAGAATGATGTGATGAGATGAAGTATGGAAAAAATCTCAAGCTTGGGGATGCCACCCGTGTCACCCCAAGAAATATTCAAGAGGTACAAGCGTCAAAGCTTGGGGATTCCCAAGGCATTTCCTTCTGCATCAATAAAAATCTCAGGTCTTCTTTCAAGATAATATATTTTTGCTTCATGCACTATGTTTTGTTCTTGGAGCGTCTTTGCTTTTGTTTTTAGTTTTATTTTGCTTTGTTTTCTACAATAAGTTGGTTGGACCCCAACACACCTATTTTTGATAAGTCACACCTAGTTCTTCATTGCCTAGAACACTCTAGTTTTCACTCTTATTATGTGAGTATTCACTTTTGCTAGCACTACGTTGAGCTTTAGTTTTCTCATGCTTTCTGCTTGAAAATTTTTAGTTCTTCTTTGTAAATTTGTGACTCAAGCTCACTGGTCTTTATTGATTATTATCTTTTTGAGTTGTTTCAAAATAAGTCGATTGGTGTTGGAAAAGAGTAGAAAGTTTCATGCTTACAGTGGTACAAAAGGAAGCTTGTTTTGACTATGACTTAGACTTTATCATGTCATGTTAGATGTTGCTTTGACCATATTCTTAGTGATTATTGTTGTAGCATGACTTGTTTCAAACAATTGAGATTGCTTAATGTTCCATGAAAGAATCATGTGTCTTTTTAGCATATAAAAGAATAATATTGTGGTATTCTCCTTTGATGATTTATTTGGGTTGACTTGGCACATGCTTACACCATGTTAAGACTATGAACCAGTAACCTTAGCCTCTATGATCATTTAGTTTTTGACTCGTGGTGTCACTTTATGCTTTGATTAATAATGTTTTGTCGCTCTGCATGATTATGGCCATTATTGCTCTCTTAGTTGGTCCCTCCCAGTCTTTGCTAGCCTCCACCTATACTGAGTATGAGCTCTACTCGTGCATACAACTCCCAAGAAACCAAGTTATTCCAAAGAGTCCACTATAAATTCCTATGCATGGTGTGTTACACCATCCCAAGTATATTCATTTTTTTATCTATCATCCAAATTAAATTTTTTATGTGAAAATTAGTGATTAAAGCTCTCACGAACTTGATGGCACACTTTATTTTTCCTGCACTTAATAAACTTGAACCATTGTGCCCATCTATGTGCTTATATGCTTGCAAGTTATAAGTTGGGAGTTAGCAGAACCATGTTGTCATGGGGAATGCTTTCAACACTTGTACATATCTATTCAGTTGATATCATAATTTACATGTGGGAAGGGCCTTTATTTTTTACTTATGCTTATATGCTAGTAAGTACCATAATTTTTGGAAGCTCTTTTACTTTTTGTTGAGTCTCCATCTTCTATCTTTATGCACCTATTAAGAGAGCATAATTGTCATTCTTAGTTCAATGTGCATTGTCCCAAAACTTTTTGATTGATTCATAATTATGGTATTGCTTGTTCTTAAATTATTTGTATCTAGTCACCCTTATAAACTTTGAAGGTTTCCTATGCATTTATGTTTTGCTATTCCATGAAGAACAAGCTGAATACCACTCTTACTATGTTTCTATATGTGAAACAAACAAATGTATTTCAATGCATTGTTCTTCGTGATCTTTTGTTTGTACCTTTCATGTTGCAACATAGTTGCTTTGTCTTATTATTAGAATTATATCTTTCATGCTTATGTTAGAGTACTTTGATCCTAGCTATCAATGCTTTACAATAACTTGATCAAGATTGTGATGGTGCATGTCACCTCAAAAATTATTCTTTTTGTCACTTACCTACTCGAGGACGAGCAGGAGTTAAGCATGGGGATGCATGGTACGTCATACATGTATCTATACTTTTTATGCTCCATGCTTGTTTTGCACCAACTATCTTATCTTTTCTCTACATTTTGAGGCATTTTTATATATTTTCTGGAACTAACCTATTGACAAGATGCCACAGTTCCAGTTGTATGTTTTCTGCTATTTTTGGTTTTAGAAAAGCTAGTAAATAAATATTCTCGGAATTGGACGGAACAAAAGCCGAAGTGCCTATTTTTTCAGACGTAACACGGAGCCCGAAGGAGAGACGAAGTGGAGCCACGAGGTGGCCACACCTAGGGCTAGCACGGCTCCACCCTAGGCCGCACCGCCCTTTGGTGTGGGCCCCTCGGGCATCCACTGACCTTGCTCCTTCGCCTATATATACGTCTCCCCGCGACAAAAACCCTTACAAGATCAGAAATCCACGAAATTTCTGTAGCGCCTCCGCCACCGAAGACAAAATTCGGTGGACAGAAGTCTCTGTTTTGGCACCCTGCCGGGACGGGGAATTGCCCCCGGATCCATATCCATCGACTCCACCACCATCTCCATCACCTTTGCTGACTCACATCATGAGGAGGGAGTAGTTATCCCCTGAGGCTAAGGGCTCTACCGGTAGCTATGTGTTCATCTCTCTCTATGCGTGATCTTATTGTGGTCATGAGCTTTATAATCTAGTTGAATAAGTAGATGCTACTCTGATACTCAAGTGCTTTTATTAATGTAATCTCCAGAGACACCTTGTCCCACGTGTGTGAAGGTGATAGTGTGCACAACGTGTGTGGCTCTTATGATTATCATTTGAGTTGGATGTTTGTATGAAATTGTGGTGTTTGTTGGAACCATCTAGCACTAAAGGTGATAGTGTGGGGTTACCTAAATGGGGAATGCGGACTTTGAGGAGTGTTGTTATAGCCCTACACCGTCCAACCGGAGAGTAGTTCAGAGTAGCATAGTGAAGAGAAGATATTATGTGTTTATTGAGAGTGACCACTAGTGAAAGTATGATCCCTAGGCCTTGTTTCTTAGCATTAAAATACCGTCTACAATCAGTACTGCTACATGTTTTCCTGCTGCCATTTTTATTTTAGATTGCAATTACCACTTATAATCATCCATATTACTTGTATTTCACCATCTCTTCGCCGAACTAGTGCACATATACACCTGACAAGTGTATTAGGTGTGTTGGGGACACAAGAGACTTATTGTATCTTGATTGCAGGGTTTCTTGAGAGGGATACCTTTGACCACTTCCTCCCTGAGTTCGATAAACCTTATGTGATCCACTTAATGGAAACTTGCTGTTGTTCTACAAACCTCTGCACTTGGAGGCCCAACACTGTCTACAAGAATAGAAGCGTGCGTAGACATCAGTAAGTCGGTTCGTTAGCCGACTTGGACAAAAGGCTCTACCGCTATACAAGTTGCTGAAGAAGGCAGACAAATTCGTATGGATGGACGAGGCGGACGCTGCGCTTAAGGAGCTAAAAAGGATACTTCCTTTTGCACCTATACTTGCAGCACCCGAGCCAATGGAGCTTATGTTAATATAGATGGAGGCCACCAACCAGGTTATCATCATCGTCGTCGTGGTGGAGCGGAAGGAACCAATGCATGAGTATAGAGTACAACGACTAGTTTACTATCTAAGCAAGGTCTTGACGGTGTCCAAGCAGCATTACCCGCACTACCATAAGCTGGCGTATGAAGTGTTCCTTGCTTCACGAAAGCTAAGGCACTACTTCCAGGAGCACCCTATCACAGTAGTGAGCAAGGCTCCACAGCCTGACATCATCAACAACAACGACACTACAGGAAGGGTCGTGAAGTGGGGCATTGATCTTGCCACCTTCGAGATCACCTTCAAGAGACGCGATGCTATCAGGTCTCAAGCCTTGGTGGATTTTATTGCAGATTGGACGGAGATGCTAGATGACACTCCTATACTAGAACCAAAGTATCGGATGATGCACTTTGACGGATCAAAGATGCTCAATGGTTCGGGGCTGGTGTACTGCTACAGTCACCAACATGAGAAAAACTGCACTATGTCCTGCAAATTCACTTTGAGGCTACGAACAACATGGCGGAATATGAAACACTCATTCACGGAATTTGCATAGCCAAGGATATTGGCATCAAGCGCATAGTTTGCTGTGGAGATTCCGACTTGGTTGTCTAGCAGGTGGCTAGAACCTGGAACGCGCGGAACCCTATGATGACGGCATATCGAGACGAAGTAGACGAGATAGCCAAGTGCTTCAAGGAATACGAAGTCAAGTACGTCAAGAGGGAGGAAAATGAGGCGACTGATCTGCTGTCAAAGCTTGGATTAGGGTGCAAACCAATTCTGCCAGGCGTTTTTATAGAGCATCTACGGACCCCATCCGTGAAGGGAGCGGACCCCGAGAACCCGAATTGAGTTGACTCATTTCTTAATGTAGTAACAATAGTCCCTTCGGCGTGGAAAAAACCGTTCATGGAGTATCTCATACACGGAACTTTGCCCATCGACGAGGTCGAAAGTCGGCAAATAGTACATCGAGCAAAGGGCTATACCATAATTAATGGGCAGATCTACAAAATAAGCACCATAGGTTTATACCTAAAATGTTTTTCCCAGTAGAAAGGTATTGATATCCTTTGTGAGATTCATCTTGGAGATTGTGGGCACCACGTCGCTTCTCGATCTTTGGTCTCCAAAGCCTTCCGACAAGGATTCTACTGGCTGATTGCGAAGGAGGATGCCAACAAGCTGGTTAAGACATGCGTTGGGCGTCAGTATTATGCTTGGCAACCACATGTGCCAGCCGAATAATTGAGAACCATACCAATAACTTGGCCATTTGCAGTCTAGGGTCTTGACATGGTTGTACCATTGCATACGACACCTTATGGGTTTACGCATCTGCTAGTAGCAGTTGACAAATTCACAAAATGGATAGAAGCTAAACCCATTAGAAATTTCGATGGGGAACTACCCTTAGATTTGTTCGGGATCTGGTGGTGAGATTTGGTCTCCCACATAGCATCATCACTGACAACAACAACAACTTATCACTCGGAGAAATAGAGGCTTACTGTTGGGAAAAAGGCATCCGCCTTGATCTAGCATCTGTGGCTTGCCCACAATCTGATGGTCAAGTTGAAAGGGCCAATGGACTAATTCTACAGGGAATAAGGCCATGTTTAGAAGCAGCTGGAGCCTGGGCAGAGTAATTGCCCTATGTACCTCTTATATGATCGATGAAATAAAGCATTTGGTTCACTCATATGCCTGAGTCTTTTACCTCCTTTAGTGTTCATTTTTTGGATCATATAGAACTTTTATGCACAAGCTTTGCATTTGCACTTGTGAAAATTCTGCCTACGGGCATTATATTAAGTTTTCTGGTCTACACATTCTTTGTTGTTTTTATGTGGATTCTGGAGTAGTGACTTTCGGCACTCGAAGTCGGCGATTTTGTGCTTAGGTTTTTTACGGTGCAATTGGGCATCATCACCTAAGCGCATGGTTGTGACTAACGGTCTTCCGAATCATGAAAGGTCAAGCATAAAAACCAAAGCATTGGATAAGCCAGCACTTTCTTAAAAATATATACAAATATACATGCTGGAACTAGTTCCTGAGTAGCTGGAAGCTCATAGCCAAGTTTTCCGCCTTAAGTGAACCATATTGTTTTTCCGCATAAATAAATTTCTAGAAGAAACAATTATTACAAAATGTTTTCATGCTTCTAGCGCAGGGGACTTTGAAGCTGCATCATCGGCGACAGGAGATCCCTCTTGGTCTCAACAAAGTCGGTGGTCTTCAAGTACTCGTAGCTCGCCTGGTCAGCATTGATAGCCTCGAGGGGCATGAAGACGTCCGCCTTGACTAGTTGGGCGACCCTGGCATCGTATTCGGCGAGAGAAGTTCATATTGTATTGTTGTCGATCTTTTCTCCTTCTTCATTCACGTCGGGGAGTCTAGAGGCCACCATCTCGATGTCGGCATCGTCGTAGTGGGCCTTGACCATGGCTGGGGCCATCCTAGCGCCATCCCGGGTACATGAAGCTTTATAACTTACGATACGCTCGGGGGCTCGGCGAAGGATGTCCGAGAACTTCATGATGGAATCCACCACCTTGATGTTGATGCCTAGAGTCTTGGCAATCTCCTTAGCCTGGGTGATCACAGTATCGATGAACTTGCTATCAAGAACCATGCATTATTTTGGCGGAGGAGCATTGTTGGCTAGGCCAATGGGCGCTGCATTTCTGACAAGGACATTTGAAGGAATGTGTTCACCATATCAGATCAACTGTACCTGACTTACAAAATTACAACACAGAGAGAGCTTGGCAAAGATGCTTCTCTCAGCCTGCTGGAGAACCTCCGAACATGGAGTCCTGTTCCTTTAGGAGAGTCTTGTACGCCTCAAGGTTCCGAGCATTCTACTCGTCAGCAGCTTTCTTTTGTGCATTGAGGATCGCAATCACCTCCTTAAGGTGGTTGATCTATGCATTTGCAGATTCTTGCACAACAGCAAGCGCTTCTTCATGCATCTTTAAAGAATCAGCCCTCTCCTGCTTCAAGATTTTGTTTTCGCTTTCCAGCTCTTATATGTGCTTGGACTGCTCGACATTATCTTTGGCCTTGGCGACAGCTTCCATAAGATCAAGTTGGAGAAATTATAGAGCACAATGAGTAGTCAGAAGATAACAACATAAGATCAAGTTGAGAATGAAACTAAAAATATAACAGACTCTTGCCGTTAGCGATCTGTTCCATCAAGAAGGCAGTTTAACCCTATTCAACTTCAAGATGCTTCTGCATCTTGTGGAACTTATCATTGGCGATGACCCTCTGTGAATTCTCATTCTGCACAAACAAAATGATTACTTAGTCTACTTGGAGCATCTAGCCGGGAATATTTCGTCCCACCTAGAGGCTTGGGGGCTACAGTATGATTTTTTTATTCAAAGATATGCTTAGTCCTTCTTTAAGAATCTAGTTAGAACTATTTATGTTTCAACTAGAGGCTTGGGGGCTACAATATTGAAAATTACAAACACTGCGTATGTTACTCTAAAAGTATCTAGTCGTAATAATTCATTCAAACAACATACTTGGGGGCTACATCAGAAAGTTTCTTACTTGGTCACTTTTAGAGCATTCAGACTGAATGACCTATGGTTTTCCATCTAAATCCTCAAGGGCTAAAGTGAGATATATACATGAAATGCAAAGGCATAGAAAACTTACATATGAGATGATCTTGAGGTTGCTGGCGCTCTCAGCGAACAGTTTGCCAAAGGAAACTGTGTCAACTCGGAGGATCTCCGCCTGTTTGAGAAGCTCCTCAAGACCGCATGTAGGAGAAGTTGGCACTATGCCAGGAGCCACGACAGTGGTGCTCGGAGTGAGCGCTTAAAATATAATCTTAGGAGCCTCTTCCTAGCTCGTGGTCATCGCAGGTCCGCCTCCCACCATTAATTCCTTACCACTTTCGTTGGCATCCTTATCCGGAGCTTCAACCACTTTAGAGGAGGTGCTTTCCTGCGTCGCCTTCTCGCTGGAAATAGGGATCAACACGGCAGCATCTGGGACCTACTGAGAAGGAGTGTTGTCCACTTCCATGACGGAAAGATCAGATGCTACCGTAGTCGGAGATCCAACAGGCGTGGCAGATGGTTGGACGGCAGGGGTAGGAGGAGCGATGGCGGGAGAGGCTTGGACAAACATATCTCTAATGTTTTTAGGAGCCCCGATGACTTGGACGTCTTCTTCAAACTCAAGCTAGACTTTTCCTAAAATGTACAATGTATAAGTATAGGGATAAGAGGAGTACAATGACAATGTCGGAGGGAGAGAAACTTACACAACACTTGGCGCTTTGGTCAAGGGAATGCTGGTTAATCTTCTTTTCTTCGCCTCTAGGGAGGCGGTGGACTTTTTGGAGGCTCCACCCTCCGTCTTCTTCTTCTTGCCTCCGCCAGTAGTGTCAGAGGTGGAGCTCTTCCGCTTTTGCGCCAGTGGGACTTCGTCATCGGACATGACAGTGACTTCCTTCATCTTAGTGTCATAGACTTGGGAAGCCATGAAGGTCTCCTCCAAGTCCCCAGTTGTTAAGTGAAATTAGTGTGTTAAACCGAAGTAAAAATTCAAGTCAGAAGAACAGGAGCATATGTCAATATAATAAACAAAAGTTACCCTTGGTCACTTGTCATCCTCGAACATGTCATAGGTGATGCCAAAGCCACGCTTGCGATCCTTCACCTTGACGATTTCCTTGAGGCGGAGCTTGATGGAGTCACTAGAAAAGTTATCCTTGGAGTTCCGGAGGCTATCTATTTTGTCCTTCGTGTATTGGCATATCAGCTTCTCGCGGTGCTGTAGAGGCTGGATCCGCCTGGTGAACCAGCACATGGCCAGGTCCAAGCCGGTCAGACCCGTCCCTATGAACCAATTGATTCGCCTTACAGAGCGGGAGGCTTCATTGTCGGAGGGAAGGAGGGCTTTTGATTGCCATGTCGGGCCTTCAGAAGCGGCCCCATCAATGAAGTCCGTTTATGATGCTTCTCGGCCGACCCGACGAATGTAGGGGCCGTATAAGTATGTGCATTGCCAATTCTTGCAAGACTCATGTCCTACAATGTTGGGGAACCGCCGCCAGGCCGGATCTTGAAGCTAATGGTCCCACAATTCCTAATCTCCTCTCTGCTCACTCTGTCTTCCCTCTTCATTGTGAAGAATTATATGAACCCTCAACAAGTATCTCCTTGATGTCGCTATCGAAGATGTCCGAGACTCGCCATTCTCTTCTGTGGGAGTCAGCCTCCTCCTCCAACAGCTCCAGCACCGCTAGAATATGGTCACCGCCGGTTGATTCCACCACCGCGGAGCACGTCACCACCACACCCTCCGGTGGGACGTGGATGGAGCTGGACGGCCTGGCAGAAGCCTCACTGGATGCCGTCATTGCTGGTGTGCTGCTGCTCGCCATTGGGAGTTGAGAAGGTGGACTGTAGATTAGGAGAGGTTAGGGGTTTTTCCTTTACGTATGCGCAATGTGCTCGAGGAGAGTCTTAGGCTGGAGGAAGACGATGACGTAGGAGCGAATGAGGTGAAAAGATAAAATTATCGCTGTGGTTAAAATATATAGCTCTGGCTGTTGGAGATATGCCCAAGAGGCAATAATAAAGAGGTTATTATCATATCTTCATGCTTATGATAAACATTTGCATACCATGCTATAATTGTATTAACCGGAAACATTAATACTTGTGTGATTTGTAAACATAAAAGAGTCCCTAGTAAAGCCACTTGTTAAACTAGCTTGTTGGTTAATATATGATCATGGTTTCCTGATCATAAACATTGAGATGTTATTAACAACAAGATCATATAATTAGGAGAATGGTGTTATGGACATACTCCTATAGTTAATCATGGCATAAAGATCAAGTCATTTAATATAGTTCATTTTCTATAAGCTTTCTGATACATAGTAACCTAATTACTTCGACCATGAGATCATGCTAATCACCATCACCGGAAGGATGCTTTGATGACATCAAACACCACACCGTAACTGGGTGGCTATAAAGGTGGCATTGAGTGTTCGAAAAGTTTGTGTTGAGGCACATGGAACAAGAGTGGGATTTGTCCATCCATATGACGGATAGATATACTCTGGGCCCTCTCGGTGGAATGTCATCCAATTAGCTTGCAAGCATGTGACTGGCTCACGAGGGATCACATATCACGGGACCAAGAAAAGAGTACTTATCAGTAACGAGGTTGAACTAGGTATGCAGAGATACCGACGATCAAACCTCGGATAAGTAAAATATCATGAGACAAAGGGAAATTGGTATCGTATGTAAATGGTTCATTCGATCATGAAGTAATCGTAGAAATATGTGGGAGCCATATGAATTTCCAGATTCCTCTATTGGTTATTGATCGGAGAAGAGTCTCGGTCATGTCTACATAATTCACGAACCGTTGGGAGACACACTTAAGGATTCGATGTTGTTTAGTAGATATGGAAAGTGAGTAAAGAGACCAAATGTTGGTCGGAGTCTCGGATGGGATCCGGGATATCATGAGGAGATCTGGAATTGTCCGGAGAATTAGATTCATATAAGGAAAGTCCAATTTCGGAGTTTGGGAATGATTCTGGTGTTTTCATCGGAATGTTCTAGAAAGTTCTAGAAGATTCACCGATCCGGAAAAGGAAGGGTACATGTATGTGTCATGACAAGGTGTAATGGTTGCATCATGTCCTAGGTCACTTGTCTGTACATTTGGAAGAGACAAATCAAACTCTAATTTGAAAGTCAAAAAGGCAGTTTGAAAAAGTTAAATCCCAACATGGTTTCCGAGTTAGGGAGGGTTTCTAAGTTAGGGAGGGTTTCCAACTGGGTTGGTAACACCCTTGGACGCCCCCACCTATATAAGGAGGGGTGGGGCGCACCCGAATGTATCCCCTTGCCCTAGGCGCCCAAGAAACCCTAGGTTGGCCGCCGCCCCCCTTTCTAGTTGCAACCAATCTAGATCTCCTCTAAACCGCTACCGACTAGCTAAACAATAGTTGCTAGCTACCTCTAAACCTCGGCCCTCTAAACCCTAGATCGCCGGGGCTCCCTCTACTCCACCATACTCGCTCCGGCTTAGGAGAAGCCCTGCGGGATCTCCCCTCTACTTCCGACACCACACCGTCGTGCTGCCGGAATCACGAGGAGAGAGCTACAACCTCCGCTGCCTGCTGGAACAAGGGAGAGGAAGGTCTTCATCGAGTACCGTACGTTTGACCGACTGCAGGAGCACTGCCGGAACACGACGCCGGAAGGATCGCCTACGCGATCTTGAGATCGGCAAGTGAACGACTACATCACCCACGATAATCTGCTCTCGTTATCCGCTTTGGATCTTTGAGGGTTAGTACTCTATCGACTCGTTGCTACAATCTAGTAGATAGATCTTGGCTTGTGTGTGTTCATGCGATAGAAATTTTTTGTTTTCCATGCTACGAACCCCTACAGTGGTATCAGAGCCGTGTCTATATGTAGATATGTTGCACAAGTAGAACATAATGGTCATTGTGGGCGGTGGTGCTTTTATTATCAATTGCTTCTTGTGTACTTTGCATCTTGCGGGATGGTGGGATGAAGCGGCCTGGGCTAACCTGAGATGACATCGTTTATGAGACTTGCTCCACGCTTGACATGCAACTTGTATTGCATAAGTGGATTTGCGGGTGTCTGTCTCTCCCATCCTAGTGAAGATTCAATTTACAACGGGAACTTGATAGTTCATGCATCAACGTTGTGGTTCTTGTTCATAAGTTAGAACGATACTTATAGAAAGCCCCAAACCACGTAAAATATGCAAAGAAAATTAGAGGCGTCTAACTTTGTTTTGCAAGGATGTGATGTGATGTGATATGGCCATGATTGTGATTATATATGATGTATGCAATGATCCTTATTGTAAGTCGGCAACTGGCAGGAGACTTATGGTTGTCTTTTAATTTCGTTAAGACCTGCGTGTATATTATTCAAAGTAGTTGTAATAGTTGATGCTGGTGGATGACAACCATGGAGCGGTGCCATTGACCTTGACGCCACGCCGATGATGATGGAGATCATGTTCGTGCTTGAAGATGGAGATCGGAAGCACGAGAAGAAAGGCCATATCATATCACATATTATGAATTGCATGTGATGCTAATCCTTTTATGCATCTCGTATTGCTTAGATTGCGACGGTAGCATTATAAAATGATCCCTCTCACAAAATATCAAGTTATAGAGTGTTCGTCCTTAGTAGGCACCGTTGCCAAAGCTCGTTGTTTCGAAGCACCACGTGATGATCGGGTGTGTTAGATTCTGCGAGTGTATACAACGGGAGCAAGCCAGATTTTCTCATGCGGAAGCTAAGGTTTGATCTTGACGAGCCTAGCATGTAAAAACATGGTCTCGGAACACGGATCATTGAAAGGTAAAGCATGAGTCATATAGTAGATATGATGAACATTTTGATTGTTCGCCATTGAAGCTACATCATCTCTCGTGATGATCGGTTTTGATGTGGTGGATTTGGTTCGTGTGATCACTAAAACAATGTGAGGGATATTGTTTTGAGTGGGAGTTCAACAGCAATATGATTAAAAGTTGAACACTATTTATCATAAATTAAATCAAAGTGAATTTGCATAGTTGTTGTAGTCATTGGTATACGTTTACCACCTTGCGCTTAGTTATAATTGAGATAATAGAACTATAGAATTCTGGTTAGTTACTTTACGAACTGGTATCATATTGTTTTGAAGTGCTAATCTAAAGTTTAAAGGTCCTATTGCAAACTTTACATAAGTTCTGGTTACTCCGCGAAGTTTAATAATTGGTATTAAATCAAGAGTAACAATTCCAGTGTTAGTATATAAGTATCATGTTTATCTCCATGATTCTTGATATTCAAAAGATTGTTTTAATATCAAGGTTATCTAGGATCATCGTATGTTGAAGATATTGCGATATCCGAAAGGATGTTTTGATTACAACATGATAGAGTATAATATAGCAAAAAAAAATTCTCATATTTGATGAGAATTTTCAAAAGGTTGGAGACGCTAGTCGTTCTAATTCTCCAAAAGGTTTTGGAGAGCAAAATTATACTCGTAATTCACCGTTATAAGCTAAAGTAGCTTGATCATGAATAGTTCCATGATAAGGATGAATATTTGATGTAGCTCAAATGTTTACTACACCAAAATATTACTAAAAATGGAATTTGAAAGAACACCAAACATTTGATGATGACGATCTACTTCAAAGTGCAAGTCCAAAGACATTGGTATTTAACTATACATGTTTTAGACTATGTGTCATAAGTATGGCGCCACTATTGATGTTGATATATTCTTTTGAAAGGATAAAGAAATACTAAAAGAGAAATCTAAGAAATATTTGGCAGAAGAGAAAAGACTAGAATTGTTCAGCTTATGTGTATAGAAGATATACATGTTATGTCTATATTCTTTCCTTATTAAACAATGTGGTTCTTAAGTATTATATACTGAATTTGTTGGTGTGAATCGTCATACGAAACAACACAATTCATGAACTAAAATGTCCTAAGTAACTATCAAAAGAATATGTGATGATGTTCATCGAGAACAAATAAAGGGTTGCTGTGTTGCTCGTTAATATCAAATCTTGCCTTCTAGATTTGTTTTATCAGGTATTATGAGGACAAAAGGGTTTTTCAAATAATTTCCATATTGCATGAAAGATGGACGATATACAAGTCTAGTTGGAGAAATCACATCCATAAAACTAGTGCTAAAAATGTCGAAAGACAATTGATTGAAAGATCACTTAAGAAGTGACATCGCCATTTAAATTATATTGGAAAGAAAACATGAAGAAACTCCATATGGATGGAATTTTGGAGTCTTTTGATTTTTGATCAAATGACGCTTGTGAAACTTTCCTAGAGATAATTAAAACTCCGTTAGTAGGAGAAAAGGGAATGAATGACTAGCTTATTGGAATTTGTACATATAGATGTATGGAGCCCATTATATGTAGTGAAGAGCGATGGATTTTCAACTTCATATGCTTTCTCCGAAAATTTGAGTAAATATATGAATATTTACTTAATGCCGATGAAGGGTGAAACATTTGAAAAAGTTCGAAGAATTTCAATATGAAGTGCAAAATCATTGTAACAAGAAAATAAAGAATTTATGACGAGATCATAAAGGAAGATTTTTGAGTTGCAAGTTTAGCAAAACATCTAAGATTAGAGGAATCGTTCCATGGATTTGCATTTCCTGAAACACCATAAGAGTATGGTGTGTTCGAGATATGTATTAAAACCTTGTTTGTCATGGTAAGATCAAAGGTGTAATTCTTAAAACTGTATTTATATTTTAAAGATTAAAAGCTTTATAGACTACCACTTTTCCACTAAAAAGAGCTCCATCATGATCCGTTGAAATGACAACATATAAAGTTATGGTTTGGGATAAAACCCAAGTTGTCCTTTCTTAAACATTGGTATGTTATGCATAAGTGAGATGTTTACAACCAAAGTCAGATGAACATGTCTTTGTATGTTATTTCGAATAACCGTTGAGTATTCCTCCATAATACCAAAGATAAAAATGTTTGTCGCTTGGAACGTCAAGTTTCTTTGAGAAGGAATTTTCCGTGAAAAGTTAAGTAGGAGGACGATAGAACTTTGATAAGGTTAAAAGAACCTTAGCTATATGTGCAAAGTTGCGCATCGCCAAAAAGTGTTTCGAACGCAGCAACAATGCTCAAGGCTCACGTGCCTCAAAGGTTTTGGTCACGGATGTCTAAGTTCCTATTGAACCAAGTAGGTCGAATAAACAATCAAATACCAAGATTTGAGGGTTGAATCTTTATTTGACATTAATGAACCGACTACATGCAAAGAAGCGATGATGGTCCCTAACTCCGTCAAATGGCTTGGAGCCATAAAATCCGTGGTAGTTCCATACACGAGAAATCAAGCTTTGAACTTGAAAGACCCTCTAGAAAGGTGTAAGACCTTACAGTCGTGTTTGGATCTATAAAGAAATAGACATGGATGTTTCACATCTATGAAATAGTCGACATGTTGGAAAATAGTTCACAAAAATGTTCAAAGGTGACAATATTTTATCTTTCGTAGCGATATTTAGTCTATACAGCTTAATGTAGCAACCACTACATAAAATTCTGTTATATGGTGGTTGAACAAACAAAACAAAGTTCTTTTAATAGAATTGTTACCTAGGACGTGTACATAATACGATCCAAAGGGTTTTGTTAATTCAAAGGATGATAATAGAGAATGCAAACTTCAATGGTTGAAATAAGCATCACGGAGTTGGAATTTTCACCATGATGAAACTATTAAAAGAGTTTAATCTCATCGGAGATGATGAAGATGCTTGCATTTGCAAGAAATTAAGTGGGAGCGCTAAGAAATATTTATAATACATTATGTGTAAGACATATTGTTGATTGGAAATGATGTATCTTTTGTTAACACAAGTTAGGAATTTCATTTTGATGAAAGACTTAGGAAAAACCCGAATATTTGGCATCAATATCTATATAGATAGATTGAGACGCTAATATGGTTGTGCCGAAAGTACATAGATGATATATTGAATGATTTCAGTATAGAAACTACAAGGAAGGTTCTTGTTGCATAGAAAGGATTGAATCAAAATTCAAGTGTATTGACACTTGGTAAGTGAAACAAAGATTTAATTATAGATTGATATTTGATGTATGAAATCACAAAGAGTATTTATATCAATCATACTGTGATATGTACAAATCCAGATATATCCTATGCTCTAAATGTTATGAGCATATACCAGACCGATTCATAAGATAATCATTGGACGATAGTAAGGATATTCTTATGATCTTTTGGAAGAACTAAGAATATATTATTTTGTAGAAGTGACAAATAGATACTACATTGATACTAGTTTTGTCACAAAGTACAAATTATGTTTATCTCAATCTAAACTAAGGGTGGCACAATATTATGGAAAGTAAGTTTCATAATGGATTTGGATAAGTTCCAAAGTTAAGACATTGTGACAGATACTACAACAAAAGGCTAAGTATATCACTGCTATTATAGCAGCAAAAGAGGGCATTTGTGTCAAGTAGTTTCTTATCAAACTAGGTGTAGTTCACAGCGGGATAATACTATGAAGATATATTGTACGAATATTGTAAACATGTTTTAACCCCTAGGAACTGAAGGTCTCACCAAAGGACCAAATTTATACAAAGTCATCTCATTAGAGAATGAGAGATGCGTAGAGAAGCAAAGACATGCAATTACACACAGACCTGAAAGTGCCGGATCCGAAGATCAGTTAATCACTAGCAATCGTGTACATATAACATCGGAAAGCCATAGGTGTTGAATACACAAAGGTTTGAAACTAGATTATTGACTCTAGTGCAAGTGGGAGACTGTTGGAGATATGCCCAAGAGGCAATAATAAAGAGGTTATTATCATATCTTCATGCTTATGATAATTTTTTTGCATACCATGCTATAATTGTATTAACCGGAAACATTAATACTTGTGTGATTTGTAAACATAAAAGAGTCCCTAGTAAAGCCTCTTGTTAAACTATCTTGTTGGTTAATATATGATCATGGTTTCCTGATCATGAACATTGAGATGTTATTAACAACAAGATCATATCATTAGGAGAATGGTGTGATGGACATACTCCTATAGTTAAGCATAACATAAAGATCATGTCATTTAATATAGTTCATTTGCTATAAGCTTTCTGATACATAGTAACCTAATTCCTTCGACCATGAGATCATGCTAATCACCATCACCGGAAGGATGCTCTGATGACATCAAACACCACACCGTAACTGGGTGGCTATAAAGGTGGCATTGAGTGTTCGGAAAGTATGTGTTGAGGCACATGGATCAAGAGTGGGATTTTTCCATCCATATGACGGATAGATATACTCTGGGCCCTCTCGGTGGAATGTCATCCAATTAACTTGCAAGCATGTGACTGGCTCACAAGGTATCACATATCACGGGAACGAGAAAAGAGTACTTATCGGTAACGAGGTTGAACTAGGTATGCAGAGGTACCGACGACCAAACCTCGGGTAAGTAAAATATCGTGAGAAAAAGGGAAATTGGTATCGTATGTAAATGGTTCATTCGATCACGAAGTAATCGTAGAAATATGTGGGAGCCATATAAATTTCCAGATTCCTCTATTGGTTATTGATCGGAGAAGAGTCTCAGTCATGTCTACATAATTCATGAACCGTAGGGATACACACTTAAGGATTCGATGTTGTTTAGTAGATATGTGTAACATCCCTAAAATCATGTTTTCAAACTTTGCATATCATCCGTGCATTCATAATCATTTTAAGATCATTTTCATGGTCATTTCAAAAACAAAAGCATTTGAGTGTCTGTTATTTTATGTGAGCTAACTTTGACCCAAAGCTACTCTCTAATATGAGATTGCTTGTTTTAAACAAAATGTATTTAGTCCTATGGTTGATGGTTGTATTCCAAAGCTTGGACAAAAATTTCAAAACAAAATATGACTTTAAAACAATTTTTATATCTTTATTAAATCTTGGGTAAAGGCACTGTTTTATTTTAAAACTCCAAAGAACCAAAGCAAGTTTGGTGAAACGGGATGGTTTTATACCTAAATATGTGCAGGTTTCACTCTACCAAAATCCAGAACAAATTTGAATTCAACTTGGTTTAAAATTCATTTGAATTTGGTTCCTGGAAATTCAAACAGAAAAAGAAAAAGGATAAAGAATAGAAAAAGGGCCGGCGCCACTCTTTCAGCCCAACAGCAGTTGCAGCCCGCGAAGCCCACCCGGGCCATTTCCCTCCCCCTCTCTCTCTCTCACCCGTGCCGAACCAACCCACCAGAGACTGATCTGTGGCCCCATCGCCACATCGTCATCATCCTCCCAGAATCCGCGCGATAAACACGTCGTCGCTGCCGTTACCTCGCGGATTAAATCGAATCAATTCCTTTGATTCCGACAGTAATTCGCCCAGCCTTCACCTGCTACTTAAACCCCACCCCGCCGCGGTCATTTCTCCCCACACTACACACTCTCCTCGCCACCAGGCTGCCGGCAATTCGAGTTGCACCGCTGCTGTACCGAGAGACTCCGGCGAGCCATCACGGTGAGTACCGAGCGCCCCTTGCCTTCTGGTTCACGCGAGCTGCTTCGCAATCATCCTGCGCATCTTCTCATGCCTTTCTTTTGTTCTGAATCGCCCTAGGCCGTCGTCATCGTCCACCTCTCAAAACGACTGAAGCTCAACTCGACTCCGACGACTAATTCCGGTGAGCCCCGCGTTCCGCTCTGTTTCTGATTCACGTGGTCATGTTCGCCAGTGTCTAGCGCACCTTCTAACATTTTCTGTTTGGATCCTTCCGCCCCAGAACATCGTCTTCGACTCTGACAGTGAGCACCCGACGACGCCAGCAACTCCGACGAGGTCCTGCGCTGCTGTGTCCGTGCGCCCCGACCCTGCCCGTCCACACGTTGAGGATCCCCACGTTCCCGCAATCTCGGTAAGCACATGCCCGACCCCCCTGCCCCTCTGGTTTCGCCGGAACATCGTCGGCAGACGCGCAGCTGCCACGGCAACCATTTGCGCCGCCTGTTGTTGGTCAAAGCAACGTGGTCCGTCAGATCTGAATCCAGCGCTTAGGATTAGATCTGTAGCGAAGGGGTACATTTTGATCTGGACCGTGCGCAGTTAGTTAGATCCAATGGTGCACGAGCGTGATCCGGTGCGAAGCGGTATCGTCCAATCAGACACTGCCACGTGGCCTGTTATTTGTTTTAAAAATCTGAATTAGATCTATTAGTGATACAAACTTGCAAAATTCATAACTTTTGATCCACACGTGCAAATTTTGCAAATTTTATATCATTGGAATCAGGAAAAAGAATTCTATCCATTTATGCAATGTGTTTAATATTTTGCTTATGCAAAATTGATTATTTTTGTAGAGACATTTATAGGCTTATTTTTAGTATAGAAATTATTTGAAAAATGATTTAGAGACTAAATAAAGTTTGTCTAGTGTGTATTTGTCTTGATGATGATTCAGTACTGTTTCACTTGTCTTGTTTGGTTTAGAAAAATCATCTCATGGCATTTGCATGCATTCATATATTTTTGTTTGTATATTTGATATGTATTTGGTGCCATTATTTTATGTGTAGATCTTGGTGATAATAGCGATTGTGGTTGTGAAGATTGTTGCTACTCCCCAAACTACCAAGGCAAGTGGTGCTTCGTATATTTTTGTCCCAATATTTTTACCTATGCACTAGAATTATTTTGTATAGGGCTTGCATGAATATTTTGCTAAGTATCAATATGCTATGCTTGGGAAATCCTAGTAGTTGTAGAATTTTTAGAATTTCCTCTAAGTTAAGATACTTGCTATTGCCATGCTTAGCCTAGCTAGTAGAAACCAAGGGTGGATTATATATTCATGCTATGAGAATTATTTCTAAGTCTTTGACTTATGTTTTGCTTAATAAAACAACTAAGTGAATGAAACACCTGGGTGGAATGGAAAGAATGGTTTGTGTTGAGTGGTTACACAAGGCCCATTTCTATGGTTTACCTTGTGTATCTCACTTGTGGATTGCCACCTAGGAACAAAGGGATTTGAGATGCCAAATGTTAAGAAGCTTCTAGTGCAGCCACATGGCATTATGGGCTCTGCCTGGATCATATAGGTTGCAATAAATTAGCCAAATGGACAGTTGGTGGTAGGGGAATGATAGGTTTGGAGCGCGTCCATTTTGGTCTAAGGGAAGGCTTCTGAAAGGTCCTGTCTTGGTGAAAATCAAGTCTTGTGGGGAAAGTGCACAACCTCTGCAGATGGAAGAAACTAAGTACTTAGCCATGTCCCTGGTATTGGACTCTTATTTTTCTGTTCATTTTACTGAAGAAAATTAATATCTGATTTTCTTTAGTTATTTATTTTAGATTACACCTTAGTCTTCCGAGAAAGAGAAGGGGTTCACATAGAGAGAACAATATTAGTAAAGCAAACCCACGCTGTAAGACATTGAAGCTATCAAGAATCTCCTCAGCCCAATTTTTCTAAGTTAAAACTTGTGGTTGAACAAGGGTGAAGGTTCACCAATTTATATTGGTGGTTCCTTGGGAAAGTTTTGTCAAAGAAAAACTTAGTGTTTTCAACTAATAGGTAAAACCTATTTTGAGCAAAGAAAGCCTAAGCTACACTTAGCCAAATTCATGTAGTAACTAGATGTTAATATTCTACTAAGGTATCACTTGCCAATACTATTCCAATGTATTGACCCACTATGGCTGTAACTTGTGATGTTGTAGGTTATTCTGATGATGATTAGGGGGTTATGAGTCTACACTCAACATGCTTGCCTATGGCACATGAAGATGAAGACTTTATTTATATTATTATGAATGGACTCTTGTATTAGGCCTATGGCCATGGAGTTGTAATATACTATGTTATCTCTGGAATGACGATGTAATAATGACCTTTGTTTCTGTGTACCTCATCTTAAACTGTGGATGTTAGCAATTGATCCAGGGACTATCATTGCAATCACAGGGATCCTTATCTTTATAAGGGAGGGATCTTACAGATGGTATCAGAGCACTGTGTTGCCTGTAGGATTATAACCCTAGGATTGGATTAGAAACCACTAAGGAAAAATTTCAACACTTTGAAAATTTTCTACACTTGTATTTTCTTATCGTAAACTTTTCTAATCTTCTTTCTCATCTCTATTTGTAGATGAACTCCATCAACGAAGCCATAAGGAAGGGACCACTCATGACCATTACTTTGGAGTGTGAGACTGAATTTCCAAAAGCCCTCAAGAACCTTATGGTTACCATGGGGATACATGGTGCAGCTGTGTACAAAGGTTTCGCTGTGATGGATGAAGGAGAGGAGTATTGGTGGGTGCAACTTCACTTGTACAAAAACAAGGAAGACAACCACAAGGAATCAGGATTCTGCATGGTCACCAACTCAGTAATGCACGCCACATTCTTTGACTCTGCAAGAGATGCAACTTGGAAGGCCATCAAGGAGCTTGGTGATAGACTCAAGTGCAGAATGCTTAACACCCAAAATGACCTTAGGGAAGAAAAGAAGCACACCCAAGAGTTGGAGACTACCAACCAACAACTAAGGGAAGACATCATAGACTTGATTTGGGAATCTTGTGAACAAGATAGACAGATGGCTACTAAGGATGCTTTGTTAGCCATTTTGTCTAGTGAGTGAGATTTGTAATGTATATCGTTAGTTGGACCACCACACTTATCGTTTTATTTCCAAAAAATTTGTCTAAGTTATGTTGAACCTTGGAATGCTTGTAATGAATTTATGTATGCCATGACTTGTGTGTTTGCCAATGATATGCTTGTGATACTTTGTCTTGAGATTTTCTATTGATGATTGATTCTAACTTTTCTTATCTTATAAAATAGATGCCTAATGTTACTATCTGCACGGCTGAAGAGTTCAAGGGAACTCGTTTTGGCACTCGTCTTATTGAGATCACTAGTGTGCTCAATCCCACTCCCTAGCATCATGATGCTTCCCCTCACCAAGTTTGAGAGGAAGGACCTTTGGGGCTTCAAAGTTACCCAGCCAGGATGCCAGACTAAGCCAGCCATGGAGGCTATCACCTTCAAGCTTATGCATGACGACAAGGAGAGAGGCTTAGAGGTAGTCATGCAGGATTTACTTGGGCGTTTGTTAGGGAGGCACTCCAGGGAGCTTAGAGGTACTCACTTTCATGTCTTCGGAAGACACGACGAGGATGTTGAGGCTATTGAGTTCGAGGATGCTGCTAGAGAGACGGCAGAGTTGATTCGTCTGTACCTCCAGGACCTAGAGGTTCTACTTAGGCACCTAGATACTTATAGGACCAACGTCATGCTTAGTAATGACGAGCTCTAGGTGCAGCTTCGTGAGAAGGACAAGCTCTTCGTGGAGCAAGACGAGATAGTCAAGGAAATGGAGGCTAAGTATGAGAGCCAGGACAGGAAGTTCAAGAGACAAGAGAAAATAGTCCAAGATAGGAACAAGAGGATTCGAGAGATGAATGCAGAACTAGAGGCCAAGGACTTCGAGCTCGAGCATCAGCAGGGTGTGATTGAGAGACTTCGTTCACAGAAGAGGGCTCTCAAAGCCAAGATGGAGGCCTTGACTACCAATGTCAAGGAATACAAGACCGCTATGGAGAATGCAGGTCTTACACTTGTTGATGAGGAGGTTGATGCAGAGGAGTAGTGATGACTACTCATTTATCTATCATTTACCATACTTATGATTTTGAGTCGCAATGACCATCCAACATGTGGATGGCTTTCTATTGGTGTGTTTGCTTTTCAAACTTGTTGTTTATGTCGTTGAACCTTATGTTATTTTGATGCATGTTTTGGTGATTGTCTATGTGATGTATTGTGCATGTTAAGCATCTATGGGTATCTCATTCTTATCCTTATTGAAAACCACAGATGCCTCCTCGACGTGCCAACCCCAACCTGAACAACAATAATGTCACCCCCGAGATGCAACAGCTGATGACAGCACATGCACAGCTGATGCAGATGATGACCACTTTCATGCAGAATCAGAATAACAACAACAACAACCAGAACAATCCACCAGGATTTGACATGCTCACCAGATTCCTAAGAGTGAGGCCTACAAAGTTCTCAGGAACTAATGATCCCATGGTGGCCAATGATTGGCTACATTCAGTGAACAAGGGTTTGGTAACTATCGGCTGCACCGACGAGGAGAAAGTCAGGTTTGCAGCAAACTTGTTGGAAGGACCAGCAGCTACTTGGTGGGATAACTTGCAGATCACCACTCCCATTGAGGATGTGACATGGGATATGTTTGAAGATGGTTTCTGTACAGCTCAAATCTCATCCCGAGTGATGAGTTTGAAGAAGGAGTTCCATAACCTGAAGCAGCGCCACCGTAGCGTGGCTGAATATATTGAGGAGTTCAACAATCTGGCGCGTTATGCACCGGATGAAGTTGATACTGATGCCAAGAGGAAGGAGAAGATCCTCGAAGGACTGAACGATGAACTGAATCTGCAGTTATCTGTGGCCTATGTCCCCACCTACCAATCTCTTTGTGACAAGGCTACCATCTTGGAGAACAAGATGAAACAGGTTGAAAGCAGAAAGAGGAAGCACAGCTCTGACAAGCACAGCTCGGGATCGTCTCACAAGCGTTCCCATTATGATGATAGTGGGAGTTTTGGATCCCACAAGCATGGAAAGTACAACAGCCACCACAACCACAACCGCCATCATGACAACAAGCATCACCGTAGTCATGACAATGACAAGCATAAGAACCACAAGGGTGGATACAAGAGCCACCACAATGGAAGTGGAAGTGGTAGTGGAAGCCAGCCTGTCAAGAAGGATCTCAATCAGGTTGAATGCTTCAAGTGTAAGAAGATGGGGCATTATGCAAATGAATTCCCAGAAAAGAAAGTTGAAGGACCCAACAAGCCCAACCCTTTCCAGAAGGGACAAGTGAACCACATCAATGTGGAAGAGATTTATGAGGAGTCCGATGCTGTGGCTAGTAAGTTCAAACTCAATTCTATTCCAGCACTTGTTCTTTTTGATACTGGTGCATCATATTCATTCATATCAAAAGCATTTGTTGATAGAAATGGGTTTCCAACGGAAAATATTGGGTGTCCAATAAAAGTAAGTTCTCCCGGTGGAGATATGTTAGTGAGTCTTGGATGTCGTGATCTAGTGATAGAATTTGGGAAGCATAAGTTTCCAGTGAGTCTGATAATCCTAGATTCCCAAGGACTGTATGTAATTTTGGGAATGGACTGGATGAACAAGTATGAAGGAGTACTAGATTGTGCCAATCATACCGTCGCGCTCACAACCCCTGAAAAGAAAAGGATAAGATTCAAGTCCAATTTTGAATCAAAAGGGAGTAAGTTAAATTCTCTTAAGGGGGTTAGCATAGACAGTGTGCTAATTGTGAGAGAATATCTGGATGTGTTTCCGAAAGAATTGCCGGGAATGCCACCAGATAGAGATGTGGAATTTCTGATTGACTTGCTGCCAGGATCAGGACCAAAAGGAAAGAGACCTTACAAGATGTCAGTTGATGAGTTGAAAGAACTCAAGAAACAACTTGGATAACAATTGCAGAAAGGATTTATTCAACCAAGTTCTTCATCTTGGGGAGCACCAGTCTTATTTGTGGAAAAGAAAGATAGAAGTCAAAGGTTATGCATAGATTATCGTTCACTCAATGACGTGACTATCAAGAACAAATATCCTTTGCCTAGAATCAATGACTTGTTTGATCAGTTAGAAGGAGCCTGTGTATTCTCAAAGATTGATCTCCGGTCAGGTTATTTTCAGCTTAAGATAAGGGAACAAGACATACCTAAGACAGCTTTCACCACTAGGTATGGATTGTATGAGTATACAGTAATTCCATTTGGTTTGACCAGTGCACCAGCTTACTTCATGAATATGATGAACAAGGTGTTCATGGAGTTCCTTGACAAGTTTGTTGTCGTTTTCATTGATGACATTTTGATCTACTCCAAGAGAAAAGAAGAGCATGAAGGACATTTGCGTTTGATACTTGAGAAGCTTAGAGAGCATAAGTTGTATGCCAAATTCAGCAAATGTGAATTCTGGCTAAATGAAGTTGGATTTCTTGGACACGTTGTGTCAGGAGATGGTGTAGCAGTTGATCCCACAAAAGTGTCAGCTGTAACTTAATGGGAATCTCCTAAGTCAGTGAGGAAGTTCGTAGTTTCCTTGGCTTGGCAGGATATTACAGAAGATTCATTGAGAATTTCTCCAAGGTAGATAAGCCAATGGCGGAGCTACTAAAGAAAGACAATAAGTTTGCTTGGTCTGAAGGTCGTGAACTCAGTTTCCAAGAATTGAAGTTGAGACTAGTGATAGCACCAGTCCTATGTCTGCCAGATTTGGAGAAAGATTTCCAAGTGTATTGTGATGCATCTCATCATGGATAAGGTGCAGTTCTAATGCAAGAAGGGAAAGTTGTGGCTTATGCCTCGAGACAACTCAAAACTCATGAGGTAAATTACCCTACTCATGATTTGGAGTTAGCCTCTGTTGTCCATGCACTCAAAACATGGAGACATTATCTTTTGGGAAAACGATGTGAAGTGTTCACAGATCACAAAAGTCTTCACCCAGAAAGAAATCAACATGAGACAAATAAGATAGCTAGTACTCATCAAGGACTATGACTTGAGTTTGCAATACCACCCCGGTAAAGCAAATGTTGTAGCAGATGCTCTAAGCCATAAGGTATTTGTGAATGGCCTTACTAAGGGAGAGTTGCCAGATGATCTGTGTGCCCAATTTAGAGACCTTAGATTGGAGATTGTGCCTGAGGGACATCTCATGTCATTGGATGTTCAACCCACATTGTTGGACAAGATCAAGGAAGCCCAAAAGACGAACAAGGAAATAGAAGAGGTTAAGGAAAAGATTGGCAAGGGAAAAGCCAAAGGATTCCATGAAGACGAACAAGGTACTTTATGGTATGGAAAACGTATCTCCGTTCCGCAAGATCCGGAACTCTAGAAACTGATTTTACATGAAGCACACAACTCACCATATTCCATCCATCCGGGTAACACCAAAATGTACGTGGATATGAAGGAAAGATTTTGGTGGAATAATATCAAGAAGGACATCGCCGAACATATTGCTTTGTGTGATGTATGTAGTAGAGTGAAAGCGGAACATCAAAAACCAGTAGGATTGCTACAACCACTACCTATTCCTGATTGGAAGTGGGAAAAGATTGGCATGGATTTCATCACTGGATTGCCAAAGACCAGGTCAGGATATGATTCTATTTGGGTAGTAGTGGATCGCCTCACTAAAGTGGCTCATTTCATACCCGTGAAGACAACCTATACAAGTGCTAAGTTAGCCAAGATCTACATGAGTGGGATTGTATGTCTGCATGGAGTACCCAAGAGTATTATGTCTGATAGGGGAACTCAGTTCACTTCTCATTTTTGGAGGCAACTACATGAGTCATTGGGAACGAGATTGGAATTCAGCACTGCTTTTCATCCTCATACTGATGGACAGACAGAAAGGACAAACCAGATTCTATAAGATATGTTGAGGGCATGTGCCCTAGACTATGGAGCCAGTTGGGATGAAAGTCTGCCTTACGCAGAATTCTCTTACAATAACAGCTATCAAGCCAGTATTGAGATGGCACCGTTTGAGTTTCTCTATGGGACATAGCTATGGAATGGTGTGGGAGAAAGAAACTTGTTCGAACCAGAACTAATCATGGAGGCCAAAGAGAAATGCAAACTAGTAAAGGACAAATTGAAGATAGCACAGTCCCGACAAAAGAGCTACGCAGATCTTAAGCATAGATAAGTCACCTATGAAGTGGGTGATAGATCTTATCTTAGAGTGTCACCACTTCGTGGAGTGAAGAGATTTGGAGTCAAAGGAAAATTGGCCCCAAGATATGTTGGACCATTCAAGATTCTGAGTCATAAATGAGAAGTAGCTTATGAAATTGAATTGCCAGAATCATTGTCTGCAGTTCATAATGTGTTTCATGTGAGTCAGCTAGAGAAATGCCATCGAGAGATGGAAGAGACTTCTTTGAAGGATACTATACCTTTGGAGGAGGTCCAATTGGAAAGTGATCTCACTTATGAGGAAAAACCCATCAAGATTCTTGAGACTGCAGAAAGAGTTACTCGGACTAAGACTATAAAATTCTACAAAGTTCAATGGAACCATCATTCCGAAGAAGAAGAAACATGGGAAAGAGAAGATGATCTTCGGAAAGACCACCCTCACCTATTTGCTAGCCAATCCGAATCTCGAGGGCGAGATTCACCTTAAGGGGGTTAGATTTGTAACATCCCTAAAATCATGTTTTCAAAGTTTGCATATCATCCATGCATTCATAATCATTTTAAGATCATTTTCATGGTCATTTCAAAAACAGAAGCATTTGAGTGTCTATTATTTTATGTGAGCTAACTTTGACCCAAAGCTACTCTCTAATATGAGATTGCTTGTTTTAAACCAAATGTATTTAGTCCTATGGTTAATGGTTGTATTCCAAAGCTTGGACAAAAAATTCAAAACAAAATATGACTTTAAAACCATTTTTTATCTTTATTAAATCTTGGGTAAAGGCACTGTTTTATTTTAAAACTCCAAAGGACCAAAGCAAGTTTGGTGAAAAAGCATGGTTTTATACCTAAATATGTGCAGGTTTCACTCTAAAAAAATCCAGAACAAATTTGAATTCAACTTGGTTTAAAATTAATTTGAATTTGGTTCCTGGAAATTCAAACAGAAAAAGAAAAAGGATAAAGAATAGAAAAAGGGCCAGCGCCACTCTTTCAGCCCAACAGCAGTGGCAGCCCGCGAAGCCAACCCGGGCTATTTCCCTCCCGCTCTCTCTCTCACCCGCGCCGAACCCATGTCGTCATCGTCCTCCCCAGAATCCACGCGATGAACACGTCGTCGCCGCTGTTACCTCGCGGATTAAATCGAATCAATTCCCTTCATTCCGGCAGTAATTCGCCCAGCCTTCACCTGCTACTTAAACCCCACCCCTCTGCGGTCATTTCCCCCGACACTACACACTCTCCTTGCCACCAGGCTGCTGGCAATTCGAGTTGCACCGCCGCTGTACCGAGAGACTCCGGCGAGCCATCACGGTGAGTACCGAGCGCCCCTTGCCTTCTGGTTCACGCGAGCTGCTTCGAAATCATCCTGCACATCTTCTCATGCCTTTCTTTTGTTCTGAATCGCCCTAGGCCATCGTCATCGTCCAACTCTGGAAACGACCGAAGCTCAACTTGACTCCGGCGACTTATTCTGGTGAGCCCCGCGTTCCCCTCTGTTTCTGAATCACGCGGTCGTGTTCGCCAGTGTCTAGCGCACCTGCTAACATTTCCTGTTTGGATCCTTGCGCCCCAGAACGTCGTCTTCGACTCTGACAGTGAGCACCCGACGCCGCCAGCAACTCCGACGAGGTCATGCTGCTGTGTCCGTGCGCCTCGACCCTGCCCGTCCACACGTTCAGCATCCCCATGTTCCCGCGGTCTCGGTAAGCACACGCCCGACCCCCCCTGACCCTCTGGTTTCGCCGGAACATCGCCGGCAGACACGCAGCCACCGTGACAACCATTTGCGTCGCCCGTTTTTGGTCAAAGCAACGTGGTCCGTCAAATCTAAATCTAGCGCTTAGTATTAGATCTGTAGCGAAGGGGTACGTTTTCATCTGGACCATGCGCAGTTAGTTAGATCCAACGGTGCGCGAGCGTGATCCGGTGCGAAGCGGTATCGTCCAATCAGACGCTGCCGCGTGGCCTGTTATTTGTTTTAAAAATCTGAATTAGATCTATTAGTGATTCAAACTTGAAAAATTCATAACTTTTGATCCACACGTGCAAATTTTGCAAATTTTATATCATTGGAATCAGGAGAAAGAATTCTATCCATTTATGCAATGTGTTTAATATTTTGCTTTTGTAAAATTGATTATTTTTGCAGAGACATTTATAGGCTTATTTTGAGTATAGAAATTATTTGACAAATGATTTAGAGACTAAATAAAGTTTCTCTAGTGTGTATTTGTCTTGTTGATGATTCAGTATTGTTTCACTTGTCTTGTTTGGTTTAGAAAAATCATCTCATAGCATTTGCATGTATTCATATATTTTTTTTGTATAATTGATATGTGAATTTGGTGCCATTATTTTATGTGTAGATCTTGGTGATAATAGTGATTGTGGTTGTGAAGATTGTTGCTACTCCCCAAACTACCAAGGCAAGTGGTGCTTCGTATATTTTTGTCCCAATATTTTTACCTATGCTCTAGAATTATTTTGTATAGGGCTTGCATGAATATTTTGCTAAGTATCAATATGCTATGCTTGGGAAATCCTAGTAGTTGTAGAATTTTTAGAATTTCCTCTAAGTTAAGATACTTGCTATTGCCATGCTTAGCCTAGCTAGTAGAAACCAAGGGTGGATTATATATTCATGCTATGAGAATTATTTCTAAGTCTTTGACTTATGTTTTGCTTAATAAAACAACTAAGTGAATGAAACACCTGGGTGGAATGGAAAGAATGGTTTGTGTTGAGTGGTTACACAAGGCCCATTTCTATGGTTTACCTTGTGTATCTCACTTGTGGATTGCCACCTAGGAACAAAGGGATTTGAGATGCCAAATGTTAAGAAGCTTCTAGTGCAGCCACATGGCATTATGGGCTCTGCCTGGATCATATAGGTTGCAATAAATTAGCCAAATGGACAGTTGGTGGTAGGGGAATGATAGGTTTGGAGCGCGTCCATTTTGGTCTAAGGGAAGGCTTCTGAAAGGTCCTGTCTTGGTGAAAATCAAGTCTTGTGGGGAAAGTGCACAACCTCTGCAGATGGAAGAAACTAAGTACTTAGCCATGTCCCTGGTATTGGACAATTTTGAGCATCAAGACATTGAAGCTATCAAGAATCTCCTCAGCCCAATTTTTCTAAGTTAAAACTTGTGGTTGAACAAGGGTGAAGGTTCACCAATTTATATTGGTGGTTCCTTGGGAAAGTTTTGTCAAAGAAAAACTTAGTGTTTTCAACTAATAGGTAAAACCTATTTTGAGCAAAGAAAGCCTAAGCTACACTTAGCCAAATTCATGTAGTAACTAGATGTTAATATTCTACTAAGGTATCACTTGCCAATACTATTCCAATGTATTGAACCACTATGGCTGTAACTTGTGATGTTGCAGGTTATTCTAATGATGATTAGGGGGTTATGAGTCTACACTCAACATCCTTGCCTGTGGCACATGAAGATGAAGACTTTATTTATATTGTTATGAATGGACTCTTGTATTAGGCCTATGGCCATGGAGTTGTAATAGACTATGTTATCTCTAGAATGACGATGTAATAATGACCTTTGTTTCTATGTACTTCATCTTAAACTGTGGATGCTAGCAATTGATCCAGGGACTAGCATTACAATCACAGGGATCCTTACCTTTATAAGGGAGGGATCTTACAATATGGAAAGTGAGTAAAGAGACCGCATGTTGTTCGGAGTCTCGGATGGGATCCGGGATATCACGAGGAGATCCGTAATGGTCTGGAGAATAAGATTCATATAAGGAAAGTCCAATTTCGGAGTTCGGGAATGATTCCGATGTTTTCACCGGAATGTTCTAGAAGGGTCTAGAAGGTTCACCGATCCGGAAGGGGAAGGGTACATGGATGTGTCATGAGAAAGTATAATGGTTGCATCATGTCCTAGGTCACTTGGCTAGACACTTGGAAGAGAGAAATCAAACTCTAATTTGAAACTCAAAAAGGCAGTTTGAAAAAGTCAAATCCCAACATGGTTTTCGAGTTAGGGAGGGTTTCCAACTGGGTTGGGAACACCCTTGGACACCCCCACGTATATAAGGAGGTGTGGGGGTGCACCCCAAGGTATCCCCTTTCCCTAGGCTCCCAAGAAACCATAGGTTGGCCGCCGCCCCCCTCTCTAGTTGCGACTAATCTAGATCTCCTCTAAACCGCTACCGACTAGCTAAACTCTAGTTGCTAGCTACCTCTAAACCTCGACCCTCTAAACCCTAGATCGCCGGGGCTCCCTCTACTCCTCCATACTCGCTCCGGCTTAGTAGAAGCCCTGCGGGATCTCCCCTCTACTTCCGACACCACACCGTCGTGCTGCCGGAATCGCGAGGAGAGAACTACAGCCTCCGCTGCCTGCTGGAACAAGGGAGAGGAAGGTCTTCATCGAGTACCATACGTGTGACCGACTGCAGGAGCGCTGCCAGAACGCGGCGCCGGAAGGATCGCCTACGCGATCTTGAGATCAGCAAGTGAACGACTACATCACCCACGAGAATCTGCTCGCGTTAACCGCTTTGGATCTTTGAGGGTTAGTACTCTATCGACTCGTTGCTACAATCTAGTAGATATATCTTAGCTTGTGTGTGTTCATGCGATAGAATTTTTTTGTTTTCCATGCTAAGAACCCCTACACTGGTGTTAAGGTTTGTGCAAGACGATCTAACGATTGATGCGTGGACAGCGCGTGCGAGAACGTGCGCGGAAATTTCGTCACGTTCCCACCGCCGCCGCCAACATTTTAGATCTCTCGTGCAGGAAAAACTGCTATGATTGCGTTTTCTTCATGTGTGAGTTACGAGGCGTTGCTGACCTATGGCCTACGTCATCTCACTGACATGTGCAGACGGACGATCCAATCCGAAGACTCCGGCAAGGACGGATCCTGTCCGGCTACGAGAAGAGTATGATGGAAGACTCAGTTATTCTCCGACTACATGTGCCAGCCCAAATTGTGAACCATACCAATAACATGGCCATTTGCAGTCTGGGGGCTTGACATGGTTGGACCATTGCATACGACACCTTGTGGGTTTACGCATCTGCTAGTAGCAGTTGACAAATTCACAAAATGGATAGAAGCTAAACCCATTAGAAATCTCGATGGGGCAACTACCCTTAGATATGTTCAGGATCTGGTGGTGAGATTTGGTCTCCCACATAGCATCATCACTGACAACGACAGCAACTTATCACTCAGAGAAGTAGAGGCTTACTGTTGGGAAAAAAGGCATCCGCCTTAATCTAGCATATGTGGCTCACCCACAATCTAATGGTCAAGTTGAAAGGGCCAATGGACTAATTCTACAGGGAACAAAGCCATGTTTAGAAGCAGCTAGAGCCTGGGCGGAGGAATTGCCATCTGTTTTGTGGAGTTTACGAACTACTCCCAACAAATCCACCGGCTACACCCCTTTATTCATGGTATATGGAGCAGAAGCAGTCCTACCTTCCGACATCCTCCACGATTCACAAAGAGTTGCCGCCTACGATGAACATGACGCCAAAGAATCTAGACGCTTAGATGTGGACCTTCTCGAGGAGCAACGCGTGCTGGCATGACAGAGATCCTCCATCTACCAGTAGAAGCTACGGAGCTACCATAGTCGCCGTGTTCGTCATTGCTCGTTTAGAGAGGGGAATCTGGTGCTCCGACTTAAGCAGAAGAAGTCGCACAAATTATCCCCGACATGGGAAGGACCGTTCATCATAAGCAAGACGCTACTCAATGGTTCCTATTACCTCATCAATAATCGTGAGTTGGAAGATAGGCCAAACGAGGATCATAAGCGTAAGAGACGTGACCCAGATGATGACTACCCGGAGCTTGATCGGCTATGGAACATAGCATAGCTACGTCCTTTCTACACTTAGCATATTTTATTATCTAGTGTGTACCTCTTATATGATCAATGAAATAAAGCATTTGGTTCAGTTATATGCCTGAGTCTTTTACCTCCTTTAGTGTTCATTTTTTGGATCATATAAAACTTTTATGCTCAAGATTTTCATTTTCACTTGTGAAAATTCCTCCTACGGGCGTTAGTTTAATTTTTCTGGTCTACACATTCTTTGTTGTTTTTATGTGGATTCTAGAGTAGTGACTTTCGGCACTCGAAGTCGGTGATCTTGTGCTTAGGTTTTTGACAGTGCCATTGGGCATCATCACCTAAGCGCATGGTTCTGACTAAGGGTCTTCCGAATCATGAAAGGTCAAGCATAAAAACCAAAGTATTGGATAAGCTAGCACTTGCTTAAAAATATATACAAATATACATGCTGGAACTAGTTCCTGAGTAGCTGGAATCTCATAGCCAAGTTTTCCGCCTTAAGTGAACCATATTGTTTTTTCGCATAAATAAATTTCTAGAAGAAACAAGTATTACAAAATGTTTTCATTCTTCTTGCGTAGGGAACTTTGAAGCTGCATCATCGGCGATAGGAGAGACATCTTGGTCTTCAACAAAGTCGGTGGTCTTCAAGGACTCGGAGCTAGCCTGGTCAGCATCGATATCCTCGAGGGGTGATGACCCACAAGTATATGGGTGTATCATAGTACTTTTGATAAATAAGAGTGTCGAACCCAACGAGGAGCAGAAGGTGTTGACAAGTGGTTTGGATCAGGAATTCACTATAAATACTAGCAAACAGATTTTTAGGGGTTTTTGATAATGTAGATAAATAAAGTGCGAGTAAATAAAAGACAAGAATAATAATTGCACCAAGTGGCCCAATCCTTTCTTCAGCAAAGGTCAAGTCGGCTGTATTACTTATGAGGACCAAACGTTCTCGAGGACACATGGGAATACTGTCAAGTGCTTTCACTTCGTATAGTTGATTAATCTTCTTTGGTTGGATAAGTGTTATGTTGGTGAACCTATGATAATGTACCGACCTTACTTGGACTAAGACATACTTGTAATTATACCCCTTGCAAGCATCTGCAACTACAAGAAAGTAATTAAGATAAAAACCTAACCACAGCATTAAACTCTGAGATCCTACACTCCCTTGTGCAAAGGTTTCCTAAAGGGGGTTTAGGTTTCTGTCACTCCGGCAACCCCAAAATTAGTAGACAAATACACAATGCATTCCCCTAGGCCCATAAATTTGAAGTATTATGTAGTTGATGTTCACATGACACCACTAGAAGAATAACACCACAACTTAAATATCAAACAATTGAATATTTCTCAACACAATTCCACTACTAACAACATGACTTCTCCCATGTCCTCAAGAACTAAACGAACTACTCAGGAGACATCATAAGGATTAAGATCAGAGATGAAATAATGATAAGTAACAATATGAACATGAACAATAATTCAATTGTTCCACTCAATAGCATCAACTACAAAAGTAATCAACACCGGGAAAGTTTCCCCTAAGAACTATGCAAGATTCAACCCAATTGTTACAACGGGATGGACTGGAGGAGATGGTGCTGGTGGAGATGATGGTGAAGATGATGATGATGATCCTAACAAAGTATAGATTGATGACAGTGTTGATGGCGACAATCTTCCCTCTCCGGGAAGGAGTTTTCCTCGTAGAAATCTGCCTGCCAGAGAGCTCTTTTGCTCTCTATAGTTTCCGCCCTGTAGAGGTGGCAGAATCTTTCTATGGTCGCTCCCTAGAGGTGGGCCAGGGTGGCCACACCACCGGTTGACACGGCCTAGGGGGGGCGCTAGGGGTTGGTGTGGGCCCCTGTAGCCTATCTCCACTTCCCCTTTTGGCTTCCTTAGTCTTATGGAAAAATAGGGATTTCCATATATTTTCTGGAATTTTTTGATCTTCATGAATATTGCATCTGGACACCGCCTTTTCCATCAGAATCCTGACTCCGGTAGTTCATCCTCCAAAAGTCATCCAACATGCAAAATAGATGAAATAACATAAGTATCATCTCTTAATACGAAATATTTCAATGAATAATTGTAAATTATGATATAAAAAAGTGATGCAAAATGGACGTATCAAGGGGCACGATGATGTCCGCCTTGACCAGTTGGGCGACCCTAGCGTCGTATTCGGCGAGAGAATACCAGATTGCATTGTTGCTGATCTTTTCTCCGTCTTTGTTCATGTCGAGGAGTCGAGAGGTCACCATCTCGATGTCGACATCGTCGTAGTGGGCCTTGACCATGGCTAGGGCCATCCCAGCGCTAGCCCGGGTACATGAAGCTTTCCAGCTTATGATACGCTCGGGGGCTCGGCGAAGTATCTCCGAAAACTTCATGACAGAATCCACCGCCTTGATGTTGATGCCGAGAGTCTTGGCAATCTCCTTAGCCTGGGTGCTCGCAGTATCGATGAACTTGCTGGCAAGAACCATGCATTCTTTTGGCGAAGGAGTATTGTAGTCTAGACCAATGGGCACTTCATATTCGACAAGGACATTTAAAGGCATGAGTTCACCATATCAGATCAATAGTACCTGACTTACAAAAGTACAAGACAGAGAGAGCTTACCAAAGATGCTGCTATTAGCCTGCTGGAGAACCTCCGCCATGGAGTCCCATTCCTTTCGAAGAGTCTTGTATGCCTCAAGGTTCCAAGCATTCTACTCGCCGGCAGCTTTCTTTTGCTCCTTGAGGATCACAATCTCCTCCTTAAGGCGTTTGATATCCGTGTTTGCAGATTCTTGCATGGCAGCAAGCGCTTCTTCATTCATCTTCAAAGAATCAGCCCTCTCCTACTTCAGTATTTTGTTTTCGCTTTCCAGCTCTTATATGTGCTTGGTCTGCTCAACAATATCTTTGGCCTTGGCGATAACTTCTTCAAGTTGGAGAAATGATAGAGCACAACAAGTAGTCGGAAGATAACGACATAAGATCAAGTGGAGAATGAAACTAAAAAGATAATAGTCTGTTTCCCTTGGCGATCTATTCCTTCAAGAAGGCGATTTTACCCTTTTCAGCTTCAAGATCCTTGCACATCTTGTGGAACTTATCATTGGCGATGACCCTCTAAGCATTCTCATTCTGCACAAACAAAAGGATTACTTAGTCTACATGGAGCATCTAGCCGGGAATATTTCGTCCCACCTAGAGGCTTGGGGGCTACAGTATGGATTTTTTACTCAAAGCTATGCTTAGTCCTTTAAGCATCTAGTCGGAACTATTTCTTTTTCAACTAGAGGCTTGGGGGATACAATATTGAAAATTACAAACACTGTGTATGTTACTCTAAAAGTATCTAGTCGGAATAATTCATTCAAACTACATACTTGGGGGCTATATCACATAGTTTATTACTTGGTCACTTTTAGAGCATTCATACCGAATGACCTATGTTTTCCGTCTAAATCCTCGGGGGCTACAGTGGGATATATACATGAAATGCAAAGGCATAGAAAACTTACATATGCGATGATCTTGTGGTTGCTGGCGCTCTCAGGGAAAAGTTTGCCAAAGGCAACTATGTCTACTCGGAGGATCTCTGCCTGTTTGAGAAGCTCCTCAAGACCGCATGTAGGAGAAGTTGGCACTATGCCAGGAGCCACGGCAGAGGTGCTCGGAGTGAGCGCTGAAAATATAATATTAGGAGCCTTCGCCTAGCTCGTGGTCATCGCAGGTCCGCCTCCCACCATCAATTCCTTACCGCTTTTGGTGGCATCCTTAGCTGGATCTTCAGCCACTTTGGAGGAGGTGCTTTCCTGCGTCGCGTGCTCGCTGGCAATAGGGATCACCACGGCAGCATCTGGGACCTCCTGAGAAGGAGTGTTGCCCACTTCCATGACAGAAGGATCAGATGCTACCGTAGTCAGAGATCCGACAGGCGTGACAGATGGTTGGAAGGAAGGGGTAGGAGGAGCAATGGCGGGAGAGGCTTGGACAAACATATCTCTAATGTTTTTAGAAGCCCTCGATGACTTGGAGGTCTTCTTAAAACTCAAGCTAGACTTTTCCTAAAACGTGCAATGTAATGTATAGGGATAAGAGGAGTACAATGACAATGTCAGAGGGAGAGAGGCTTACACAACACTTGGCACTTTGGTCAAGGGGATGCTGGTTAATATTCTTTTCTCCGACTCTAGGGAGGTGGTGGACTTCTTGGAGGCTCCACCCTCCGTATTCTTCTTCTTGCCTCCGCCAGCAGCGTCGGAGGTGGATCTCTTCCTCTTTCGCGCCAGTGGGACTTCGTCGTCGGACACGACAGTGACTTCTTTCATCTTGGGTTTATAGACTTGGGAAGCCATGCAGGTCTCCTCCAAGTCCCCCAACTGTTAAGTGAAATCAGTGTGTTAAACCGAAGTACATACTCAAGTCGGAAGAACATGAGCATATGTCAAAACAATAAACAAAAGTTACCTTTGGGCACTTGTCGTCCTTGAACATGTCGTAGGTGATGGCAAACCCACTCTTGCGATCCTTCTCCTTGACGTTGTCCTTGAGGTAGAGTTCGATGGAGTCACCAAAAAAGTTATCCTCGGAGTTCCGGAGGCTATCTTTTCTATCCTTCGTGTATTGGCACATCAGCTTCTCGTGGTGCTGCAGAGGTTGGATCCGCCTGATGAACCAGCACATGGCCAGGTCAAAGCCGGTCAGACCCGTCCCTATGAACCAATCGATTCGCCTTACGGAGCGGGTGGCTTCATCATTCGAGGGAAGGAGGGCTTGTGATCTCCATGTTAGGGCTTCAGCGGCGGCCCCATCAATGAAGTCCGAGTACGATGCTTCTCGACCGACCCGACGAATGTAGGGGCCGTATAAGTATGTGTGTTGCCAATTCTTGCAACACTCATGTCCTACAATGTCGGGGAACCGCTAGCCAGGCCGGATCTTGAAGCTGATGGTCCCACAATTCCTAAGCTCCTCTCTACTCACTCCGGCTTCCCTCTTCACGGTGAAGAATTATATGAACCCTCAGTAAGCATCTCCTCGATGTCGCTATCGAAGATGTCCGAGCCTTGCCATTCTCCTTTGTGGTAGTCAGCCTCCTCCTCCAATAGCTCCAGCGCCGCTGGAATATGGCCACTGCCGGTTGATTCGACCACCACAGAGCACGTCACCACCACACCCTCCGGCGGGACGTGGACGGAGCTAGACGGCCTAGCAGAAGCCTCACTAGATGCCGTCATCGCTGGTGTGCTGCTGCTCTCCATTGGGAGTCGAGAAGATGGATTGTAGATTGGGGGAGGTTAGCGTTTTTTCCTTTACATATGCGCGATGTGTTCGAGGAGAGTCTTAGGCTGGAGGAAAAGGACGACGCAGGAGAGAATGAGGTGAGAAGATAAAATTATCGATGCGGTTAAAATATATAGCTCTGGCGTCAAGGTTCGTGCAATACGATCTAACGATTAATGCGTGGACAGCGCGTGCGAGAACTTGCACGGAAATTTCGCCACGTTCCCACCTCCGCTGCCAATGTTTCGGATCTCTCGCGCGGGAAAAACTACTATGATTGCATTTTATACATGTGTGAGTTACGAGGTGTTGCTGACCTATGGCCTACGTCATCTCACTGACATGTGCAGACGAACAATCCCATCTGAAGATTTCGGCATGGACTGATACTGTCCGACTATGAGAAGAGTACAATGGAAGACTCAGTTATTCTCCGACTTATGTATCGAAGACGAGGAATGTTTCAGGGTTCTTTATAGGACTACAAGATATTGCTTGTAGATTTGCCGACATCGCCTAGACGGAGCATTCAACCTAAAGAGGCAAGACGGCATAAGATCTCGGAGTTCTCTGGGGGCTACTGTTGGGGATATGCTAAATGGGTATCACCATTCCATGTCTCCAATCCGGATAACCCGGGTGGCCCATAGTCGGTAGCAAGGCCCATGGCCTGCTGGGCATCCTAGTAAGATGGATCCATAAGGGAGGCCCATGCCGGATAAAGGAAGGCTACGAGGGAGTCACTGACGTACTCGGAGCCTTAGAGTGCAAGACACGTAGACTAGTTGTATCTACTGTATAACTCTATAACCTATCCGGATTGGACTTTTTCCTATAACCCTAGGACCTGGCACCTTTATAAGTCGGACCTACGGGAGCCTTTAGGGCAAACAATCAACTCTCATATCGCGCAACAAACCAATCCCTATAACTCAGCGTATTGCCCTTATAGTGATTTATAGCAGGATTAGGGCTCCGCCACCGTTGTGGAACCTGAACCTGGGTAAGCTGTGTTACCTCATACTCCCCAACCTGCCGTCTTACCCCACATCTCTAAACACGCACTGTGAGTACCCCTCCATGGCGTACTCGTCGGCAATACCACGAAAACGTATGCACTCTTTTTCCTCTCTTCATGACCTCCTGCACCGTTGAATCAAGGACGAGCATAGGCGACACGAGGAGTCAACAAGCAGTGGCACACCGCCCTAGTCCGTTGCTTCTTGTCCGCACCACCCCGCTGCTTCCTGTCCATTCCCAGGGCCAGCCTCCCTCTTGTCGTTTCCCTCCTTCCTCTACCCTGCAGAACCACCCCACCACCTAGAAGAGGCGGAAGAGCGCTGCCCCGCTGCTTCTCAGCCGCTCCTCCTCCCGCTGCTCCTTCTTCGTGTTGTCAGCTTGTCCATATCCCTGGCCTCTCCGCTCCTTCCCCATAAGATCGGCCTCTCTCCTCTGTGCTAACCTGAATGCCGTTCCACCATGCTATCCCATAACGAGGATCTTCCGCCAATCTGGAAGGGGTGAAGAGAAACGAAGGGGAGGAGGAGGGGGCGTAGTGGGGCGTGTGGAGGCACGGGGAACGAGGAGGAAAGAACATTGGCGCTAGGGTTTTTACGCTCCTAGGCCACCAAGGAAAAAGGACTGGACGTAGATGAGTGTGTGTCCCTACCTCTCATTGCTGGACACACATGCATCTGGTCCTACCCATCGTGGAACTATTTAGAGGAACACAAAATGACAAACGAATTAACCAAATCTAATGGCAATAAGAGTGAAAGTATGGAAAAAATTACTGTGAGAGGATGAGTGAATGAACGAGATGTGTACGCGCGCGGGGATGCCCTCAATGGGTGGATAGCCCACGGGCTTTTATAGGAGTTATGTATGTGTGAGATGAATGATTCGGAAATATTTGTTATTTGCTTAATTATTTGATTCGAACTATTATTATAATTTGGTTAAAACATTGTTGTAATAACTCGGATGATTATTGTATGTTTAAAACTATTATTTTAGTCTCAACTATTGTTTGTGTTTTATTTTCTGCAAATAAAAACTGTTCAAAAACCTGTTTCATGGGTTGGAAGACTGTTTTAAGGTTTGGGTTTCTGGGCTATGTTCCGTGCCAGCGGTCTCCTGATCCGTAAAATAGTTTTTTTGATTTTTCTATTTAGAGCATCTCCACTAGCATTCCCAGGAGGCCATTCCCAGGACGTTTTTTCATCTGGATTTGCAAAAACCGGCCTGTTAGCATTTCTAGGAGGCGTCCGTAGGCCACTTTTTGCCCCAAATACGTCCGGGGTTCCCAGGCCAATTCCGGGTTCCTGGGAACGCCCTGGGAATGTTGGATGTAACGATTCACCAATCCTCGTTCCTCATGTGTACCCTCTCTCCCCCATCTCTCTCCCACCCACCCTTTTCTCTCTCTCCTAGCGGCGAAGTAGAGCAGCGGGCTTACAGGCGCCAGCGTGGCCAACCAAGGAGGTGCGATCTCCTTGTCTAGGCGTCGGCAGACGGACTAGCGGACAAACTCTGAAATTTCACCACCAGGGAGGTGCGAGCTCCTCGATGGGATCCATGCGGATGCTGCATGTGTTGGTTCATGACGTGAGGAGGCAGGGCTTCTTGAAGGCAAGTGGGCGCACGGCCGCACATCATCTTGCCCTTGGCGCACGACCGTCACACGAACTCCGGCATGGCCAGGATGTTAAGGTCGAACGCCCTGGTGGCGGAGATGACATTGGCGTCCGTTCTCCCGACCTCGAACTCGACGGCTGCCGCGTTGGCCAGAAGCTCGGAGGACACGGAGGTGGACGACGTGGCCAGCTCAATGAGCGCCACCGCCACGATGGCAGTGATAGGGCCACTACGAGCGGAGCGGCATCAGCGGGTGGCGATGGTTGCTTGACCCAGTGGCTCGTCTTGTGGCTATTGACCGCCTGGTTGGTGGCGTTGGGAGCAGCTGGTATTGGACGTGGCCGGCGTGGGGAGCAGGTTGCGGAGGCTAGCATGAGGTGCTGGCGTCAACACCTCGGGCAGGCCACCACCAGGCCTTCCTTAGTGCATCCCTATCATCATTCCAGCAGGCGGTCGCCAGCGAGAGTCATAGTCACGCTGGCCTGGTTGTCCCCGACAGCCTCGAGGTCATCTCTTGGAGCTCCATGAGTGGCCACCACCACGCATGCGAGCACCGCAGGCGGACGACGGGGATCCTCATCCGTGGGGCACTAGAGGAACGAGCAATTCTTCGGCCTATCGCTCAGCAAGGAGAACCGTGTTGTCATCGGCGTGCTGGGCGGCATCGGGCACGCGACGTCGGGTGCGAGCTGGGAACATGGATGGAAAAAGGCCATTCCCAGGCACAAAATTTCATCCATCCAGATGAATTTTGCTCCATCCGGATCAAAAATTGGGCTCTAATACAAAGAGAACCTCCACTCGTTGTGCCATTCCTAGGCCCCGGTGACTTAGTTTACTGGGAGATCACCGAAGACCGCGGTAACTTAGTTTACTGGGAGCAGTTCTTTGCCGAGCATCGACTACGGGAACTCATCGCCCACAAAGGCCCTCTAGGCTCGCTGCCGAAGCGCAACAACGTGGAGGGGCGCCGTCGATGGTGGAGTGCGCCAGGATGCACGCTCACCGCCGTCTCCGAGCACATCCACACCGACAACCGCCTGAGGCTAGGCTTCCCGCGCTTGTCGGCGCCCGCAGCGAGGGCGAGGCGCCAATCCCCGACGAACTGGCCGCCCAGGAGGATGGGCAGCCTCAGCTCCTCATCCTCCACCGCCTTGGTCTCACACTCGTCTGGGTCCACACCGGCACAGTCGCCGCGTGCCAGCAGCGAGGCTCTTCGGCCTGTCAAGCGGGAGGTCGACACGCCGATGCGCTCTCCGCCGAGGACGCGATCATGGGGATCATCACCAAAGAGCCCCGCACGCTGATACGTCATAAACGTATGTATAATTTTTGATGCTCCATGCTTGTTTTGTATCAACTTTCTTATGTTTTGTCTACACTTTGAGATATTTTTATACATTTTCTGGAACTAACCTATTAATAATATGTCGTAGTGACAGTTGCCTGTTTTCTGTTGTTTTTGGTTTCAGAAAAGCTAGTAAGGAAATATATTCAGAATTGGACGGTACAAAAGCCAAAGTCAATATTTTACCAGAAGGAACATGGAGTCTGGAGGGCAGTCGAAGTGGGGCCATGAGGTGGCCATACCCTGTGGCGCGTGGCCAGGGGGCACGCCAGCCCTAGGTGTGGGGCCCTCGGGTGCCCACCGACCTTGCCCCTTCGCCTATAAAATCACACCGATGCAGAAACCCTAAGCACCCGATCAAATCTTCACGAAACAGTCTGTAGCCGTCACCACCATTGTCCCTAGATTGGGGGATCTGAAGCTCTTGCCGGCACCCTGCCGGAGGGGAGAGATCATCCCGGAGGCCTTCTTCATCACCATGCCAGCCTGCGGAGTGATGCGTGAGTAGTTCACCCTTGGACTATGGGTCCATATAGTAGATGGATGGTTGTTTCTCCTCCTTTGTGCTATCATGTTTAGATCTTGTGAGCTCTGTTCATGATCAAGATCATCTTTTGGTAATCATACATGTTGTGTTTGCGGGGATCTGATGGATATTGAGATACTATGTCAGATTGATTATTGATTCTATCATGTCTATGTCATTTGTGATCTTGCATGCTCTCCATTGCTAGTAGGTATCTTGGCCAAGTAGATGCTTGTCACTCCAAGAGGGAGTATTTATGCTCGATAGTAGGTTCATGCCTCTAGTAATCTGGGGAAGTGACAAAAATCTCTAAGGTTTTAGATGTGCTGTTGCTACTAGGGAGAAAACAATAATCCTTTGTCCATGGGACAATTGTATTGTTTACTTTACACACTTTGCTTAATGCAATTATCTGTTGGTTGCAACTTAATACTGGAAGGGGTTCTGATGATAACGTAAAGGTGGATTATTAGTCATAGATGCAGTTGGATTACGGTCTATGTATTATGTTGTAATTCCCAATCAAATCTCGTGGGAATCAACATGTCTAGTATATGCATTGTATGCTTTTTCAATCTGTCAATTGCCCCAGTGTAATTTATTCACCTAATATGCTATTTATCTTATGGAGAACACCTCTAGTGGACTATGGACCCCGGTCCTTTTTTATCATTGATATACCACCTACTGTTACCGTCTACTATTTACTACAAGCAATTCCTATCTTCCACACTACATTTAATCCTTTGTTTTCAGCAAACCGGTGAGATTTACAACCTCACTGTAAGTTGGGGCAAAGTTCTCTGGTTGTGTTGTCCAGGTTCCAAGTTGTTAAGCAACACCTTGGAGTTGTTTCCTTACTCCTACTGGTTTGATAAGCTTGGTTTCATAACTGAGGGAAACTTGCTGCTATGCTCATCATACCTTCCTCTTGGGGTTCCCAATGAGCTCTACATATCTAAACCATCAAGCACTTTTTTGGCACCATTGCCAGGGAGATAAGGACATCTTCAATCTCTTCCTCCTCGTCAATCACTTTTCAGGGAGAAAGAAGATTCTTCCAAGGGGAGTTTCTCACCACCAATCTCTTTACTTTGATTTTGTTTTGGTTAGTTTATTTTGTTTTGTTTTTATTGTTTCTTTTTATCAAAATTCCAAAAAAAAATAGTTTTTTGGTTTGCTTTTCCTTATAAAAAACACAAAAAAAGTTAGTTCCTACTTCAGTTTCTATTTCTGTTGTCTTGCTTTACTCTTGCAAAAATGAATACTCCTGAAAACACTAAGTTGTGTGACTTCACTAGCACAAACTACAATTATTTTCTTTGCACCTCTATTGCTCCACCTGCTCCTGATGCTATTTTTAATGAAATTAAACCTACTTTGCTAAATCTTGTTATGAAAGAGCAATTTTCTGGTGCTAGTTCTGATGATGCCGCTGCTCACCTTAATAATTTTGTTGAACTTTGTCAGATGCAAAAATATAAGGATATAGATGGAGATATTATTAAGCTTAAATTGTTTCCTTTCTATTTGAGAGTATAAGCTAAAGAATGGATGATATATTTCCCTAGAAATAGTATTGATTCTTGGATTAAGTGCAAAGATTCTTTTATTGGAAAATAGTATCCTCCTGCTAAGATTATATCTATGAGAAGTGAAATAATGAAATTTAAACAATCTGATAATGAACATATTGCTCATTCTTGGGAAATAATGAAATCTTTGGTAAAGAACTGTCCCACTCATGGACTGACTGCTTGGATGATTATCCAAACCTTTTATGCAGGACTAAATTTTTCTTCAAGAAATCTGTTGGATTCTACTGCTGGAGGTACCTTTATGACCATTACTTTGGGTGCTACAACAAAGCTCCTTGATAATATGATGGTTAACTATTCTGAATGGCACACTGAGAGAGCTCCACAAGGTAAGAAGGTAAATTCTGTTGAACAAACCTCCTCCTTGAGAGATAAAATTGATGTTATTATGTCTATGCTTGTTAATGGGAAAGCTCATATTGATCCAAATAATGTTCATTTATCCTCTTTGGTTGCTCAAGAAGAGCAAGTTGATGTGAACTTCATTAGAAATAACAATTTTAGCAGCAATGCTTATAGGAATAATTTTGGTAATAATAAATATAGGCCATATCCTCCTAATAATGGTAATTCTTATGGAAATTCCTACAACAACAATAGAAGTGCACCTATGAACTCGAAGTCATGCTTAAATATTTTATTAGTAAACAAACTACTTTCAACAAAACTTTGGAGGAAAAGCTTTTGTATGTCAAAAAAAATATTGCATCTTTGTTTGAAGCACAATCCTCTTTGATTAATAAAATGGCTGCTAAACCTAAAACCATGGAAAATCCCTTTGCTACTGCTAATGCCATACAAGTTAGAATTGATGAAATATTTAGACTGTTAGCTAAATTACATGCTGAGTGGGAAAGAGAAGATGAAATTTCTAGAAATAATACTATTTGTACCATTACCACCACCAATATTGATGCTAGCAAACCACATGAAGTCCCCAATCCTTTTGCAACAATGCCTAAACCCAATTGAACCTTTTCTAATAAAAATGCTGAACTTTTTCGAAATATGGGGAAAATAGTTCTACTACCTTGGATGCTAATTTTGATTTTGATACTGATGGTTGCAATATTTCTGAAGTAATTATGTTCCTACAAAAGCTTGCTAGAAGTCTTATTCCAGTGCTATGAATATGGCTTTTACAAAACACATTACAGATGCCCTCATTAAAATTAAAGAAGAAAAGTTGAAACATAAAGATTCCATTCCTAGGAAATTAGAAGATGGTTGGGAACCCATCATTCATATGAAAGTTAATGATTTTGATCTCAAAGCTTTATGTGACCTTGGTTCTAGTCTCTCTATTATGCCTAGAAATATTTATGAAATGCTTGATATTCCACCATTGGAAGATTGTTATTTGGATGTCCAACTTGATGATAATGCTAAAAAGAAACTTATGGGGAGTATTAATGATGTTCTTATTATGGGTAACAATGCTTTTGTCCCCATTGATTTCTATGTTTTGGATGTTTTAGCATACAAAAGCATAATATTGTGGTATTCTCCTTTGATGCTTTATTTGGGTTGACTTGTCATATGCTTACACCATGTTAAGACTATGAACCAGTCACCTTGGCCTCTATGATCATTTAGTTTTTAACTTGTGATATCACTTTATGCTTTAATTAATAATGTTTTGTCGCTCTGCATGATTATGGCCATTATTGCTCTCTTAGTTGGTTGCTCCTAGTCTTTTGCTAGCCTCCACTTGTACTGAGTATGAGCTCTACTCATGCAACCAACTCCCAAGAAACAAAGTTATTCCAAAGAGTCCACTATAAATTCCTATGCATGGTGTTTTATACCATTCCAAGTATATTCATGTTTTATATATCTTCCAAATTAAACTTTTATTATGTGAAAATTAGTGATTAAATCTCTCATGAACTTGCACTTTACTTTTTTGCACTTAATAAACTTGAACCATTGTATCATCTATGTTGCTTATATGCTTGAAAATTATAAGTTGGGAGTTAGCAGAACCATGCTGTCATGGGGAACGCTTTCAACACTTGTACATATTATCCAGTTGATATCATGATCTTTTGTTTATGGATGCCGGCGGTGTAAAATAAAAGGGGAGCTTGTAAGTCCATGGAGTATTATATATGTGTTAGAGAAACGCCTAGGCGGCTAGCCTAAGCTATGCCTAATCATGGTGGAAACTTGCAGCATAACCATAGTGAGCAATCTATGAAGCATCTTCAGAAAAAAATATAGAAACAATTTGAGAAAAAAGCACCTTGCTCATTGTAAATAAAAAGATCGCTGAGATGCTCACTGTCTGTTGCCTTATCATTTTGATATGGGATAGCTCCTGTGTCATGGGGCAAGGGGTACCCCGTTGGTGGTTCTCTATGATACACATATACTTACAATGACAAGAACTTGCTTATGACTAAAGTTGAGTAGCGTGAGGAACGGCCCTCGTACTCAAGGGACATGAGGTTTCCAACTTATGATCTGTGAAGCATATACTTCATATTTGCTTCACTTTAACCTTAATCACTTCAAGATGCTTATGATAGGGGCAATGAGAGCTGAAAGGTAAAAAGTACCATAATTTTTGGAAGCTCTTTATGAAACTTGAAATCCCTACTTCCCTCTATGAAGGGCCTTTATTTTTTACTTTTATGTTGAGTCTCCATCTTCTATCTTTATGCACAAATTAAGAGAGCATAGTTGTCATTCTTAGTTTAATGTGCATTGTCCCAAAACTTATTGATTGATTCATAATGTTGATATTGATTGTTCTTAAATTATTTGTATCTAGTCACCCTTATGAACTCTGAAGGTGTCCAATGCATTTATGTTTTTCTATACCATGAGGGACAAGCCGAATACCACTCCTGGTATGTTTTCTATATGTGAAACAAACAAATGTCTTGCAATCCATTATTATTCATGATCTTTTCTTTGTGTTACCTTTCATGTTACAACATAACTGCTATGTCTTATTGTTAGAACTACATCTCTCAGGCTCATATTTAGAGTACTTTGATCCCATCTATCAATGCTTTACAATAGTTTGATCAAGATTGTGATGGTGCATGCCACCTCGAAATTATTCTTTTTATCACTTACCTACTCGGGGACGAGCATGAGTAAAGCTTCGGGATGCTTGATACGTCGTAAATGTATCTATAATTTTTTATGCTCCATGCTTGTTTTGTATCAACTTTCTTATGTTTTGTCTACACTTTGCGGTATTTTTATACATTTTCTAGAACTAACCTATTAACAAGATGTCGCAGTGCCATTTGCATGTTTTCTACTATTTTTTGCTTCAGAAAAGCTAGTGAGGAAATATTCTTGGAATTGGACGGTACAAAAGCCAAAGTCGATATTTTACTAGAAGGAACACGGAGTTCGAAGGGCAGCCGAAGTGGGGCCACGAGGTGGCCACACCCTGTGGCGGCGCGGCCAGGGGCACGCCAGCCCTAGGTGTAGGCCCCTTTGGAGTCCACTGACCTTGCCCCTTCGCCTATAAAAGCACCCCGATGCAGAAACCCTAAGCACCCAATCAAATCTCCATGAAACAGTCTGTAGCCACCGCCACCATCGTCCCTAGATCGGGGGTATCGGAAGCTCTTCCCGGCACCCTGCCGAAGGGGAGAGATCATCCCGGAGGCCTTCTTCATCACCATGCCAGCCCCAGAGTGATGCGTGAGTAGTTCACCCTTGGACTATGGGTCCATACAGTATCTAGATGGTTATTTCTCCTCCTTTGTGTTATCATGTTTAGATCATGTGAGCTCCATTCATGATCAAGATCATCTTTTTGTAATCATACATGTTGTGTTTGCGGGGATCCGATGGATATTGAGATACTATGTCAGAATGATTATTGATTCTATCATGTCTATGTTATTTGTGATCTTGCATGCTCTCCGTTGCTAGTAGGTATCTTGGCCAAGTAGATGCTTGTGACTCCAAGAGGGAGTTTTTATGCTCAATAGTAGGTTCATGCCTCTAGTAATCTGGGGAAGTGACAAAAATCTCTAAGGTTGTAGACGTGTTGTTGCTACTAGGGAGAAAACAACAATCCTTTGTCCATAGAGAAATTGTATTGTTTACTTTACACACTTTGCTTAATGCAATTATCTATTGCTTGCAACTTAATACTGGAAGGGGTTGGGATAATAACCTGAAGGTGGATTATTAGTCATAGATGCAGTTGGATTATGGTTATGTATTATGTTGTAATGCCCAATCAAATTTCGTAGGAATCAACATGTCTAGTATATGCATTATATGCGTTTTCAATCTGTCAATTGCCCCGCTGTAATTTGTTCACCCAACATGCTATTTATCTTATGGAGAACACCTCTAGTGAACTGTGGACCCCGGTCCATTCTTTATCATTGATATACCACCTACTGTTACCGTTTACTGTTTACTACAAGCAATTACTATCTTCCACACTATACGTTTAATCCTTTGTTTTCAGCAAACCGGTGAGATTGACAACCTCACTATAAGTTGGGGCAAAGTTCTGTGGTTGTGTTGTGCAGGTTCGAAGCTGTTAAGCAACATCTTGGAGTTGTTTCCTTACTCCTACTGGTTCGATAACCTTGGTTTCATAACTGAGGGAAACTTGCTGATGTGCTCATCATACCTTCCTCTTGGGGTTTCCAACGAGCTCTACATATCTGAGCCATGACATGACGACGCCGCAGACCGGCCGACTTCGCCTATGCCAGCCAAAGACTGGGTCAGTGGACTGGGCGGTGCCCGTCGACGAGGACTCCTTCACCATCAAGATGGCGATGGAGCTCTCTCTGCAGGACATTTTGTCACCGCCGATGCTGGAGCCGGACCTCCTCACCTAGTCCAGAGCGAAATGAGAGCAGGAGGAGGCACACCGTGTTCAACACCGGCAGGAGGAGGCCGAGCGCCAGGCCAGCTCTCACCGCGAGCTCGCCTACCGATACCATGGCGCGCCGCTCGTCGTCCTCGACGATGATGACGACGTCGTCCCCTCGTACCAGTCGTGGAGGTACGACGACGCAGGCCAGGGCAGCTCGCGCCCCCTGCAGCAGCCAAGCGCTGACGACACCGACGACGATGGCAAGGCAGACCTCGGCTGCACAAGCTTCTACCGCAACATCCGCATGTGAGGCAGCGTCCGGCGGCATCGGCATCGGCCTTTTTAGGTTTATTAGCCTAAATGAAGTCGGAAATTCATGTGTTCACCCGAATTTGATATAATATTTATGTATTCATCCAGTATTAATGAAATCCGCCTGTATTCTCCCATAGTTTGCCGAGTTTGATTGAAATTTGTCAAACCAGAGAACTCGTCCTAGGAACACGACTAAAAAATTGGTTGTTTTCAGATCAAAAACATGCTTTATGTGGCGCTATTTAACTCTGGATTTCAGCCTCGGAACATCGGATAAGTAGAGGTGCTCTAACTCAAGAGCGGTTCTCACAAAAAAAAAGCAGTCTTTCCCTCCACTATGCTGAATCCGAGGTCTAGGCCAGCCAAAACGGAAAAAGAGTTGCGTAGAGTTAAATTCATATATGACCCTCTTACTTAAATGGGGTACATAATATGTGTGCTGTCTTAAGATATCGCTTTTAACCTTTTTATATAGTAGTTCCAATATACTACTCCCCGTGTTACATAATATAAGCTTTTTTAGCAATCTTATATTATGGAACAAAGGATATCGTCCGGGAAGACGATGACAAACTTTTGCAAGAATGGGGCAAACACATCATTCATTATGCATTGGAAGGTTGTGGGGGCATTCGTCGACCCGAAGGGCATCACACGAAATTGAAAATATACGTGCTACGTCTTGAACATAGTCTTTTCCTCATCAATTGCCCTCATGCTAATCTGATGATAGCCTTCCCTTAGGTCGAGCTTGGAGAAAAATTAGTCTGGCCAATTCCTCAAGCAATTCATCGACGACGGGTAAGGGAAATTTGTTTTTGATGGTGAGCTCATTTAACTTGCGGTAATCGATGAAAAACCGCCAAATTCTATCTTTTTTCTTGACGAGAAGAATCTGGGACGTGAATGGACTCATGCTGTTTGACGTCACCCTCGCCTTTAACATTTCGGAAACCTTTTGCTCGATTTCATCCTTCTAAAGCGGTGAATATCGATATGGTTTAGTGTTGACGGGGCTAACATCCTTGTTCAAAGTGATGGTGTGGTCCAATGCACGGTGAGGAGGAAGATAACTGGGTTCCACAAACATATCATTGTATTCTTTGAGCAAACATTGCAGACCAGGGGCAACCTATGAATTTTTGTTGCTTCTGATAGTTGATCTGGTATCTAGTACCGACAATGTACACACTTCATGTTAGGGGTAACCTGGGTTTGGCCTGATCTTTCACGAATTTGAGGGTTATGCGGTGAAATTGAGGGAGGAGGGATAGGAGATAAACACGATGAACTCAACACGCAAAGAACTCACGAGGAGCACACGCAAGATGCAAACACGATGCACGCCGTTGGCTACCGGTCCAACTTGATCCAACGAGGATCGAGGTTTGGCAAAGATCTTTCTCGAATTGACATGGAGAGGACAGGATATTTGGTAAAGATCTTGACAACTTCACAAGAGCTAACTCAATGTAAAGGTCTTGTATAATTTGTATGCGATGAACCAAGATCCAACGAGGTTTGTGATACCAGGTTCTCCTTATCAAGGAGCACAAGACCAAACTAGATAGAGATCCCTAAGGGGTGTCTTTTTCTAGTTCTAATATCAAGTCTAAGCCAAAGGGATGAGCCATGGGGGCTATTTATACTATAAGGGACAAAAGGGTAGGTAAAGGGAATATTCCAGGGGATAAACCTAGATTCGTGCGCATACGGGGATTTTTGGAAGTAAGTTCGATGGTGTTGGATCTGGCGTCAGAAGTTTCTGGCAGACGCCAAAATATTCCGGTCTCGCCGGAACAGTGTGTTGATGTTGATTTTGGTGTGACACCAGAAGTTCCCGGCTGTCACCGAGTCATTCTAGTTTACCCCGGAATGGTATGTTGAGATGAGTTTTGGTGTGGCGCCGGAACTGGGGAGGTTCCGGCGGGTCTGGCGCTGTTTGGTGAGGCAATTCCGGCGTGGATTCCGGTTTGGCCGGATCTGTCGCCGGATTAAGCTAGATCTCCGTCTTGCATGCACTTGGCATTCCTTCTTGGGGATCATGGCTGAGGATACACAAGATATTGGCATGAAGTAGCAAACAATTCAAAGGTGATTCAAAGTCACACATAGAGAAGAGTGAGTTCACCTTTTCATGTAGGAGCTTGGCTCGAGCACAGGTCATTGGTCTTCTTGGGGGACTTTGTGTAGTAGACCTTGAAATAGGCTTTCGCCCCGCTTTATAAATAAATCCACATGGCCGAACCTATACAAGGTACTGAGGAAACCCTCTTACAAAGCAGATCATAGATAAACAAACAAAGCAAGACAAAAAGGAATATCCACCGGAGGCAACAACAAGACCAGGGGAAAAGTAACTCCACGCCTACGCCCGCAAGAGGGAAACGACACAACGTGTCACCGTCGGCAAGACCAAAATGATCTAGGGTTTTCACCTGGAGCCTACGCGTGGGAGGTACCCACAACAACGCCTCCAAGAGGGTTACGATACCCGTAGGCATCGCCGCTGTCGGCATAAAACGCGGGGACTTCGCCTGGAAAAACCTCTACACACACGCCCACAACCGGTTTGCACCACCTTCGAGTCCGATCTTCAGAGGACAATATGGGGGATGCCGAAGTCGAAGCGTCATCACCACCAAATTCTCCTGCTATCCGCTCCTCGCCACCCAAATGACCAAGGAGCAAGACTGGAAACATTGCCCTGTCGCTTGCCAAAGCCATCCGTGTGGTCCACCTTTCGAGGCCGCCACCCTGACGTCCTCGAACTCAAGCACAAGCCCCGATCAAACACACACGGGAGGACCGGCGGAATGGTCGAGTAGGGTAGGCAATTAGGTCGTAACCGATAGGCCGCGCAGTAACCTAGTTGGGAGGGGGGAACTGCCCCCGTCCACCCCGAGGTGGTCACTCTCCGAATGTATCAGCCGAGCTGACTAGCCTAGATCCGGTCCGGATCAGCCCGCCGGCCCAGATCTAGTCCACGACCCTGCACAACCCGCGCCGCCACACTGCAGCATCCCGGGCGCTACCAACCGCCAACGCAGGCGGGTGCTGACCCCGCTTCCTCCCCCATCGCAACCCACCCAGACTGTACCAGCCACCACAAGTTCATGCTGCGCCGCCATCACACACTCCCACTCGAGGGAGCATCCTCCGCCACGTCATGCCAGGCTGGTGAGCGAAGACGTCGTTGTCGAGGCCGTCTCCTCCGTTGCTCTGCCACCACCGGTCGAGCTTGCCGATCCACCGAGGTGCACCACTGCCGCCCAGATCTCCCGCCAGGTCAGGGTGGCGCCGGGGAAAGAAGGGCCCGCTGCTGGCACCGCAGGGGTTTTTCCCTATGAAGGTCACGGCGATGGCGGGGGAGGGGAGAGGGGTTGGGAGCGCGACAGCGCGGGGGCCAGGGTTCCGCCCGGTCACCCGCACGGGGGTGACTCGGGACGGGAGTGTTTCAGAACAAAAGTAATGCACAAAGAGCTTTGTGTAGTAGATGGAGTGACATCGATGGGACGGACTGCATCAACTCCCTCCCTTGGGAAAGAGTCATCCTTTACTCTTCATCATCTCCATGGAATGGTGTCAGGTCTGCCATAATGAAGGTATTGCTTACTAGGTACGTGGATGTGGGGATGTCGATGACGTAGGCATTGTTATTGATCTTCTTGAGGACTTTGAAGGGATCATCACCTCTTCGCTTAAGCTTGGAGTCGCGTTCATGTGGGAAGCGGTCTTTGCATAGGTGTATCCACACGAGGTCACCTTCCTTTAAGATCATCTTATTCTTGTTATTGTTAAGCCTAGTTGCTTGACAAAGAACTTGTTGCTCGATGGTAGCTCTTGTTTCTTCATGGAGTTTCTTCATTGCTTGGGCACGCTTGTCGATGTCCATATTTGTGCGTTCATGAAGGGGAAGTGGTAGTATGTGCGCAGTCATGGGATCAAATCCATAGACAATCATGAATGGACTCTTCAATGTCGCAGAGTGCTTGGCGCGACTGTAGGTGAACTCGGCGTGGGGAATGCATTCTTCCCAATCCTTAAAGTTCTTTATCAATACTGAATTAGAGTGCCGAGGCTTCGGTTGACCACCTCGGTTTGTCCATCGGTTTGAGGATGCGACACGAATGAGAAGAGGAACTTGACGCCGACCTTGTCTATGAGCGTCTTCCACATATAGCTCATAAACTTGATGTCACGGTCAAAGACGATTGTTCTTGGTACACCATGAAGACGGACAATTTTCCTGAAAAACAAATTCACGATGTGTGAAGTGAAGGGATATGCCCTGAGAGGCAATAAAAAAGTTGTTATTATCTTATTCCTTATTTATGATAAATTTTTATTTTGCATGTTATAATTGTATTAATACGGAAACGTTAATACATGTGTGTTTAATAAACAAAAAGAAAGTTCCTAGTTATGTGATGTCTACGCACTTCTATTCTTGTAGACAGTTGTTGGGCCTCCAAGTGCAGAGGTTTGTAGAACAGCAGCAAGTTTCCCTTAAGTGGATTACCCAAGGTTTATCGAACTCAGGGAGGAAGTGGTCAAAGGTATTCCCTCTCAAGCAATCCTGCAATCAAGATACAAGAAGTGTCTTGTGTCCCCAACACACCCAATAGACTTGTTAGGTGTATAGATGCACTAGTTCGGCAAAGAGATAGTAAAATACAAGTGGTAACGATGCCAGAAAAGAGCTTGATGGTGAGGAAAAGACTGGAAGCAAGCAAACATGTAACATATCTAGTTGTGAATGGTGTTTCAATGTTTAGAAACAAGGCCTAGGGATCATACTTTCACTAGTGAACACTCTCTCATAAAAATATATTCTCTTCATGATTCTACCCTGAACTACTCTCCGGTTGGAAACTCTAATCCATGGTAGGGCTATAACAGCACACCTCAAAGTCCACCTTCCCCATCTAGATAACCCCACACTGTCACCTTGAGCGCTAGATGGTTCCAACAAACACCACAATTTCATAGAGACATCCAACTCTAAATATAACTCATGATAAATATATATGTAATCTAGCTTAAGTGCCACACACGGCGTGCACGCTGTCACTTTCACACACGTGGGAAAAACATACATCTATTAAAGCACGATGAGTATTTATGTAGACTCTAGCCTAAGTGCCACCATGGCGTGCACGTTGTCACTTTCACACACATGGGGAGAGCAGAGATCTATTGAAGCACTTGAGTAGCAGAGTAGATCTACTTGATTACAAAGCACATGACCACAGCAAGATCATGCATAGGGAGAGACATGAACACATAGCTACCGGTACAGCCCTTAGCCTCGAGGAAGAACTACTCCCTCCTCATCATGGGAATCAGCAATGGCGATGGAGATGGTGGTGGAGATCGATGGAGATGGCTCCGGGGGCACTTCCCCGTCCCGGCAGGGTGCCGAAACAGAGAATTTCTATCCCCCGAATCTGCCCTTCGATGGTGGCAGCGCTGGGGAACAATTTGTGGCTTTCTGGTTGATGATTTAGGGTTTCTAAGTCGGGGGCTTCTTATAGACGAAGGAGGCAAGGTCGATGGAGGGCCAGGGGGCCCACACCCCCTGTGGGCACGGCCATGTTGGGCCCGCGCCCACCTAAGGTGTGGCCACCCTGGTGTCCCCCTCCGTCTCGTCTTTGATTTTCCGTATCGTTTAGGAAAAAATATGAACTTTGGCTTTTGTCCCTCCCAATTCCGAGAATATTCATTTTTAGCTTTCTAAAACAAAAAACAGCAAAAAACAGGCAACTGGCACTGTTGCATCTTGTCAATAGGTTAGTTCCAGAAAGTGTATAAAAATACCTCAAAGTGTAGACAAAACATAAGAAAGTTGGCACAAAACAAGCATAGAACATCAAAAATTATAGATACGTTTACGACATATCAAGCATCCCCAAGCTTAACTCCTGCTCATCCTCGAGTAGTTAAGTGGTAAAAAGAATAATTTTTGAGGTGACATGCACCATCAGAATCATAATCAAACCATTTGTAAGCATTAAAAGCTGGGATCAAAGTACTCTAAACATGAACATGAAAGATGAAGTTCTAACAATAAGACATAGTAAGTATGCTACAACATGAAAGGATACAAACAAAGATTCATGAATAACAATGCATTGAAAGACGTTTGTTTGTTTCACATATAGAAAACAAAGCATAGTGGCATTTATCTTGTCCCTCATGGAGTAGCAAATAGATGCATAGGACACCTTCAAAGTTCATAAGAGTGACTAGATACAAATAGCACAAGAACAAGTAATATCAACAATATGCATCAATCAATATGTTTTGGGACAATGCATATAGAACTAAGAATGGAAACTATGCTCTCATAATTGGTTCCTAAGGATAGAAGGTGAAGAATCAAAATAATAGTGGAAGAAAGGTCCTTCATAAAAGGGAAGCAGGGATTTAAAGTCTCAAAAAGAGCTTCCAAAAATTATGGTACTTGTTAGCTTTTAGCTCTCATTGCCCCTATCATAAGTATCTTGAAGTGATTAAGGTTAAAGTGAAGAAACTATGGAGTATATGCTTGACAAAGTATAAGTTGGCAATCTCATGTCCCTTGAATCGAGGGTCGCACCTCATGCTACTCAACTTTAGTCACCTGTAAGTTCTTGTCATAGTAAGTACATGTGTATCATAAAGAACCGCCAATAGGGCACCCCTTGCACATGATATAGGAGCTATCCCATAATCAAAATGACAAGGCAAGTAGACAATGATCATCTCAGCAATCTTCTTATTTACCATGGGAAAATGGTGCTTTTTTCTCTCTTTCCTCTTTTCAATATGTCTCTTTTTTATAAGAAGAAAGCTTCATAGATGTCATTATGGTGATGATGCAAGTTTCCACCATGATTAGGCATGGCTTAGGCTAGCGGCCCAGGCGTTTCTCTAAGACACATACATAACTCCATGGATTTACAAGCTCCCCTTTTAATTCACACCGACGACATCCATAAACAAAAGAGCATGATATCAACTGTGTACAAAGTACAAGTGTAATGTTGAAAGCATTCCCTGTGACATGTGACACTCCTGGGATCAGGGCTAAACAAATCCCAGACCTCCGTCTGACATAAGATTAACCTTGAGCTCGAGAATATCCAGTGGAGAATCGGTAACACAACAGTGACCCTACGACACAAAATTTATTACAGCAAGCTCATAACTGAGCAGAGAACAAAATTATTACAAGCAGAGGTCACTGACCACAAACATCAAACAACGGAAGGCAAATTATGCTTTTAAGTATATCAAACTTAAAAATGGCCTAAGAGGCCTGAAGCATAACGATGACGTCCCAGCCCATAGATTCCAGGCTACCGGCCGGGAACCCCAAGCTACTCGTCGGTGTCGATGTAGTACCAAACTGCTTCAGGTGAATACTTACTCTGCCAAAAGTATCAACAAAGCAAGGGTGAGTACAGGGTGTACTCCGCAAGACTTATGGCTGGCGGAGTTGTTTTGCATAAAGCCATCTTTGTTTATAAAAGGGGAGAAGAAGGTCGTCTAGTCAGAGTATTTTAAAAGGGGATAAGAGAGCAACATCTCTGAAATATTGATCATCATCTATATTAGAAGCACTTGGAGTTTTCCAAGGAGTTCAGAAAGATTTGACAAAAGATCAAAACTATTTTGAAAACATAGGATAAAACTATATTGCTTCTGCAAAAGAGCCTAAACCCTACTTAGCCAAATATGCATGTAATGATAGGATCCACTTAATTCTACATAGTAGTGAAACTTGCCAATACAATTCAAATGTATTGACCCTTGTGGCTGCAACTTATTATGTTGCAGGTTTGTTTGATGTTAGTGAAGTGTGTTGAATAGGATTACAAGTCTACAACCAACATGATTGCATGTGGCACTTTGAAGATGAAGGACTCCATGCTATATAGATATTCTGCTGCATTGTAATGAGATAGCCAAATGAGCTATGTAAGATGTAATGAATTATTTTATTCCTGGTTGTAAAGTTGTATTATGACCTTTGTTTCTTGATATTACATCTGAACTGTGGATGCTAGCTATTGATCCAGGGACTAGCATTGTAAACACAGGGATCTCTACCTTATTAAAGGTTGGGAACCTTACATATGGTATCAGAGCACTGTGTTGCATGTAGGATTGTAACCCTAGGATTGCACAAAACCCCTTAGAAAATAGGAGTTGTATTTGTTCCAAAACTTATTTACAAACAATCTTGTAAACTCTATCCTCAACCTTTTTGGTTTTTGATTCTACACCTCTTCCTTTTGAACTTGATGGACAAAGCCTTCACCATGACCAATGACTCCAACTTTAATTTCACCAAGGACTTCAACTTAGACATCACTAAGGACTACAAGTGAGAACCAAAAGACATTAGATTGCCTACCAAAGACATTGATATCAAGTTAGAGTATGGATCATATTGACCTATGAGGTATGACTATACTAGGTTGATTATTTCAAGAAAACTTGTTGTCTCCTTCAACGCATGAGTTAAGCTCATAAGTTGTTAAGTGGATAGTTGCTTGATTGATTGATTGGTTGTTTGATTGAACTTGATTGTTTTGGGTGGTGTGTTAGAACTTCTTAAAACCTATCCATCATAACTTATCCCTATCAAACCAACAGATGCCTCCCCGACGTGCCAACCCCAACCAAAACAATAACAACATCACTCCTGAGATGCAGCAGATGATGACAGCATAGACACAGCTGATGAAGATGATGACCATGTTCATACAGAACAACAACAACAATAATAATAACAACAACAATCAGAATAATCCTCCAGCACTTGACATGCTCACCAAGTTTCTGAAACTTAGGCCTGCAAGATTCTCTGGAACAACTGACCCAATGGTAGCCAATGATTGGTTACGTTTGGTGAATACGGACTTAGCGACTGTTGGCTGCACCGACGAAGAAAAAGTTAGGTTTGCATCACACCTGCTTGAAGGACCAGCAGCAACATGGTGGGACAACTTTCAGATCACCACTCCCCTTGAGGATGTGACTTGGACTATTTTTGAGGATGGTTTCCGTACAACTCACATCTCATCTGGAGTGATGCACTTGAAGAAAAATGAATTCCACAATTTGAAACAACGTCACCTCAGTGTGGCTGAGTACATTGAAGAATTCAACAATCTGACACGCTATGCACCGGATGAAGTTGACATAGATGCTAAGAGAAAGGAGAAATTTCTTGAAGGACTTAATGATGAGTTGAACCTGCAGCTAGTTGTTGCCTATGTCCCAACTTATCAATCACTCTGTGACAAAGCCACCATTTTGGAAAACAAGATGAATCAAGTTGAGAATAGAAAGAGGAAGCATAAACTCAAGTATCACTCAGGATCATCACCAAAGAAGCGTTCATTCAAAAAGAGCAATGAAGATTCTGAACCACATCAGTATCACCACAACAACAATGGAAGTGATAATAATGGAAATGATACTGATAATGGAGATGACCTTGGTCAGAACCAACATGACACTTTCAGGAAGAAAGATATTAGCCAGTTGCAGTGCTATAACTGTAAGGAACTTGGACACTATGCATCAGACTGTCCTGAGAAGAAAAAGAAAAAAGATACTAGAAGATCCAATGGAAATGACTCCAATGTGACCCAGAAAGGACATGTGAACCACATTGAGATGGATGGGAACCTTGAAGAGATAGAAGAAGTGGATGTCAGGAATTAGTTAACTCAGTTGAGTCAAATAAGGATTCCTTGTCTGGATATCAAGTGTTGAACCCATAGTCAAGTGAACCATCAATGTAACCCTATGAGACTTTCTTTTAAGGGTGGTAGTACCCTAGTTGTCTTCAAGACAACTTGTAACCTCTAGCCTTTCCAAATGTCGGGACGAGATTTCTTTTAAGGGTGGTAGTTTGTCACATCCCAAAATTTTCCAAATTTTGAAATGTGGAAAGTAAATAAACAAAAGAATTAATTGTTAAAATTTAGGGGGAAAAGAAACTTTTTGCTTTTAAATGAAAACATCAAAACCTTACTTAAACAAAAAAATAATTTTGAATGAGAAAGTGACAAAAAAATTCAAAATAAATAAATTAATACAAATGCATATCATGCATCATCATCATTAAGAACTTGCATTTTAAACCAATGGAAATTGGATTCACCCTTTTTGGATATTTAAATAAAAAGATATAGATTTTAAAAGATAACAGAAAAAGAAATAATAAAAAATATTAAAGCTATATGTGTATTTATTAAAATAAAAGATGTTGAAAAGTTTTATAATTTAAATAATATACTCAATAGTATTTCAATGTTCAAAAACTCGTCTGATTAGATGATTAATCGTTCGATTAATTGCGACTGGCCAGGTGACCGTGTCGAATATATCAAATCGGACAAGATACTCATTTGGACTGTTTAATCGATATTAAATGCAATATACCGATTAATAGATGCAACCAAAACGTCAAAATTTGGCACTCTGCCTAACCCACCCCCTGCAGCACCCTTCGCTAACTCAGATAACGCTTTGTCCCAGTCTCACCTTTCTCCGCCGCCGCGATCCACCATATTCCGGCGATATAAAATAATATGTTGTTTTCTATTTCTTAAATTAATTTTGATTATAATGGAATTAATTAGAGTCATATAAGAAGGAGAATATTTTCTCACAATACATCATGTATTTTTATTTGGATCTTTTTTTAATTTATTTCTTATTAATTCATGCATGTGCATGCATAAACTGATATCTAGGCTACTGTAGCATATACGAGTATATGTCATTCTCTCTCTAGAGTGCAGCATCTTGTTTCTATTATATGCTCGTGTCCTCTTTGTTTGTTTTTTATCCTTTTTCTCTACCGATCGATGTTTTTGGTTTACCAAGCCAAACTAAGACCGGCCAGCTCAAGCAAGCATCGCTTGGGCCAAACAGTCTGTCGTAACACCTCTTAGCCAAGTCATTGAAACGTCGTGTGATAGTCATATTCATTCCGCAGAGATATGAAATGCCAGCCTTAAACGCCATAATATCAGAAACTGATGCCATTACATGCTCGTATTAAGCCCAAATACAATGCCTCGGGACTGCTCCTGCCATTCTCCTCCACCACCAAGCCTTGGGATCATATTCTAGTAAATCTTGGAGAGCACCGCCGGTCGCTGCCGGACGTCGGCGACATTTTCGTTGGCTCCGACGACAAGACGACGAGTTGCTAGAAGGACGAGCTGCTGTGCCACCGGAAGCACAAGGACGCGGGGAGCCGACTCGTGGACTAGAAGGACGAGACGCGGATCGCCGGAGACGCACTTCGCCTACGTTTATCTCAGTTCATCATCTTCGTCCGACGATCGTGTCGCACTCGGTGAGCTTTGGCACAAATCCTTTCAACCACAACCTATCCGCACATATGCCTATGTCCTAGACATGATTTCTAGCTATAGCTTTTTAGATGACCGTGTTGCCGATGAACCGAATCTGGCATAGGCATATTAGACCACCATGAACACGCCTTATGATATCGAGCCCAACACGAAAAACCATCCAAAGAGCACTAGAAATCCAGAACTGACGTTAGTTTTGATACGAAATTATGTTGATACACATACATGTATTCAACTGATCAGAACAGGTTGTTACGTTTCCTGTAGCGGCATATCTATTCCTATTTTCGGATGTCTAGAGATAAAAACATAGAAACTTGTAAAAATCATATCTTTAGTTCTGTATATCCAAATTTAGCAAATAATATGTCTATGGATTCACAAAAACGAGTAGAACACAGTGGAGCCATAATTCGGTATTCTTGAGTCTGTTAAAATCATGTTTTATACTGAACCATTTGTGGAGTATTTTTGAGTATAAAAATTGTTGTGTAAATTATTTTAAGAGAATCCTTTTTGCAAATGGTTGTAAATTGAACCCTCTGTACAGTAAGACTAAAATATAATTTTATTCTAGTATAAATAAGACCATGGAAATTATTTAGTGAGAATGGCCTTTCCAACTGTTAGAAAATGTTTCTAATTGCTACAATTGCACAAATCGTTGCATTTGTAATCTTGAAAATATAAAATGTTCATAAATCACTTAATAATGTTCAGAACCTTGTTATAAAAATTTGTACAATAAAAATTTCGATCTTGCATGTTTGCATACTTTGCATGATTTTTGTGTTGCCATAAGTGTTGATCTTGTGTATGTTTTGTCTTGGTTGTTTTGCTTGATAGATTGTGTTGATTGTCAAGTGTGTTATTGCGAAGAGTGCACCAACACCACCAACTACTAAGGCAAGTGATACTATCATCCATGTCCTACTATTTTCATTACATCCTATTAGGATATCCTTATATATCCATTAGTGAAAACATTGTAGTTGTAGTATGCTTAGCCCTGATATATATTTGGGATGGGATACATGATATGATTATATGAAGTGTTGGAAAAATATATGTTTTATATAATAAAACAAGTACTCAATGAACCACCTGGGTGGAAAGAGGATACACAAGTTTTGGACATGGTGGCAACAAAGGGAACCATATTTATATGGCTATCTTTTTGTATGTGCACTAGAAGAAAACCACCCAGGGACTTAGAGATTGAACATGTTTCTCGTACAGTGGCTTTCGTGTATAGCCACATGCTAAATGGTCTCTAGCTTAGTCAACTACATAGTGGAAGACCCATGCATTGGCATCTTCAGGTTAACTAGAATTGTGTATGGAAATATATCCCTACATTGGTGCCTGGTAGACAAGATAGCATTGTGTATTGGGAGGACTTATATGGAAAGACTTTTTCACATTCTCGATCTGCCGGTACTCCATTTTGGTGAGTACTTATCCAGCGGCCACTGGTGGCGTCAAGACGAGATTGTGTCATGTGGGTAAAGTGTACAACTTCTGCAGAAGATCAAAAATTTTAAGTACTTAGCCGTGTCCCTGGTTATGGACAATTCTAAGAAACTAAGGCCTGAAGCTATGGAAGATCTCGATATTCCAATTTATCAAAGTAAAACTTGATGGTGACAACAAGGGATTAGAAGCACTTGGAGTTTTCCAAGGAGTTCAGAAAGATTTGACAAAAGATCAAAACTATTTTGAAAAGATAGGATAAAACTATATTGCTTCTGCAAAAGAGCCTAAACCCTACTTAGCCAAATATGCATGTAATGATAGGATCCACTTAATTATACATAGTAGTGAAACTTGCCAATACAATTCAAATGTATTGACCCTTGTGGCTGCAACTTATTATGTTGCAGGTTTGTTTGATGTTAGTGAAGTGTGTTGAATAGGATTACAAGTCTACAACCAACATGATTGCCTGTGGCACTTTGAAGATGAAGGACTCCATGCTATATAGATATTCTGCTGCATTGTAATGAGATAGCCAAATGAGCTATGTAATATGTAATGAATTATTTTATTCCTGGTTGTAAAGTTGTATTATGACCTTTGTTTCTTGATATTACATCTTAACTGTAGATGCTAGCTATTGATCCAGGGACTAGCATTGTAAACATAGGGATCTCTACCTTATTAAAGGTTGGAACCTTACAATAAAACCATGTTTCCCTCTCTCATAATAATTTTTAGTAGCAACATGAATAAACTTAACAATATAACTATCACATAAAACATTCTTATCATGAGCTACATGCATAAAATAATTACTACTCTCCACATAAGCATAGTCATTCTTATTAATTGTAGTGGGAGAAAATTTAACAAAATAGCTATCAGTATTATTCTCATCACGATAATCATCAAATGTAGGAGGCATATTGTAATCATAATTAATTTTCTCCTCAATAGTAGGTGGACTAAAAATATCATACTCATCATTGTAATCATCATACATTGGAGGTATAGTATCATCATAAGCAATAGAATAGCTATCTTCCCAAGTGTGTTCATTTGTAAACATATCATCATTGGTAGGAACATGGATAGCACTAATAGCACAAAAATTATTAATATCATCATTTCCAGAATTGGTGCCAAAGAGATTTTCAATATCAAAAGTAGTGTGCCTTTCCCAATCATGATCAGTAATATAGGTAACAGGCATAAGAACACCATCTAGTTCAGACCAATCAACAAAAACTATGATAGGAGAAACATGCTTAGGGGAAGATACCATTTCCTCTCTCTCCTTTTACTCCTCTTCTTCTTCTTCTTCTTCTTCTCCTCTTTAGGAGGGAGAGGCTTGAAAGGAAGCTTCTCCACATACCCTGGTTTATTGTTAGAGACAATAGAAGAAACTTTGGAGGATTCCTCCTTTTCATTAATAAGAACAAAACTCATATTAGTCCTGTCATATTTTGGTAAAATATCATATTTTATAATATTTTGTATGTAAGTATTTGCGTGGAAATTATAAACACAATAAAGATGACAACCATGCAGGACACTATGCATATCAAAAGCACTCATGTCTACCAAAGAAGTTTTCCTTGATAACTCTTCACACCCCAAAAATAATGTAAGTTCATCATGTTGATTATTAGTGATCACGTTATCACAATACAAACTTGCAGTACTCATTGGATTAGAAAGGTCATTATTATGGCCTGAGCATTGAAAATTGAAATGACCCACATCATAGCAGAGTTCACAAATAAAAGGATAGAGGGCACAAACTTTTTTACCAAGATCACTTAGAGCCTTATACCACGTTATAGTTTTTTCATTTGAGTGGGTGATACAATAATCTTCTTCATTTTGATTCTTTTCACAAGGTCTATGCATTCCACAAAAATTAACATGCTTATAAGAAATAGTACTTTCAGAAGTTTGAGCATGTTTATTGCAATCATTAATAACAGTTTCATTTTTCATGCAAGTGTCTTTAAAAGGTTCATGATACATATCCCACTTTTCTTTAGGAGAATTAATATGGGAAGCAAAGGATCTATAATATTTAACAAGAATTTGAGGATCGAGACCATACTTAGCACTAAGCTCTTGAAAATCAGCAGTTTCAGCGAAAGACTTAATGCAATCATACTCATAGTTTATACCTGGTTCTTTACCTTTGTCATTATCCCAATCTTCGGTATTGCTTTGAATTGTTTCAAGAAGATCCCACTTAACTTTGACCTCCTTACTTTTGAAGGATCCCTCTAAACAGGTATCTAGATAGTCCTTGTAATGTCCTGAAAGCCTTACATAAAAATTATTAATAACAATATTACTTGGGAGCTCATGAATGAGACATTTGAGCATTAGTGACTTCAATATCCCCCAAGCTTGGGAAATACTTACTCCCTCATGAGGATGGAAATTATAAATATAATTCCAATCTTTATGAATTTCATGAGGAAGATAAAATTTAGAGTAAAAGAGAGATTCAAGTTCCTTCCACTCCAAATGATGAGGATCATCTAGTAGCTCATACCACTCCCTTGCTTTGTCCCTAAGTGAGAAAGGGAATGGATTCCTCTTAACTTGGTCCATTGAAATACCCGCACACTTGAACAACTCACATAATTCATGTATAAAGAGTAAATGATCACTAGGATGGACAGTTCCATCTCCAATATAGCATTTATTCATAACACGTTCAACAATTTCAATAGATATTTTAGAAGGGACACTTTCAGTATGTGGATTTAAAATATCACAAGTATCATTAGAATTACCACATATGGGGGATAAAGTATCATAAGAGCAAATTTTCTTCCCTAAAGCTCGGGAACTAAAAAGATCTCTTTCATAAAAACTAGCTTCCCCAAGCTTAGATGTTTCCATAGCATTAGTAACAATGGTGTTCAAAAAAATCATACTAATAACATTTCTATTAGCATGCAAAGGAAGTTCCATAGGTTTTTTAATTTTCTCTCCAGACCATTCATGTTCTAACTTAGGAAAAATTCTAAAAATCTCTCTAATTTTGTTTTTGTTTTCCATGCCTAACTAGTGAAAACAAGAAACAAAAAGACAAAATTGCAGAATCTAAAGGAAATAACTTCGAGCACTCACACACCAGGAGTACGTCAATACGTTTACCTTATCTCCCCGACAACAGCGCCAGAAAATAACTTTCTGGCTTGCTGTTGCCGTGAGGTAACGTGTGTGAGTGCCTTTTACCTTTCCTCCCGGCAACGGCGCCAGAAAAGAGCTTTATGTCTACGCACTTATATTCCTGTAGACAGTTGTTGGGCCTCCAAGTGTAGAGATTTTAGAACAGCAGCAAGTTTCCCTTATGTGGATTACCCAAGGTTTATCGAACTCATGGAGGAAGTGGTGAAAGGTATTCCCTATCAAGCAATCCTGCAATCAAGATACAAGAAGTCTATTGTGTCCCCAACACACCCAATACACTTGTCAGGTGTATAGATGCACTAGCTCGGCGAAGAGATAGTGAAATACAAGTGGTAACGGTGCCAGAAAAGAGCTTGATGATGAGGAAAAGACTGGAAGCAAGGAAAAATGTAACAGATCTAGTTGTGAACGTTGCTTCAATGTTTAGAAACAAGGCCTAGGGATCATACTTTCACTAGTGAACACTCTCTCATATAAATATATTCTCTTCATGATACTACCCTGAACTACTCTCCGGTTGGACATTCTAATCCATGGTAGGGCTATAACAGCACACCTCAAAGTCCGCCTTCCCCATCTAGATAACCCCACACTATCACCTTGAGTGCTATATGGTTCCAACAAACACCACAATTTCATAGAGACATCCAGCTCCAAATATAACAAATGATAAATATATATGTAATCTAGCTTAAGTGCTACACACAGCGTGCACGCTGTCACTTTCACACACGTGGGGAAAACATAGATCTATTAAAGCACGATGAGTATTTATGTAGACTCTAGCCTAAGTGCCACCATGGCGTGCACGGTGTCACTTTCACACACATGGGGAGAGCAGAGATCTATTGAAGCACTTGAATAGTAGAGTAGATCTACTTGATTACAAAGCTCATGACCACAACAAGATCATGCATAGGGAGAGAGATGAACACATAGATACCGGTAGAGCCCTTAGCCTCGAGGAAGAACTACTCCCTCCTTATCATGGGAATCAGCAACGGAGATGGATATGGTGGTGGAGATCGATGGAGATGGCTCCGCGGGCACTTCCTCGTCCGGTCAGGGTGCTGGATTAGAGACTTTCTGTCCCCCAAATCTCCCCTTCGGTGGCGGCAGTGCTGTGGAACTTTTCGTGGCTTTCTGGTCGATGATTTAGGGTTTCTGAGTTGGGGGCTTCTTATAGGCGAAGGAGGCAAGGTCGGTGGAGGTCCAGGGGACCACACCCCCTATGGGCATGGCCAGGGTGGACCCACGCCCACCGAGGGGTGTGGCCACCCTGGTGTCCCCCTTCGTCCCGTCTTCAATTTTTCGTATCGTTCAGGGAAAATATGAACTTTGGCTTTTGTCCCGTTGAATTCCGAGAATATTCATTTTTTAGCTTTCTGAAACCAAAAACAACAGAAAACAGGCAACTGGCACTGTGGAATCTTGTCAATAGGTTAGTTCCAGAAAGTGTATAAAATACCTCAAAGTGTAAACAAAACATGAGATAGTTGGCACAAAACAAGCATGGAGCATGAAAAATTATAGATACGTTTACAACGTATCCTTATGCCTCTCTTATAAACTAGCTCGTTGATTAACAAGATGATCAAAGGTTTCCTAATCATGGACATTGGATGTTGTTAATAACGAGGTCACATTATTATTGGAATGATGTGATGAACATTCATCCGAAGTATAGCATTATGATCAAGGTCATTGTGTTTATATTGCTATAACATCATACGAAGTAACCTTAGTCTTTACTCCTTAGACCATGAGATCATCTCAATTGATACATCCATTTTGTGTCACTATTCTATATCATATTGTGCTTATATTCATTGATATATTCATTATTAAGAGGTGATACTTATGTTATTTCATCTATTTTTGCGTGTTGGATGATTCTTGGAGGATGAACTGCCGGAGTCAAGATTCTGATGGAAAAGGCGGTGTCTAGATGCAATTTTCACGAAGATCAGAAAAATACCAGAAAATATATGGAAAATTATATTTTTCCAGAATACGAAGGAAGCCAGAAGGGGAAGCGGAGTTGGGCCACAGGGGGCCCACACCCCCTAGGAGCGGGCCACCCTAGGTCGTGCCACCAGGGGGTGTGGCCACCCTGGCCCACCTCTGGCTCCGCCCTTCGCCTATATCTTCCTCCAAAAACCCTGAAGTTCAGGAGAGCGACCATACAAAGATTCCATCGCCTCTGTGGGGCGGAAACTACAGCGAGAGAAAAAGCTCTCCGGCAGACAGATTTCTGCCAGGGAAATTCCTTCCCGAAGAGGGGAGATCGTCGCCATCAACATTGTCATCAAGCTAGACTTCATCAGGATCATCATCATCATCCATACCACCATCTCCACTAGCACCATCATCACCACTCCATCCCGCTATAACAATTGTGTTGAATCTTGCATAGTTCTTAGGGGAAACTTTCCCGGTGTGGATTACTTTTGTAGTTGATGCTTGTGAGTGGAACCATTGAATTATTGTTTATGTTTAGATTCTTATTCATCATCATATCATCTCTGATCTTGATCCATATTATGTCTCGTGAGTAGTTCCTTTAGTTCTTGAGGACATGGGAGAAGTCATGTTGTTAGTAGGGGAACTGTGTTGAGGTATTATTCAATGGTTAATATTTAAGTTGTGGTTCTATTATTCTAGTGGTGTCATGTGAACATCGACTACATGATAATTCACCATTTATGGGCCTAGGGGAATGCATTGTTTATTTGGATACTAATTGTGGGGTTACCGGAGTGACAGAAACCTGAACCCCCGTTAGGAAACCTTTGCACAAGGGAGTATAGGATCTCAGAGTTTAAGGCTGTGGTTAGGTTTTTTATCTTAAATACTTTCCTGTAGTTGTGGATGCTTGCAAGGGGTTTAATCACAAGTATGTATTACTCCAAGTAAGATCGGTACATTAGCACAGGTTTTCACCCACACAACACTTATCAAACCAAAGAAGATTAATCAGCTATATGAAACGAAAGCACTTGATAGTATTCCCATGTGTCCTCAAGAACGTTTGGTCCTCATAAGTATTACAACCGGATTGTCCTTTGTTAAGAAAGGATTGGACCACTTGCTGCAATTATTTGTTGTCTTTATTTACTTGCACTTTATTTCATTGCTTTATCAAAAAAACTCTAAAAATCCGTTTGCTAAGTATTTACAGAGATTTCCTGCTCCAAACCACTAGTCAACACCTTCTGCTCCTGGTTGGGATCGACACTCCTATTTATCGAAAGTACTATGATACAACCCTTATACTTGTGGGTCATCAAGACTATTTTCTGGCGCCGTTGTCGGGGAGTGAAGATCTATTGAAGAGTGGAACTGGTAAAGGAAACTTCTACTGTGAGTATTGCTTTTTATTTCTATTTGTTACTTTGTTTCCATATGGATAACCCACTTGTTTTCCTGTTTGGGAAAGCTACTACCACTGCTAGGGTAGTAGATGAACCACCACTTGTTGAGATAGATCCTTTTAAGATACCTACAAGAATTGTTGATCGTGTTATGGATAATTATTACTTTGGGGATGGAACTATCCATCCTGGTGATCACTTTATTTTTATCCATGAGTTATGCGGGTTGTTTAAGTGTGATGGTATCATAATAGAACAAGTTAAGAAGAAGTTACTCTCTAGATCATTGAAAGGAAGAGCTGAAGAATGGTATAAGTTGCTGAAGAATAGACAATCTATGCAATAGGAGGAAATAATACCTCTCTTTTATTCTAAATTCTATCCTCCCAGTGAGATTCATAAGGATAGGAGTCAAATATATAACTTTTGGCCTCGTGATGGAGAGATTACAACCCAAGCTTGGGGGAGATTGAAGTTACTAATGCTTAAATGTCCTATTCATGAACTCCCTAATAATATTATTATTAATAACTTTTATGCAAGGCTTTCTCTGCATGATAAATATTTATTAGATGCTTCTTGTGCTGGATCATTCACACGTATGAAGGAAGAAGCTAAATGGGATCTTCTAGACCGTATTCAAGAAAACACTGAAGCATGGGAGAATTACAAAGGAAGAAAGTTAGGTATAAATTATGATTATGGATGCATTAAATCTTTTATGGGAACTGATGACTTTCATGATATTATTACTGAGTATGGTCTTGATTCTCAAAGTATTGCCAATTGTTTTAAGGACTTTTCTTATTGTATATAAATTCCTATAAAGAAGTGGGACAAGTACCATGCACCTTATAAAGATGTTGTTAATCATGTTCCTGCTAAAAACACTAATGTTTGTACTGTTGATCCTATTTTGCGTGAACCTTATATTGAGAAAATACCTTTCCCTGCCAAGGTAAAGGAACATTATATTATGGATAATGTGGTTAGAAAAGTACAAAGAAAACTGTGGAACCTGATGAACAAATAAATACTGAACCTATAGTAGCCATTGTGAAAGAATTTGTCACTAAAAATGTAGAAGATGGGCACATTATATTTTGTGAAGATGCTTCTAATATTGTCTCTCATCCTAGTAAAGCTAGGAAAGCTAGTGTACATGTGCTTTCTATTAGAATTCGTGATCATTTCTATTATGGTTTATGTGATTTTGGTGCTAGTTCTAGTGCTATTCCTTATGAGCTTTACAGAGAAATTATGCATGAAATTGGTCCTTGTGAACTTGAGGACATTGATGTGGTTATTCACCTTGCTAATAAGGAAACCATTTTCCCTATTGGTATTGTAAGATATGTGGAAGTTCTTTGTGGTAAGATAAAATATCCTGCTAATTTTCTAGTGCTTGGTTCAGCTGCTAGTAAAACTTGTCCTATCATTTTTGGTAGACCTTTCTTCAACACTTGTGGAGCTATTATAGATTGTAGGAAGGAGAAAGTTTTAAATAAGTTTGATGGAGAATCTTATGACTTTAATTTTTCCAAATTTTCTAAAGCTCCTTATGAAATTAATTTTCCTAATGAGGATTTTAGGGTTGAGCAACTTACTTCTACTGATCCAGTTTATGAGCTTAGACCTCTTTTTGATGATTGTAAGTATGCTCGTTTTGATGATAAATTGTTTCTTGTGACAATTATATTGTCAACTTTATTCAAAGTGCTACTGAAAGTTATTATGAGAGAGGGAAACATGGTTTTATGCATCTCAATAATATTAAGTTTGAAGGGAATATGCCCGAGAGGCAATAATAAAGTGGTTATTATCGTATTCCTTATTTATGATAAATGTTTATTTTGCATGCTATAATTATATTAATACGGAAACGTTAATACATGTGTGTTTAATAAACAAAAAGGAAGTTCCTAGTTATGCCTCTCTTATAAACTAGCTCCTTGATTAACAAGATGCTCAAAGTTTCCTGATCATGGACATTGGATGTTGTTAATAACGAGGTCACAACATTACTGTAATGATGTGATGAACATTCATCCAAAGTATAACATTACAATCAAAGTCATTGAGTTTATATTTCTATAACAACTTACGAAGTGATCCTAATCCTTAGACCATGAGATCATGTTAATCACTAACACCGGAAGAGTTTCTCGATGACATCAAACGTCACACCGTAAATGGGTGATTATAAAGATGGCTTTAGAACTACTAAAGTGTTATGTTGAGGTTCATGGATAGAGAGTGGAATTTGTTCATCCCGATGACGGATAGATATGCTCTGGGCCCTCTCAGTGATATCACATTGATTAGCTTGCAAGCAAGTGATTTGATCACTAGAATGTTATATCACGGGAACGAGAAAAGAGTGCATGTCGGTAACGAGATCAAACAAGGTATGGAGATACCGATGATCGAATCTCGGACATGTAATATATCATGAAACAAAGGGATTAAGATACTAGCGTAAAAGGTTCACACGATCACAAAAGTCATCGTAGAATGTGTGGGAGTCAGTACGGATCTCCAGGTCCCGCTGCTGATTATTGATCGGAGAGGGGTCTCGATCATGTCTTCATTATTCGCGAACCGTAGGGTGACACACTTAAGGGATACCGACACCATTCGGAGCAAATGATATGTCAGAAAAAGAAAAGGAAAGCGCAGGAATTTATTTCACTAGACAACGGAACTGTTTCGGTTGAAATTGTGGAAACTGGTTCTGCATGTGAAATTGAATACTAGCAAGGGGTTTTATGTGAATGTTTGTTAATTAAAGTAATTAACAAAAATTCTGAATAAAGAAATAAAAGAGATTTATTTAAATGAGAGCTTGCATTAAATTTGGTGGGAATTTAATGCATGTGAGTGGATTTTTGAGTGGAGGCTTTTCATTTTGAGTGGGAGCTCCACCCACATGAATGTGGAAGAGGTGGGGGCAGCCACCATGGCTGGGCGCCATGCCCCTTGGGTGCCCCCTCTCCCCTATAAAAGGCCCCCCTATCATCCTCTCAAAGCACACCTCCTCGCGACTCTCTGCCCCCTTTAGAATTTCCCCATGGTCTCGGATCAGCGAGATACATGTTCCCGGTGGCTTTTTCTGGAAGGATCTGTTTCTTCCGCTGCTTCGCTGGAGCGAGGGCACGGAGGTTGTCGGGGTACCCGTACGTGTGTGCGATCACGGATGCACCACTGCTTTGCGGTGCTGGACTTGATGGTGCTGGACCGGCTAGACCAGATGGACTTCATCACAATCTTGAGATCGGCAAGCGTTCGTCTACATCATCCACGAGTACAACCTCGTTAACTCTATTCGTTCTTCGAGGGTATGTATTCTATGGATGTATATCCAGCCATTGCTTGTATCTAGTAGATAGATCTTGGTACTTAGATGTTCCCATCGTAGGAAATTTTCTGTTTTCTATGATGCGAACCCAATAGTGGTATCAGAGCCGGATCTATGCGTAGATGCTTTACACGGGTAGTACACATATGAGTATGTGGGCGATGATGATCATTTTATTGCTTCTTATTTGTACTTTGGATATTGGTGGCATAGTGGGATGAAGCGGCCCGGACAAACTTTACAAGTCCTCGCACATGAGACCTGTTCCACGCTTGACATGCAACTAGTTTTGCATAAGTGGATAGCGGGTGTCTGTCTCTCCTACTATAGTAAATATCTAATTTGCAACGATTTGTCAACAATTTGGTTATCCTCGTTGTGGTTCATGTTCGTAGGTAAGAACGGTCCTATCTTCGAAAGCCCTAAGCCACGTAAAACTTGCATTGGATAAATTAGAGGCGTCTAGTTTAAATTGTTGCTGGGCTAGTGTTATGATATGGTGATGTTGTAAGTATAAGTATCAGATGATACTCTTACAACACACATAACATGTAATTCCCATAGACCTTGGCCTTACACATAGAGGTATGATAGTGATCATACCACGGTGCACATGATGGAGATCATATGCGGGAACCATATCACTTCACTTACAAACATGTGATGTTTGATTGCATCTTATATTGCTTGTTTGGCGTTTTATTAGAATAATATGATGATCCCTCATTTAGATATCAAGATAAAAATGTGTTCTTCCTTAAGTATGCACCGACAATGTTTCGTCGCTTCAAGACATCACGTGATGATTGGGTGTACTTGAATCCACGAGCATATCTCGGGTGTAAGACAGTTACACACGCGAATACTAAGGTTCTAACTTGGCGAGCCTAGCATGTACAGACATGGCCTCGGAACACGGACCGAAAGGTTAATCATGAGTCATATGTTTTGATATGATGACCATATGGATGCTCGCCTTTGAAGCTATACCGACTCACGTGATGATCGGACTTGGTGTAGTGGATTTGGTTCATGTAATCGCCAAAAAGACACGAGGGATGTTGTTTTTGAGTGGGAGTTCATTTCTAATTTGGATTAGAAGAACTCAATTTATCATAAATTAAATCAAAGTGAATTTGCATAATTTTTTGTAGTCATTGGCATTCGTTCACCACCTTATGCTTTGTTGTAATTGAGATAATAGAACTATAGAATTGTGGATATTTAATTTACGAACTGGTATCGTATTGTGTTGAGTGTCAATCTAAAGTTTAAAGTCCTATTGCAAACTTTCAGAAAACTCTGTTTACTCCGTGAAATTTAATAATTGGTATTAAATCGAGAGTAACAATTCCAGTGTTAGTATCTTAAGTATCATGTTTGCCTCCATGATTCTTGATTGTTTTAATATCAAGGTTATCTAGGAGCTAAAAGAATTGTTTCGGAAACCATCATGTGTAGAAGATATAACGATATCTGAAACAATGTTTTGGTTGCAATATGATAGAGTATAATATATGTTCTCATATTGGATGAGAATTTGCGAAGGTTGGAGATGCTAGACATCCTAATCATCCAAAAGGGTTTTGGAAAGTAACGTTATACTCACGATTCGTCTTTATAAGATACATTAGCTCGATCAAGAAAGTTGTCATGATAAGGATGAATAGAAGTTGTATGTAAAGTGTTCACTACACTAAAAGATTACTAAAGAATGGATTTTGAAAGAATGCCAATGATTTTGATGATGGTGATCTACTTCAAAGTGCAGGTCCAAAGGTATTATTATTTGAATATACATGCTTTGGACTATGTTTCATGTATATGGCGCCACTGTTGATGTTGATAGATTCTTTTAAAAAGTAAAAGGAAATGATTAAATAGAATCTATAAAATATATTTGGCAGAATAGAAAAGATTGGAAATATCCAATTTAGGTATATGGATGATATACATGTTATGGTTGTATTCTTTGCTTGTTAAACAATGTGGTTCTTGGGTATTGGATACCGAATTGGTTGGTATGAAATTTCATACAGAACGACACAATTCATGAACCACAAAGGCCTAAGTAACTAGCAAGAGAATATGTGGTGATGTTCATCGAAAACAAACAAACTGTTGTTTGTATTTCTCGTTGACACCAAAGCTTGACTTCAAGATTTGTTTTAATAATAGTTATTCAAATCAGGTATTATGAGAACAAAGGTTGTTCAAATAATTACCGTATTCCATATTAGATGGATGATTTACAAGTCTAGTTGGAGAAATTATATCCATAAAACCTAATGCTAAAATGTTGCTAGACAAATGATCGAAAGATCACTTACGAAGTGACATCGCCGTTTAAATTATATTGGAAATAAAACATGAAGAAACTCCATTTTCATGGATTTTTTGAGTCTTTGAATTGATCAAGTGACACTTGTGAGACTTTCCTAGGGATAATTAAAACTTTGTGCAAAGGCCAAAGAAGAACGAACGACTAAAATATTGGAATTTATACATATCGATGTATGTAGTCCATTATGTGTAGTCGTAAGCGATGGGTTTCAACTTCATATACTTTCTTCGGAAATTTGAGTGAATATTCACTTAATGAGAAAGAAGTATGAAATATTTGAAAATGTTTCAAAGACTTTCAAGATGAAGTGAAAAATCATTGTAACAAGAAAATAAAATGGTTTATGATTTTATCATAAGGGATTTATTTGAGTTACAAGTGTAACAAGAAAAATAAATGAATTATGATTTATCATAAAGGGATTTATTTGAGTTACAAGTTTAGCAAAACACCTAGATTTACATCTTCCGAAACACCATAGGAGTCTGGAGTGTTTGAGATTTGTAATGAAACCTTGTGTGACATGGTTGGATCAAAAGTGTTATTTATAAAACTGCCATTATGTTTTAAAAGATTAAAGCTTTAGAGACTACCACTTTTACACTGAAAAGAGCTTCATCTTGATCCGTTGAAATGACACCATATGAGTTATGGTTTGGGCTAAAACCCAAGTTGTCATTTCTTAAATTTTGGTATGCTAAGCATAAGTAAGATGTTTACAACCGAAGTCGGTTGAGCATGTCTTTGTAGGTTATTTCGAATAAAAATTGGGTATTCCTCCATAACACCAAGTACAAAAGGGTTTGTCGCTTGAAATGTGAAGTTTCTTGAAAAAGGAATTTTTCGCAAAAGTTAAGTGGAAGGACAATAGAACTTTGATAAGGTTAACAAACCTTAGCTAAATGTGTTGAGTTGTGCAGCGCCAGAAATGGTTCCGGAGGCTGCCATAATGCTCATAGCTTATGTGCCTCAAAGGTTGTGGTCACGGAGATCTAAGTTCCTATTGAACCAAGTAGGTCGGATAAACAATCAAATGATGAGATTTGAGAGTAATTCATTATTGTTTGACAATGCTGAACCAACTACATGCAAACAAGCAATGATGGGCCCTAACTCCGTCAAATGGCTTGAAGCCATAAAATCCGTGATAGTTCCATACACGAGAAATCAAGTTTTGAACTTGGAAGACCCTCCGGATAGGTGTAAAAACCTGTCGGTCGTATTTGGATCTATAAAGAAACGAACATGGATGTTTCACATCTATGAAATAATCGACATGTCATAAAGTATTTTATGACAATGTTCAAGGAGTTGACTATGACAAGATTTGATCTTTCATAGCGATATTTAGTCTGGACGGATTAAAGTATCAACCACTACATATAATTGGGTATATGTTAGATGAATAAACAAAAGAAAGTTCTTCTAATAGAATGGTTACCTAGGACGTGTACATGACACGATCCAAATGGTTTTGTTAATTCAAAGGATGTTAAAAAGGGCATGCAAACTTCAATGGTTGAAGTAAGCATCGCGGAGTTGGAATCTTCATTATGTGGAGACGATGAAGATGCTTGCATTTGCAAGAAATTAAGTGGGAGCGCTGAGACATATTTCTAATACATTATGTGGAGGACATCTTGTTGATTAGAAATGATGTAATTTTTATTGACAAAGGTTAAGAATTTCATTTTGATGAAAGACTTAGGCAAAACCCTAATATTTAGCATGAATGTCTATAGTGGATAGACTGTGATGCTAGTATGGTTATGCCAAATGTACATATATGAGATATTGAAGGAGTTCAATATATAAACGAAAAGAAAAGCTTCTTGTCACACGGAAAGGAATTGAATCAAGATTCAAGTGTATCGACACTTGATAAGTGAAACAAGATTCAAGTTCTTTGACACTTGATGAGTGAAATCACGAGAATTTTTTGATCAATCATACCATGATATGTACACATCCAGATATGTCCTATGCTCTAAGTGTTATGAGCATATACTAGAATGAATCATAAAATGATCATTGGACGATAGTAAGGATATTCTTATGATATTTTGGAAGAACTAAGAATATATTTGTGTAGAGGTGACAAACAATTACAAGTAGTTCATTGTAAAGCGTTACATTGATACTAGTTTTGTCACAAGATACAAATTAAGTTTATCTCAATTTAAACTATGGGTGGCACAATGAAATGGAAAGAAAGTTTCCATGATGGATTTGGATGAATTCCAATGTTAATACATTGTGACGGATACTACAACAAAAGGCTAAGTATATGACTGCTATAGTAGCAGCAAAGGAGGGAATTTGTGTCAAGTAGTTTGTTATCAAACTAAGGTGTGGTTCGCAACAGGCTAATACTAAAGATATATTGTACGAGAATAGTATCGACATGATTTAACCCCAAGGAACTAAAGGTCTCACCAAAAGACCAAATTTATACAATGCCATCTCATTAGAGAATGAGTGATGCATGGAGACGCAAAGACATGCAAATACACACCGACCTAAAAGCGTCAGATCCGTAGATTATGCTAACCACTTGCAGTTGCGTATATGGAACACCAGAAAGCCATAAGTGTTCAAATACGCAAAGTTTTCAAACTAGATTATTGTCTCTAGTGCAAGTGGGAGACTGAAGGGAATATGCCCGAGAGCAATAATAAAGTGGTTATTATCATATTCCTTATTTATGATAAATGTTTATTTTGCATGCTATAATTGTATTAATACGGAAACGTTAATACATGTGTGTTTAATAAAAAAAGGAAGTTCCTAGTTATGCCTCTCTTATAAACTAGCTCGTTGATTAACAAGATCATCAAAGTTTCCTGATCATGGACATTGGATGTTGTTAATAACGAGGTCACAAAATTAGTGTAACGATGTGATGAAGATTCATCCAAAGTATAGCATTACGATCAAAGTTATTGAGTTTATATTGCTATAACAACTTACGAAGTGATCCTAATCCTTAGACCATGAGATCATGTCTATCACTAACACCGGAAGAGTTTCTCGATGACATCAAACGTCACACCGTGACTGGGTGATTATAAAGATGGCTTTAGAACTACTAAAGTGTTATGTTGAGGTTCATGGATAGAGAGTGGAATTTTTTCATCCCGATGAAGGATAGATATGCTCTGGGCCCTCTCGGTGATATCACATTGATTAGCTTGCAAGCAAGTGATTTGATCACTAGAATGTTATATCATGGGAATGAGAAAAGAGTGCAGGTCGGTAACAAGATAAAACTAGGTATGGTGATACCGATGATCGAATCTCGGACATGTAATATATCGTGAAACAAAGGGATTAAGATACTAGCATAAAAGGTTCACACGATCACAGAAGTCATCGCTAAATGTGTGGGAGTCAGTATGGATCTCCAGGTCCCGCTGCTGATTATTGATCGGAGAGGGGTCTAGATCATGTCTGCATTATTCGCGAACCGTTGGGTGACACACTTAAGGGATACCGACACCATTCAGAGCAAATGATATGTCAGAAAAAGAAAAGGAAAGCGTAGGAATTTATTTCACTAGACACCAGAACTGTTTCAGTTGAAATTGCTGAAACTGGTTCTGCATGTGAAATTGAATACTAGCAAGGTGTTTTACGTGAATGTTTTTTAATTAAAGTAATTAAAAATTCTGAATAAATAAATAAAAGAGTTTTATTTAAATGAGAGCTTGCATTATATTTGGTGGAAATTTAATGCATGTGAGTGGATTTTTGAGTGGAGGCTCTTTTATGGGACTGGATGCTTTTCATTTTGAGTGGGAGCTCCACCCACATGAATGTGGAAGAGGTGGGGGCAGCCACCATGGCTGGGCGCCATGCCCCTTGGGTGGCCCCCTCTCCCCTATAAAAGGCCCCCCTCTCATCCTCTCAAAGCACACCTCCTCGTGAAGGATCTCTCTCCCCCCTTTAGAATTTCCCCATGGTCTCGGATCAGCGAGATACATGTTCCCGGTGGCTTTTTTTGGAAGGATTTGCTGCTTCCGCTGCTTCGCTGGAGCGAGGGTGCAGAGGTTGTCGGGGTACCCATACGTGTGTGCGATCACGGATGCACCACTGCTTTGCGGTGCTGGACTTGATGGTGCTGGACCGGCTGGACCAGATGGACTTCATCATGATCTTGAGATCGGCAAGCGTTCGTCTACATCATCCATGAGTACAACCTCGTTAACGCTATTCGGTCTTCGAGGGTATGTATTCTATGGATGTATATCCACCCATTGCTTGTATCTAGTAGATAGATCTTGGTACTTAGATGTTCCCATCATAGGAAAATTTTTGTTTTCTATGCTGCGAACCCAACAAAGTTTCCCCGCTTTATGTTTAAAGCTTTGAAGTTGCACTTGTTTTGTCTTCCTATGCTAGTGGTCTTTTGTTTCAATAATTTGTTTTCTTATGAAAACCCCTTGCATAGGAAGTGGGTTAGACTCAAATGTGTTGGATATTTTGATAGGGGTTAACCTCTTGGGTGGCCCGATCTTCACGGATCTCGTGGTCAAATCGATGGGAAAGCAAGGGGAAAGGGAGAAGGTAGAGGAAGCAAACACACACCTCATGAAGAACACGATGAACACATGCAAAACTCACACGATACAAGGCCGATTGCTCCCAAACGGCGGCCACCGGTCTGATAAATCCTCGCAAGGAAAGATCAGTTAACATGCTCCCTCAAATCCACATCGGAGAGGGAAGAACACCTTGGGGAGTGTCTTGACAACTTAGATACGAGACACCGAACTCTAAGGCCATGTTCAACGATGGATGTGTGATGCAAAGTCCAATCGATGTTGGTTACGATAGTCGGTCCCCTTGTAAGGGGATGAGGCAAAACTAGAGATTCCACACAAGGGGGTTATCTTTAGTCTATCATCTATGCCTAAGGGATACATGAAAGGGTGGGGCTCTATTTATAGGACAGCCACATAAACAGGGGTAATTTAGGGATAAAACTAGGGTTTGGAAGAGATAGAGGGGTACATGGGCCAAAGGCCCAGCTAGCGGTGCGCAGGCCCATCGCGCAGGCCGGAGACTCCGGTGTGGGCCGGAGATTCCGGTCTATCTCTGGTGTCGTCTCTGGAAGGGCATATACACTGTCCCCAAGCCGGTTGTTGGGGTCAGTCCGGAGGTCGGTTCGGAGACTCCGGTGTAGGCCGGAGACTCCGGTGGTTCAGCCGTGGCTTCTTCCGTATCCTCTTCCAAGCCTTTGTCTTGTCGGGCTTGATGTTCCAGGTTTCCTCCCTTGCCTCTATACTTGTCGGTATGAACCTATCATGCATATGGGATGGAGTATGAAGTAGTATACCATTCAATAGGGTAGGAAGTGGGCTGGCATAGAGGAACGGATTCACCTTTGGAGTCCATGAAGACTTCGCATAAGTTGGAGACCATGATGTGGTAACGACCGTAGGTCGGGCTACATCAACTCCCCCCTTCAAAAAGAGTCGTCCTCGACTCTACATGCTCATCATAAAGTAGAAGAGGTCGAGAGACCATCTTGATCCTGGGGTTCACCATATAGTTGACTTGACAACACTTCAATGGTCCTTCACCTTCCATGAAGCCTACAAAGCTCACAACAAAAGCGAAGCAACACTCAAAGCGTAGCCAATTCATGAAGATTATCGCATGGGTCCTCAAGTAGAAGGAAGTCACCTTATCTGGTAGAGATAGCTCAATGAAGGGTAGACATAGGTAACTCTCTTTGGTTCTTCTTGTCAACACATGGTCCATATAGGTTGACGCGTATGCATTTGTACCTACACAAAACAAAGACCAAGCAAAATATTTTCGTCCGTGATAGAGGAGCATGTCAAATGTGGCATGTACATTCTTGTTCACAACACTATTAGCAAAATACATGTATAGAAAATTAAATGCATATACAAGGTCAATGTGCATGGAAATCGTTTGAACATCATCCAAAACAAAAGCATTATGTGTGCAAACCAACCATCGGAAAGAGAAATTTTTCAACATGTTGGATGTCACACACAAATCATCAAAAGCAAATTTCATGTGAATATGAGTATCCCAAGCGGAAGCAAAAACAACATGTTTGCGAACAAACCACATGAAAGAGCAAGTGGTCCTTAAGTTTGTTGCAACAACATGATGAGATACTTGGAAGCTCTCATGACAATACATGCTCTTAATGGCATTATGGTTGCACACAAAACATCAGAAAGAGAAATTGTTCCACATTTTTGTTGCAACACACAAAGCATCAATATCCAATAGCAGGGAAACATGAATGTCACAAGGTGAGATAATACCATCAACATGCTTGCAAGCAAACCATAGGAAAGCGAAATTTGTCAACATGAAAGATGCAAAGCATGCCATAGGTATCTGTAAGGTTCCCAACCTTTAATAAGGTAGAGATCCCTGTGTTTACAATGCTAGTCCCTGGATCAATAGCTAGCATCCACATTTAAGATGTAATATCAAGAAACAAAGGTCATAATACAACTTTATAACCAGGAATAAAATAATTCATTACATCTTACATAGCTCATTTGGCTATCTCATTACAATGCAGCAGAATAACTATATAGCATGGGGTCCTTCATCTTCAAAAGTGGCACAGGCAATCATGTTGGTTGTAGACTTGTAATCCTATTTAACACACTTCACTAACATCAAACAAACCTGCAACATAATAAGTTACAGCCACAAGGGTCAATACATTTGAATTGTATTGGCAAGTTTCACTACTATGTGGAAATAAGTGGATCCTATCAATACATGCATATTTGGCTAAGTGAGGTTTAGGCTCATTTGCAGAAAGCAATATAATTTTGTCCTATCTTTTCAAAATAGTTTTGATCTTCTGAAAATCTTTCTGAACTCCTTGGAAAACTCCAAGTGCTTCAAATCCCTTGTTGTCACCATCAAGTTTTACTTTGAGAAATTGGAATGTCGATATCTTCCATAGCTTTAGGCCTTAGTTGCTTAGTATTGTCCATAACCGGGGACACGGCTAAGTACTTAGAATTTTGATCTTCCGTAGAAGTTGTACACTTTACCCACATGACACAATCTCATCTTGACGCCACCAGTGGCCGCTGGATAAGTACTCAGCAAAATGGAGTACTGGCAGATCGAGAATGTGACAAAGTCTTTTCATAGAAGTCCTCCCAATACACAATGCTAGCTTGTCAACCAGGCACCAATGTAGGGATAAATTTCACTTACACAATTCTAGTTAACCTGAAGATGCCAATGCATGGGTCTTCCACTATGTAGTTGACTAAGACAGAGCCCATTTAGCATGTGGCTGTACACGGAAGCCACTGTACGAGAAACATGTTCAATCTCTAAGTCCCTGGGTGGTTTTATTCTAGTGCACTTACAAAAAGAGATTACCATATAAACATGGTTCCTTTTGTAGCCACCTTGTCCAATCTTGAGTATCCTTATCCACCCAGGTGGTTCATTGAGTACTTGTTTTATTATATAAAACATATACCTTTTCAACTCTTCATATAATCATAACATGTATCCCATCCCAAATATATAGCAGGGCTAAGCTTACTACAACTACAATGTTTCCACTAAGGGAGATATAAGGGTATCCTATTAGGATTTAGCATAGCATAAAATAGAGTAGTCCTTATCATGCATGTTACAAAAATCCACTAAGTGTAATGAAAATAGTAGGGCATGGATGATAGTGTCACTTGCCTTTTTAGTAGAGAATGTTGGTTCACTTCTTGATCTTGCAAATATCACACTCTTCTAATTCCACTACAAATCAATCAAGCAAACACAAATTCAACTAGCATTCCAACCAATTTATCACACATAAAATAATAGAAACATGGTCATGCATGCAAGCATGCAAAAGATAGTTTTACTTGCAAAAGTGGTTTCTACTAGGCTCTAAACATTATAAAGTTCAAAAGTGTTCATTTACTAAAGTGTTAAAACCATTTGCAAAAGGTTTTATCTATAAACCATTTTTAAATCAAATCATTATTTTATGTGGTTGAAAATGCTTTTAGCAAAGCAATATTCTTTAAGGAGTTTCACAAAATATATTTTAATTCTCAAAACTTGGTGTTTAGGGTCAGAAGGTTTGAATCAAAACATTTCCCAAAGGTTTCATTCAAAAATCATTTCTATATCATAATCAACATTTTTATTTGACTAGAAATGAGCTAATTCAATTATTTATTCCTTAACTACACAAAATACATTTTTAAATCCATAAGTTGGTTCCTATGGTCAGTAGGTTCACAACAATCCATTTTGCAAAGATTTCATACTAAGAATATATCTAGAACAATTTTTATATTCAAAATAAGCCTACACAAGTTTCTGCAAATTCAACCAATTTTCCCGAAGCAAATCATTAAACAAAATGCATGGTTGCAAAGTACTTGTTCTGCTGAATCCATTTATGTAAAATTTGCAAAATTTGGACGTGTAGAATTACAGTTATGAATTTTACAAGTTTGCAAATCAAATAGATTCTAATTTCTGATTTTAAACAAAACCTTGTCCACGTGGCGTGTTTCTATTGAATGGTACCGCTTCGTGCGGATCTGCCTCTGCGAACCGTTGGATTTCACTTAAATCATATGGTGCAGATGGACTCATACCCCTTCAGTTAGATCTATTCCTAGCCAGACGATTCGCATCGCATGACTCACAACAGCTCGACCAGTAACTGGCGGCGCTGGCGGCGACGACTGGCGGCGCACGCTCGGGCTATGGCGGATCCGGTGATTCAGGAAGCAAGGGGGGTAAAGGAGATGCTCACCGTGCTCGCAGGGTCCTAGTGAAGCTCGAGGCGCTGTTGGTTTGGCGAGGGGCGCACCGGAGAGGCGATGATTGCTCGCCGGAGTGTGCAGTGGCGTCGGGCGGCTCTGTATGATGATGGGGGCAAGGCTGCAGCTCGTGCCGAGGCAAAACAAGGACATGGTTAGACGCGTACTGTCCTGGGTATCTTAGGAGCATCAACAGGAAAGCTCGGGGCGGTCGGAGTTTACCGGGGGAGCTCGACGGAGTTGAGACAGACGGCGGCGACGTGTTGAGGTTGTCCTTGCCGACGCTCTAGGGCAAGCGCGGGCGAGTTCGAGGCACTGGCAGGTGCGCTTGGAGGTGGAGAACAAGCTCGTGTGCAGTGGGAGGCGAGGGGCGGCTGCGGTTCACCGAAATTGGCCAGGAACACCGTCGGAGACAGAGAAGGTGTGGTTCAAAATTTGAACGGCCCTGGGGCAGAGAGGGAGGGACGAGTGAGGGGAAAGAGAGAGCGGATAGGGGCGCTTATACACATGTGATCACGGCGAGGAATTACTCCGGCATTGAATCGAATTCATCGCTGCAATCAAGGCAACAAAGGCGAGGGATACGTGGTCGTGGGTGAGAACGACGACGTGCTGGCGTGGGGCCGTGCTGACAGTGAGAGAGAGAGGGAGTGGGGCCTGCTTGTCTGTGACTCAGCTGGTTCCTTTCTAAGTAGAAAATGTTTCACTGTAGGGTGAGTGTGGGGTGGGCTCGCTGGGTCAGTTGTTGGGCTTGATGGGCTGGGTTTGCTGGGCTGCCATTTGTTTCAATTTTTTTATTCTGAAAGCTTTTTCTTTTTCCAATTTGAATTTCTGTTTTGATTTTCAATCAAATAATTCAAACAACAAATCAAATCAAATCACCTCCAAACTTTGTATTGATTTTAATTCTGTTTAACAACAAAATCCAAAGTCCAAAATAAAATAATACTTTTATTCTTTTAGGATCCATTAATAATTAAATAAATAGATCTTAGACATTAATTCAAATTGGATTTTATTTATTTAAAAAAACTCTATTTGAAATCTAAAACAAACCAAAACCTTTTCAGTAGGTTTCATTTGAAAATATAAAACACTTGGAAATCTTATTTAAAATAAATTAACAAGTTTTAGTGTTTATTTAAAATAGAAAAGCCTTTACTTTAATAAAATTGGATATTAATAAATCCTCATTATTTTATTTAAATAAATCTTTACTCTTTTTATCAAATAGAAATATTTTATTTCAAAAGCTTGGCCCTGATTTAATTTGGCTCTATAAAATAATCCTTATTTATAATTCTACCTTTTCTTTTGAAAACCAAATCTTTTTATTAAAAGATCCAAAAATAGTAATTCCAACTATCATAACTTTATTTATTATTTGTTTATCTTTTTTAATCCCTTTAAGATTTTATTTGACCAAAATAGGTTTTGATGTTTCCAAATGGAATCAAAAAGTTTCTTCTCACCCTAAATTTCAACAAAACTTTATTTTGTTTATTTACTTTTCACATTACAAAATTTTGAAAATGTTGGATGTGACAGGCTACCACCCTTAAAAGAAATCTCGTCCCGAGATTTGGGAAGGCTAGGGTTACAAGTTGGCTTCAAGGCAACTAGGGTACTACCATCCTTAAAAGAAAATCTCATAGGGTTAGATTGATGGTTCACTTGACTATGAGTTCAACACTTAATATCTAGACAAGGAATCCTTATTTGACTCAACTGAGTTAACTAGTTTCTGACATCCACTTCTTCTATCTCTTCAAAGTTTCCATCCATGTTAATGTGGTTCACATGTCCTTTTTGGGTCACATTGGAGTCATTTCCATTGGCTCTTCTAGCATCCTTTTTCTTTTTCTTCTCAGGACAGTCTGATGCATAGTGTCCAAGTTCCTTGCAATTATAGCACTTCAACTAGCTAATATCTTTCTTCCTGAAAGTGTCATGTTGGTTCTGACCAAGGTCATCTCCATTGTCAGTATCATTTCCATTATTATCACTTCCATTGTTGTTGTGGTGATACTGATGTGGTTCATAATCTTCATTGCTCTTTTTGAATGAATGCTTCTTTTTTGATGATCCTGAGTGATACTTGAGTTTATGCTTCCTCTTTCTATTCTCAACTTGATTCATCTTGTTTTCCAAAATGGTGGCTTTGTCACAGAGTGATTGATAAGTTGGGACATAGGCAATAGCTAGCTGCAGGTTCAACTCATCATTAAGTCCTTCAAGAAATTTCTCCTTTCTCTTAGCATCTGTATCAACTTCATCCGGTGCATATCGTGCCAGATTGTTGAATTCTTCAATATACTCAGCCACACTGAGGTGACGCTGTTTCAGAGTGTGAAACTCCTTTTTCTTCAAGTACATCACTCCAGGTGAGATGTGAGTTGTTCTGAATCCATCCTCAAAAATAGCCCAAGTTACATCTTCAAGGGGAGTGGTGATCTGAAAGTTGTCCCATCATGTTGCTGCTGGTCCTTCAAGTAGAAATGCTGCAAACCTAACTTTTTCTTCATCGGTGCAGCCAACAGTCACTAAGTCTTTATTCACTGAACGTAACCAATCATTGGCTTCCATTGGATCAGTTGTTCCAGAGAACCTTGCAGGCCTAAGTTTCAGAAACTTGGTGAGCATGTCAAGTGCTGGAGGATTATTCTGATTGTTGTTGTTGTTGTTGTTGTTCTGATTCTGTATGAATGTGGTCATCTCCTGCATCAGTTGTGTCTGAGTTTTCATCATCTGCTGCATCTCTGGAGTGATGTTGTTGTTTTGGTTGGGGTTGGCACGACGGGGAGGCATGTGTTGGTTTGATAGGGCTGAGTATTGGTGGATAGGTTTTTAAGAAGTTCTAACACACAACTCAAAATCAACCAAGTTCAATCAAACAATCAAGCAATCAACAAGTAACTATTCACTTAACAACTTATGAGCTTAACTCATGAGTTGAAGGAAACAACAAGTTTTCTTGAAATAATCAACCTAGTATAGTCATACCTCATAGGTCAATATGATCCATACTCTAACTTGATATCAATGTCTTTGGTAGGCAATCTAATGTCTCTTGGTTTTCACTTGTAGTCCTTAGTGATGTCTAAGTTGAAGCCCTTGGTGAAACTAAAGTTGAAATCACTTGAAGATGTTGAAGTCATTAGAGTTGATGAAATCCTTTGCACATGGTGAAGTCTTTGGCCATGGGGTAGGCTTTGTCCATCAAGTTTGAATTAGAAGAGATGTAGAATCAAAATCAAAATGGTTGAGGAAAGAGTTTACAAGATTTCTTGTAAATACGTTTTGGAACAAAAACAAATCCTATTTTTCTAAGGGGTTTTGTCCAATCCTAGGGTTACAATCCTACAGGCAACACAGTGCTCTGATACCATCTATAAGGTTCCCAACCTTTAATAAGGTAGAGATCCCTGTGTTTACAATGCTAGTCCCTGGATCAATAGCTAGCATCCACAGTTAAGATGTAATATCAAGAAACAAAGGTCGTAATACAACTTTATAACCAGGAATAAAATAATTCATTACATCTTACATAGCTCATTTGGCTATCTCATTACAATGCAGCAAAATAACTACATATCATGGGGTCCTTCATCTTCAAAAGTGGCACAGGCAATCATGTTGGTTGTAGACTTGTAATCCTATTTAACACACTTCACTAACATCAAACAAACCTGCAACATAATAAGTTACAGCCACAAGGGTCAATAGATTTGAATTGTATTGGCAAGTTTCACTACTATGTGGAAATAAGTGGATCCTATCAATACATGCATATTTGGCTAAGTGGGGTTTAGGCTCATTTGCAGAAAGCAATATAATTTTGTCCTATCTTTTCAAAATAGTTTTGATCTTCTGAAAATCTTTCTGAACTCCTTGGAAAACTCCAAGTGATTCAAATCCCTTGTTGTCACCATCAAGTTTTACTTTGAGAAATTGGAATGTCGATATCTTCCATAGCTTCAGGCCTTAGTTGCTCAGTATTGTCCATAACCGGGGACACGGCTAAGTACTTAGAATTTTGATCTTCTGCAGTAGTTGTACACTTTACCCACATGACACAATCTCGTCTTGACGCCACCAGTGGCCGCTGGATAAGTACTCACCAAAATGGAGTACTGGCAGATCGAGAATGTGACAAAGTCTTTCCATAGAGGTCCTCCCAATACACAATGCTAGCTTGTCAACCAGGCACCAATGTAGGGATAAATTTCCCTTACGCAATTCTAGTTAACCTGAAGATGCCAATGCATGGGTCTTCACTATGTAGTTGACTAAGCCAGAGCCCATTTAGCATGTGGCTGTACACGGAAGCCACTGTACGAGAAACATGTTCAATCTCTAAGTCCCTGGGTGGTTTTCTTCTAGTGCACTTACAAAAAGAGATTACCATATGAACATGGTTCCTTTTGTAGACACCTTTTCCAATCTTGAGTATCCTTATCCACCCAGGTGGTTCATTGAGTACTTGTTTTATTATATAAAACATATACCTTTTCAACTCTTCATATAATCATAACATGTATCCCATCCCAAATATATAGCAGGGCTAATCTTACTACAACTACAATGTTTCCACTAAGGGAGATATAAGGGTATCCTATTAGGATTTAGCATAGCATAAAATAGAGTAGTCCTTATCATGCATGTTACAAAAATCCACTAAGTGTAATGAAAATAGTAGGGCATGGATGATAGTGTCACTTGCCTTTTTAGTAGAGAATGTTGGTTCACTTCTTGATCTTGCAAATATCACACTCTTCTAATTCCACTACAAATCAGTCAAGCAAACACAAATTCAACTAGCATTCCAACCAATTTATCACACATAAAATAATAGAAACATGGTCATGCATGCAAGCATGCAAAAGATAGTTTTACTTGCAAAAGTGGTTTCTACTAGGCTCTAAACATTATAAAGTTCAAAAGTGTTCATTTACTAAAGTGTTAAAACCATTTGCAAAAGGTTTTATCTATAAACCATTTTTAAATCAAATCATTATTTTATGTGGTTGAAAATGCTTTTAGCAAAGCAATATTCTTTAAGGAGTTTCACAAAATATATTTTAATTCTCAAAACTTGGTGTTTAGGGTCAGAAGGTTTGAATCAAAACATTTCCCAAAGGTTTCATTCAAAAATCATTTCTATATCATAATCAACATTTTTATTTGACTAGAAATGAGCTAATTCAATTATTTATTCCTTAACTACACAAAATACATTTCTAAATCCATAAGTTGGTTCCTATGGTCAGTAGGTTCACAAGAATCCATTTTGCAAAGATTTCATACTAAGAATATATCTAGAACAATTTTTATATTCAAAATAAGCCTACACAAGTTTCTGCAAATTCAACCAATTTTCCAGAAGAAAATCATTAAACAAAATGCATGGTTGCAAAGTACTTGTTCTGCTGAATCCATTTATGTAAAATTTGCAAAATTTGGACGTGTAGAATTAAAGTTATGAATTTTACAAGTTTGCAAATCAAATAGATTCTAATTTCTGATTTTAAACAAAACCTTGTCCACGTGGCGTGTTTCTATTGAATGGTACCGCTTCGTGCGGATCTGCCTCTGCGAACCGTTGGATTTCACTTAAATCATACGGTGCAGATGGACTCATACCCCTTCAGTTAGATCTATTCCTAGCCAGACGATTCGCATCGCACGACTCACAACAGCTCGACCAGTAACTGGCGGCGCTGGCGGCGACGACTGGCGGCGCACGCTCGGGCTATGGCGGATCCGGTGATTCAGGAAGCAAGGGGGGTAAAGGAGATGCTCACCGTGCTCGCAGGGTCCTGGTGAAGCTCGAGGCGCTGTTGGTTTGGCGAGGGGCGCACCAGAGAGGCGATGATTGCTTGCCGGAGTGTGCAGTGGCGTCGGGCAGCTCTGTATGATGACGGGGGCGAGGCTGCAGCTCGTGCCGAGGCAAAACAAGGAGATGGTTAGACCCGTACTGTCCTGGGGATCTTAGGAGCATCAACAGGAAAGCTCGGGGCGGTCGGAGTTTACCGGGGGAGCTCGACGGAGTTGAGACAGACGGCGGCGACGTGTTGAGGTTGTCCTTGCCGACGCTCTAGGTCAAGCGCGGGCGAGTTCGAGGCACTGACAGGTGCGCTTGGAGGTGGAGAACAAGCTCGTGTGCAGTGGGAGGCAAGGGGCGGCTGCGTTTCACCGAAATTGGCCAGGAACACCGTCGGAGACAGAGAAGGTGTGGTTCAAAATTTGAACGGCCCTAGGGCAGAGAGGGAGGGACGAGTGAGGGGAAAGAGAGAGCGGATAGGGGCGCTTATACACGCGTGATCACGGCGAGGAATTACTCCGGCATTGAATCGAATTCATCGCTGCAATCAAGGCAGCAACGGCGAGGGAGACGTGGTCGTGGGTGAGAACGACGACGTGCTGGCGTGGGGCCGTGCTGACAGTGAGAGAGAGAGGGAGTGGGGCCTGCTTGTCTGTGACTCAGCTGGTTCCTTTCTAAGTAGAAAATGTTTCACTGTAGGGTGAGTGTGGGGTGGGCTCGCTGGGTCAGTTGTTGGGCTTGATGGGCTGGGTTTGCTGGGCTGCCATTTGTTTCAACTTTTTTATTCTGAAAGCTTTTTCTTTTTCCAATTTGAATTTCTGTTTTGATTTTCAATCAAATAATTCAAACAACAAATCAAATCAAATCACCTCCAAACTTTGTATTGATTTTAATTCTGTTTAACAACAAAATCCAAAGTCCAAAATAAAATAATACTTTTATTCTTTTAGGATCCATTAATAATTAAATAAATAGATCTTAGACATTAATTCAAATAGGATTTTATTTATTTAAAAAAACTGTATTTGAAATCTAAAACAAACCAAAACCTTTTCAGTAGGTTTCATTTGAAAATATAAAACACTTGGAAATCTTATTTAAAATAAATTAACAAGTTTTAGTGTTTATTTAAAATAGAAAAGCCTTTACTTTAATAAAATTGGATATTAATAAATCCTCATTATTTTATTTAAATAAATCTTTACTCTTTTTATCAAATAGAAATATTTTATTTCAAAAGCTTGGCCCTGATTTAATTTGGCTCTATAAAATAATCCTTATTTATAATTCTACCTTTTCTTTTGAAAACCAAATCTTTTTATTAAAAGATCCAAAAATAGTAATTCCAACTATCATAACTTTATTTATTATTTGTTTATCTTCTTTAATCCCTTTAAGATTTTATTTGACCAAAATAGGTTTTGATGTTTCCAAATGGAATCAAAAAGTTTCTTCTCACCCTAAATTTCAACAAAACTTTATTTTGTTTATTTACTTTTCACATTACAAAATTTTGAAAATGTTGGATGTGATAGGCTACCACCCTTAAAAGAAATCTCGTCCCGAGATTTGGGAAGGCTAGGGTTACAAGTTGGCTTCAAGGCAACTAGGGTACTACCATCCTTAAAAGAAAATCTCATAGGGTTACATTGATGGTTCACTTGACTATGAGTTCAACACTTAATATCTAGACAAGGAATCCTTATTTGACTCAACTGAGTTAACTAGTTTCTGACATCCACTTCTTCTATCTCTTCAAAGTTTCCATCCATGTTAATGTGGTTCACATGTCCTTTTTGGGTCACATTGGAGTCATTTCCATTGGCTCTTCTAGCATCCTTTTTCTTTTTCTTCTCAGGACAGTCTGATGCATAGTGTCCAAGTTCCTTGCAATTATAGCACTGCAACTAGCTAATATCTTTCTTCCTGAAAGTGTCATGTTGGTTCTGACCAAGGTCATCTCCATTGTCAGTATCATTTCCATTATTATCACTTCCATTGTTGTTGTGGTGATACTGATGTGGTTCATAATCTTCATTGCTCTTTTTGAATGAATGCTTCTTTTTTGATGATCCTGAGTGATACTTGAGTTTATGCTTCCTCTTTCTGTTCTCAACTTGATTCATCTTGTTTTCCAAAATGGTGGCTTTGTCACAGAGTGATTGATAAGTTGGGACATAGGCAATAGCTAGCTGCAGGTTCAACTCATCATTAAGTCCTTCAAGAAATTTCTCCTTTCTCTTAGCATCTGTATCAACTTCATCCGGTGCATATCGTGCCAGATTGTTGAATTCTTCAATATACTCAGCCACACTGAGGTGACGCTGTTTCAGAGTGTGAAACTCCTTTTTCTTCAAGTACATCACTCCAGGTGAGATGTGAGTTGTTCTGAATCCATCCTCAAAAATAGCCCAAGTTACATCTTCAAGGGGAGTGGTGATCTGAAAGTTGTCCCACCATGTTGCTGCTGGTCCTTCAAGTAGAAATGCTGCAAACCTAACTTTTTCTTCATCGGTGCAGCCAACAGTCACTAAGTCTTTATTCACTGAACGTAACCAATCATTGGCTTCCATTGGATCAGTTGTTCCAGAGAACCTTGCAGGCCTAAGTTTCAGAAACTTGGTGAGCATGTCATGTGCTGGAGGATTATTCTGATTGTTGTTGTTGTTGTTCTGATTCTGTATGAATGTGGTCATCTCCTGCATCAGTTGTGTCTGAGTTGTCATCATCTGCTGCATCTCTGGAGTGATGTTGTTGTTTTGGTTGGGGTTGGCACGACGGGGAGGCATCTGTTGGTTTGATAGGGATGAGTATTGGTGGATAGGTTTTTAAGAAGTTCTAACACACAACTCAAAATCAACCAAGTTCAATCAAACAATCAAGCAATCAACAAGTAACTATTCACTTAACAACTTATGAGCTTAACTCATGAGTTGAAGGAAACAACAAGTTTTCTTGAAATAATCAACCTAGTATAGTCATACCTCATAGGTCAATATGATCCATACTCTAACTTGATATCAATGTCTTTGGTAGGCAATCTAATGTCTCTTGGTTTTCACTTGTAGTCCTTAGTGATGTCTAAGTTGAAGCCCTTGGTGAAACTAAAGTTGAAATCACTTGAAGATGTTGAAGTCATTAGAGTTGATGAAATCCTTTGCACATGGTGAAGTCTTTGGCCATGGGGTAGGCTTTGTCCATCAAGTTTGAATTAGAAGAGATGTAGAATCAAAATCAAAATGGTTGAGGAAAGAGTTTACAAGATTTCTTGTAAATACGTTTTGGAACAAAAACAAATCCTATTTTTCTAAGGGGTTTTGTCCAATCCTAGGGTTACAATCCTACAGGCAACACAGTGCTCTGATACCATCTATAAGGTTCCCAACCTTTAATAAGGTAGAGATCCCTGTGTTTACAATGCTAGTCCCTGGATCAATAGCTAGCATCCACAGTTAAGATGTAATATCAAGAAACAAAGGTCGTAATACAACTTTATAACCAGGAATAAAATAATTCATTACATCTTACATAGCTCATTTGGCTATCTCATTACAATGCAGCAAAATAACTATATATCATGGGGTCCTTCATCTTCAAAAGTGGCACAGGCAATCATGTTGGTTGTAGACTTGTAATCCTATTTAACACACTTCACTAACATCAAACAAACCTGCAACATAATAAGTTACAGCCACAAGGGTCAATAGATTTGAATTGTATTGGCAAGTTTCACTACTATGTGGAAATAAGTGGATCCTATCAATACATGCATATTTGGCTAAGTGGGGTTGAGGCTCATTTGCAGAAAGCAATATAATTTTGTCCTATCTTTTCAAAATAGTTTTGATCTTCTGAAAATCTTTCTGAACTCCTTGGAAAACTCCAAGTGATTCAAATCCCTTGTTGTCACCATCAAGTTTTACTTTGAGAAATTGGAATGTCGATATCTTCCATAGCTTCAGGCCTTAGTTGCTCAGTATTGTCCATAACCGGGGACACGGCTAAGTACTTAGAATTTTGATCTTCTGCAGTAGTTGTACAATTTACCCACATGACACAATCTCGTCTTGACGCCACCAGTGGCCGCTGGATAAGTACTCACCAAAATGGAGTACTGGCAGATCGAGAATGTGACAAAGTCTTTCCATAGAGGTCCTCCCAATACACAATGCTAGCTTGTCAACCAGGCACCAATGTAGGGATAAATTTCCCTTACACAATTCTAGTTAACCTGAAGATGCCAATGCATGGGTCTTCACTATGTAGTTAACTAAGCCAGAGCCCATTTAGCATGTGGCTGTACACGGAAGCCACTGTGCGAGAAACATATTCAATCTCTAAGTCCCTGGGTGGTTTTCTTTTAGTGCACTTACAAAAAGAGATTACCATATGAACATGGTTCCTTTTGTAGACACCTTGTCCAATCTTGAGTATCCTTGTCCACCCAGGTGGTTCATTGAGTACTTGTTTTATTATATAAAACATATACCTTTTCAACTCTTCATATAATCATAACATGTATCCCATCCCAAATATATAGCAGGGCTAAGCTTACTACAACTACAATGTTTCCACTAAGAGAGATATAAGGGTATCCTATTAGGATTTAGCATAGCATAAAATATAGTAGTCCTTATCATGCATGTTACAAAAATCTACTAAGTGTAATGAAAATAGTAGGACATGGATGATAGTGTCACTTGCCTTTTTAGTAGAGAATGTTGGTTCACTTCTTAATCTTGCAAATATCACACTCTTCTAATTCCACTACAAATCAATCAAGCAAACACAAATTCAACTAGCATTCCAACCAATTTATCACACATAAAATAATAGAAACAAGGTCATGCATGCAAGCATGCAAAAGATAGTTTTACTTGCAAAAGTGGTTTCTACTAGGCTCTAAACATTATAAAGTTCAAAAGTGGTCATTTACTAAAGTGGTAAAACCATTTGCAAAAGGTTTTATCTATAAACCATTTTTAAATCAAATCATTATTTTATGTGGTTGAAAATGATTTACAAAAGCAATATTCTTTAAGGAGTTTCACCAAATATATTGTAATTCTCAAAACTTGGTGTTTAGGGTCAGAAGGTTTGAATCAAAACATTTCCCAAAGGTTTCATTCAAAAATTATTTCTATATCATAATCAACATTTTTATTTGACTAGAAATGAGCTAATTCAATTATTTATTCCTTAACTACACAAAATACATTTTTAAATCCATAAGTTGGTTCCTATGGTCAGTAGGTTCACAACAATCCATTTTGCAAAGATTTCATACTAAAAATATATCTAGAACAATTTTTATATTCAAAATAAGCCTACACAAGTTTCTGCAAATTCAACCAATTTTCCAGAAGCAAATCATTAAACAAAATGCATGGTTGCAAAGTACTTGTTCTTCTGAATCCATTTATGTAAAATTTGCAAAATTTGGACGTGTAGAATTAAAGTTATGAATTTTACAAGTTTGCAAATCAAATAGATTCTAATTTCTATTTTAAACAAAACCTTGTCCACGTGGCGTGTTTCTATTGCACGGTACCGCTTCATGCGGATCAGCCTCTGCGAACCGTTGGATTTCACTTAAATCATACGGTGCAGATGGACTCATACCCCTTCAGTTCGATCTATTCCTAGCCAGACGATTCGCATCGCATGGCTCACAGCAGCTCGACCAGTAACTGGCGGTGCTGGCGGCGACGACTGGTGGCGCACGCTCGGGCTACGGCGGATCCGGTGATTCAGGAAGCAAGGAGGATAACGGAGATGCTCACCGTGCTCGCAGGGTCCTGGTGAAGCTCGAGGCGTTGTTGGTTTGGCGAGGGGCGCACCGGAGAGGCGACGATTGCTCGATGGAGTGTGCAGTGGCGTCGGGCGGCTCTGTATGATGATGGGGGCGAGGCTGCAGCTCGTGCCGAGGCAAAACAAGGACATGGTTAGACGCGTACTGTCCTGGGGATCTTAGGAGCATCAACAGGAAAGCTCGGGGCGGTCCGAGTTTACCGGGGGAGCTCGACGGAGTTGAGACATACGGCGGCGACGTGTTGAGGTTGTCCTTGCCGATGCTCTGGGGCAAGAGCAGGCGAGTTCGAGGCTCTGGCAGGTGCGCTTGGAGATGGAGAACAAGCTTGTGTGCAGTGGGAGGCGAGGGGCGGCTGTGGTTCGCCGGGAACGCCGTCGGAGACAGAGAAGGTGTGGTTCAAAATTTGGACGGCCCTGGGGCAGAGAGGGAGGGGCGAGTGAGTGGAAAGAGAGAGCGGAGAGGGGCGCTTATACATGCGTGATCACGGCGAGCAATTACTCCGGCATTGAATCGAATTCATCGCTGCAATCAAGGCAGCAACGACGAGGGAGACGTGGTCGTGGGTGAGAACGACGACGTGCTGGCGTGGGGCCGTGCTTATAGTGAGAGAGAGAGAGAGGGAGTGGGGCCTGCTTGTCTGTGACTCAGCGGGTTGCTTTCTAAGTAGAAAATGTTTCACTGCGGGGTGAGTGTGGGGTGGGCTCGCTGGGTCAGTTGCTGGGCTTGATGGGCTGGGTTTGCTGGGCTGCCATTTGTTTCACTTTTTTTTATTCTGAAAGCTTTTTCTTTTCCAATTTGAATTTCTGTTTTGATTTTCAATCAAATAATTCAAACAACAATTCAAATCAAATCACCTCGAAACTTTTTATTGATTTTAATTTTGTTTAACAACAAAATCCAAAGTCCAAAATAAAATAATACTTTTATTCTTTTTAGGATCCATTAATAATTAAATAAATAGATCTTAGACATTAATTCAAATAGGATTTTATTTATTAAAAAAAACTCTATTTGAAATCTAAAACAAACCAAAACCTTTTCAGTAGGTTTCATTTGAAAATATAAAACACTTGGAAATCTTATTTAAAATAAATTAACAAGTTTTAGTGTTTATTTAAAATAGAAAAGCCTTTACTTTAATAAAATTGGATATTAATAAATCCTCATTATTTTATTTAAATAAACCTTTACTCTTTTTATCAAATAGAAATATTTTATTTCAAAAGCTTGGCCAAGATTTAATTTGGCTCTATAAAATAATCCTTATTTATAATTCTACCTTTTCTTTTGAAAACCAAATCTTTTTATTAAAAGATCCAAAAATAGTAATTCCAACTATCATAACTTTATTTATTATTTGTTTATCTTTTTTAATCCCTTTAAGATTTTATTTGACCAAAATAGGTTTTGATGTTTCCAAATGGAATCAAAAAGTTTCTTCTCGCCCTAAATTTCAACAAAACTTTATTTTGTTTATTTATTTTTCACATTACAAAATTTGGAAAATTTTGGGATGTGACAGTATCAGACCTGGGTTCGATCTTGAACTCACTTGTGGGATGCTCCCAAGATCTCTTTTTGTCAACTCGTGCTCAACCGAGGTTGACATGATAGTGCGGGTACCTACACACAGCATACACAAAGGGAAGAACGTGTGTGCATGGTAGAGAAACACATCATCCATCATGAAGTATCTCTTCTTGTGCACATCACCATTAATGTCAATCAAGTATGAAATAGATGCATGGTGAGTATGCAAGTGAGGAACATGCTTATCATGGCAATCATCAAAATCTCCAAAAATTGAGAAAGCTATGGGGGCTATCTAATTATAATCCATGTGATAAGTATTCTTGCAAGCAAAACAATTGATAAACAAATTATTCAAATTATTGCAAGCAATTGGAGAAATTAGATAACTAGCATGACAAAGCATGTTCGAAGCAATTGGAGGATACACAAAAGATGTATAGCATGGGATGTGTATGGTAATAGTATCGCAATCAAACAATTCCACATGATCAATAATATTCAAAGGTAAAGCATCACATGGGAATATGAGTGAAGCATATGTAATGTCACAAGTATCATCCATAGCATGCATATTCTCACAATTCATAATGTCCACTAGTGGGATCATGGCATCATCAACACCCTTATTGTTACCTTGTTCATACCTCTCATATGAAGTGGGTATTGTGGAAGTAGTGGCCTCCTTTTGGACTACTTCGTCTTCTTGATGTGTCCATGGAGTAGCATCCTCTTCATCCACCATGTACATCTTATCCCTACGAGGCATCATTGCTTCATGGCTTGGCGCGTCGTCATCCATGGAACCTAGCACAACATAAGAGAACACACTAGAGGTAGAGGGTAGGTTGTTAGAAATCGAAATGGTCTCACTTGACCTATCAACTACCACTCTCAACTCACTCGGTGTATCACTCATGCCCTCAAAGTGGAAGCACTCAATCTCAAATATGGTGGAGTCACTCATCTCACTCTTGTTCTCACTCAAGTGGGCTAAGTGGCTCTTATACTCACATGGGATTGGTACCACATCATCACTCAAGCGTATAGGGATAGACTCGGTTTCCTCAACTCCATGCGCCTCCTTTGGTGAAGGGAAAATCCCATGGTCACCATTCTTGACCTTGTCGCCTTCAAAGTTGGATGCCATAAGATGGGCATCATCACTCGCCTCCTTGGTCGAAGGGAACATCCCATGCTCGACCGTCTTGTGGCCATCTCGTAGTGGTGGAAGTAGGCGCATATTGTTGTCGAGAGCGGTGCTCGGATTGACTTTATCACATATGTGGCCTTGGCTTCCTCCATCTTGTAGTGTCGACACCCGCTTGCCATATGTAGCCAACTTGGAGAAGTAGAGGTCTTCATTTTCCTCGTTCGCGAGGTCGCGGAAGTCAAAGCTTGATGGCGTGGAGGAAGGCTTGCTCTTGGTGCCATTGTGGTGGTGGCACGAGTAGTTGAAGGTTCCCTATGATGGTGTCGACGGAGGTCATTGGCGTGCCTTGCCGATGGTTGAGGTAGGTGGCGCACTTGGACATCCACATGACGCTCACGACGATAATAATTTGCCTTGGCACTCTTCTTGTGCTTGTGGTGCCTTCTTGAGCTTGATTGAGCATTATGGATGGTGGTCATCATGAATTCTTCGTATTTATGGCAAAGATGCCTTTGACGATGTCTTGTATCCTCTTTATGGTGTCGATGCTCATGAGAGGATGTTTGTCGATGAAGATTCTTGTTTCTTGGCGCCTCTTGATGTATAAGATGTTTGGACGCCACTCTTCTTTGAATAGGAGGTGGAGCTTGGTGCCTTGGAGGTGATGGAGCTTGGAGCCTTGGAGATGGTGGAGCTTGATGCCATCTTGGTGGTGGAACTTGATGCCTTGTCGATGGTGGCGCTTGACACCTTGGAGGTGGTGGCGCTTGTCGCCTTGGAGGTGGATCATCGAAGTAGGTTGTGCCCTTTGGTGTGGCACGCTTGGCCTTCAAGGTCATGGAATCTTGATGATGCACCTCCTCTTGCGTGGCGTAGTAGGCTTCCATCTCCATGTGGTGGATGAATTCTTCATGGATCATGGAGGAGCCATCAAAGTCAATGAAGTTCTCCGTGTCCTCCATGCTCGGCGAGGCATCGTCGATGTTGCACTCGAAGTCGTCCATGCTTGGAGAGTAATTGTTGGTGTAGTACTCCATATCACCCATGCATGTGGAGCCATTGTCGGTGTAGTGCTCCATATCCTCCATGGATAAGGATCCATTGTCGATGTAGAGCTCCAAGTCTTCCATTCTTGAGGATCCATAGTTGATGTCATGCTCCATGTATTCCATGCATGTGGAGTTGTTGTCGGTGTTGTGCTCCGTCATGTCCTCTATACTTGTGGAGTCGTAGTCATGTTGGCTCATCATGGATTCTTCATAGATATCATCCTCGGTTTCGGAGTCCCTAGACATGATTCACAAGACCAAGTGTCGTATATGGAAGTGGTAGTGGTGTTAGGGATACAACATCAAACCTTACTTTACCTTGGAAGATCGTATCGTACAAGTGGCCACACTTGAGAGCAATAAACCAAGCAAAGTGAAGTTCACGCGGAACACCAAAACCAACTACTAACCAAAAAACACACGCAGACAAGGCCTATGGTGGATAGGTATGGAAAGTAGTTGTTGGGCCACGCAGAGATAAAACAAAACTTTTCACTTTAACGAGGTGATCCCAAGATCTATCTGAGGTAGAAGGCCAAGAGGTTTACCATTAGACGCGCAGTTGTGGATTACTGATGAAGCGCGTCAATTGATGCAGTGCAGTCCTTTGCGATCCGATCGTCCTGATGCTGATCGTACAACACCTCTACTGGTATCCACACGTACAAGGAGGAGCACCGGCGGCGAACTGCTAGGTTCGTAACGACGGCAGGACTGCTGTGGAGCTAGGGTTTCGAACACATGGAATGACCTAAACCGATCAACGATTAACCTTTCTGGGTTACTGTGCTCCACTATATATAGGGAGTGAACGTGGGCTCCTCACGTGGCCCATTCAATAAAGCCCATATAACACTAGTCACCGTGAGTCCGACTCACTGACTCAGTCCTAATCCGGCTCGGGTCCAACCCAACCAGATTTCGGTTTAGATCCAATCCGAACTTGCTCCCGCTCTTAAGTGTGTGACCCTGCAGGCTCATGTCTACTTGGACACGAATGGAGTCCGACTCTCAATCGATCAATCGGTAGCGGCTCCTAGCAGAACGTGCCGACTCCCAAGTACCAAAGAGTCATGACGACTTGCCTTTCCAATGCGACTTGCGTCCGAGTCCCTTTTGCCTCACGATATACCTTGTCAGACTATAGGTGAATAATTGTCATCCCTTAAATAGTCTGACTCTCTTCTCGATCCGAGATAAGTGATTCACCCGACTAACTCTTAGTCTATCTCCTCGGTTAACACTTAACCGAGTCGTGCATGGCCATGCTTTCTGAATCATATCATCCGAGAGGGCCTAGATAATATCTCTCCAAGTGGAGGGGGAAATCCCATCTTGGTTATTCACATCACGCAACTTGATTCTCAGTCGAACTGAACTCTGACTTTATATCTGCCCAGTTACGAATCAGCGTTTGATAGAACCTAAGTCGGTGATCCTCAACTCGGACTATGCAATAACCTCAGGTCTAAGGATTACATTGATTAAGATATACAAATGGCAACTTGTTCGTTGTACCTCAATATGGGTCAATCCGACTCACTAAACTGTCTAGCCGAATCTGTGTAAGTCGGAATAGCATCTCCATGCCCATGACAAGTGGAACCGAGTCATCAAGACGAATTTATCATTGGTGTAAGTTGTGTGTCCAGCACAACCTCAATGACCAAGGACATTTAGTACAAACAACATGAATGTATAGTTCCACAACCGAATCGTATATTCAATGATATACATCTGACACTCATATAAGGAAAATGTAATAACTTTATGAATACAATGGAAATATCATCATACATGATTGCCTCTAGGGCATATTCCCAACAGTGGTATGTCAAGAACCAATCTGAAATCAAGATGTTGTATTGGCAAGTAAAGAACCACAATGATTACAAAGCAAACAAGTCAATCCACAAGATAGGAAATATGTACAAGGAAACACACACGGCGGGATAAATGGGACTTGTGTGACGAAGAAAGTGAGCTAAGAACCAACTGATTACCTTGCGAAGACTATAAGCTCGTGTCACACAAGTACAAGGAGAGAGGCTAGTTCGATTGCAATTAATTGGTGGGCTAGAAGTTATGCACAATAAGTACCACCTATATGATGTTCATCGAGATTGCGCTTCCTATTCTATGAGGCACTTGTTTCTTTCTTTTTATCTTTTCTTTTTTCTATTTTTTTTATTTTTCTTTTTCTTTTTCACTTGCCTATTCCTTGTGCCAACAACTATATAAGATAAATATATGAGATAGTGCTCACAACGTTTGTTCAGAATTCTACAAGGTATCAAATGTGCATATCCCAAGCAATCATAAGAGTAACTAGTCTCAATAGGTGTTTGTTGCTCGCAAAGATAGTGGGGTTCACAAAGGAATGCATGTGGGGAAAAGTCGCGGAATGTTTATACCTTTCGTCGACGATCTTCACCCTTTATTGTTGTATTACGCCTTGCTCATGGTATTTGTATGGATTAGATAGCATGAACAACGTGGATGATGATGTAGAGCTCCTTCTCCTCTTCGAAACGAACTAAAAAAACCAAAATCCGAGTTCGAATGCAAAAGTTATGCTAAAAACCGTGCTGCTGTTTTTCTGTCTGCAGGGGGGGCGGAGACTCCGGTCTGGAGGTCCGGAGACTCCCATCCTGAGCTCAAAAACTCCAGAAAATCCGGTCTGGGCCGGAGACTCTGGTCCGGGAGATTCCAGTCCAGAACTCGAACGGGACGCGATTTGGGCAGAAAAACTCAAACCAAAACCTCAAATGGTGGGGGAAATCAAGGAATTAGGCCATGTGACCGGAGGGGAAGGTAGATCAACAAGTTTAGCAAGTAATCCATGGATCAAAACCTACCAAAACTTACTCAAATCACAGATCGATCCAAAACACGAATTGGGGCTATTTTTGGTGGAATTTTCAAATTTATGGGGAAAAGACCAAAATGATGAGGAATCCGTGGCAACCAAAAGCTGCTGATACCAGATGGTAGGGGTTAACCCCTTGGGTGGCCTGATCTTCAGGGATCTCGTGGTCAAACAAATAGGAAATCTAGGTGAAAGGGAGAAGGTAGCATAAGAGAACACACACCTCGCGAAGAACAGGATGAGCACACGCAAAACTCACCCGATACAAGGCCGATTGCTCCTGAACGGCGGCCACCGGTCCGATAGAATCCTCGCAAGGAAAGATCGGTCAACGTGCTCCCTCAAATCCATATCGGAGAGGGAAGAACACCTTGGGGAGCGTCTTCACAACTTGGAGACGAGACACCAACTCCAAGGCCTTGTTCAACGATGGATGCGTGATGCAAAGTCCAATCGAGGTTGGTGACGATAGTCGGTCCCCTTGTAAGGGGATGAGGCAAAACTAGAGATTCCACACAAGGGGGTTGTCTTTAGTCTATCATCTATGCCTAAGGGATACATGAAGGGGTGGGGGCTCTATTTATTGGCCAGCCACATAAACAGCGGTAATTTAGGGATAAAACTAGGGTTTGGACAAGCTAGAGGGGTACATGGGCCAAAGGCCCAGCTGGAGGCGCGCAGGCCCATCGCGCAGGCCGGAGACTCCGGTGTAGGGGTCGGAGACTCCAGTGTGCGCCGGAGATTCTGGTCTATCTCCAGTGTCATATCCGGAGGGGCATACAGACTGTCCCCAAGGCGGTTGCTGGGGTCGGTCCGGAGGTCGGTACGTGACTCCGGTGTAGAACGTAGACTCCGGTGGTTCAACCGTGGATTCTTCTGTCTCGTCTTCCAAGCCTCTGTCTTGTCGGGCTTGATGTTCCAGGCTTCCTCCCTTGCCTCCGTACTTGTCGATGTGAACCTATCATGCATATGGGACGGAGTATGAAGTATTATACCATTCAATAGGTTAGGAAGTGGGCCCGTATAGAGGAACGGATTCACCTTTGGAGTCCATGACGACTTGGCGTAAGTTGGAGACCATTATGTGGTAATGACCGTAGGTCGGGCTACATCATATTTACTTCTTGATGCTTTCTTTCAGTTCAAATCCATATCTGCTATGTGAGCATCTTTCAAATTATTATGCCCATCTTAATGGCTATAAATAAAGAGCTTTTGGGAGACAACCCATTTTAGTTTGCTTTTGGTTTTTGTGTCTTTGAGTCTTGGAATTTATTACCTCTATAATAACCGCTCCTTATCCTTTTTGTTTGTTTTTTTTGTCAAGATCAACCTCTTTTGAGAAGGAGAGGAGTTGTGAAACGTTGCTGTCTTGGGACGGGATTTTGTGCTCCATTGTAAAAATTCATGAAAGATCTAAGTACTTCGAATGGAGCTATAATTTCCTGTTCTTGTTTCCCAAGTTGTTATCGAACTTTCGTTAGTTTTGCACTTTTGATTTGAGCAACATAAGATTTTCGAAAAAATCAATCTTTACCTGCTAGTCTGTTTGGACAGATTTCTGCCATCATTTGCATTTGCCTCTTAAATCGATTTCCTTTCAGATTCTTTTGGGCTTTTGAAAGGAGTTGCTTCAGTAGCTTTTGTTTTGATAGATGTTAGTTGAAGTTTGAACCCAAAGGTTTATTGTTTTTTCTTACATAATGTTGCTAATGAAGTTTGTGTGAGTCTTTGTATGAAACGAACTTTCAAGTGTTAGAGAGAAGGAATCTGTAGAGTCCGTCTTCGAATAGGTAAAAGTGCTAAAAATAGAAGGTTTGCGAAAAACTTTTCTTTTTATATTTTTGCAGTTTTTATTAAATATGGAAGGCATTGAGTCAAAGCAGAGGAGGAAACGGAGCCTGGGTGGACCACACCCACCAGTGGCGCGGGCCCCACCTGGCCGCACCACCAGGGGGTGAGACCACCCCGGAGTCCGCCTCCGTCCCGTTTTCACACAGTACTTTCCTTATGTCATAAAACTTCTTAATTTATAACCCCGGATCCCCCGATGTTCATATATCGTTTTCTCACAGTGTTTTCGTTTCGATCTGTTTCTGTCAGGAATTTTTCTCAAGTTTAGAGGCACGATGGTCTCCGGCAACGACAAGGGCAAGAAGCCCATGGAAGATGATCTTCAAGATCCCAAGGAGGAAGAGATCTTGGTTGAGGATGAAGAAGAAGTGAAGGAGGACAAGCATCTGGACACCCGCGCTACCGTCGTGATCATTGAAGTGGTGGCAAACCCTATCAAGCTAAGGAGGACAACACGGATGTCTACAAGAGGGAAACCTCCGTGTCATTGCCTTGATCCATGGTCACTTCCTCCACGCGCCAAGAACACCTTCCATACTCTTATACATGAGCAGCAATTCCAAAATATGCCCAAAGGGAAGTTGCCCTCTAGTTGGGATATGCCTCGTTCTAACCATGTAGGGAAGGAACACTCTGAGGAGGAAGAGTGGGGAAAGAATAAAAAGGACTAGGATTCTCAGTCCAACATGATCATGAACTGCATTGAGCATAATTTGGAGTTAATCGTACTCTAAACTTTGAGATTGCGGATTTGAGGAAGTTGATTGAAAATCTCATGAAGGGAACACCACCACCACCGAAGGAGTAATTCGTCATCAGGTTTTGGCATCCCCTTGGTTTGTTCCAAGCTTGGGGGAGTGATGCGGTATCACATCATTATCTTTCATCTTTTTACCTTTTTAGTAGATTCATATCTTCAATAGAGAAGTTATCATATGGGATGGTTTGCATTGTGGAAGTATATCTCCTTTAGTTGGTTATCTATGTATCCCTTGGTGTAAGTGCCTTTTATGGAATATTAATGAGAAGTTTCATCTTTTACTTTTTACACTTCTTATTTTAGTTTGCAATCTCTATTATATGATTGATCTTGTTGATTAGTATTGGTATCACTTTGGGAGCATCAAGTAAATCTAAATTGGTTCTGGCAAACCGAGCTCTCGTCAGTAGAAACACTTTTTGAGGTTTGAAAGGAAAAGAGAAAAGCACTTACAGGTATATTATATAATTTTCTTTCTTTCTTGATTGGCTCATAAGCTTAGTATTATTTAGTTAAGATCTTTTGTGTTTTTCAAGGAATATTGCATGATTGACTTTATCACTTGTATGTTTACTTGTTTCCTTCAACTCTTTTGCTTGCTACCCAGCCTTGCTAACCAAAAACCTGTACTGAGAGGGAATACTTCTCGTGCATCCAATCCTTTAAACCAAAACCTATGCCATTTGTGTACACCATATCTACCTATTAGCATTATTTCTATTCCAAGTAAATTCTCAAGCTTCATCTATCTTTCAAATTAAAAATTATTTTGTTATGTGAAAACTAGTTAGTAAGCTCTCACGAACTTGATGGCACACCTTATTTTCTTGCCCCTAATAAACTTGAACCATTGTGTCATCGAAGTTGTATATGCTTGCACCTATAAGTTGGGATTAGCAGAACCGTGCTGTCACGGGGAACGCTTTCAACACCTGTAAATATCTACCCAGTTGATACCATGCTCATCTGTTTATGGATGTCGTCGGTGTGAAATAAAAGGGGACCTTGTAAGTCCATGGAGTTATGTATATGTGTTAGAGAAACGCCTGGGCCGCTAGCCTAAGCCATGCCTAATCATGGTGGAAACTTGCAGCATAACCATAGTGAGAAATCTATGAAGCATTTTTCTTATATATAAAAAGAGAGACAGAAAAATAGGAAAGAGAGAAAAAAGCACCATTTTCCTATGGTAAATAAGAAGATTGTTGAGATGCTCATTGTCTACTTGCCTTGTCATTTTGATATGGGATAGCTCATGTATCATGTGCAAGGGGTACCCCGTTGGCGGTTCTCTATGATACACATGTACTTACTATGACAAGAACTTACCAGTAACAAAAGTTGAGTACATGAGGAGAGGCCCTCGTACCCAAGGGACATGAGATTGCGAACTTATATTTTGTCAAGCATATACTCCATCTTTGTTCACTTTAACCTTAATCACCTCAAGATGCTTATGATAGGGGAAATGAGAGCTCAAAGCTAGTAAGTACCATACTCTTTTGGAAGCTATTTATGAACTTGAAATCCTTGCTTCCCTCTATGAAGGGCCCTTTTTTTACTTCTAAGTTGAGTCAGTAAACCTATTCCTCTCTATCTCCAGCAAGCATTTGAGTTGTTGTGTTTCAATCATTCATATGATGATTTATTTAATCATGTTCCCTATCTTCCTTGTTTTGCACAAAACTCTTATCTGATTGAGTATTACTTTGAAAGCTATCATTGTGAAAAGCCTTTTATATTTGAGCAAAAAGGACTCATGTTGTAACTTCTTTACAAAAGCTTTTCTTGAAAACTGTTTGTCAACTATTCTCTGACCAAGAAGTTTGCCATTCCCAATTATGATTTATCTTTATGCATCTTTATTATGGCTCCCATACTCGTTGCAAGTTAAGTTATATAATGGTGAGTTGCTTTCTATTATGAGTTGTGCATTGGTAACTGTGATGCTTCTTGTCCGTGTTCTTTTTATCGACACTTCACTCCATAAACCTGTGGACATGTTTACTGAGCTCAGTTTTCATTTGGGTACAAGCGAGGTCTAAGCTTGGGGGAGTTGATACGTCCATTTTGCATCACTATTCTATATAATAATTTTTTCTATTCATTGAATATTCCTTATTAAGAGGCGATACTTATGTTATTTCATCTATGTTTGAATGTTGGATGGTTCTTGGAGGATGAACTTCCGGAGTCAGGATTCTAATAGAAAAAGCGGTGTCTAAATGCAATTTCGCGAAGATAAGAAAAATACCAGAAAATATATGGAAAATTATATTTTTCCAGAAGACGAAGGAAGCCAAAAGGGGAGGCGGAGTTGGGCCACAGGGGGGCCAACAGGCGCGGGCCACCCTGGGCCGCGCCACCAGGGGTGTGGCCACCCTAGCCCACCTATGGCTCCGCCCCTTCGCCTATATCTTCCTCCTAAAACACTAAAGTTCCGGAGAGTGACCACAGAAAGATTTCGCCACCTCTGCAGGGCAGAAACTATAGAGAGAGAAAAATATCTCCGGCACACAGATTTCTGCCGAGGAAATTCCTTCCTGCAGAGGGGAGATCGTCGCCATCAACACCGTCATCAGGCTAGACTCCATTGAGATCATTATCATCATCATCCATACCACCATCTCCACCAGCACCATCATCACCACCCCATCCCGCTATAACAATTGTGTTGAATCTTGCATAATTCTTAGGGGAAACTTTCCCGGTGTTGATTACTTTTGTAGTTGATGCTTGTGAGTGGAACCATTGAATTATTATTTATGTTCAGATTGTTATTCATCATCATATCATATCTGATCTTGATCCATATGATGTCTTGTGAGTAGTTCGTTTAGTTCTTGAGGACAAGGGAGAAGTCATGTTGTTAGTAGTGGAATTGCGTTGAGGTATTATTCAATGGTTAATATTTAAGTTGTGGTGCTATTCTTCTTCTAGTGATGTCATCTAAACGTCGACTACATGATACTTCACCATTTATGGGCCTAGGGGAATGCATTGTGTATTTGGCTACTAATTGTGGGGTTGCCGGAGTGATAGAAACCTGAACCCCCGTTAGGAAACCTTTGCACAAGGGAGTGTAGGATCTCAAAGTTTAAGGCTGTGGTTAGGTTTTTTATCTTAATTAATTTATTGTAGTTGCAGATGCTTGCAAGTGGTTTAATCACAAGTATGTATTAGTCCATGTAAGGTCGGTACATTAGCACAGGTTCACCCACACAACACTTATCAAACCAAATAAGATTAATCAGCTATATGAAACGAAAGCACTTGACAGTATTCCCATGTGTCCTCGAGAATGTTTGGTCCTCATAAGTATTACAACCGGCTTCTCCTTTGTTAAGAAAGGACTGGGCCACTTGCTGCAATTATTTGCTGCCTTTATTTACTTGCACTTTATTTCCTTGCTTTATCAAAAACCCCTAAAAATTTGTTTGCTAAGTATTTACAAAGATTTCCTGCTCCAAACCACTAGTCAAGACCTTCTACTCCTCGTTGGGATCGACACTCATATTTATAGAAAGTACTATGATACACCCCCTATACTTGTGGGTCATCATCAATCACTAACACCGGAATAGTATTTTGATAACATCAAACGTCACACCGTAAAAGGGTGACTATAAAGATGGGTCCAGTGCTATGAAGGTGTTATGTTGAGGTTCATGGATCAAGAGTGGAATTTTTCCATCTCGATGACGGATAGATATACTCTGGGCCCTCTCAGTGATATCACATTAGTTAGCTTGCAAGCAAGTGATTTGATCACTAGAATGCTATATCACAGGAACAAGAAAAGACTACATGTCGGCAACGACATCAAACTAGGTATGGAGATACCGATGATCGAATCTCGGACATGTAATATATCATGAGACAAAGGGATTGAGTTACATGCGTATAAGGTTCACACGATCACAGAAGTCATCGTTGAATGTGTGGGGGTCAGTACGGATCTCCAGATCCCGCTGTTGATTATTGATCAGAGAGGGGTCTCGATCATGTCTGCATTATTCGCGCATTGTAGGGTGACACACTTAAGGGATACCGACACCATTTGAGGCAAATAATACGCCAGAGAAAGAATTACAAAGCGTAGGAATTATTTCACTAGACACGGAATTGTTTTGGTTGAAATTGCTGAAACTGGTTCTGCATGTGAAATTGAAATGTTGTGATAGGTTTTATGTGAATGTTTGTTAATTAAAGTAATTAACAAAATTCTGAATAAATAAATAAAAGGAGCTTTATTTAAAGATAGTTACATTAAATTTGGTGGAAATTTAACGGGATTTTGAGTGGAGAAAATGGATGGTCATATTTATGTGAGTGGAGCTTCCACCACATGAATGAGGGACAGGTGGGGGCACCCTCTATGGCCGGTGGCCATGCCCCCTTGGGCTTCCCCCCTCCCTTATATAAGGATCGCCACCTCCTCCTTCACTCTCACACCTCCTCATGAAGGATCTCTCTCCCCCTTTAGAATTTCCCCATGGTCTCGGATCAGCGAGATACATGTTCCCGGTTGATTTTTCTGGAAGGATTTGTTGCTTCTGCTGCTTCGCTGGAGCGACGGCGCGGAGGTTGTCAGATACCCGAACATGTGTGCGATCACGGATGCACCATGTTGGGGATAAGCTAAATGGGTCTCACCATTGCATGTCTCTAATCCGGATACCCCAGGTGGCCCACAGTTGGTAGCAAGGCCCTTGGCTTGCTGGGCGGCCCAGTTAGATGGATCCAGAAGGGAGGCCCAAGCCGGATGAAGGAAGGCTACGGAGGAGTCACTAGCATACCCAGAGCCTTGGAGTGCAAGACATGTTAGACTAGCTGTGTACCGTGTAGGACTCTATAACCTATCCGGCTAGGACTTTACCTGTAACCCTAGGATCTAGCGACTATATAAGACGGACCTTTGGAAGCCTTTAGGGATAACTCAACTCATATCGCGCACAGCGAACCAATCCCTGTAACTCGGCGTATTGCCATTATAGTGATTTATAGTAGGAGTAGGATTCCGCCACCGTCGTGGGATCTGAACCTGGGTAAGCTGTGTTACCTCGTACCCGCCAACCTCCCGCCTTACCCCATGTCTCTAAACACGCTCTTTGAGGACCTCTCCATGGCATACTCGTCGGCAATACCACGACAGTTGGCGCCCACCATTTGCAGTCTGGGGGCTAGACTTGGTTGGTCCATTGCATACGGCACCATGGGGGTTTACGCATCTGCTAGTAGAAGTTGATAAATTCACCAAATGGATAGAAGATAAACCCATTATAAAGTTTGATGGGGCAACTTCGCTTACGTTTTTCTGGGATCTAGTGGTGAGATTTGGTCTCCCACATAGCATTATCACCGACAACGTCAGCAACTTGTCACTCGGAGAAGTGGGATATTATTTTTGGGAGAAGGGCATCCGACTTGACTTAGCGTTTGTGGCACATCCACAGTCCAATGGGCAAGTTGAGCGAGCAAATGGATTAATTCTGCAGGGAATCAAGCCACGTCTAGAGGCACCGCTAGATAGAGCAGCTGGAGCCTGGGCGGTGGAGTTACCATCTGTTCTGTGGAGTTTACGAACTACACCAAACAGGTCTACCGGCTACACCCCTTATTTCATGGTATATGAAGCATAAGCCATCCTACCTTCCGACATCATTCATGATTCACCAAGAGTTGCCGCCTACGATGAAGTTGACGCTGAAGAATCCAAACTCCTAGATGTGGACCTTCTCGAGGAAGAGCGCGTATTGGCATGCCAAAGATCCTCTATCTACCAGCAGAAGCTACGCAGCTACCATAGTCACCGCGTCAGGCATCACTCGTTTAAAGAGGGGGATCTGGTGCTCCGACTTAAGCAGAAGAAGTCACACAAATTATCCCCGCCATGGGAAGGACCGTTCATCATAAGCAAGGAGCTACTCAATGGGTCTTACTACCTCGATGAAAATCATGAACTTGAGGATAGACCAAATGAGGATCATAAGCGTAAGCGACGTGACCCGGATGATGACTACCCAGAGCTTGATTGGCCATCAAACATAGCACAACTAAATCCTTTTTACACTTAGCATATTTTTTATCTACTGTTTACCTCTTATATGATGAATGAAATAAAGCTCTTTGGTTCACTCATATGCTTGAGTCTTTTACCTCCTTTAGTGTTTATTTTTTATCGTATAAAACCTTTATGCGCAAGTTTTGCATTTGCACTTGTGAAAATTCCGCCTATGGGCATTAGCTTAAATTTTCTGGTCTACACGTTCTTTGTTGTTTCTATGTGGATTCTGGAGTAGTGACTTTTGGCACTCAAAGTTGATGATTTTGTGCTTAGGTTTTTGATGGTGCCATTGGGTATGATCACCTGAACGCATAGTTTCGACTACGAGTCTTTCGACTCATGAAAAGTCAAGCATAAAAACCAAGTAATGGATAAGCCAACACTTGCTTAAAAAATATATACATGCTGGAACTAGTACTTAAGTAGCAGGAAACATAAATCTATTGTTTTCCCCCTTAAGATTAAAACTGTAGTTTTTTCCGCATACATACATCCAGAGGAAACAAATATTACATAAGTGTTTTTCATTCCTCTGGCCCAGGAGACTTTGAGGTAACATCGTCGGCAACAGGAGAGTCATCCTGATCATCAACAAAGTCGTTGGTCTTGAGGGAGTCGGAGGACCTGGGCTGGTCGCCATCAATAATCTCGAGAAGAATAAAGGTGTTTGGATCCACCAACTCAGCGACTCTGGTGTCGAAGCCGGCGAGCGAGGACCAGATAGCTTTGTGATCAATCTTCTGGCCGTCATCGTCTACGCCAGGCAGGACCGAGGTCAACGTATCGATGTCAGCATTTTCATAGTGGGCCTTGACCATAGCCAGTGACATTCTTGCACCATCCCGAGTACATGAAGCTTTCCAGCTTACGATACGCTCGGGGGCTTGGCATAGAATCTCCGAGTACTTCATGACGGAATCCACCGCCTTGATGTTGATGTTCAGGGGCTTGGCAATTTCCTTTTCTTGTTTGATGGCGGTGCTAATGAAGTTGCCGGCAAGGACCATGCATTCCTTTGGCGGAGGAGGAGTATTGGTTAACCCAATAGGAGCTGCATTTCCGGCCAAGAAATGGAATACGTGTGTTCAACAACATAAAAGTTCAGAGTACCTGGCTTACAGAAGTACAAAACGGAGATTGCTTACCAAAGATGATCGCCTCGGCTTGTTGGAGAGTCTCCGCCATGGAGTCCCGTTCTTGTCGGAGAACCTTGTAAGCCTCAAGGTTGCGTTTATTCTGCTCTTCGGCAGCTTTCTTATACTCCTTGAGGATCGCAATTTCCTCCTTCAGTCGGTTGATCTCCATGTTGGCAGACTCCTACACGGCCTTCATAGACGCTTCATGCATATTCAGTGTGTCATCCCTCTCCTGCTTGAGGATTTTGTTCTCGCTATCCAGCATTTCTATATGCTTGGATTTCTCGACAATATCCTTCGCCTTGGCAATAACTTCTGCATGTTGGAGAAATAGCGGTGCACGATGAGTAGTCGGAGGTTAATGGTGCAAGACCAAGATTGAGTGTGAAATTTAAAACAAAAAAAGACTCTTGCTCTTGGTGATTTGATCCTTCAAGAAGGCAGTTTTACCCTTTTCAGCTTCATGGTCAGCACGCATCTTCTGGAACTTCTCTTTGGCGACACCTCTCCGACCATTCTCATTCTGCGAAAAAGATCAATGTTACTTAGTCTACTTGGAGCATCTAGCCGGATAAATATCCACCTAGAGGCTTGGGGGCTACAGTGAGATTTTTTAACTCGGCAATATCCTTAGTATTTCTTTAATCATCTAGTCGGAACTAATTTTGTTTCAACTAGAATCTTGGGGGCTATAGTATTGAAATTTACAAACACTGCGTATGCTACTCTAAAAGTATCTAGTCAGAATAATTCATTCAAACTACATACTTGGGGGCTGCAGTTCGAAGTTTTCTAGCTTAGTCTCTCTTAGAGCATTCAAGCACAAAGACCTATGGCTTTCCGTCTAAATCCTCGGGGGCTACAGTGGGATACTACATATGAAATGCAAAAGGCATATAAAACTTACAAGTGCAATAATCTTGAGATTGGTAGCGCACTCGGCAAATATCTTGCTGAAGGAAAGGCTATTTCTGTTCAGGATATCCGCCTGCTTGAGCATCTCCTCAAGACCACATGTCAGAGAAGTTGGCACTACACCAGGAATCAGAGTTGAGCTACTCGGTGTAAGCACCGGGTAGACGATCTTCGGAAACTCTGGTGGTGTCTTGGGTGAAGTGGCGCCGCCTACGTCAGAAATTCCACCTCCCACCAACGCCTTACCACTACTAGTGGCATCCTTAGCTGGAGCTTCAGCCACTTTGGATGCGGTGCTTTCTTGTGTCGCCTGCTCGCCGACAACAGCAAGTTCCGCGGCCATGTTTGGGTCCACTTCCATGGCGGAAGGTTCAGACATTACCTTTGCTGGAGAGCTTGTTGGTGCGGTAGCAGGCTAGACGCTCGGAGTTGGAGGGGCGATCGCGGGGGATGCTTGGTGAAACATTTGTTTGATGTTTTTAGAATCCCCTGATGTTTTGACGGTATTCTTCAAACTCATACTGGCCTTCTTCTTGAAACGTGCAAAAGTATAAGTACAGGAACAAGACGAGCAAGGTACAATGTCGGATGTTAAGAAGCTTACACAACGGTTGGTTCTTTGGTCAATGGAATACCAATCATTCTTCCTTTCTCTACATCCAGGGAGGAAGTGTATCTCTTGGAGGCTCCACCCTCCGTCTTCTTCTTACCTCCGTCGGCAGCGTCAGAGGTGGAGATCTTCCGCTTACACGCCAGCGGGACATCGTTGTCAGACACGACGGTGACGTACTTCATCTTGGGGTCGTAGACTTGGATAGCCATGCTATCTTCATCTAGACTCTTTAGCTATTAAGTGAATCCCGAAGTGTTAGATGCAATGGTAATGGCTAGACAGAAGAACTAGAGTATATGTCATACACGAAACATAAACAGGTACCTCTGGGCACATGCCACCCTCGAACATGTCATAGGTAACGGTGAAGCCACGCTTCCTATCCTTCACCTTGACGATGTCTTTGAGGCGGAGCTTGATGGAGTCACTCGAAAAGTTGTCCTCAGCGATGCGGAGGCTATCCTTCCCATCCTTCGTATATTGGTGCATGAGCTTCGCGCAGTGCTGCAAAGGCTGGATCCGCCTGATGAACCACCACATGGCTAGGTCCAACCCGGTCAGACCCGTGTCTACAAGCCACTCAATCCGCCTAACAGCGTGAGAGGCTTCGTCGTTGGAGGGAAGGAGGGCTTGGGATCTCCATGGGGATTCGGCGGCAACTCCATCGACAAAATCCAGGTACGTCCCTTCTTGGCCATCTAGAGGGATATATGGGCCGTAGAAGTATGTACTCTGCCAGTTCTTGCATGACTGGTGGCCTACAACGTCGGGGAACCACCGGCTAGGCCGGATCTTGAAGCTAATAGTTCCATAATTTCTAAGCTCATCCTTGCTCACTCCGGCTTCCCTCTTGATGGTGAAGAAATATATAAACAGATCTAACCTAGGCCTGATTCCTAGGTAACCCTCGCAAAGCTCCGCGTAGTTGCTAAGCGCGAGGATGCTATTCGGAGACAGGTTCTAATGTTGAACCCGGTAGTGACTAAGGACCTCTATGAAGAAGTCGGAGATTGGGAGGGAGACTCCATGTACCAATTGGGCTTTGAGTTACACATTTTCTCCATCTTGGGGAGAAGGGATGACCTCGCCGGCCGGCGCCGCCCACCAGACCAGCCCCCCATCATGGGGAGGTACTCCTCGGTGAGCATCTCCTTGAGATCGCTCTTGGTGATATCGGAGCCGTGCTACTCTCCCTTGTGTGAATCACCCTCCTCTTCCAATAGTTCCATCCCCGCTGGAATATGCTCACCACTAGTGGTTTCCACCACCGTGGTGTGTGGCACCACCACGCTTTCTGGAGGCATGTGGACGGAGCCCGCCGGCTTGGCCGTGGCTTCGCTCGTCGCCGCCATGGACGGTGTGGTGCTGCTGCTGGCCATTGGTGCGGGAGAACACTGGCAGTGAGATGGGAAAAGCTAGGGTTTTTTCCTGCGTGCGCAGAGAGCTCAATGATGCGAGGAGGAATGCGGTGAAAGAATAAGAATTACCATGGTTATAATTTATAATACTTAGCATCAAGATTCATGCAAGTTGATCAAACGATTGCTGTGTGGACAGCGCGTGCATGCGCGTGCCCGATAATTTCGCCACGTTCCCACCGCCGCTGCCAACGTTTCGCATCCTTCGCACAGGAAAAACGGTTATGATTGCGTTCTCTACATGTGTGAGTTACGAGGCATCGCTGACCTATGGTCTATGTTGCTCTACTGACATAGGCAGTTGAACCATCCCATCTGAAGATTCCGGCATGGACGGATTCAGTCCGGCTACGAGAAGAGTATGATGGAAGATTCAGCAACTCTCCGACTTACATGTTGAAGACGGAGAACATTGCAGGGTTCTTTGGAGGACTACAAGATATTGCTTGACGATTTGCCGACATTCATCTAGACGGAGCATCCAACCTGAAGAGGCAAGACGGCGCAAGATCTCGGAGTTCTTCGGGGGCTACTGTTGGGGATATGTTAAATGGGTATCACCATTGCATGTCTCTAATCCGGATAACACGGGTGGCCCACAGTTGGAAGCGAGTCCCAAGGCCTGCTAGGTGGCCCAGTTAGATGGATCCAGAAGGGAGGCCCACGATGGATGAAGGAAGGATACAGAGGAGTCACTAGAGTACCTAGAGCCTTGGAGTGCAAGACACATTAGACTAGTTGTGTACCATGTAGGACTTTGTAACCTATTGGGCTAGGACTTTACCTGTAACCCTAGGATCTGGCGACTATATAAGCTGGACCTGTGGGAGCCTTTAGGGATAATTCAACTCATATCGCGCATAGCGAACCAATCCCTGTAACTCGGCGTATTGCCATTATAGTGATTTATAGTATGAGTAGGATTCCGCCACCATCGTGGGATCTGAACCTGGGTAAGCTATGTTACCTCGTACCCGCCAACCTCCTGCCTTACCCCACGTCTCTAAACACGCTCTCTGAGGAACCCTCCATGCCGTAATCGTCGGCAATACCACGACACACCACTGCTTTGCAGTGCTAGACTTGATGGTGCTGGACCTGTTAGACCGGATGGACTTCTTCTCGATATTGAGATTGGCAAGCGTTTGACTACATCATCCACAAGTAAAACCTTGTTAACGCTTTTTGGTCTTCAAGGGTACATATTATATGGATGTATATCCACCCATTGCTTGTATCAAGTAGATAGATCTTGGTACTTAGTTGTTCCCATCATAGATTTTTTTTTCTATGCTACGAACCCTATAGTGGTATCAGAGCCAGGTTTATGCGTAGTTGCTTTGCACAGGTAGTAGACATATGAGTATGTGGGCGCTGATGGTCATGTTATCGCTTCTTCCTTGTATTTTGGATATTGGTGGCATAGTGGGATGAAGAGGCCTGGAAAAACTTTACAGGTCCTCGCACATGAGACCTGTTCCACGCTTCACATGCAACTAGTTTTGCATAAGTGGCTTGCGGGTGTCTGTACCTCCTACTATAGTGAATATATGATTTACAACGAGTTGTCAATAATTTGATTATCCTCGAAAGCCCTCAGCCACGTAAAACATGCAAAAAATAAATTAGAGGCGTCTAGTTTTTTGTTTTGCTGGGCAAGTACTATGATATGGTAGTGTTATAATTTGTAGTATGGATTGATACTATTGAAAATTATAATATAACAAAGTGTAAGTTCCATAGAACTTATCCTTACACATATAGGAATGATAAAGATCATTGCACGATGCACAAGATAGAGATCAGGTGCAAGAACCATATCATATCACTATAGCATATGATACTTGTTTGCATCTTATATTGCTTGTTTGGCGTTTTATTAGAATTATAAGATGATCCTTGATTTAGATATCAAGATAAAAATGTGTTTTCCTTAAGTATGCACCGACTATGTTTTGCCGCTTCAAGACATCACGCGATGATCGGGTGTACTTGAATCCACGATCATACATCGGGTGTAAGACAGTTTTACACACGCGAATACTAAGGTTCTTACTTAGCGAGCCTAGCATGTACATACATGGCCTCGGAACACGAACCAAAAGGTTAAGCATGAGTCATATGTTTGATATGATGCCCATATAGATGCTCTCCTTTGAAGCTGCACCGACTCACATGATGATCGGACTTGGTCTACTGGATTTGGTTCATGTAATCACCAAAAAGGCATGAGGGATGTCGTTTTTTAGTGGGAGTTCATTTCTAATTTGGATTAGTCGAACTCAATTTATCATAAATTAAATCAAAGTGAATTTGCATAATTTGTTGTAGTCATTGGCATTCGTTCACCACTTTATGCTTAGTTGTAATTGAGATAATAGAATTATAGAATTATGGATATTTACTTTACGAACTAGTATCGTATTGTTTTGAGTGTCAATCTAAAGTTTAAAGTCCTATTGCAAACTTTCAGCAAACTCTGTTTACTCTGTGAAATTTAATAATTAGTATTAAATCAAGAGTGACAATTCCAGTGTTAGTATCTAAAGTATCATGTTTGCCTCCATGATTCTTGATTTAAATATCGAGATTATCTAGGAGCTGAAAGAATTGTTTCAGAAACCATAATGTATGGCAGATATAACGATATTTGAAACAATGTTTTTGGTTTCAATATGATAGAGTATAATATATGTTCTCATATTGGATGAGAATTTGCAAAGGTTGGAGATGCTAGACATCCTAATCATCCAAAAAAGGTTTTGGGAAGAAACATTATACTAACGCACCTTTATAAGCTACATTAGCTTGATCATGAAAGTTTTCATGATAAGGATGAATAGAAGATGTAGGTAAAGTGTTTACCACACTAAAAGATTACTAAAGAATGGATTTTGAAAGAACGTCAATCATTTGATTATGGTGATCTACTTCAAAGTACAAGTCCAAAGGTATTAGTATTTGAATATACACGCTTTGGACTATGTGTCATGTATATGGAGCCACTATTGATGTTGATAGATTCTTTTAAAAGGAAAAGGAAATGCTAAAAGAGAATCTATAAAATATATTTGGCAGAAAAGAAAAGACTGGAAATACCCAGCTAAGGTATATAGATGATATACTTGTTATGGTTGTGTTCTTTGCTTGTTAAACAATGTGGTTCTTGGGTATTGGATACCGCATTGGTTAGTATGAAATATCATACAGAACAACACAATTCATGAACTACAATGGCCTAACAATGGCCTAAGTAACTAGCAAGAGAATATGTCATGACGTTCAACGAAAACAAACAAATGGTTGTTTGTATTTCTCGTTGACATCAAAGCTTGCCTTAAAGATTTGTTTTAATAATTTTTATTTAAATCAAGTATTATGAGAACAAAGATTGTTCAAATAATTACCGTATTCCATATAAGATGGATGATTTACAAATCTAGTTAGAGAAATCACATCCATAAAACCTATTGCTAAAATGTCGCAAGACAAATGATTGAAAGATCACTTACGAGGTGACATCACCGTTTAAATTATATTGGAAAGAAAACATGAAGAAACTCCATATTCATGGATTTTTGGAGTCTTTTATTTGATCAAATGACACTTGTGAGACTTTCCTTGGTATAATTAAAATTTCATTCAAAGGCCAAAGAAGAACTGATAAAGGGGTTAAGCTCTTGGGTGGCCCGATCTTCACGGATCTCGTGGTCAAATCGATGGGAAAGCGAGGGGGAAGGGAGAAGGTAGCGGAAGTGAACGCACACCTCACGAAGAACACGATGAACACACGCAAAACTCACACGATACAAGGCTGATTGCTCCCGAACGGTGGCCACCGGTCCGATAGAATCCTCGCGAGGAAAGATCGGTCAACGTGCTCCCTCAAATCCACATCGGAGAGGGAAGAACACCTTGGGGAGGGTATTGACAACTTGGAGATGAGACACCAAACTCCAAGGCCTTGTTCAACGATGGATGCGTGATGCAAAGTCCAATTGAGGTTGGTGACGATAGTCGGTCCACTTGGAAAAGGGGATGAGGAAAAACTAGAGATTCCACAGTGGGGGTTGTCTTTAGTCTATCATCTATGCCTAAGGGATACATGAGGGGTGGGGGCTCTATTTATAGGCCAGCCACTAAACAAGGGGGTAGTTTGGGAATAAACTAGGCAAAGGGGTAAGTAAAGGGGATATTCCAGAACATGAAACCCAGATCCGCGCGCAAGTAGGGGATTCTGGCAGTGGGTCCGGTGGCGCCTGATCTGGTGCCGGGATTTCTGGTCGTCGCCGGACATTCCGGTCGTGCACCAGAACGGCTCTCTATAAGCGCTTTCGGCGGAGGTTCCGGTCGACTGGTCCTCGCGTGGGGGATTCCGGCGGGGAGCCCGGTTCACCGGTGTTGTCGCCGGAGATTCCGGCGGCAGAACCGGTTCGCTGGTGCTGACGTCGATTCCAGCTGGAGCTTTCTTCCGTCTCCTCTTCCAAGCCTCCGTCTTCTCAGGCGTGAGTCCTCGGGCTTCCTCCCTCGTCTCCGTACTCGTCGGTGTGAACCTATCATGGTCAAAGGGCGGAGAATGCAGTAGTATACCAATCAATAGGGTAGGAAGTGGGATCTCAAAGAGGATAGGATTCATCTTTGGAGTCCATGACGACTTGGCGTAAGTTGGAGACCATGATGTGGTAACGACCGTAGGTGGGGCTACATCAGATCCCCCCCTTCAAAAATAGTTGTCCTCGACTCTACATGCTCATCACAAAGTAGACGAGGTCGAGAGACATTCTTGATCCTAGGGTTCATCATATAGTCTTCCTCGGGAAGATTAACTTGACAACGCTTCAATGTTCCTTCACGTTCCATGTAGCCTACAAAGCTCATGACAAAAGCGAAGCAACACTCAAAGCTTATCAAATTCATGAATATTATAGCATGAGTCCTCAAGTGGAAGGAAGTCACCTTAGATTGTAGAGATAGCTCGATGAAGGGTAGCCATAGGTAACTCTCTCCGTTTCTTCTTATTAACACACGGTCCATGGAGGTTGACGCGTATGCATTTGTACCCTCACACAACAAATACCAAGCAAAATATTTCCGTGCATGATAGAGGAGCATGTCAAATGTGGCATGTCCATTCTTGTTCACAACACTATTATGTAGAGGTCCCAACCTTTAATAAGGTAGAGATCCCTATGTTTACAATGCTAGTCCCTAGATCAATAGCTAGCATCCACAATTAAGATGTAATATCCAGAAACAAAGGTGATAATACAACTTTATAACCAGGAATAAAATAATTTATTACATCTTACATAGCTCATTTGCCTATCTCACTACAATGCAGCAGAATATAACAATAGCATGGGGTCCTTCATCTTCAAGGTGCCACATGCAAACATGTTGGTTGTAGACTTGTAATCCTAATCAACACACTTCACTAACATCAAACAAACCTGCAACATAATAAGTTATAGCCACAAGGGTCAATACATTTGAATTGTATTGGCAAGTGATACTATGGTAGTATAATGGTATCTATTATCTATATGCATTTGGCTAAGTGGAGCTTAGGCTTGCTTATCATTTGAAAACACTAAGTTTTTGCTTGTCAAAAAAAAAAACCCAAGGAACCACCAATAGAAATTGGTGAACCTTCAATCCTTGTTCAACCACAAGTTTTTAACTTAGAAATTTGGATGAGGAGATTCTTGATAGCTTCCATGTCTTGATGCTCAAATTGTCCTTTGCTAGGGACATGGCTAAGTACTTAGATTCTTCCATCTGCAGAGGTTGAGCACTTTCCCCACAAGACTTGATTTTCACCAAGACAAGATCTTTCAGAAGCCTTCCCTTAGACCAGAATGGACGCGTTCCAACCTATCATCCCCTACCACCAACTGTCCATTTGGCTAAGTTATTGCATCCTATATGATCCCGGCAGAGCCCATAATGCCAAGTGGCTGCACTTGTAGCTTCTCAACATTTGACCTCTCAAATCTCTTTGTTCTTGGGTGGCCATCCACAAGTGAGATACACAAGGTAAACCATACAAATGGGCCTTGTATAACCACTCAACACAAAACATTCCTTCCTTTCCACCCAGGTGTTTCATTCACTTAGTTGTTTTATTAAAAAAACACAAGTCCTTGACTTAGAAATATTTCATAGCATGAATATAATCCACCCTTGTTTTCTACTAGCTAAGCTAAGCATGATAGTATTAGGAATCTTAACTTAGGAAATTTCACTAAGGTTTCATCTACTAGGATTTCCCATCGCATAGTTTACACTTAGCAAAAATTCCATGCAAGTCCTACTTAGAAATATCACTAATGCATAGTGAAAATAATGGGACATAAGTATGAAGCATCACTTGCCTTTTTGGTAGAGAATATAAGTTCACTCCTTGATCTTGCAATACTCACACTCTTCAAATCACTACAATTCAATCAAGCAAGCAATATTTTAATCTACCATTCAAGCAAAACATCACATAAAATAATAGAAACAAAGCAATGCATGCAAGCATGTTAAAGATTGTTTTATTTGGAAAAATTGTTTCTAATATGTTATAAACATTTTAAAACACCTATTGGTCATTTTATAAAGGTGGCAAAAACCATTTGCAAAAGATTTTACCTATAAATCATTTTTAAACCAAATCAATATTTTATGTGGTTGAAAATGCCTTTAGCAAAGCAATAATATTTATAGGGTTCACCATATACATTTTTAATTCTAAAACTTGGTGTTTGGGGTCAGAGAGTTTAAATCAAAACATTTCCAAAAGATTTTCTCCAAAAAGTATTTTTTAACATAAAAACAATATTTTTATTTGACTAGAAATGATCTAAAGCAAAGATTTATTCTTTTGCTTCACAAAATATTTTTTTGAAACCACAAGTTGGTTTCTATGGTCAGTAGGTTCAAAATAATCCATTTGCAAAAGATTTTATCACAAAAATAATTTTAGGATGAATTTTATATTCTAAATATACCTACACAAGTTTCTGCAAAAACAACCATTTTACCAGAAGCAACTCATTAAACAAAGTACATTTTTGAAAATTACTTGTCTTGCTGATTCCATTGATATAAAATTTGCAAAATTTGGACATGTGGTTTGAAAGTTATGCAATTTACAAGTTCAAACTTCTAATAGATACAATTTCTGTTTTAAAGGATCGGGCAGGCCACGTGGCTGTTTTTCATTGGACGATAACAGTTCGGTTGGATCGACAGAGGAAATACGTTATATCTAATGCGCATCGCATGGTACAGAACAAAACTTAGCCCTTCGATTATGAATCTATCGCATCCACTGGATCATCGTCCAACGGTTCACAGCGAGCCAACCATAGATTGGCGGCACTGGAGTCTGAGGCGCGGCGGCGGCAGCCTGGCAATGGCGTCGCTGGTGATGCAGGAAGCGAGGAAGAGAGAGAGGGGGCTCACCGAGTTTGCCGTATGCTGATGATGCTCAACGTGTTCGCGAGGAGGCTAGGGGCGCACGAGGACGAACGTAATTGCTCGCCGGAGTTCACGTCTGCGTTGGGTTTGTCTGTTCGACGTCGGAGGCGAGGCTAGAGGTCGAGATAGGACAAGTAGAATGCACAGTTAGGTTTGGAAGAGGAAGGCGAGTATGGGAGTGTCAACGAGGGGAGAGGGGCGGTCAGGTTTACCAGGGAGAGGTCGTCGGAGACGAGGCAGACGGTGGCGGAGTTCTGTTGAAGACATTGTCGATGATACGGTGCTCGCACGGATGAACGGAAAGCACAGGCAGGTGCGCCAGAGGCTGGGGATCATGCTCGTGTTCTTGAGGAGGCAAGGGGTGACGGCAACTGGCCGGAATTGACGAAAGTGCTCGCCGGAGCAGTAGGCGCTCTCGAGCTAATTCTGATTGGCCTGGTGGCAGGGGGTGGACGCTTTCTAGGGGGAAAGGTGGAGGAGGAGCAAGCGGTTTAGTACGCGTGGTCGCGGCGAGGTTTAATGGAGTGATTAACGCGGATTGATGATTCCTTCATTGGCCAGAAACGACGAAGGAGGAATTGGGGGCGAGGTCGTCGTGCGGGTGAGGAAGAAAGCTGGGAGGTGGGGCCTGCTCGACAGCGAGAGAGAGAGAGAGAGGGAGAGTTGGGTCCATCTGTCGGTGACTGCGCGGGTTAAGTTTCTCATTCGAATCGTTTTCCTGCGGGAGGGGAAAATGGGCTAGTTGGGCAAGTGGGCTGGACTGGATTCTTTCATTTTTTGTACTGATTGTTTTTCTTTTCCTTTTTCAATTTATCTGTTTTTGATTTTTATTCAAACAAACCAAGCACTATTTGAATTCAAACTTCAACCAAACTTTGAGTATATTCAAATATTGTTTATTAATACATTTTAAAGTCAAATTTAGAATATTTCTTTTATTCTTTTTAGGGTATAATAATTATTTAAAACAAAGCCTTTGCTTTAAATTCAATTAATATCAAAAATACTTTTTACCCTTATTTAATTTCAATTTTTCACAAAACCTTTTTAGTACGTTTTATTCATTTATTAGGGTGTCAAATAGTTCACTTTGAATTATTTGTAATATTTTTTTAATATGATTTATTAATCATTTTAAATTGGGTATTTGTCTTTATTCCAATGAAATTAAATATAGTTTTAATTCCATAAATTTTATTTGGAAGATTTCTTTGATCTCATTTAAGTTAATTAAATAACTTTTATACCACTTGGGTATATCCCAATATTATTTTCCCATGATTTATTTAATCATTCTTATTACGGATTTGTCTTTATTCAAATGGAAATAGAATTTGGTTAATGCCACTTTATTTTATTTGGAAAATTCTTTATCCTTTTATTTTAATTGGATTTGGATTATATTCATTATATTTTTTTATGGATTAGGCCAATATTTAATTTGGTCTTTAAATATTCCTCATTTAATATTTCTTTCTTTATCTTAGAAAATCCATATCTTTTTATTTAAAGATCCAAACTTGGTGATTCCAATTGGTAAAATCTTATTTAATATTTGTTTATCCTTTTAAGTCTCTTTAGGATTATTTGCTCACCATTTGGTATGGATTTTATATAAGTGCTTTATTATCTTTGGAAATTACTTTTCCTTATCTTATTAAATTCATAAGATTTTATCTATGGCTCCAAATTAAGTGAAACCAATTCATATGGTTTTATAATATTTCCATTTGTCATTATAGATCATTTTGGAATGTTTGTCTGACCAATTTTATATGGTTCAAATCCATAGGCTTAGAGATATCTTTTGAAATGATTTTCTTCCAATAGGGTTTTAGGATTTTGGTTTATTTTCCAAGTGTTTAAATTTCCAGATGCAATTATGAAGAATGCATTTCACTTGATTTGAATTTAGTTGTTTTCAAACATTTAACCAAAGTTTGTTCAAGATGGGATTTTAAGTTTCCATTTAGATACAAAAAGTTTCTTTTCACCTAAATTTCAACAATTATTAATTTTGTTTATTTATTGTTCACATTACAAAATTTGGAAAATTTTGGGATGTGACAGGCTACCACCCTTAAAATAAATCTCGTCCCGAGATTTGGGAAAGATAGGGGTTACAAGTTGGCTCAAAGCAACTAGGGTACTACCACCCTTAAAAAATTTCCAAATAGATTACATCTTGGCTTTCTTGGGATCTTGATGTATCTTCTCTAGGCACTTGTCTGCATAATTGCCTAGCTCTTTGCATTTGAAACACATCACTTGGCTATTATGCTTCTTCTTCTTTAGTATCAATTCCTCTTGTTTATTTCCTTGGTTCTTCTTCTTTTCTGGGCAATCACTGGCATAATGTCCCATTTCTTTGCAATTGTAACATTGCAACTGGCTTATGTCCTTCTTCTTTTTGGGTCTCTCCAAAGCTAGGAGTTCTTATAGTTCATGCTCTTCATACTTCACCACAATGGTGGGAAATCTTTCTCTCTTCTTGGGGCAGTTACTAGAGATATGACCTTCTTCTTCACAAGAGTAGCAACACTTTGTGGTCACTTTGGATTTGGCCTTATGATGCATGGTTTTGACTTTTCCTTCATCCTTCTTGGCAGAAGTTGTTCCTTCATGTGGGCTTACAAACTATTGGTGCACTCTATCTTGTTTCCTTTGTTGAACTATGGAATAGATGGGGCATTGGATAGGGACATGATTATTTCCTTCACACAGGAAGCAAGTAGCTTGAGATGTGGGGCATTGATTAGTTGGATGTTTTTCTTCACAATTAGGGCATTGATCTTCATGCTATTTGTAAGTTTGATCCTTGTCTCCACAAACATTGCAAGCTTGGGTTCCTTCTAGAATATCATCCTTGACATCATTGTTATCACAAACTCCTTGGGAAGGGTTGTTTCCCATGTTGATCATTTGACTTGTCATCCTATGCAACAATTGGGTTTGGGTTTCCAAAAAACCTTTGCATGGTTGGGTCTAAATCATTATTGTTGGCCCAAAATTGAGTTGTCACTTGGTTCAACTAGGTTTGGGTTACTATGAGTTCTCTCATGTTGATCTCTTGGTTGTTGTTGTTGTCACCATCCTTGATGTTGGAGTTTCTTGGAGTAGTCATCTGTTTGGGTTGGTTGGGAGAATAGGTAAAAGATTTCTAAGGAAGAAGTCTAATCACCCACAAAAATTCATACAAGCAATGTGCAAGCAATCACAAACAAACACTCCACTCAAACAATAGAGTTCAAGCACATTTTTAGGTAACAAAATATTTTTGCTACACCACATAAGTTGGTGGGTTTAATTTAAACTAAACATGGTGGTCCAACTATATGGTTCACTTGAGATCATTCCATCCTTCTTAGTTGGTTCTTCTTGAATGAGATCATGGTTTGCTTGGGAAAATTTCTTGCATCTTGGTCACAAAACTTCAAAGGTGATGATGATTCCCTCTAAGTTGTGTTTCCTTAGTTTTCAAGTCTTGAGTAATATTTCTTGTCTCACTTGTAGTCCTTAGGGATATCCAAGTTGAAGTCCTTGGTGAAAAATTAAAGTTGGAAGTCCTTGATGATGTTGAAGTCATTTGAGTTGGTGGAATCCTCTGCTCATGTTGAAGTATTTGCTCATGGTGGAGGCTTTATCCATTAAGTTGAAATAGAAGAGATATAGAGTTAAAACCAAAAGGTTGAGGAAAGAGTTTACAAGATTGTTTTTAAATAAGTTTTGGAACAAATTCAACTCCTATTTTTTTCTAAGGGGTTTTGTCCAATCCAAGGGTTATAATCCTACAGGCAACACAGTGCTCTGATACCATCTGTAGAGGTCCCAACCTTTAATAAGATAGAGATCCCTGTGTTTACAATGCTAGTCCCTGGATCAATAGCTAGCATCCACAGTTAAGATGTAATATCAAGAAATAAAGGTCATAATAACAACTTTATAACCAGGAATAAAATAATTTATTACATCTTACAAAGATCATTTGGCTATCTCATTACAATGCAGCAGAATATAACAATAGCATGGGGTCCATCATCTTCAAGGTGCCACAGGCAAACATGTTGGTTGTAGACTTGTAATCCTAATCAACACACTTCACTAACATCAAACAAACCTGTAACATAATATGTTACAGCCACAAGGGTCAATACATTTGAATTGTATTGGCAAGTGATACTATGGTAGTATAATGGTATCTATTATCTATATGCATTTGGCTAAGTGGAGATTAGGCTTGCTTTGCTCAAAATAGATTTTCCTTATCATTTGAAAACACTAAGTTTTTGCTTGTCAAAAAAATCACCCAAGGAACCACCAATAGAAAGTGGTGAACCTTCAATCCTTGTTCAACCACAAGTTTTTAACTTAGAAATTTGGATGAGGAGATTCTTGATGGCTTCCATGTCTTGATGCTCAAATTGTCCTTTGCCAGGGACATGGCTAAGTACTTAGATTCTTCCATCTGCAGAGGTTGTGCACTTTCCCCACAAGAGTTGATTTTCACCAAGACAAGATCTTTCAGAAGCCTTCCCTTAGACCAGAATGGACGCGTTCCAACCTATCATCCCCTACCACCAACTGTCCATTTGGCTAAGTTATTGCAACCTATATGATCCAGGCAGAGCCCATAATGCCAAGTGGCTGTACTTGAAGCTTCTCAACATTTGACATCTCAAATCTCTTTGTTCCTGGGTGGCCATCCACAAGTGAGATACACAAGGTAAACCATATAAATGGGCCTTGTATAACCACTCAACACAAACTATTCCTTCCTTTCCACCCAGGTGTTTCATTCACTTAGTTGTTTTATTAAACAAAACACAAGTCCTTGACTTAGAAATATTTCATAGCATGAATATAATCCACCCTTGTTTTATACTAGCTAAGCTAAGCATGATAGTAGTAGGAATCTTAACTTAGGAAATTTCACTAAGGTTTCATCTACTAGGATTTCCCATGGCATAGTTTACACTTAGCAAAAATTCCATGCAAGTCCTACTTAGAAATATCACCAATGCATAGTGAAAATAATGGGACATAAGTATGAAGCATCACTTGCCTTTTTGGTAGAGAATATAAGTTCACTCCTTGATCTTGCAATACTCACACTCTTCAAATCACTACAATTCAATCAAGCAAGCAATATTTCAATCTACCATTCAAGCAAAACATCACATAGAATAATAGAAACAAAGCAATGCATGCAAGCATGTTAAAGATTGTTTTATTTGGAAAAGTGGTTTCTAATATGTTATAAACATTTGAAAACACCTATTGGTCATTTTATAAAAGTGGCAAAACCATTTGCAAAAGATTTTACCTATAAATCATTTTTTAACCAAATCAATATTTTATGTGGTTGAAAATGCCTTTATCAAGGCAATAATATTTATAGGGTTCACCAAATACATCTTTAATTCTAAAACTTGGTGTTTGGGGTCAGAGAGTTTAAATCAAAACATTTCCCAAAGATCTTCTCCAAAAAGTATTTTTAACATAAAAACAATGTTTTTATTTGACTAGAAATGATCTAAAGCAAAGATTTATTATTTTGCTTCACAAAATATGTTTTTGAAACCACAAGTTGGTTTCTATGGTCAGTAGGTTCAAAATAATCCATTTGCAAAAGATTTTATCACAAAAATAATTTTAGGATGAATTTTATATTCTAAATATGCCTACACAAGTTTCTGCAAAAACAACCATTTTACCAGAAGCAACTCATTAAACAAAGTGCATGGTTGAAAAGTACTTGTCTTGGTGATTCCATTGATATAAAATTTGCAAAATTTGGACATGTGGTTTGAAAGTTATGCAATTTACAAGTTCAAACTTCTAATAGATACAATTTATGTTTTAAAGGATCAGGTTGGCCACGTGGCTGTTTTTCATTGGACGATAACAGTTCGGTTGGATCGATAGAGGAAAGCCGTTAGATCTAATGCGCATCGCACGGTACAGAACAAAACTTACCCCTTCGATTATGAATCTATTGCATCCACTGGATCATCATCCAACGGTTCACAGCAAGCCAACCATAGATTGGCGGCGCTGGAGTCTGACGCGCGGCGGCGGCGGCCCGGCAGTGGCATCGCCGGCGATGCAGGAAGCGAGGAAGAGAGAGAGGGGCTCACCGAGTTCGCCATATGCTGATGATGCTCAACGTTTTTGCGAGGAGGCTAGGGGTGCACGAGGACGAACGTAATTGCTCGCCGGAGTTCACGTCTGCGTCGGGTTTGTATGTTCGACGTCGGAGGCGAGGCTAGAGGTCGAGCTAGGACAAGTAGAATGCACAGTTAGGTTTGCAAGACGAAGGCGAGTATGGGAGTGTCAACGAGGGGGAGAGGGGCGGTCAGGTTTACCGGGGAGAGGTCGCCGGAGACGAGGCAGATGGTGGCGGAGTTCTGTTGAAGACATTGTCGATGATACGGTGCTCGCGCGGATGAACGGGAAGCACAGGGAGATGCGCCAGAGGCTGGGGATCACGCTCGTGTGCTTGAGGACGCAAGGGGTGACGACAACTGGCCGGAATTGACGAAAGTGCTCGCCTGAGCAGTAGGCGCTCTCGAGCTAATTCTGAGCGGCCTGGTGGCAGGGGGTGGACGGTTTCTAGGGGGAAAGGTGGAGGAGGAGTAGGCGGTTTAGTACGCGTGGTCGCGGCGAGGTTTAATGGAGTGATTAACGTGGATTGATGATGCCTTCATTGGCCAAAAACAGCGAAGGAGGAATTGGGGGCGAGGTCGTCGCGTGGGTGTGGAAGAAAGCTGGGAGGTGGGGCCTGCTCGACAGCGAGAGAGAGAGAGAGAGAGAGAGAGAGAGAGAGAGAGAGAGAGAGAGAGAGAGAGAGAGAGAGAGAGAGAGAGAGAGAGAGAGAGAGAGAGAGAGAGAGGGAGAGTTGGGTCCATCTGTCGGCGACTGCGCGGGTTAAGTTTCTCATTCGAATCGTTTTCCTGCGGGAGGGGAAAATGGGCTAGTTGGGCCAGTGGGCTGGGCTTGCTGGCTGGGCTGGATTCTTTCATTTTTTTTACTAATTGTTTTTATTTTTCTTTTTCAATTTATCTGTTTTTGATTTTTATTCAAAGAAACCAAGCACTATTTGAATTCAAACTTCAACCAAACTTTGAGTATATTCAAATACTGTTTATTAATACATTTTAAAGTCAAATTTAGAATATTTCTTTTATTCTTTTTAGGGTATAATAATTATTTAAAACAAAGCCTTTGATTTAAATTCAATTAATATCAAAAATACTTTTTACCCTTATTTAATTTCATTTTTTCACAAAACCTTTTTAGTACGTTTTATTCATTTATTAGGGTGTCAAATAGTTCACTTTGAATTATTTGTAATATTTTTTTAATATGATTTATTAATCATTTTAAATTGGGTATTTGTCTTTATTCCAATGAAATTAAATATAGTTTTAATTCCATAAATTTTATTTGGAAGATTTCTTTGATCTCATTTAAGTTAATTAAATAACTTTTATACCACTTGGGTATATTCCAATATTATTTTCCCATGATTTATTTAATCATTCTTATGAGGGATTTGTCTTTATTCAAATGGAAATAGAATTTGGTTAATGCCACTTTATTTTATTTGGAAAATTCTTTATCCTTTTATTTTATTTGGATTTGGATTATATTCATTACATTTGTTTATGGATTAGGCCAAGATTTAATTTGGTCTTTAAATATTCCTCATTTAATATTTCTTTCTTTATCTTATAAAATCCATATCTTTTTATTTAAAGATCCAAACTTGGTGATTCCAATTGGTAAAATCTTATTTAATATTTGTTTATCCTTTTAAGTCTCTTTAGGATTATTTGCTCACCATTTGGTATGGATTTTATATAAGTGCTTTATTATCTTTGGAAATTACTTTTCCTTATCTTATTAAATTCATAAGATTTTATCTATGGCTCCAAATTAAGTGAAACCAATTCATATGGTTTTATAATATTTCCATTTGTCATTCTTGATCATTTTGGAATGTTTGTCTGACCAATTTTATATGGTTCAAATCCATAGGCTTAGAGATATCTTTTGAAATGATTTTCTTCCAATAGGGTTTTAGGATTTTGGTTTATTTTCCAAGTGTTTAAATTTCCAGATGCAATTATGAAGAATGCATTTCACTTGATTTGAATTTAGTTGTTTTCAAACATTTAACCAAAGTTTGTTCAAGATGGGATTTTAAGTTTCCATTTAGATACAAAAAGTTTCTTTTCACCCTAAATTTCAACAATTATTAATTTTGTTTATTTATTGTTCACATTACAAAATTTGGAAAATTTTGGGATGTGACAGGCTACCACCCTTAAAATAAATCTCGTCCCGAGATTTGGGAAAGATAGGGGTTACAAGTTGGCTCAAAGCAACTAGGGTACTACCACCCTTAAAAATTTTCCAACTATATTACATCTTGGCTTTCTTGGGATCTTGATGTATCTTCTCTGGGCACTTGTCTGCATAATGGCCTAGCTCTTTCCATTTGAAACACATCACTTGGATATTATCCTTCTTCTTATTTGGTATGAATTCCTCTTGTTTATTTCCTTGGTTCTTCTTCTTTTCTGGGCAATCACTGGCATAATGTCCCATTTCTTTGCAATTGTAACATTGCAACTGGCTTATGTCCTTCTTCTTCTTTTTGGGTCTCTCCAAAGCTAGGAGTTCTTCTAGTTCATGCTCTTCATACTTCACCACAAAGGTGGGAAATCTTTCTCTCTTCTTGCGGCAGTTACTAGAGATATGACCTTCTTCTTCACAAGAGTAGCAACACTTTGTGGTCACTTTGGATTTGGCCTTATGATGCATGGTTTTGACTTTGCCTTCATCCTTCTTGGAAGAAGTTGTTCCTTCATGTGGGATTACAAACTATTGGTGCACTCTATCTTGTTTCCTTTGTTGAACTATGGAATAGATGGGGCATTGGATAGGGACATGATTATTTCCTTCACATAGGAAGCAAGTAGCTTGAGATGTGGGGCATTGATTAGTTGGATGTTTTTCTTCACAATTAGGGCATTGATCTTCATGCTATTTGTAAGTTTGACCCTTGTCTCCACAAACATTGCAAGCTTGGGTTCCTTCTAGAATATCATCCTTGACATCATTGTTATCACAAACTCCTTGGGAAGGGTTGTTTCCCATGTTGATCATTTGACTTGTCATCCTATGCAACAATTGGGTTTGGGTTTCCAAAAAACCTTTGCATGGTTGGGTCTAAATCATTGTTGTTGGCCCAAAATTGAGTTGTCACTTGGTTCAACTTGGTTTGGGTTACTATGACTTCTCTCATGTTGATCTCTTGGTTGTTGTTGTTGTTGTCACCATCCTTGTTGTTGGAGTTTCTTGGAGTAGTCATCTGTTTGGGTTGGATTGGGAGAATAGGTAAAAGATTTCTAAGGAAGAAGTCTAATCACCCCCAAAAATTCATACAAGCAATGTGCAAGCAATCACAAACAAACACTCCACTCAAACAATAAAGTTCAAGCATATTTTTAGGTAACAAAATATTTTTGCTACACCACATAAGTTGGTGGGTTTAATTTACTAGTGGAAAAAGGGCTATCTGTTCGCGACCCCTCAGAGCATTTGTCCTAGTTGCGCCACCAACCGGGACTAATGCTGGCACGCGTCCCGGTTGCAGCGGGCACGGGGCCAGGGGGCATGCGTCCCGGTTGGTAAGGGGGAATACGTCCCGGTTGGAGCCTCCAACCGGGACTAAAGGTTTGGCCACAGCCACGTGGCGTGGCACGCACCTTTAGTCCCGGTTGCTGGCTCCAACCGGGACTAAAGACCCCCTGCCCTCTATAAATGCAACGCCCCAGCCCCCTCTGCCTCCACTCTGTTTTTTCGAATGGTGGAAGGTGTGAGGGGGTGTGCTAGTTTTTTCTCATGCATGAATTGAAGGTGTTTGTTGAAATGTTTGAGTGAATAATCCCGTTGAATTTCTCATAGAACAAAAATATAGAAGGTGTCCGAGACGCACTTGAGCTTTCTCCTCTTTATTTCCCTCGATCGAGGTTAGCAATCTTATCTTTTCTAGGTCATTGACACAATTCATGTGTCGGTGTGAATTGGTTATTTCACTATTTATGATGTCCTGTTTTTTGATAAACTTACTTATATGATGCAGATGAACGGTCGGGAATGGATGTACGGTGACCGGCGCGTAGCCGGGTATATCAAAGGCGTGGATAAATTTATCAATGTGGCTATGGCAAACAAAGAGAATGGATTTATACGTTGTCCATGTGTTCAATGTCGGAACAACAAGGAGTACTCTTCCTCGAAAATCATTCGCGGCCACCTGATTATGAAAGGTTTCATGCCCAACTATAATTGCTGGACCAAGCATGGGGAAAGAGGGGTTATGATGGAAGATGGTGAAGAAGAAGATGATGATAACAACTATCATCATATGTTTCCTGAATACTGTGATACTGCAATGGACGACAATGGAGAGGAAAGAGGTGAAGAACAGGCATCAGATGAGCCGGCTGATGAACTTGGTAGGGTCATTTCTGATGCAAAGCGAGACTGTGAAACAGAAAATGAGAAGTTGAAGTTAGAGGGCATGTTAGAAGATCACAAGAAATTGTTGTACCCAAATTGTGAAGATGGCAGCACAAAGCTCGGTACCACACTGGAATAGTTGCGATGGAAGGCAGAGTGTGGTCTAACTGACTCCTCATTTGAAAAGATGCTGAAAATAATGAAGCCGAAGTTTCCAAAACATAACGAACTTCCCGAGAGTACCTACGAAGCAAAGAAGACTCTCTGTCCTCTCGGATTAGATGTGCAAAAGATACATGCATGCATTAATGACTGCATCCTCTACCGCAGTAAGGAGTATGAGAATTTAGATAATTGCCCGGTATGCAATGCGTTGCGGTATAAGATCAGACGAGATGACCCTGGTGATGTTGAGGGAGAGCCCCTCCGGAAGAGGGTTCCTGCTAAGGTTATGTGGTATGCTCCTATAATACCAAGGTTGAAACGCATGTTCAGAAACAAAGAGCATGCCAGGTTGTTGCGATGGCACAAAGAAGACCGTAAGAAAGACGGGAAGTTGAGACACCCTGCTGATGGGTCACAGTGGAGAAAAATCGAGAGAGACTTCCCAGACTTTGTAGGTGACGCAAGGAACTTATGGTTTGGTCTAAGTACGGACGGCATGAATCCTTTTGGGGAGCAGAGCTGCAGTCACAGCACCTGGCCCGTGACTCTATGTATCTACAACCTGCCTCCTTGGTTGTGCATGAAGCGTAAGTTCATTATGATGCCAGTGCTCATCCAAGGCCCGAAGCAACCAGGCAACGACATTGATGTGTACCTTAGGCCATTAGTTGAAGAACTCTTACAGTTGTGGGGCAAACCAGGTGTATGTGCGTGGGATGAGAACAAACAGGAGCCATTTGATCTACGAGGGTTGTTATTCGTAACCATCAATGATTGGCCTGCTCTTAGTAACCTTTCAGGACAGACAAACAAGGGATATAAGGCATGCACCCACTGTTTAGATAAGACCGAAGGTACATATTTGCATAAATGCAAGAAGGTTGTGTACCTGGCGAATCGACGATTTCTTCCGACCAATCATCCCGTAAGAAAGAAAGGCAAGCATTTCAAAGGCGAGGCAGATCACCGGAAGAAGCCTGAACTCCCTGCTGGTGATGATGTATTTGGTATGGTCAAGGACATAGAAGTAATCTTTGGAAAGGGTCCCGGCGGTCAATCAGTTCCGAACGACGTCGCTACAGGACACGCACCCATGTGGAAGAAGAAATCTATATTTTGGGAGTTGCCATATTGGAAAGTCCTGCGTGTCCGCTCTTCAATCGACGTGATGCACGTGACGAAGAATCTCTGCGTGAACCTGCAAGGATTCCTAGGCGTGTATGGGAAGACAAAAGATACACCTGAAGCACGGGAGGACCAACAAATTATGAAATACCCAAAGAACATGCATACACATAACAAGACGGATAAAGGGCATCACTTAAGTCGTGTCATCTATGCTCTTACCAAAGCAGAGAAGGAAATCTTTTTTGAAGTCCTTTACAGTATCAAGGTGCCGTCGGGATTCTCATCTAATATAAAGGGGATAATAAATATGGCAGAGAAAAAGATCCAAAACCTGAAGTCTCATGACTGTCACGTGATTATGACGCAGTTGCTTCGGATTGCATTGAGGGGGCTTCTACCGGAAAATGTTCGAGTACCCATTGTGAAGCTGTGTTCATTCCTCAATGCAATATCTCAGAAGGTAATCAATCCAGATATTCAGCCAAGGTTACAGAAGGATGTGGTACAATGTCTTGTTAGTTTTGAATTGGTGTTCCCACCATCCTTCTTCAATATTATGACGCATCTCCTGGTTCATCTAGTGGAAGAGATTGCCATTCTCGGTCCGGTATTTCTGCACAATATGTTCCCCTTTGAGAGGTTCATGGGAGTCTTAAAGAAATATGTTCATAACCATGCTAGACCAGAAGGAAGCACCTCCAAGGGATATGGAACAGAGGAGGTCATTGAGTTTTGTGTTGACTTTATTCCTGACCTTAAGCCGATTGGTGTTTATGACTCGCGGCATGAGGGAAGACTAAGTGGAAAAGGCACGCTGGGAAAGAAAGCAATGATATGTAGGGACGGGGATTCTTTCACTAAAGCACACTACACAGTTCTACATAATTCCACCTTGGCAGCTCCGTATATCGAGGAAGACAAGAATATTGTATGCTCCAAAAACCCGGGGAAGCCTGAATCATGGATTACAGATGAACACATGAAGTCTTTCGGTGGTTGGATGCGGACACATCTCTTGAATGACACCACTGTTGGAGATCAGCTATACTTGTTGGCCGCGTCACCATCTTCTACTGTATTGAATTTCCAAGGGTACGAAATAAATGGGAATACATTCTACACGATCGCCCAAGATAAAAAGAGCACCAACCAAAATAGTGGTGTCCGCTTTGATGCAATAGACGAGAATGGACAAAAGGACACATATTATGGTTACCTAGAGGAGATATGGGAACTAGACTATGGAGTCTTTTAAGGTCCCTTTGTTTCGCTGCAAATGGGTCAACCTGAATGGGGAAGGGGTAAAGATAGACCAGTTGTACGGAATGACAACAGTGTATCTCAACAATCTTGGTTATAGAGATGAACCATTCGTCCTAGCCAATGATGTGTCTCAGGTTTTCTATGCGAAGGACATGTCCTCCAGACCGAAAAAAAGAAAAAATATGCAAACGAATACATCATATGATGAGCCAAAGTGTCACATAGTTCTTTTAGGGAAAAGAAACATCGTGGGAATCGAGGACAAGACAGACATGTCAGAAGATTATAATAAGTTTGATGAAATTACGCCCTTCATAGTGAAAACTGACCCAAGCATTCCGTTAAGTAAAGAAGATGCTCCATGGTTACGTCTGAAGCGGTCATAAGGAATGACATATGCCAAGAAGTTCATGCTCATATTATGTAATATCTTTCGCGGTTTGTGGCCTTTAGTCCCGATTTTGTAGTCTCAGTTTTTAATATTAATAAATGTCTTGAGTGTTAGTCCTGTTTTGTGGCTGGACCGGGAGTGCCTCTATGACCAGTTTCTTGGAGATGCCGGAGGACTGGGATCCGGCGGCATCTCCCTGAAACTAGTCGTAGTGGTGTCCCTGCTCTCGAAAACCATCTTGCAGCTTGTAACTTCTCTAACTAGATCAATACGCCTGGGAGCTAACTAATTTCACATATTAGGGAGTGCCTCTATGACCAGTTTCTCGGAGATGCGGGAGGACTAGGCTCCGTCGGCATCTCCCTGAAACTGGCCGCAGTGGTGTCCCTGCTCTCGAAAACCATCTTGCAGCTTGTAACTTCACTAACTAGATCAATACGCCTCGAAGCTAACTAATTTCACATATTAGGGAGTGCCTCTATGACCAGTTTCTCGGAGATGCCGGAGGACTGGGCTCCGTCGGCATCTCCCTGAAACTGGCCGTAGTGGTGTCCCTTCTCTCTAAAACCATCTTGAAGATGCCTCAAACTGGCTGGAGGACTGGACTCACAAGGATGCCTATTTATAGTACAAGCAACTCAGCATAATGTCGACACTCACGACATAATGTCGACACTGACGACATAATGTCGACACTCACCCCTATTATTAGTGCTGACTCATCTTTAGTCCCGGTTGGTGTCTCCAACCGGGACTAAACGTTCATATTTAGTCCCGGTTGGTGACACCATCCGGGACAAGGTACAAGCCGCACAACATAATATCGACACTCACCCCTATTATTAGTGTTGCCTGGCCCACTCTGCCGCAATCCCTTCAGTCGCGGTTGGTTTCTCCAACCGGGACTAAAGATGAACCCTCTCTTTATATAGGCATTTCCCTCTATTTATTAGGTAACACTCAAGACATTTATTAATATTAAAAACCGGGACAAACCGGGACTAGCTAACACTCAGGACTAAAGCCGCCCCCTTTAGTCATAATCATGCCTAGTCCTATAGTACGCAGCTTCAGGGTCTTCATCGTCGTTGTCATCATCATCGTCATCGTCACCTGCCACTCCAGGGATCCTCAGCCCATCCATGGCATATACCAGGGGCCATTCCAGCCTCGGATTCACGGCGGGCGGGAGAGGGGTCTCCTGGAAGACGATGCCGCTACCGCCGGGACAGTGTGGGGCTTGTGGCGGGTGGCCTCGTGGGCACCGTAGGCAAGGATGGTCTCCCCCGGCGATGTAGCGCATCACTCCGATGATAGTACGGTTCGCCCACCACAGACGACGACCGGCTTCGTTGTGGTTCACTGGTGGCGGGCCATCACCCTCGTACCTGGCGAGCTCCCTTTCCCGCCTATTAGCGAAGAAGGCATTCCAGGTGTCGTAGTTGTCGGGATCCCACTGGGGATCCATCCGCTGCTCCGGCGTGAGCTCGTGGTAGAAGTGGTTTGTGATGGCCACCTGGCATGCGGAACCTTGAGGGACAGGAGGGACAGGAACCCCTCCAGCGCTCAGCATCCAGCCGGCGGGCGGACGGTAGCCCGGCGGACAAGGGTAGTTGGAGGCGCACAGCGCCTCGGTCTCCTCGAGGGTCAGAATGGCCCAGTAGGCGTTGTCCATTGTTCTAAGAGAGGAAGGTGTGGATGTGTGGATATCCATGACACGATCACCCTAAATATAGAGGGAAAGGGCGGGAAAACTTGGCGTGAAGCTTTGGGAAATGGCGGGAAATATCGTTAGTCCCGGTTAGTGACTACATCCGGGACTAAAAGCTCTAGTAGAAAGGAAAGGGCGGGAAAACTTGGCGGGAAGAGGTGGGAAATGGCGGAAAATATTTTTAGTCCCGGTTTGTGACTACATCCGGGACTAAATGTCTGCCGAACAATGAAAATCCTTCGCCCTTTTCCATTTTCCGAGCGCAAAAAACGGGTCGTTTTGTGAAGTAACCACCAAAATGCCATTTCAGAATGCTACCGTCCCATTTTCCTAAAATACTAGACCACCTTACATGGACTATCTCCCAACCGGTACATCTCAAACCTTTTCGTCCATCCCGGGTAAAAAGGACAAATGTCTACCGAATCGGCAGGAAGTGGGTCCGGTTTGTACTACAGGTACATGATCTATCGCCCGTGATTTTTTGAAAAAATCATTTTTAGACTCGCAATATGTGGTTTCTTCAGAGATCCAATGCAAGTTCTAACGATGCTCGTCCCCTATCTTCATGCACACCGGTTCGACCATAGTTAGAAATTCAGATAATTCAAAACGGGCATAATAAATTAAAAAAATCCGAACAATGAAAATCCTTCGCGTGGTGTCATATTTTGTTACATAGTTGAAAGGAAAAATACCAGACTTGGTATATTGATCATGTTTCGAAAAAACCTTCACAAAATGACCTATCATGTTCGAGGTTTCATGGCTTTCAGTCCAAATGACCGATGTTATGTGCTGAATCACGGCATAGTTTGTGATGTTGTTCCCATATTATGCATGTGTGTGGACATTAGTATGGAGAACAATGTTGCAGGAGGAAGTTTTCCTTTTTGTCGCACGGAAAAGCCCTTTTCCATTTTCCGAGCGCAAAAAACGGGTCGTTTTGTGAAGTAACCAACAAAATGCCGTTTCAGAATGCTACCGTCCCATTTTTCTAAAATATTAGACCACCTTACATGGACTATCTCCCAACCGGTACATCTCAAACCTTTTCGTCCATCCTGGGTAAAAAGGACAAATGTCTGCCGAATCGGTAGGAAGTGGGTCCGGTTTGAACTACAGGTACATGATCTATCGCCCGTGATTTTTTGAAAAAATCATTTTCAGACTCGCAATATGTGGTTTATTCAGAGATCCAATGCAAGTTCTAACGATGCTCGTCCCCTATCTTCATGCACACCGGTTCGACCATAGTTAGAAATTCAGATAATTCAAAACGGGCATAATAAATTCAAAAAAAATCCGAACAATGAAAATCCTTCGCGTGGTGTCATATTTTGTTACATAGTTGAAAGGAAAAATATCAGACTTGGTATATTGATCATGTTTCGAAAAAACCTTCACAAAATGACCTATCATGTTCGAGGTTTCATGGCTTTCGGTCCAAATGACCGATGTTATGTGCTGAATCACGGCATAGTTTGTGATGTTGTGCCCATATTATGCATGTGTGTGGACATTGGTATGAAGAACAATGTTGCATGAGGAAGTTTTCATTTTTGTCGCACGGAAAAGCCCTTTTCCATTTTCCGAGCGCAAAAAACGGGTCATTTTGTGAAGTAACCACCAAAATGCCGTTTCAGAATGCTACCATCCAATTTTCCTAAAATACTAGACCACCTTACATGGACTATCTCCCAACCGGTAAATCTCAAACCTTTTCTTCCATCCCGGGTAAAAAGGACAAATGTCTGCCGAATCGGTAGGAAGTGGGTCCGGTTTGTACTACAGGTACATGATCTATCGCCCGTGATTTTTTGAAAAAATCATTTTTAGACTCGCAATATGTGGTTTCTTCAGGCATCCAATGCAAGTTCTAACGATGCTCGTCCCCTATCTTCATGCACACCGGTTCGACCATAGTTAGAAATTCAGATAATTCAAAACGGGCATAATAAATTCAAAAAAAATCCGAACAATGAAAATCCTTCACAAAAACAGAAAATGGTTTTGATTTACTTATAATTTAATTCATTTTTAATTGTAAATGGTTCATATTTTAAATGGTTACATTAATTATTTTTTAAAAATAGAAAATGGTTTTGAATTATTTATTCAAATCCAAACACTTTTTATGTTTAAAGTTTTTCTAAATTCCAAATTAATATTTAAAAAATATAAGTTAATTCATTTTTAATTTTAAATGGTTACATTAATTATTTTTTAAAAAATACAAAATGGTTTTGGATTATTTATTCAAATCCATACACTTTTTATGTTTAAAGTTTTTCTAAATTCCAAATTAATATTTAAAAAATATAAGTTAATTCATTTTTAATTTTAAATGGTTACATTAATTATTTTTTAAAAATAGAAAATGGTTTTGGATTATTTATTCAAATCCATACACTTTTTATGTTTAAAGTTTTTCTAAATTCCAAATAAATATTTAAAAAATATAAGTTATTTCATTATTAATTTTAAATGGTTACATTAATTATTTTTAAAAATAGAAATTGGTTTTGGATTATTTATTCAAATCCATACACTTTTTATGTTTAAAGTGTTCCTAAATTCCAAATTAATATTTAAAAAATATAAGTTATTTCATTATTAATTTTAAATGGTTCATAGTTTAAATGGTTACATTAATTATTTTTCAAAAAAGAAAATGGTTTCGAATTAGTTATTCAAATTCAAACACTTTTTATGTTTAAAGTTTTTCTAAATTCCAAAGTAATTATCATTTAAAAAACATTATAAATTTAAACCCCAAAATAAAAAATAAGGCGGGAAGAGAGAGAAAATAACTGAAAAACTTTGAAAACAGGGGAATACGTCCCGGTTGGAGCCACCAACCGGGACTAAAGACCCCCCTGCGCGCGCCCCTTCAGCTGCTGAAAATTGGAGTATACGTCCCGGTTGGTGGCTCCAACCGGGACGTATGCCCTTTTAGTCCCGGTTGGTGCCACCAACCGGAACGTATACTCCCTCCCCTTTATATAACTTCTCTTCTTCTTCTCTGCTTCTCTTCTCTGCTTCTCTGTTTCATCGACGACGCCGCCAGGCTACCCGCGCCCTCCGTCGTCGTCAACGCCTCCGCCTCCGGCCGCCACCACCGCGCGCTCCCCGTAGCGGCTCCTCCTCCGGCCGCCACCGTCGCGCGCTCCGTAGCGGCTCCTCCTCCTCCTGCGCGCGTCTCCTTCCCTCCCCGGCGACCGCCGCCCTCTCTTCCCGCCGACGACGTCCGTGCCGCCCGCGCCCTTTCCCCACCGCCGCGCGTCAGGTACGCCCCTCCCTGCCTCTCTGTCCTCCCCCTCCCTCTGCTGCTGCTGGTGGTGGGCGGCGTCGGCTGCATATGGTGGGCTTCGGGTGTGGTGGGCGGCGGCTGCTGCTGGTGGGCTTCGATCGGGTGGTGGGCGGCGGCTTCGGGTGATCGATGTGTGTTGTCTGCGTGCATGGCCCGCGTGGACGTACGTGTGGTTAGTCATATGATTATTAGGGCATGTACTATGACAAGCTCTTGTACAGACGCTTATGTTTAAAAAAATAATGTCAGAAAATTGGATTATGGACTAAACGCCTCATCTCACAACACGGAACGCTAATTTGGGTAGCTAGCAACAGCTAGGAGCGCTAATCAAACTCCTGTGTGCTGAAAAAAAGTAGTCCTAGCGACCGACGCTTCCTCGTACGTCGACGCTAGAGAAAATCCCCGGATCGGACAGGATGGAGGCCTAACCGCAAGTAAAATCAGCCTAGCTAGCGTCTGCTTTATTTAAACGTCTGCGTTAAACATGCTCTTAGGGATAGGATTAAGGCTTAGAGCGGGTCTGCGGGTATGGGTTTGCCACCCCCATACCCGCCCCATTAAACTTGGAGGGTCTAACTTTTTACCAAACCCTCCCCATTTAAGGCGGGTATCCATCGGGGTTGTGGGTTTCGGGGCCCCATTGCCATCCCTAATCGCATCCTTATCATCGGACTATCCTCGTTTGCTATAGGAGTATCACATTTACTCAATGATAGATTTATACTCCCTCATGTCGGGTTTGTAAGGCTCGGGAAAAGGGGATGTCGGTGGCCGGTTCCGCAGGACATGGGAGGCGTGCAGGGACGCGTGGGGCGGGTGTATTGTGGCAAGAGAGATGCAGAAGCTCTGTTTGCTCGGGGAAGGTGAGGAGAGGAGGGAGGAGGCGGCGCCGATGGGAGTTCCCCTGTTCTCTCACGCGTGGGCGAGACATGGGCGAAGGGGTCGCGCGGTCAAAACCATTGTGTTCGACGTAGGAAAGCTCGGTCTGGCTCGGTCGCGCGTAAATCTTCCCATAAAATTGCATGCCCCTTAGGTGCATGTGGGTTCGACGATGTGCCTTCGCCAGGGCATTCTGAACCCTCTTAAATCGATTCCAATATGGTATTTTGTTAGTATCTAGTGTTACCTATCTGCTGGATAGTTTCCCTTTTGTAGCCTATACTCATGTTCCCCTCTCATATGCATCCGAGGTTTCTCCGAACTAGGTTTTACACCCCTCGGAACTCCGGAATATTGATTTTAGTTGATTTTAGCTAGAGTTACCTATCTACTACATGGTTTCCTTTTTGTAGCTAGGTTTAGGGTTTAGGGTTTCTCTTCATTTTTATTATTGTGTATGTATATATTAGGGTTTCTCCTTAACTTTCTCCTTTAGCCGCTTTGACTTATTCGTTTTTCCACCTATGCAGAAAATATGGACCCACACGTCAGAGACGAAGAAAAGGAAGAGTTGATCCAAGGTGTGATCCCTGGGGAAGATAATTTAGACGTATCAACGTTTCTGAACAACTCCGGTGAGGGTGATCCTCTTTTTACCGGAATAGACAACTTGTTTGAGGTTGAAGGTGTTGCCTTCCGCGAGGGAGAAAGCGATGCCTTGTGTAATCGAGAAGACGACCGCTCCGGCGAGGTGCATGTAATATAAATCAATTCATTAATTAATCATCTGGTGTCTATATAGAAATAGTAACGACGATCTTTCTTCTTTTAGCCCTCCGGATCGAAGGAATCTACTGAAAAGAGCAGACGAGGCCCAACCAAAAAGTTGCAAGACCATGAGAGGTTCAGGATCGAAGATGTCGCTGAAGACGGCAAACCGACAGCTCCCGAAGTTGTCGCAACCAAATTTGTGGCACAATGCGGAGTAATCGTTAGGGACTTAATCCCGATCACCATTAGAAATTGGAATAGGCCTGCTAATGCGGATGAAGACGGAACATGTTTATTTGTCCCTAACCACGCCAAAGATTTACTGTGGAAGAGGCTCATGGTTAATTTCAAACTACCAAAGATAGAGCTGGATCCAAATGCGGAGGATCCAGTTGAGGACGCCTTACAACATGGGAGAGCCATGGAGGCTAAGGTCAGAGAGTGGGCTTTGAAGAAGATGGCCCAGTGTTTCACCAACTGGAAGAAAAGATTGCACCTTTACTATGCCATGAAAAAGAAGACTCCCGATTTCAAGAATATTCAGTTTGAGAAGATAAAACCATTCTGGGCTGAGTTTGTGGAATACAAGAAATCAGAAAAAGCTAAGAAAATGTCTGAAACGAATAAGCTGAATGCTGCTAACAAGAAGTATCACCATACTATGGGGCAAGGTGGCTACAGGGCTGGCATTCCTAAGTGGGAGAAACTTGAGAATGAACTGCGTGATAAAAAGATCACCCCAGAGACAGACGATTGGGTAGAACATGCAAGGAATTGGTTTTACGGGCATGGGGGCACGTTGGACTCGGAAGGGAGGTGTATATATAACATACGACATAAAGAAGACCCCTTGCCAATCGAGAGGATGAGAAAAGCAGTAAAGGCTGTTAAAGATGGGGACTTCATTCCCGATAGAGAGAATGATGAGCTCACACTCGCCCTTGGAAATAAGGAACATGATGGACGAACACGAGGCACAAGAGGCTCCCAACCATGGAGGACTGGGTTTCCCGAAGAGAGGAAGAAATATCCTGATAGAAGCCGTCAGAGGAGAAAGGACATGGTGGAAGTTGAAGCAAATAGTCAGAAAGAGCGAATGCGTTTAATTGAAGAACGATTAAAGAAACAACAAGATGAAATTAATGCACTTAAAGAGCAAAGTACTACCGGCCCATCTCAGCAGCACACTGCATTCGATGCTACCGGCCTATCGAATAATCGAAAAAGCAGTGTGGCTTCCACCGAGGTCCCGGGTGATGACAATGGCGATGACGATGATGCACCGACGATGGCTCCTGTTGGCTACCCAGTGGATGATATCACAGAGACGACACACTGCGAGCTACATGTCAAACTTGTGAACATATCAATGAAGGTGGCGGTCGGCTATGCCTTACCAATTGGACCCACACCAACTTACCATTGTCGTCCGGTTCCAGAGGGCTACGCTGTTGTCGGCGTGGATGAAATCATGCCCACCTTTGAAGTTTTGGATCTTCACTACCCTGCAGGTGAAGGGGATGTGACTGTGCTGGGAGACGCAAAAAACGTCACCATTCTATGGCCGAAGGATTGTATCGTGCTTCGAAATCACACGCCAAGGCCATCTTCGCCGCCGCCTCACCCGTCTCCAGCGAGGTCATCGCCGCCGCGGCAGCCGTCTCCGTCGCCTCACCCGGCTCCATCGCCTCACCAATCTCCGGCGCAGCCATCACCGCGGGAGCCATCGCCGGCGCCTAAGGGTCAAAAGCGTAAGCGTACCGCTACTGTGCCTCGTGGTAAGCGATCACCGAAACATAAACAAGAGCCTCTTCCAAAAGTACCAAAGGTTCCTCCCAAGAGAGCTTATGAATGTACTGAAGAGGAGACTGCGGCGATCGTTGATGCGGAAACGACAGCTTTTTTCGCTAAGCTGAGGCGGCCGAAAGAGCCAGAGTTCCCCAGCACCAAAGAAGAAAAAGGCAAAGTGTTGAAAATGCTAAAGAATCTTCATCAACCCGAGCCAAAGCTGTCATCAGACTATGAGCGTTCTATTCTCAAGTCACATGCGGCACAAAAAGCCTCGAAGAGCAGTACTGATGCAAGCGAGAAATCTGTTGCCCAGCTCGGAGAACAAGCAAAACAGACTTGCGCCTCTCTCAAGGTGATTTCTCAAACCAATGTGGGGTCGAGCAAATATGGGGCCGAAGAGCAGTATGATCCAGACGTAGTTGCACAATACGGAGAAGCTGCCGCTGCTCAAGTATGAGTATTGCCCAGTACTTATCCCAGTTAGAGTTCTTCCCCATGAGTGAAGTAGCATACAGATACCACTACGGCAAACCTCTCGTCAAACCTGAGGAGGTAAACAATCTTCCAACAAAAATGCGAAGATTGCATAACTGGTACATGCATGCCACAAGGGCCGGGGCTAACTGGATAGTGCTGAGGGTTACAAAAAAGCATCATGGGAAAGAAAAGGATGACATGATATCCATTGAATTTGATGAACTATTTCAATTATTCAATCAAGACGCCTTGGACAAATCGATCATCAGTGCCTATTGTCTGTAAGTACTAATTTTGTAATTAATTTAGTCTCCAGCTATATTATTTTGTTTATTGCATGTATATAATCATACTGTAATATGCAGAATGAAGATTCTCGAATGCAGCAGAGGACAAATCTATGACATTGGCTTCATTGACCCATATTGGGTTCATGAAGCTAATCTCAAAATAAGCCCCCAGGATACGGAGGATAATATAGTACACGTGTTAAGGTTTCAAGAAACCAAAAGGGAAATACTATTTCCTTACAACTTCGAGTGAGTGTTATTGTCTTGTATACACTTTCTATTTCGCTTACTCGATGTTAAGTATATAATTGATTAGTTATGCATTTGCAGCTTCCACTATATTCTGTTAATCATTCAACTTGACAAAGGGCGTGTACTAGTCATGGACTCGAAACATAAACCCCTTGAGACGTGGAAGGACATGCAGATACTTCTCCAGCGGTAATTCTAATCATTATGACACTATATCGGCAACGTTCGTGAATTTTATGATATCAAGTACTTAATAACTTATTTTATTCGTTTTCTACGCCGGGCAGCGCTTGGAAACGGTTCACCAACAAGGCTAGGGGTGTTTGGAAAGAGGAGCTTACATTTCAACCACTAGATGTAAGCACCACTAGCTATATCCGCGCATCTCTTTGATTCTAGTTTTGATACAGTTATTATCATGCTTGATTATTATTTTGATTGAACTATGTTCTCGTAAAGTGCCTGACGCATGGACCAGGTAACAATCTATGTGGATACTATGTTTGCGAGTTCATCCGGCAGACGTCCGATGAGAAGGGCAGAAATTTAGAGCAACTCCACGTACGTAAACAATTTCTATAGTTTTTAGTTACAATCAAATTGTGTTTAGTTTCATTCATATAGGCTGACTCCTTTTTTAAATCAGATCGAACATCTACGGGACGGTCTTCTGCCAAAGGATCGCGTACGAGCAATTCAGGAGGAATTGGCGGGATTCTTGGATGCAGAAGTCCTAGACCCAAAAGGGGAATACTACTCGGCTGTGTATAGACAATAGGAATTGTAAAAATAGCAACTTTGAAGAAATTGGCCGGTAGCATCGAATAGCAACTTTTGTATGTAGTGCATGAACTCGATCCGTGTACTGAATATAATATTGTCATCATGATGTAATATAAGGTTCCTTCATTGATAAGTGCAAATCACTAAATAAACAATAAAACAACCTAAATGAATTCTCTGCCGCGGCACAAAAAGTGGCGAAAATGCTGCCGCGGCAACAAAATGTGACAAAATGAATTCTCTGCCGCGGTAGATAAATGGGCCAAATCTCTGCCGCGGCAGAAGGTTATTAGTCCCGGTTCCTGTTACGAACTGGGACTAATGCTCCACCCCCCCCCTCGCCCTCTGCCGCTGCCACGTGTGCACCCTTTAGTCCCGGTTGGTGGGGCAACCGGGACTAAAGGTTAGAGCTTTAGTCCCGATTGCCCCGTCCCGGTTGGGCAACCGGGACTAAAGACCCGTACCAACCGGGACCTATAGCCCCGTTTCCACCAGTGATGGTGGTCCAACTATATGGTTCACTTGAGATCATTCCATCCTTCTTAGTTGGTTCTTCTTGAATGAGATCATGGTTTGCTTGGGAAAATTTCTTGCATCTTGGTCACAAAACTTCAAAGGTGATGATGATTCCCTCTAAGTTGTGTTTCCTTAGTCTTCAAGTCTTGAGTAATATTTCTTGTCTCACTTGTAGTCCTTAGTGATATCCAAGTTGAAGTACTTGGTGAAAAATTAAAGTTGGAAGTCCTTGATGATGTTGAAGTCATTTGAGTTGGTGGAATCCTCTGCTCATGTTGAAGTATTTGCTCATGGTGGAGGCTTTATCCATTAAGTTGAAATAGAAGAGATATAGAGTTAAAACCAAAAGGTTGAGGAAAGAGTTTACAAGATTGTTTGTAAATAAGTTTTGGAACAAATTCAACTCCTATTTTTTTCTAAGGGGTTTTGTCCAATCCTAGGGTTACACTCCTACAGGCAACACAGTGCTCTGATACCATCTGTAGAGGTCCCAACCTTTAATAAGGTAGAGATCCCTGTGTTTACAATGCTAGTCCCTAGATCAATAGCTAGCATCCACAGTTAAGATGTAATATTAAGAAACAAAGGTCATAATACAACTTTATAACCAGGAATAAAATAATTTATTACATCTTACAAAGTTCATTTGGCTATCTCATTACAATGCAGCAGAATATAGCAATAGCATGGGGTCCTTCATCTTCAAGGAGCCACAGGCAAACATGTTGGTTGTAGACTTGTAATCCTAATCAACACACTTCACTAACATCAAACAAACCTGCAACATAATAAGTTACAGCCACAACGGTCAATACATTTGAATTGTATTGGCAAGTGATACTATGGTAGTATAATGGTATCTATTATCTATATGCATTTGGCTAAGTGGAGCTTAGGCTTGCTTTGCTCAAAATAGATTTTCCTTATCATTTGAAAACACTAAGTTTTTGCTTGTCAAAAAAAACACCCAAGGAACCACCAATAGAAAGTGGTGAACCTTCAATCCTTGTTCAACCACAAATTTTTAACTTAGGAATTTGGATGAGGAGATTCTTGTTAGCTTCCATGTCTTGATGCTCAAATTTTCCTTTGCCAGGGACATGGCTAAGTACTTAGATTCATCCATCTGCAGAGGTTGTGCACTTTCCCCACAAGACTTGATTTTCACCAAGACAAGATCTTTCAGAAGCCTTCCCTTAGACCAGAATGGACGCATTCCAACCTATCATCCCCTACCACCAACTGTCCATTTGGCTAAGTTATTGCAACCTATATGATCCAGGCAGAGCCCATAATGCCAAGTGGCTGTACTTGAAGCTTCTCAACATTTGACATCTCAAATCTCTTTGTTCCTGGGTGGCCATCCACAAGTGAGATACACAAGGTAAACCATATAAATGGGCCTTGTATAACCACTCAACACAAACTATTCCTTCCTTTCCACCCAGGTGTTTCATTCACTTAGTTGTTTTATTAAACAAAACACAAGTCCTTGACTTAGAAATATTTCATAGCATGAATATAATCCACCCTTGTTTTATACTAGCTAAGCTAAGCATGATAGTAGTAGGAATCTTAACTTAGGAAATTTCACTAAGGTTTCATCTACTAGGATTTCCCATGGCATAGTTTACACTTAGCAAAAATTCCATGCAAGTCCTACTTAGAAATATCACCAATGCATAGTGAAAATAATGGGACATAAGTATGAAGCATCACTTGCCTTTTTGGTAGAGAATATAAGTTCACTCCTTGATCTTGCAATACTCACACTCTTCAAATCACTACAATTCAATCAAGCAAGCAATATTTCAATCTACCATTCAAGCAAAACATCACATAAAATAATAGAAACAAAGCAATGCATGCAAGCATGTTAAAGATTGTTTTATTTGGAAAAATTGTTTCTAATATGTTATAAACATTTGAAAACACCTATTGGTCAATTTATAAAAGTGGCAAAAACCATTTGCAAAAGATTTTACCTATAAATCATTTTTAAACCAAATCAATATTTTATGTGGTTGAAAATGCCTTTAGCAAAGCAATAATATTTATAGGGTTCACCATATACATTTTTAATTCTAAAACTTGGTGTTTGGGGTCAGAGAGTTTAAATCAAAACATTTCCCAAAGATTTTCTCCAAAAAATATTTTTAACATAAAAAAATATTTTTATTTGACTAGAAATCTTCTAAAGCAAAGATTTATTCTTTTACTTCACAAAATATGATTTTGAGACCACAAGTTGATTTCTATGGTCAGTAGGTTCAAAATAATCCATTTGCAAAAGATTTTATCACAAAAATAATTTTAGGATGAATTTTATATTCTAAATATTCCTACATTAGTTTCTGCAAAAACAACCATTTTACCAGAATCAACTCATTAAACAAAGTGCATGGTTACAAAGTACTTGTCTTGCTGATTCCATTGATATAAAATTTGCAAAATTTGGACGTGTGGTTTGAAAGTTATGCAATTTACAAGTTCAAACTTCTAATAGATACAATTTCTATTTTAAAGGATCAGGCAGGCCACGTGGCTGTTTTTCATTGGACGATAACGGTTTGGTTGGATCGACAAAGGACAGCCGTTAGATCTAATGTGCATCGCATGGTACAGAAAAAAAACTTACCCCTTCGATTATGAATCTATCGCATCTAGTGGATCATCATCCAACGGTTCATAGCAAGCCAACCATAGATTGGCAGCGCTGGAGTCTGACGCGCGGCGGCGGCGGAATGGCAGTGGCGTCACCGGCGATGCAGGAAGCGAGGAAGAGAGAGAGGGGGCTCACCGAGTTCGTCGTATGCTGATGATGCTCAACGTGTTCGCGAGGAGGCAAGGGACGCATGAGGACGAACGTTATTGCTCGCCGGAGTTCACGTCTGCGTCGGGTTTTTCTGTTCAACGTCGGAGGCGAGGCTAGAGGTCAAGCTAGGACAAGTAGAATGCACAGTTAGGTTCGCAAGAGGAAGGCGAGTATGGGAGTGTCAACGAGGGGGAGAGGGGTGGTCGGGTTTACCGGGGAGAGGTTGCCGGAGATGAGGCAGACGGTGGCGCAGTTCTGTTGAAGACGTTGTCGATGATACGGTGCTCGCGCGGATGAACGGAAAGCACAGGGAGATGCGCCAGAGGCTGGGGATCACGCTCGTGTGCTGGAGGAGGCGAGGGGCGATGGCAACTGGCCAGAATTGACGAAAGTTCTCGCCAGAGCAGTAGGAGCTCTCGAGCTAATTCTGAGCATCCTGGTGGCAGGGGGTGGACGGTTTCTGGGGGGAAAGGTGGAGGAGGAGCAGGCGGTTTAGTACGCTTGGTTGCAGAGAGGTTTAATGGAGCGATTAACGCGGATTGATGATGCCTTCATTGGCCAGAAACGGCGAAGGAGGAATTCGGGGCGAGGTCGTCGCGCGGGTGAGGAAGAAAGCTGGGAGGTGGGGCCTGCTCGACAGCGAAAGAGAGAGGGAGAGTTGGGTCTATCTGTCGACGACTGCGCGGGTTAAGTTTCTCGTTCGAATCGTTTTCCTGCAGGAGGGGCAAATGGGCTAGTTGGGCCAGTGGGCTGGGCTTGCTGGCTGGGCTGGATTCTTTCATTTTTTGTACTGATTGTTTTTCTTTTTCGTTTTCAATTTATCTGTTTTGATTTTTATTCAAACAAACCAAGCACTATTTGAATTCAAACTTCAACCAAACTTTGAGTATATTCAAATACTGTTTATTAATACATTTTAAAGTCAAATTTAGAATATTTCTTTTATTCTTTTTAGGGTATAATAATTATTTAACAAAGCCTTTGCTTTAAATTCAATTAATATCAAAAATAATTTTTACCCTTATTTAATTTCAATTTTTCACAAAACCTTTTCAGTAAGTTTTATTCATTTATTAGGGTGTCAAATAGTTCACTTTGAATTATTTGGAATATTTTTTTAATATGATTTATTAATCATTTTAAATTGGGTATTTGTCTTTATTCCAATGAAATTAAATATAGTTTTAATTCCATAAATTTTATTTGGAAGATTTCTTTGATCTCATTTAAGTTAATTAAATAACTTTTATACCACTTGGGTATATTCCAATATTATTTTCCCATGATTTATTTAATCATTCTTATTAGGGATTTGTCTTTATTCAAATGGAACTCCAATTTGGTTAATGCCACTTTATTTTATTTGGAAAATTCTTTATCCTTTTATTTTATTTGGATTTGGATTATATCCATTCCATTTGTTTATGGATTAGGCCAAGATTTAATTTGTTCTTTAAATATTCCCCATTTAATATTTCTTTCTTTATCTTATAAAATCCATATCTTTTTATTTAAAGATCCAAACTTGGTGATTCCAATTGGTAAAATCTTATTTAATATTTGTTTATCCTTTTAAGTCTCTTTAGGATTATTTGCTCACCATTTGGTATGGATTTTAGATAAGTGCTTTATTAGCTTTGGAAATTACTTTTCCTTATCTTATTAAATTCATAAGATTTTATCTATGGCTCCAAATTAAGTGAAACCAATTCATATGGTTTTATAATATTTTCATTTGTCATTCTTGATCATTTTGGAATGTTTGTTTGACCAATTTTATATGGTTCAAATCCATAGGCTTAGAGATATCTTTTGAAATGATTTTCTTCCAATAGGGTTTTAGGATTTTGGTTTATTTTCCAAGTGTTTAAATTTCCAGAAGCAATTATGAAAAATGCATTTCACTTGATTTGAATTTAGTTGGTTTCAAACATTTAACCAAAGTTTGTTCAAGATGGGATTTTAAGTTTCCATTTAGATACAAAAAGTTTCTTTTAACCCTAAATTTCAACAATTATTAATTTTGTTTATTTATTTTTCACATTACAAAATTTGGAAAATTTTGGGATGTGACATATTAGCACAATACATGTATAGCAAATGGAATGCATTTGCAAGGTCAATGTGCATGGAAATCGTTTGAACATGACCCAAATGTGGGAACGCAAAAACTCCATATAATGTATTGGTGTGGCACTCAAAGCATTGGGCTAAAATTTTAATCAACATCTTTGATGCAAGAATAGGAGAATTCGGCAAAAACACATGAGGAAAAATATCCAAAGCAATATCATTATGTGTGCACACCAACCATTGGAAAGAGAAATTGTTCAAGATGTTGGATGTCACACACAAATCATCGAAAGGAAGTATCATGGGATTATGACTTTCATAAATGGAAGCAAAAACAACATTTTGCAAACAAACCAAATGAAAGAGAAAGTGGTCCTTATGTTTGTTGCAACAACAAGACGAGATTCTTGGAAGGTCTCGTGACAATACATGCTCTCAATGGCATTATGGTTGCACACAAAACATCAGGAAGAGAAATTGTTCAACATTTTTGTTGCAACACACAAAGCTTCAATATCCAATAGCAAAGAAACAAGAATGTCACAAGGTGAGATAATACCATCAACATGCTTGCAAGCAAACGATAGGAAAGATCAATTGTTCAACATGAAAGATGCAAAGCATGCAAAAGGTATCAGAGCTAGGTTCGATCTTCAACTCACTTGTGGGATGCTCTCAAGAGCTCTTTTTGTTAACTCATGCTCAACCGAGGTTGACATGATAGTGCGGGTACCTACACACATCATACATAAAAGGAAGAACGTGTGTGCATGGTAGAAATACACATCATCCATCATGACGTATCTCTTTTTGCGCACATCACCATTAATGCCAATCAAGTATGAAATAGATGCATGGTGAGTATGCAAGTGGGGAACATGCTTATCATGGCAATCATCAAAATTTCCAAAAATTGAGAAAGCTATGGGGCCATCTCATTATAACGCAAATGATCAATATTGTTGCAAGCAAAAAAGGTGAAATAGCAAGCATTCATCTTATCGCAAGCAACAGGAGAAATTGAATGACTAGCATGACAAGGCAAGTCCGAAGCAATTGGAGGATACACAAGATGTATAGCATGGCATGTGTATGGAAATAGTATGGCAATCAAACAATTACACATGATCAATATTATGCAAAGGCAAAGCATCACATGGGAATATGGATGAAGCATATGTAATGTCACAAGTATCATCCATAACATGCATATCCTCACAATTCATCATGTCCACTAGTGGGATCATGGCATCATCAACACCCTTATTGTTACCTTTTTCATACCTATCATATGAAGTGGGTGTTGTGAAAGTAGTGGCCTCCTTGTGGATGACTTCGTATTCTTGATGTAGCCATGGCGTAGCATCATCTTCATGCACCATGTACATCTTCTCCAATTGAGGCATCATTGCTTCATGGCTTGGCCCGTCTTCCACCATGGAACCTAGAACAACACAAGAGAACACACTAGAGATAGAGGGTAAGTTGTTAGAAATCGAAATGGTCTCACTTGACCTATCAACTACCACTCTCAACTCACTAGGAGTATCACTCATGCCCTCAAAGTGGAAGCACTCAATATCACATAATGTGGATTCAGTCATCTCACTCTTGTTCTCACTCAAGTGGGCTAAGTGGCTCTCATACTCACATGGGATTGGTACCACATCATCACGCAAGCATATGGGGATAGGCTCGGTTTCCTCAACTCCATGCGCCTCCTTTGGTGAAGGGAAAATCCCATGCTCACCATTCTTGACCTTGTCGCCTCCAAGATTGGATGCCATAAGATGGGCATCATCGCTCGCCTCCATGTTCGAAGGGAAAATCCCATGCTCAACCTTCTTGTGGCCATCTCGTAGTAGTGGTGGAGGTAGGCTCATGCTATCCAACTTGGCGAAGTAGAGGTCTACATTTTCCTTGTTCGCGAGGTCACAGAAGTCAAGCGTAGGCATTGAAGCTTGATGGCATGCACGAAGGCTTGCTCTTGGTGCCCATTTGGTGGTGGCACTAGTAGTTAAAGGTGCCTTGTGATGGTGTCGACGGAGGTCATTGGCGTGCCTTGCCGATGGTTGATGTAGGTGGCCCACTTGGTCATCCATATGACGCTCACAACGATGGCCCTTGACCTTGGCACTCTTCCTTATAAGTTCTTCTAATGAGCACAAAGCATCATTAGTCTTGGCGGCCATGCTCATGTTTTTGTCGAAGTCATTGTCCATGTCCTTCTTGAAGTTGTGGAGGTCGCTCTTGAACTTGTCCATTTGATGGTGCACCTTGGCGCACTCGAGTTGGAGGATCCGTCTTGGTCGGTGCGACATGAGGAGCTTGGCGTTGTCGTTCTTGAAGTCCTCCATGCTTGGGGAGTCGTTGTTGTTGTAGTACTCTGTCGTGGGAATGACCACGGCAGATGCTGCAATCGGCAGCGAGTAGTAGAACATAGGGCAAGGGCGGCCAGCCATCTGCGGTGCGAGATGAGGGCGGAGACACAAGGATTTACCCAGGTTCGGCCCCCCAGAGGGTAAAGACCTACTCCTGCTAGATTGTATTATGGTGGAGGTACAATGGGCGAGCTCGGCGGCTAAGCGGCGAGTCGCTTGGGTGGATGATGGAATGTATCCTCTACACGCCCTCTAGGGAGGTTTATATAGACTCACCTCCCTAGGGTTTACAGATCTCAATCGAATCAGTTAAGGTTTCAGCAATCATTTAACCTAATCCGACTGGGCCTATCTACTCTCCTGGGCCTTCAACTTCCAGTCTCTTAAATCTACGCCAGGTCTTGATCCAGTCGTCGTCCTGCAGGCCCACTCGCCAGTTCCTGGGCCGGTCGGAAACGTCCTGCTGGGTATACCCCGGTAGGCATATCCCCATCAGTAGTCCCCGAGGCCGTCGTTGATTGGTCGCAGGTGTTCGTTGGCAGTCGGAGTATACGGGTCCAATGCGGACGCCCAGTCGAATCGGCGGCGGACTCCTGAATAAAGGAAAAACCAGTTATTCTAGTCGCAATGATAGCAGTCAATTGGGTCGCAGCTCGGAGAACGGGTCGGCGAATGTTCAGTCACTGTTGTAGTGAACGGGTCAGCGAGTCGAATGGAGGAAGTTGGACCGTCAGATGAGGTCAAAACTAGCCGTTGGGGTAATCCAACGGTAACTTTGGCGTAATCACCGCGCAGTAACGGCTCCCGAAATTGGCGGGTAGTAACCGCTATATAAGGGAAATGGCAGGAGATCGGGAAAACACTCCTTCTTCTTTCCTCCGATTTCGCCCATCTCCGTTTTCCCCCGCATCGCGATCCAATCGATCCAGAAACCCTCGACCTCCACGAATCTTTCAGCCAATGGCCCCTTCCACTGAACCATGGGACAGGTCCAAGTGTACCAGGGCGCTACTAGCATCCTTCGAGGAGGCCGGGATCCTGCGCGCCGGCAGGTGGCGCATCCCCGCGGCCGGAGAGGTGACTCCGGACCCACGCGAGGGAGAATTTATTTGCTTCACCAGCCACCTGGAGCGGGGCTGGGGTTTCCCACGTCTCTCTTCTTCCGGCGCTTCTGCGCCTTCTACGGGATCCAGCCGTCGGACCTGGGCCCGCACAGCATCGAGCAGCTCGCCATTTTCGTGGCGTTCTGCGAGTGCTACCTGGGCTGCAGGCCCTACTTCCCCCTATGGCAAGATCTGTTCCACGGGAGGATCAGTCGCGAAGAATCAGGCGGCCCAATGTTGGCTGCGGGTGGCCTGACGTTTCAGTTGAAGTCGAAGGCCTCCTTCTTCGACCTGATGCTGCCTGCCAAGGCGGCAAGCGAGTGGAAGAAGTCCTGGTTCTACGTCACCGAGGCGACTCCAGACGGCGAGGTGGCGATCCCAAGGTATTCTGCCGACCGGCCCGAACCGCGCCGACTCCAGGTCGGCAAGCTCCCACTAGACCAGCGGATGGTTGTGGACGAGATGCTTCAAACCATCCGCGGCCTGAAGAAGAAGGGCCTCCAAACCATCAACTTGTACAACTGCTGGCTCGGGCGGAGACTCGTTCCCTTGGCCCGCCGCGACCATTACATGTACGAGTACACGGGCAGGGAAGACTCAACAAAATCCTGCCTCGCCGAGTGGAAACTCGAAGACTACGTCCTAGCGTTGAAGAAGATCACCCAGGCAGAATATCTGGACGCGAAGGCTCGGGTAGGCCCCTACACCGCGAAGCATCCAGCTCCGATGGTAAGTCGCTGTTTTCACTACCATTCGCAGTCGCAGTTGATGCTTTCGCGGTTATGTTGATATTGTCTCGTGCCTGCTGCAGTTATTCCAAGTGGTGGAAGGGTGGCTCCCACCCGCGGATGACGAAAACTTGAGCTCATCCGTCCAGGACGGGGGCGAGTCGCCTCCTGCCAAGGGTGGCGTCGGGAGCGACGTGAGTGCTGACGACGACGACGATGATGAGCCCAGGGAAGATGCCGCCCCGATGGTTCGCAAAACTCGCGGGCAACATCAGCGAGAGCTCGAGGCGAGTCGAAGCCTCAAACGTCATGACGACGACGACGAGCTTCCCGAGCACACCTCGCGTCATGACGCTACACCGTCGAAAAAGAAGAAGAAGAAGGAAGTGAAGGCTCCGCCAAAGAGAAATACGAAGCCAGCGAAACAGGCATCTCCACCTCGTTCAGCGAGTAGTTCTGACGCCACCAGCTTGGCCAAGGATGAAGCACCGCAGATGACAGGAGCACCGGATGCCGCTGCCGCTCTGGATGAGGTACCTCTGGCCTCGCTTCCACCCCTATTCGCCCCGGTCTCTGGGTTGAGGGTTGCTCCAGCCGCAGCAGCTTCTCCTTCCAGGAGAACTCCTGCCGACGTCGTCTCGGAGGATCCTGTCACGGCCTCGTCGTCGAAGAGGCCTTCCATGTCTTGGGCACATGATGTTTTGGAGATGGGCCTCAGTCGGAAACTGGGCCCCAAACTGGAGAAGCCGGCCAGTATCCGCATGGGACTGCGGTTCATACCAGTCGCTAAGAAAGTTTTGTCCATCTGCTTGTCTTTCGTTGTACTCGGACAATTTTGCTCATATCGTTGTTTCACAGGACTGGAGTTAAGAAGATAGGCCACCCTTCCGTGGCCAAGGTGCCACCAGCCGTCGCCGAAGAGGACCCCTCACGAAAGAGGAAAGCTGATGAGGTCGCTGCCCCCGCAGATAGTGCTAAGAAGGCCAAGGGCGACGACGTCGTCAAGGTTTCTGACGACACGACGGTTGCTCCGAGTGATCCTCCGACTGTGATGGAGGTGGCCGTGAAGACCAAGGAGGGTGTTTCCTCGCCTGGAATTGCTGAGCCGGCTCCTAGTGGCGCTGGAGCATCCGCCACGACCTTCCCCCGCTTTATGGCCAAAGCGGCTACAGCGAGTGGTATAACGCCATCGAGCCGCACGCCTAGGGTCGCCGAAACGCAGGTCGAGCAGCGTCGCGGACACACGCCGACTCTTCTCGCATCTGTGGACATGCTACAGCTCCATGGCATGCTGGGCGCAGCCATCCAGGTATGTCCAGTCCCCGAGGATCGGGCCACTGAATTTCAGTGGTCAGATTCTTTTGGTGTTTGTTTTTATTTGTAGCACCCAGTCCCCGAGTGCCTAGTCGCTGAATTTCAGCGGTTGGGCACTTAGGATTTTTGATCTCCAGTCCCCGAGTGTCCAGTCGCTGAATTTCAGCGGGTGGCCACTTAGGATTCCATTGTTGTTAACTGTTTGATTTGTGCGTAGGGCTTGCAGCGTAAGTCAGCCGATCGGCTTGCTGCGAAGTGTCGCGCGGAGAAGGAACTTGTTGCCGTCCAAGAGACGAACAAGGGACTCTAGGCGATCGCTTCCAAGGCAAAGGAGGTCCGCCAGGGCCTTGTCCCGGCGAGTGAACTGACGGCGGCTTAGTCTGCGTTGAGTACGGCTGAGAAACGGATCGCTGATCTGGAGCGCGAGCTCAAGGAAGCGAGAGCGGAGGCAAGCGCGGCGGATGGGCGAGCCAAAGCTGCTGTTACGGCTGCCGCTGAAGAGCGAAAGGTCTCTGACGCCCTCGTTATTGGGCTGTAGAGCGACTTCTCCTCGCTTCAAAGCTTCATCACAGGCCTCTGTCGTCCTTTAATTGGTAAATTTCCTGCCTCTGCCTGTAGTAGATGCATTATGTAATCTTTGTTGTACTCACTGCCGCCCTCTACCCACAGGTCGGATTATCGACAGCTCGGAGGAGGCGCAGTCATACGACGCGCGACAATGTGTGACCACTCTGGTCGACTCGGCCATGTTGTCCGCGGCATGCATTCAAGCATATCTTTAGAAGATATCGCCTACAGAAGTGATTCCCAACGACCTCGTCGAAGTATGGCGGTATCTGGAGAAGGCGCCGTCAGTCGTCGAGTTCATGACGCGGTCGGCATTCCGGCGCGGGGCGGCAACGGCGCTTAGCCTTGGGCTTGCCCACTTCCCGGAGGACTTCGACCTTGACGACGTGACAAGTGGTTACCCCTCGTCGACGGGCTCGGTGGAGATCGCCGAGGTGCTGAAGCTGACGGACCGGGCCACAGTATACTCCGATCGCGTCTGGGCGATGGGCGACCTCCTCCCTTATCAGGAGACGACTGTCGCGCCCAACGATCCCGAGCCGGCACATCGGGACTTCAAGGTCGAGCAGCCGTTCCGTGCGGCGATGGCGGGTGAGTTGACGACGTACCCGTCGAACCCGTACACGCCCTTCATTCACAACCGCAGGGGTGGCGGCGACTCGACGTCGAAGCCTGCGGAATAGAAACATTGTGCCACGCCCTTCATGTCACCCAAGCATGTGGATCCATTGTTGGTGTAGTGTTCCATCATGTTATCCATGCCTGTGGAGACATATGCATGGTCGCTCATCGTGGATTCTTCATAGAAATCATCCTTGATTCCGGAGTCCCTAGACATGATTCACAAGACCAAGTGTTGTATATGGAAGTGGTAGAGGGTGTTGGTGATGCAACGTCAAACCTTACTTTACCTTGGAAGATCGTATCGTGCAAGTGGCCACACTTGAGAGCAATATACCAAGCAAAGTGAAGTTCACGTGGAACACCAAAACCAACTACTAACCAAAAAACACATGCACACAAGGCCTATGGTAGATAGGTATGGAAGGTGGCATGTCAAGAAACAATCTAAAATCAAGATGTTGTAATGGCAAGTAAAGAACCACAATGATAACAAATAAAAACAAGTCAATCCACAAGATATGAAATATGTACAAGGAAACACACACGGTGGGATAAATGGGACTTGTGCGACGGAGAAAGTGAGCTAAGAACCAAATGATTACCTAGCGAAGACTATAAGCTCGTGTCACACAAGTACAAGGAGAGACGCTAGTTCGATTGCACAAAATTGGTGGGCTACAAAATATACACAATAAGTACCACCTATATGATGTTCATCGAGCTTGTGCTTCCTATTCTATGAGGCACATGTATATGTCTTTTTTTCTTTCTATGTATTTTTTTCACTCTTTTTGTTTCTTTTTTTCACTTGCCTCTTCCTTGTGCCAACAACTATATAAGATAACTAAATGAGATAGCGCTCACAACGTTTGCTCGGAATCTACAAGGTATCATATGTGCATAGCCCAAGCAATCATAAGAGGAACTAGTCTCAATAGGTGTTTGTTGCTTGCAAAGATAGTGGGGTTCACAAAGGAATGCAAGTGGGGAAAAGTCCCGGAATGTTTATACCTTTCATCGACGATCTTCACCCTTTATTGTTGGATTCCGCCTTTCTCATGGAATTTGGATGGATTATATAGCATGAACAACATGGATGATAATGTAGAGCTCCTTCTCCTCTTAGAAATGAGCTAAAGAACACCAAAATCCGAGTTCAAATGCAAAAGTTATGCTCAAAACCGTGCGGAGCTGAATCTGTTGACGACCAGGTCGGCAGACCGGAAATCTCGCCGGAATTTCCGGCGGTGGGTCTGGTTTGACCGGAATTTTGACCAGAATTTCCGGCGGGAACTGCGGTTCACCGGATCTGGCGCCGGAACGAGTTCAGGAACACAAAAATTCGATTTTCTGCAAACAAAACTCGATGGAAAACTTCAGATCGGAGTGTCAAATGATGGAATTAGGCCACGGGAACACAGAGGAAGGTAGATCAACAAGTTTAGCAAGTAGTCCACGAATCAAACCTACCAAAACTAACTCAAATCACAGATCGATCCAAAACACGTATTGGGGATAGTTTTGGTGGAATTTGTGAATTTATGGGGAAAAGACCAAATCGATGAGGAATCCATGGCAACCAAAAGCTGCTGATACCATATGATAAAGGGGTTAAGATCTTGGGTGACGCGATCTTCACGGATCTCATGGTCAAATCGATGGGAAAGCGAGGGGGAAGGGAGAAGGTAGCGGAAGCGAACACACACCTCGCGAAGAACATGATAAACACACGCAAAACTCACACGATATAAGGCCGATTGCTCGCCAACGGCGGCCACCAGTCCGATAGAATCCTCATGAAGAAAGACCGGTCAACATGCTCCCTCAAATCCACATCGGAGAGGTAAGAACACCTTGGGGAGGGTCTTGACAACTTGGAGACGAGACACCGAACTCCAAGGCCTTGTTCAACGATGGATGCGTGATGCAAAGTCCAATCGAGGTTGGTGACGATAGTCGGTCCCCTTGGTAAAGGGGATGAGGCAAAACTAGAGATTCCACAATGGGGGTTGTCTTTAGTCTATCATCTATGCCTAAGGGATACATGAGGGTGGGGGCTCTATTTATAGGACATCCACTAAACTGGGGGGTAGTTTGGGAATAAACTAGGCAAAGGGGTAAGTAAAGGAGATATTCCAGGGCATAAAACCCAGATCCGCACGCAGGCAGGGGATTCCGGCGATGGGTCCAGCTGCGCCAGATCTAGTGTCGGGATTTCCGGTCGTCGCCAGACATTCTGGTTGTGCACCGGAATGGCTCTCTATAAGCGCTTTTGGCGGAGGTTCCGGTCGATCGGTCCTGGCGCCGGGGATTCCGGCAGGGAGCTCGGTTCGCCGGTGCTGTCGCCGGAGATTCCGACGGTGGAACCGGTTCGCCGGTGCTGACGCCGATTCCAGCTGGAGCTTTCTTCCGTCTCCTCTTCCAAGCCTCCGTCTTGTCGGGCGTGAGTCCTCAGGCTTCCTCCCTCATCTCCGTTCTCGTCGGTGTGAACCTATCATGGTCAAAGGGTGGAGAATGTAGTAGTATAGCATTCAATAGGGTAGGAAGTGGGATCTCAAAGAGGATAGGATTCACCTTTGGAGTCCATGACAACTTGGCATAAGTTGGAGACCATTATGTGGTAACGACCGTAGGTCAGGCTACATCAAGAACGATCGACTAAATTATTGGAATTTATATATATCGATGTATGTAGTCCATTATGTGTAGTCATAAGCGATGGATTTCAACTTCATATGCTTTCTCCGAAAATTTGATTGAATATTCACTTAATGAGAAAGAAGAACGAAATATTTGAAAACGTTCAAAGACTTTCAAGATGAAGTGGAAAATCATTGTAACAAGAAAATAAATAATTTATGATTTGATTATAAAGGGATTTATTTGAGTTGCAAGTTTATCAAAACACCTAGATTTGCATATCCCAAAACACAATAGGAATATGGAGTGTTTGAGATATGTAATGAAGCCTTGTTTGACATGGTTGGATCAAAGGTGTTATTTATAAAACTACCATTATGTTTTAAAAGATTAAAGCTTTAGAGATTATCACTTTTACACTGAAAAGTGAACCATCTTGATCCATTGAAATGACACCATAAAGGTTATGGTTTGGGGTAAAACCCAACTTCTCCTTTCTTAAATTTTGGTATGCTAAGCATAAGTAAGATGTTTTACAACCAAAGTCGTATGAGCATGTATTTGTAGGTTATTTCAAATAACCATTGGGTATTCCTCCATTACAACGGGGACAAAAGAGTTTGTGGCTTGAAACGTGAAGTTTCTTGAAAAAGGAATTTTTCGCAAAAGTTAGGTAGAAGGACAATAGAACTTTAGTAAGGTTAACAAACCTTAGCTATATGTGCTGAGTTTTGCAGTGCCGGAAAATGTTCCGGAGGCAGCCACAATGCTCATGGCTCACGTGCCTCAAAGGTTGCAGTCACGGAGGTCTAAGTTTCTATTGAACAAAGTAGGTCGGATAAACAATAAAATGCTGAGATTTGAGAGTAAATTATTGTTGCTTAACAATGATGAACTGACTACATGCAAAGAAGCGATGATGGGCCCTGATACCGTCAAATGGCTTAAAGCCATAAAATCCATGATAGTTCCATACATGAGAAATCAAGTTTTTTAACTTGGAAGACCCTCCGGAAAGGTGTAAAAACCTATCGGTCGTATTTGGATCTATAAAGAAATATACATGGATGTTTCGTATCTATAAAATAATCGACATGTCGGTAATATTTTACGATAATGTTCAAGGAGTTGACTATGACAATATTTGATCTTTCATAGCAATATTTAGTCTGGAGGGATTAATGTAGCAACCACTATATATAATTTGGTATATGATAGTTGAACAAACAAAACAAAGTTCTTCTAATAGAATGCTTACCTAGGATGTGTACACGAAACGGTCCAAAGGGTTTTGTTAATTTAAAGGATGCTAAAAAGGGGCATGCAAACTTCAATGGTTGAAGTGAGCATCGCGGAGTTGGAATATTCACAGTGATGAAAATGTTAAAGAAGTTTAATTTCATCAGGAGACGATGAGGATACTTGCATTTGCAAGAAATTAAGTGGGAGCACTGAGACATATTTCTAATACATTATGTGGAGGACATCTTGTTGATTGGAAATGATGTATCTTTTATTGACAAAGGTTAAGAATTTCATTTCAATGAAATACTTAGGAAAAACCCGACTATTAGGCATGAATGTCTATATGGATAGACTGTGATGCTAATATGGTTGTGCCAACGTATGTATGTGAGATATTGAAGGAGTTCAATATGGAAACGACGAGAAAAGGTTCTTGTCGCATGGAAAAGAATTGAATCAAGATTCAAGTGTATCGACACTTGATAAGTGAAACAAGATACAAGTGCTTTGACACTTGATGAGTGCAATCACAAGAATTTTTTGATCAATCATACTGTGATATGTACACATCCAGATATATCCTATGGTCTAAATTTTATGAGCATATACCAGAATGAATCATAAAATGATCATTGGACGATAGTAAGGATATTCTTATAATATTTTCGAATAATTAAGAATATATTCTATTTGTAGAAGAGACAAATAGTTCATTGAAAAATGATACTAGTTTCATAACAAGATACAAATTAAGTTTATCTCAATTTAAACTATGGCTGGCACAATGAAATGGAAAGAAGTTTCCATGACGGATTTCTATGAATTCCAAAGTTAAGACATTGTGACGGATACTACAACAAAATGCTAAGTATATGACTGCTATAGTAGCAGCAAAGGAGGCATTTTTGTCAAGTAGTTTGTTATAAAACTAAGGTGTGGTTCGCAACGGTCTAACACTAAAGATATATCGTACGACAATAGTATCGACATGATTTAACCCCAAGGAACTAAATATCTCACCCAAAAGACCAAATTTATACAATGCCATATCATTAGAGAATGAGTGATGCATGAAGACGCAAAGACATGCAAATACACGCGGACCTAAAAGCGTAAGATCCATAGATTTTGTTAACCACTTGCAATCGCTTATATGGAACACCAGAAAGCCATAGGTGTTCAATATGCAAAGTTTTCAAACTAGATTATTGTCTCGAGTGCAAGTGGGAGACTGGAGGGAATATGTCCTGAGAGGCAATAATAAAGTGGTAATTCTCTTATTCCTTGTTTATGATAAATGTTTATTTTGCATGCTATAATTGTATTAATATGGAAACGTTAATACATGTGTGTTTAATAAACAAAAATAAAGTTCCTAGTTATGCCTCTCTTATAAACTAGCTCGTTGATTAACAAGATGATCAAAGGTTTCCTGATCATGGACATTGGATGTTGTTAATAACGAGGTCACAACATTATTGGAATGATGTGATGAACATTCATCCAAAGTATAGCATTACGATCAAGGTCATTGTGTTTATATTGCTATCACATCATAAGAAGTAATCTTATTCCTTAGACGGTGAGATCATGTCAATCACTAACACCGGAAGAGTATCTTGATAACATCAAACATCACACCGTAACATGGTGACTATAAAGATGGGTTCAGTGCTACGAAGGTGTTATGTTGAGTCTCATGGATCAAGAGTGGAATTTTCCCATCCCGATGACGGATAGATATACTCTTGGTTCTCTTGGTGATATCACATTAGTTAGCTTGCAAGCAAGTGATTTGATCATTAGAATGTTATATCACAGGAACGATAAAAGAGTACATGTCGATAACGAGATCAAACTATGTATGGAGATACCGATGATCGAATCTCAGACATGTAATATATCACGAGACAAAGGTATTGAGTTACATGAGTATAAGGTTCACACAATCACAGAAGTCATTGTTGAATGTGTGGGAGTCAGTACGGATCTCTAGGACCCGCTGCTGATTATTGATTAAAGAGGGTTCTTGATCATGTCTAAATTATTAGCGAACCGTAGAGTGACACACTTAAGGGATACCGACACCATTTGGAGCAAATAATATCCTAGAGAAAGAATTACAAAGCGCAGGAATTATTTCACTAGACATCAGAATTGTTTCGGTTGAAATTGTTGAAACTGGTTATGCATGTGAAATTGAAATGTTGTAAGGGGTTTTATGTGAATGTTTGTTATTTAAAGTAATTAACAAAATTCTGAATAAATTAATAAAAGGAGTTTTATTTAAAGAGAATTACATTAAATTTTGTGGAAATTTAATGGGATTTTGAGTGGACCAAATGGAGGGTCATCTTTATGTGAGTGGAGCTTCCACCACATGAATGAGGGAGGGGTGGGGGCACCCTCTATGGCTGGTGGCCATGCCCCCTTGGGCTTCCCACTCCCCTATATAAGGAGCACCTCCTCCTCCTCCACTCTCAAACCTCCTCGCGAAGGATCTCTCTCCCCCCTTTAGAATTACCCCATGGTCTCGGATCAGCGAGATACATGTTCCTGGTGGATTTTTTTGGAAGGATTTGTTGCTTCCGCTGCTTTGCTGGAGTGAGGGCGCGGAGGTTGTCTGGATACCCGAACATGTGTGCGATCATGGATGCGCCTCTTCTTTGTGGTGCTGGACTTGATGGTGTTGGACCTGCTGGACTGGATGGACTTCTTCTAGATCTTGAGATCGGCAAGCATTCGACTACATCATCCATGAGTACAACCTCATTAACGCTTTTCGGTCTTCGAGGGTACGTATTATATGGATGTATATCCACTCGTTGCTTGTATCTAGTAGATAGATCTTGGTACTTAGTTGTTCCCATCGTAGGAAATTTTTTGTTTTCTATGCTGCGAACCCTACATGAAGCATCATCGGTCTTGTGGCAAGGAATGAAACGTGCAATTTTAAAAGCGATCAATAACAACATATATTGAATCATGACTTTGTTTTGATCTAGGCAATCCTAACACAAAGTCCTTACTAATATCCGACCAAGGTGCATATGGAATGGGTAAAGGCCTATAAAGACCAAATGGGTTAGACTTGGACTTTTCTTGTAAGCATGTTGTGTGTTAGTCGTAGAATTCTTACTCTCATTGAGGGAGAGGATGGCACTAGGAGTTGGGGAAATTTTCTGTTTTATTACTCACACAATTCCATGCCAACCTGAGGGGTTGGGGATACATATTTATAGGCTACTAGCCAGCCAAGCATATGCTAAGATGGTAGTCTAAGATGCTAAGATGTTGTCCTAAAAGCCAGTCAAGGATATTGTCCTTGATGAGCAGCAAAATCACCTTGCAGCCACAAGGACACAAGGACCATGTGTTGCAGCCGCACAAAGACCATAGTATAGAGACTTATCCATCACTCTCCCCCTAAGTTTTGTGTGTCGTAATATGGTAAAGTTGAACCATGCCAATCATGGAGCAGAGTTTAAGGAAATTGATACTCCTAAGAGGCTCGGTGAGCAAGTTCGCAAGCTAATCCTTGGTGTTAATGTAGCTCGCCTGATGCTCCCTTCATCCAAGCAGCCTCGGATGAAGTGGTACCTCACTCGGATGTGCTTGCTCCGTTCATAGAAAACGAGGTTCTTTGCCAAGGCCAGAGCGACTTGCCTTTCACCCTGAGCTCCACCCCTCTAGTGTCTCGGCCGAGGAGATCACCAAGAAGTTCAGCGAGCTAGAGCGCTTGAGTGGAAGCGGTGGAGGCTGCTATGTACTCGGCCTCACAGCTGGACAAGCCCACCACCCGCTGGTTGACTGACTGCTAGCTCACGAGGCACTTGCCGAGGCAGACTAGGATCCCGCTCATGCTCTTGCCGGTGTCTATGTCGCCGGCGTGGTCACTGTCGTTGTACCCAACAGAGTGTGATGCCCCAGTACACCTAGGGTAGTAGAGGCCATGGTCGAGAGTCCCCGCACGTAGTGAACAATCCTCTTCACAGCCTGCTGGTGCTTCATCATCGGTCGCTCCATGAACTGACTAACATAGCCGACGGAGAATGCCAAGTCCGACCGTGTGTTAGAGAGGTAGCGAAGGCTCCCCACAAGACGCAGGTACTGTGTAGCATCCACCGCCTTTGTTGTGCTATCGCGGCTCAGCTTCAGCCTCTCCTCCATCAGAGTGAGAGCTGGTTTGCAGACGGTGAGCCCGACTAGCTCAACGACACGCTTGTCGTAGGAGGTCTATTGAACCATGATCCCGGAGTCGTCCTGGCACACCTTGATTCCCAGGTAGAAGGAGAGGGGCCCTAGGTCACTCATCTGGAAGGTGGCATTCATCTCTTCCTTGAATGCTGCCACCTCCGCATCCTTGGTGCCCGTGATCACCAGGTCGTCTACATAGATGCCCACTAGTAGGGCATTTCCTCTAGTGCCCCGCCGGTAGACGGCCGCCTCGTGCGGTCTTTGCTCGAAGACCATCCCTGTAGTGGTATTGCCGATGAGTACGCCATGGAGGGGTCCTCACGGTGCGTGTTTAGAGACATGGGGTAAGGCAGAAGGTTGGCGGGTATGAGGTAACACAGCTTACCCAGGTTCAGATCCCACGATGGTGGCGGAATCCTACTCCTGCTATAAATCACTATAATGGCAATACGCTGAGTTACAGGGATTGGTTCGCTGTGCGAGGTATGAGTTGTATCGTGCCCTAAAGGCTCCTCCAGGTCTGGATTATATAGTCGCCAGATACTAGGGTTACAGGGTAAGTCCTAGCCAGACAGGTTACAGAGTCATACATAGTTTACAACTAGTCTAACGTGTCTTGCACTCCAAGGATCCGGGTACGCTGGTGACTCCATGTAGCATTCCTTTATCCGGAATGGGCCTCCCTTCTAGATCCATCTAACTGGCCACCCAGCAGGCCATAGGCCTTGCTACCGACTATGGGCCACCCGGGTTATCCAGATTAGAGACATGCAATGGTGATACCCATTTAGCATATCCCCAACAGTAGCCCCCGGAGAACTTCGAGATCTTGCGCCATCTTGCCTCTTCTTATTGAATGCTCCGTCTAGATGGATGTCGACAAATCGTCAAGCAATATCTTGTAGTCCTCCCAAGAACCGTGAAATGTTCTCCATCTTCAACATGTAAGTCGGAGAACTGTTGAATCTTCCATCGTACTCTTCTCGTAGAGGGACTAGATCCGTCCATGCCAGAATCTTCAGATGGGATGGTTCACCTGCCTATGCCAGTAGAGTGACATAGACCGTAGGTCAGTGACGCCTCGTAACTCACACATGTAGAGAACATAATAATAGTCATTTTTCCCGCACGAAGGATACAAAACGTTGGCGGCGGTGGGAACGTGGTGAAATTTCCGCGCACGCTCGCACACATGCTGTTCATGCAGCAACCGTTTGATCAACTTGCATGAATCTTGATGCTGAGTACTATATATTTTAACCGTGGTGATTTTTATCTTTTCACCCCATTCTTACTCGCATCGTCTTCTTCCTCTAGCCAACGTCTCCTCGAGCTCTCCACGCGCAAAGAGGAAAAATCCTATCTTTTTCTTCCAAATTCACAGCCACTTTCCCTGTGCACCAATGGCTAGCAGCAGCACTACTCCATCCATGGCTGCATCGGGCAAGGCCACAACTAAGCCGACGGGCTCTGTCCACATCCCACGGGAGTGCGTGGTGGTGCCTTGTACCGCGGTGGTGGAATCCGCCGGCGGCGACCATATTCCGGTGGGGCTGGAACTGCTGGAAGAGGATGTAGGGGTTCGTAGCATGGAAAACAAAAAATTTCTACCGCATGCAAACAAACAAGCCAAGATCTATCTACTAGATTGTAGCAACGAGTCGATGGAGGAACTCACCCTCGAAGATTCCAAAGCGGTTAACGAGAGCAGATTCTCGTGGGTGATGTAGTCGTACTCTTTCCGATCTCAAGATCGCGTAGACGATCCTTCCAGCGCCGCGTTCCCGCAGCGCTCCCGCAGTCGGTCACACGTTCGGTACTCGACGAAGACCTTCCTCTCCCTTGTTCCAGCAGGCAGCGGAGGTTGTAGCACTCTCCTCGTGATTCCGGCAGCACAACGGCGTGGTACCGGAAGTAGAGGGAAGATCTCGCAGGGCTTCGCCTTAAGCCGGTGCGAGTATGGTGGAGTATGAGAGAGGCTATTAGTGGTCTAGTAATTAGACACACCAATTAGAAAGCTCTAAACCAATTAGAAGGCTCTAAACCGAAGGCTAGAGCAATTAGAAGCTCTAAACCGAAACGGCTCTAAACCGGAGGTAGAAGATAGGAACTTGTGTGTGCTAGGAGGGAGCCCTGCCCCTCCTTATATAGGTGGAGGGGCTGGCCGGCCAAGGGGAGGGAGGGGAGTCCCTCCCCAACTCGGCTTGGGTGGGGCGCCGGCTTGGGGAGGACTCCCTCCCCAACTCGGTTTCACCTCCTCCTCTTTTCCCACTTCCCAAAATTGCCGTTTGACTTTCAAACTAGCCGTTTGACTTTTCAATTTAGGAATTAAATAAACACTTTATTTTGGACAGCAAAGGCACCTAGTACATGATGCAATCATTCCAACTTACAATGACACATTCATGTACCCTCCCCCCTCCGGAGTGCCGGACATTCCAGGACCTTCTAGAATGTTCCCGATGAAAACACCGGAACCATTCCCCAACTCCGAAACGGGACTTTCCTTATATGAATCTTATTCTCCGGACCATTCCGGATCTCCTCGTGATATCCCGGATCCCATCCGAGACTCCGAACAATATTCGGTCTCTTTCTCATCATTCCATAACTACTCAAACAACGTCGAATCCTTAAGTGTGTCTCCCTACGGTTCGTGAATTATGCGGACATGATCGAGACACTTCTCCGAACAATAACCAATAGAGGAATCTGGAAATTCATATGGCTCCCACATATTTCTACGATTACTTTGCGATCGAATGAACCACTTACATACGATACCAATTTCCCTTTGTCTCACGATATTTTACTTATCCGAGGTTATGATCGTCGGTATCTCTGCATACCTAGTTCAACCTCGTTACTGATAAGTACTCTTTTCTCGTTCCCGTGATATGTGATCCCTTGTGAGCCAGTCACATGCTTGCAAGCTAATTGGATGACATTCCACCGAGAGGGCCCAGAGTATATCTATCCGTCATATGGATGGACAAATCCCACTCTTGATCCATGTGTTTCAACCAGTACTTTCCGAACACTCAATGCCACCTTTATAGCCACCCTGTTACGGTGTGGTGTTTGATGACATCAAAGCATCCATCCGGTAAAGGTGATATGCATGATCTCATGGTCGAAGGAATTAGGTTACTATGTATCAGAAAGCATATAGCAATTGAACTATTGAAATGACTTGATCTTTATGCTACGCTTATCTATAGGAGTATGTCCATCACATCATTCTCCTAACGATATGATCCTGTTGTTAATAACATCTCTATGTTCATGATCAGGAAACCATGATCATATATTAACCAACAAGCTAGTTTAACAAGAGGCTTTACTAGGGACTCTTATTTTAGTTTACAAATCACACAAGTATTAATGTTTCCGGTTAATACAATTATAGCATGGTATGTAAACATTTATCATAAGTGTGAAGATATGATAATAACCACTTTATTATTGCCTCTTGGGCATATCTCCAACAGAGGAGGCTGATTCCCACAAGGGGGAATGGCACGGCTCGGACATCACCGAGAACGATCTCAAAGAGATGCTCACCGAGGGGTAACTCCCTGCGACGGAGGGTCTGGTCTGGCGGGCGGCGCTGGCCGGTGAGGTTTTCCCTTCTCCCCTAGCCATAGAAAAGGTATACCTCAAATCCCAACTAGTGCGCGGCGTCTCCCTCCCAATCTCCGACTTCTTCATAGAAGTCCTTATCCACTACCGAGTTCAACCTCAGAACCTATCGCCGAATAGCATCCTCGTGCTTAGCTATTACGTGGCGCTCTGTGTGGGTTACCTAGGGATCAGGCCTAGGTTAGATTTTTTATCTACTTCTTCACCATTAAGAGGGAAGCTGGAGTGAGCAAGGATGAGCTTAGGAATTGCGGAACCATTAGCTTCAAGATCCGACCTGGCCGGCTGTTCCTCGACATTGTTGGCCACGAATCTTGCAAGAACTGGCAAAGGACGTATTTCTATGGCCCAGACATTCCTCTGACTTGCCGAGAAAAAACATACGCGGACTTTGTCGATGGAGCTGCCGTTGAAGCCCCGACATGGATATCCCAAGCCCTCCTCCCCTCCTACGACGAAGCATCTCATGCCGTAAGGCGGATAGACTGGCTCGTAGAGACGAGTATGACCGGGTTAAAACATGTTGATAATATTGTCGTACAATATATCTTCGTAGTATTATCCCGCTGTGAACTACACCTAGTTTGATAACAAACTACTTGACACAAATGCCCTCTTTAGCTGCTATTATAGCAGTCATATACTTTAGCCTTTTCTTGTAGTATCTGTCACAATGTCTTAACTTTGGAACTCATCCAAATCCATTATGGAACTTACTTTCCATTATATTGTGCCACCCTCAGTTTAGATTGAGATAAACTAAATTTGTACTCTGTGACAAAACTAGTATCAATGTAGTACTTTTACAATGAACTAACCATCTATTTGTCACTTCTACAAATAATATACTCTTAGTTCTTCCAAAAGATCATAAGAATATCCTTACTATCGTCCAATGATCATCTTATGAATCATTCTGGTATATGCTCATAACATTTAGAGCATAGGACATATCTGGATTTGTACATATCACAGTATGATTGATATAAATACTCTTTGTGATTTCATACATCAAGTATCAATCTATACTTGAATCTTTGTTTCACTTACCAAATGTCAATACACTTGAATATATCATCAATATTGAACTTATTCAATCCTTTCTGTGCGACAAGAACCTTTCTTGTAGTTTCTATATTGAACTCATTCAATATCTTGTCTATGTACTTCTGGCACAACCATATTAGCATCTATTGATGCCAAATATTTGGGTTTTGCCTAAGTTTTTCATCAGGATGAAATTCTTAATATGTGTTAATAAAAGATACATCATTTCTAATCAACAATATGTCCTCCACATAACGTTTTAGAAATATGTCTTAGCGCTCCCACTTAATTTCTTGCAAATGCAAGTATCTTCATTGTCTCCGATGAAATTAAACTCTTTTAACAGTTTCATCATAGTGAAGATTCCAACTCCGCTATGCTTACTTCATCCATTGAAGTTTGCATATGCTTTTAGCATCCTTTGAATTAACAAAACCCTTTGGACCGTGTCATGCACACGTCCTAGGTAACCATTCTATTAGAAGAACTTGTTTTGTTTATTCTACTACCACATAACAAAATTATATGTAGTGGTTGCTACATTAATCCGTCTAGACTAAATATCGCTATGAAAGATCAAATCTTGTCATAGTCAATCTTTGAACATTGTTGTGAACTCTTTCCCAACATGTCGACTATTTCATAGATGTGAAACATCCATGTCTACTTCTTTATAGATCCAAACACAACTGTAAGGTCTTACACCTTTCTCGAGGGTCCTTCAAGTTCAAAACTTGATTTCTCGTGTATGGAACTATCACGGATTTTATGGCTTCAAGCCATTTGACGGAGTCAGGGCCCATCATCGCTTCTTTGCATGTAGTCCGTTCATTATTTTCAAATAATGATTCAACCCTCAAATCTTGGTATTTGATTGTTTACTCGACCTACTTGGTTAAATAGAAACTTAGACCTCCGTGATCGCAACCTTTGAGGCACGTGAGCCATGAGCATTGTTGCTGCCTCCGGAACACTTTTCGGTGCTGCGCAACTTTGCAAATATAGCTAAGGTTCTTTTAACCTTATCAAAGTTCTATTGTCCTCCCACTTAACTTTTCACGAAAAATTCCTTCTTTAAAGAAACTTGACGTTCCAAGCAACAAACACTTTTGTCTCCGGTGTTTTTGGAGGAATACTTAACAGTAATACAAAGACAGGTTTATCCGACTTTGGTTGCAAACATCTTTCTTATGCATAGCATACCAATGTTTAAGAAAGTACTACTTGGGTTTTATCCCAAACCATAACCTTATATGGTGTCATTTCAACGGATTATGATGGAGCTCTTTTCAGTGGAAAACGGTAGTCTCTAAAGCTTTTAATCTTTAAAATATAATGGCAGTTCTATGAGTTACACCTTTGATCTTACCATGTCAAACAAGGTTTTAATTACATATCTCGAATGCTCCATACTCTTATGGTGTTTCGGGAAATGCAAATCCACAGAACGATTCCTTAAATCTTAGGTATTATGCTAAACTTGTAACTCAAATATCTTCCTTTATGATCTTTATCATAAACTATTTATATTCTTATTACAATGATTTTGCACTTCATCTTGAAAGACTTTGAACTTTTCAAATGTTTCATACTTCATCCTTATTAAGTAAATATTCATATATTCACTCAAATTTTCGGAGAAAGCATATGAAGTTGAAATCCATCGCTCTTGACTACATATAATGGATTTCATACAACAATATGTACAAGTTCCAATAAGCTAGCCATTCGTTCCCTTTTGGCCTATGAACGAAGTTTTAATTATCTCTAGGAAAGTTTCACAAGCATCATTTGATCAAAATCAAAAGACTCCAAAATTCCATCCACATGGAGTTTCTTCATGTTTTCTTTCCAATATAATTTAAACGGCGATGTCACTTCCTAAGTGATCTTTCAATCAATTTGTCTTTCGACATTTTTAGCACTAGTTTTATGGATGTGATTTCTCCAACGAGATTTGTAAATTATCCATCTTTTATGGATTACGGTAATTATTTGAGCAACCCTTTTGTTCTCATAATACCTGATAAAACAAATCTTGAAGGCAAGCTTTGATGTTTAACGAGCAACACAATAACCCTTTATTTGTTCTCAATGAATATCATCACATATTCTTTTGCTAGTTAACTTAGGCCATTGTAGTTCATGAATTGTGTTGTTTCGTATGACGATTCATACCAACAAATTCAGTATCAATACTTAAGAACCACATTGTTTAATAAGCAAAGAATATAGCCATAACATGTATATCTTCTGTATACTTAAACTGAACAATTCTAGTCTTTTCTTTTCTGCCATATACTTATGAGATTCTCTTTCAGTATTTCCTTTTCTGTTTGAAAGAATCTATTAACATCAACAGTGGAGTCATTCATATGACACACAGTCCAAAGCGTGTATAATTAAATACCAATGTCTTTGGACTTGCACTTTGAAATAGATCACCATCATCAAATGTTTGGTGTTCTCTCAAATTCCTTTCTTTAGTAATCTATTGGTGTAGTAAACATTTTACCTACATCAAATATTCACCTTTATCATGGAATCGTCCATGATCAAGCTACTTTTAGCTTATAACGATGAATTACTAGTATAATGTTGCTATCCAAAACCTTTTGGAGGATTAGGATAACAAGTGTCTCCAACCCTTTGTAAATTCTCATCAAAATATGAGAAATTGACTTTTGCCATATTATACTCTATCATGTTGCAACCAAAACTTTGTTTCAGATATCACAATATCTTCCACACATCATGGTTTCTGAAACAACTCTTTCAGATCCTAGATAACCTTGATATTAAGACAATCCTTTGAATATCAAGAATCATGGAGACAAACACGATACTCATACACTAACACTTGGAATTGTCACTCTTGATTTAATACCAATTATTAAACTTCATGGAGTAACCGGAACTTACTGAAAGTTTGCAATAGGACTTTTAAACTTTAGATTAACACTTCAAAACAATACGATACCAGTTCGTAAAGTAACTAACCAGAATTCTATAGTTCTATCATCTCAATTATAACTAAGCGCAAGGTGGTAAACGGATGCCAATGACTACAACAACTATGCAAATTCACTTGGATTTTCTTTATGATAAATTGAGTTCTAATTAATAATTAAATTAATCTAGGTGAACTCCCACTCAAAACAACATCCCTCACATTGTTTTAGTGATCACACGAACCAAATCCACCACATCAAAACCGATCATCACGAGAGTTGATGTAGCTTCAATGGCGAACAATCAACATGTTCATCATATCTACTATATGACTCATGCTTTACCTTTTGGTGATCTGTGTTCCTGAGACCATGTCTGTACATGCTAGGCTCGTCAAGATCAAACCTTAGCTACCGCATAAGCAAATCTGGCTTGCTTACGTTGTATTCACCCGCGGAATCTAACACACCCGATCATCACGTGGTGCTTCGAAACAGCAAGCTTTGGCAACGGTGCATACTAAGGGTGAACACTTTAGAACTTGAAATTTATGTGCATGAGGGATCATCTTATAATGCTATCGTCGTCTACTAAGCAATACAAGATGCATAAAGGATTAACATCACATGCAATTCATAATGTGTGATATGATATGGCCTTTTCTTCTTTGTGCTTCCGATCTCCATCTCCAAGCACGAACATGATCTCCATCATCACCGGCATTGCATCAAGGTCAATGACGCTTCTCCATGGTTGTCGTCCACCGGCTTCAACTATTACAACTACTTTGAATAGACACGCGGGTCTTAACAGAAATTAAAGACAACCATATGGCTCCTGCCGGTTGCCAACTTACAATAAGGAACATTGCATACATCAAATATAATCACAATCATGGCCATATCACATCACTGCACACCCCTGCAAAACAAAGTTAGACGCCTCTACTTTCTTTGCATATTTTACGTGGTTTGGGGCTTTCAATAAGTGTCGTTCTAACTTACGAACAAGAACCACAACATTGATACTAGTATTGTTAATCACCCGTTGTAAATTGGATCTCCACTATGCTGGGAGAAACAGGCACCCGCAAAGCCACTGATGCAATACGAGTTGCATGTCAAGCGTGGAGCAAGTCTCATGAACGATGTCATGTAAGGTTAGCCCGGGCCGCTTCATCCCAACATTCCGCAAGATGCAAAGTACACAAGAAGCAATCGACAATAAAAACATCAATGCCCACAATGACCATTGTGTTCCACTCGTGCAACAGATCTACATATAGACACGGCTCTGATACCACTGTAGGGGTTCGTAGCATGGAAAACAAAAAATTTCTACCGCATGCAAACAAACAAGCCAAGATCTATCTACTAGATTGTAGCAACGAGTCGATGGAGGAACTCACCCTCGAAGATTCCAAAGCGGTTAACGAGAGCAGATTCTCGTGGGTGATGTAGTCGTACTCTTTCCGATCTCAAGATCGCGTAGACGATCCTTCCAGCGCCGCGTTCCCGCAGCGCTCCCGCAGTCGGTCACACGTTCGGTACTCGACGAAGACCTTCCTCTCCCTTGTTCCAGCAGGCAGCGGAGGTTGTAGCACTCTCCTCGCGATTCCGGCAGCACAACGGCGTGGTACCGGAAGTAGAGGGAAGATCTCGCAGGGCTTCGCCTTAAGCCGGTGCGAGTATGGTGGAGTATGAGAGAGGCTATTAGTGGTCTAGTAATTAGACACACCAATTAGAAAGCTCTAAACCAATTAGAAGGCTCTAAACCGAAGGCTAGAGCAATTAGAAGCTCTAAACCGAAACGGCTCTAAACCGGAGGTAGAAGATAGGAACTTGTGTGTGCTAGGAGGGAGCCCTGCCCCTCCTTATATAGGTGGAGGGGCTGGCCGGCCAAGGGGAGGGAGGGGAGTCCCTCCCCAACTCGGCTTGGGTGGGGCGCCGGCTTGGGGAGGACTCCCTCCCCAACTCGGTTTCACCTCCTCCTCTTTTCCCACTTCCCAAAATTGCCGTTTGACTTTCAAACTAGCCGTTTGACTTTTCAATTTAGGAATTAAATAAACACTTTATTTTGGACAGCAAAGGCACCTAGTACATGATGCAATCATTCCAACTTACAATGACACATTCATGTACCCTCCCCCCTCCGGAGTGCCGGACATTCCAGGACCTTCTAGAATGTTCCCGATGAAAACACCGGAACCATTCCCCAACTCCGAAACGGGACTTTCCTTATATGAATCTTATTCTCCGGACCATTCCGTATCTCCTCGTGATATCCCGGATCCCATCCGAGACTCCGAACAACATTCGGTCTCTTTCTCATCATTCCATAACTACTCAAACAACGTCGAATCCTTAAGTGTGTCTCCCTACGGTTCGTGAATTATGCGGACATGATCGAGACACTTCTCCGAACAATAACCAATAGAGGAATCTGGAAATTCATATGGCTCCCACATATTTCTACGATTACTTTGCGATCGAATGAACCACTTACATACGATACCAATTTCCCTTTGTCTCACGATATTTTACTTATCCGAGGTTATGATCGTCGGTATCTCTGCATACCTAGTTCAACCTCGTTACTGATAAGTACTCTTTTCTCGTTCCCGTGATATGTGATCCCTTGTGAGCCAGTCAAATGCTTGCAAGCTAATTGGATGACATTCCACCGAGAGGGCCCAGAGTATATCTATCCGTCATATGGATGGACAAATCCCACTCTTGATCCATGTGTTTCAACCAGTACTTTCCGAACACTCAATGCCACCTTTATAGCCACCCTGTTACGGTGTGGTGTTTGATGACATCAAAGCATCCATCCGGTAGAGGTGATATGCATGATCTCATGGTCGAAGGAATTAGGTTACTATGTATCAGAAAGCATATAGCAATTGAACTATTGAAATGACTTGATCTTTATGCTACGCTTATCTATAGGAGTATGTCCATCACATCATTCTCCTAACGATATGATCCTGTTGTTAATAACATCTCTATGTTCATGATCAGGAAACCATGATCATATATTAACCAACAAGCTAGTTTAACAAGAGGCTTTACTAGGGACTCTTATTTTAGTTTACAAATCACACAAGTATTAATGTTTCCGGTTAATACAATTATAGCATGGTATGTAAACATTTATCATAAGTGTGAAGATATGATAATAACCACTTTATTATTGCCTCTTGGGCATATCTCCAACAGAGGAGGCTGATTCCCACAAGGGGGAATGGCACGGCTCGGACATCACCGAGAACGATCTCAAAGAGATGCTCACCGAGGGGTAACTCCCTGCGACGGAGGGTCTGGTCTGGCGGGCGGCGCTGGCCGGTGAGGTTTTCCCTTCTCCCCTAGCCATAGAAAAGGTATACCTCAAATCCCAACTAGTGCGCGGCGTCTCCCTCCCAATCTCCGACTTCTTCATAGAAGTCCTTATCCACTACCGAGTTCAACCTCAGAACCTATCGCCGAATAGCATCCTCGTGCTTAGCTATTACGTGGCGCTCTGTGTGGGTTACCTAGGGATCAGGCCTAGGTTAGATTTTTTATCTACTTCTTCACCATTAAGAGGGAAGCTGGAGTGAGCAAGGATGAGCTTAGGAATTGCGGAACCATTAGCTTCAAGATCCGACCTGGCCGGCTGTTCCTCGACATTGTTGGCCACGAATCTTGCAAGAACTGGCAAAGGACGTATTTCTATGGCCCAGACATTCCTCTGACTTGCCGAGAAAAAACATACGCGGACTTTGTCGATGGAGCTGCCGTTGAAGCCCCGACATGGATATCCCAAGCCCTCCTCCCCTCCTACGACGAAGCATCTCATGCCGTAAGGCGGATAGACTGGCTCGTAGAGACGAGTATGACCGGGTTGGACCTAGCCATGTTCTGGTTCATCAGGCGGATTCAGCCTCTGCTGCACCGCGTGAAGCTTATGCACGAATATTCCAAGGATAGGAAGGATAGCCTCCGCATCTCCGTGGACAACATTTTGAGTGGCTCCGTCAAGCTTCGCCTCAAATACATAGTCAAGGTGAAGGACAGGAAGCGTGGCTTCACCATCACCTATGACATGTTTGAGGGCGGCATGTGCCTAGAGGTATTTTTTTCCGTGTATGACATATACTCCAGTTCTTCCGTCTTGCCTTAACTTTCACGTCTAACACTTTGGGATTCACTTATCAGCTGAAGAATCCAGACGAAGGTAGCATGGCTGCCCAAGTATACAATCCCAAGATGAAGGAAGTCACCATCATGTCCGACGACGATGTCTTGCTGGCGTGTAAGCGGAAGAGCTCCACCTCTAACGCTACCGACGGAGGTAAGAAGAAGAATACGGAGGGTGGAGCCTCCAGGAGATCCACTGCCTCCCTGGATGCGGAGAAAAGAAGAATTACCGGTATCCCGTTTACCAAGGCACCAACTATTGTGTAAGCTTCTTAACATCCGACATTGTCTCTTGCTCGCCTTATTCATGTACTTATACTTTTAGCATGTTTTAGGAAGAAGGCCAGTATGAGTTTGAAGAAGACCTCCAAAATATCAGGGGCTTCTAAAAACATCAAGGAAATGTTTATTCAGTCATGTCCCTCCATTGCTCCTCTGAATCCGAGCACCCAGCCTATTACTGCACCGACAAGCTCTCTAGCAAAGGTAACGTTTGAACCTTCCGCCATAGAAGTGGACCCAGCTCCTTCTTAGAAGGTCCCATATGTTGTCGCGGATACCCACGTTGTCGGCGAGCAGGCGACACAGGAGAGCACATCCTCTAAAGTGGCTGAAGCTCCAGCAAATGATGCCACTGATAGCGGTAAGGCAATGGTGGAAAGCAGAACTTCTGCCGTAGGCGGAGTCGTTGCACCCAAGATGCCCACAGAGCTCCCAAAGATTGTCTACATGGTGCTTACACCGAGTAGCTCATATCTGGCTCCTGGTGCAGTATCGACTTCTCCCACGTGTGGTCTTGAGGAGCTGCTCAAGTAGGCGGAGATCTTGTGCGTTAACAGTCTTGCTTTTAGCAATATATTCGCTGAGAGCGTCAGCAACCTCAAGATCATTGCACTTGTAAGTTTTATATGCCTTTTGCATTTGTATGTAATATCCCACTGTAGCCCCCGAGGATTTAGACGTAAAACCATAGGTATTTGGGTTTGAATGCTCTAAGAGTGAGTAAGCTAAAAACTTTGCACTGTAGCCCCCAAGTATTTAGTTTGAATGAATTATTCCGTCTAGATACTTTTAGAGTAGCATACACAGTGTTTGTAATTTTCAATACTGTACCCCCCAAGCCTCTAGTTGAAACAGAATTAGTTCCGACTAGATGCTTAAAGATAGACTAAGCATATTGCTGAGTTAAAAACTTGTACTGTAGCCCCCAAGCCTCTAGGTGGATACTTATCCTGCTAGATGCTCCAAGTAGACTAAGTAACGTTTATCTTTTTTGCAGAATGAAAATGCTCGGACGAACGTCGCCAACGACAAGTTCCACAAGATGCGTGCTGATATCGAATGAAAAGGGTAAAACTGCCTTCTTGAAGGATCAAATCACCAAGAGCAAGAGTCTGTTTTCTATTCAATTTCGCACTCAATCTTGGTCTTGCGCCATTAACTTTCGACTACTCATTGTGCCTTTTCATTTCTCCGACATGCAGAACATATTGCCAAGGCGAAGGACATTATCGAGCAATCCAAGCACATACAATTTCTGGATAGCGAGAACAAAATCCTTAAGGAAGAGAGGGCAAAATCTTTGAATATGCATGAGGATGCTCTGAAATCCGTGTAGGAATCCTCTAACACGGAGATCTGATATGTCGTAAGCGTATCTATAATTTTTGATGTTCCATGCTTGTTTAGTATCCACTTTGCTTTGCTTTGTCTACACTTTGAGGTATTTTTATACGTTTCTGGGAAAAACCTATTAACAAGATTCCACAGTGACAGTTGCCTGTTTTCTATTGTTTTTGGTTCCAGAAAAGTCAGAAAATGAATATTCCCGAAATTGGACAGGACAAAAGCCAAAGTCAATATTTCACCGAGGAGAACACGAAGCCAGAAGACGAGACGAGGGAGGGCCACGAGGGGCCCACTCCCCCTGGCTGCGCGGCCAGACCTGGCCCGCGCCTAGGGGGTGCGGAAGCCTCGATCACCCCCTCGGTCTCCCCCTTAGCCTATAAGTAGCCCCCAATACCGAAACCCTAAGTACCGATATCAGATCTCCATGAAACAGTCCATAGCCGTCGCCACCATCGTCCCTAGATCAGGGGGATCTGAAGCTCTTCCCAGCACCTTACCGGAGGGGAGAGATCATCCCGGAGGCCTTCTTCATCACCATGCCAGCATCCGGTATGATGCGTGAGTAGTTCCACCTTGGACTATGGGTCCATACAGTAGCTAGATGGTTGTTTCTCCTCCTTTGTGCTACCATGTTTAGATCTTGTGAGCTCCGTTCATGACCAAGATCATCTTTGTAATCATGCATGTTGTGTTTGCGGGGATCCGTTGGATATTAAGATTTCTTCGTCAGATTGATTAATGGTTTTATCTTATTGATTCTATCATGACTGTGTTGTATGGGATCTTGCATGCTCTCCATTTCTAGTAGCTATCTTGGCCAAGTAGATGCTAGTGACTCCAAGAGGGAGTATTTATGCTCCATAGTGGGTTCATGCCTCTATTGAATCTAGGGAAGTGACAGAAATCTCTAAGGTTGTACATGTGCTGTTGCTACTAGGGAGAAAACAACGATCTTTTGTTCATGGAACAATTGTGTTGTTTCCTTTACACACTTTGCTTAAAACAGTTATCCGTTGCTTGCAACTTAATACTGGAGGGGGTTTGGATGATAACCTGAAGGTGGATTACTAATCATAGATGCAGTTGGATGGCGGTCTATGTATATTGTTGTAATTCCCAATCGAATCTCATAGGAGTATGTCATAATTCTCACTCATATGCTAAGTCTATGATATCCTCCCTTAGACGTTTTATGGCGGTCTCTAAGTCTTGGGTATACTTATTCTCCTCTTTAAGGTCATTTTGAGTGTTGAGCATTCTACACTTGAGTCTTTCACCAAGCTCCTTGATAGCTTTCCAACATGCATTTCTTGCAGAGTCAAAGAATGACGTATACATTTCTGAGTTGGTGACCATGCAGAATCCCGACTCTTTGTGGTTGTCCCCCTTGTTTTTGTACAAGTGTAGTTGTACCCACCAAAATTCTTCTCCTTCATCCATCACTTGAAATCCTTTGTACACGGCTTCACCATGTATTCCCAAGCTAACCATGAGGTTTTTAATGGCCTTGGGAAATTCCGTCTCACATTCTAAGGTCATGGTCATGAGTGGTCCCTTCTTTATGGCTTCGTTGATGGCGGCCATCTACAAATGGAGATGAGAAAGAAGATTAGGAGAGGTTTACGAGAAGAAAAAGACAAGTGTGGAATTTGCAAAGAGTTGCATTTTCTTCCTAGTGGTTTCCTTAGTCTAATCCATCTTAGGGTCATAATCCTACAGGAAACACAGTGCTCTGATACCATCTTTTAAAGGTAAATGCCCCCGTGATTGCAATGCTAGTCCCTAGATCAAAATGCTAGCATCCATAGTTTAGGATGAAGTACACAGATACAAAGGTCATTATTACATCGTCATTCCAGAGATAACATAGTCTTTACAACTCAATAGCCCAAGGCTATAACATAGAGTTCACAACTTAAAGGAAATAACTATAATTCTTCATCTTCATGTGCCATAGGAAAACATGTTGAGTGTAGACTCACAACCCTAGTCTCCATCAGAGTAACCTGCAACATCATAAGTTACAGCCATAGTGGGTCAATACATTTGGAATTGTATTGCAAGTGATACCATAGTAGAATAGTAGTATCTAACATCTATATGAATTTGGCTAAGTGTAGCTTAGGCTTGCTTTGCTCAAAATAAGGTTTTCCTTATTAGTTGAAAACACTAAGTTTTTGTTTGTCAAAAACACCCAAGGAACCACCAATAGACATTGGTGAACCTTTACCCTTGTTCAACCACAAATTTTTAACTTAGAAATTGGGATGAGGAGATCCTTGATTGCTTCAATGTCTTTGATGCTCAAATTGTCTGTTGCCGGGGACACGGCTAAGTACTTAGATTTTACCCTCTCGGGAGGTGGTGCACTTTCCCCACAAGACTCGACATGCATCGAGATGAGACTTTTTAGAAGCATTCCCTTAGACCACCATGGACGGGTTCCATCCTATCACCCTACCACCAACTGTCCATCTGGCTAAGTTCTTGCATCCTATTTGGTCAAGGCAGAGCCCATATGCCATGTGGTTGCACTAGAATCTTCTCAACACTAAACATCTCAGATCCCTTTGTTCCTGGGTGGAAATCCACAAGTGTGATACACAAGGTAAACCATAGACATGGGCCTTGTGTAACCACTCAACATAAACCAACCATACCATTCCACCCAGGTGATTCATTCACATAGTTGTTTTATTAATCAAAAACACAAGTCATAGACTTAACAAAATCTCATAGCATGAATATTCCACCCTTGTTTTCTACTAGATAGGCTAAGAATGATAACATAACAAGTTTTATTAACTTAAGGAATAATCTACTAAGGCTACAACTACTATGATTTCCCAAGGCATAGCATAGTATATACTTAACCAAAATTTCCATGCAAGTACTACTCAAAATACCACTAACGCATAGTCAAAATAATAGGACAAAATATATGAATCACCACTTTCCTTGGTAGTTGGGAGAGTAGCAACAGTCCTCACAATCACAATCACCAAAATCTACACATAAAATCATAACACCAAAATCACATTCAAATATTCAAACAAAAATATATATGAATACATGCAAATGCAATGGAATGATCTTTCTACACTAACAAGTCAAAACAAATAGTACTGAACACAGAGTAATCTACCTAAAGTTTAAATAAAACAAGTTTTTCTCTAAAACAATTTTCTAAACATTTTATATAGTCAAATAAGCCTATATTTGGTTCTGCAAATAATCCTATTTTTACAAAACCAAAATTCTAATTCAAGGCAACAGAATTGTAGGGTTTTATTTTCTGAATCCAATGATATATTATTTGAATTTTTTGGACAAACAGAACAAAAGATATGAATTGTACAAGTTTAAATCAACTAATAGATTCAAAAACAGATTTCAATCAAACATGCAGACACGTGGCTACGCCTGATTGGCTGATACCGTTTTGCTCAGGATCACCCTTCCGTGCCGGTGGAATAAAGTCATATCCAACGCGCCAGATCTAAACAAAATGGTTCACTAAAAGATCTAATCTATAGCGCATGATTTAGATCTAACAACCCTGGACCAAGCGACCATACGCGAGCGACACTGATGGCGCTAGCGGCGGAGGCGCTACTTCCGGCGACGTTCTGGTGAATCGAGAGGGGGCTAGGGATGGTGGCAAGTATTACCAGGTTCGCACAGACGCGAGGAAGCTCAAGGCTTAGTTGGTTTGGGCGAGGCGTGTTGTTGCGGCTATGGGAGCTCGTCGGAGTTCGGTCGTGCTACGGTTGCTTGCAGACGACGACGGGGGCGATGACCTGGGACGTGATTGGTTAAACGGCAGGTGTTACAAGATGTGCAAGAAGAAGGCGAACACACTCGTTTGAATTAGATGCGGAGGCGAACGTGGTGCTCATCTGAATGGCTCACCGGAGTTCGGCGGTGCGATAGATGCTCACGGTCGGAGACAAGGGCAGCGCTATGGTGCAAGAGAAGAGGAGTGGAAAGTATCAAGAGGTGCGCAATAACAAGGCGAGCACAACTGCGTGAACAAGAGGAAAAGGGGCGCACGAGGTTTACTAGGATGGCTCGTCGGAGCTGCTCGGTGCTGCGATGGTGTGAGGCGAAATTCAACCAGCCTGGCGGCGCTCCGTGCTTGCAGGGTTTGGGGAAATGTTGCAGAGGGAGAGGGGTTTATGTAGCCGGAGCAGGGAGGGGAATTATGCACGCATTCATCGGCAATTAAGCTCGAATCAATCGGTAGTGACAGCGGAGGAAACGGCACGACGCGGCCGTCGCACGGGCGCGGGATTTTGGGGACGAAGGGGTGAGCTGGCTTCGGCCTAGTGGCAGCGAGTGCGGGGTAAGGTTCGCGCGGGTGAGAGAGGGGGTAGAGGAGAGAACCCCGGGTGGGCTTATTGGGTCAAAAGAGCTGCTGGGATGAAAGGGTAGCGCAGGGTTTTATTTTTTCCTTCTCCCTTTTCTTTTCCAAATTGATTTTCAGGAATGAATTTGAAACCCTAATTCAAACTTGTTTGAATTCAAACCTTTAATACATTTTTGTACTGTGATCCTAGCATTCAAAAGTGTGTCAAACACATCTGTTTACTCAAAAACACTTTGGTCTTTTGAAAATAAAAATAAAACCATGCCTCATATGAATATAATAGAAAGGCATAAAAATGGTTTTATTTGATTTCAAACTTTGAAAATTTTATTTTGCATTTGATGAAATTTGGGATGTTACAAATCTAACCCCCTTAAGACGAATCTCGCCCTCGAGATTCGGTTTGGCTAGCAAATAGGTGAGGGTGATCTTTCCGAAGGTCATCTTCTCTTTCCCAAGTTGCTTCTTCTTCGGTATGATGGTTCCACTGTACTTTGAAGAATTTGATAGTCTTGGTACGAGTAACTCTTTCCGCAGTCTCAAGAATCTTGATAGGTTTCTCTTCATAAGTTAGATCACTCTCCAATTGAACCTCTTCCAATGGTATAGTGTCCTTCAATGAAGTTTCTTCCATTTCCGGATGACACTTCTTCAACTGACTCACATGAAACACATTGTGAACTGCTGACAGTGACTCGGGCAATTCAATCTCATAAGCCACTTCTCCTTTGTGGCTCAAAATCTTGAATGGTCCAACATACCTTTGTGCCAATTTTCCTTTGACTCCAAATCTCTTCACACCACAAAGTGGTGAGACTCTAAGATAAGCTCTATCACCCACCTCATAGATGACTTCTCTATGCTTTGGATCTGCGTTGATCTTTTGTCAGGAATGGGCTATTTTCAATCCGTCCTTTACCAATTTAACTTTCTCTTTAGCTTCCTTGATCAGTTCTGGTCCGAACAAATTTCTTTCTCCTACTCTACTCCATAGAAATGGTGTAGTACATTTCCTTCCATAAAGATATTCAAACAGATCCATCTCAATACTTGCTTGATAGTTGTTATTGTAAGAGAATTCTGTGTATGGCACACTTTCATCCCAACTAGCACCATAGTTTAGAGCACATGATCTCAACATATCCTCCAATATCTGATGGGTCCTTTCAGTCTGTCCATCACTCTGGGGGTGAAAAGCTGTGCTGAACACTAACCTTGTTCCCAATGATTCATGTAGTTCTCGCCAAAAATTTGAAGTGAACTGAGTTCCTCTATCAGACAAAATACTCTTAGGTACTCCATGCAGACAAACAATCCTGTCAATACAGATCTTAGATAACTTAGCACTTGTATAGGTAGTCTTCACAGGTATGAAATGAGCCACTTTAGTTAGGCGATCCACAACAACACAAATGGAATCATATGCAGATCTGGTCCTTGGCAATCCGGTGATAAAGTCCATACCAATCTTATCCCACTTCCAATCAGGGATAGTAGTGGTTGTAATAATCCTGCCAGTTTCTGATGTTCCGCCTTAACTCGACTACACACATCACACAAGGCAATATGTTCTGCGATATCTTTCTTGAGATTGTTCCACCAAAATCTTTCCTTCACATCCATGTACATTTTGGTGTTACCTGGATGAATGGAATATGGTGAGTTGTGTGCTTCTTGCAGAATCAATTACAAAGCTCCGGATCTTGCGGAATGCAGATACGTTTTCCATACCATAAAGTACCTTGTTCATCTTCATGGAATCCTTTTTCCTTCCCTTTGCTAATTTTACTCTTAATCTCCTCTATTTCCTTGTCCAACTTTTGGGATTCATTAATCTTGTCCAACTTCTTTGTCTCGTATTGAGTTCCTTCTGGGTGAATATATTTCAAACTCTTGTGATCCGTGTACACTTCACAACGCTTTCCCAAAAGATAGTGTCTCCATGTTTTGAGTGGATGGATAACAGAGGCTAACTCCAAGTCATGAGTAGGATAATTCACTTCATGAGTTTTGAGCTGTCTCGAGGCATAAGCCACAACTTTCCCTTCTTGCATCAAAACTCCACCCAATCCTTGGTGAGATGCATCACAATAGACTTGAAAATCCTTCTCCAAATCTAGCAGACATAAGACTAGTGTTGACACTAGTCTCTTCTTCAATTCTTGGAAACTGATTTCACATCCTTTAGTCCAATCAAACTTCTTCTCTTTCTTAAGTAACTCCGTCATTGGCTTAGCTAATTTTGAGAAATTCTTAATGAACCTTCTATAGTATCCTGCCAAGCCTAGGAAACTACGAACTTCCTTAACTGACTTGGGAGATTCCCACTCAGTTATAGCTAACATCTTCAGCTATACCATCTCCCGACACAATATGTCCAAGAAATCCAACTTCATTCAACTAGAATTCACACTTGCTAAACTTTGCATACAGCTTGTGCTCCCTAAGCTTCTCAAGTATCAAATGCAACTATTCTTCATGCTCTTCCTTGCTCTTGGAATAGATCAAAATGTCATCGATGAATACGACAACAAACTTGTCAAGAAACTCCATGAACACCTTGTTCATCATGTTCATGAAATAAGTTGGTGCATTTGTCAATCCAAATGGCATCACGGTATACTCATACAATCCATACCTGGTGGTAAAAGCGGTCTTAGGTATTTCTTGCTCTCTAATCTTTAGCTGGAAATAGCCTGATCGGAGATCACTCTTTGAGAACACACGAGCTCCTTCTGGCTGATCAAATAGAACATTGATTCTAGGCAAAGGGTACTTGTTCAATATAGGCACCTCATTGAGCGAACGGTAATCTATGCATAGCCTTTGACTTCTATCCTTCTTCTCAACAAACAGAACTGGTGCACCCCAAGATGAAGAACTTGGTTAGATAAATCCTACCTGCAATTGTTCTCCAAGTTGTTTCTTGAGTGCTTTCAACTCATCAACTGACATCTTGTAGGGTCTCTTTGCTATTGGTCTAGATCCTGGCAGTAAGTCAATCAGAAACTCCACATCTCTATCTGGTGGCATTACTGGAAATTCTTCCGGAAACACATCCGGATACTCCTTCACAACTGGTACACTGTCTATGCTACCCCCCTTAAGAGAATTTATCTTACTCCCTTTAGATTCAAAGTTAGACTTGAAACTAATCCGTTTCTTATCCGGGTTGTGAGTGTAACAGTACGATTGGAACAATCTATTACTCCTTCATACTTAGTCATCCAATCCATGCCCAAAATTACATCCAATCCATGGGAATCTAGGATTATCAGACTAACTGGAAACTTATAATTTCCAAGCTCTATTACAAGATCATGACATCCAAAGTTTACTATCATATCTCCAACTGGAGAGCTTACTTTAATAGGACATCCAATAGTTTAAGTTGGAAGTCCATTTTTATCAACAAATGCTCTTGATATGAATGAATGCGAAGCGCCGGTATAAAAAAGAACAAGTGCTAGAAATAATTAAGCTTGAACTTACCATACACAGCATAAGATTCCTCATAGATTTCCTCCGCATTGATGTGGTTCACTTGACCCTTTTGGAATGGGTTTGGCTTGTTGGCTACATCAGCCTTCTTTTCTGGGCATTCGTTTCCATAGTGCCTAGTTTTCTTGCACTTGAAGCACTCAACCTGACTGATGTCCCTTTTAGAAGGATGACTTCCATTTCCATTCCCATTGTGATGGCTCTTATGTCCACTCTTGTGGTTCTTATATCTATCATTGTCATGACTGCGGTGGTGCTTGTTGTCATGGTGACGGTTACTATTGTGGTGGTTGTTATACTTCCCATGCTTGTGGGGTCCAGAACCTCCACTATCATCACCATGGGAACGCTTGTGAGACGATCCCGAGCTGTGCTTATCAAAGTGATGCGTCCTCTTCCTGTTCTCAACCTGCTTCATCTTGCTTTCCAAGATGGTGGCCTTGTCACACAGTGATTGATAAGTTGGGAAAACGGTCAAGTATAGAGCACCCATGGGAGTCGCCCTGCGACTGGCTCTCCGAGCCCTGGCGAGTCGACCTTAATCCATTAAAAGTTCGCAAAAACATAACAAATGAGGTAAACCCAATAAAAAGGGCGGACGCGCTCGGGGACTCATTCAATCAAAATCCAAAATCCCAAAGCAAATGACAAAACAACACGAATTTCCTTTATAGCAGCACAAAGTTGTTCCAAATACAAGGAAAGTTCAATAGCTATTTTGTACTAACACCCAAAGGCACGACGCTTCTACTCCGTAGGTTTTGACGCCGACTCGCCGCCACCCCTGCGGTTACGGATGAAGGGCATGTATGGGTTCGACGGGTACGTCGTCAGCTCGCCCGCCATCGCCACCCGGAACGGCTGCTCAACCTTGAAGTCCTGATGCTTCGGCTCAGGATCGTTGGGGGCGACAACCGTCTCCTGATAGGGGATGAGGTCGCCCATCGCCCAAACGCGGTCGGAGTACACCGTGGCCCGGTCCGTCAGCTTCAGCACCTCGGCAATCTCCACCGAGCCCGTTGACGAGGGGTAGCCGCTCGTGACATCGTCGAGGTCGAAGTCTTCCAGGAAGTGGGCAAGCCCAAGGCTGAGCGCCGTCGCTGCCCCACGCCGGAAGGCCGACCACGTCATGAACTCGACCACCGACGGAGCCTTCTCCAGATAGCGCCATACCTCTACAAGGTCACTGGGATCACCTCCGTGGGCGATATCTCCTGAAGATATGCTCGAAGGCAAGTCGCCGACAACGCGGCCGAGTCGACCAGAGTGGCCACGCACTGCCGCGCGTCATACGACTGCGCTTCTTCCACGTTGTCAGTAATCCGGCCTGCACCACATCAATAAATAGTAAGCGACTCGTCGACATCACAATAAAGTTAGTACCACCAAGAATTGGGTGAAGGAGAATTTACCAATCAGCGGGCGGCAGAGGTCCGTGATGAAGCGTTGAAGAGAAGAAAGCTCATCCTGCAGCCCAGCAACGAGCGCGTCAGATAATTTCCGCTCTTCAGCGGCAGAAGTGACAGCCGCTTTCGCACGCCCCTCCGCTGAAATCGCTTCTGCCCTCGCTTCCTTGAGCTCACGCTCCAGGTCAGCGACCCGCTTTTCGGCCACGCTCAAAGCAGATTGAGCCGCTGTCAAGTCACCCACCGGGAGAAGTCCCCGGCGGACCTCCTCCGCCTTGGCTGCAATTGCTTGAAGCCCCTTGTTCGTCGCCTGGACGACAACGAGTTCCTTCTCCAAGCGACACTTTGCAGCAAGCCGATCGGCCGATTCGCACTGTAGGCCCTGCGCACAAACTGCAATGTCAACAACAACGAAATTCCTAAGTGCCCACTTGCTGAGATTCAGCGACTAGGCACTCGGGGACTGGACATTGAAATTCCTAAGTGCCCACTCGCTGAAATTCAGCGACTAGGCACTCGGGGACTGGACATTGAAAATCCTAAGTGCCTACCCACTGAAATTCAGCGACTAGGCACTCGGGGATTGGACATTGAAAATCCTAAGTGTCCACCCGCTGAAATTCAGCGACTAGACACTCGGGGACTGGACGATATAAAAACATTAAGAATCCGACCACTGAAATTTAGTGGCCCGATCCTCGGGGACTGGACATACCTGGATGGAAGCGCCTAGCATGCCGTGAAGCTCCAGCGCGTCCACAGATGCAAGCACGACCAGAGTGTGGCCGCAATGCTGTTCGACCTCCACCTCGGCGACCCCAGGCATCCGGCTCATTGGCGCCGAGCCACTCGCTGCGGCCGCCTTCGCCATGAAACGAGGGAAGGTCGTTGCAGATGTCGCGGCGACACTCGGATCCGGATCGGCCATGTCGGGTGAGGCAACAGTCTCCTTGGTCTTCGAGGCCACTTCCACCGCAGTCGGAGGTTCGCTCGGAGCAACCATCGGGTCATCAGAGACCGTGACAACGTCGTCGCCTTTCGCCCTCTTGACACCTTCGGCGGGAGCAGAAACTTCGTTGGTCTTCCTCTTCCACGAGGAGTCCACCTCGATGACGACTGGCAGAACCTTAGCCACGGAAGGATGGCCGATCTTTTTAACACCAGTCATGTGAAACAACGATATGAATAAGACTGTCCGACTACAACGAAAAACAGGCAGATGAACAACACTCACTTGGCGACTGGTATGAACCGCAGTCCGGTGTGGATGCTAGCCGGCTTTTCCAACTCGGGCCCGAACCTCCGAGTGAGGCCCGTCTTGAACACATCGTGTGCCCAAGACACTGAGGGCTTCTTCGAATAAGAAGCCGCGGCAGGAGCTTCCGTGATAACTGCTACGGAAGCTTCCCTCAGAGGCGAGGCTGCTACGGCTGGAGAATCCCCCAAACCAAAGACCGGGCCGAATGGAGGTGGTAACGATGCTAGAGGCACCTCGTCCATGGGGGCAGCAGCGTCCGGTGCCACGGTCGCGCGCGCTGCTGCGTCCTTAGCCGAGCTGGTGGCATCGGAACTGGTCGCAGACCGGGACGGAGACATCTGTTTCGTCGGCTTCTCCTTCTTCTTCGGCGGAGCCTTCATCTCCTTCTTCTTCTTCTTCTTCTTCTTCTTCGACGGCGTGGCCTCACGATGTGAGGTCTGCTCGGGAAGCTCGTCGTCGTCATCATCGTGGGGCTCGAGTCTTTTACTCGCCTCGAGCTCGCGTTGGTGTTGCCCGCGGGTCTTGCGAACTGTGGGGACAGCGACTTCCACGGGTTCGTCTTTGTCGTCGTCATCATCACCACCTTCGTCGCTCTCCGCGTCGCCTTTGACGGGTGACGACTCGCTCCTGTCTTGGACGGACGATCTTGAGTTCTCATCGTCTGCGGGTGGAAGCCACCCTTCTACCACTTGGAACAACTGCAATAGAAACAAAACAATGTCAGCACAACTGCGAATGCATCATCTGCGACTGCGAGTGATGACGAAATGATGGCTTACCGTTGGAGCTGGGCGCCTTGCAGTATAGGGGGCGACCCCGGCCTTCGCGTCAAGATACATCGCCTGGGTAATCTTCTTCAGGGCCAGGGTGTAGTCTTCGAGATGCCATTCGGCGAGGGAGGACTTCGTCGGATCATCCTTACCCATATACTCATACATGTAGTGGTCGCGGCGGGCCAAGGGCACGAGCCGCCGCCCGAACCAGCAATTTTAGAGGTTGATGGTCTGGAGGCCCTTCTTCTTCAGGCCGCGGATGGTCTGCAGCATTTCGTCGACAACGATCCGTTGATCCAGCGGGAGCTTGACGACCTGGAGTCGACACGGTTCGGGCCGGTCGGCGGAGTACCTTGGAAGCGCCACTTCGCCGTCTGGGGTCGACTCGGTGACGTAGAACCAGGACTTTTTCCACTCGTTCGCCGCCTTGGCGGGCAGCATCAGGTCAAAGAACGACGCCTTCGACTTCAGCTGGAACGTCAGGCCGCCCGTGGCTAGCATCGGGCCGCCTGACTCTTCGCGGCTGATTCTCCCATGGAACAGATCTGGCCACAGGGGGAAGTAGGGCCTGCAGCCCAGATAGCACTCGCAGAACGCCACGAAGATGGCGAACTGATCGATACTATGCGGACCTAGATCCGATGGCTGGATCCCGTAGTAGGCACATAAACGCCGGAAGAAGAGGGAAGTAGGAAAGCCCAGCCCCCGCTCCAGGTGGCTGGTGAAGCAGATGAATTCTCCTTCGCGCGGGTCCGGAGTCACTTCTCCAGCCGCGGGGATGCGCCATCTGTCGGCGCGGAGGATCCCAGCATCCTCGAAGGATGCTAGTAGCGCCTTAGTACACTTGGATCTGCCCCATGGTTCGGTGGAGGGGGCCATCGGTTGGAAGTTAGCGGAGGTCGGGGCTCTCTGGATTCTTTAGATCGCTATGCGGAGTGGAAAATGGAGACGAGCGAGATCGGAGGAATAATGAAGAAGTGTTTCCCCGTTCGCCTATCATTCTCCTTATATAGCGGTTGCTACCCGCCAGTTTCGGGAGCCGTTACTATGCGGTAATTACGCCGAAGTTACCGTTGGATTACCCCAACGGCTAGTTTGACCCCAATTGACGGTCCACCTTCATCCATTCGACTCGTCTCTCCACGCGACTCGATGATTCGCCGACCCGATCACTATAACAGTGACTGAGTATTCGCTGACCCGTTCGCCGAGCTGTGACACGATTGGTCGCCGTTATTGTTACTAAAATGAATAGTTCTTCCTTTATTCAGGAGTCCGCCGCTGATTCGACTGGACGTCCGCATTGGTCCCGCATACTCCGACTGCTAGCGAACGCCTGTGACAAATCAACGACGGCCTCGGGGACTACTGATGGGGATATGCCTACCGGGGTATACCCAGCAGGACGTTTCCTACTGGCCCAAGCGCCAGTGAGTGGGCCTGCAGGACGGCGACTGGAACGAGATTTGGCGTGGACTCCAGCGATTGGAAGCTGAAGGCCCAGAAGCATAGATAGGCCCAGTCGGACTAGGTCGTAGAATCACCGAATCCTTAACTAATTCGGTTGAGATCTGTAAACCCTAGGGAGGTGAGTCTATATAAACCTCCCTAGAGGACGCATAAAGGATAAGTTCCATCATACACCCAAGCGACTCGCCGCCTAGCCGTCGAGCTCGCCCTATTGTACTCTCGCCATAATACATTCTAGCAGGAGTAGGTCTTTACCCTCCAGGGGGCTGAACCTGGGTAAAACCTTGTGTCTCAGCCCTCATCTCGCACCGCAGATGGCTAGCCGCCCTTGCCCCATATTCTACTACTCGCTGCCGATTTCAGCATCTGCCGTGGTCATTCCCATGACAGCTGCAGGTTCATCTCATCATTCAGCCCTTCTAGGAATTTTTCCTTTCTCTTAGCATGAGTGTCAACTTCATCCGGTGCATAGCCCACTACGGTGATGTTGCTTAAAATTTTGGAACTCTTTCTTCTTCAAATTCATCACTCCTGATGAGATATGGGCAGTGCGGAAACCATCCTCAAATATTGCCCAAGTCACATCCTCAATAGGAGTGGTGATCTGGAAGTTATCCCACCATGTGGCTGCTGGTCCTTCAAGTAGATGTGCTGCCAATCTGACCTTTTCTTCATCTGTGCAGCCCACGGTGACCAAGTCATTATTCATGGAACATAGCCAGTCATTGGCTACCATGGGATCAATGGTTCCTGAGGACTTGGCAGGCCTCAACCTCAAAAACCTTGTAAGCATGTCAAAGGCTGGTGGGTTGTTTTGATTGTTGGTGTTGTTGTTGTTATTGTTGTTGTTATTGTTTTGATTCTGATTTGCCATGAACTGGGTCATCATCTGCATCAACTAAGTTTGATCTCTCATCAGCTGCTGCATCTCATTGCCATTGTTGTTATTGTTGTTTTGGTTGGGATTTGCACGACGGGGAGGCATCTGTGGTTTCAATAAGGATAAGTAATGAGATATAACCCATAGATGCTAACATTCGCAATACATCACATAGCAACAATCACAAAATAACCAAGCACAAGATAAACTTAGAGTTTGAACAATGTAAACAACAAGTTTTGGAAAAGTAAACACACTAGCAAGCCATCCACATGTTGGATGATAATTGCGACTCGGTAAATGAAAGGATGATAGATAAATAGATAGTCGAGTAGTCAACACTACTCCTCCATGTCTACCTCCTCGTCCACTAGAGTAAGTCCAGTTGTCTCCATGGTTGTCTTGTACTCCTCCATATTGGTGGTCAAGGCCTCAATCTTTGCACGAAGGGCTCTCTTCTGCGAGCGTGGCCTCTCTATCACTCCCTGCTGAGTCTCTAGCTCAAGGTCCTTGAGCTCTATCTCGGCCCTCATGTCCTTGATCTTCTTGTTTCTGTCCTGCACTCTCTTCTATTGATTCTTGAACTCTTGTCTTGGCTCTCGAATCTAGCTTCCATCTCCTTGATAATCTCATCCTTCTCCGTGAAGAGCTTGTCCTTCTCCCTCAACTGAACCTGAAGCTCGTCATTGCTAAGCGTGACGTTGGTCCTATCTGTGTCGAGGTGTATAACAAGGCTCTTCTAGGTTCTGAAGGTAGAGACGAATAGGCTCGATGGTCTCTTTAGTGGCATCGTCATACGCTACAGCCTCTCCCTGATCATCGCATCTCCCGAATGGGTGGGAGTAGAGGCCCCTGAGCTTGGTGGAGTGACGTCCGAGTAGCTCCTGCATGACCACGTCAAGTCCCTTCTCCTTGTCATCATGCATCAGCTTGAAGGTAATCTCCTTGGTGAGTGGCTCTGTCTAGCGTCCAGGCTGTGAGACTCTAAAGCCCCAAAGATCCTTTGTCTCGAACTTTGTGAGCTGAAGTGCCTTAATACTAGGAGTGGGATATTGAGCACACTAGTGAGTGATGATGCTCGACATGGCACTTCATTGGTAACCCCAAGTGTAGGGTGTGAAGAGCAAGAAACAAGTTTTCCCTCAGTTGAGACTGAGTTTATTGAACCAGAAGGAGGAAGGAAACGTCACACAGGTGTTGCAAGCAACGCGGAGACCTGCACAACACAAACTTGGGACTTCGCGCCCAACGAATCAGTGAAGTTGTCAAGCTCACCGGTTTTCTGTAACAAAGGATTAAACGTATGGTGTGGAAGGTAATGGTTTGAAGCAAGTAAACAAGTAAAGTGGAAGATGTATCAATGGTAAAGATTGGACCGGGGTGCATAGTTCACTAGAGGTGCTCTCCTTAGATAAACAACATGGCATGAAGGGTAAAAAAATTACAGCAGGGCAATTGACAGAAACTGAGCAAGGCATAACAATGCAATTACTACTCAGAAAGATCCTATGAGATTCAATTGGGCAATACAACAAGATACATAGACCGCCATCCAACTGCATCTATGACTAGAAGTCCACCTTCAGGTTATCATCTGAACCCCCTCCAATATTAAGTTGCAAGCAACAGACAACTGCTTTAAGCAAAGTGTGTAAGGTAAGCAGTCCACATGTTCCATGAACAAGAGACCCTTGTTTTCTCCCTAGTAGCAACAACACATCTACAACCGAAGAGATTTCTGTCAGTTCCCTTGGAAACTAGAGGCATGAACCCACTATCGAGCATAAATACCCCCTCTTGGAGTCACTGGCAACTACTTGGCCAAGATAGCTACTAACAACGGAGAGCATGCAAGATCACAAACAACATAGACATGATAGAATCATAAAGACAAAACCATTAATCAAACCAACATAATAATCTCAATATCCATCGGATCCCCACAAATAAAACATGCATGATTACAAATAGATTAGATCTTGATCATGAACGGAGCTCACAAGATCTATACATGAAAGCACAAAGGAGGAGATACAACCATCTAGCTACTACATGGACCCATAGTCCAAGGTGGAACTACTCACGCATCATACCAGAGAGAAGGCCTCCGGGATGATCTCCCCTCCGGCAGGGTGCCGGGAAGAACTTCAAATCCCCTCCCCTAGATCTAGGGACGATCGTGGCGGCGACTACAGACGGTTTCTGCATCGGGGGATTCTTATAGGCGAAGGAGGAGGCCGAGGCGGCGACCAGTGGGGTCAAACCCTACCCAGGCACGGGCCCACCCCTGGCCGTGCCTGGGGGGTTTGGCCGCCCTGGCATGCTTCCTCGTCTCCCCTTTGGATTTCTTGTTCCCCACGAAAAGTAATTGACTTTGATATTTGTCCCGTCCAATTCCGAGAATATTTCTTTACTAACTTTTCTGAAACCAAAAACAACAGAAAACAGGCATCTGGCACTGTTGCAACTTGTTAGTAGGTTAGTACCAGAAAACATGTAAAAAGCACCTCAAAGTGTAGACAAGTAAATCAAAGTAGATACTAAACAAGCATGGAGCATCAAAAATTATAGATACGATTCCGAGTATCAACATCCCCAAGCTTAACTCCTGCTCGTCCTCGAGTAGGTAAGTGATAAAAGAATAATTTTTTAGGTGACATGCACCCTCACAATAAAGATCCAACCATTTGCAAGCATTGAAAGCTGGGATCAAAGAACTCTAAACATGTGCATGAAAGATGGAGTTCTAACAATAGTACATAGTATCTATGCATGCACATGACAAGCTACAAACAAAGATCATGAATAACATGCATTGAAAAACGTTTGTTTGTTTCACATACAGAAAACATGGCATAGTGGCAATTATCTTGTCCCTCATAGAGTAGCAATATAGATGCATAGGACACCTTCAAAGTTCACAAGGATTACTAGAAACAAATATCACAAGAACAAGTAATATCACAATATGCATCAATTAATAAGTTTTGGAACACTTCGCACAGAATGACAACTATGCTCTCTTAATGGTGCCTAAAGGTAGAAGGTGGAGACTCAATAATGGGGGAAGAAAGGCCTTTTTGTAAAGGAAGCAGGGATTACAAGTTTTAAAAAGATCTTCCAAAAATTATGGTGCTTGTTAGCTTTCAGCCCTCATTGCCCCTATCATAAGCATCTTGAAATGGTTAAGGTTAAAGTGGCAAAGATGGAGTATATGCTTGACGAAGTATAAGTTGGCAATCTCAAGTCCCTTGAATATGAGGGCCACACCTCATGCATACTCAACTTTGGGCCTAGGTAAGTTCATGTCATTGTAAGTATTTTCATATCATTGAGAACCGCCAACGGGGTACCCCTTGCACATGGTACATGAGCTTTCCCATAACCAAAATGACAAGTCAAGCAGACAATGAGCATCTCAGCAATCTTTTTATTTACCATATGTATAGCTTTTTATTGAGGATGCTTCATAGATAGCTCACTATGGTAATGCTGCAAGTTTCCACCATGATTAGGAATGACTTAGGCTAGCGGCCCAGGCGTTTCTCTAACACAGGATACAAACTCCATGGACTTACAAGTTCCCTCTTTATTTCACACCGGTGACATCCATGGACAAAAGAACATGATATCAACTGAGTACAAAGTACAAGTGCAATGTTGAAAACGCTCCCCGTGACAGTACGGTTCTGCTAATTCCAACTTATAAGTGCAAGCATATACAACAAAGTTGTCACAATGGTTCAAGTTTATTAGGGGCAAAGAATATAAAGTGTACCATCAAGTTCGTGAGGGCTTTAATCACTAAGTTTTCACATAACAAAATAGTTTTTAATTGGAAGATAGTTGAAAACAAGAATATACTTGGAATGGTGTAACACACCATGCATAGGAATTTATAGTGGACACTTTGGAATAACTTGGTTTCTTGGGAGTTGGAAGCATGAGTAGAACTTACTCATACAAGTGGAGGCTAGCAAAAGACTGGGAGCAACCAACTAAGAGAGCATAATGGCCATAATCATGCAGTGCAACAAAGCATACTAATCAAATCAAAGAGTGGTACTACAAGTCAAGGACTAAATGATCATAGAGGCTAACATGGTGTGAGCATGTGCCAAGTCAACCCAAGAAAAGCATCAAAGGAGAATACCATAATACTATGCTTTTGCATGCTAAAACAACGCATAATTTCTTCAAGGCACACTAAACAATCCCAATTGTTTGGAACAAGACATGCTACCGCAATAATCACTAAGCATAATGCTAAAACATTACCTAGCATGTCATGCTAAAGTCTAAGTCACAGTCAATGCAAGCTCCTCTTGCACTTCAAGCAAGAACTTACTACTCCTTTCGAACACCAAGCAACTTATTTGCAAAACAACACAGCGAGAACGGGGGTACAAACTTCTTTATTCAAGCAAACTAAAAAACCTAAGCAAATAAAATGAAAACTAAGACGCTCCAAGAACAACACAACTGTACATGAAACAATAAAAACGAAATGTCTAGACAGACCTGAGCTTTTTATTGATGAAGAAGGGGATGCCTTGGGCATCCCCAAGCTTTGACGCTTGTACCTATTGTATATTTCTTGGGGTTACACCATGGTGGCATCCCCAAGCTTGAGCTTTTGTCCATTCTTCATCTCATTTCATCATTCTCTCTTTACACCTGAAAATTTTCCTTCATACAAAACTTCACACAATCTTCATTAGCAACATTAGTGTATTCAAAAGATATTAGACCTCTGGCAAAGCTTTAGAACAGCAAGGATTTTCACTAAAAACACAAGCTACTGTAATAACTCCTTACAAAATCTCAATTCACCTAAAGATAACTCAAAAAGGAATCAATAAGAAGCAAATGCAAATAATAGCAGAAATCTGTCAAAACAGACCAGCAGGTAGAAACCAATTTTTTCGAACATCTTCTATTTCTCAAATCAAAAAGTGTTGAACTAATGAAAGTTAGCGAACAAACTGGGGGATTTATTCATAAATTTTGAGCTCAATACGAGTTACAGAGACTCCTCACGAATTTTTTTTGTGGAGGACAGAAATCTGTTTCGGGACAGCAACTCCCCAAATCTTACTTCCCTCTCATTAGAGGTCATTATTGGCACAAAAAGCAAACAAAAAGGATAAGGAGAGGTCATTACTGAATTAATAACTTCCAAGACTCAAGGAAACTTTTGGGTTATCTCCCAACAAGTACTTTTCTTTAACGCCTTTAAGTTAGGCACAAGAAGCAAGAAGAATCAAGTATTTTCAAATGAAGCCTTAATATCCATACTTGCAAAGTCTTAAACTATGGAAGGTATCTCATCCAAATGGGTTTTGGAGGATCCCTTCTCATTTCTCTTTGGTCTACTACTTTCATCAAAAAGATTTTCAGGAGCAATCCAATCCAAATTCTTTTCAAAGGCTTCCTGCATTCCAACAAGCTTAAAGGGTATGGGTATCTTGAATTCTTCGCTAGGCTTAGTTTTATCAGAAATACCCACAACATCTACACTTGAGCCTAGCATATTTAAACGCTCAAAAACCTTTTTGGTCTCCCTAGCAACATCATGAAATTCTTTTGATAAAGTTTCAAGGATGAATTCTCTCTTTTCATCATTCTTTTCTTCTTTTAGTTTTAGGAATAAAAATTGTATGAAGGGGTTAAGGCTAACAAACCTAGCCTCCAACATATGAACTAAAGAAGCTGCAGTAATCTCATAATTAGGAGCAAGCTCTGCTATAGATTTATCCTCAAAATCCTCATGTTTGCTAACATAATTAAAGAATTCTTCAATATTATCTTTCCCAATTATGGAGCCACTACCTATTGCAAGATCTTTCAGGGCGAACTTGGGAGCAACATGGTGAGCTAGAGCAAGGTGGAAACTAGGGTAGGAACTAATTTTTTTGTGTTTTTGAATAAAGCAAGCAAACCAAACTAGACTAATTATTTTGGGTTTTTTTGAAAGAGGCAAACAAAATCAAGCAAAAGAAACAAAGCAAACTAAAAACAAAGTAAAGAAAAAGGAAGTTAAGGACTCCCCTTGTGAATACGTCCTTAGCCTCCCCGGCAATAGCGCCAGAAAGTCTTGATGATGCTCGACATGGCACTTCGTTGGTAACCCCAAGCATAGGGTGTGAACAGCAAGCAGGTGGTTTTCCCTTAGTTGAGACCGAGGTTATCGAAACAAAAGGAGGAAGGAAATGTCACACAGGTGTTGCAAAAAACACGGAGAACTGCACAACACAAACTCAAGACTTTGCCCCAACGAATCATTAAGGTTGTCAAGCTCACCGGTTTGCTATAACAAAGGATTAAATGTATGGTGTGGAAGGTAATAGTTTGCAACAAGTAATAGTGGAAGATGTATCAATGGTAAAGAATGGACCGAGGTCCATAGTTCACTAGAGGTGCTCTCCTTAGATAAACAACTTGGCATGAAGGGTAAACAAATTACAGCAGGGCAATTGACAGGAACTGAGCAAGGCATACCAATGCAATTACTAGTCAGAAAGATCCTATGAGATTCGATTGGGAAATACAACAAGATACATAGACCACCATCCAACTGCATCTATGACTAGAAGTCCACCTTCAGGTTATCATCCGAACCCCCTCCAGTATTAAGTTGCAAGCAACAGACAACTACTTTAAGCAAAGTGTGTAAGGTAAACAGTTCACATGTTCCATGAACAAGAGACCGTTGTTTTCTCCCTAGTAGAAACATCACATCTACAACCGAAGAGATTTTTGTAACTTCACTTGGAAATTAGAGGCATGAACCCACTATGGAGCATAAATACCCCCTCTTGGAGTCACTAGCAACTACTTGGCCAAGATAGCTGCTAAGAACGGAGAGCATGCAAGATCACAAACAACACAGACATGATAGAATCATAAAGACAAAACCATTAATCAAACAATATAATAATCTCAATATCCATCGGATCCCCGCAAACACAACATGCATGATTACAAATAGATTAGATCTTGATCATGAACGGAGCTCACAAGATCTATACATGAAAGCACAAAGGAGGAGATACAACCATCTAGCTACTACATGGACCCATAGTCCAACGTGGAACTACTCACGCATCATACCGGAGAGAAGGCCTCCGGGATGATCGCCCCTCCGGTAGGGTGCCGGGAAGAACTTCAGATCCCCTCCCCCCCCCCGACCTAGGGACGACGGTGGCAGCGGCTATAGACGGTTTCATGGAGATTTGATCGGGTGCTTAGGGTTTCTGCGTCGGGGGCTTCTTATAGGCGAAGGGGGAGGCCGAGGCGGACCAGGGGGGTCAAACCCTACCCAGGCACGGGCCCACCCCTGGCCGCGCCTGGGGGGTTTGGCCGCCCTAGCACGCTTCCTCGTCTCCCCTCTGGACTTCTTGTTCCCCACGGAAAGTAATTAACTTTGACATTTGTCCCATCCAATTCCGAAAATATTTCTTTACTAACTTTTCTGAAACCAAAAACAGCAGAAAACAGGTATCTGGCACTGTTGCAACTTGTTAGCAGGTTATTACCTGAAAACATGTAAAAAGCACCTCAAAGTGTAGACAAGTAAAGAAAAGTAGATACTAAACAAGCATGGAGCATCAAAAATTATAGATACGTTTCTGACGTATCAGTGAGCTCCACAAGACGAGAACCGAAACGAGTTCCCTTGAACTCCTCGGCAGTGCTGACAACAAAGCTAGGCATCTATTGCATAAGATAGAGAAAAATTAGAAACAATACAAGTAGAGAGAAAAACACAAGGTAGTGAAACAAAAGCCAAAAGCATATATTCAACAATAAAAACATACAAGTCATGGCATACAAAAATCTACCACAAGCACTAAGGTTCAAACATAACTTAGACAAAAACTTGCCATACCACATAGGTTGGTATGATCAAATTATTAACGCGAGAAAAATGACAAGTGTGGTGGTCCAACTATCGGAGTACGTCATAATTCTCACTCATATGCCAAATCTTTCACCAAGCTCCTTGATAGCTTTCCAAGCTGCATTTCTTACAGAGTCAAAGAATGACGTATACATTTCAGAGTTGGTGACCATGCATAATCCCGACTCTTTGTGGTTGTCCCCCTTGTTTTTGTACAGGTAGAGTTGTACCCACCAATATTATTCTCCTTCATCCATGACTGGAAATCCTTTGTACACGGCTTCACCATGTATTCCCAAGCTAACCATGAGGTTTTTAAGGGCCTTGGGAAATTCCGTCTCACATTCTAAGGTCATGGTCATGAGTGGTCCCTTATTGACAACTTCGTTGATAGCGGCCATCTACAAATGTATATGAGAAAGAAGATTAGGAGATGTTTACGAGAAGAAAAATACAAGTGTGGAATTTGCAAAGAGTTGCACTTTCTTCCTAGTGGTTTCCTTAGTCTAATCCATCTTAGGGTCATAATCCTATAGGCAACACAGTGCTATGATACCATCTGTAAGACCCCACCTTTTAAAGGTAAAGGCCCCTGTGATTGCAATGCTAGTCCCTGGATCAAAATGCTAGCATCCACGATTTAAGATGAAGTACACAGATACAAAGTTCATTATTACATCGTCATTCCAGAGATAACATAGTCTTTACAACTCAATAGCCCTAGGCTATAACATAGAGTTCACAACTTAAAGGAAATAACTATAAGTCTTCATCTTCATGTGCCATAGGCAAACATGTTGAGTGTAGACTCACAACCCTAGTCTCCATCAGAGTAACCTCCAACATCATAAGTTATAGCCACAGTAGGTCAATACATTTGGAATTGTATTGGCAAGTGATACCATAGTAGAATAGTAGTATTTGACATCTATATGAATTTGGATAAGTGTAGCTTAGGCTTGCTTTTCTCAAACTAAGGTTTTCCTTATTAGTTGAAAACACTAAGTTTTTGTTTGTCCAAAACACCCAAGGAACCACCAATAGACATTGGTGAACCTTTACCCTTGTTCAACAACAAGTTTTTAACTAAGAAATTGGGATGAGGAGATCCTTGATTGCTTCAATGTCTTTGATGCTCAAATTGTCCGTTGCCGGGGACACGGCTAAGTACTTAGGTTTTACCCTCTCGAGAGGTGGTGCACTTTCCCCCACAATACTCGACATGCATCGAGACGAGACTTTTCATAAGCATTCCCTTAGACCACCATGGACGCGTTCAATCATATCACCCTACCACCAACTGTCCATCTGGCTAAGTTCTTGCAACCTATTTGGTCAAGGCAGAGCCCATATGCCATGTGGTTGCACTAGAAGCTTCTCAACACTAAACATCTCAAATCCCTTTGTTCCTGGGTGGCAATCCACAAGTGTGATACACAATTTAAACCATAGACATGGGCCTTGTGTAACCACTCAACATAAACCAACCATACCATTCCACCCAGGTGATTCTTTCACATAGTTGTTTTATTAATCAAAAACAAAAGTCATAGACTTGGCAAAATCTCATAGCATGAATATGCCACCCTTGTTTTCTACTAGCAAGGCTAAGCATGATAACATAACAAGTTTTCTTAACTTAACGAATAATCTACTAAGGCTACAACTACTAGGATTTCCCAAGGCATAGCATAGTATATACTTAGCAAAACTTTCCATGCAAGTACTACTCAAAATACCACTAATGCATAGTCAAAATAATAGGACAAAATATATGAATCACCACTTTCCTTGGTAGTTGGGAGAGTAGCAACAGTCCTCACAATCACAATCACCACAATCACCAAAATCTACACATAAAATCATAACACCAAAATCACATTCAAATATTCAAACAAAAATATATATGAATACATGCAAATGCAATGGAATAATCTTTCTACACTAACAAGTCAAACCAAATAGTACTGAACACAAAGTAATTTATCTAAAGTATAAATAAAACAAGTTTTACTCAAAAACAATTTTCTAAACATTTTATATTGTCAAAATAAGCCTATATTTGGTTCTGCAAATAATCCTATTTTTTCAGAAGTAAAATTCTAATTCAAGGCGACAGAAATGTAGGGTTTGATTTTCTAAATCCAATGATATATTATTTGCATTTTTTGGACAAACAGAACAAAAGATATGAATTTTACAAGTTTAAATCAACTAATAGATTCAAAAACAGATTTTAAATCAAACAGTCAGATACGTGGCTACGCCTGATTGGCTGATACCGTTTCTCTCAGGATCACCCTTCCGCACTGTTTGATCAAGTCAGATCCAATGCGCCAGATCTAAACAAAACGGTTCACTAAAAGATCTAATCTACAGCGCATGATTTAGATCTAACGGCCCAGGACCAAGCGACCATACGGGAGCGGCGCTGATGGCTCTAGCAGCGGCGCTACTGTCGGTGACGTTCCGGCGAATCCAGAGGGGGCTAGGGATGGTGGTGAGGCTTACCAGGTTCGCATAGACGTGAGGAAGCTCAAGGCGCAGTTGGTTTGGACGGGGGCGTGTTGTTGCGGTTGTGGGAGCTCGTCGGAGTTCGGACGTGCTACGGTTGCTTGGAGACGACTATGGGGGCGACGACCTGGGGCATGATTGGTCAAATGGCAGGTGTTAGAAGATGCACAAGAAGCAGGCAAACGCGCTCGTTTGAATTACAGGCGGAGGCGAACAGGGTGCTCAACTGAATGGCTCACCGGAGTTCGGCGGTGCGACAGATGCTCACAGTCGGAGATGAGGACGGCGCTCTGGTGCAGGAGAATAGTAGTGTCAAGTATCAGGTGGTGCACAAGAACAAGGCGAGCACAACTGCGTCAACGAGAGGCAGAGGGGCACACGAGGTTTACCAGGATGGCTCGCCGGAGCTGCTCGATGCTGCAACGGTGTGAGGTGAAATTCAACCAGCCTGGCGGCGCTCCGTGCTTGCAGGTTTTGGGGAAATGTTGCAGAGGGAGAGGGGTTTATGTAGCAGGAGCGGGGAGGGGAATTATGCACACATTCATCGGCAATTAATCTTGAATCAATCGGCAGTGACTGCGGAGGAAACGGCAGTGGCGCGGTCCTCGCGCGGGCATGGGATTTTGGGGACGAAGGGGAGAGCTAGCTTTGGCTCAGTGGCAGCGAGTGCGGGGTAACGTTCGCGCGTGTGAGAGAGGGGGCAGAGGGAGAGAACCCCGGGTGGGCTTATTGGGCCAGAAGAGCTACTGGGCTGAAAGGGTAGCGCAAGGTTTTGTTTTTTTCCTTCTCCTTTTTCATTTCCAAATTGATTTTCAGGAATGAATTTGAAACTCCTAATTCAAACTTGTTTGGATTCAAACCTTTTCTAGATTTTTGTACTGTGATCCTAGCATTCAAAAGTGTGTCAAACACATTTGTTTACTCAAAAACACTTTGGTATTTTGAAATAAAAATAAAACCATGCCTCATATGAATATAATAGAAAGGCATAAAAATGGTTTTATTTGATTTCAAACTTTGAAATTTTTTATGCAAGCTCTAAATGCTATGATGATATGACTGCAATACATGATTTTGCATTTGATAAAATTTGGGATGTTACAAATCTAACCCCCTTAAGATGAATCTCGCCCTCAAGATTCGGTTTGGCTAGCAAATAGGTGAGGTTGATCTGTCCGAAGGTCATCTTCTCTTTCCCAAGTTGCTTCTTCATTGGTATGATGGTTCCACTGTACTTTGCAGAATTTGATAGTCTTGGTACGAGTAACTCTTTCTGTAGTCTCAAAAATCTTGATAGGTTTCTCTTCATAAGTAAGATCACTCTCCAACTGAACCTCTTCCAATGATATAGTGTCCTTCAATGGAGTTTCTTCCATTTCCAGATGACACTTCTTCAACTGACTCACATGAAACACATTGTGAACTGCTGACAGTGACTCAGGCAATTCAATCTCATAAGCTGTCAACACCCGGATTTTTAATCCCAGATGCCTGTTATGCCATACATCGCAATCCCAGGATTACCATTTTTGCGAGACATAACAGAATTGGATACCACAGTACATCATCCATTACAAACCATACATAAGGTTTTACACCAAATAAGGATCTCATGATCCAGTCTTAATACAACACAAGCAACGGAATACGTAATAATAACGGTAGCGTAGGCGAAGCTCCATCTTCGGGGTGACAGGCAATCCTGACGATGGGAGATGATCCTAGTTGTCGTAACCGTCCTGGGGTCCATCCTCCAGGTACTCCTCTTCATAGTCTGGCCATGGGAATAGCCAGGGACAAAGCCATGAGTACTCTTTAAGTACTCGCAAACTAATACTAACAAGTGAAGGGGGTTTTTGTAATAGGACACTAGGCTCTAGGGTTGTTTTCCAAAAAGCCAAATTTACCTCTACTAAGTTCAGAAGCAAAGAATGCTAGTTAAACTTTTATAACCCTAAGTGGGAACTTGTATTTCATATCACAACCCTATTATGGTCAAGTCAAATTCTCAATTCATTTCACAAGTCATTTTGAAAACATCTGACGGGGAACAGTATGGCCACTCCAACTGTCCATAACCGCGGACGCGGCTATTCGAATAGTTTGACACTATCCAGAGATTATACACTTTCACCACAACATTCGATACATCCGTCACAAACAAATCCTGAATTCACCATACTCAGTATGCGGATAATCAATCCTAACCTTTCAATTACACGCCCTAGTATAAGCACCTCTCCTGTGAGTTTGGCCTCCCAACCATGACCAACTGTCATCTTGGGTACTGCGCATGGGGACAATATTCACAAGGTAGCCTCAGCTCAGACCTTGGCCGTGAGGGAACTAATACTAAGGTATATAAGTTTATTGTCAAGACCTACCCAATTCTCGGGTATTGTGGTTGTACGGTAAAATTGGAATGGTATCGCATTCGGACAACCATCGGTTTTATTAAGGGCTAAGGCTCATGCCTCAACATTTTCATCACCATAAATCATCTGGTGTTCGGAAACACATGTCAAAACATCTCAATAGAATGATCCATCATTCCAAGGTTTTCATAACCATTTTTCCACCAAGTATTCCCATCTAAAGTTGATCCAGTTTTATTCTTAGCACTAGCATCTACAAGTGGGGGTAAGTACTAATGACGGGTGGTAAACAAATGGAGTTTTAACTAAGTTCAATCTCATGCCTTAGGATGACATAAAGATTATCTAGATTAGGCCAAATTTTATGCTCTTTATGCAACCTTCAATTATCTTTCTAGAATCTACAATTCACTTAAGTAAACCCTAAGTAAGTAGCTTTGATAAAGAAATAAAATAGAAAGCTTGCGAATAAAACTAGGAGGGGGTATCAAGTGGGTATGATCACATATGCTTAAGGCATATAGTTGCCATGGTAGCAAGCAAGTATTTGCTTGCATGGGTATAGTATTTTGCAAGTGTTAGCTTGCCAGGTTAATAGCTTGCAAGTATTGGCTTGCATCAGTATCAGTATAAGCTTGCTAAATTGCAAGTGTTAGCTTGCAAGGTTAATAGCTTGCCTTGGGCAGAGCAGTGGTTGAAGTTCTCCTCGGCTTCTTCTTCGTAGTATCCTCCTTCCTCCTCGTATCCTTGGTCGGTACTAGCGTCTATGAATAAAACCGAGGTACACAATCACCAAACAATACTTAGCTACTTGCAATCATCACACAAATGGGGTCCTATAGATGATCTAACATCATCTCTAACATTACAAGATTAAGGCTTGGTTTAATTCCTTTTATTTTTAGAAAAGTAATTTCTACTCTTACAAGATTAAGGCTTGGTTTAATTCCTTTTATTTTTAGAAAAGTAATTTCTACTCATTGAAAAACTACTTAGGATTTAATATTCTCCAAACCAAACATGGGATCATGTTGACACATGTCATCACCACATATTTCAGTACATGGGAATGTGATTTAAAGTGGTGTCACAGTTTAATAAGGTTTAACCTTTTATTTTAATTAAATAAAGTGACTAGAAATTCCTATGTGGCATTCTTTTATTACTTGGTCATTATTTCTATAAGTAAACCTATATATTTTTGTTATTCTGAAAGGTATGGTTAAATGTGATTTTTGAGAGTTGGAATCAAGTCAAAATCTATCATGGTTTAAATTTGAAAAATGTTTGAATGCAGAAAAGCTTCTGCCTTGTTATTTTTACCAAGGATGATCTACAGATCCAAATGATTTAAATCCAAGAGGCTTGGATTCAGCACTTCCAAACCTTTCTAACAAAATTGGTTTCATTCAATTTGGTTCACTGAATCGATCTGGGTTGATTTTTGAATCTAGGTGCAGAAGTGTGTTTGAAATAAGATGGAAAAGGTTAATTTCAAATGACTGGGCTATGCGGGAAATGATACGGGGCCGGCCTGCTAAGCATAGCGCTTACGCGGGCTGGTTAAGTCGCTGTCCCCACGCGTCAGTGAGACGAGGGGGTGTGAAGCGGTATGGGGCGATGTGAGCCATGGGAACTTGTTCTAATCTAACGTCTGAGGGTCATCGTCGACGTTGGGAAACGCCTGCGAGACAGAAACCAAACGCGGCAGGTGGGGGTCGTCGGGGGCTCACCGGGGCTCAGGCGAGGGTCGGCGAGGCGGGAGAACGACGAAGTCGAGGATGGCGAACCTCCTGGTACCGGCAGCTTCTCCTGGGGCGGCTCCAATAGCTGGCTCCCTTCTTCTCCAGAAGCGGCGGGCTCCGGTGAAATTCCGGCAAAGTGCTGCTCGCCTTGCTTCGGGATCGGGGTGGAACGATCAGTGAGGAGAGGGGAGTGAGATGGTGTGCTCAATTCGGTTGGGGTGGCCTCTATTTATAGTGGCAAGAGGGGACCGACGGGGCACAAGGTGAGCTCGTCGTGGTCGACGGCACAGAGCGCTATCGGCGTGGGCGACGGTAGGGGGCGGTACGGTGCTCCCTGGTGATGCTCAACGACGTGGTGGCGAGGCGTGGGGCGGTGTGGTTTGGTCGGAACGTGGCGGTGCTCTGCGCGTGCCCAATGGAGGGTTTTAATGCGCACAGTGTGTGTGGTCCGCGCGGAGGCGTACAAGCGTGTCTGCGGGGTTTCTGGGACGGTGGTGATCACGTATGCACGCGGCGAGGGCGGCGCGCGGTCTGTGGGCGTCGGTCGAGCGTGGCGCACGGGGCGCTCTCTCGGCCTGGTTGCTGGCGAACTTGGCATGGTCCGTGCGTGTGGTCCAGGGGTTGGCAACGTTCGAGCGCTGGACAGGGAGTGGCGGTGGGGTATTGGCTTGCTCCCAGACATGTTTGCTAGGCTTGTTTCTTCTCCTAGCTTGCTGTCGACATGGGGGTGACATGGTAAGCTTCGGCTATTCACCATTGATGGCATTTCCAAGCTTACAATGGGGCTAGTGCTTGGTTTATTTAGCTAGATGATCTACTGAGGTTGGTGTGAGCTAGAGAGGGAACAAGTTAGGCAAGAATCACTGCTCACAATAGTGTTTGGATTTTGTTTGATTTGTATCTGCAAGGTGTTTGATGAAATGGCCGCAAGAATTCAAGTTTTGAATTTTGAAAAGATTTTTGGTGGGTGTGCTAGGTTGGTGCTGGTGAGTCCGCAGATGCTTGGGTTTTGAAAGTTGAGCTTGTTTGAGTGGTTTTTGAAACAGTGGGATCTTCCCATATGGTAAAGATTCAATTTTGAATTGTCATTTAAACTATGCATTTGAAAGTTTCTGGATGATCACAAGGTAGGCCTTGATACTTTGTTATGAGTACAATCACGGGGTGTAAAGATCCAAACAAGTTTCTGTTAAGTTATGAAAGTTTGGGGCAGCCAAAGTAGGCATGGGAGTTAAATTAGGCAAAATGACCATTCACTCAATTTGGCTTATTTTGATTTATTTGTCTTTGGGAAAAGTGTGGGGATTGTTTAGATGATGTTTATTTCATCTAAGAATCATTTTAGAAGTAAAGAAACACATAAACAAGGCAATTCGAAAGAATTCAAAATGGGATGCATACACACATGCATGCTTTCATATTTTTATTTAGGAAAGTTTGTGTTAACCCTAATTTTGATGATTAGAGTTTGATGATCCAAGTTTAGTATTTTTGGGATGTTACAAACCTTCCCCCCTTAAACAAAATCTCTTCCCATGATTTGAAAAGGATGAAAATATTACCGAGGATTTCAAGAGATTGGAAAAAACTCTGTCCTGATGTGATCTTCGCGCTCCCAGGTAGCTTCCTCTTCTGTGTGGTTGCTCCACTGAATCTTGAGAAACTTGATGCTTCGGGTTGGGGTAGTTCTGAAAGCTTCTTCCAAAATACGGATGGGTACTTTGGGATAGGTCAGGTCATCGTTGATCTCTATGGTCCGGTGATCGATATTCTTGAACACTTCGGTCTTCTCTGGGACTTCGAGACACTTGCGAAGTAATGAGATATGGAACACATTGTGCACAGCTGACATCTCTTCGGGTAGTTCCAATTGATACGACACTTCTCCTCGACGATTCAGAATTTTGAAAGGTCCGATATATCTAGGGTCTAACTTTCCTTTGAGTTGGAAACGCTGCATTCCCTTCAATGGCGACACTTTCAGATATACAAAATCTCCTATGTTGAAAGCGAGGTCTCGATGTCTCTTCTCGGCGTAACTCTTCTGTCTGGACTGGGCGGTCTTGAGGTGCTCATGAATCTTGTGAACCTTCTCTTCTGCTTCTCGTAGGATGTCAGGTCCGAAAATCTGACTCTCTCCTACTTCCGACCAGTTCAAAGGGGTGTGACACTTCCTTCCGTACATGAATTCAAATGGGGACATTTGCAAACTGGCTTGATAATTGTTGTTCTATGAAAATTCTGCAAACGGCAGACAGTCTTCCCACTTGGATCCATATTCTAACACACATGCTCTCAGCATATCTTCGAGTATTTGGTTTACTCGCTCCGTTTGTCCATCGGTCTGAGGGTGATATGCGGTGCTAAAATCTAGGCGGGTTCCTAAACCTTCTTGGAGTTTCTTCTAGAATCTCGAGGTAAACTGAGTTCCTCGATCTGATACTATGTTCTTGGGGACTCCATGCAAACTGACGATTCTAGCGATGTATAACTCTGCTAGCTTCGAACTCTGATAGGTGGTCTTGACGGGTAAGAAATGGGCGACTTTGGACAATTTGTCCACTATGACCCAGATAGAGTCATTTCCCCTACTAGAAGTAGGCAATCCGGTGATAAATTCCATTCCAACGGAATCCCATTTCCATTCCGGAACCTATAAGGGTTGCAACAGTCCAGCGGGTCTTTGATGTCCTGCCTTGACTCGCTGACATATATCACACTTGGCGATATAGCTTCCGATTTCTCTCTTCATCTTATGCCAACAAAATTGCTCTTTCAAATCTTGATACATCTTAGTTCCTCCGGGATGGATAGAATAAAGAGTATCATGAGCTTCCTTCAGAATCACTTCTTTCAACTCAGAATCTGCTGCTCACAAAGGCGTCCTTTGTACCACAGAACTCCTTCTTCGTCTTCGGTGAATCCGGGTACTTTGCATGTACCAATACGACGCTTGATTCCGTCGATACTAGCATTTCCTTTCTGCGCCTCTTTGATCTGACTGATCAAAGTGGGTTGAAGTTCTATGCTAGCCAAAAATCCTTCACTCACTAATTCCATTCGAAAATCTTCCATCTCTTTGTACAAACTTGGTTGCTCCTTTAAAATCATGGAGTTCAAGCAGCACGGCAATCTGCTAAGGGCATTTGCTACCACGTTGGCTTTACCGAGGTGATAGTGAATGTCCAGATCGTAATCCTTGATTAGCTCAATCCATCTTCTTTGTCTCATATTTAGCTCCTTCTGAGTGAATATATACTTCAGGCTCTTGTGATCCGAGTAAATCTCACAACGGTTTCCCATCAGGTAATGCCTCCATGTCTTCAGGGCTAGAACTACGGTTGCGAGTTCGAGGTCATGGGTCGGTAATTTTGCTCATGTTGTTTTAATTGTCGAGATAGATAAGATATAACTTTGCCTTCTTGCATTAGCACACATCCGAGACCGATCTTGGATGCATCACAATACACATCGAAGGGCTTCGTGATATCCGGCATGATTAAGATTGGGGCTGAAATCAATCTCCTCTTGAGTTCTTGAAAACTCGCTTCACATTTGTCGGTCCATTAAAACTTCTTGTCCTTCTTCAGCAATTGGGTCATGGGTCTGGCGATACTCGAGAATCCTTCTACGAACTTGCGGTAGTATCCCGCCAATCCAAGAAATGCACGAACTTGGGTTTGAGTGGTTGGGGCTTGCCAATCTTCGACATCTTTCACTTTGGCAGGGTCAATGGCAATTCCTCCGGCTGATACAATGTGACCGAGGAATCCTACCTCCTGTAACCAGAATTCACATTTGCTAAACTTGGCATACAGGTGATGCTCTCTAAGGGTTCCAAGAATGGTCCTTAGGTGTAGCTCATGTTCTTCTTCTGATTTGGAATAAATCAGAATGTCATCGATGAAAACAACGACAAACTTATCCAGGAAGTCCATAAAAATCTTATTCATGAGATTCATGAAATAAGCGGGGGCATTGGTTAATCCAAAAGACATGACTGTATACTCGTACAATCCATATCGGGTGGTAAAGGCAGTCTTGGGAATATCTTCTGCACGAATCTTGAGTTGATGATAGCCAGTCCTAAGATCAATCTTAGAAAACACTTTGGCACCGGTCAACTGATCAAACAAATCTTCTATCTTGGGCAAGGGATACTTATTCTTGATGGTGACATCATTCAACTTCCGGTAATCCGTACACAAACGGTTACCTCCATCCTTCTTGTCCACAAACAAGACAGGTGATCTCCAAGGTGACGCATTTGGTTGAATCAATCCAATTTCTAACATGGAATCTAGTTGCTTTTTCAGTTCTGCCAGTTCAGACGGGTTCATACTATATGGTCTCTGGGCTATGGGTCCTATTCCGGGGATTAGTTCGATGATAAAATCGATATCCCTATCTGGGGGCATACCGGGCAAAACATCTGGAAATACATCGGGGTATTCACAGACTATCCGGACTTGGTCAATGGTAGGTTGGGTTATACTCTTGTTGCACTTGAATTGGCGAGGTAAGGTTTCAGATATATGCTCGACTGATATTCCGGCTGTACTGGTCATGGTGATGGCTTTCTTGGCACAGTCAATTAATCCTTTATGTTTGGACATCCAATCCATTCCTAGTACTACTTACAAACCTTTAGTTCCGAGTACTATCAGATTAGCATAAAAATCTATGCCATGGATGCAGATAGGGACGACTTTGCAAATTTGCCTAGCCTTGGTGGTTGAACCGGGAATTTGGATGATCATAACATGCTTCAGTTTTGTTGGTTGAATTTTACTAGTGCATGCAAATTATTCGGTGACAAATGAGTGCAATGCACCAGAATCAAACAACACTCTTGCAAGTACTGAATTAACAGAAAACATACCTAGCACGACGTCTGGTGCTTCCTGGGCTTCTTCAACATGCATGAGAAAAAGACGGCTGTTGCGGTTGAGCGAATTCCCTGGGGCAAACCTTCTTCCTGGCTGAACACGACGTTGCTGCTGAGCTGTGGCATTCTTCTTGTTGGGGCACTCGTTGGAGTAGTGGCCCTTATTTCCACAGTCATAACAAGTTACCTGCAACTTGTCCTTTGCTGCTACAGGAACATCGTTTCTTCCAGTCCTCGGGGCAGTGTTGGGGTTGGTGGTAGCATTGTTGTTGAACTTGGGTGGGGCACGGTTGAAATTGCTAGAGTTCCCGGGGTTGTTGTGATTTCCTCCGGGCCTTGGGTTTCCACGGTTGGGATAGGTTGGACGGTTCATCGGGGGTCTGTTGGTTCTTGGGGCAAATCCTGGAGATGGGTTAGGGCGATACTTTGGGGTCTGATGGGTTCCTGGCTGGTGCATCATGCGACGCTTGCGGTTCTCATTGGCTTGGTTGATATTTCCTTCCATTTGGATGGCAGAGTCGACCAGGGCTTCAATATCGGCAAAGGGGATATTTACTAACACAGTCTGCATCTCATCATGCAGACCATTCAAGAATCTTTATTTCTTCTTGGCTCCAGTGTCGATCTCATCAGGGGCATACCTAGCTAATGACAGGAATTTGTCACGGTATTCCACTACAGTCATCCTTCCTTGCTTCAGTTCTCTGAACTCGTCTCTCATCCTCTTGATTAAACCCGGTGGTACATGGGTTCTGCTGAACTTGACCTTGAATTCCTCCCAGGTCATCATCTGTCCTCCGGTCATTGCACGAACACTGTTCCACCATGCTCTGGCATCTCCGGCTAGATAGTGGGTGGCGAACAAAACTTTCTCGTTAGCTTCCACTCTGGTGACTTCTAGGTTATTTTCCATGGTTTGCAGCCAATCATCGGCGTCTAAGGGCTCTTCCGACTTAGTGAAAACAGGTGGGTTGGTGTTCTGGAAATTCTTGACCTTAGATCCATGGTTGTCCTGATTTCCGTGGCCTTAGTTGTTGTGGGTAAGCTGAGCTATCTGTTGCAGGGTGGCTAGGTTGGCTTGACGTTCGTCTCTTTCAGCTTCACGGTCAGAAGTCAACATTTGTAGTATCTGCAAAATCGGGTCCGGGGATGAACCACTTCCTCCACGTGGCATCTGAAGATTGAGATAGATCATGAGAAAAGATGGAAAATTCTAAGGTTCTGGGACTTTGAGAAGTTTTTAAAGTTTGACTCAGATTTTTCTAGCAACTTGCTTTTCATTCATTCATTCATAGCACACGGTACAACACACACCACAACAAAGGGAAACAGATGGTTTTAAGAACCATTCTGGAAACTACGATACAGTGGGACCGAATACTACACACTACGCTAGTGCTCAAGTGCTACTACTCCTCGGAGTTGGTGTAGTCGTCATCCTCATCATCATCGTCATCGATGAAGGCGCAATCATCCTCATCGGTGAAGAAATCCATAGCCTGATCTTCCAGGAAATCATCATCATCACTGAGATAGGAGTAGGGGTCTCCACGAAGATCCTCTCCGGCATTCTCCCTTTCCTCCAACTGCATATCTCTCTCATGGATGGTCTCCTCCAAAGACGAGATACGGTGGCGAAGACGGGCAATGATGCTCTCCTTCTTGTCGAGCTGACGATGGTGAGACTTGCGATCCTTTGCTAGCATGGCGATGGTCTGATCCTTCGTCTTGATGATGGCGGACTTGTGGTTGGAGTAGTCACGGCAATTATCCAACTCCTGCTGATGATCGTACGTCATGAAGCTAAGGTGATCCAATTGAGTCGTCAGCTCATGGTGGTATGGGGCTTCCAGGGGTTGTCCATTAGCATCACGCCTTGGGCAAAACTCAAAGCGAGTACCCTTGATCTGGTTGATACTCTGCCCACATAGACGGGCAAGAGCTTCCTGCATGGCCCTGGAAAGTCCATCGAGCCAGTTGTTCTCTCTTAAGGTCAACTGAATTCCCTCAGCAGTGGGGGGTTCAATCTTTCCTCGGAGACTTGCAACAATTATCCACTGCAGATCTTCTCCTCCTTGATCATTGAGCTGAGCTCCGAAGAACTCGGGGTGAGGACGCTCCAAAAGTTCCGAAAGCTGGTCCAAATCCCTCTCAAAGATAAGGTCTCCGCCAATTCCCAATTGGTAAAACTTGTTGTACTTCATGTCCATCTAAAAGAATATAAGATGAGTAAGTTAGTAGAGTGATCAAGTGTGTCAAATTTTTATGTATTTTGCAAGAGTTTTTGAGGAACATGAATTTTCATGAAAGAAGTAAGTGATAAGAATGGGAATAAGTTTTTTAAATATTTGTTTCTTTTGGTTTTGAAAATAAGTTTTTGATTCAAACGTCCAGTCTAACTAGGGTCTCCTATGGTCATGATGGCTCTAATACCAACTTGTCAACACCAGGATTTTTAATCCCAGATGCCTGTTATGCCATACATCGCAATCCCAGGATTACCATTTTTGCGAGACATAACAGAATTGGATACCACAGTACATCATCCATTACAAACCATACATCAGGTTTTACACCAAATAAGGATCTCATGATCTAGTCTTAATACAACACAAGCAGCGGAATACGTAATAATAACGGTAGCGTAGGCGAAGCTCCATCTTCGGGGTCACAGGCAATGCTGACGATGGGAGATGATCCTAGTTGTCGTAACCGTCCTGGGGTCCATCCTCCAGGTACTCCTCTTCATAGTCTGGCCATGGGAATAGCCAGGGACAAAGCCATGAGTACTCTTTAAGTACTCGCAAACTAATACTAACAAGTGAAGGGGGTTTTTGTAATAGGACACTAGGCTCTAGGGTTGTTTTCCAAAAAGCCAAATTTACCTCTACTAAGTTCAGAAGCAAAGAATGCTAGTTAAACTTTTATAACCCTAAGTGGGAACTTGTATTTCATATCACAACCCTATTATGGTCAAGTCAAATTCTCAATTCATTTCACAAGTCATTTTGAAAACATCTGACGGGGAACAGTATGGCCACTCCAACTGTCCATAACCGCGGACGCGGCTATTCGAATAGTTTGACACTATCTAGAGATTATACACTTTCACCACAACATTCGATACATCCGTCACAAACAAATCCTGAATTCACCATACTCAGTATGCGGATAATCAATCCTAACCTTTCAATTACACGCCCTAGTATAAGCACCTCTCCTGTGAGTTTGGCCTCCCAACCATGACCAACTGTCATCTTGGGTACTGCGCATGGGGACAATATTCACAAGGTAGCCTCAACTCAGACCTTGGCCGTGAGGAAACTAATACTAAGGTATATAAGTTTATTGTCAAGCCCTACCCAATTCTCGGGTATTGTGGTTGTACGGTAAAATTGGAATGGTATCGCATCCGGACAACCATCGGTTTTATTAAGGGCTAAGGCTCATGCCTCAACATTTTCATCACCATAAATCATCTGGTGTTCGGAAACACATGTCAAAACATCTCAATAGAATGATCCATCATTCCAAGGTTTTCATAACCATTTTTCCACCAAGTATTCCCATCTAAAGTTGATCCAGTTTTATTCTTAGCACTAGCATCTACAAGTGGGGGTAAGTACTAATGACGGGTGGTAAACAAATGGAGTTTTAACTAAGTTCAATCTCATGCCTTAGGATGACATAAAGATTATCTAGATTAGGCCAAATTTTATGCTCTTTATGCAACCTTCAATTATCTTTCTAGAATCTACAATTCACTTAAGTAAACCCTAAGTAAGTAGCTTTGATAAAGAAATAAAATAGAAAGCTTGCGAATAAAACTAGGAGGGGGTATCAAGTGGGTATGATCACATATGCTTAAGGCATATAGTTGCCATGGTAGCAAGCAAGTATTTGCTTGCATGGGTATAGTATTTTGCAAGTGTTAGCTTGCCAGGTTAATAGCTTGCAAGTATTGGCTTGCATCAGTATCAGTATAAGCTTGCTAAATTGCAAGTGTTAGCTTGCAAGGTTAATAGCTTGCCTTGGGCAGAGCAGTGGTTGAAGTTCTCCTCGGCTTCTTCTTCGTAGTATCCTGCTTCCTCCTCGTATCCTTGGTCGGTACTAGCGTCTATGAATAAAACCGAGGTACACAATCACCAAACAATACTTAGCTACTTGCAATCATCACACAAAAGGGGTCCTATAGATGATCTAACATCATCTCTAACATTACAAGATTAAGGCTTGGTTTAATTCCTTTTATTTTTAGAAAAGTAATTTCTACTCATTGAAAAACTACTTAGGATTTAATATTCTCCAAACCAAACATGGGATCATGTTAACACATGTCATCACCACATATTTCAGTACATGGGAATGTGATTTAAAGTGGTGTCACAGTTTAATAAGGTTTAACCTTTTATTTTAATTAAATAAAGTGACTAGAAATGCCTATGTGGCATTCTTTTATTACTTGGTCGTTATTTCTCGAAGTAAACCTATATATTTTTATATATTCTGAAAGGTATGGTTAAATGTGATTTTTGAGAGTTGGAATCAACAAAAAAGCTATCATGGTTTAAATTTGAAAAATGTTTGAATGCAGAAAAGCTTCTGCCTTGTTATTTTTACCAAGGATGATCTATAGATCCAAATGATTTAAATCCAACAGGCTTGGATTCAGCACTTCCAGACCTTTCTAACAAAATTGGTTTCATTCAATTTGGTTCACTGAATAGATCTGGGTTGATTTTTGAATCTAGGTGCAGAAGTGTGTTTGAAATAAAATGGAAAAGGTTAATTTCAAATGACTGGGCTGCGCGGGAAACGATACTGGGCCGGCCTTCTAAGCACAGCGCTTACGCGGGCTGGTTAAGTCACTATCCCCATGCGTCAGTGAGGCGAGGGGGTGCGAAGCGGTATGGGGCGATGTGAGCCGTGGGATCTTGTTCTAATCTAACGGCTGAGGGTCATCGTCGACGTTGGGCAACGCCGGCGAGACAGAAACCTAACGCGGCGGGTGGGGGTCGTCGGGGGCTCACCGGGGATCAGGCGAGGGTCAGCGAGGCGGGCGAACGACGAAGTCGACAACGGCGAACCTCCTGGTACCGGCAGCTTCTCCTGGGGCGGCTCCAATCACTGGCTCCCTTCTTCTCTAGAGGCGGCGGGCTCCAGTGAAATTCCGGCGAAGTGCTGCTTGCCTTGCTTCGGGAAAGGGGTGGAACGATCAGTGAGGAGAGGGAAGTGAGATGGTGTGCTCAATTCGGTTGGGGTGGCCTCTATTTATAGTGGCGAGAGGGGACCGACAGGGCGCAAGGTGAGCTCGTCGTTCTCGATGACACAGAGGGCTATCGGCGTGGGCGACGGTAGGGGGCGGTGCGGTGCTCCCTGGTGATGCTCAACGACGTGGTGGCGAGGAGTGGGGCGGTGTGGTTTGGTCAGAATGCGACGGTGCTTTGCGCGTGCCCGACGGAGGTTTTTAATGCGCACAGCATGCGTGGTCCGCGCGGCGGCGAACGAGCGTGTCTGTGGGGTTGCTGGGACGGTGGTGATCACGTATGCACGTGGCGAGGGCGGCGCGCGGTCTGTGGGCGTCGGTCGAGCGTGGCGCATGGGGCGCGCTCTCGGCATGGTTGCTGGCGAGCTTGGCATGGTCTGTGCGTGTGGTCCAGGGGTTGGCAACGTTCGAGCGCTGGACAGGGAGTGGCGGTGGGGTGTTGGCTTGCTCCCAGACATGTTTGCTAGGCTTGTTTCTTCTCCTAGCTTACTGTCGACATGGGGGTGACATGGTAAGCTTCGGCTGTTCACCATTGATGGCATTGCCAAGCTTACAGTGGGGCTAGTGCTTGGTTTACTTATCTGGATGATCTACTGAGGTTGCTGTGAGCTAGAGAGGGAACAAGTTAGGCAAGAATCACTGCTCACAATAGTTTTTGGATTTTGTTTGATTTGTATCTGCAAGGTGTTTGATGAAATGGCCGCAAGAATTCAAGTTTTGAATTTTGAAAAGATTTTTGGTGGGTGTGCTAGGTTGGTGCTGGTGAGTATGCAGATGCATGGGTTTTGAAAGTTGAGCTTGTTTGATTGGTTTTTGAAAAAGTGGGATCTTCCCATATGGTAAAGATTCAATTTTGAATTGTCATTTAAACTATGCATTTGAAAGTTTCTGGATGATCACAAGGTGGGACTTGATACTTTTTTATGAGTACAATCAAGGGGGGTAAAGATCCAAACAAGTTTCTGTTAAGTTCTGAAAGTTTGGGGCTGCCAAAGTAGGCATGGGAGTTAAATTAGGCAAAATGACCATTCACTCAATTTGGCTTATTTTGATTTATTTGTCTTTGGGAAAAGTGTGGGGATTGTTTAGATGATGTTTATTTCATCTAAGAATCATTTTACAAGCAAAGAAACACATAAACAAGGCAATTCAAAAGAATTCAAAATGGGATGCATACACACATGCATGCTTTCATAATTTTATTTAGAAAAGTTTTTGTTAACCCTAATTTTGATGATTAGATATTGATGATCCAAGTTTAGTATTTTTGGGATGTTACATAAGCCACTTCTTCTTTGTGGCTCAAAATCTTGAATGGTCCAACATACCTTGGTGCCAATTTTCCTTTGACTCCAAATCTCTTCACACCACGAAGTGGTGAGACTCTAAGATAAGCTCTATCACCCACCTCACAGATGACATCTCTATGCTTTGGATCTGCATAGCTCTTTTTCGGGACTGGGCTATCATTAATCTGTCCTTTACCAATTTAACTTTCTCTTCAGCTTCCCTGATTAGTTCTGGTCCGAACAAATTTCTTTCTCCTACTCCACTCCATAGCAATGGTGCAGTACATTTCGTTCCATAAAGAAATTCAAACGGAGCCATATAAATACTTGCTTGATAGTTGTTATTGTAAGAGAATTCTGCGTAAGGCAGACTTTCATCCCAACTAGCACCATAGTCTAGGGCACATGCCCTCAACATATCCTCCAATATCTAATTGGTCCTTTCAGTCTGTCCATCAGTATGGGGATGAAAAGTTGTGCTGAACTCTAATCTTGTTCCCAATGATTCATGTAGTTGTCACAAAAAATGCGAAGTGAACTGAGTTCCTCTATCAGACATAATACTCTTAGGTACTCCATGCAGACATACAATCCTGTTCATATAGATCTTAGCTAACTTAGCACTTGTATAGGTAGTCTTCACGAATCACGGGTATTAAATGAGCCAATTTAGTTAGGCGATCGGCAACAACCCAAATGGAATCATATCCAGATCTGGTCCTTGGCAATCCGTTGATAAATTCCATACCAATCTTATCCCGCTTCCAATCAAGGATAGGTAGTGGTTGTAATAACCCTGCCGGTTTCTGATATTCCGCCATAACTCGACTACACACATCACACAAGGCAATATGTTCTGCGATATGTTTGTTGAGATTGTTCCACCAAAATCTTTCCTTCACATCCATGTGCATTTTGGTGTTACCTGGATGAATGGAATATGGTTAGTTGTGTGCTTCTTGCAGAATCAATTTCCGAAGCTCCGGATCTTGCGGAATGCAGGTATGTTTTCCATACCATAAAGTACCGTGTTCATCTTCATGGAATCCTTTAGCCTTCCCTATGCTAATTTTACTCTTAATCTCCTCTATTTCCTTGTCCAACTTTTGGGCGTATTTAATCTTGTCCAACAATGTTGTTTGAACATCCAATGACATGATATATCTTTCTGGAACTATCTCCAATCTGAGATCTTTGAATTGGGCACATAGATCATCTGGCAATTCTCCTTTTGTAAGGCCATTCACATAAACCTTACGTCTTAAAGCATCCGCCACAATGTTTGCTTTACCGGGATGGTATTGCAAACTCAAGTCATGGTCCTTGATGAGCTTTAGTCACCTTCTTTGTCTCATATTGAGTTCCTTCTGGGTGAATATATATTTCAAACTCTTGTGATTCGTGTACACTTCACAACGCTTTCCCAAAAGATAGTGTCTCCATATTTTGAGTGCATGGACAACAGAGGCTAACTCTAAGTCATGAGTAGGATAATTCACTTCATGAGTTTTGAGCTGTCTCGAGGCATAAGCCACAACTTTCCCTCCTTGTATCAAAACTCCACCCAATCCTTGGTGAGATGCATCACAATAGACTTGAAAATCCTTCTCCAAATCCGGCTGACATAAGACTGGTGCTGACACTAGTCTCTTCTTCAATTCTTGGAAACTGATTTCACATCCTTCAGTCCAATCAAACTTCTTCTCTTTCTTAAGTAACTCCGTCATTGGCTTAGCTACTTTTGAGAAATTCTTAATGAACCTTCTATAGTATCCTGCCAAGGCTAGGAAACTACGAACTTCCTTAACTGACTTGGGAGATTCCCACTCAGTTATAGCTAACACCTTTGCAGGATCGACAGCTATACCATCTCACGACACAATATGTCCGAGAAATCCAACTTCATTCAACCAGAATTCACACTTGCTAAACTTGGCATACAGCTTATGCTCCCTGAGCTTCTCAAGTATCAAATGCAACTATTATTCATGCTCTTCCTTGCTCTTGGAATAGATCAAAATGTCATCGATGAATATGACAACAAACTTGTCAAGAAACTCCATGAACACCTTGTTCATCATGTTCATGAAAAAGCTGGTGCATTTGTGAATCCAAATGGCATCACGGTATACTCATACAATCCATACCTGGTGGTAAAAGCGGTCTTAGGTATGTCTTGCTCTCTAATCTTTAGCTGGAAATAGCCTGATCGGAGATCAATCTTTGAGAACACACGGGCTCCTTCTAGCTAATCAAATAGATCATTGATTCTAGGAAAAGGGTACTTGTTCTTTATAGTAACCTCATTGAGCGAACAGTAATCTATGCATAGCCTTTGACTTCTATCCTTCTTCTCAACAAACAGAACTGGTGCACCCCAATATGAAGAACTTGGTTAGATAAATCCTTTCTGCAACTGTTCTCCAAGTTATTTCTTGAGTTCTTTCAACTCATCGACTGACATCTTGTAGGGTCTCTTTGCTATTGGTCCAGATCCTGGCAGTAAGTCAATCAGAAACTCCACATCTCTATCTGGTGGCATTACTAGCAATTCTTCCGGAAACACATCCGGATACTCCTTCACAACTGGTACACTATCTATGCTAACCCCCTTAAGAGAATTTATCTTACTCCCTTTAGATTCAAAGTTAGACTTGAACCTAATCCGTTTCTTATCCGGGTTATGAGTGTAACAGTATGATTGGCACAATCTATTACTCCTTCATACTTAGTCATCCAATCCATGCCCAAAATTACATCCAATCCATGGGAATCTACGATTATCAGAGTAACTAGAAACATATACTTTCCAAACTCTATTACTAGATCATGACATCCAAAGTTTACTATCATCTCTCCACCTGGAGAGCTTACTTTAATAGGACATCCAATAATTTCAGTTGGAAGTCCATTTTAATCAACAAATGATCTTGATATGAATGGATGCGATGTGCCAGTATCAAAAAGAACAAGTGCTGGAAAAGAATTAAGCTTGAACTTACCAGCCACAGCATAAGATTCCTCAAAGATTTCCTCCACATTGAAGCACTCAACCTGACTGATGTCCCTTTTAGAAGGATGACTTCCATTTCCATTCCCACTGTGATAGCTCTTGTGTCCACTCTTATGGTTATTATATCTCTCATTGTCATGAATTCGGTGGTGCTTATTGTCATGGTGATGGTTATTGTTGTGGTGGTTGTTATACTTCCCATGCTTGTGGGGTCCAGAACCTCCACTATCATCACCATGGGAACTCTTGTGAGGCGATCCCGAGCTGTGCTTATCAAAGTGATGCTTCATCTTCCTGTTCTCAACCTGCTTCATCTTGCTTTCCAATATGGTGGCCCTATCACACAGTGATTGATAAGTTCGGACATATGCAACATATAGCTGCAGGTTCATCTCATCATTCAGCCCTTCCAGGAATATTTCCTTTCTCTTAGCATCAGTGTCAACTTCATCCGGTGCATAGCGTGCCAGATTGTTGAACTCCTCAATATATTTTGCCACACCGCGGTGACGTTGCTTAAGATTGTGGAACTATTTCTTATTCAAATTCATCACTCCTAATGAGATATGGGCTAAATATGGCCCAAGTCACATCCTCAATAGGAGGGGTGATCTGGAAGTTATCCCACCATGTGGTTGCTGGTCCTTCAAGCAGATGTGCTGCAAATTTGACCTTTTCTTCATCTGTGTAGCCGACGGTGATCAAGTCCTTATTCACGGAATGCAGCCAGTCATTGTCTACCATGGGATCAGTGGTTCCCGAGAACTTGGCAAGCCTCAACCTCAAAAACCTTGTAAGCATGTCAAAGGCTGGTGGGTTGTTTTGATTGATTGGTTGTTGTTGTTATTGTTGTTTTTGTTGTTTTAATTATGATTTGCCATGAACTAGGTCATCATTTGCATCAACGTAGTTTCATCTGTCATCAGCTGCTGCATCTCATTGTCATTGTTGTTATTGTTGTTTTGGTTGGGATTGGCATGACGGGGAGGCATCTGTGGTTTCAATAAGTATAAGTAATGTGATATAACCCATAGATGCAAACATGCTGTAACATCCCTAAAATCATGTTTTCAAAGCTTTGCATATCACCCATGCATTCATGATGTTTTAGGATTCATTTTCAAAGACATTTCAAAAATAGGAGCATCTGAATGCTCATTATTTTATGTAAACAAGGCCATGGACATATTGCTACCTTCTAATAAGAAAGGTACTTATTTTAATCAGTAATGTTTTGAGTTTAAGCGTAAATGTTGTTTCTAAGGTTTGGTCAAGGTTTCAAAAACAAATTATGATTTATAAACCAATCCTTTACTATTTATAAATATTTAACTAAAGCTTGTTTTAAATTCTTTTTCAAAACTCAAGTTGATTTTAAGTGTGAACAGTTGTGTTACACATCCCAGGAGGCAAGAATCAGCAAACTTTTGTTTGGGGAAAGTTTCATTTAAAACAGATTTGATTTGATCTTTCAAATTCAAACCAGAAATTCAATCGAAAAAGAAAAAGGAATAAAGGAGAAAAAATAGAGCAGACCAACTAATCTGGCCCAACCCAACCACTCAGCCCATTTAGCCCAGCAGCTCTCTTCCGCAAGAAAAATGTTTCACACTCAGAAACCCACCCCCTCAGTCACTGACTGCCTGGACCCACTCTTCCTCTCTCTCTCTCTCGCTGACAACCATGCTCCACCAGTCAGTCTTCTCTCCTACCCCACGACGACCTCGCCCTCCACCTCGCCGGCCGTTTTCTGCCGTTGTAAAATGCGAATCAATCTGAGTAATTGCCACGACGATTACTCCCTCGACCATGCTCATATAACCGCCTCCCTCTCCCCTTCCTTTTCCCTCAGACACCACTGCAAGAGAGCCCCCAGGCCGTCCCCATTACAACTTGCACCGCCGCTGCCTCCGACGAGCTCATCGTCGAATTCCGGTAAGCCCCGCATTCCCCTCTGCCTATGGTTCAGACTAGCTTATTCTACATCCCCGTACACACCTACTGACACCCTCCGCTTGCTCACGCATGCTCAGAAGCTCGACTCCGACCTCGCCTACTCGTCGTAGCCGTCTGCCCCATCATCGGCAAGCATTAGCCGTCGTCCCCGTAAGTCCCTTGCTCCCTGGTGAGTTTACCCACACTCCCCGAACACGCGCGCACCTCACTAATGCATTGCCCTGCTTGATTGCATCACAGGTACTCATCTGCGACAAGAACCGTGCGTGACCGACGACAACAACCTCTCCGGCGAGGAATCCACGAAGACTTCGTGTGCCCCCTGTCCCACATCGACCACCTTGGAACCAGCACTTCACGGCGAACCCGGTGAGCAACTTTTCCCTCTCCCTTGCTTCATGTTTTCACTGGAAGACCCCTGCCCGAGCGCGCCGCCGCCATTCGCCGCCGCTAGCGTCGCCCGTTTTAGGTTAGACATCCAAGGCCGTTGGATCTTGATCGGAAGCACACGATTGAATCACTGAACGAAGAGGTATCGAGCGATGCGAGCCGTGCGATGCACATTAGATCTGACGCTCCACGTTAGCCGATCCGCGCGAACCGTTTTCGGCCAATCAAAACATTCCACGTGGCCAATCTGTTTTAATAAAAACCAGAAATGTTCTATTAGTTATTCAAACTTGCAAAATTCATAACTTTCAATCCACACGTACAAATTTTGCAAATTTTATATGATTGGAATCAGGAGATAAAATCCTATCTCTTTATGCAATGTGTTTAATGTTTTGCCTCTGTAAAAATGGTTGTTTTTGCATAAACATTTGTAGGCTTAATTTGTGTATAGTATTTATTTTAAAAATGATTTGTAGATCAAATAAAGTTTATTTGGTGTGTTTTGGACTTGTTTATAATTCATTACTGTATACTTGTCTTGTTTGTTGTAGAAAATCATCACATGGCATTTTGCATGCATTCATATATTCTTGTTTGTATAAATTGTTATGTGATTTTGGTGCCATTATTTTATGTGTAGATTTTGGTGCAAATAGTGATTGTGGTTGTGAAGATCGTTGCAACTCCCCACAATACCAAGGCAAGTGGTTCTTCATGATTTATTCCTATATTTTACCTATGCATTAGAAATATTTTGTATAGGATTGCATGAATATTTTGCTAAGTATCTTATAGCTATGCTTGGGAAATCCTAGTAGTTGTAGAATTGTTAGAATTTCCTCTAAGTTAAGATGCTTACCTTTGCCATGCTTAGCCTAGCTAATAGAAACCAAGGGTGGATTATATATTCATGTTATGTGAAAATATTTCTATGTCTTTGGACTTGTGTTTTTGCTTAATAAAACAACTAAGTGAATGAAACACCTGGGTGGAATGGAAAGAACGGTTTGTGTTGAGTGGTTACACAAGGCCCATTTCTATGGTTTACCTTGTGTATCTCACTTGTGGAAAGCCACCCAGGAACAAAGGGATTGGAGATGCCAAATGTTAAGAAGCTTCTAGTGCAGCCACATGGCATTATGGGCTCTGCCTAGATCATATAGGTTGCAATACCTTAGCCATTTGGACAGTTGGTGCTAGTGGGATTATAGGATTGGAGCGCGTCCATTTGGTCTAAGGGAAGGCTTCTGAAAGGTCCTGTCTTGGTGAAAATCAAGTATTGTGGGGAAATTGCACAACCTCTGCAGATGGAAGAATCTAAGTACGTAGCCATGTCCCTAGTATTGGACAAATTTGAGCATCAAGACATGGAAGCTATCAAGAATCTCCTCATCCCAATTTCTAAGTTAAAACTTGTGGTTGAACAAGGGTGAAGGTTCACCAATGTCTATTTGTGGTTCCTTGGGAAAGTTTTGTCAAACAAAAACTTAGTGCTTTCAACTGATAGCTAAAAACCTATTTTGAGCAAAGCAAGCCTAAGCTACTAAGGTATCACTTGCCAATACTATTCCAATGTATTGACCCACTGTGGCCGTAACTTATGATGTTGCAGGTTATTCTGATGATGATTAGGGGTTATGAGTATACACTCAACATGCTTGCATGTGGCACATGAAGATGAAGACTTAATTATCTTATTCTATGTTTGAAATCTTGTATTAGGCCTATGGCCATGGAGTTGTAAAAGACTATGTTTGTCTCTGGAATGATATGTAATAATGACCTTTATTTCTGTGTACTTCATCTTAAACTGTGGATTCTAGCATTGATCCAGGGACTAGCATTGCAATCACAGGGATCCTTACCTTTATATAAAGGGAGGGATCTTACAGATGCACAATACATCACATAGCAACAATCACAAAATAACCAAGCACAAGATAAATTTAGAGTTTGAACAACGTAAACAACAAATTTTGGAAAAGTAAACACACTAGCTAGCCATCCACATGTTGGATGATCATTGCGACTCGATAAATGAAAGGATGATAGATAAATAGATAGTCGAGTAGTCAACACTACTCCTCCATGTCGACCTCCTCGTCCACTAGAGTAAGTCCAGCTGTCTCCATGGCTGTCTTGTACTCCTACACATTGGTGGTCAAGGCCTCAATCTTTGCATGAAGGGCTATCTTCTGTGAGTGCAGCCTCTCTATCCCTCCCTGCTGATTCTCTAGCTCAAGGTCCTTGAGCTCTATCTCGGCCCTCATGTCCTTGATCTTCTTGTTTCTGTCCTACACTCTCTTCTCTTGATTCTGGAACATCTTGTCTTTGCTCTTGAATCTAGCTTCCATCTCCTTGATAATCTCATCCTGCTCCACAAAGAGCTTGTCCTTCTCCCTCAACTGAACTTGAAGCTCGTCATTGCTAAGCATGACGTTGGTCCTATCTATGTCGAGGTGTCTAACGAGTCTCACTAGGTCCTCAAGGTAGAGACGAACAGGCTCGATTGCCTCTCTAGTGGCATCGTCATACGCTATAGCCTCTCCCTTCTCGTCGCATCTCCTGAATGGGTGGAAGTAGAGGCCCCTGAGCTCGGTGGAGTGACGTCCGCATAGACGTCCGAGTAGCTCCTACATGACCACGTCAAGTCCCTTCTCCTTGTCATCATACATCATCTTGAAGGTAATCTCCTCGGTGAGTGGCTCCGTCTGGCGTCCAGGATGCGAGACACTAAAGCCCCAAAGATCCTTCCTCTTGAACTTTATGAGCTGAAGTGCCTTAATACTAGGGAGTGGGAGATTGAGTAAAATAGTGAGCTCCACAAGACGAGAACCGAAATGAGTTCCCTTGAACTCCTCGGCAGTGCTGACAACAAATCTAGGCATCTATTACATAAGATAGATAAAAATTAGAAACAATACAAGTAGAGAGAAAAACACAAGATAGTGAAACAAAAGCCAAAAGCATATATTTAACAATAAAACATACAAGTCATGGAATACAAAAATATACCACAAGCACTAAGGTTCAAACATAACTTAGACAAAAACTTGCCATACGACATAGGTTGGTATGATCAAATTATTAATGCGAGAAAAACGACAAGTGTGGTGGTCCAACTATCGAAGTACGTCATAATTCTCACTCATATGCTAAGTCTATGATATACTCCCTTAGACGTTTTATGGCGGTCTCGAAGTCTTGGGTATACTTTTTCTCCTCTTTAAGGTCATTTTGAATGTTGAGCATTCTACACTTGAGTCTTTCACCAAGCTCCTTGATAGCTTTCCAAGCTACATTTCTTGTAGAGTCAAAGAATGACGTATACATTTCTAAGTTGGTGACCATGCAGAATCCCGACTCTTTGTGGTTATCCCCCTTGTTTTTGTACAAGTGGAGTACCCACCAATATTCTTATCCTTCATCCATCACTGGAAATCCTTTGTACACGGATTCACCATGTATTCCCAAGCTAACCATGAGGTTTTTAAGGGCCTTGGGAAATTCCGTCTCACATTCTAATGTCATGGTCATGAGTGGTCCCTTCTTGACGGCTTCGTTGATGGCGGCCATCTACAAATGGAGATGAGAAATAAGATTAGGAGAGGTTTACGAGAAGAAAAGGACAAGTGTGGAATTTGCAAAGAGTTGCATTTTCTTCCTAGTGGTTTCCTTAGTCTAATCCATCTTAGGGTCATAATCCTGCAGGCAACACAGTGCCCTGATACCATCTGTAAGACCCCACCTTTTAGAGGTAAAGGCCCTGTGATTCCAATGCTAGTCCCTAGATCAAAATGCTAGCATCCACGATTTAAGATGAAGTACACAGATACAAAGGTCATTATTACACCGTCATTCAAGAGATAACATAGTCTTTACAACTCAATAGCCCTAGGCTATAACATAGAGTTCGCAACTTAAAGGAAATAACTATAAGTCTTCATCTTCATGTGCCACAGGAAAACATGTTGAGTGTAGACTCACAACCCTAGTCTCCATCAGAGTAACCTCCAACATCATAAGTTATAGCCACAGTGGGTCAATACATTTGGAATTGTATTGGCAAGTGATACCATAGTAGAATAGTAGTATCTAACATCTATATGAATTTGGATAAGTGTAGCTTAGGCTTGCTTTGCTCAAAATAAGGTTTTCCTTATTAGTTGAAAACACTAAGTTTTTGTTTGTCAAAAACACCCAAGGAACCACCAATAGACATTGGTGAACCTTTACCCTTGTTCAACCACAAGTTTTTAACTTAGAAATTGGGATGAGGAGATCCTTGATTGCTTCGATGTCTTTGATGCTCAAATTGTCTGTTGCCGGGGACACGGCTAAGTACTTATGTTTTACCCTCTTGAGAGGTGGTGCACTTTCCCATAAGACTCGACATGCATCGAGACGAGACTTTTCAGAAGCATTCCCTTAGACCACCATGGACGCGTTCCATCCTATCACCCTACCACCAACTGTCCATCTGGCTAAGTTCTTGCAACCTATTTGGTCAAGGCAGAGCCCATATGCCATGTGGTTGCACTAGAAGCTTCTCAACACTAAATATCTCAAATCCCTTTGTTCCTGGGTGGCAATCCACAAGTGTGATACACAAGGTAAACCATAGACATGGGCCTTGTGTAACCACTCAACATAAACCAACCATACCATTCCACCCAGGTGATTCATTCACATAGTTGTTTTATTAATCAAAAACACAAGTCATAGACTTGTTTGAATTCAAACCTTTTCTAGATTTTTGTACTATGATCCTAGCATTCAAAAGTGTGTCAAACACATCTGTTTACTCAAAAACACTTTGGTCTTTTGAAAATAAAAATAAAACCATGCCTCATATGAATATAATAGAAAGGCATAAAAATGGTTTTATTTGATTTCAAACTTTGAAAAAATTTATGCAATCTCTAAATGCTATGATGATATGAATGTAATACATGATTTTGCATTTGATGAAATTTGGGATGTTACAAATCTAACCCCCTTAAGATGAATCTCACCCTCGAGATTCGGTTTGGCTAGCAAATAGGTGAGGGTGATCTTTCCGAAGGACATCTTCTCTTTCCGAAGTTGCTTCTTCGGTATGATGGTTCCACTGTACTTTGCAGAATTTGATAGTCTTGGTACGAGTAACTCTTTCTGCAGTCTCCAGAATCTTGATAGGTTTCTCTTCATAAGTAAGATCACTCTCCAACTGAACCTCTTCCAATGGTATAGTGTCCTTCAATGAAGTTTCTTCCATTTCCGGATGACACTTCTTCAACTGACTCACATGAAACACATTGTGAACTGCTGACAGTGACTCAGGCAATTCAATCTCATAAGCCACTTCTTCTTTGCGGCTCAAAATCTTGAATGGTCCAACATACCTTGGTGCCAATTTTCCTTTGACTCTAAATCTCGTGAGACCGTGAAGTGGTGAGACTCTAAGATAAGCTCTATCACCCACCTCATAGATGACTTCTCTATGCTTTGGATCTGCATAGCTCTTTTGTCGGGACTGGACTATCTTCAATCTGTCCTTTACCAATTTAACTTTCTCTTCAGCTTCCTTGATCAGTTCTGGTCCAAACAAATTTCTTTCTCCTACTCCACTCCATAGAAATGGTGTAGTACATTCCTTCCATAAAGAAATTCAAACGGAGCCATCTCAATACTTGCTTGATAGTTGTTATTATAAGAGAATTTTGTGTAAGGCAGACTTTCAACCCAACTAGCACCATAGTCTAGGGCACATGCCCTCAACACATCCTCCAATATCTGATTGGTACTTTCATTCTGTCCATCAGTCTGGGGGTGAAAAGTTGTGCTGAACTCTAACCTTGTTCCCAATGATTCATGTAGTTGTCGCCAAAAATGCGAAGTGAACCGAGTTCCTCTATCAGACACAATACTCTTAGGTACTCCATACAGACATACAATCTTGTTCATATAGATCTTAGCTAACTTAGCACTTGTATAGGTAGTCTTCACGGGTATGAAATGAGCCACTTTAGTTAGGCAATCCACAACAACCCAAATGGAATCATATCCAGATCTGGTCCTTGGCAATCCGGTGATAAAGTCCATACCAATCTTATCCCACTTCCAATCAGGGATAGGTAGTGGTTGTAATAACCCTGCCGGTTTCTGATGTTCTGCCTTAACTCGACTACACACATCACACAAGGCAATATGTTCTGCGATATCTTTCTTGAGATTGTTCCACCAAAATATTTCCTTCACATCCATGTACATTTTGGTTTTACCTGGATGAATGGAATATGGTGAGTTGTGTGCTTCTTGCAGAATCAATTTCCGAAGCTACGGATCTTGCGGAATGCAGATACGTTTTCCAAACCATAAAAGTACCTTGTACATCTTCATGGAATCCTTTATCCTTCCCTTTGATAATTTTACTCTTAATCTCCTATATTTCCTTGTCCAACTTTTGGGATTCTTTAATCTTGTCCAACAATGTTGGTTGAACATCCAATGACATGAGATATCCCTTAGGTACTATCTCCAATCTGAGATCTTTGAATTGGGCACATAGATCATCTGGCAATTCTCCTTTTGTAAGGCCATTCACATAAACCTTACGGCTTAAAGCATCTGCTACAATGTGTGCTTTACCGGGATGGTATTGCAAACTCAAGTCATAGTCCTTGATGAGCTCTAGCCACCTTCTTTATCTCATATTGAGTTCCTTATGGGTGAAGATATATTTCAAACTCTTGTGATCCGTGTACACTTTACAACGCTTTCCCAAAAGATAGTGTCTCCATGTTTTGAGTGCATGGACAACAGAGTCTAACTCTAAGTCATGGGTAGGATAATTCACTTCATGAGTTTTGAGCTGTCTCGAGGCATAAGCCACAACTTTCCCTTCTTGTATCAAAACTCCACCCAATCCTTGGTGAGATGCATCACAATAGACTTGAAAATCCTTCTCCAAATCCGGCAGACATAAGACTGGTGCTGACACTAGTCTCTTCTTCAATTCTTGGAAACTGATTTCACATCCTTCAGTCCAATCAAACTTCTTATCTTTCTTAAGTAACTCCGTCATTGGCTTAGCTGCTTTTGAGAAATTCTCAATGAACCTTTTATTGTTTCCTGCCAAGCCTAGGAAACTACAAACTTCCTTAACTGACTTGGGAGATTCCAACTTGGTTACAGCTGACACCTTTGCGGGATCGACAGCTATACCATCTCCCGACACAATATGTTCGAGAAATCCAACTTCATTCAACCAGAATTCACACTTTCTAAACTTGGCATACAGCTTGTGCTCCCTGAGCTTCTGAAGTATCAAATGCAAATGTTCTTCATGCTCTTCCTTGCTCTTGGAATAGATCAAAATGTCATCGATGAATACGACAATAAACTTGTCAAGAAACTCCATGAACACCTTGTTCATCATGTTCATGAAATAAACTGGTGCATTTGTCAATCCAAATGGCATCACGGTATACTCATACAATCCATACCTGGTGTTAAACGCGGTCTTAGGTATGTCTTGCTCTCTAATCTTTAGCTAGAAATAGCCTGATCGGAGATCAATCTTTGAGAACACTCGGGCTCCTTCTAGCTGATCAAATAGATCATTGATTCTAGGCAAAGGGTACTTGTTCTTTATAGTCACCTCATTGAGCGAACGGTAATCTATACATAGCCTTCGACTTCTATCCTTCTTCTCAACCAAACAGAACTGGTGCACCCCAAGATGAAGAACTTGGTTGGATAAATCCTTTCTACAATTGTTCTCCAAGTTGTTTCTTGAGTTCTTTCAACTCATCAACTGACATCTTGTAGGGTCTCTTTGCTATTGGTCCAGATCCTGGCAGTAAGTCAATCAGAAACTCCACATCTCTATCTGGTGGCATTCCTGGCAATTCTTCCGGAAACACATCTGGATACTCCTTCACAACTGGTATACATTGTCTATGCTAACCCTCTTAAGAGAATTTATCTTACTCCCTTTAGATTCAAAGTTAGACTTGAACCTAATCCGTTTCTTCTCCGGGGTTGTGAGTGTAACAATACGATTGGCACAATCTATTACTCCTTCATACTTAGTCATCCAATCCATGCCCAAAATTACATCCAGTCCTTGGGAATCTAGGATTATCTAACTAACTAGAAACTTATACTTTCCAAACTCTATTACTAGATCATGACATCCAAAGTTTACTATCATCTCTCCACCTGGAGAGCTTACTTTAATAGGACATCCAATAGTTTCAGTTGGAAGTCCATTTTTATCAACAAATTCTCTTGATATGAATGAATGCGAGGCATCGATATAAAAAAGAACAAGTGTTGGAAAAGAATTAAGCTTGAGCTTACCAGCCACAGCATCAGATTCCTCGTAGATCTCCTCCACATTGATGTGGTTCACTTGACCCTTTTGGAATGGGTTTGTCTTGCTGGCCCCATCAGCCTTCTTTTCTGGGCATTCGTTTGCATAGTGCCTAGTTTTCTTGCACTTGAAGCACTCAACCTGACTGATGTCCCTTTTAGCAGGTTGACTTCCATTTCCATTCCCATTGTGATGGCTCTTGTGTCCACTCTTATGGTTCTTATATCTATCATTGTCATGATTGTGGTGGTGCTTGTTGTCATGGTGACGGTTACTATTGTGATGGTTGTTATACTTCACATGCTTGTGGGGTCCAGAACCTCCACTATCATCACCATGGGAACGCTTGTGAGACGATCCCGAGCTGTGCTTATCAAAGTGATGCTCCCTCTTCCTGTTCTCAACCTACTTCATCTTGCTTTCCAAGATGGTGGCGTTGTCACACAGTGATTGATAATTTGGGACATATGCAACATATAGCTGCAGGTTCATCTCATCATTCAGCCCTTCCAGGAATTTTTCCTTTCTCTTAGCATGAGTGTCAACTTCATACGGTGCATAGCGTGCCAGATTGTTGAACTCCTCAATATATTCTGCCACACTGCGGTGACGTTGCTTAAGATTGTGGAACTATTTCTTCTTCAAATTCATCACTCCTGATGAGATATGGGCCAAATATTTCCCATGTCACATCCTCAATAGGAGTGGTGATCTGGAAGTTATCCCACCATGTGGCTGCTAGTCCTTCAAGCAGATGTGCTGCAAATCTGACCTTTTCTTCATCTGTGCAGCCCACGGTGACCAAGTCCTTATTCACGGAACATAGCCAGTCATTGGCTACCATGGGATCAGTGGTTCCCGAGAACTTGGCAAGCCTCAACCTCAAAAACCTTGTAAGCATGTCAATAAGGATAAGTAATGAGATATAACCCATAGATGCTAACATTCACAATACATCACATTGCAACAATCACAAGATAACCAAGAACAAGATAAACTTAGAGTTTGAACAATGTAAAAAACAAGTTTTGGAAAAAGTAAACACACTAGCATGCCATCCACATGTTGGATGATCATTGCAACACGATAAATGAAAGGATGATAGATAAATATATAGTCGAGTAGTCAACACTACTCCTCCATGTGGACCTCCTCATCCACTAGAATAAGTCCAGCTGTCTCCATGGTTGTCTTGTACTCCTCCACATTGGTGGTCAAGGCCTCAATCTTTGCACGAAGGGCTCTCTTCTGTGAGCGCAGCCTCTCTATCACTCCCTGATGAGTCTCTAGCTCAAGGTCCTTGAGCTCTATCTCAGCCCTCATGTCCTTGATCTTCTTGTTTCTGTCCTACACTCTCTTCTCTTGATTCTTGAACCTCTTGTCTTGGCTCTCGAATATAGCTTCCATGTCATTGATAATCTCATCCTGCTCCATGAAGAGCTTGTCCTTCTCCCTCAACTGAACCTGAAGCTCGTCATTGGTCCTATATGTGTCGAGGTGTCTAACAAGGCTCTCTAGGTCCTGAAGGTAGAGACGAACAGGCTCGATGGTCTCCCTAGTGGCATCGTCATACGCTATAGCCTCTCCCTGCTTGTAGCGTCTCCCGAATGGGTGGAAGTAGAGGCCCCTAAGCTCGGTGGAGTGACGTCCGCATAGACGTCTGAGTATCTCATGCAAGGCCACGTCAAGTCCCTTATCCTTGTCATCATGTATCAGCTTGAAGGTAATCTCCTCGGTGAGGGTCTCCGTCTGGCGTCCAGGCTGCGAGACTCTAAAGCCCCAAAGATCCTTCCTCTCTAACTTTGTGAGCTGAAGTGCCTTAATACTAAGGAGTGGGAGATTGAGTACACTAGTGAGCTCCCCAATACGAGAACCGAAACGAGTTCCGTTGAACTTATCGGCAGTGCTGACAACAAAGCTAGGCATCTATTGCATAAGATAGAGAAAAATTAGAAACAATACAAGTAGAGAGAAAAACACAAGATAGTGAAACAAAAGCCAAAAGCATATATTCAACAATGAAAACATACAAGTCATGGCATACAAAAATCTACCACAAGCACTAAGGTTCAAACATAACTTAGACAAAAACTTGCCATACCACATAGGTTGGTATGATCAAATTATTAACGCGAGAAAAACGACAAGTGTGGTGGTCCAACTATCGGAGTACGCCATAATTATCACTCATATGCTAAGTCTATGATATCCTCCCTTAGACGTTTTATGGCGGTCTCTAAGTCTTGGGTATACTTCTTCTCCTCTTTAAGGTCATTTTGAGTGTTGAGCATTCTAAACTTGAGTCTTTCACCAAGCTCCTTGATAGCTTTCCAAGCTGCATTTCTTGCAGAGTCAAAGAATGACGTATACATTTCTGAGTTGGTGACCATGCAGAATACCGACTCTTTGTGGTTGTCCCCCTTGTTTTTGTACAAGTGGAGTTGTACCGACCAATATTCTTATCCTTCATCCATCACTGGAAATCCTTTGTACACGGCTTCACCATGTAATCCCAAGCTAACTATGAGGTTTTTAAGGGCCTTGGGAAATTCCGACTCACATTCTAAGGTCATGGTCATGAGTGGTCCCTTCTTGACGGCTTCGTTGATGGCGGCCATCTACAAATGGAGATGAAAAAGAAGATTAGGAGAGGTTTAGGAGAAGAAAAAGACAAGTGTGGAATTTGCAAAGAGTTGCATTTTATTCCTAGTGGTTTCCTTAGTCTAATCCATCTTAGGGTCATAATCCTATAGGCAACACAGTGCTCTGATACCATCTGTAAGACCCCACCTTTTAAAGGTTAAGGCCTCTGTGATTGCAATGCTAGTCCCTGGATCAAAATGCTAGCATCCACAGTTACAAAGATGAAGTACACAGATACAAAGGTCATTATTACATCGTCATTCCAAAGATAACATAGTCTTTACAACTCAATAGCCCAAGGCTATAACATAGAGTTCACAACTTAAAGGAAATAACTATAAGTCTTCATCTTCATGTGGCACAGGCAAACATGTTGAGTGTAGACTCACAATCCTAGTCTCCATCAAACTAGCCTGCAACATCATAAGTTACAGCCACAGTGGGTCAATAAATTTGGAATTGTATTGGCAAGTGATACCATAGTAGAATAGTAGTATCTAACATCTATATGAATTTGTCCAAGTGTTGCTTAGGCTTGCTTTGCTCAAAATAAGGTTTTCCTTATTCGATGAACCCAAGGAACCACCAATAGACATTGGTGAACCTTTACCCTTGTTCAACCACAAGTTTTTAACTTAGAAATTGGGATGAGGAGATCCTTGATTGCTTCAATGTCTTTGATGCTCAAATTGTCCGTTGCCGGGGACACGACTAAGTAATTATGCTTTACCCTCTTGATAGGTGGTGCACTTTCCCCATAAGACTCGACATGCATCGAGACGAGACTTTTCATAAGCATTCCCTTAGACCACCATGGACGCGTTCCATCCTATCACCCTACCACCATCTGTCCATCTGGCTGAGTTCTTGCAACCTATTTGGTCAAGGCAGAGCCCATATGCCATGTGGTTGCACTAGAAGCTTCTCAACACTAAATATCTCAAATCCCTTTGTTCCTGGGTGTCAATACACAAGTGTGATACACAAGGTAAACCATAGACATGGGCCTTATGTAACCAATCAACATAAACCAACCATACCATTCCACCCAGGTGATTCATTCACATAGTTGTTTTATTAATCAAAAACACAAGTCATAGACTTAGCAAAATCTCATAGCATGAATATTCAACCCTTGTTTTCTACTAGCTAGGCTAAGCATGATAACATAACAAGTTTTCTTAACTTAAGGAATAATCTACTAAGGCTACAACTACTAGGATTTCCCAAGGCATAGCATAGTATATACTTAGAAAAAATTTCCATGCAACTACTACTCAAAATACCACTAGTGCATAGTCAAAATAATAGGAAAAAATATATGAAGGACCACTTGTCTTGGTAGTTGGGAGAGTAGCAACAGTCCTCACAATCACAATCACCAAAATCTACACATAAAATCATAACACCAAAATCACATTCAAATATTCAAACAAAAATATATATGAATGCATGCAAATGCAATGGAATGATCTATCTACACTAACAAGTCAAATCAAACAGTAATGAACACAAATTAATCTATCTAAAGTTTAAATAAAACAAGTTTTACTCTAAAACAATTTTATAAACATTTTATATAGTAAAAATAAGCGTATATTTGGTTCTGCAAATAATCCTATTTTTCAGAAGCAAAATTCTAATTCAAGGCCACAGAAGTGTAGGGTTTGATTTTCTGAATCTAATGATATATTATTTGCATTTTTAGGATAAACAGAACAGAAGATATGAATTTTACAAGTTTAAATCAACTAATATATTCAAAAACAGATTTTAAATCAAACAGGCAGACACGTGGTTACGCCTGATTGGCTGATACCGTTTCGCGCAGGATCACCCTTCCACTCTGTTGGATCAATTCAGATCCAACGCGCCAGATCTAAACAAAACGGTTCACTAAAAGATCTAATCTACAGCGCACGATTTAGATCTAACAGCCCTGGACCAAGTGACCATACGCGAGCGGCTGTAACATCCCTAAAATCATGTTTCAAACTCATGCATATCATCCATGCATCCATGATCATATGAATTTCATTTCAAACAAAACATTTCAAAACAGAAGCATTTATGCTTAATATTTCATGTAAGTTTGCTCTAGCCTTAATGATATCTTCCAAGGAGAAGAATACTTGTTTTTGTTCAGTAAGGTTTGAAATTCAAACTTAGGCACTTTCAAAAGTTTGAACAAGTTTCAAAACAAAATGAGTAATAAAACCAATATTATGCCTATTGAATATATATCATAAAGGCTTGGTTTTATTTTTATTTTCACCTGATCAAAGTGTTTGGATTGGACAGTAGTGTTTGACACACATTTGAATGCAAGGTTTGCAGTATAAAAACCTAGAGAAGATTTGAATTCAAACTCATTTGATTTGGATTTGAAAATCATTCCAGAAAATCAAAACAGAAAAAGAAAAGGAGGAAAGAAATAGAAAAGGGCCAGCACTACCAATCTGGCCCAACTGCTAATCCAGCCCACTGAGCCCACCCGGGGTCTCCCTCTCTCTCGCTCACCCGCAGACACACACCCCAGGTCACTGACTGCACGACCCCACCCCCTCGCTGTTTAACTCGCTGACGAGTGGACCCTGCGACCATGTCGCCTTCGTCGTCAATCACGCGCGCCTGCGACGCTCGCTCCGCCGTTACCTCGCCGCAGTTACTGCGCGCTTAATTGCCATTGATACGCCGCGTGATCCTCGCCCCCGCTCTGGCTATAATACCCCCTCTGCACCGCGGCCATTTCCCCTCACCTAGCGCCACCTCTACGCCCCCAGGCTGCCCGCAATTGCCTTTGCACCGCCGCAGACAGAGCAACTCCGGCAGGCGATTCCGGTAAGCTCCGACCGCCCCTCTATCTCTGGTTCAAACGAGCGTGACCGCCACGTCCTTGTGCATCTGCTAACACCCCTGGTTTGCCTGCTCGTGACCCAGGTCGCCGTCTTCGTTCACGCCCGCAACCACCAGAGCCGCCGCTCGACTCCGACGAGCAATAGCGGTAAGAACCGTGCGCCCCTTGCCTCCCCTTTGGTACTGTCTTGTTCGCCAGGCCCTTGCGCATCTCCTAAAACCTCTGGCTTGTGCTAGGACGACGCAGAGCCTCGGCAATGTTGTCGACAGCAAGCAACAGACGCCGCCCGCAACTCCGACGAGCTGCAGCGACCGTGTCCGTGTGCCCCTTGCCAAGCCGTCGCCAGGTTGAGCATCAGTGCTTCGTCACGATCCTGGTAAGCATCTCCGACGACCCCATAGCCACCTATAGCACCGCGCCGCTGTAGGAAGAGCTCGCCGCCGCCAGTAGCCACCGCCAGCGCCGCCCAGCTTTGGTCGTTTGATCCAGAGCCGTTGGATCTGGATCCAGCGTGCGAGATTAGATCACTTAACGAACCGTTACGAGTAGATCTGGGCCGTGCAGATTATGTTGATCTAACGTCTCAGAAGCGTGATCTAACGCGAAGCGGTACAGGCCAATCAGAATAAGACGCGTGGCATCTGTTAGAGTTTAAAAACAGGATTTGAATCTATTAGGAGTTTGAATTTATTTTGGCTTTAACTTTTCATCCCCACATTAGAATTTGACAAATTTTATATCATTGGAATCAGGAGAACAAGCCCTTTCTAAATATGCAATGTGTTTAATGATTTGCTTCTGTTAAAATGGTTTTATTTGCAGAAACTTGTATAGGGCTAATTTGAGTAAATGAATTGTTTAGGACATGTTTTAGGGTTTAAATAAATGATGTTTGGCAAGTTTTTAACTTGTTTATGAACCAGTACTGTGTACCTGCTTTGTTGAGTTTCTAAAAAATCATCACATATCATTTTGCATGCATGCATATATTTTTGATTGTATATGTTTTGTATGTGATTTGTTGCTATAATTCTTTGTGTAGATCTTGGTGCTAGTGATTGTGATTGTGAGGAGTGTAGCTACTCTCCAAACTACCAAGGCAAGTGGTACTTCATGAATATTTTTATCCCTATGTTTCTACTAAGCATTAGAAATATTTTGTTAGACTTGCATGTTATATTTTGCTTATATGCCATGTTGGGAAATCCTAGTAGTTGTAGAATTGCTAGAACATTTCTAAGTTAAGATACTATCTATGCCATGCTTAGCCTAGCTAGTAGCAACCAAGGGTTGGTGATATATATACATGCTATGATGAAAATATTTCTAAGTCCTTTGGACTTGTGTTTTGCCTAATAAAACAACTAAGTAAATGAAACACCTGGGTGGAATGGAAGGATTGGTTTATGTTGAGTGGTTACACAAGGCCCATTTCTATGGTTTACCTTGTGTATCTCACTTGTGGAAAGCCACCCAGGAACAAAGAGATTTTAGAGGGAAAGTGTTGAGAAGCTTCTAGTGCAGCCACTTGGCAATATGGGCTCTGCCTGGATCACATAGGTTGCTAGAACTTAGCCATTTGGACAGCTGGTGGTAGTGGGATGATAGGTTGGAACGCGTCCATTTGGTCTAAGGAAAGGCTTCTGAAAGGTCCTGTCTTGGTGAAAATCAAGTCTGGTGGGGAATGTGCACAACCTCTGCAGATGGAAGAATCTAAGTACTTAGCCATGTCCCTGGAAAAGGACAACTTGAGCATCAAGACATGGAAGCTATCAAGAATCTCCTCATCACAATTTCTAAGTAAAACTTGTGGGTGAACAAGGTTGAAGGACCTCAATGTCTATTGGTGGTTCCTTGGGAAAAGTTTTGACAAAGAAAAACTTAGTGATTTCAACTAATAGGCAAAACCTATTTTGAGCAAAGCAAGCCAAGCTACACTTAGCCAAATTGCATATAGTATCTAGTCCACCTAAATTATACTAAGGTATCACTTGCCAATACTATTCCAATGTATTGACCCACTGTGGCTGTAACTTGTGATGTTGCAGGTTACTCTGATGAGGATTAGGAGTCATGAGTCTACACTCAACATGTTTGTCGTGGCACATGAAGATGAAGACTTTTATTTATTTACTTATTCAAACTCTTGTATTAGGCCTGTGGCCTTGGAGTTATAAAGACTATGTTTGTCTCTGGAATGACTGTAATAATGACCTTTGTATCTGTGTACTTCATCTTAAACTGTGGATGCTAGCATTGATCCAGGGACTAGCATTGCAATCACATGGATCCTTTTCCTTTATAAAGGAGGGATCTTATAGATGGTATCCGAGCACTGTGTTGACTGTAGGATTATGACCCTAGGATTGGAAACCACTAAGGAAAAAAAAATTCAACAACTTCTACACTTGTCTATTCTTCTCGTAAACTTTTCTAATCTTCTTTCTCATCTCTAATTGTAGATGAACTCCATCAACGAAGACGTGAGGAAAGGACCACTCATGACAATGACTTTGGAGTGTGAAACAGAATTCCCCAAGGCTCTCAAGGACCTCATGGTTGCAATTGAAATACATGGTGCAGCTGTGTACAAAGGTTTTCCTGTGATGGATGAAGGAGTTGAGTATTGGTGGGTGCAACTTCACTTGTATAAAAACAAGGAAGACAACCACAAGGACTCAGGATTCTGCATGTTCACCAATTCAGTGATGCACCCTACATTATTTGACTCAGCAAGGGATGCATCTTGGAAGACCATCAAAGAACTTGGTGAAAGAGTCAAGTGCAGAATGTTCAACATCCAAAATAGCCTGAAAGAAGAGAAGAAACATACCCAAGAGTTGGAGGCTACCAACCAAACCCTAAGAGGAGACATTATAGACTTAGTGATGGAGTCATGTGAGCAAGATAGACTGATTGCTTCTAGAAACATTGTGTTAGACAACAGATCCAGTGAGATAGGATTGTAAACATACTACGTTAGTTGGACCACCCCTTATCACCTTATTTTCCTAATGTTGCTTTAAAATAAGTTGAACCTTGGTTGTTGTAATGGATCCATGTATGCCATGACTTGTGTGTTTTGATTTCCAAGGATATGTATGTGATGTTTTGCCTTGTGTTTTATCTTGAATTGTGTTGTTCTAAATTTTTCTATCTTATAAATAGATGCCTACGGTTACCATCAGCACTGTTGAGGAGTTCCAGGGAACTCGCTTTGGTCCTCGTATAGTTGAGCTTACTACTTTGCTCAATCTCCCTCTTCCTACCATCATGGTGCTTCCCCTCACCAAGTTTGAGAGGAAAGACCTTTGGAGTTTCAAGGTCAACCTGCCCAGACGCCAGACTGAGCCTACCACGGAGGCCATCGTCTTCAATCTCATGCACGATGACAAGGAGAGAGGCCTTGAGGTAGTCATGCATGATCTGATAGGACGTCTGCTAGGGAGACACTCCCGACAGGTTAGAGGTATTCACTTCCACGTCTTCGATAGACGTGATGAGGATGGAGAGTCCATCGACTTCGAGGACGATTCGAGGGACACAGCGGAGCCGATTCGCCTATACCTCCAGGACTTAGAGGATCTCATTAGGCACGTGGATTCTGATAGGACCAACGTCATGCTCAACAATGACGAACTTCAGGTGCAGCTTCGCGAGAAGGACAAGATCTTCGTGGAGCAAGATGAGATAGTCAAGGAGATGGAGGCGAAGTTCGAGAGCTAGGACAGGAAGTTCAAGAGTCAGGAGAAGCGAGTCCAGGATAGGAACAAGAAGATCTGGGACATGACTGAAGAACTGCAGGCCAAGGACTTCGAGCTCGAGCATCAGCAGACGGTGATTGAGAGGCTTCGTTCTCAGAAGAGGGCTCTCAAAGCCAAGATAGAGACCTTGACCACCAACGTCGAGGAATACAAGACCACGATAGAGAACGCAGGTCATACCTTTGTCGAGGAGGAGGTTGATGCCGAGGAGTAGATTTGACTACTCATTTATCGTTTATTATCATACTTGTCATTGAGAACTTGTTATTTGACCATCCAACATGTGGATGGCTTGTTATTTGTGTGTGTTTTACTTTGCAAACTTGTTGTCTGGTTGTTGAACTTTTATCAATATGTTGCATGCTTTGTGATTGTTTATGTGACGTATTGTGCATGAAAGCATCTTGTCACATCCCAAGATTTTCCAAATCTTGTAATGTGAAAAATAAATGAATAAAATAAAACTTTGTTTGATTTTCAGGGCCAGAAGAAACTTTTGAATCCAATTGGAAACCTTCAAACCAATTTGGGGCAAATAAATCCTAAAGGGATTAAAAAGATAAACTTTTATTAGAAGAAAATAAAATATTTTAGAATTAATATTTTGAAATCTTTTAATAAAAGGATTTGGTTTTCAAAACAAAAGGTGGATTTATAAATAAAGATTATTTTATAGAGCAGAATTAAACCTTGGCCAAACTTATGAAATAAAACATTTTGTTTTGATAAAAATAGTAAAGGTTTATTTAATAAAATAATAAGGAGTTAATATCCAAAGTTTTATTAATAAAGGTTTTACTAATTCCAAAACATCAAAACTTATTTATTTATTTAAAATAAGTTTTCCAAGTATTTTATATTCCCAAATAAAACCTACTGATTTGGTTTTGAAAATAATTAGATTTCAAAAGGAGTATTTAAATAAAACAAAATCTATTTGATTTATTAAACAAGGTCTATTTATTTAAATAATAATGGACCCTAAAATAAATTTATTATTTTGGTTTTCGAATTTTGGTTTATGTTACAAAACAGAACCAAATCCAAAGTTACAAAGTTTGGTGTTTGTTGGAATTGATTTGAGTGTTGATTTGTTTGTTTGAATTTCAAAACAGAAATTGGAAATAGAAAAAGAAAAGGTTTCAGGAAAAAAAATAGAAACCAGACTCAGCCCAACTGGCCAAGCCCAGGAAGCCCAACAAACCAGCCCAGCTTCCCTCCCCGAAGAAAACGTGTCGCACTCAGTATCTAACCCGAACAGACGCTGACTGGTGGCCCCAAACCCCTCTCTCTCTCCCTCGCTGACAGCCAGGCCCCATAGCTCGGTCATCGTTTCCACCCGCGCGACTCCTTCTCCCCAAACCTCGATGCGTTCTCTGCCATTCAACCCGCGCGTAAATTCACGAGTAATGGCCGCGTTAATCTCGCCCCTGACCATGCGTACATAAGCACCTCTCCTCCCTCTGTCATTCTCCTCAAACGCCAACTCCTCATCGCCACCAGGCTGCCTCGAATTGGCCCTGCACCGCCGCTGTTCCGGCAAGCTTCTCCGGTGAATTCCGACAAACCGCAGCCGTGCCTCACCTCCCTCTGCACGCAAGCTTGCTCTCCAGTCCCAGGCGCACCTGCCCGTGTGCTCCACTCGCCCGCGCGCGTCCCCTAGCGTCGATAAACACGACACAGAGCATCGCCGCCGTTTGTCTCGCCTCCGTCAAGCTCCTCCGGTAACTCCAGACCGCCCCAAGCCTTCTCCTTCACGCTCGCGTCATCTCCGTGATCTCCTGCATCTGACCACACCCTCTGTTTGCCTCCGCGTGATCTACAGTGCCGCCTTCGACCGCGAACAGAACCACCCGTCGCCAGACCCTACTCCGGCGAGCAATCCATCGGAACCCCGAGCGCCCCTTGCCAAGCCGACTGAACCTCGAGCATCACCCCATCCTTGCGATCACGGTGAGCACTTTCCCTTCCCTTCTAGCTTCCTGTATCGCCGGTGCCGCCACCATCTGACCGTCGCCGCCGCGCGCAGCCGTCGAGCGCCGCCAGTTAGTGGCCTGTTGTTTGCGTCCGTTGGATCAAAATCGTATGGCTATGATAGAATATAATCGAAGAGGTATCGTATGCCTCTGCGCCGCTAGATCTAAGTTAGATCCTACGGTCTGCATCAGCCGATCCGACCGAACCGGTACCGTCCAATAAGAAAGCGACGCGTGGCCAGTTTTGTTTAAAAACAGAAATTTAAAAACAGATTTGTTTGCAGATTTGAAAACCCTATAGCTTTTGATCCACACGTCCAAAATTTACAAACTTTATATCGTTGGAATCAGTGGAACAAGCCCTAGCCAACCATGCCTTTTGTTTAGCAAATAGTATCTGTTAGATTGTTTGTTTTTACAGAAACATTTGTATGCTTGGTTAGATTAGAAAAATAATTCAAAAATGTTTTTAAGGTTGAAACCTTGGCAAATTAGTTTGTGGTGAACTTACTGGCCCTAGGAACCAACCCATAGATTTGAAAATGAATTTGGTGAAGATTAGGATGGATTAATTAGTTTAGCTCATATCTAGCCAAATAAAAATAATGGTTTTGTTATGAAAATGATTTTGAAGTAAAAACTTTGGGAAAATGTTTTAGACCAAACCTACTGACCCTAAAAACCAAGTTTTGAGAAACAACAACTTATTTGGTGAACCACTTAAAGTTGTTGCTTTGATAAAAATGTTTTCCACCACATAAAATAATGAAGTGATTTAAAAATGGTTTATGGATAAAACCCTTTTGCAAATGACTTTGCCACTTTGGAAAAATGACCACTTTGAACCTTACAAAGTTTAGAAGCCTAGTGGAGACCATCTTTGCAAATAGAACCATCCCTTGCATGCTTACATGCATGACTTAGATCCCATTGTTTTGTGTGAGTGAATTGTTTGATTAATTATTGGTTTGGAATGCTTGTTGATATCGTGTTTGCTTGATTGATTGTAGTGAAGTTAGAAAAGTGTGAGACTAGCAAGATCAAGGAGTGAACCAACATTCCCTACCAAAAGAAAGGCAAGTTACACTATCATCTAAAAGTCCTACTATTTTCATTATACTTAGTGGATTTTGAAACATGCATGAAAATAATTTTATACTTATGCTATGCTAAATCCTAATAGGATACCCTATACATTCCTTAGTGAAAACAATGTAGTTGTTACATGCTTAGCCATGCTATATTTTGAAAAGAGATACATGTTGAGATTTTATGAAGTTGAGAAAAAGACTTGTGTTTTTATATAATAAAACAAGGACTCAATGAACCACCTGGGTGGCCAAGGATACTTTGAGTTTTGGAGAAGGTGGCAACAAAAGGAACCATGTCTATGGCAATCTCTTTGTGTTGTGCTCCAAAGGAAACCACCCAGGAAACTTAGAGATTGAACATGTTTCTCCAATTGTGGCTTTCGTGTGCAACCACATGCTATTATGGCTCTGGCTTAGTCAACTACATTGGGAAGACCCATGCATTGTCTTCAGTTTACTAGACATGGGGACCTGGAATCCTACATGGGTGCTGAAGACAAGCTAGCAATGGTGTATGGGAGGACCCTTTGGAAAGACTTCGTCACATTCTCAATCTTCCAGTACTCCATCTTGGTGAGCACTAATCCAGTGGCCACTGGTGGCAACAAGATGGGATTGTGACATGTGGGTAAAGTGTGCAACTTCTGCAGAAGATAATAAAATCTAAGTACTTAGCCGTGTCCCCGGTTATGGACAATACTGAGCAACTAAAGTTTGAAGCTATGGGAAATCTCGACATTCTAATTTCTAAAAGAAAACTTTTAAGACTTGATGCACTTGGGGGTACCAAGGAGCTCAAGAGATTTTGATAAAACTTGATGCACTTGGGGGTACCAAGGAGCTCAAGATATTTTGATAAAACTTGATGCACTTGGGGGTACCAAGGAACTCAAGAGATTTTGATAAAACTTGATGCACTTGGGGTTACCAAGGAGCTCAAGGGATTTTTTACAAAGACTTGAACACTTGGGAATTTAACAAGGAGTTCAAGGGATTTTGAAAAGGAGATTTGACAAAGGACCAAAACCATTTTAAAAAGATAGGATAAATTTTGCTTCTGCAATGAGCCTTAAACCCTACTTAGCCAAAGGTGCATGTAATGATAGGATCCACTTATATTCTACATAGTAGTGAAACTTGCCAATACAATTCAAATGTATTGACCCTTGTGGCTGTAACTTGTAATGTTGCAGGTTTGATTGATTTTAGCGAAGATTGATTGATTAGGATTACAAAGTCTACAACCAACATCTGCCTGTGGCACTTTGAAGATGAAGGACCCCATGCTTATAGTTATTCCGCTGCAATGTAATGTAATAGCCAAATGAGCTATGTAAGGATATAATAAAATTATGTTATTCCTGGTTATAAAGTTATATTATGACCTTTGTTTCTTGATATTACATCTAAACTGTGGATGCTAGCTATTGATCCAGGGACTAGCATTGTAAACACAGGGGACACCACCTTATATTGTTTAAAGGTTGGGACACTCCCTCTACAGATGGTATCAGAGCATTCTGTTGCCTGTAGGATTTGTAAACCTAGGATTGGACAAAACCCTTAGAAAATAGGATTTGTATTTGTTCCAAAAACTTATTTACCAACAAACTTGTAAACCCTTTCCTCAACCATTTTGGTTTCAACTCTACATCTCTTTCAATTCAACTTGATGGAAAAACCTACCCATGGCCAAAGACTTCACCATGAGCAAAGGATAACATCAACTCTAATGACTTCAACTTCTTCAACTCTAATGACTTCAACTTCTTCAACTCTAATGACTTCAACATCTTCAGCATGTTCACCAAGGACTTCCAACTTGGATATCACTAAGGACTACAAGTGAGACAAGGAAATCTTGCTCAAGATATGGAGACTAAGGGAATGCAAAATTAGAAGGAGTTCACCTCACTAGAAGTCAAAATAACCAAGAGTTTTTCCCAAGGAAACCATGATCTCATGTAAATAAGAATCAACCAAGAATGATGGAAAGATCACAAGTGAACCATATAGATGGACCACCATATTTTAGTTAAGTCAAACCCACCAACTTATGTGGTGTAACAAAAATATTTTGTTGCCTAAGTATGTGCTTGAACTTTGTGTTTGAGAGAAATGTTTTGTTTGTGATTGCATGCACATTGCTTGTGTGAATTGTGATGTGTGTGATTAGAATTGATTCCTTAGGACTATCTTGCCTATTCTAATCTTCCTTCAACCCAAACAGATGACTACTCCAAGAGACTCCAACCTCAAGGTTGATGACACCAACACCAACCAAGAGGACAGCATGAAAGAGCTCATAGCAACCCAGAACCAGTTGAACCAAGTGACAGCTCAATTCATAGCCAACACTAGTGGAGAAGATCCAGCCCTGCAAGGATTTTTGGAAACTCAAGGCCAACTGATGCTTAAGGTGACTGATCAAATGATCAAGATGGAAGAAAACTATTCCAAGAAAGTTTGTGACAACAAGGATGACAGAAATATTATTCTAGATGGAGCCCCAGCTTGCATTATTTATGGAGACAAGGATCATACTTCCAAGGAGCATGGAAATCAATGCCCCAACTGTGAAGAGAAACATCCTGTTGGACAATGTCCCACCTCTCAAGCTACTTGCTACCTATGTGAAGGAAACAACCATGTTCCAATCCAATGCCCCATCTATTCCATTGTTGAACAAAGGAAACAAGGTGGAGTGCAACAAATGATTGCAAACCATTCAGAAGGATCCAAGTCTACCAAGAAGGTTGATGACAAAGGAAAAGGACCACTTATACCTCCAAACAAGACAACCCAGTTCAAAGGACTAAAGAAACCCAAGAAGCAAAAGAAGGACAAAAGCCATGTGCAATGTCATAAGTGTAAAGAAATGGGACACTATTCCAGTGAATGCCCAGAGAACCAGAAGAATAAAGAGATTGGCCAAGTGGTGTGCAACAACTGCAAAGAGCTAGGCCACTTTGTAGCAACTTGTCCACAAGAGCCACGTAAAGAACTCAAAGATATCAACTGTTTCAATTGCAAGAACCCAGGACATTATGCAAGCAACTGTCCAGAAAAGATGAAGAACAAGTTGAACAAGCCTATGGATAAACTCAACCTTGGCCCATGAGTCAAGTGTGGAAACCAAGGACACAATGCAAATGTTTGCCTAGAGAAACTTTCCCAGGATCCCAAGAAGGACAATATGTAATTTTTGTTTGAAATATTTTAAGGGTGGTAGTACCCTAGTTGTTTGAGTCTACTTGTAACCCTAGCCTTCCCAAATCTCGGGACGAGATTTATTTTAAGGGTGGTAGCCTGTCACATCCCAAGATTTTCCAAATCTTGTAATGTGAAAAATAAATGAATAAAATAAAACTTTGTTTGATTTTCAGGGCCAGAAGAAACTTTTGAATCCAATTGGAAACCTTCAAACCAATTTGGGGCAAATAAATCCTAAAGGGATTAAAAAGATAAACTTTTATTAGAAGAAAATAAAATATTTTAGAATTACTATTTTGAAATCTTTTAATAAAAGGATTTGGTTTTCAAAAGAAAAGGTGGATTTATAAATAAAGATTATTTTATAGAGCCAAATTAAACCTTGGCCAAACTTATGAAATAAAACATTTTGTTTTGATAAAAATAGTAAAGGTTTATTTAATAAAATAATAAGGAGTTAATATCCAAAGTTTTATTAATAAAGGTTTTACTAATTCCAAAACATCAAAACTTATTTATTTATTTAAAATAAGTTTTCCAAGTATTTTATATTCCCAAATAAAACCTACTGATTTGGTTTTGAAAATAATTAGATTTCAAAAGGAGTATTTAAATAAAACAAAATCTATTTGATTTATTAAACAAGGTCTATTTATTTAAATAATAATGGACCCTAAAATAAATTTATTATTTTGGTTTTGGAATTTTGGTTTATGTTACAAAACAGAACCAAATCCAAAGTTACAAAGTTTGGTGTTTGTTGGAATTGATTTGAGTGTTGATTTGTTTGTTTGAATTTCAAAACAGAAATTGGAAATAGAAAAAGAAAAGGTTTCAGGAAAAAAAAATAGAAACCAGACTCAGCCCAACTGGCCAAGCCCAGGAAGCCCAACAAACCAGCCCAGCTTCCCTCCCCGAAGAAAACGTTTCGCACTCAATATCTAACCCGAACAGACGCTGACTGGTGGCCCCAAACCCCTCTCTCTCTCCCTCGCTGACAGCCAGGCCCCACAGCTCGGTCATCGTTTCCACCCGCGCGACTCCTTCTCCCCAAACCTCGCTGCCGTTCTCTGCCATTCAATCCGCGCGTAAATTCACGAGTAATGGCCACGTTAATCTCGCCCCTGCCCACGCGTACATAAGCACCTCTCCTCCCTCTATCATTCTCCTCAAACGCCAACTCCTCATCGCCACCAGGCTGCCTCGAATTGGCCCTGCACCGCCGCTGTTCCGGCAAGCTTCTCCGGTGAATTCCGACAAACCGCAGCCGCGCCTCACCTCCCTCTGCATGCAAGCTTGCTCTCCAGTCCCAGGCGCACCTGCCCGTGTGCTCCACTCGCCCGCGCGCGTCCCCTAGCGTCGATAAACACGACACAGAGCGTCGCCGCCGTCTGTCTCGCCTCCATCGAGCTCCTCCGGTAAGTCCAGACCGCCCCAAGCCTTCTCCTTCACGCTCGCGTCATCTCCGTGATCTCCTGCATCTGACCACACCCTCTGTTTGCCTCCGCGTGATCTACAGCGCCGCCTTCGACCGCGAACAGAACCACCCGTCGCCAGACCCTACTCCGGCGAGCAATCTATCGCAACCCTGAGCGCCCCTTGCCAAGCCGACTGAACCTCGAGCATCACCCCATCCTTGCGATCACGGTGAGCACTTTCCCTTCCCTTCTAGCTTCCTGTATCGCCGGCACCACCACCATCTGACCGTCGCCGCCGCGCGCAGCCGTCGAGCGCCGCCAGTTAGTGGCCTGTTGTTTGCGTCTGTTGGATCAAAATCGTATGGCTATGATAGAATATAATCGAAGAGGTATCGTATGCCTCTGCGCCGCTAGATCTAAGTTAGATCCTACGGTCTGCATCAGCCGATCCGACCGAACCGGTACCGTCCAATAAGAAAGCGACGCGTGGCCAGTTTTGTTTAAAAACAGAAATTTGAAAACAGATTTGTTTGCAGATTTGAAAACCCTATAGCTTTTGATCCACACGTCCAAAATTTACAAACTTTATATCGTTGGAATCAATGGAACAAGCCCTAGCCAACCATGCCTTTTGTTTAGCAAATAGTATCTGTTAGATTGTTTGTTTTTACAGAAACATTTGTATGCTTGGTTAGATTAGAAAAATGATTCAAAAATGTTTTTAAGGTTGAAACCTTGGCAAATTAGTTTGTGGTGAACTTACTGGCCCTAGGAACCAACCCATAGTTTTGAAAATGAATTTGGTGAAGATTAGGATGGAATAATTAGTTTAGCTCATATCTAGCCAAATAAAAATAATGGTTTTGTTATGAAAATGATTTTGAAGTAAAAACTTTGGGAAAATGTTTTAGACCAAACCTACTGATCCTAAACACCAAGTTTTGAGAAACAACAACTTATTTGGTGAACCACTTAAAGTTGTTGCTTTGATAAAAATGTTTTCCACCACATAAAATAATGAAATGATTTAAAAATGGTTTATGGATAAAACCCTTTTGCAAATGACTTTGCCACTTTGGAAAAATGACCACTTTGAACCTTACAAAGTTTAGAAGCCTAGTGGAGACCATCTTTGCAAATAGAACCATCCCTTGCATGCTTACATGCATGACTTAGATCCCATTGTTTTGTGTGAGTGAATTGTTTGATTAATTATTGGTTTGGAATGCTTGTTGATATTGTGTTTGCTTGATTGATTGTAGTGAAGTTAGAAAAGTGTGAGACTAGAAAGATCAAGGAGTGAACCAACATTCCCTACCAAAAGAAAGGCAAGTTACACTATCATCTAAAAGTCCTACTATTTTCATTATACTTAGTGGATTTTGAAACATGCATGAAAATAATTTTATACTTATGCTATGCTAAATCCTAATAGGATACCCTATACATTCCTTAGTGAAAACAATGTAGTTGTTACATGCTTAGCCATGCTATATTTTGAAAAGAGATACATGTTGAGATTTTATGAAGTTGAGAAAAAGACTTGTGTTTTTATATAATAAAACAAGGACTCAATGAACCACCTGGGTGGCCAAGGATACTTTGAGTTTTGGAGAAGGTGGAAACAAAAGGAACCATGTCTATGGCAATCTCTTTGTGTTGTGCTCCAAAGGAAACCACCCAGGAAACTTAGAGATTGAACATGTTTCTCCAATTGTGGCTTTCGTGTGCAACCACATGCTATTATGGCTCTGGCTTAGTCAACTACATTGGGAAGACCCATGCATTGTCTTCAGTTTACTGGACATGGGGACCTGGAATCCTACATGGGTGCTGAAGACAAGCTAGCAATGGTGTATGGGAGGACCCTTTGGAAAGACTTCGTCACATTCTCAATCTGCCAGTACTCCATCTTGGTGAGCACTAATCCAGTGGCCACTGGTGGCAACAAGATGGGATTGTGACATATGGGTAAAGTGTGCAACTTCTGCAGAAGATAATAAAATCTAAGTATTTAGCCGTGTCCCCGGTTATGGACAATACTGAGCAACTAAAGTTTGAAGCTATGGGAAATCTCGACATTCTAATTTCTAAAAGAAAACTTTTAAGACTTGATGCACTTGGGGGTACCAAGGAGCTCAAGAGATTTTGATAAAACTTGATGCACTTGGGGGTACCAAGGAGCTCAAGATATTTTGATAAAACTTGATGCACTTGGGGGTACCAAGGAGCTCAAGAGATTTTGATAAAACTTGATGCACTTGGGGTTACCAAGGAGCTCAAGGGATTTTTGACAAAGACTTGAACACTTGGGAATTTAACAAGGAGTTCAAGGGATTTTGAAAAGGAGATTTGACAAAGGACCAAAACCATTTTAAAAAGATAGGATAAATTTTGCTTCTGCAAATGAGCCTTAAACCCTACTTAGCCAAAGGTGCATGTAATGATAGGATCCACTTATATTCTACATAGTAGTGAAACTTGCCAATACAATTCAAATGTATTGACCCTTGTGGCTGTAACTTGTAATGTTGCAGGTTTGATTGATTTTAGCGAAGATTGATTGATTAGGATTACAAAGTCTACAACCAACATCTGCCTGTGGCACTTTGAAGATGAAGGACCCCATGCTTATAGTTATTCCGCTGCAATGTAATGTAATAGCCAAATGAGCTATGTAAGGATGTAATAAAATTATGTTATTCCTGGTTATAAAGTTATATTATGACCTTTGTTTCTTGATATTACATCTAAACTGTGGATGCTAGCTATTGATCCAGGGACTAGCATTGTAAACACAGGGGACACCACCTTATATTGTTTAAAGGTTGGGACACTCCCTCTACAGATGGTATCAGAGCATTGTGTTGCCTGTAGGATTTGTAAACCTAGGATTGGACAAAACCCTTAGAAAATAGGATTTGTATTTGTTCCAAAAACTTATTTACCAACAAACTTGTAAACCCTTTCCTCAACCATTTTGGTTTCAACTCTACATCTCTTTTAATTCAACTTGATGGAAAAACCTACCCATGGCCAAAGACTTCACCATGAGCAAAGGATAACATCAACTCTAATGACTTCAACTTCTTCAACTCTAATGACTTCAACTTCTTCAACTCTAATGACTTCAACATCTTCAGCATGTTCACCAAGGACTTCCAACTTGGATATCACTAAGGACTACAAGTGAGACAAGGAAATCTTGCTCAAGATATGGAGACTAAGGGAATGCAAAATTAGAAGGAGTTCACCTCACTAGAAGTCAAAATAACCAAGAGTTTTTCCCAAGGAAACCATGATATCATGTAAAGAAGAATCAACCAAGAATGATGGAAAGATCACAAGTGAACCATATAGATGGACCACCATATTTTAGTTAAGTCAAACCCACCAACTTATGTGGTGTAACAAAAATATTTTGTTGCCTAAGTATGTGCTTGAACTTTGTGTTTGAGTGAAATGTTTTGTTTGTGATTGCATGCACATTGCTTGTGTGAATTGTGATGTGTGTGATTAGAATTGATTCCTTAGAACTATCTTGCCTATTCTAATCTTCCTTCAACCCAAACAGATGACTACTCCAAGAGACTCCAACCTCAAGGTTGATGACACCAACACCAACCAAGAGGACAGCATGAAAGAGCTCATAGCAACCCAGAACCAGTTGAACCAAGTGACAGCTCAATTCATAGCCAACACTAGTGGAGAAGATCCAGCCCTGCAAGGATTTTTGGAAACTCAAGGCCAACTGATGCTTAAGGTGACTGATCAAATGATCAAGATGGAAGAAAACTATTCCAAGAAAGTTTGTGACAACAAGGATGACAGAAATATTATTCTAGATGGAGCCCCAGCTTGCATTATTTGTGGAGACAAGGATCATACTTCCAAGGAGCATGGAAATCAATGCCCCAACTGTGAAGAGAAACATCCTGTTGGACAATGTCCCACCTCTCAAGCTACTTGCTACCTATGTGAAGGAAACAACCATGTTCCAATCCAATGCCCCATCTATTCCATTGTTGAACAAAGGAAACAAGGTGGAGTGCAACAAATGATTGCAAACCATTCAGAAGGATCCAAGTCTACCAAGAAGGTTGATGACAAAGGAAAAGGACCACTTATACCTCCAAACAAGACAACCCAGTTCAAAGGACCAAAGAAACCGAAGAAGCAAAAGAAGGACAAAAGCCATGTGCAATGTCATAAGTGTAAAGAAATGGGACACTATTCCAGTGAATGCCCAGAGAACCAGAAGAATAAAGAGATTGGCCAAGTGGTGTGCAACAACTGCAAAGAGCTAGGCCACTTTGTAGCAACTTGTCCACAAGAGCCACGTAAAGAACTCAAAGATATCAACTGTTTCAATTGCAAGAACCCAGGACATTATGCAAGCAACTGTCCAGAAAAGATGAAGAACAAGTTGAACAAGCCTATGGAGAAACTCAACCTTGGCCCATGAGTCAAGTGTGGAAACCAAGGACACAATGCAAATGTTTGCCTAGAGAAACTTTCCCAGGATCCCAAGAAGGACAATATGTAATTTTTGTTTGAAATATTTTAAGGGTGGTAGTACCCTAGTTGTTTGAGTCTACTTGTAACCCTAGCCTTCCCAAATCTCGGGACGAGATTTATTTTAAGGGTGGTAGCCTGTCACATCCCAAGATTTTCCAAATCTTGTAATGTGAAAAATAAATGAATAAAATAAAACTTTGTTTGATTTTCAGGGCCAGAAGAAACTTTTGAATCCAATTGGAAACCTTCAAACCAATTTGGGGCAAATAAATCCTAAAGGGATTAAAAAGATAAACTTTTATTAGAAGAAAATAAAATATTTTAGAATTACTATTTTGAAATCTTTTAATAAAAGGATTTGGTTTTCAAAAGAAAAGGTGGATTTATAAATAAAGATTATTTTATAGAGCCAAATTAAACCTTGGCCAAACTTATGAAATAAAACATTTTGTTTTGATAAAAATAGTAAAGGTTTATTTAATAAAATAATAAGGAGTTAATATCCAAAGTTTTATTAATAAAGGTTTTACTAATTCCAAAACATCAAAACTTATTTATTTATTTAAAATAAGTTTTCCAAGTATTTTATATTCCCAAATAAAACCTACTGATTTGGTTTTGAAAATAATTAGATTTCAAAAGGAGTATTTAAATAAAACAAAATCTATTTGATTTATTAAACAAGGTCAATTTATTTAAATAATAATGGACCCTAAAATAAATTTATTATTTTGGTTTTGGAATTTTGGTTTATGTTACAAAACAGAACCAAATCCAAAGTTACAAAGTTTGGTGTTTGTTGGAATTGATTTGAGTGTTGATTTGTTTGTTTGAATTTCAAAACAGAAATTGGAAATAGAAAAAGAAAAGGTTTCAGGAAAAAAAAATAGAAACCAGACTCAGCCCAACTGGCCAAGCCCAGGAAGCCCAACAAACCAGCCCAGCTTCCCTCCCCGAAGAAAACGTTTCGCACTCAGTATCTAACCCGAACAGACGCTGACTGGTGGCCCCAAACCCCTCTCTCTCTCCCTCGCTGACAGCCAGGCCCCACAGCTCGGTCATCGTTTCCACCCGCGCGACTCCTTCTCCCCAAACCTCGCTGCCGTTCTCTGCCATTCAATCCGCGCGTAAATTCACGAGTAATGGCCACGTTAATGTCGCCCCTGACCACGCGTACATAAGCACCTCTCCTCCCTCTGTCATTCTCCTCAAACGCCAACTCCTCATCGCCACCAGGCTGCCTCGAATTGGCCCTGCACCGCCGCTGTTCCGGCAAGCTTCTCCGGTGAATTCCGACAAACCGCAGCCGCGCCTCACCTCCCTCTGCATGCAAGCTTGCTCTCCAGTCCCAGGCGCACCTGCCCGTGTGCTCCACTCGCCCGCGCGCGTCCCCTAGCGTCGATAAACACGACACAGAGCGTCGTCGCCGTCTGTCTCGCCTCCATCGAGCTCCTCCGGTAAGTCCAGACCGCCCCAAGCCTTCTCCTTCACGCTCGCGTCATCTCCGTGATCTCCTGCATCTGACCACACCCTCTGTTTGCCTCCGCGTGATCTACAGCGCCGCCTTCGACCGCGAACAGAACCACCCGTCGCCAGACCCTACTCCGGCGAGCAATCTATCGCAACCCTGAGCGCCCCTTGCCAAGTCGACTGAACCTCGAGCATCACCCCATCCTTGCGATCACGGTGAGCACTTTCCCTTCCCTTCTAGCTTCCTGTATCGCCGGCACTGCCACCATCTGACCGTCGCCGCCGCGCGCAGCCGTCGAGCGCCGCCAGTTAGTGGCCTGTTGTTTGCGTCCGTTGGATCAAAATCGTATGGCTATGATAGAATATAATCGAAGAGGTATCGTATGCCTCTGTGCCTCTAGATCTAAGTTAGATCCTACGGTTTGCATCAGCCGATCCGACCGAACCGGTACCATCCAATAAGAAAGCGACGCGTGGCCAGTTTTGTTTAAAAACAGAAATTTGAAAACAGATTTGTTTGCAGATTTGAAAACCCTATAGCTTTTGATCCACACGTCCAAAATTTACAAACTTTATATCGTTGGAATCAGTGGAACAAGCCCTAGCCAACCATGCCTTTTGTTTAGCAAATAGTATCTATTAGATTGTTTGTTTTTACAGAAACATTTGTATGCTTGGTTAGATTAGAAAAATGATTCAAAAATGTTTTTAAGGTTGAAACCTTGGCAAATTAGTTTGTGGTGAACTTACTGGCCCTAGGAACCAACCCATAGTTTTGAAAATGAATTTGGTGAAGATTAGGATGGATTAATTAGTTTAGCTCATATCTAGCCAAATAAAAATAATGGTTTTGTTATGAAAATGATTTTGAAGTAAAAACTTTGGGAAAATGTTTTAGACCAAACCTACTGACCCTAAACACCAAGTTTTGAGAAACAACAACTTATTTGGTGAACCACTTAAAGTTGTTGCTTTGATAAAAATGTTTTCCACCACATAAAATAATGAAATGATTTAAAAATGGTTTATGGATAAAACCCTTTTGCAAATGACTTTGCCACTTTGGAAAAATGACCACTTTGAACCTTACAAAGTTTAGAATCCTAGTGGAGACCATCTTTGCAAATAGAACCATCCCTTGCATGCTTACATGCATGACTTAGATCCCATTGTTTTGTGTGAGTGAATTGTTTGATTAATTATTGGTTTGGAATGCTTGTTGATATTGTGTTTGCTTGATTGATTGTAGTGAAGTTAGAAAAGTGTGAGACTAGCAAGATCAAGGAGTGAACCAACATTCCCTACCAAAAGAAAGGCAAGTTACACTATCATCTAAAAGTCCTACTATTTTCATTATACTTAGTGGATTTTGAAACATGCATGAAAATAATTTTATACTTATGCTATGCTAAATCCTAATAGGATACCCTATACATTCCTTAGTGAAAACAATGTAGTTGTTACATGCTTAGCCATGCTATATTTTGAAAAGAGATACATGTTGAGATTTTATGAAGTTGAGAAAAAGACTTGTGTTTTTATATAATAAAACAAGGACTCAATGAACCACCTGGGTGGCCAAGGATACTTTGAGTTTTGGAGAAGGTGGAAACAAAAGGAACCATGTCTATGGCAATCTCTTTGTGTTGTGCTCCAAAGGAAACCACCCAGGAAACTTAGACATTGAACATGTTTCTCCAATTGTGGCTTTCGTGTGCAACCACATGCTATTATGGCTCTGGCTTAGTCAACTACATTGGGAAGACCCATGCATTGTCTTCAGTTTACTGGACATGGGGACCTGGAATCCTACATGGGTGCTGAAGACAAGCTAGAAATGGTGTATGGGAGGATCCTTTGGAAAGACTTCGTCACATTCTCAATCTGCCAGTACTCCATCTTGGTGAGCACTAATCCAGTGGCCACTGGTGGCAACAAGATGGGATTGTGACATATGGGTAAAGTGTGCAACTTCTGCAGAAGATAATAAAATCTAAGTACTTAGCCGTGTCCCCGGTTATGGACAATACTGAGCAACTAAAGTTTGAAGCTATGGGAAATCTCGACATTCTAATTTCTAAAAGAAAACTTTTAAGACTTGATGCACTTGGGGGTACCAAGGAGCTCAAGATATTTTGATAAAACTTGATGCACTTGGGGGTACCAAGGAGCTCAAGATATTTTGATAAAACTTGATGCACTTGGGGGTACCAAGGAGCTCAAGAGATTTTGATAAAACTTGATGCACTTGGGGTTACCAAGGAGCTCAAGGGATTTTTGACAAAGACTTGAACACTTGGGAATTTAACAAGGAGTTCAAGGGATTTTGAAAAGGAGATTTGACAAAGGACCAAAACCATTTTAAAAAGATAGGATAAATTTTGCTTCTGCAAATGAGCCTTAAACCCTACTTAGCCAAAGGTGCATGTAATGATAGGATCCACTTATATTCTACATAGTAGTGAAACTTGCCAATACAATTCAAATGTATTGACCCTTGTGGCTGTAACTTGTAATGTTGCAGGTTTGATTGATTTTAGCGAAGATTGATTGATTAGGATTACAAAGTCTACAACCAACATCTGCCTGTGGCACTTTGAAGATGAAGGACCCCATGCTTATAGTTATTCCGCTGCAATGTAATGTAATAGCCAAATGAGCTATGTAAGGATGTAATAAAATTATGTTATTCCTGGTTATAAAGTTATATTATGACCTTTGTTTCTTGATATTACATCTAAACTGTGGATGCTAGCTATTGATCCAGGGACTAGCATTGTAAACACAGGGGACACCACCTTATATTGTTTAAAGGTTGGGACACTCCCTCTACACATCTATGGGTATCTCATTCTTATCTCTATTGAACAAACCACAGATGCCTCCCCGTCATGCAAATCCCAAACCCAACAACAACAACATCACTCCAGAAATGCAGCAAATGATGACAGCGCAGACTCAGCTGATGCAAATGATGACGACGTTCATCCAGAACCAAAACAACAACAACAACAACAACAACAACAACAACAACAATAACAACAATAACAACAACAACAACCCACGGGGTTTTGACATGCTTACCAGGTTCTTGAGATTGAGGCCAGCAAAGTTCTCAGGAACAATTGATCCCATGGTGGCCAATGATTGGCTACGCTCTGTGAACAAGGACTTGGTAACTGTGGGCTGTACTGATGCTGAAAAGGTTAGATTTGCAGCACATTTGCTGGAAGGACCAGCCGCCACTTGGTGGGATAATTTCCAGATCACCACTCCCATAGAAGATGTGACATGGGCTATCTTTAAGGATGGCTTTCGTACTGCTCATATCTCATCTGGAGTAATGAGTCTGAAAAAGAAAGAGTTCCATAATCTGAAGCAGCGCCACCACAGCGTGGCTGAATATATTGAGGAGTTCAACAATCTGGCGCGTTATGCACCGGATGAAGTTGACACCGATGCTAAGAGAAAGGAAAAATTTCTTGAAGGCTTGAATGATGAATTGAACCTGCACTTGGCTGTGGCATATGTTCCCACATACCAGTCTCTTTGTGATAAGGCTGCTATTTTGGAGAACAAAATGAAGCAAGTTGAGAGCAGGAAGAGAAAGCACTCGGACAAGCACAGCTCGGGATCGTCTCACAAGCGTTCCCATTATGATGACAGTGGAAGCTCAGGATCCCACAAGAATGGGAAATTCAACAAGCACCACAACCACAACCGTCATGACAACAAGCATCACCGTAGTCATGACAATGACAAGTACAAGAACCACAAGGGTGGATATAAGAGCCACCACAGTGGAAATGGAAGTGGAAGTGGAAGCCAGCCTGTCAAGAAGGACATTAGTCAGGTTGAATGCTTCAAGTGCAAGAAGATGGGGCATTATGCAAATGAATGCCCAGAAAAGAAAGTTGAAGGACCTAACAAGCCCAACCCTTTTCAGAAGGGACAAGTGAACCACATCAATGTGGAGGAAATTTATGAGGAGCCTGATGCTGTTGCTGGTAAGTTCAAACTCAATTATGTTCCAGCATTTGTTCTCTTTGATACTGGTGCATCTCATTCATTCATATCAAGAGCATTTGTTGAAAGAAATGAACTGCCGGTAGAAACTATTGGGTGTCCTATAAAAGTAAGTTCTTCTGGCGGAGAAATGATAGTGAATTTAGGATATCATGATCTAGTCATAGAGTTTGGGAAGTATAAGTTTCCCGTTAACTTGATAATCCTAAATTCCCAAGGATTGGACGTCATTTTGGGAATGGACTGGATGACTAAGCACAAGGGAGTGATAGATTGTGCCAACCATAGTGTCTCACTCACAACTCCAGAAAATAAAAGGATCAGATTCAAGACCAACTTTGAAGCAAGAAGGAGTATGCTAAATTCTCTTAAGGGGGTTAGCATAGACAGTGTGCCAATTGTGAGTGAATATCCGGATGTGTTTCCGGAAGAATTGCCGGGAATGCCACCAGATAGAGATGTGGAGTTCCTTATTGATTTGCTACCAGGATCTGGACCAATAGCAAAGAGGCCGTACAAGATGTCAGTGGATGAACTGAAAGAACTCAAGAAACAACTCGGAGAGCAGTTGCAGAAAGGATTTATTCAACCAAGTTCTTCATCTTGGGGAGCCCCAGTTTTGTTCGTGGAGAAGAAAGATAGAAGTCAAAGGTTATGCATTGATTACCGTTCACTCAATAAGGTGACCGTCAAGAACAAATACCCTTTGCCTAGAATCAATGACCTGTTTGATCAGCTGGAAGGAGCTTGTGTGTTCTCAAAGATTGATCTCCGGTCAGGCTATTTCCAACTCAAGATAAGGGAGCAAGACATACCTAAGACAGCTTTCACCACAAGGTACGGATTGTATGAGTATACCGTGATGCCATTTGGATTGACCAATGCTCCAGCATACTTTATGAATATGATGAACAAGGTGTTCATGGAATTTCTTGATAAGTTTGTTGTCGTTTTTATCGACGACATTTTGATCTACTCCAAGAGCAAGGAAGAACATGAAGGACATTTGTGTTTGATACTTGAGAAGCTTAGAGAGCATAAATTGTATGCCAAATTCAGCAAGTGTGAATTCTGGTTGAATGAAGTTGGATTTCTTGGACATGTTATGACAAAGGATGGTGTAGCAGTTGATCCTGCTAAAGTTTCAGCTGTAACTGAATGGGAATCTCCCAAGTCAGTGAAAGAAGTTCGTGTTTCCTTGGCTTAGAAGGTTACTACAGAAGGTTCATTGAGAATTTCTCCAAGGTAGCTAAGCCTATGACAGAATTGCTAAAGAAAGACAAGAAATTTGCTTGGTCTGAAGGTTGTGAACTCAGCTTTTAGGAACTGAAGAAGAGACTTGTGACAGCACCAGTCTTGTGTTTGCCAGACCTGGAAAAAGATTTCCAAGTATATTGTGATGCATCTCATCATGGTTTGGGTGCAGTACTTATGCAAGAAGGAAAAGTTGTGGCTTATGCCTCGAGACAACTCAAAACTCATGAAGTGAACTACCCCACTCATGATTTAGAGTTAGCCTCTGTTGTCCATGCCCTCAAAACATGTAGACACTACCTTTTGTGAAAGCGTTGTGAAGTGTTCACGGATCACAAAAGTTTGAAGTATATCTTCACCCAGAAGGAAATTAATATGAGACAAAGAAGATGGCTAGAACTCATCAAGGACTATGACTTAAGTTTGCAATACCATCCCGGTAAAGCAAATGTTGTAGCGGATGCTCTAAGCCGTAAGGTCTTTGTGAATGGCCTTACCAAGGGACAATTGCCCGATGATTTGTGTGCCCAATTCAGAGATCTCAGATTGGAGATTGTGCCTGAAGGACATCTCATGTCTTTGGATGTTCAACCCACTTTGTTGGACAAGATCAAAGAAGCCCAGAAGATTGATAAGGAAATTGAAGAGATTAAGGAAAAGATTGGTAAGGGAAAAGCCAAAGGATTCCATGAAGATGAACAGGGTACTTTATGGCATGGGAAACGTATCTGTGTTCCACAAGATCCGGAGCTTCGGAAACTGATTTTGCAAGAAGCACACAACTCACCGTATTCCATTCATCCGGGTAACACCAAGATGTACATGGATATGAAAGAAAGATTTTGGTGGAATAATCTCAAGAAGGACATCGCTGAACATATTGCTTTATGTGATGTGTGTAGTAGAGTGAAGGCGGAACATCAGAACCAGCAGGTTTACTTCAACCACTACCTATTCCTGATTGGAAGTGGGACAAGATTGGTATGGATTTCATTACCGGATTACCAAGGACCAGGTCAGGATATGATTCTATTTGGGTAGTAGTGGATCGCCTAACCAAAGTGGCTCATTTCATACCCGTGAAGACAACTTATACAAGTGCTAAGTTGGCCAAAATCTATATGAGTAGAATTGTATGTCTACATGGAGTGCCCAAGAGAATTGTGTCTGATAGGGGAACTCAATTCACTTCCCATTTTTGGAGACAACTACATGAGTCATTGGGAACGAGGCTGGAATTCAGCACTGCTTTTCATCCTCAAACTGATGGACAGACAGAAAGAACTAATCAGATTCTTGAAGACATGTTGAGGGCATGTGCCCTAGACTATGGAGCCAGTTGGGATGAAAGTCTGCCTTACGCATAATTTTCTTATAACAACAGCTATCAAGCCAGCATTGAGATGGCACCATTTGAGTTTCTCTACGGGAGAAAGTGTACCACCCCATTGTTATGGAATGGTGTGGGAGAAAGAAGTTTGTTCGGACCAGAACTTATCAAAGAAGCCGAAGAGAAGGTCAAGTTGGTTAAGGACAGATTGAAGATAGCACAGTCCCGACAGAAAAGCTACGCAGATCCTAAGCGTAGAGAAGTCACCTACGAAGTTGGTGATAGAGCTTACCTTAGAGTGTCACCACTTCGTGGAGTGAAGAGGTTTGGAGTCAAAGGAAAGTTGGCCCCAAGATATGTTGGACCATTCAAGATTCTGAGTCGCAAAGGATAAGTTGCTTATGAAATTGAATTACCGGAGTCTTTGTCAGCTGTTCATAATGTATTCCATGTGATTCAGCTTAAGAAATGTCACCTAGAAATGGAAGAAACTTCTTTGAAGGATACTATACCTTTGGAGGAGGTCCAATTGGAAAGTGACCTCACTTATGAAGAGAAACCTATCAAGATTCTTGAGACTGCATAAAGAGTCACACGGACTAAGACTATCAAGTTTTGCAAAGTTCAGTGGAACCATCATTCCGAAGAGGAAGCAACATGGGAAAGAGAAGATGATCTTCGGAAAGACCACCCTCACCTATTTGCTAGCCAATCCGAATCTCGAGGGCGAGATTCACCTTAAGGGGGTTAGATTAGTAACATCCCTAAAATCATGTTTCAAACTCATGCATATCATCCATGCATCCATGATCATATGAATTTCATTTCAAACAAAACATTTCAAAACAGAAGCATTTATGCTTAGTATTTCATGTAAGTTTGCTCTAGCCTTAATGCTATCTTCCAAGGAGAAGAATACATGTTTTTGTTCAGTAAGGTTTGAAATTCAAACTTAGGCACTTTCAAAAGTTTGAACAAGTTTCAAAACAAAATGAGTAATAAAACCAATATTATGCCTATTGAATATATATCATAAAGGCTTGGTTTTATTTTTATTTTCACCTGATCAAAGTGTTTGGATTGGACAGTAGTGTTTGACACACATTTGAATGCAAGGTTTGCAGTATAAAAACCTAGAGAAGATTTGAATTCAAACTCATTTGATTTGGATTTGAAAATCATTCCAGAAAATCAAAACAGAAAAAGAAAAGGAGAAAAGAAATAGAAAAGGGCCAGCACTACCAATCTGGCCCAACTGCTAATCTAGCCCACTAAGCCCACCCGGGGTCTCCCTCTCTCTCGCTCACCCGCAGACACACCCCCCAGGTCACTGACTGCCCGACCCCACCCCCTTGATGTTTAACTCGCTGACGAGTGGACCCTGCGACCACGTCGCCTTCGTCGTCAATCACGCGCGCCTGCGACGCTCGCTCTGCCGTTACCTCGCTGCTATTACTACGCGCTTAATTGCCATTGATACGACGCGCGATCCTCGCCCCTGCTCTGGCTATAAGACCCCCTCTGCACCGCGGCCATTTCCCCTCACCTAGCGCCACCTCTACACCTCCAGGCTGCCCGCAATTGCCCTTGCACCGCCGCAGACAGAGCAACTCCGGCAGGCGATTCCGGTAAGCTCCGACCGCCCCTCTGTCTCTGGTTCAAACGAGCGTGACCGCCATGTCCTTGTGCATCTGCTAACACCCCTGGTCTGCCTGCTCGTGACCCAGGTCGCCGTCTTTATTCACGCTCGCAACCACCAGAGCCGCCGCTCGACTCCGACGAGCAATAGCGGTAAGAACCGTGCGCCCCTTGCCTCCCCTTTGGTACTGTCTTGTTCGCCAGGCCCTTGCGCATCTCCTAAACCCTCTGGCTTGTGCTAGGACGACGCAGAGCCTTGGCAACGTCTTCGACAGCAAGCAACAGACACCGCCCGCAACTCCGACGAGCTCCAGCGACCGTGTCCGTGCGCCCCTGTCACATCCCAAGATTTTCCAAATCTTGTAATGTGAAAAAAATAAATGAATAAAATAAAACTTTGTTGATTTTCAGGGTGAGAAGAAACTTTTTGATTCCAATTGGAAACCTTCAAATCTTTTTGATCAAACAAATCCTAAAGGGATTTGAAAAGTTAAACAATTAATAAAGAAAATATTTTGAATAAGTGGAATTACTATTTTGGATCTTTTAATAAAAGATTTGGTTTTCAAATGAAAAAGGATAGATTTATAAATAAAGATTATTTTATAAAGCCAAATTAAACCTTGGCCAAGTTTTTGAAATAAAATGTTTTGTTTTGATAAAAATAGTGAAGGTTTATTTAAATAAAATAATAAGGATTTAATATCCAATTTTATTTAAGTAAAGGCTTTTTCCATTTTAAATAAACACTAAAACTTATTTATTTATTTTAAATAAGTTTTCTAAAGTATTTTATATTTTCAAATAAAACCTACTGAAGTGTTTTGGTTTTATTTAGATTTCAAATAAAGAATTTTAAATAAAACAAATCCTATTTGATTTAATAACCAAGGTCCATTTTATTTAATTATTAATGGACCCTAAAATAAAATGTTATTTTTATTTTAAACAAGCTTTCCAAGTATCTTATATTTTCAAATAAAACCTACTGATTTGGTTTTGATATTATTTAGTTTTCAAATTGAGATTTTATTAAATAAATCAAAACCTATTTGAATTATTAATTAAGGACTATTTTATTTAATTATTAAATAGATCCTAAAAAGAATAAAAATATTATGTTATTTTGGATTTTGGTTTATGTTGTTAAACAGAACCAAATTCAAGTGCAAAGTGTGTTGAATGTTTGAATGTGATTTGAATGTATGAATGTTGTTTGATTTTCAAAACAGAAAATAGATTCAGAACAAAAAAAAAGATCAGACCAAGCCCATCCCAGCCCAGCAGCCCATCTCTCTCCCCAGCGAATCGTTATTTTCTCACTCAGAAACTTACCCGCACAGAGGATGATGACTGGACCCCACACTCACGCACTCTCTCTCGCTGACAAGCTGACCCCACCCTCTCCTGTTCATCGTCTACACCCGCGACCAGTTCTTCCTCGCTCCTGCCGTTGATTCCTCCGGTTTAATTCGTCTTAACGCAGCCACCATTACTCGCTTTGATCACGCAAGCTTAAACGCCCATGCCTCCTCTCCATTTCCCCTCTGTCGCCCCACCTCGACACGCCCCCAGGCCGCCCTGATTTCTCTCCGAACCTCACCACCACCGACGAACTTTTCCCTCGATTCCGGCCGTGTCCTGCCACCCCTCGTCTCCTTGACCACACTCGCATACTCCCCAAGCCCTAGCGCACCTTTTTGCATCGCCAACTCACCCGCGCGAGCTCTGCAAGCTCGACAGCGTCACCCCGAGCCAGCGCCGCCGTCTGTCTCCAACTGCGGCGACGTCTCCCAGGTAAACCAGACCACCCCTCTCTTCCCCGTGGACACGATAATGATCGCCATGCTCTTGCGAACCTAACGGTGCCTCCCGTTTGTCCTAGGGTGCCCCCCATCCTCGCCCTCGACGACCTCCAGAGCCGCCCGAGGCCCAGCTCATCTCCGGCGAGCAATTAAGGACAGTCACGTGCGCCCCTTGCCAAGACGACTCCACGTCGAGCTTCCCCACGGCCCTGCGATCACGGTGAGCCTCTCCTCCTCTTCTCTCGCTTCCTAGAACGGCCAGACCACCTCGGACTGAGCGTGCGCCGCCAGTCGTCGCCGCCGGTGCCGCCAACTTTTGGTCAACCTCCTGTGAGCCGTTAGATCATCATCCAGCGGCTAGGAAAGAAAGAGAGCGAAGGGGTAAGAGTGAACCTGCGCCGTGCGATATCAGTTAGATCCAACGGCCTGCAACACGTGATCCAGAAGAACCGGTACCGCCCAATAGGATTATGATGCGTGGCCAGTTTCTGTTTAAAACAGATTTTGTAATCAGATTTAGATGCAATTTTGAAAACCCTGTAACTTTCAAACCACACATCCAAAAATTACAAATTTTATACCAATGGAATCAGCAAGACAAGCCCTAGCCAACCATTCCTTTTGTTTAGTAAAAAGTTTCTGTTAAAATGTTTGTTTTTGCAGAAACATTTGTATGCTTGTTTAGGTTGTAAAAATTATTCAAAAATGAATTTGGGGATAAAATCTTTGGCAATATGATTGATTTGAACCTACTGACCATAGGAAACACTTTGTGGATTCAAAAATGTATTTGGTGAAGGGAAAAGAATGATTCTTTGATTTAAAAACCATTTCTAGTCAAATAGAAATGTGGTTTATTTATTAAAAATGTTTTGGAAGAAAACTTTTGGGAAATGTTTTGTTTTAAACTCTCTGACCCTAAACACCAAGTTTTATAGTTTGAAAACATATTTGGTGAACCCTATAGATTAATGCCTTAGTAAAAATAATTCTACACCACATAAAATGATACTTTGTTTTGAAAATGGTTTAGGAAATGAAAACCTTTTGCAAATGACTTTGCCACTTTACAAAATGACCATTAGGTGTCTTCAAATGTTTATGTCCCATTAGGAACCACTTGTCCAAATAAAACAATTCTTGGCATGCTTGCATGCATTATCTTGGTTCCATGATTTTATGTGTTGTTTTGCTTGATTGGTAGATTGAAATTGTGCCTTGATTGATTGATTTGTAGTGACTTGAAGAGTGTGATTGTTGCAAGGACAAGGAGTGAACCTATACCCTCTACCAAAAAGGCAAGTGATGCTTCATACTTTTATCCCATTACTTTCACTATGCATTAGTGATTTTGCTAAGTAAAACTTGCATGGAATTTTTTTTGCTAAGTATAAACCTTGCTATAGCAAAACCTAGTAGATGAAACCTTAGTAGAAATCTTCCTAAGTTAAGATTCCTATTACTATCATGCTTAGCTTAGCTAATAGAAAACAAGGGTGGAATATATGTTCACACTATAGAAAATTTCTAAGTCTGAGGACTTGGGTTTTTGTTTAATAAAACAACTAAGTTAATGAATCACCTGGGTGGAATGGGACTTTCTTGGTGGTTTTTGGTTGAGTGGTTCACAAGGCCCATGTCTATGGTTTACCTTGTGTATCTCACTTGTGGATGGCCACCCAGGAACAAAGAGATTTGAGATGTCAAATGTTGAGAAGCTTCAAGTGCAGCCACTTGGCATTATGGGCTCTGCCTGGATCATATAGGTTGCAAGAGCTTAGCCATATGGACAGTTGGTGGTAGGATTTGATAGGTTGGAGCGCGTCCATTTTGGTCTAAGGGAAGGCTTCTGAAAGATCTTGTCTTGGGAAACCAAGTCTTATGGGGAAAGTGCACCACCTCTGCAGAGTGTAAAATCTAAGTACTTAGCCATGTCCCTGGTAAAGGACAATTTGAGCATCAAGACATGGAAGCAATCAAGAATCTCATCATTCAAATTTCTAAGTTAAAACTTGTGGTTTGAACAAGGGTTAAAGGATCTTCAACCTTTGATTGAGAAAAATGATTTTGTCAAGCAAAAACTTAGTGTTTTCAAATGTTAAGGAAAAATCTATTTTGAGCAATGCAAGCCTCAACTCCACTTAGCCAAATGCATATAGATGTTAGACTCCACTATATTACCATAGTATCACTTGCCAATACAATTCAAATGTATTGACCCTTGTGGTTGTAACTTGTATGTTGCAGGTTTGATTGTTGTTAGAAAAGTATGATGATTAGGATTACAAAGTCTACAACCAACATGTCTGCCTGTGGCACTTTGAAGATGAAGGATCCCATGCTTATAGAAATTCTGCTGCAATGTATTGTATTAGCCAAATGAGCTACGTAAGATGTAATAAAATTATGTTATTCCTGGTTATAAAGTTGTATTATGACCTTTGTTTCTTGATATTACATCTTAATTGTGGATGCTAGCTATTGATCCAGGGACTAGCATTGTAAACACAGGGGACTCTACCTTATTAAAGGTTGGGACCCTTACAGCCCCTTTCCAAGCCGTCGCCAGGTTGAGCATCAGTGCTTCATCGCGATCCTGGTAAGCATCTCCGACGACCCCATAGCCACCTGTAGCGCCACGCCGCCGTAGGCAGAGCTCGCCGCCGCCAGTAGCCACCGCCAGCACCGCCCAGCTTTGGTCGTTTGATCCAGAGCCGTTGGATCTGGATCCAGCGGGCGAGATTAGATCACTTAACGAACCGTTACGAGTAGATCTGGGCCGTGCAGATTATGTTGATCTAGCGGCTCAGAAGCGTGATCCAACGCGAAGCGTTATGGGCCAATCAGAATAAGATGTGTGGCATCTGTTAGAGTTTAAAAACAGGATTTGAATCTATTAGGAGTTTGAATTTGTTTTGGCTATAACTTTTGATCCCCACATTAGAATTTGACAAATTTTATATCATTGGAATCAGGAGAACAAGCCCTTTCTAAATATGCAATGTGTTTAATGTTTTGCTTCTGTTAAAATGTTTTATTTGCAGAAAATTGTTTAGGGCTAATTTGAGTAAATGAATTGTTTAGGACATGTTTTAGGGTTTAAATAAATGATGTTTGGCAAGTTTTTAACTTGTTTATGAACCAGTAATGTGTACCTGCTTTGTTGAGTTTTTAAAAAATCATCACATATCATTTTGCATGCATGCATATATTTTTGATTTTTTTTAGGGTAAAACAGTAGGGTAAAAAACCCCACTGCAATTTTTATATATTATAGAGAGTTACAAAAGAGTATTTACAAACTCAATCCACCTCAAAGAAGAGGGATAACATTCTAAGCAGCTATCTCCTGTCTAAATTGATTTCAATCCAATCTTTGAGGCCCTGATAATACTTCTTCTTAATTCTATACAGGACCCATCTTAATTCCTGGGCCACAATAGCCTTCCAATCCTCAAGCGAAGCATGCTGGTTATTGAAGATTTCATTATTTCTGCAAATCCAAAGGCCCCAAGATCCAAGTATAAGAATTTCCATTGCAAAAGGGACATTAAGATCTTTTTTAATACTGGCTAAAGCTTCAAAAAGATTTTGATCAGCCACTTGGACATGCGAAATTTTTGCCCAGCAAGCTTTTGCAAAAGGGCATTCCCAAAATAAATGTAGGATGGTTTCTTCACTGATGCATCCATGGAACACACATTCATAAGATGCCAGAGAAAACATTTCCTTTTCAGAAGGTTTCTTGTGTTGAGCCTATCAAGCAGTAAGAGCCAGAAGAAGAATTTGTGCTTTTGCTGACAGGAAGAATTCCACAACCAAGAGAAATGTGGCTGTACAGGTTGGCAACCAGATAAGGAACAATAAGCCATTTTGACCGAAAAATTACTACCCCAAATGTAACTCCAGTTATCAGTTTCCCCCTGCCTGCCCGTATTGAGAATTTGCTCAAGACTTTGATATTCCTGGTAAGCTTGCTGTGACAGAGGGAGGTAAAAAAGATCCTGAGTATTTTCAGTATGTAGGAACTCACTGACAGAGATGTGAGGGTTTTTTGCATAGGAGAGGAGATGAGGAAGCTTATGTTGAAGACAACTATCATTCCACATATCAGACCAGAGAAGTGTGGATTTTCCATCTCCAACCAAGCACTTTGCAAGTCCTTTAAAAATGTCAATCAATTTCAGATGAGCTTTCCACCAAAAGGATCCCTCAAGGCTTCTTCCAGGGAGCTTACCATTATAGTAATAAGTGTTCCATATGAGGTGAACCCAAGGGATATCCTTGTGATTATAAAATTTATCCAAATTCTTCAAAAGAAGTGCAGAGTTTTGAATATTAAGGTCTAGAACTCCCAATCCCCCTGGTTCTTGGGTCTACAAACTTTCTTCCATGCTACAAGAGCATTACCTCTAGCTTGAACATCAGAAGTTTTCTTTCTCCACAGACATTGCCTCATATATTTAATCAATTGTTCCTTGAAAGTGATAGGAAGATCAAAACAGCTCATGTAATATATGGGAAGGGAAGACAAAACAGATTTAACTAGCTGCAGTTTCCCCCCATAATTAAGAAAGTCAGCTATCCCACACAACCTTCTCTCAACTCTCTGAACAATAGGCAGGAAATGTTCCACAGCAGGTTTGTTCAAACTCAGAGGCAAACCAAGGTAGGTGAAAGGCAAAGTGCCAGTGAGGCAAGAAAGAGTATTATCAAAGTGTCCAAGCCTCTCAGGGTCCATGTTAATTGGCATCATACTGGATTTAGAATAATTAACTTTGAGTCCAGTGGAGAGAGCAAAAGTATGAAGAATGGCCTTAAGGCACAAGAGTTGCTCAGAATCAGCTTTAAAGATTAATAAAGTTTCATCTGCATACTGAACCACAGGGAAATCAGGACAGAACACTTCTTCAGTGGGCAGAGAAAGAATACCAAGGTTCATTGCCTTATTGAGGATACTTTGAAGGAGATCAGCAGCCAAAACAAACAGTAAAGGAGATAAAGGATCCCCTTGTCTAACACCCCTTCTGCAGTAAATTTTTTTCCCAGGCACTCCATTTAAAAGCACAGAGGAAGAAGCTGAACCAAAGATCAACTGAATCCAAGAAATCCATTTATCTCCAAAACCTTTGGCTTTAAGGATATTGATGATTGCAGAGTGCTCAATTCTGTCAAAAGCCTTTTCAAAATCAAGCTTAAGAATTAAAATTTCTTCCTTTGACTTGTGACATTGATCAAGGAATTCAAATGCCCAACCTAAACAGTCTTGGATAGATCTTTGTTTGAGGAAACCATATTGATTCTTGTGAACAAGTTTAAGGATGACTTTCTGCAGTCTATTAGCCAGAATTTTGGTGATAATCTTAAAGACACTATATAGCAAAGAAATAGGCCTAAAATCAGCAGGAGTCAAAGGAGCTGCAATTTTTGGAATGAGGGTGATAAAAGAGGCATTAATGCTTTCCAAGGAAGTTTGCCCCTCATAGAAATCCACAAGGAGATGTTTCACATCATCCTTAATAATAGGCCAGCAATGCTTCATGAATTCATTATTAAAACCATCAGGACCAGGGGATTTATCATTTGGCAGATTTTTAATGACCTCATCAATCTCCTCATCAGAGAAAGATTTTTCCAAAGCATCCCTTTCTTCTTGTCTTAAGCATTCCCCAGCCAAGTCATTAAGATTGAAGTGCATTTCAGGCTTATCAGAAGTACCCATTCTATTTCTAAAGGAGTTCCAAAGGAGATTTGCTTTGCCATCATGATCATAAACCTCAAGATCAGAAGCATCCTTGAGCATGGAAATATAGTTATGCCTAAAGCTTATGGTAGCTCTAGAGTGAAAGAACTTTGTGTTTTCATCCCCCAGCTTAACCCATTTAATTTTCCCCCTCTGTTTCCAATAAGTATTTTGATCCTGTAATAGAGAAATAATAAGATTTTTCAGGAGATCCCTAAGATTCCATTCTTGGACAGTAAGAGTTCTCATTTCCTCCACGATATCCAGAAAGTCAATGGTGGCATTAACATTACAGATTTGTGATTTTAGGCAAGGCAGCTTTTTGGCCTAGAGCTTCAGCCCTCTTCTCACATTTTTGAATTTAGCATTGATTTTTTTTGCAGAATCCAGAAAACCCACAGGAATATTCCAGGCATTTTGAACAATAGCTTTAAATTCTTTATGATGCATCCAATGATTTTCAAATCTGAACACCTGAGCCTTGGGAATCATTGTGCCAATGGAGATGACACAAGGAAGATGGTTAGAGGTAGGCTTTGCAAGAGGAGCAACAAAAGTCGAGGGAAAACTCTGAGTCCAGGAAGCAGAAGTAAAAAACCAGTCCAACCTTTCCAAAAGGGGATCTTTCTGCATGTTACTCCAAGTGAACTTTCTACCTTTAAGTGGTAACTCTATGAGACCCAAATTATTAATGGCTTCATTAAATAGAAGCATACCATTCACATCTCCACCCAATTTGCTTCTATCTGAAGGTTGTCTACAGAAGTTGAAACCTCCCACAATGAGCCAGTCTAAATCATCAGGCATATCAATGCTGCCAAACCAGTCCAAAAATTCAGCCTTTTTATTAGGTAAACATGGCCCATAAATGTTGGTAAGGATCCAAGATTCATTGGACAAGAGAGATGTCAAGGTGATGGAGATAGAAAACTCATTGAGGAAGGAAAGATGTCCAGAGAACAGGGAACTATTCCAAATGGTGATCAAATCTCCAGATGCACCTCTGGAGGGAAGAAATTCAAAATTGTTAAATTTGGGGGGGCAGAATTTTTTGATGTAAGATCTATCAAAATCCTCTTGCTTAGTTTCTTGAAGACAAATAATGTCACAACCAGACTCCTCAATTTTATTTCTGAGAGAAATCCATTTTTTTTAAATTGATTCCCCTGATATTCCAATTCAAGATCTTCCAAATTCTTTTGTTATTCATTAGGAAACCAGAAGCAAGTATAGATATGGGGTGATATAAATAATGTAATCACCCAGGAGCAGAAATAGCAATCACATAGGCAAAAGGCAATCCATATCAAGGTACCACAGACATATTCCACAACAAGTACCAAACATATGACCAGATCACAAGAACAGATCACATGACAGGGAGTCAACAAGACTCCAGCAAAAGACTTAGTTTGATACATTTAAACACTTTAAGAGGAGGGCTTCTTCTTGGCTTGCTGTCCACAGGTACCAGCATCCCCTAGTTTCTTCTTGCCACCATTGCCCAAGCTAGAGGAGGCACCTCCTTTAATGTTGCCTTTTGGAGGAGCCTTAACTGCCACTTCATTGGCCTTCCCTTTCTTGAGCAACCTCTTCTCCAGGTCCCCATCCTTTACCTTGCAGAATGAGGCAGCAAGATTTTTAACCACTTTAGAATTCAGAAAAGGAGGAACAACATTACAAACCAGACAGTCAGCAATTAGACAATTTATGTGACTTTTAAAGCCCCCATTCAGTTCAACAATTCTAGGGCTTCTCCTCACCTCAGTGTCAACAAGAGGTTCCTTGCCCTTTCTCTTTCTGGCAGGGGTAGAGGGAGAGCATGAAGATTTATTGGCTTCAATACCCAGACAAGAAGGAGCCATCTGGGAAAAGCTCTCATTAGGGATGATGAAAGAAATGGAACTTTCCTCAGCAATAGGTTCTTTAATAATTTCCCATAAAGGAGAAGTAAGAAAGCCCTTGACCCAATTAAACTTCTCAGGGGTAGCAAGCATGAGAGTAATAAAGTTAAACCAACTTACAGGGATATCACACTTAAGAGAGCCCATTGAAGAAGTGTCCTTCTAAATATGGGGGGCAAAATAATTCTCCCAAAGCTCCAAGCCTTGTTGGGAAAATCCCTGCTTAGCAGCATGCACATCAGGAATGGAGATAAAAGTTCTCACCATCCCAACCTGAAGATGAGCCTCATTTGGAGAAACAAGGTGCTGGTCCTCCAACATCCAATCATCATTATCAGGAGCCACAGAACTTGAGTCCATAGGGCTTCCCACCCCCTCCTCAGCCTCAGAGTTGGCCTCATCATCATCAGCCAAATAGTTCTGAAAAATGTTTTACAGGCCATCACCAATGCCAACCCCTTGTGGTTCAACAGCCACACCCTGCTCCTCCACAGCCTCAGGTTCATTGACAGACTCATCATCATCAGACTCCCAGTCTTGGACAATGATAGCACCTGTAATTCCACTGTTAACATCTTGAGGTGGCAGATGCTGATTGTCAACAGACATATCTTCTCCAGGAGCAATGACAGGGCCTTGAACAGGAGCAGCAGCAGCTTCCCAGGGACCCCAACCTTCATCATTACCACCATCAGGGGCAGGATCCTGCACAGGGGCCAACATTGTCCCCCACCACCCCCAGGAGCAGGAGGGGGAGGGGGAGGAGGTGGAATTTGAGGCCCAAAGACAGGGCCATGAACAGGAACTGGATGTGGGTCCTCATTGTCATCTGGAAGTGGGTCCTCATCAGGTGGGCCCCCCCAAGCAAGTTACTTTGAAGAACTTCAACAGAAAAAGTCCATGATTCGGTCTCCACCAAGTCACCAATGGTAAACCTCATACTCTTGGGGATGTCGACCAGGTCAGTAACACGAATCTTAGCAATAATCCTACCCTTTTGGTATGGGTCTCTCTCCCACAAAAGAACCTTCCCAATATCCGCAAAGACAGCATTCAGATCCTCTATATGCCAGTGGTCAAGGGGAGGCCCAACTAGCATCACCTAGCACTCATTATTAAACTGAGTCCTTCTCCAGTTATCTCCCTCATTGTGCTTAACAAAAGATACATGCACATCTTGAAACGGAATCGGGCTAGCCGCAATGAGCCTATATCGATCACTGACATGATGAAACTGCACATAAGCAGACCCAAAGGGACAAGCCTGGACATCTCTAAAGTGAACTCTAACCTCATTATTGAGGAAATCAACCAGGACATCAAGAATATTCAAGAACGGAACTGGACCAGGGGGAGGGGATTAATGGTAGCAATGGCATACTGTTCATGCGACCTTGACCTCTGAGGCACCACCACCCTTTTGACACGATTCTGCCCAGCCACCTGCATAATCTGGAAGCCATTTGGCAGGAAAGGCGCAGGATCAATCGGGATGTTCGCCATTACGACACTCTTCGCCGGCGACGAGCAAGAGGGGAATGGGGTTTCAGCGGGCGGGGGAGTTGAGGAGACAGGCGAAATGGAAGTTGTTTTTTGCAAAGAAGTGGTGAACTCGTGAAAACTGCTATGAATAATGGGCCGGGATTGTGTAACTGCCTAGGCTTTGAACCACCTCTCGTAAGAATTGTCGGGCCAAATACATTTTGGGAAAGAGGGGAATTTCAGAAAACGAAGGAGACCAGGCAATTTAAATGCCGCGCGATTGGCGCCTCCCGCAGACCCGACCAACATTACAAGCGACTTAATACCACCATCAGCGAGCACCTGAGCATAAGATCTGTCTTGATGTCCTGATTTGAAATCACCATTAATCTGTTGTGCAGACACACGCGAAGAAACCGCAGGAGGCGCAGGAAATTTGAGTCGTTGGAAAACCGAACCACCTTTACTGGAAGGCCTCAAAGAAGGAGATTTTTTTGCACTTTCTTTTTTGTACGTGACAACTTTCCATTCTCCAGCAGACTCTTTATAGAATTCCTTTTCTTCATGAATCCAGTTTGGTCCCCCATTACCCCAAAGATTGACATGAATCACAAAAGAATTACATGAAAACTTTGAAATATTGTATATTTCAAATCCCACTGCCCTTGAAGCAACCGAGAAACGAAAAGTTCTATCTTGCAGAAGCTTCACCTGGAATTTAGACGCATTACCACCAAAATAGGCCTGGAAAGCAAGACCAACAGTATGAAAATACAACTTAAAATTTGCTCTTCCAAAAGAACAAACCAGATAAAAAGGTCTTTTCCTGAAACCACCAATGAAATTAACTTGATGCCTGAATTTATCAAAAATCCTCTTCTCAAAATCTCGCCCTAATGAAAAATCCAAGGCAGGCCGACACGAAGCAACATCTTTGGGAGCACGCACCGAGGGGAGGTTCTCAGTGAAATCTAGAGATCTAGGCACTATCTTCTCAAAATTGGTGGAAAACTTCTTGACCAAAGGGCTAGGCAAAATCTATGCACCGACAACAACCCTCTTCACCTGGAGATCAATACAAATGCCTGAGGCCACCACCTCACCTTGAATCAAGTATCTAGCATCAATCACTACCTCATTATGGTTGAGGAGCACCAGCCTTTTAGAACTAGGAAAAAGCATCAGAAATCCTTTAGAAGGCTCAAGATCATTAGTCGGCAAAGAGGAGCAAAGGGCATGCCATTTAAGACCAGTGTCCTCATCTAATCCAGAGATGGTAGGAGATCTACCAAGAAATCCAGATGAGGGATTCAAAGAATCATTAACACGAGAGAGATGAGAGGGGAACCTCAAAACAGATCCAATAGAGATCTTCTCCCCATTTTCCAAACATCGACCCTCAAGGGGAGAGCCTTTGGCATTGAGAAGAACCAGCCAAGAATCCGCCGAGAGAATGAGAGAGCCTTCGAGAAACTTACCACCCGTGGTCACACCAGAGTAGGTGATCTTCCAACAACCCCCTGAGGAATCCATGCAGATCCTTGCCGGTGAGACGCCGGCGAACGCCGGAGGCCGACCAACGGTCACCTCAGAGGGGCCTCATGCCTCGGAAATCGTGCGGGTTTTTTATCTCTATTAGTGTTATTTTCCCGTCTTAAGCCCTAGGATTTTCATCATGGGCTCGTCATTATTCATATATTTTTGATTGTATATGTTTTGTATGTGATTTGTTGCTATAATTCTTTGTGTAGATCTTGGTGCTCGTGATTGTGATTGTGAGGAGTGTAGCTACTCTCCAAACTACCAAGGTAAGTGGTACTTCATGAATATTTTTATCCCTATGTTTCTACTAAGCATTAGAAATATTTTGTTAGACTTGCATGTTATATTTTGCTTATATGCCATGTTGGGAAATCCTAGTAGTTGTAGAATTACTAGAAAATTTCTAAGTTAAGATACTATCTATGCCATGCTTAGCCTAGCTAGTAGGAACCAAGGGTTGGTGATATATATACATGCTATGATGAAAATATTTCTAAGTCCTTTGGACTTGTGATTTGCCTAATAAAACAACTAAGTAAATGAAACACCTGGGTGGAATGGAAGGATTGGTTTATGTTGAGTGGTTACACAAGGCCCATTTCTATGGTTTACCTTGTGTATCTCACTTGTGGAAAGCCACCCAGGAAAAAAGAGATTTTAGAGGCGAAGTGTTGAGAAGCTTCTAGTGCAGCCACTTGGCAATATGGGCTCTGCCTGGATCACATAGGTTGCTAGAACTTAGCCATTTGGACAGCTGGTGGTAGTGGGATGATACGTTGGAACGCGTCCATTTGGTCTAAGGAAAGGCTTCTGAAAGGTCCTGTCTTGGTGAAAATCAAGTCTGGTGGGGAAAGTGCACAACCTCTGCAGATGGAAGAATCTAAGTACTTAGCCATGTCCCTGGAAAAGGACAACTTGAGCATCAAGACATGGAAGCTATCAAGAATCTCCTCATCCCAATTTCTAAGTAAAACTTGTGGGTGAACAAGTTTGAAGGACCTCAATGTCTATTGGTGGTTCCTTGGGAAAAGTTCTGACAAAGAAAAACTTAGTGATTTCAACTAATAGGCAAAACCTATTTTGAGCAAAGCAAGCCAAGCTACACTTAGCCAAATTGCATATAGTATCTAGTCCACCTAAATTATACTAAGGTATCACTTGCCAATACTATTCCAATGTATTGACCCATTGTGGGTGTAACTTGTGATGTTGCAGGTTACTCTGATGAGGATTAGGAGTCATGAGTCTACACTCAACATGTTTGCCTGTGGCACATGAAGATGAAGACTTTTATTTATTTACTTATTCAAACTCTTGTATTAGGCCTGTGGCCTTGGAGTTGTAAAGACTATGTTTGTCTCTGGAATGACAGTAATAATGACCTTTGTATCTGTGTACTTCATCTTAAACTGTGGATGCTAGCATTGATCCAGGGACTAGCATTGCAATCACAGGGATCCTTTTCCTTTATAAAGGAGGGATCTTACAGCGGCGCTAATGGCGCTGGCGGCGGTGCTACTGTTGGTGACGTTCCGGCGAATCTAGAGGGGCTAGGGATGGTGGCTAGGCTTACCAGGTTTATACAAACGCGAGGAAGCTCAAGGAGCATTTGGTTTGGACGGGGGCGTGTTGTTGCGGCCGTGGGAGTGGAGTTCGGCCGTGCTACGGTTGATTGCAGACGACAACGGGGGCGATGACCTGGGGTGTGATTGGTCAAACGGAAAGTTTTATAAGATGCGCAAGAAGCAGGCAAACACGCTCATTTGAATTATAGGCGGAGGCGAACACGGTGCTCACTTGAATGGCTCACCGGAGTTCGGCGATGCGATAGATGCTCACAGTCGGAGACGAGGACGACGCTCTGGTGCAAGAGAAGAGGAGTGGCAAGTATTAGGAGGTGCGCAAGAACAAGGCGATCACAACTTCATGAACGAGAGGCAGAGGGCGCACGAGGTTTACCAGGATGGCTCGCCGGAGCTGCTCGGTGCTGTGATGGTGTGAGGCAAAATTCAACCAGCCTGGCGGCACTCCGTGCTTACAGGGTTGGGGAAAATATTGTGGAGGGAGAGGAGTTTATGTAGCCAGAGTGAGCACGGGAATTATGCATGCTTTCATCAGCAATTAAGCTCAAATCAATCGGTAGTGACAGCGGAGGAAACGGCAGCGGCGCGGTCGTCGCGCGAGCGCGGGATTTTGGGGACGAAGAGGTGAGCTGACTTGGGCCCAGTGGCAGCGAGTACGGGGTAAGGTTCGTGCGGGTGAGAGAGGGGGCAGAGGGAGAGAACCCCGGGTGGGTTTATTGGCCAGAAGAGTTGCTAGGCTGAAAGGGTAGTGCAGGGTTTTATTTTTTTCCTTCTCCTTTTTCTTTTCCAAATTGATTTTCAGGAATGAATTTGAAACCCTAATTCAAACTTGTTTGAATTCAAACCTTTTCTAGATTTTTTTACTATGATCCTAGCATTCAAAAGTGTGTGAAACACATATGTTTACTCAAAAACACTTTGGTCTTTTGAAAATAAAAATAAAACCATGCCTCAAATGAGTATAATAGAAAAGCATAAAAATGGTTTTATTTGATTTCAAATTTTGAAAATTTGTATGCAAGCTCTAAATGCTATGATGATATGAATGCAATACATGATTTTGCATTTGATGAAATTTGGGATGTTACAAATCTAACCCCTTAAGATGAATCTCGCCCTCGAGATTCGGTTTGGCTAGCAAATAGGTGAGGGTGATCTTTCCGAAGGTCATCTTCTCTTTCCCAAGTTGCTTCTTCTTCGGTATGATGGTTCCACTGTACTTTGCAGAATTTGATAGTCTTCGTACGAGTAACTCTTTCTACAGTCTCAAGAATCTTGATAGGTTTCTCTTCATAAGTAAGATCACTCTCCAACTGAACCTCTTCCAATGGTATAGTGTCCTTCAATGAAGTTTCTTCCATTTACAGATGACACTTCTTCAACTGACTCACATGAAACAGATTGTGAACTGCTGACAGTGACTCAGACAATTCAATCTCATAAGCCACTTCTCCTTTGCGGCTCAAAATCTTGAATGGTCCAACATACCTTGGTGCCAATTTTCTTTTGACTCCAAATATCTTCATGCCACGAAGTGGTGAGACTCTAAGATAAGTTCTATCACCCACCTCATAGATGACTTCTCTACGCTTTGGATCTATGTAGCTCTTTTGTCGGGACTAGGCTATCTTCAATCTGTCCTTTAATAATTTAACTTTCTCTTCAGCTTCCTTGATCAGTTATGGTCCGAACAAATTTCTTTCTCCAACTCCACTCCATAGCAATGGTGTAGTATATTTCCTTCCATAAAGAAATTCAAATGGAGCCATCTCAATACTTGATTGATAGATGTTATTGTAAGAGAATTCTGCGTAAGGCGGACTTTCATCCCAACTAGCACCATAGTCTAGGACACATGCCCTCAACATATCCTCCAATATCTGATTGGTCCTTTTAGTCTGTCCATCAGTCTCGGGTGAAAAGATGTTCTGAACTCTAACCTTGTTCCCAATGATTCATGTAGTTGTCACCAAAAACGCGAAGTGAACCGAGTTCCTCTATCAGACACAATACTCTTAGGTACTCCATGTAGACATATAATCATGTTCATATAGATCTTAGCTAACTTAGCACTTGTATAGGTAGTCTTCACGGGTATGAAATGAGCCACTTTAGTTAGGCGATCCACAAAAACCCAAATGGAATCATATCCAGATCTGGTCCTTGGCAACCGGTGATAAAGTCCATACCAATCTTATCCCACTTCCAATCAAGGATAGGTAGTGGTTGTAATAACCCTGCCGGTTTCTAATGTTCCGCCTTAACTCGACTACACACATCACACAAGGCAATATGTTCTGCGATATCATTCTTGAGATTGTTCCACCAAAATCTTTCCTTCACATCCATGTATATTTTGGTGTTACCTGGATGAATGGAATATGGTGAGTTGTGTGCTTCTTGCAGAATCAATTTCCGAAGCTCCGGATCATGCGGAATGCAGATACTTTTTCCATACCATAAAGTACATTGTTCATCTTCATGGAATCCTTTAGCCTTCCCTTTGCTAATTTTACTCTTAATCTCCTCTATTTCCTTGTCCAACTTTTGGGCTTCTTTAATCTTCTCCAACAATGTTGGTTGAACATCCAATGACATGAGATATCCCTCAGGCACTATCTCCAATCTGAGAACTTTGAATTGGGCACATAGATCATCTGGCAATTCTCCTTTTGTAAGGCCATTCACATAAACCTTACGGCTTAAAGCATCTGCTACAACGTTTGCTTTACCGGGATGGTATTGCAAACTCAAGTCATAGTCCTTGATGAGCTCTAGCCACCTTCTTTGTCTCATATTGAGTTCCTTATGGGTGAAGATATATTTCAAACTCTTGTGATCCGTTTACACTTCACAACGCTTTCCCAAAAGATAGTGTCTCCATGTTTTGAGTGCATGGAAAACAGAGGCTAACTCTAAGTCATGAGTAGTATAATTCACTTCATGAGTTTTGAGCTGTCTCGAGGCATAAGCCACAACTTTCCCTTTTTGCATCAAAACTCCACCCAATCCTTGGTGAGATGCATCACAATAGACATGAAAATCCTTCTCCAAATCCGGCAGACATAAGACTGGTGCTGACACTAGTATCTTCTTCAATTCTTGGAAACTGATTTCACATCCTTCAGTCCAATCAAACTTCTCTTTCTTAACTAACTCCGTCATTGGTTTAGCTACTTTTGAGAAATTCTCAATGAACCTTCTATAGTATCCTGCCAAGCCTAGGAAACTACAAACTTCCTTAACTGACTTGGGAGATTCCCACTCAGTTATAGCTGACACCTTTGCGGGATCGACAGCTATACCATCTCCCGACACAATATGTCAAAGAAATCCAACTTCATTCAACCAGAATTCACACTTGCTGAACTTGCCATACAGATTGTGCTCCCTGAGCTTCTCAAGTATCAAATGCAACTGTTCTTCATGCTCTTCCTTGCTCTTGGAATATATCAAAATATCATCGATGAATATGACAAAAAACTTTTCAAGAAACTCCATGAACACCTTGTTCATCATGTTGATGAAGTAAGTTGCTGCATTTGTCAATCCAAATGGCATCACGGTATACTCATACAATCCATATGTGGTGGTAAAAGAGGTCTTAGGTATGTCTTGCTCTCTAATCTTTAGCTAGAAATAGCCTGATCGGAGATCAATCTTTGAGAACATGGGCTCCTTCTAGCTGATCAAATAGATCATTGATTCTAGGCAAAGGGTACTTGTTGTTTATAGTCACCTCATTGAGCGAACGTTAATCTACGCATAGCCTTTGTCTTCTATCCTTCTTCTCAACCAAACAGAACTGGTGCACCCCAAGATGAAGAAGTTGGTTGGATAAATCCTTTCTGCAACTGTTCTCCAAGTTGTTTCCTGAGTTCTTTCAACTCATCAACTGACATCTTGTAGGGTCTCTTTGCTATTGGTCCAGATCCTGGCAGTAAGTCAATCAGAAACTCCACATCTCTATCTGGTGGCATTCCTAGCAATTCTTCCAGAAACACATCCGTATACTCCTTCACAGCTGGTGCACTGTCTATGCTAACCCCCTTAAGAGAATTTATCTTACTCCCTTTAGAATCAAAGTTATACTTGAACCTAATCCGTTTCTTATCCGGGGTTGTGAGTGTAACAGTACGATTGGCACAATTTATTACTCCTTCATACTTAGTCATCCAATCCATGCCCAACATTACATCCAATCCTTGGAAATCTAGGATTATCAGACTAACTGGAAACTTATACTTTCCAAACTATATTACTAGATCATGACATCCAAAGTTTACTATCATCTCTCCACCTAGAGAGCTTACTTTAATAGGACATCAAATAGTTTTAGTTGGAAGTCCATTTTTATCAAAAAATGCTCTTGATATGAATGAATGCGATGTGCTGGTATCAAAAAGAACAAGTGCTGGAAAAGAATTAAGCTTGAACTTACCAGCCACAACATCAGATTCCTCATAGATTTCCTCCACATTGATGTGGTTCAATTGACCCTTTTGGAATGGGTTTGGCTTGTTGGCTCCATCAGCCTTCTTTTCTGGGCATTCATTTGCATAGTGCCTAGTTTTCTTGCACTTGATGCACTCAACCTGACTAATGTCCCTTTTAGCAGTCTGACTTCCATTTACATTCCCACTGTGATGGCTCTTGTGTCCACTATTGTGGTTCTTATATCTATCATTGTCATGACTGCGGTGGTGCTTGTTGTCATGGTGACGGTTACTGTTGTAGTGGCTATTATACTTCCCATGCTTGTGGGGTCCAGAACCTCCACTATCATCACCATGGGAACGCTTGTGAGACGATCCCGAGCTGTGCTTATCAAAGTGATGCTTCCTCTTCCTATTCTCAACCTGCTTCATCTTGCTTTCAAAGATGGTGGCCTTGTCACAAAGTGATTGATAAGTTGGGACATATGCAACAGATAGTGCAGGTTCATCTCATCATTCATCCCTTCCAGGAATTTTTCCTTTCTCTTAGCATCAGTGTCAACTTCATCCAGTGCATAGCGTGCCAGATTGTTGAACTCTTCAATATATTCTGCCACACTACTGTGACGTTGCTTAAGATTGTGGAACTCTTTCTTCTTCAAATTCATCACTCCTGATGAGATATGGGCAGTGCGGAAACCATCCTCAAATATTGCCCAAGTCACATCCTCAATAGGAGTGGTGTCCTTCAAGCAGATGTGCTGCAAATCTGACCCTTTTCTTCATCTGTGCAGCCCATGGTGACCAAGTCCTTATTCACGGAACGTAGCCAGTCATTGGCTACCTCAAAAGACTTGTAAGCATGCCAAAGGCTGGTGGGTTGTTTTGATTGTTTTTGTTGTTGTCTTGATTCTGATTTGCCATGAACTGGGTCATCATCTGCATCAGCTGAGTTTGAGTTGTCATCTGCTACTGCATCTCATTGCCATTGTTGTTATTGTTGTTTTGGTTGGGATTGGCACGACAGGGAGGCATCTGTGGTTTCAATAAGGATAAGTAATGAGATGTAACCCATAGATGCTAACATGCACAATACATCACATAGCAACAATCACAAGATAACCAAGAACAAGATAAACTTAGAGTTTGAACAACGTAAACAACAAGTTTTGGAAAAAGTAAACACACTAGCAAGCCATCCACATGTTGGATGATCATTGCAACACGATAAATGAAAGGATGATAGATAAATAGATAGTCGAGTAGTCAACACTACTCCTCCATGTGGACCTCCTCGTCCACTAGAGTAAGTCCAGCTGTCTCCATGGCTGTCTTGTACTCCTCCACATTGGTGGTCAAGGCCTCAATCTTTGCACGAAGGGCTCTCTTCTGTGAGCGCAGCCTCTCTATCACTCCCTACTGAGTCTCTAGCTCAAGGTCCTTGAGCTCTATCTCGGCCCTCATGTCCTTGATCTTCTTGTTTCTGTCCTACACTCTCTTCTCTTGATTCTTGAACCTCTTGTCTTGGCTCTCGAATATAGCTTCCATCTCCTTGATAATCTCATCCTGATCCACGAAGAGCGTGTCCTTCTCCGTCAACTGAACCTAAATCTTGTCATTGCTAAGCATGATGTTGGTCCTATCTGTATCAAGGTGTCTAACAAGCCTATCAAGGTCCTGAAGGTAGAGACGAACAGGCTCGATAGTCTCTCTACTGGCATCGTCATACGCTACAGCCTCTCCTTGCTTGTCGCGTCTCCGAATGGGTGGAAGTAGAGGCCACTGAGCTCGGTGGAGTGACGTCCGCATAGACGTCCGAGTAGCTCCTGCATAACCACGTCAAGTCCCTTCTCCTTATCATCATGCATCAGCTTGAAGGTAATCTCCTCGGTGAGTGGCTCCATCTGGCGTCCAGGCTGCGGGACTCTAAAGCCCCAAAGATCCTTCCTCTCTAACTTTGTGAGATGAAGTGCCTTAATACTAGGGAGTGGGAGATTGAGCACACTAGTGAGATCCACAAGGTGAGAACCGAAACGAGTTCCCTTGAACTCCTCGGCAGTGCTGACAACAAAGCTAGGCATCTATTGCATAAGAGAGAGAAAAAATAGAAACAATACAAGTTGAGAGAAAAACACAACATAGTCAAACAAAAGCCAAAATCATATATTCAACAATAAAAACATACAAGTCATGGCATACAAAAATCTACCACAAGCACTAAGGTTCAAACATAACTTAGACAAAAACTTTCCATACCACATAGGTTGGTATGATCAAATTATTAACGCGAGAAAAACGACAAGTGTGGTGGTACAACTATCGGAGTACGTCATAATTCTCACTCATATGCCAAGTCTATGATATCCTCCCTTAGACGTTTTATGGCGGTCTCTAAGTCTTGGGTATACCTCTTCTCATCTTTAAGGTCATTTTGAGTGTTGAGCATTCTACACTTGAGTCTTTCACCAAGCTCCTTGATAGCTTTCCAAGTTGCATTTCTTGTAGAGTCAAAGAATGACGTATACATTTCTCAGTTGGTGACCATGCAGAATCCCGACCCTTTATGGTTGTCCCCCTTGTTTTTGTACAAGTGGAGTTGTACCCACCAATATTCTTCTCCTTCGTCCATCACTTGAAATCCTTTGTACACGGCTTCACCATGTATTCTCAAGCTAACCATGAGGTTTTTAAGGGCCTTGGGAAATTCCGTATCACATTCTAAGGTCATGGTCATGAGTGGTCCCTTCTTGACAGCTTCGTTGATGGCGGCCATCTACAAATGGAGATGAGAAAAAATATTAGGAGAGGTTTACGAGAAGAAAAAGACAAGTGTGGAATTTGCAAAGAGTTGCATTTTCTTCCTAGTGGTTTCCTTAGTCTAATCCATCTTAGGGTCATAATCCTACAGAAAATACAGTGCTCTGATACCATCTGTAAGACCCCAACTTTTAAAGGTAAAGGCCCCTGTGATTGCAATGCTAGTCCCTGGATCAAAATGCTAGCATCCACGATTTAAGATGAAGTACACATATACAAAGGTCATTATTACATCGTCATTCCAGAGATAACATAGTCTTTACAACTCAATAGCCCTAGGCTATAACATAGAGTTTGCAACTTAAAGGAAATAACTATAAGTCTTCATCTTCATGTGCCACAGGCAAACATGTTGAGTGTAGACTCACAACCCTAGTCTCCATCAGAGTAACCTCCAACATCATAAGTTATAGCCACAGTGGGTCAATACATTTGGAATTGTATTGGCAAGTGATACCATAGTAGAATAGTAGTATCTAACATATATATGAATTTGGATAAGTGTAGCTTAGGCTTGCTTTGCTCAAAATAAGGTTTTCCTTATTAGTTGAAAACACTAAGTTTTTGTTTGTCAAAAACACCCAAGGAACCACCAATAGACATTGGTGAACCTTTACCCTTGTTCAACCACAAGTTTTTAACTTAGAAATTGGGATGAGGAGATCCTTGATTGCTTCAATGTCTTTGATGCTCAAATTGTCCGTTGTCGGGGACACGACGAAGTACTTAGGTTTTACCCTCTCGAGAGGTGGTGCACTTTCCCCACAAGACTCGACATGCATCGAGACGAGACTTTTCAGAAGCATTCCCTTAGACCACCATGGACGCATTACATCCTATCACCCTACCACCAACTGTCCATCTGGCTAAGTTCTTGCAACCTATTTGGTCAAGGCAGAGCCCATATGCCATGTGGTTGCACTAGAAGCTTCTAAACACTAAACATCACAAATCCCTTGGTTCCTGGGTGGCAATCCACAAGTGTGATACACAAGGTAAACCATAGACATGAGCCTTGTGTAACCACTCAACATAAACCAACCATACCATTCCACCCAGGTGATTCATTCACATAGTTTTTTTATTAATCAAAAACACAAGTCATAGACTTGGCAAAATCCCATAGCATGAATATCCCACCCTTATTTTCTACTAGCAAGGCTAAGCATAATAACATAACAAGTTTTCTTAACTTAACGAATAATCTACTAAGGCTACAACTACTAGGATTTCCCAAGGCATAGCATAGTATATACTTAGCAAAAATTTCTATGCAAGTACTACTCAAAATGCCACTAATTTATAGTCAAAATAATAGGACAAAATATATGAAGCACCACTTGACTTGGTAGTTGGGAGGGTAGCAACAGTCCTCACAATCACAATCACCACAATCACAAAAATCTACACATAAAATCAGAACACCAAAATCACATCCAAATATTCAAACAAAAATATATATGAATGCATGCAAATGCAATGGAATGATCTTTCTACACTAACAAGTCAATCCAAATAGTACTGAACACAAATTAATCTATCTAAAGTTTAAATAAAACAAGTTTTACTCTAAAACAATTTTCTAAACATTTTATATAGTCCAAATAAGCCTATATTTTGTTCTGCAAATAATCCTATTTTTCCAGAAGAAAAATTCTAATTCAAGGTCACAAAAGTGTAGGGTTTGATTTTATGAATCCAATGATATATTATTTGCATTTTTTGGACAAAAAGAACAAAAGATATGAATTTTACAAGTTTAAATTAACTAATAGATTCAAAAACAGATTTTAAATCAAACAGGCAGACACGTGGCTGCGCCTGATTGGCTGATACCGTTTCGCTCAGGATCACCCTTCCGCACTGTTGGATCAAGTCAGATCCAACGCTAAAAGTATCGTATGGGCACCTAGAGGGGGGGTGAATAGGTGCTACTTCAATTTTTCTTCTTTTTCAATTTAGGGTTTGACAAGAAAGGTAAATTCTCTAGATAATGCAACTAAGGTGAATTTACCTATATGTCAAGCAAGCAACAACTAGCACCACACAAAGCAAGAACAAGTAAGTAACATGCAGTAAAGGATAGAAGTAACCAAAGTGGTGGACACGGAGACACAAGGATTTGTTTCCCGTAGTTCCTTCCTTTCGAGGGGAAGTACTTCTACGTTTGGAGAGGGGGTGGTTTCAAACCACCAACGCCACGAGAGGCCTCCCATGTTCTCCGATGAATCTCACCCCAACGAGATCGATCCACCTTCCACTATATCGGCAACCTTCGAGGTGGAAGTTGGCACCTTTACAACAAGTTCGGGGCACACATCCACAACTTAATTGGAGGCTCCCAAATACAAGCAAGCCGTCAAAACAATCAAAGACAAGCTTGTAAGAACCAAATAAAAGTTAGGGTTTCCAAAGAAACACTAGAGCTTGGGGTCCCTCAAGTAAATGAGGGGGGAATGAAGATCTCTCTTGGTGAAGTTGTAGATCAAGGCATCCTCCTTTGATTCTCCAAAGATCAATGACTTTGGATGGTTGGATGGAGAGATCTTGTAGATTTGGTGGCTCTAATGGAGTTTGTGTTCTTTAGCAGCTCGAGCAGCTGGAGGAAGGGATAAGGATCCCTATTTATAGGCAGCCCCCTCCATGAACCGTTTTCTGACCATTGGAGAAAATCCAGACCAGAGACTCAGGTCTGTACACCGGAGACTCCGGTATACACCGGAGATTCCGGCCTATCTCCGGTCTAGCCTCCGGACCGCCCTTCTGAATGACCAGGGCCAGGCACGACCCAACTGGGCCGGAGACTCCGGTCCTCTAGCACTTGAGACTCCGGTCTGAGCCAAGACCGGAGATTCCGGAGAAGCCTCCGGACCTTGCTCTGGACCCCCATACAGAATGTCCCAGCCATGATTCTGATGCCTCCACCGGGGAGACATCTAGAAACTCCGGACACACCGGAGACTCCGGTCTAGGAAGACTGGAGACTCCGGTTTGGAATTTTCAGAACTGTGTCACACTAGCAGGAACCTTTCCAAAGTGTGAGGGTACTTTTCACTTATCATAATACCAACCTGTGGACAATGACAAACTGTAAAATGATCTACTCGTTGTTAATGAACACCTAAAGTGATTATGACAATAAATGTCCTTTCAATCTCCCCCTTTTTGGTGTTCGATGACAACAAGTGATTTTGCATGGAATAAATTGTGTGGGGCTCCCCCTGACTATGTGCAATAAGGTCAATAAGTAAATCACGCATAGTATCAATGATCGCACACATAGATCTCATATGAGTTACAATAGATAGTGCACAAGCACATAGTCACACATAAACGGCAAATAGCACACATGAAGTTCGAAGTTCGAATATGGCAAATGAAAGCAGATAATAGCAAATCCAAAGCCCAAACCCCATGCAAATCGATGAGAATGTCTTCTCCCCCTTTGGCATTAAAACGCCAAAAAGGGAAAAGATCTAAGCTAGCGCCCCAACAACTCAGTAGTCATCGTCATCCGCGTCATCCTCGGCATCCTCATCCAAATCCTCATCGTCCTCAGCAAAGTCATCATCATCAGGGACTGCAGGCCCTTTGCAGTGAGGGCGAGAAGAGGAGGTACCCTGGTACCCGTATCCAGATGTGATGTCGGAGAATGTCTTCCAGTCAACAAGGCTGTCCTGTTGGGCATTCCATGCCCCAAAGGAGAGAGTGTGATCTGACTCTATAGACTCCTGAGCACCATGCTCATCATTGTACTCGCCCTCTCCTTCCTCATCATCCGCTTCGCCATGTGCCTTGATTTCCTTGAGGAGCTTCTCAATACGCTTGTTGCTTTGGTAGGAGACATGCTGCTGCTTGCGGATGTCAACATTCATGCAGCACAGAGTCCTTTCCCAGAAAGTGGCCTTCTTGACCCTCTCAAGAACATAGTCCCTAGTCATGGAAGGCATAGGTGCATTGGAGGCATTCTTCCTCCAAACTATAGGTGGAGAGGGTGCCCTCTCAGTCTCAATCTCCTAATCATCATTGCCATAGCGACGCCTAGGAGCAGGCCCCATACGCCCCTTCTGTTGCAGTGAGACTAAAGCGTGCTCAGTGAGATGCGGTGCTATGCCAAGTGGATAATTATGCTCCTTGGAGTTGATGAGCCTCATAACCAAAGGTGCATATGGAGGAGACTTCTTGTAAATAATAGCATGGAACATCTCCTCAAAAATAAAATCCATCACATAAATAGGTTCAGCATCTGCCTCTGGGCCAGCATTGTAGGTCTGGTGGGTGTGATAAAGAAGGTTGACTAGCCCACCCCTAACAGCATCGTCATTCCCAGCACTTGGTGCGATGGTATGACGGAATATCCTAAACATTAGGTTGTAGAGAGTCTTGAGTCCCTTGGAGCCCCCTACAACACCCTCTATGCCATACAGAGGTGCAAGCTTCATCTTGTTCTCACCAAGAGCTGCCGAGTGCATACGCAGCCCAACTGGAGTGGATACACCATGAAAGGTCTCAAAGATGACGTTGGCAAAGTCATGGAATGTAGCTATGCAGCGAGTGGTGTCAGACATCCAAGTCATGGTCATGTCTTGATCAGACCCAAACACTACAGTGGCGTAGAACTACTGTACTAGGTAGACATTGTAGTCTTCACGAAGCTCCATCAAGTTAAACAGTCCCAACTTCTCACAGATCCACAAAGCATCATTGAAGTAGGGGTTGAGGCGCATCTTCTCAACACTCATGTACTTCTGAGGGTAGATAGGTGATTTGGTGAGCACACCATACACATCCTTCATGAACACAGCCTGTTCCTTCCTCCAGAAACGAGGGTCATCGTTGGTACGAGGCAGCTCATAAAAATCAGTCTTTCTCAGCTCATGGAACTCCTCTTTTGACATTTTGGCCAAGAACTGAAGTTTGTCATATTTGGCTTTCTTGGCACGATCCTCTCGTTTAGTCCTTTCCTGCTCCCTCCTCAAACAGGATGCATCACGTGCCTGTTGTCTTAGGTTGGAAGGAGGCACGATAAACTGACCCTGAGCTTCATCATAGCGAGGAGTGCCTCTTTGTGACTTGGCCTTGGTACGATGAGGACAGCTAGAACCATCACCTGTGAATAGCAGTGAGGGAGATAGCATGGAGATGAGTATATATGTCCCAACAATGCAGTACAAGAGCTTTGATGCATTTCTGGTCTGTTTTGATTCACCCAACACCGGAGTCTCCTCACCTCATATCGAAGTCTCTGGCTCAGACCAGAGTCTCCGATCCTGGGGACCGGAGTCTCCGGCCTGGACCGGAGTCTCTGGACCTGGGTCCGAAATCTCTGGTCGAGAGGCTCGGGCATGAGATGGGGAGGTGCTGGTGGGGATGAATCTAGTAGATCGGGCAATGCAACAATGCTAAAGTACTAGAGTGCACGCAAACAAGTGATTCCAATGGACAAATCAACACCAATCCTCAAAAACACATCTAGAGATGAACCCTAGGAGAAAAAGAGGAGGAGAGGTACCAGATCTGTCCATGGGATCGATTCCTCCAGTGAGAATGACCCAATGGAGGAGAGGAGAAGGTTGGCCGATGGCACGGCGGATCCCGGGGGCTTCTTGACCTCTAGGAGGAGTTTTGGAAGGGGAGGCGACGGGTTAGGAGGAGGGGGACGGGGTTGACAATGAGGAGCTGTTGTTTCAGTTCACCCTGTCCCCTTACTATAAGTGGCAAAAACCGTCTGGACCGGAGACTCCTGTCTACACCGAAGACTCTGACCTACACCGGAGACTCCGGTGCATGTGCACCGGAGACTCCGGTCCTCCTCGACCAAAAACTCCAGGATAGGTGTTTGGGGACATATATGAGAGATAGACATGTTTAAGATAGGGAAAAAGCTTGGGTTGAGATATCAAACTGTGAAGAACCAATAAGAGCCATAGAAATTCACAAAAAAACATTCAGGAAAGCTCCAAAAGACTAAAATCAAGCAAATGACAAACACGAGTAAGCACCAACCTCTCTAATTTGAGTATACTCGGCTTGGCACCACGAAGATATTCCATTACCGAAACTCATCATTTAAGCTCAGATATCACAAAATGATATTAAGAGGAATTATTTTGATTTCTTTGGGCATAATGGGAGGAGGGATAGTCCAATCAATTAGGACCGCACTCCCCCTATATCCATGCCTACACCTAAACCAAATAAGAGTCAAGTCATAGGTGAGTATGCAAGACAATCAAGTTAAGTTCCTTGAATCTACGATATTTAGTTCATTCCTCAAATAGAAAAACCGTGCTTTGTCAAGTGGCTTTGTGAATATGTCGGCAAGTTGGTCTTTAGTTGGCACATATGATAGCTCAATATCACCTCGAGCAACATGATCTCTAATGAAGTGATGGAGGATATCAATATGCTTTGTCCTTGTGTGATCCATCGGGTTGTAGGCAATCTTGATGGCACTTTCGTTGTCACATAGAAGAGGCACTTTGTCATAGTGGACACCGTATTCCTTTAAAGTTTGTCTCGTCCATAGAAATTGAGTGCAAGCACTAGCAGCTGCCACATACTCGGCTTCGGTGGTGGAGAGAGATATACAATTTTGCTTCTTGGATGACCAACATACTAAGGACCTACCAAGAAATTGGCAAGCCCTGGATGTTGATTTTCTATCATCCTTATCACCAGCCCAATCCGAGTCCGTGTATCCACAAAGAGCAAATGTTGACCCTCGAGGATACCAAAGACCATAAAATGGGGTATGAACTAAATATCGAAAGGTTCTCTTGACCACCATTAAATTGCTTTCTTTAGGAGCTGATTGATATCTTGCACACACACACCTACACTCAACACAATATCGGGTCTAGATGCATAAAGATAAAGCAAAGAACCAATCAGGGACCGGTATACCTTTTGATCCACATCTTTACCATTTGCATTTTGTTCTAGATGAGTCTTTGTAGCCATGGGAGTAGGAGCTCCATTTAGATCTTGCATATTGAATCTCTTGAGCATATCTTGAGTATACTTGGCTTGGTTGAAGAATGTCCCTCCTCTAACTTTCTTGATCTAAAAACCAAGAAATACTCTCAACTCCCCCATCATAGACATCAGGAACCTACTAGTCATAAGCTTTGAGAATTCATCATTAAAAGCTTTGTTAGATGAGCCAAAGATAATATCATCGACTTAGAATTGGCATACAAAAATCTCCCCATTGACCTTCTTAGTAAAAAGAGTGGGATCGATTTTCCCAACCTCAAATCCACGGTCAAACAACAACTCTCTAAGGTGCTCATACCACGTGCGTGGTGCTTGCTTGGACCCATAGAGCGCCTTGTCAAGTTTGTAGACATGGTTTGGGAAGTTTGGATCCTCAAATCCCAGGGGTTGCTTTACATATACCAACTCATTTAATGGACCATTAAGAAATGCACTTTCTACATCCATTTGTTGCAACTTAAAGTTATGATGTGCCGCATAAGTAAGAAGGATACAGATGGACTCAAGGTGAGCCACGGGTGCATATGTCTCTCCATAATCAATGCCTTCAATTTGAGAGAACCCTTGTGCAACCAATCTTTCCTTGTTCCTTACTATAATTCCATGCTCATCTTGCTTGTTCTTGAATATCCACTTCGTGCCAATAACATTGCGGCAATCCTTTGGCTTCTCAACTAACTTCCATACTTTGTTTCTCTCAAAGTTGTTGAGCTCTTTGTGCATAGCTTCCAACCAATCCGAATCTTCAAGAGCTTCCCACACTTTCTTTGGTTCAATCATGGAGATGTGTGCTTGGTGTTCACTGAACCTCTTCAATTATGCTCTTGTGTAAATGCCTTTCCTTAGGTCACCAACCACATTTTGTAGAGAGTGGTCTCTTAATTCTAGCATTCTCTCCTTTCTAGCTTCACAACGAGCATGGATATCCTCGTTGTTTCTTGGAGGACCCTCTTCATCATTTTGGTCCTCGTCTTGACCATCAACTTGACCTTGATCATTCTCTTCATTTAGAGGCAAAGATTGACCTCAGTCTTGATTAAGCACTCTTCTAGCATCGATTTGAGCTTGTCTCAAGGCAGTTTGTACGGATATTCCTTGAACAATTGACTTGGCACCACTTGACATCCTGGAGAATGAATCAAGCTCCTCTTGGATAGAGTTGTCACTTTGATCAACATGTTGAGGGTCCACATCTTGTCTTTGGCTTGAGTCATTATCCTCCTTGGTGGATGGATCTTGTCGATGATGTGAAGATGAGGGCTCCACTTGAGTGGAGCATAGTTCTTCTCGATCCGCCATACGGGATTCCTCAACGGGGCGGATATATCCCACACCCATTCTTCCTATGGAATCCTGAGGCATTTCATCATCTGCATCACAAGCATCAACACGCCCCCTTGGGAACCATCATATTCTTCGAAGGTCACACTACAAGATTCTATGACGGTTCCGAAGAGCTTATCATAGATTCTATAAGTGTGAGATTCGAGACCATAGCCAACAAAAATACCCTCTAATGATTTAGACTCGAATTTGGACAAACGAACACCTTTTACGAGATAGAAACACTTACAAACGAACACCCGAAAGTAAGATATGTTGGGCTTGTTACCGGTAAGTATTTCATATGGAGTCTTGTTGATTTCTTTGCGGAGGTAGATCCGGTTTGATGCATGGCAAGCGGTGGAGATGGCTTCGGCCCAAAAGTTGTATGGAGATTTAAACTCCGCCAACATGGTCCTGGCCATCTCAATAAGAGTCTGGTTCTTCCTCTTGGCCACACCATTTTGTTGAGGGGTATATGCAGCAGAATATTGGTGTTTTATCCCCTCATCAGTGAGGAAATCATTCAAGGTGTAGTTTTTGAACTCGGTGCCGTTGTCACTTCTTTATAATCAACATGGGAAGATTGTATTGATGTTGAACCATGTTGATGAAGTCGATGAAGGTCTTTTGGATCTCACTCTTCAACTTGAAGAAATACACCCAGGAGTATCTTGAAAAGTCATCAACAATCACCAAACAATATTTCTTCCCACCAAGACTTGCATGAGATGGAGGACCAAAGAGATCCACATGAAGGAGCTCCAAGATCTTCGTTGACTTGATGCGGTTCTTTGGCTTGTGGGGAGCATCATGCATTTTTCCTGGAACACAAGCCCTGCAAACATGATCTTTGGCAAAGGAAACATCTCATTTTATTCCAACAATATGTCCCTCCTTGTGGAGACTTTGCAAAGTTCTCATATTGACATGGGCTAGTCGGCGATGCCATAACCAGCCCACATCGGCCTTTCCGAATAAGCACGTCGCACTTGTAGTGGTTTGCCCGAAAAGTCCACCACATACAAGTCATGTTCGACGTACCCAACGAAAGCTACCTTGAGAGACTTTCTCCACATGAGGACCACAATATCATTATCAATAAAGAAGGCGAAGCCCATCTTTCCAAGAGCATAGACTAAAAGTAAATTGTATCCAAGGGTCTCAACAAGCATGACGTTCACGAGTGTAATGTCGTGAGCAACCACAACCTTGCCGAAAAACATTACCTTAGACTTTGACTTGTTGGCATATGTCACAGTTATTTGATCATCATTTGGCTTTAAGTCCTTGACAATAGACAAGCTTCCGGTCATATGACTAGTGCAACCACAATCAAGCACCCACTTTGACCCTTCGGAAGAATATGTCTACAAAATATCAAGCTAATTTTTAGGTACCCATTTTTCAATGGGTCCTCTTTTGTTAGCAACAAGGGTCTTGGGGACCCCAAATAGACCAAGCAATATAACCATCATATGGGCCAACAAATTGTGCATACACATCACCATAATAATCAGGCATTAGAACATAGTGAGGGTTAGCACTTCCCACAAAATCATCATGAGACATAGTTTTACCACTTGTGGTCTTACTATCCACAATGGCCTTGTTCTTCTCTTGTGCGGGCTTGTCCTTCTTCTTGTGGTTCTTCTTCTTGGCCTTGGAGACAAAACCAATGCCCCCTTTCTCACCACTAGGCCTTTGCTTACTCAAGAGATCATCAATGGACTTGTTACCTTGTGGGAATGTGGCCTTGGCTATCTCCCCCTTCAACCTAGCATTTACTTCAAGAATAGTTGTACTACTAGATGGAATGAAATCACTAGGTGAAGGAATATTGGCCAATTGAGTTGGAAGCGTTTCATGGGACTTTGTGAGTAACAAGAGTTCACTTTCCAAGGCCTTGTGAGCCTTGTCAAGCAACCTAAAGTCCTCGGCAAGTTTTTCATGAACCACACCAAACTCAATATTGTCCTTTTTAGCCCTTTTGCATTTAGCAATAGCATGGTCACGTTCTTTGATGAGTTTATTAACAATAATGACATTGGCCTCATCAAGCCCTTCAAGTTTTAGTTCAAGGGACATCCTAGTCTCTTGTTCTTCTTCTAGAGCATTGTTTAAGGCCTCTAGCTCAATCATGTGTTCATGCCCAAGTTTACACCTTACATCTAGAAGTTCTTGTGTGTGGGAAAGTTGATCTAAGATGTTCCCAAAATGTATCTTAGCATCCCCTTGTAAGTTAGTCATAAATTCATCGAAAGCAATTAATTCCCTTTTTACATCAAGAGACATCTCATCATCACTTTCATCATTAGTTAAGGGAGTGGAGTGAGATGATGAGGATACCTCCATTCCTCTTGTCATAAGACAAGTGACGTTCTTGATGGGAGTGTTCTCATTTGGAGAATCAAAGAGTGAGAATGTCAGAGTAGAAGTAGTGTCTAGAGATGACACACCATTAGATGTTTCCTCTTACTCATCTTCATCATCTTCATTGTCGGAGGAGTATTCTTCATGAGTGATCAAGACAATTTCTCCCGGCTTCTTGTTGATGGGATTCTTCTTGATGAAGGGTTTCTTGTAAGGTGCTTTGGGAGTCTTCTTCAACACGAGCTTACCCCCATGATCGTCTCTCTTCTCATAGGGGCAACTCGCCACAAAGTGATAGCGGTCACCACAATTGAAGCAAGTTCTCAATCTAGTGGTATTTTCTCTTTTCCCATTTGGGTTGCTTCTTTGTTGCATTTCCATATTGGTCTTGGCGGGGTTCTTCCAAAAGTTCTTTCCATAGAAATCCATATATTGACTATGAGCATTCTTGACATCGTCGGGGTGGTCCATGGAGAGGCCTTCATCACTATCATCTTCATCCCCATGTTCCACAACTTTGGCCTTCAAAGCAACGTTGACAACATTGCTCATACCAAGGGAACGAGCACGGGCATCTTTGTCATTCTTGGTGGCATCCTTTAAAGAGGCCATCTCTTGCGTAACTTCATTGGAGGTCATGAGATGGTAGTTGTGTCTTCCTTGTAAGCTCTTCAAGTCGGTGGGCTCAAAGGGCATGAGTGCACTCACATATTTCCTCTTTATCCAGGCATCATCCACATGTGAGGCACCCACATTTCTGAAAGCGGTGGCGGTGGTCTTGAGCCTACGATACATGTATTCATGATCTTCACCTTCCTTTAGAAGCCTTCGGCTTCATTGCTTAGAGCATCATACCGGTTCCTCCTCATGCTCTCATTCCCAACAAACAACATCGTGAGAGAATCCCAAGCTTCCTTGGTGATGTTGAGGTGCTTAATGTGTGGGTAATCTTTTGTACCCAATCCTTGTTGAATCATGTGCAAAGCGGTGGCATTGAGTTGACTATTGACAACTTCTCTTCTTGTCAAGTTGTTTGGATCCCCAATATAGAGTCCTTGTTCGATGATGTTCCACAGTTCAATGCAAGAGCTGCGCACATGAGTTTTCATTAGAGATTGCCATTGAGCAAAGGTAGTAGATGCTTCAAGCTTAGGTGGGTCACCTCTATTGTTTACATGAGGGTGAGAGATTGGAGGGTCGGGAGAGTACCATGAATCACGATGCTCACCTTTCCCACCATCATTCTGTGTGTAGGAATTAGTGATGTCTTGTTTACCCCCAACCAACATACCCTCGGGAGATACCGGGGTATTCCCTTTAGGTAAAACTGATGGAGGCTCCTCTTGAGGAGAAGGAGATGATGAGTCGTCTTTGTCTTTAAGAAGTTGCTCAAGCATTTTCTTGACTTTGTTGACCAAGGAAGAGCTCAATATTGTTTCCAAGTTTTTGAGATCTTCCATGGTCACCGTGGTGTGCTCACCACCACCTTCCCCATCGTGGCTACCCATATTCTCTTAGGCGATAAAGCCCGAATAAAGAGCCGAGGATCTGATACCAATTGAAAGGATCGTATGGTCACCTAGAGGGGGGGTGAATAGGTGCTACTTCAAATTTTCTTCTTTTTCAATTTAGGGTTTGACAAGAAACGTAAATTCTCTAGATAATGCAAATAAGGTGAATTTACCTATATGTCAAGCAAGCAACAACTAGAACCACACAAAGCAAGAACAAGTAAGTAACATGCGGTAAAGGATAGAAGTAACCAAAGTGGTGGATGCAGAGACACAAGGATTTGTTTCCCGTAGTTCCTTCCTTTTGAGGGGAAGTACGTCTATATTTGGAGAGGGGGTGGTTTCAAACCACCAACGCCACGAGAGGCCTCCCTTGTTCTCCGATGAATCTCACCCCAACGGGATCGATCCACCTTCCACTATATCGGCAACCTTCAAGGTGGAAGCCGACACCTTTACAACAAGTTCGGCGCACACATCCACAACTTAATTGGAGGCTCCCAAATACAAGCAAGCTGTCAAAACAATCAAAGACAAGCTTGTAAGAACCAAATCAAAGTTAGGGTTTCCAAAGAAACACTAGAGCTTGGGGGCCCTCAAGTAAATGAGGGAGAAATGAAGATCTCTCTTGGTGAAGTTGTAGATCAAGGCCTCCTCCTTCGATTCTCCAAAAATCAATGACTTTGATTGGCAATATATGCAATGAAATTCGAGTTCATCACACATGCATAGATTGTGGGGGAGTTTGCTCTATATTTGGTGGTGGTACCAATATCACATACTTTTGTAGTATTTGATATTGTTATTACCATTTTATTCATTAATATTCCTTATATAAACCCTCTTAAAGGGACTCTCATCAATTACCAAAATGGGGGAGATTGAAAGAACATGTTGGGCCCCCATGTGTGGTTTTGGTAATTAATGACAATCTTTATGGACTAATGTGTGTATTAAGTTATACTTGTAGGATTTGTCCATTGGAATCTCTTGGAGGATGTGTTGGCTTCAAGGTCAATGAAATGAGAAGATGATGTGTTGTGCAAGCTCAAAATGCACCATCTATAGAAGATCTCATGTTTGATGCTTGCCATCCTCGGTGATTATGGATCGATGACGAGGAATCAAGAAAGGCGTTCCATCTTGAGATGGACAAGATCGTCTACATCGAGCTCAAGTGGAATGAAAAAGGCAAAGGTATAATCTTGATAGGTTTTCCCTTTTGCCGGTCTCATGTTGTGTGTGGAAGACCGGGTTTAGGATAGATAACCGTACTATCAAGAGGGGCTCTCGTATGAGTAATTCGGTCACATCGTTCGGAAAGAGCTCAAACCTTTGCATACTTGCATCATCGTATTTGGTTGTTATTTGTTCTTACCCATGTGAGGATTTATAGCTTGTGGTAATCTCCATAACAAGCTCTTGGTCATCAAAATCGGATCTTCCAGTTGTATCTTATTGCGATTTTGACCTCGGCGGTTTTTCGGGCTCTCACTAAGTGAGGCATCTCACATTATATTAACTGATACTCTCTCACTTGGTGATAATTAATATTTCCACTTTTTATTGGGAAGCCCTTGTCGTCCTCTTTCCAACGCAATTGGAATCGGGTCAATCGGAGCTTCCAGTCAAAAGTTATTGTCATTTGAGTATTGGCTTTTATTCAATTTAAAAGAAAAGGAAAATTCTGTTTTTCTGGGCCGGGCGGTAGTACCGCCCGCCCGGGCGGGCCGGTACTACCGCCCGCAACTGAGCGTGCCCCAACTATTCTCTGCCTCGCTAGGTAGTCAAATCTGGTTGTACCGGACGGCCCGGTAGTACCGCCCGGGTGGGCCGGTACTACCGGCCGGCCTAGGAAATATCTGCGCCCGCTGCCTCGCTGGTCTCGATCTGCACGCGCGCTGCCTCCCCTGCTTTGCTCGCTCGCATTGACCGCCTCACATCGCGCGCTGCACGCTCGCCCCGCGCTGCTGCTTGCCCCGCGTGCTGCCGACCGCTACTGCTGCGCTGGGCCTGCGCTGGCTTGGCCCCATGCGCCGCCGCTGCTCCCGCACATCGCGCGCGCGCAGGCTCGCTCGCCCGTTGGCGCGCTGCCCCACTGCTGCCCCCACACGTGCGCACTGCCGCTGCCGCCCTGCAGGCCCCACCGCGCGCAGTCCTGCTTTGACCCGCGCGGCAGCCCCACCCGCGCGCGCAGCTGCTGCCTGGCCCCGCTCTGCGCTGCGATGCGCTAGCTGTGCTAGCTACTGCTGCTACCTGGCCCCGCGCTGCGCAGCTGCTACTTGCGCTTGCTGCGTGGCTTGCTGCTGCCGCTAGGCCCCGCTCAGCTGGCCTACTGCGGCCCCACCTGGGCCCCGATTCGCTCGCCCTGGATTCCCTGCTGCCTGGCCCGCACTGCCACCGCAGGGCCCGCCCAGATCTGCTGCCGCTGCTGCTCTATTTCCTGGAGCTTTGCGGTACTACCGGTTAAATCCGGTAGTACCGGAACAGTCTGAAAAATCACCCCAACGGCCAGATTTTGTCCGTGTCTTTAAATAGCTTCACCCCTTTGTCTTTTAGGGTTGCTTCTCACTCCTCCTTTTATCTAAGCTTTGCCCCCATTTGCGTTACTCTTTGAGCTTGATTTATACTCACCCCTCCATTGATTCTTGCATATATTTGAGGGGTAGTTGGAGGTGATCTAGATCTATGTTTTGACCTAACTGATTCATATCTTTGTGAGTGTATCTTTGGGGATCTAGATTTTGGGGGATTTTGTGTCTCTCTTTGATTCCTCCTCTCTTGTTCCCCCAATAGCTTTAGTAGCTTTGTTGGAACTTGAGAGTGAGGGATTTGAGCATCTTTGTGGTGTTCTTTCCATTTGCATTTGGTGCATCAGTTTGAGTTCTCCTCGGAGGATTTGGTTTGAGTTGCTCATTGGAGCTTGTCCCTCTTGGGTTCTTGGAACCCTAGACGGTTTTGTGGCCTTGGTGGCATTTGTTGAGGCCTTTTGTGGCATTTTTTGGGAGCCTCCAATTAAGTTGTGGAGAAGTGACCCAACCTTGTGAGAGGTTCTGGTTGCCACCGACAAGTGCACCGATAGTGGAAGCGTGGATCGATCCCGATGGGGTGAGATTCACAGGAGAATAAGGGAGGCCTTTTGTGGCGTTGGTGGTTTGATACCACCCCCTCTCCAAACGAGACATACTCCATGTTGGGAGGAACTCGGTAAAATATCGGTGTCCCCGCGTTCCTCGGTTATCTCTATACCCGAGATCTTTACTTATGCACTTTACATTGTGATAGCCTTCGTTCTTGAAGTAATATATATCTTGCTATCACTTTGTTGCTTGTATTGCTTAGCATAAGTTGTTGGTGCACATAGCTGAACCTTAGTTGTTCTAGGTTTTGATTAACAAAGTAAACACTTTGTTGAGCCACTCTAGGAATAGTTTTAATCGCCTATTCACCCCCCCCCCTCTAGGTGACATCCGTATCCTTTCAACGGTCCTCTTTGATTAATAAAATTGCTGCTAAACCTGAAACCTTGGAAAGTACCTTTGCTTCTACTCATGCCATACAAGTTACTATTGATGAAAATGTTAGATTGTTAGCTAAACTACATTCTAAGTGGGAAAGAGAAGCTGAAATTGCTAGAAACAATAGTGTTTGTACTATTACCACCACCAATATGGATGTTACCAAACCACAAGAAGTCCCCATTCCTCCTACAATAATGCCTAAACCCAATGAGTCTACTACTAGTGATGCTAAGTTTGATTTTGATCTTGATGGTTGCAATATCTCTGAAGTTATTATGTTCCTACAAAAGCTTTCTAGAAGTCCTAATGCTAGTGATATGAATGTAGCTTTCACCAAATACATTATAGATGCTCTCATTAAAATTAAGGAAGAAAAATTAAAACACAAAGCCTCTATTCCTAGGAAAGTAGAAGATAGTTGGGAACCCATCATTAATATGCAAGTGAATGACTTTGATCTCAAAGCTTCATGTGACCTTGGTTCTAGTGTCTCTATTATGCCTAGAAATATTTATGAAATGTTTGATTTGCCACCTTTGGAAGATTGCTATTTGGATGTCCCACTTGATAATGCTAAAAATAAACTCACGGGGAGTGTTAATGATGTTCTTATTATGGTTAATAATGCCTATGTCCCAGTTGATTTCTATGTTTTGGATGTTGAATACAATGCTTCTTGTCATATTACTTTGGGAAGACCTTTTCTTAGAACTGTTGATGCCATCATTGATATGAAAGAAGGCACCATTAAATATCAATTTCCATTCAAGAAAGGTATTGAACACTTCCATATGAGGAGAGACAAGTTACCTTTTGCTCCTCCTTTTAAAGCAAAGTTTGATGTTAATGCTTCTCCATTTGAAAATACTTGATTCTTGCTTCTTGCGCCTAACTTAAAGGCGTTAAAGAAAAGTACTTCTTGGAAGATAAGCCAATAGTTTCCTTGAGTCTTGGAAGTTATTACTTCTTTAATAAACTCTCCTTATCCTTTTTGTTTGCTTTTTGTGTCAAGAATAACCTCTAATGAGACGGAAGTAAGATTTGGGGAAGTGCTGTCCCAAAACAGATTTTTGTGCTCCACTGTAAAAATTCTTGAAAAAACTATGTAAGTCAGATTGAGCTGTAATTTTCTGAATAAATTCCCCAGGTTGTTAGCTAAATTTTGTTAGATCAAAAAAATTTGATTTGAGCAACAGAAGGTCTTCGAAAAAATCGGTTTCTACCTGCTGGTCTATTTTGACAGATTTCTGGCATTATTTAGATTTGCTTCTTATCGATTCCTTTTTCGGTTCTCTTTGGGAAATCAAGCTTTTTGAGGGAATTGCTACAGTAGCTTGTGTCTTTAGTGAATTTTTTGCTGTTTTTAAACTAAACCCAAAGGTCTATTATCTTTTGAATGCACTAATGTTTCTAATGAAGATTGTGTGAAGTTTTGTATGAAGGAAAATTTTCAGGTGTAAGGAAAGAATGATGTAATGAGATGAAGAATGGACAAAAGCTCAACTTTGGGGATGCCACCCCATGTCACCCCAAGAAATATTCAAGAGGTAAGCTTCAAAGCTTGGGGATGCCCAAGGCATCCCCTTCTTCATCAATAAAAATCTCAGGTCTTTCTAGACACTTCATTTTTATTGTTCCATGCACTGTTGTGTTGTTCTTGGAGCTTCTTAGTTTTATTTTTTGGTTTTCGTTTGCTTAGTTTGCTTGAATAAAGTAGTTGGACCCCCATTTTCACAGTGTTGTTTCAAATAAGTTGATTGCTGTTGGAAAGGAGTAGAAAGTTCTTGCTTTAGTAGTACAAGAGGAGCTTGCTTTAACTATGACTTAGACTTTAGCATGTCATGCTAGATGTTGTTTTGACCTTATGCTTAGTGATTATTTCTATAGCATGACTTGTTCGAAACAATTAGGATTGCTTATTGTGCCTTGAAAGAATCATGCGTTATTTTAGCATACAAAAGCATAGTATTGTGGTATTCTCCTTTGATGCTTTATTTGGGTTGACTTGGCACATGCTAACACCATGTTATGACTATGAACCAGTCACCTTAGCCTCTATGATCATTTAGTTTTTGACTTGTGGTACCACTTTATGCTTTGATTAGTAATGTTTTGTCGCTCTGCATGATTATGGCCATTATTGCTCTCTTAGTTGGTCGCTCCCAGTCTTTTGCTAGCCTCCACTTGTATTGAGTAAGCTCTACTCATGGATCCAACTCACAAGAAACCAAGTTATTCCAAAGTTTCCACTATAAATTCCTACGCATGGTGTGTTACACCATTCCAAGTATATTCTTGGTTTGTCTACCTTCCAATTAAAAAGTTACTTTGGTATGTGAAAGTTAGTGATTAAAGCTCTCACAAACTTGATGGCACACTTTATTTTCTTGCCCCTAATAAACTTGAACCATTGTGTCATGTATGTTGTATATGCTTGCACTTATAAGTTGTGATTAGCAGAACCGTGTTGTCATGGGGAACACTTTCAACACTTGTAAATATCTATCCAGTTGATATAATGCTCTTTTGTTTATGGATGTCGTCGGTGTGAAATGAAAGGGGAGCTTGTAAGTCCATGGAGTTATGTATGTGTGTTAGAGAAACGCCTGGACCACTAGCCTAAGCCATGCCTAATCATGGTGCAAACTTGCAGCATCACCATAGTGAGCAATCTATGAAGCATTCTTCTTATAAAAAAGAGAGATATAAAAAAGAGATTGAGAAAAAGAAAAAAATGAGAAAAGAGGAAAGAGAGAAAAAGCACCATTTTCCCATGGTAAATAAGAAGATTGCTGAGATGCTCATTGTCTGCTTGCCTTGTCATTTGGATATGGGATAACTCCTATATCATTGGGCAAGGGGTACCCCATTGGCGGTTCTCTATGATACACATGTACTTACTATGACAAGAACTTACCGATGACTAAAGTTGAGTAGCATGAGGAGCGGCCCTCATACTCAAGGGACATGAGATTGCCAACTTATACTTTTGTCAAGCATATAATCCATAGTTTGTTCACTTTAACCTTAATCACTTCAAGATGCTTGTGATAGGGGCAATGAGAGCTGAAAGCTAACAAGTACCATAATTTTTGGAAGCTCTTTATGAGACTTGAAATCCCGGCTTCCCTTTGAAGGGCCTTTCTTCCACTATTATATTGAGTCTCCACCTTCTATCCTTAGGCACCAATTAAGAGAGCATAGTTACCATTCTTAGTTCTATGTGCATTTTCCCAAAACTTATTGATTGATTCATATTTTTGATATTGCTTGTTCTTGAACTATTTGTATCTAGTCACCCTTATGAACTTTGAAGGTGTCCTATGCATTTATGTTTTGCTACTCCATGAGGGAAAGCTGAATGACACTATGCTATGTTTTCTATATGAGAAACAAACAAGCGTCTTTCAATGCATTGTTATTCATGAATCTTTGTTTGTCTCCTTTCATGTTGCAGCATAGTTGCTATGTCTTATTGTTAGAACTTCTTATTTCATGATCTTGTTTAGAGTACTTTGATCCCAGCTTTTAATGCTTGCAAATGATTTGATCTTGATTGTGATGGTGCATGTCACCTCAAAAATTATTCTTTTTATCACTTACCTACTCGAGGACGAGCAGGAGTTAAACTTGGGGATGCTTGATACGTCGTAAACATATCTATAATTTTTTTATGTTCCATGCTTGTTTAGTATCCACTTTGCTTTGCTTTGTCCACACTTTGAGGTATTTTTATATGTTTTCTGGGAATAACCTATTAACAAGATGACACATTGTCAGTTGCATGTTTTATATTGTTTTTGGTTCCAGAAAAGTCAGAAAATGAATATTCTCGGAATTGGATGGGACAAAAGCCAAAGTCAATATTTCACCGAGGAGAACACGGAGCTAGAAGACGAGACGGAGGAGGGCCACAAGGGGCCCACTCCCCTGGCCACGCGGCCAGCCTGGCCCGCGCCTGGGGGTGCGGCCGCCTCGGACACCCCCTCGGTCTCCCCTTCACCTATAAGAAGCCCCCAATACCTAAACCCTAAGTACCCGATCAGATCTCCACGAAACAGTCTGTAGCCGCCGCCACCATCATACCTAGATCGGGGGATCTGTAGCTCTTCCCGGCACCCTGCCGGAGGGGAGAGATCATCCCGGAGGCCTTCTTCATCACGATGCCAGCCTCCGGTATGATGCGTGAGTAGTTCCAACTTGGACTATGGGTCCATACAGTAGCTAGATGGTTGTTTCTCCTCCTTTGTGCTACCATGTTTAGATCTTGTGAGCTCCGTTCATGATCAACATCATCTTTGTAATCATGCATGTTGTGTTTGCGGGGATCGGATGGATATTGAGATTTCTATGTCATATTGATAAATGGTTTTGTCTTATTGATTCTATCATGTTTGTGTTGTTTGAGGTCTTGCATGCTCTCCATTTCTAGTAGCTATCTTGGCCAAGTAGATGCTACTGACTCCAAGAGGGAGTATTTATGCTCGATAGTGGGTTCATGCCTCTATTGAATCTGGGGAAGTGACGGAAATCTCTAAGGTTGTAGATGTTCTGTTGCTACTAGGGAGAAAACAACGATCTTTTGTTCATGGAACAATTGTATTGTTTACTTTACACACTTTGCTTAAAGAAGTTATCCATTGCTTGCAACTTAATACTGGAGGGGGTTTCTATGATGCTGAAGGTGGATTACTAGTCATAGATGTAGTTGTATGGCGGTCTATGTATATTGTTGTAATGCCCAATCGAATATCATAGGATCACGAATGTCTAGTATTGAATTGTTATGCCTTGCTCAGTCCTGTCAATTGCCCCGTTGTAATTTGTTTACCCAGCATGTTATGTTGTTTATCTTAAGGAGAACACCTCTAGTGAACTGTGGGCCCTGGACCAATATTTACCATTGATACATAATCCTTTGTTACTGTTTACTTTCTGCAAGCTACCATTACCTTCCACACCATACGTTTAATCCTTTGTTTTTAGCAAACCAATGAGATTGACAACCTCACTATTTGTTGGGGCAAAGTCTTGAGTTTGTGTTGCGCAGGTTTCCAAGTTGCTAGCAACACCTTTGAGTCGTTTCCTTCCTCCTACTGGTTCTATAACCTTGGTTTATTACTGAGGGAAGACTTATTGTTGTACTCATCACACCTTCCTCTTGGGGTTTCCCAACGAAGCTCTACAGTGATCTGAGCCACATCAAGATCAACTGTCTGAAGGAGGAAATTCAATCCTCAAGGAATAGAACAAAGTTGTCACCGAGCAGAATACTCGTAACCTTGATGCTTACAAGGCCCTCCGACAAGAACGGGACTCCACGGCAGAGATTCTCCAGCAAACTAAGGATAGCATCTTTGGTAAGAATACTCCGTCTTGTACTTCTGTAAGCCAGGTACTCTGAACTTGTGTTGTGTTGAACTCATGTACTCAATCACTTGGCCGAAAATGCAGCTCCTATTGGTTTAACCAATAATCCTCCTCCGCCAAAGGAATGCATGGTTCTTGCCGGCAAGTTCATCAGCACCGCCATCACCCAAGCAAAGGAAATCGACAAGCCCTTAGTCATCAATATCAAAGCGGTGGACTCCGTCATGAAGTATTCGGAGATCCTGTGCCAAGCCCCCGAGTGTATCATAAGATGGAAAGCTTCATGTACTCGGGCTAGTGCAAGGATGGTGTTGTCTATGGTCAAGGCTCATTATGATAATGCTGACATCGACACGGTGACCTCGCATTGCCCGATGTAGATGATGACGGCCAGAAGATAGATCATGGAGCTATCTGGTCATCGCTCGCCAGCTACGACACCAGGGTTGCCAAGTTGGTGGATTCAAACACTTTTGTACCCCTTGAGGTAATTAAAACTGACCAGTCCAGCTCCTCTGAGTCCCTCAAGACTGCCGACTTCACCGATGGGCCTGATGGCTCTCCTGTAGCTGATGAAGTTACCTCGAAGTCCCCTACGCTAGAGGAATAAAAAACACTATGTAATATTTGTTTCCTCTGTATGTTGTGTATGTATGCGGAAAACTATGGGTTAAACTTAAGGAGGAAAACGATAGCTATATGTTTCCTGCTACTTAAGTACTAATTTAAGCATGTATATATTTTTTAAGCAAGTGTTGGCATATCCATTACTCTGGTTTTTATGCTTGACTTTTCGTGAGTCTGAAGACCCTCAGTCAGAACTATGCACTCAGGCGATGATGCCCAATGACACCGCCAAAACCTAAGCACAAAATCGCCGACTTTGAGTGCCAAAAGTCACTAATCCAAAATCCACATAAAAACAACAAAGACCGTGTAGACCAGAAAACTTAAGCTAATGCCCTTAGGCGGAATTTTCACAAGTGCAAATGCAAAACTTGCACATAAAGGTTTTATACGATCCAAAAATGAACACTAAAGGAGGTAAAAGACTCAAGCATATGAGTGAACCAAAGAGCTTTGTTTCATTGATCATATAAAAGGTACACAGTAAACAGTAAAAAATATGATAAGTGTAAAAAGGACGTAGTTGTGCTATGTTCCATGGCCGATCAAGCTCCGGGTAGTCATCATCCGGGTCACGTCGCTTACGCTTATGATCCTCGTTTGGTCTATCCTCTAGTTCACGATTGTCAACGAGGTAGTAAAATCCATTGAGTAGCACCTTGCTGATGAATGGTCCTTTCCATGGTGGGGATAATTTGTGTGACTTCTTCTTCTTAAGTCGGAGCACCAGATCCCCCTCTTTAAACGAGCGATGTCGAACGCGGCGACTATGGTAGCTACGTAGCTTCTGCTAGTAGATGGCGGATTTTGGCATGCCAAAACACGCTCTTCCTCGAGAAGGTCTACATCGAGGCGCCTGGATTCTTCAGCTTCATCTTCGTCGTAGGCAGCAACTCTTGGTGAATCATGGAGGATGTCGAAAGGCAGGATGGCTTCTGCTCCATATACCATGAAATAAGGGGTGTAGCTGGTGGACCTATTGGGTGTAGTTCGTAAACTCCACAGAACAGATGGTAATTCCTTCGCCCGGGCTCCAGCTGCTCTATGTAGCGGTGCCTCTAGACGTGGCTTGATTCCTTGCAGAATTAATCCATTGGCTCGCTCGACTTGCCCATTGGACTGTGGATGTGCCATAGAAGCCAAATCAAGTCGGATGCCCTTCTCCCAACAATAAGCTTCCACTTCTCCGCGTGACAAGTTGCTACCGTTGTCGGTGATAATGCTATGTGGGAGACCAAATCTCACCACTAGATCCCGGAAAAACCTTAGGGCAGTTGCCCCATCAAGCTTTCTAATGGGTTTAGCTTCTATCTATTTGGTGAATTTATCCACTTCTACTAGCAGATGTGTAAATCCACAAGGTTCCGTCTATAATGGACCAACCATGTCTAACCCCCAGACTGCAAACGGCCAAGTTATTGGTATTGTTCGCAATTCTTGAGCGGGCACATGTGGTTGTCGGGCATAGTACTAGCATCCCATACATGTCTCAACCAACTTGTCGGTGTCCGCCTTCATGGTCAGCCAGTAGAATCCTTGCTGAAAGGCTTTGGAGACCAACGATCGAGGAGCGGCATGATGCCCACAATCTCCGAGATGGATCTCACGAAGGATTTCAATACCTTCTTGCTGGGAAACACACTTTAGGTATACACCAATGGTGCTTCTTTTATAGAGTTTTCCATTGATTATGGTATAGCCCTTTGCTCGACGTACTATTTTGCGACTTTCGACCTCGTCGATGGGCAAAGTTCCGTGTACGAGATATTCCATGAACGGTTTTGTCCAAGACGGAGGGACCTTTGTTACTATATGAACAAAAGAGTCAACACTATCCCGGTTCTCGGGGTCCGCTCCTTTCACGGATGTTATCCGTAGATGCTCCAGAAATACGCCAGGCGGAATTGGTTTGCGCCCTGATCCAAGCTATGACAGTAGATCAGCCGCCTCATTTTCCTCCCTTTTGACATACTAGACTTCGTAGCCCTCGAAGCACTTGGCTATCTCGTCTACTTTGTCTCGATATGCCTCCATCATAGGGTTCTGCGCGTTCCAGGTGACAGCCACCTGCTGAGCAACCAAGTCGGAATCTCCACAACAAACTATGCGCTTGATGCCAATATCCTTGGCTATGCGAAGTCCGTGAATGAGTGCTTCATATTCCGCCATGTTATTTGTAGCCTCAAAGTGGATCTACAGAACATAGTGTAGATTTTCCCCTCTTGGTGACTATAGCAGTACACTAGCCCCTGAGCCATTGAGTAGCTTTGATCCGTCAAAGTGCATCACCCAGTATTTTGGCTATGGTACAGGGGTAGCATCCGGCATCTCCATCCAATCTGCAATGAAATCCGCCAAGACCTGTGATTTGATAGCATAACGTCTCTTGTAGGTGATCTCGAAGGCGGCAAGTTCAATGCCCCACTTCGCAACCCTTCCTGTAGCATCACTGTTGTTGATGATGTCGGACAGTGGAGCCTTGCTCACAACTATGATAGGGTGCTCCTGCAAATAGTGCCTTAGCTTCCGAGAAGCAAGGAACACTCCATAAGCTAGCTCCTTGTAGTGCGGGTAATGCTACTTGGACTCTGTCAAGACCTCACTTACATAGTAAACTGGTCGTTTCACTTCGTACTCATGTGTTGGTTCTTTCCGCTCCACCACGACGACGATGTTGATTACCCATTTGGTGGCCGCCATGTAAATCAACATAGTCTCCATAGGCTCGGGCGCTGCAAGCACAGGTGCAGAGGAGAGTATCTCGTTTAGCTTCTTAAGCACAGCATCTTCTTCGTCCGTCCATGTAAATTTTTCCGCCATCTTCAGCAACTTGTATAGCGGCTGGGCCTTCTCTCCAAGTCGGCTGACGAACCGGCTTACCGCTACAATGCAGCCTGTGAGCCGTTGGATGTACTTCAGGCATGTCGGAGGGTTTAAGTTTAGGATGGCTTTGATCTTCTTCGGGTTGACCTCGATTCCATGCTGGAAATGATGAATCCCAACAATTTGCCGGCTGGAACCCCAAAGACACACTTCTTTGGGTTAAGCATCATGTTGCATTTCCGGAGATTATCAAAGGTTTCTTTTAAGTCAAAGATTAAATCATTTGACTTTTTAGACATCACCATGATATCTTCCACATAGGTGTGAACGTTCCGACCAATTTGGTCGTGTAGGCAACGTTGCATAGGCCGCTGGTACGTAGCACCTGCGTTTTTTCAGCCCAAAGGGCATCATGACATAGCAAAATATGTCGTAAGGTGTGGTGAACGAAGTGGCCAATTGGTCCGACTTCCTCATCTTTATCTGGTAGTATCCTAAGTATGCATCTAGAAAACACAGAAGTTTCGAGCTAGCCGTCGAGTTAATGACTTGGTCAATGCGAGGCAAAGCAAACGGATCCTTTGGACACGTTTTGTTCAAGTCAGTGTAATCAACGCACATTCTTAATTCTTTGGTTCCCTTTTTGGGGACAAGTACAGGATTGGCCACCCATCGGGTGTGAAGGACTTCTCGGATAAAACTAGCCTTAAGTAACCTAGCTATCTATTTTCCTATGGCGCGTCTCTTCTCGTCTTCGAAGCGTCATAGAGGTTGTTTCACCGATTTGCATTTTGGATCAATATTCAAGCTATGCTCGGCAAGTTCCCTAGGTACACCTTTCATGTCGGCAGGTTGCCAGGAAAAGATGTCCCTATTCTCACGGAGGAACTCGACGAGCGCGCTTTCCCATTTAGGGTCCAGGTTCGTCCCAATGGCGGTGACCTTGGAGGCATCGCCTACCACAAGTTCCACTGACTTGGTTTTGATGGTGGCCTTGAAGGCGGGATCGGGGTGGGAAATCTGCTTCTTCGATGCCGGCATCTCCGAGGCATCGACCTTGCTCTGGATCTCCTTGAATTCTTCATTGTAGAGGACAGCTTCTGCAAAGGCTGCTTCTCCAATCTTGCAGTCCCTTGCCTTGGAAAAGCTTCCAGAGCGGGAGAGGACGTCGACGAGTAGCATGAAGTAGCGATGTCCTACTGGTGTGGCCGATTTCACCAGGCCACAAAAGTCCCCGTGCACGAGCTCGAGCCTCTCCTTTGCTCGGAAGCTCGCCTGCTGGGGAAAGCAGAGTTGCCTCTGCTTTGTCAACACGTAGACGTTGTAGAACTGCTCCACATGGTCGAGGCACAGCAGGCCTTGCATCATCTCCATGGCAATGAGTCGCTTCAGGGCCTCGAAGTGAAGGTTCCCGAAGAGCTCATGCCACTACAATGCCTTGTCTTCCCGACGAGTAGCAAGACAGAGGGGTTATGCCACCTGCACGGTAAGGACGTAGAGTCGATTTGCACCTCTGGTTACCTTGGCGAGAAGGCAACGATAGTGATCCCAGATGCATAGGATCCCACCCTTGATCAGCACGCACGAGCCATTCTCATCCAGCTATCCCAAGCTAATGATGGAGTTCCTCAACACGGGGATGTAGTATACACAGGTGAGTAGTCAGTGCTCTCCAGTCTTGATGGTGAAGATGTAGGAGTCGACACCCTTAATCTCCACGGCGGAGGCATCCCAAAACTTGACGGGGCCTCACACGTCAGAGTCGAGCTCAGCGAACAACTCCTGTCGACCGGTCATGTGATGGGTGGCGCCGGTGTAGAGACACCACCCGTCAGCCTTGTTGTTGCCGGAACCGTCGCTGAGGATGGCATGTGATTTTGGCTCGTCAAGGTGGAGGAGAGCCGTTGCGGCTGGTGCCGCTGGAGGTAGCTCGATGCTTGCATGTGCCATGAACAGAGCCAACTCCTCTTCCTCTGTGATGTGGGCTTGGCCGCGTCGTGGCTGTCGACAGTCCTTGGCCCCATGGCCAAGCTGTCTGTAGTTGCGGCAGGTGCCGTATCGTGACAGCTTGTTCTTGTCGGTGGTGCCGCCTTGGGCGCCTCTGGGAGCATCATCCTTGGCATGTCCTCGCTCCCCGGCATGGGCGTCTTTACGCGGATTGCCACGCTTGAAGTCGCCTGTCGTGGAAGAAGACTCGTCCTTTTTCCTGTCACCTTGGCAGGCATCCCATTGCTCCTAAGTAAGAAGTAGCTTCCCGTCAGTGGTGATGGGCCCCGAGAGAGGCTGTGGCTCGTCGGTGTCGACGACCTTGAGGCGTCGCCTCCTCGATTGACATCGTGGAGAGGTCCAGCAGAGACTCGAACGAGTGAGCCATCTGTTTGTACTTCTCAGGGACGCAGCAAAAAAGCTTCTCGATAGCTTTCTGCTCGCCGTAGGTGTCGTCGCCAAACTGCACCATCTTCTGCCGAAGAGTGTTTAGACGGAGAGAAAAGTCATCAATGTCCTCACCTGGCTTGAAGTCTGGGTTCTCCCACTCCTTGCGTAGTGCCTGTAGTGTGGACTTGTGGGCGTGGTCGCTGCGCATGCATGCCGCAGTGATGGCGTCCCAAGACTCCTTGGCAGTCCGCTTTTTGGAAAGTTAGAACTACATCTCGGGCGGGACTGCAGCGATGAGGGCATCCAACGCCCGTTGATCCTCATGGTGGTCGACGTCGCTGTACTGGACCGCCTCCCACATGTGTCACACCTAGAGCCTGATCCTCATGACCGCGACACAATCGACGTAGTTAGTTTTGGTGAGGGTAGGCCACCTAGCACCTGGACCAACGTCCTTGACCGTGGTCCGGACCTAGTAGAGGCCGCGGTCTTCGTCATCCCAGCCACCGCCACTGTGCGCGCATCCTCTAGGAGCGCCACCATCGTGTGCGCCTCCTCCAGGAGCTCCACCGTCATGTGCGAGGGCATGCTCGGCTACCCACTGTGTCGCCTGCTCTCGCATTGCGTCTCTTGCCAGCAGCTCAAAGTCTATGTCGGCGCTTCCATCAGCATAAACGGAGTTGTTGGTGCTGCCATGCAATTCCTCGGCCTCCGTTGCCGCCTCATGTGTTGCATTCGCTCTAGATACTGCCAGCTCCATTGCTGCCATCCTCGACGCTCTTGCCGCTATCACTCGCTCACACTCCTTTCTCGCGACGAGCTCGACCTCCAGCCCATGCCTCGTGATCAAGGTGACCAAGTGCTGAGAGTGAAATGCAGACATCGTTCGCTGTTGGGGGCTGATGCATGGAGAGAGGGCTGTTTCTGACGAGCTGCTACTCGTTTGCGAAGAGGGAGATGAGTGCGTTGGGGCAGTTGAAGCTGCTGCTGCTATCGGCTGGGGCTGCTGCAAGGCCAGGGAAGGAGATGAGCAGGAGATGCTCAGGCTACAGGATAATCTCACTCTGATACCACTTGTTAGTCATAGAATTCTTACTCTCATCGAGGGAGAGGATGACACTACGAGTTGGGGAAATTTTCTGGTTTGTTCCTCACATAATGCCATGCCAACCTAAGGGGTTGGGAATACATATTTATAGGCTGCTAGTCAGCCAAGCATATGCTAATATGTTAGTCTAAGATGCTAAGATGCTATCCTAAAAGCCAGTCAAGGATGTTGTTCTTGATGGGCAGCAAAACCACCATGCAGCCACAAGAACACAAGGACCATGTGCTGCAGCCCCACAAAGACCATAGTACAGAGACTTATCCATCGTTGTGCACGGTTGGACGAGGCGCTCCACGTCTCTCTTCATCTTTGGCAAATAGTAGTGCACGGACATGTCGTACGTCTTATCACGATCAAAGTGACACATCAAGCCTCCACCGTGAGACTTTTGGAGTAGCAAAATTTGGAGAGATGATTTTGAAATGCAAAGCTTGCTTTGTTTGAAGAGAAAGACATTGTGTAAATATAATTCATCAAATCCCCTGTGAATTGAACAATTATCAAAAATAGGTCTAAAAAAGGGTTAGAACAATACAATTTTTTGATATCATCAAGGCCCAAAACATTAACTTCAAGGCGCCTGAGAAGGGTGGTGTTTTTACGAGAAAGAACGTACACAACCACATTATCTTTGCCCTTCTTGTATTTGAAAATGTAGGAAAAAGACTCCATAAATTCAACCCACTTCGCATGCCTTTTGCTCAAATTAGCTTGACCCTTGAGGTACTTCAATGACTCATGGTCGGATTGTATGATGAACTCCTTTCCCTAAAGTAGTGTTGCCGAACTTGCAAGATACGAACCAAAGAAAAAAGTTATATGTTGTAAAATGGATAGTAAGACATGCACCATCAAGTTTCTTGCTATGGTAGACCATGGGAGATCCATTTTGCATTAGGACTCGTCCAATGCCAATACCACTAGCGTCACACTCCATTTCGAAGGATCTGCATAACTTTCTTAACATGTGTAACATTCTCTTCAAGCGACTTGCTATAGACAAGGATATCATCGAAATAAATTACAACACTTTTTCCAATGAGATATCACAAAATATGACTCATAAGATGCATGAAGGTGGACGGGGCATTAGACAACCCAAAGGGAATTACCAACCATTCATAAATACTAAGTTTGGTCTTGAAGGCGGTTTTCCACTCGTCACCTCGGCCATGCGTATTTGATGGTAACCACTACGAAGATCAATCTTTGAGAAAATTGTGGCTCCACTCAACTCATCAAGCATATCATCAAGACGTGGTATGGGATGTTTATAACGTATGTTAATAGCATATAGGACGACAGTCCATGCATAACCCTAACGTATCATTCGTTTTTGGCACTAGAATCATGGGTATCACACTAGGACTTAAGCTCTCTTGGATCAAACCTTTGGAGATGAGGTGGTGGATTTGATGTTCTATCTCCTTCGTCTCCTCTAGGTTCGTGCAGTAAGCGACATAGTTTGGTATAGGTGCACCGGGTATGAGTTCAATGCGATGCTCGATTCCTCGAGGTGGAGGTAGTCGATTAGGAAGCTCGTTGGGGGAATACATCATCGAATTCTTGCAACATAGACATCAAAAGAGGAACGTTGGATAAATTCTTAGTTCCCTGCGCTAAGCCCTTGCATGTGAGGACATAGTTCAAGATGGATGGTTTTCCCTCACTTCTCTCATCTCACTTTTGGTGGAAATAAGAACACTCTTGCTTTTACCACTCAAACTTGGCTTTTGGCTCTCACTTTGTTTTTGGTGGTTCTCTCTCTAACCACTCTTCTCACTAGATGTTGTGGCTTGCACCCTCGCTAAGGCCTTTGTATTGTCCACAATTATTTCTCTAGGAGACATCCATTGCAAAGCATACGTTTTACCAAGCCACTTGAAGCTATATATATTCATGCGACCATCATGGGTAGCTCCCTTGTAAAATTGCCATGGTCTCTTGAGCAATATATGACAAATGGTCATTGGGAAGTTGTCGCATTCAACCGTGTCTTTGTATGGTACAATGGAGAACGTAACCAAGATATGTGTTTAATCTTGACGGATCCATTGTCGCTTAACCATTGTACATGGTAGGGATACTTGTGTGGACAAAGGGAGAGGTTGAGTTTATCACATGGTTCCGTGCTTGCAAGGTTATAACAACTCCCTCTGCCAATGATAACTTTGATGGACTTCCCATTGATTTTAGCACGGGTTTGGAAGATATTGCACCTTTGATCTTCTTTCTCTTGAGCTTGTGCAGTTAACACTTGTGAAGACAAGCGATGGACTTGCATCATGCTCACACATGATAAGATCTTGATCCTCATTCTCAACATGTTGTCTTGCCATTGCCTCTTTGATTCTTTCTTCAAACTCTTCTCCACTCAAGTATACTTCGTCTCCATTGTCATGTACAAACAAGACTTTGGTATTGCCACATTGGAATGACTTGTCCTTTGCCTCCACACTTATAGTATTGCACTTGAGGTTTTGAGGAGTCATCAGTTGCTTGCTTGCCATTTGGGGGCGGTTTGCCTTGAGGGGTCGTTGACATGAAAGGAGGCTTGGAACTACTTGGAGTGCTTCCTTTAGGAATTGTTGTAGGAGTAGGTGAAGAGGCCTTGTAGGTCAAGTAGGTCTTCGGCTTGCTATATTTGAGGTCCTCTTGAACTTGACGCTCGGCCTTGGTGGCATTGTGTACAAGCTCAACCATGTTGTGGTAGGTATGGAACTCCACGATGCCCTTGATAGGATAGTTCAAGCCCATTAGGAAACGAGCCATGGTTTGCTCATCTCGTTCTTCTATGTTAGCGCGGATGATGTGAAGCCCCATTTTCTTGAAGTACTTTTCCACACTCTTCGTTTCTTGGTTTAGATTTTGAAGCTTGTTGAAGAGGTCTCATGTGTAGTGATACGGAACAAAGCGAGAACGCATATGAGCCTTCATTGCTTGCCGAGAATTGATGGGAGGCTCTTCTCTTGCTTGAAGGGTAACTTGAACTTGTTCCTACCAAAGGTTGGCATAATCATCAAAATCTAGAGAGGCCATAGCCACCATCTTCGCATCGTTATAATTGTGCATGCAGAAGATTTTATCGACCTTGAGTGTCCATGAGAGATATTCCTTAGGATCATTGGAACCGGTGGACTTGGGCATGGTGAACTTGAGCTTGCCAAAGGTTTTTAATCTTGGCTTTCATGGTGATGATGGTTGCCATGATGGAGGTGGTGGTCATCATCGTCATTAGAGCTATCATGTCGACGTGCTTGGTGATGATTTTGGTGTTGCCGCGGTTGAGAACAAGGAACTTGTTGTTCTTGCCATGGTTGAGGAGCTTGATGTTGTTGTTGCGGTGGTTGTGCCGCATTTGGTCGTGGAGGAAGTTGTTACTCACGTCGATGTTGACGGTCTTAAGCCTCTTGGTTCGGTGGTGGTGCTTGTTGAGGAGGTACTTGAGGCTCATGCCTAGGTTATTGATGAGGTTGTCGTTGCTCACCATTTCTTCGATGACGCTCATGGTGATGTTGGTGTTGTGGTTCCACATAGGACTATGATGTCGGTGTGGACGGTCATATAGTCTATGACATCTTGGTGGATCTTCAAGATCTTCACATCAACGGTATGCTTGGTCTTTGAAGTTGGAGTCATCACTTGTAGTCGAGTGAAGGTCTTATGGACGTGCATCTTGTTGATGTTGCACTTGAGGTTGTTCTTGTGGTGGTTCCTCTTGGATCACACGCGCTCTTTGGTGATGACGATGTCCTTCACGCCTTGAGTGAGGACTTGATGAGGAATCACCATCGTAGCTTGATGTAGCGGCTCGACATGGCGAAGGAACATGTTGCGAAGAACTCTCATGGTCAACGATGGGGTCTTCGTTACGCCTTGGAGCATTTGCATGAGGATTATGTCGATGCGGAGAACGATGTCATGACGAACTTGAACCACTAGAGCTGTGTTGCGAAGAACTTGATGCGCGAGAGCGTGGCCTTGTGTTCCGCGCGATCTCGGCCATAGAGCGTTGGAGAGCTTCATTTTGGTGCAAGAATATATGATGCATAACATTCATGTGATTGTCGAGGTCATCGAAGCGAGCATCCATCCTCGTGAACTCGGTTTGAGTTTCTCCAAATTTTTCACCTTGACATGTCTCAAGAGCTTCACAACGGCTTTGGAATTCTCCTTGGATGGAGAAATGACTCGCTCTTGTCATGTACGGTCCTTCATCATCATCATATTGTAGAGGAGGTTGACGACTCTCATCGGTCCTATCCATGATGAACCAAAGTAAGGATTGTATGTGGAGGTGGTTATCCTTCTCGCCTTTTGGAGTAGAATTGGACAAGTAGCCACACTTAAAAAACCAATAGACTTGCAAAGTGAACGCGCAAAGAAACCTCAGAAGAAACACAATTAAGACTCAAAAGGCATATGGTGGTAGGTTAGGAAGGTGGAAAAACCAAACGGAACAACCAAAATAAAAGGGTGTTGTTAAAAGTGGGAAAAATACAAAAAATCAAAGCAAAAGGTATGATATAAAAAACACAAAACACACATGTGGAGAAGGACAGGGTTGACACGACTATGTAAAATGAGCTAACAAAACCTATGAAAACTAAGCTCGGGTGTCGCCCAAGGAAAGAGAGACGGTAGCTCGTTTGCTGAAAGAAGATAAGCAACGGATTTGTGCACTTGTCGTGGTCGCTCTATCTCTTTTGCTTACAAGTTTGAGACTCTCTATGCTATGTGAGACTATGTATCTTTTGCTATTTTTTATTATTTTTCCCTTCTATGCTATCAAGTTAACTTTTTTATTTGCTTACACGCACTCACTATCTAACTACAAGTGCACAATGCTTAAGCAAACCCAAAATGAGCTACTCTCATAGGATAGGTACACACAAAGGAAGACATGGGGTTAACAAGGTGGAGGAAGTTATACCTTTGGTATTGTCGATGATACACTTGCAACTGGTGTTTGGATAAGATGTTCAGGTGTCGTGGTGTCGGAGAGCATGAGTTTGTTGTTGTGGAAGCTTGTTAGTTTGTTAGTTTGGACGACACACACACGGTACATGAACAAAAAGGAGCAAAACTGGGCTGAACAGCTCTTTCGGTTGAGAATCCGGCGGCGCCGGGACTAGCCTCGGAAATTTCAGTGAAGAATCTGGCGGCGTCAGGATTTTTGCCAGAATTTTCAGCGGGAGTTTCAGCTCGCCAGAAATCAAACCGGAACGTATTCGTGAAGAACACAAAAAGTCAAAAAAATCTTCGAAAATTGACCAAAATTGGGTTGGGGAAAGGTCAAGAAAGGTAGATCGACACCAAAAGCAACAAATCTACAAATCAAAATCATGAAAAACTCACCAAATTCAAAGACCAATCTGAAGGTATTGGGGCTCTTTTTTGGGAGATTTTCAAATTTATGGTGGATAGAAGAAAAATTGGGGCAAAATTCGTGATGAACAAGGATCTTGATACAAATATGTTAGGGGGTAACCCTGGGGTTGGCCGATCTTTCACGAATTCGAGGGTTTCACGGTGAAACCGAGGGAGGGGGAGAGGAAATGAACACGATGAAATCAACACGCAAAGAACTTACGAGGAACACATGCAAGATGCAAACACGATACATGAAATTAGCTCACGCTGGTGGCTACCGGTCCAACTCAATCCAACAAGGATCAGGGTTGGGCAAAGATCTTTCTCGGACCTACACGGTGAGGACAAGATATTTGGTGGGATCTTGACAACTTCATAAGAGCCAAATCAATGTAGAGGTCTTGTACAAATTGGACGTGATGAAGCAAGATCCAACGAGGTGTGTGATACTAGGTGCTCCTTATCATGGAGCATGAAACCAAACTAGATAGAGATCATCAAGGGGTGTCTTCTTCTAGTTCCAATATCAAGTCTAAGTCAAAGGGGTGAGCCATAGGGGCTATTTATAGTACAAGGGACGAAACGGTAGGTAAAGAGAATATTTCAGGGTATCAAACCCATATTCGTGTGGAGATGGGGATTTTCGGCGGTAAGTTCGGTGGCGCCGAAAGTCTCCGGCGTATGATGAAATATGTTGGTCTTCTCCATAATGGTGTGCTGATGTTGATTTTGGTGTAACGTCGGAAGTTTCTAGCGGTCGCCGATTCATTCCGGTTTCTGGAACAATATACTGAGGTCGGTTTCGGTGTGGCGCCAAAACTAGGGAGGTTCCGCCGGTTCTGGCACCGGCTCGACGAGGCGATTCCCCGTGGATTCCGATTTGGCCGGATTTGTCGCCATATTGAGATGGACCTCTATCATTTCTGGTTACGGCAGTGCCTAAGAAGGCTAGATAGAGGGTGGGAGCAAGCAAGGAAGCTAGCAACAGCGTCCATAGGCGGGATTTGATACTACCAAGTGTAGTGAGACACAAGAAGTACCTAGGTTCAGAGCCCTTTGCGAGAGGTAAAACTCCTACTCCTGCCGATCTCACTATGTGGGTGATGAACACAAGAACTATAAGGGCTCCTCGAGCTCTATGAGGCCTAATGATCTAGCAGAGTACAACCCTCGATATGGAGGCCTCGCTACCCCCCACAGCCGCCGAGTGATGCCGACGATGATGGCAAGGCGGACCCCGGCTACACAAGCTTCTACCGCAACTTTGGCATGTGAGGCGGCGTTCGGCGGCATCGTCATCGACCTTTTCTTAATTTTTTAGCCAAAATGAAGTCAGAAATTCGTGTGTTCACCCGAATTTGATATAATATTTATGCATTTACCCACTATTAAGGAAAACCGCCTATATTCGCCCATAGTTTGTCGATTTTGATTGAAATTTGTCAAACCCAGGAACTCGGCCTAGGAACACGACTAAAAAATTAGTTGTTTTCAGATTGAAAACTAGCTTTATCTGGTGCTATTTAGCTTCGGATTTCGGCCTCAAAACATTGGATGAGTAGAGGTGCTCTAACTCAAGAGAGGTTCTCACAAAAAAAGCATAGTCTTCCCGTCTTCCCGGTGAAGCGCAGGAGCATCAAGCTGAAGACGACCCCAAGGACAAAATATCTAAGTCCGATGGGACGATCCCGACCATAGCGCATGGGCCTGATAATGCTTGCCCTTCTATGGCTCCTCTAGAGAAGTTGGCTCCCGCGTATGATGCTCACGTCGGGGACCCTAAGGCCATGCAAACGCAGAAGGGACACGTCAATCACACGGGCAAGGAAGCGAGTGGGGTCGGTATGGCTAAGAAGAGTCGCACTTTCAAAAGGAGGGAGAGGACAACAGGTGTATCTCAATGCAGCCTGGATGTAACAGTGGGAGGGAAGAGGGAGGCAGACCATTCTATGGAGGCGTAGGATGATGAGGTAATTGAAAATAAGAAATCAAGGGTTGTTGTTGACCCAAATAACAAATCTGTGGCGGGGCTGTCATAACAGTCCTGCGAGGACCAGTGAAGGTTGTGGGTGCAGAACTGTCGGGGGCTTGGAAACCAGCCGACAGTTAATGGTCTTCTGGAGTTGCAGAGGAAGAAAGATCCTGACATCCTGTTCCTATCGGATACTAAACTAATAGGGAGGGAGATGGATACTAAACATGCCAAATATGGTGGTAGTGGATAGTGACAGGATAAGGGGGGGCCTTGCTATGCTATGGAAGAGAGGGGTGGATGTGAGCTTGCGGTGGAAAGGGAGGTACCATATTGATGTGGATGTTTTGGAGGAGAATGGTACAAAATGGAGATTGACGGGCATCTATGGCTAATGACCCACAAGTATAGGGGATCGCAACAGTCTTTGAGGGTAGTATTACCCAATTTATTGATTCGACACAAGGGGAGCCAAAGAATACTTGCAAGCCTTAACAACTGAGTTGTCAATTCAGATGCACCTAGAAATAGTTCTTGCTCATAGAAGTTTATCAGTAGCAACAGTTTGTAATAGCAACAACAAAGCAACAGCAGCAGTGGAACATGAGCAATAGTAACAGTAGCAGCAAACAGTAGGATATGAGCGCGGTAGGCATAGGGATGGATGGACGGGCGTTGCATGGACGAGTCTAAGCATGTAACTTCAAGATATAGGAAATTGCAGATAAATAAGAATAAGCATCCAAGTACTAAACAATCATAGGAATGTGCTCCATATATAGTCATGCATGCTCGCAATGAGAACTTGCACAACATCGTTTGTCCTGCCAACCCGTGGCAGCGGGGCCTCTAGGGAACTACTGGCAATTAAGGTGCTCATTTTAATAGAGCACCGGAGCAAAGCATTAACACTCCATGAACACATGCGATACTCACATCACAACCATCCCCTTTGGTTGTCCCAATTCCTAACACTTCAGGGCCTTTGGATCCGGACAATGATATGTGTACACAACTTGCAGATAAGATCACAAACAATACTATCATAATAATTCAATAATAAGTTCAGATCTAAGATCATGGCACTCGGGCCCTAGTGACAAGCATTAAGCACAACAAGTTGCAACAAAGTCAAATAGCACTAATAGAGATACTAGACACTATGCCCTAACAATCTTATTCGATTACATGATAGAACTCATCCAATCTCTACCATCCCCATAGCCTACAATGGGGGATTACTCATGAGGGAAACATTGATGGTTGATGGAGAGGCGTTGGTGATGATGATGGCGATGATCCTCCCCAAATTCCCCGTCCCGGCAGGGTGCCAGAACGGAGCTTCTGGTTCCGAATCGCGGCTTCTGGTGGTGGCGGCGCAGCGAAACTCTTTCTGGAAAAACGTCGAACCCCCCTCGGATTTTAGGTCAAGAGGCTTCTTATAGGCAAAGAGGGAGGCCGAGGGGGTTCCTAGGGTGGCCGCACCCCCCTAGGCGCGGCTAGGCCTGGCCCGGGCCTGGCAGGGGTGTGGGCCCCCCAGGCCTCCACCCCGTCTCGTACTCTGGATATGTGGATCTTCTGGTGAAATAGGATTTTTGGCATATTTTCTGGGATTTTTCCTAATAGTTGATTTTCTGCACAAAAACTAGACACCAATGTAATTCTGCTGACAACAGCGTCAGTCCGTGTCAGTTGTATCCAAATCACACAAGTTTAGAGGAGAAACAATAGCAAAAGTGTTCGGGAAAGTAGATACGTTTTGGACGTATCAACTCCCCACAAGCTTAGCGTATTGCTTGTCCTCAAGCAATTTAGTTGAAAACTGAGTGCGATAAAAGAATTTTCACGAACACCTTTGCTTAATATGATGTAAATATTCTCAGCACAGGAGTAGATACTTAAACCATTCATAATAAGAAGTATGCAACTAAGTCTACTCAATAGTCATTGCAAGCTATAAAGAGAAACCAACTCAATAATAATAATTAGCATGAAACATAAACATAAGCAACATTGCAATGCTCATAATAAGGTAAGAAACAGTGGTATCTTGCTTGCCTTTGTTTATAGAGCACAATATGAATGCCAAGGCACCTCTGAAGTTTAAGTGAAGACTAGAAGTAAATATATTAGAGATGCAAGCATCAAAGTCATGACATAATTAACCAAGTTTTGGAACAAACACAAGAATGACAATTATGCTCTCAAGAAGGTGCTCATAGAATAAGTGGTGACTCAACAAGGAAGTGAGAAGGTTTTGAAAAGTTTGAAAGGCTTCCAAATGCTGAAAGTAAGGTACTCATTAGCTTTGAGCTCTCATTGACCCTATCATAGGCATCTTTATATGGTTAAGGTGAAAGTGAGGTCCAATATGAGTTATATGCTTGATAGACCATAAACTGGAAATCCCATGTCCCTTGAGTACGATGGTCGCTCCGCATGCTACTCAACTTTAGTCACATGTAAGTTCTTGTCATTGTAAATACATGCATATCATAGAGAACCGCCAATGGGGTACCCCTTGCACATGATACAGGAGCTATCCCGTGATCAAAATGACAAGGCAAGCAGACAATGAGCATCTCGGCGATCTTTTTATTTACTATTTGCATAGATTTTTATTGAGGATGCTTCATAGATGATCACTATGGTAATGTTGCAAGTTTCCACCATGATTAGGCATGGCTTAGGCTAGCGACCCAGGCAATTCTCTAACACATATATATACTCCATGAACTCACAAACTCCCCTTTTATTTCACAACGACGACATCCGCAAACAAAAGAGAAAGGTATCAACTAGATATGTATCCATAAGTGTTTAAAGAGTTCCCCGTGACAGCACGGTTCTGCTAACTCCCAACCTATCATTTGCAAGCATATAACTTTCATGGACAGGTCATAATGGTTCAGAATTACTAAGTACAAGAAATAAAGTGTGCCATCTATATTGGTTTTGGGGAGTTGGAAGCACAAGTAGAGCTCATTCTTAGTGCAAGTGAAGGCTAGCAATAGAGAGGGAGCGACAAACGAGAGAGCAATAACTGTCATAATCATGCTTGCAACAAAACAGGACTAATTATGGCATGAAAGTGATACAAGAACTCTGAGGCAAAATAAATCATCGAGGCTTACTGACTATTATTTAGTCATTTTCATGCGTGAGCATGTGCCAAGTCGATTCACATGAAACTTCCAGAGGAGGATACCACAATACCATACCAAAGTATGAATAAAAAATGCATGCAAACATTCACATGACATGCTACAAAATATTAGCAAGCTAGAGCTAATCACAAACAATCAAGAACTATTAAGCATCCATCAGTAACATACTCCTTACATGAACAGACTAAGCATGCTCACCATGATGAGTATATGTACAAAAATGAAAACAAATAGAGTTCGTTACCAGCCTCTTACCACACCTCGAGTTGTCTAAATCTTCATTATTGCCCTTCACTTGTGTGACTTGAATAATAACATGAAACCAAACTCCACCGAGGACAGCTGAACCCTGCAAAGAACTCACAAAACCAAATAAGAACAACAAATATTTTTGGTGTTTTCGAATTTTTTAAAACAAGCAAACAAAGCAAAAACAAACAAAGCAAAATCTTTTTGGATTTTTCTTTAAGGCAAACCAAAGCTAAAAAGAAAAGAAGTAAACCAAGAGAAACAATGAAAATATTTTTGATATTTTTGTGTTTTTGAGAAAGCAGCAACAAGAACCAAAAAAGAAAGCAAAACAATGGATATACAAAGAACCGAGGAAACATGATATATAGATGAGTGTGATGTCGGTATACCTCCCCCCAAGCTTAGGCTTTTGTCCTAAGTGGGGGTCACTCCATGGTGACCAAGTAGGTGCACCTCCGTAGTACGTCGAGGAGGCCCCTTCGTCTTGGTACGAGCTCGAGGACTCCCCTGTGTAGTGCACAGAGGGGTCGTATGAGGGCGCGTCCCACTGGTAGTGTCCATGGAACCCAAGGATGCGCAGCTTATCATCCATCTCCTCCTTGGAGCGTGATAAATGTCCCTGGAAAATACTGAACAAAGTGGTTTGGGGAGAGGGATCTCTCTCTCTCTTCCCCGTCAGTAAACAACATTCTATAAACCAAGCTCTCAAGGGTATAGCCATCAGTGACAAAGTGATGTGCTTTCATAGCAGCAAGATCAAGCCTCTGAGGAGCCAAAACTGTATCATTTGGATCAATAGAAAGGTCCAAGGCAGCAACAACACGTGCAGCAATAATTCCCCCAATGGGTCCCTTAGAAGCTAAGCGACGAGCAATGAGAGAACCAAGATTGTACTTAGTTTCATTGTTGAGCGCAGCAGATATGAACGCCGAATGATAAATATTACTAGTATTCTCCCTACCAAGAACACTAGTGGCAAGATAATAAGCAAAGTACCTGATGGCTGGGAGTTGAATATTTCTTATCTTTCCCCGTTGGGCTCTATGGTCATCATCATTTGTTATCCCGCAGTAGAGCTCCAACAAATTAGCGGGTTGAACTAGAATCTTCTTCACCAACCCAGTTGTACCACGGCCCAGGGCCTCACAAAATTTCTTCAATGTCATGGTGTAAGGTCTGCCATAAATTTTGACAGACACATATGGTTTGAACAAGCTGTTAGAAAAAGAGAAGCTCTCCACAAATGTTTTAGTCGGCGTAGCATATTGCACACTCTCATCCTGCATATAGCTTGTTAGTCCAACCCTCTGAACCAAGGTTAGAAAATCCTCAAGAATCCCAGAAGCCCGCAAAAAGGTTGGGCAAAGAAAGGTGGAAGGGTGTGCATCCCCCTCATCTCCCTCGTCGCAAAATCATGGTGTAATGAGATCCTCATTGTATGAGGGCCTAGCTCGGGAGGATGATCTTGAAGGCCTTGCCCTCCTAGGTGCATCACTCTCAAATATTTCACCAAATGTGTGGTTATCCATGACCTCTTTTTTCTGAAATTTTAAGACAAACATCAAACCAAGTGATTTCCAAGTTGATAAATGATGAGAAACTACTATAGGAACTTGCTAGGGGGCTACACATGCATCAAAATGAAATCTCTAAGCATAGAACAAGCATGCAAGCTCACACAACCTGACACCTATAGCAGAAAAATACTCAAGATACAATCTATCAATCACAAATCTAATTGGACAAGCGGAGGAGGCACATACCAAGGAGCAATCGGTCCAAAAATCAGCAACAAAGATGGGCTGAGCAAGGAGATCGAAATTCGTGAGTAATAACAGCATGAACTCGAGCTTGAGAAAGTTTTCCGGTATTTTTTGGGAGAGAGAAAGAAGATGGCTGGCAGCAGGCACCTTGGAGGGACCTAGGTGGGCCACACCCCATCCAGGCGCCACCTGGGGGCTGGCCGCGCCCACCATGGGTGTGCTGGCCTAGGGTGGCCCCTTAGGCCACTCCAGGCGTCCCTATGCCCCTTTTTTTAGGAAAAATTTATTTTAATTTCTTGGGAAACTTTATTTTTGGCCAATTTTCAGGGTATGATAGGTGATTTTCTCGCAAAAACAGTTTTTTTAGAACAAGCAAAAGCAAACCAAAAAAAACCAAACTACAAAAGTTCTAAGACACTCTAACAAGCAAACAACTAACAAAACCAAAGCTAGCAAAATAAAAGGCAAAGACTAGGAAGGAGAAAATTAAAAGAAAGCAAGTATAACCACAGTGAAAACATTATTTTGTTCATTAAAATCCTTTTTGTTAACAAGGTTGATCAAGTCTTGTTACCAAAACAATCTTATATGAAACAAAACTTTGCATTCCACAAGGTGATTATGTTACCTCAAACTTGATAGCAATGGTCCCAATCATAATAGTTTCAAAATTTTCTTGTGGAATGGGACAATATATTTATTAAACCTTGATGCTCTCAATATTTTCAATGGAATTCAGGAAATAGCTTTTAGCAACCTTCTTGGGGAAATAGACAGTATGATGTTTGTCATTAATATTGAATGTTACTTTTCCTTGATTACAATTGATGACAGCACCTGCAATATTAAGAAAAGGTCTCCCAAGAATAATAGGCATATTATCATCTTCAGGCATCTCAAGAACAACAAAATCAGTTAAATCCAAGCAATTATGAGCCACTTGAACAAGAACAGCCTCACATATACCAACAGGAATAGTAGTTGACTTATAAGCCATTTGCAAAGATATATCAGTTGGTATCAACTTTTCTAGCCGGAGTCCCTTGTAGAGAGAAAAAGGCATAACACTAACTCTAGCTCCCAAATCACATAAAGCAGTTCTAACATAAATATTCTTAGTAGAGCAAGGAATAGTTGGTATACCTGGATCACCAAGTTTCTTTGGCACCTTACCATTGAAGGAATAATTAGCAAGCAAAGTAGAAATCTCCTCATTAGGAATCTTCCTTTTATTAGAGACAATATCATTCATATACTTTGAATAAGGAGGCAACGTAATAGCATCAGTCAAAGGAATTTGCAAAAATAAAGGTTTCATCCACTCACAAAACTTGTTGTAGTGTTCTTCCTCCTTTGACTTGTGTTCCTTACCTGGAAAAGGCATAGGTTTCTGCACCCAAGGTTCTCTCTCACTACCATGTTTCTTAGCAATAAAATCTTCCTTAGTGTACATAGTATTCTTATTGTGCTTCTCAGGTTCTTCCTCAACTTCCTCCTTATCAGGAGCCTCATTTTTATCATTACCACTCTCAGTTTCAGCATCAGAGATAGATATACTATTAGGATCTGCAGCAGGTTCAAGTGGTTCCTCAACTATTTTGTGTTTCTTTTTCTTTCTCTTACGAGGACTACCACTACTTTCACCTTATTGAGAATCCTGCTCAATTCTTTTAGGGTGTCCTTCAGGATATAAAGGATCTTGAGTAGCTATACCACTCCTAGTTCTAATTCCATAAGCATGTTTATCTCCTAAGGCATTAACTAGCATATCCTTTTGTACCTTAGCAGGTTGATCAAGTTAGGTTTGAACCATATGAAAGTTTTTAGAAAGCATTTTAATATCATTAGAAGTTCTTTCCACAATATCTTTCAACTCTTTAATAGCTCTAAAGTTTTCCAATAAATGATTCTGAACTTGTTTATTAAAATTACCTTGTTTAACAATAAATGTGTCAAGTTCCTCTAAGGATTGATCAGGAGGCTTACCATAAGGAATATCACCTTCATCAAAGTGGAGAGAGTGTACCACAATAGTAGATGAGTGGGGAATTGGCTTACATAATTCTTCTATAGGAGGTATATTCTTCACATCTTCAGCTCTAATACCTTTCTCCTTTAGACATTTCTTAGCTTCTTTCATCACTTCATCATTTAATGCAATAACTCCCCTCTTCTTTGGTGTTGGTATTGGAACTGGTTCAGGCACAAATGGTTTAGGAGTAATAGGCTCAGGTGTATTTAGCTTAGTTGAAGTCCAATCATCATAATTCTTGCTTATTTTAGCCATTAATTCTTTAGCATCTGTAGGAGTTCTTTTCCTAAAAACACAATCAACAAAGCTATCTAGGTATGTCCTAGAATCATCAGTTAGTCCATTATAATAAATATCAAGAAGCTCATTTTTAGGTAATGGACATCCAGGATGTGCATGAATCAAGGCACAGAACCTTGTCCATGACTCAGGCAATTTCTCTTCTTCTCCCTGTTTAAAATCAAAAAAGTCTCTGCAAAGCAGCATGTCTAGCACGGGGACCATGTGTGTTTCGGCACTCTTCAACAAAATCATCAATAAACTCAATGTAACCATCATTAATATCATAACTCTCTCTAGACTCAGGTGAGCTAACAGGTATAACAATGTCTTCACTAGGAGTTTCAGTATTTCCTAGACTAGCCATAGTAGCATCTAGGAAAGGACCTAATGAACCACTCGCATCAAGCACAGTAGAAGTAACATCATGAGTATCAAAAGCAGTTTTAGACTCAGCAGTAGTAGCAGTGTGTCTAGCATGTGTATGTGGTGGTGGTGTAACAAGCTTACTTATAACAGACGGTGAATCAAGAGCAATAGAGGTGTTTAGGAATGTACCTCTTCTTGTAGTGGATGGTAAAATAGGAAACTTTCCATCACGAGACTTCCCCGTGATGAAAGGAGTAGCAGTGAACAATAATAGATCCAAGTGAACTTACAAATAAAGCTAATGCTCCCCGGCAATGGCGCTAGAAAATAGTCTTGATGACCCACAAGTATAGGGGATCGCAACAGTCTTCGAGGGTAGTATTACCCAATTTATTGATTCGACACAAGGGGAGCCAAAGAATACTTGCAAGCCTTAACAACTGAGTTATCAATTCAGCTGCACCTGGAAATAGTTCTTGCTCATAGAAGTTTATTAGTAGCAACAGTTTGTAATAGCAGCAGTGGAACAGGATCAATAGTAACAGTAGCAGCAAACAGTAGGATATGAGCGCGGTAGGCATAGGGATGGATGGACGGGCGTTGCATGGACGAGTCTAAACATGTAACTTCAAGATCTAGGGCATTGCAGATAAATAAGAATAAGCATCCAAGTACTAAAAAATCATAGGAATGTGCTCCATATATAGTCATGCATGCTCGCAATGAGAACTTGCACAACATCTTTCGTCCTGCCAGCCCGTGGCAGCGGGGCCTCTAGGGAACTACTGCAATTAAGGTGCTCCTTTTAATAGAGCACCAGAGCAAAGCATTAACACTCCGTGAACACATGCGATCCTCACATCATAGCCATCCCCTCCGGTTGTCCCAATTTTTGTCACTTCGGGGCCTTTGGATCCGGACAATGATATGTGTACACAACTTGCAGATAAGATCACAAACAATACTATCTTAATGATTCAATAATAAGTTTAGATCTGAGATCATGGCACTCGGGCCCGAGTGACGAGCATTAAGCACAACAAGTTGCAACAAAGTCAAATTGCACTAATAGAGATACTAGGCACTATGCCCTAACAATCTTATTCGATTACATGATAGAACTCATCCAATCCCTACCATCCCTATAGCCTACAGCGGGGGATTACTCACTCAAGGATGAGGGAAACATTGATGGTTGATGGAGAGGCGTTGGCGATGATGATGGCGATGATACTCCCCAAATTCCCTGTCCCGGCAGGGTGCCAGAACGGAGTTTCTGGTTCCGAATCGCGGCTTCTGGTGGTGGCAGCGCAGCGGAACTCTTTCTAGAAAAACGTCGAACCCCCCTTGTTTTTTAGGTCAAGAGGCTTCTTATAGGCGAAGAGGGAGGCCGAGGGGGTGCCTGGGGTGGCCGCCCCCCCTAGGCGCGGCTAGGCCTGTACCGCGCCTGGCAGGGGTGTGGGCCCCCCGGACTCCACTCCGTCTCGTACTGTGGCTCGGTGGATCTTCTGGTGAAATAGGATTTTGGCATACTTTCCGGGATTTTTCCTGATAGTTGATTTTCTGCACAAAAACTAGACACCAAGGTAATTCTACTGAAAACAGCGTTAGTCTGTGTTAGTTGTATCCAAATTACACAAGTTTAGAGGAGAAACAATAGCAAAAGTGTTCGGGAAAGTAGATACGTTTTGGACGTATCAATGGCGAATCCAAGTCAGGAGAGAAGGAGAACACATGGAAGCTCCTAAGGAATTTGCATGCGCAATCCTATCTTCCTTGGATGGTCATGTGTGACTTCAATGATATTTTGTTTGCGGGGGAGAAGGAAGGAGGGCCGGCTCAGGCTCATGGGAGCATGGATGCATTTAGGCAGACTTTGGAGCATTGTGAACTCGAGGATCTAGGGTATGTGGGGGATCCTTTCGGTTGGAGGAATAATTGGCACGTGGCCTCTGGATATATCAGGGAGTGACTTGATAGGGTGGTGGAGAACTCTTCATGGAGATGTTTGTTCCCATTGTACAGAGTAATAAATGGGGACCCCCGACACTCTGACCACCGACCACTAATTGTTGATCTAAATGAACAATCTCGAGCTACGGAGGTGGGGAGAAATGCTTCCAATTTGAAGCTAGCTGGCTACATGAGGATGGATGTGAGAAAATCATTGAAGAGGTGTGGAACTGAGCTTTTGAGGAAGGAGTGGAGGGGGTAAGTGAAGTTGTGAAGAAAATAAGTGGAAGCTTGATGTCGTGGGACATGGAGGTGCTAGGTGAGATGAAGCGTAGAATAAAGAAAGTAAAAAAAGAGCTAGAGGAGTGCAGGAGAAAGGGAATCGACCAGACGACGGTGAACAGGGAGCATCTTCTCAGATACAAATTGAGCCGACTTGAAGATCAGTATAATGTTTTCTGGCGGCAGCGTGCACGAGCGAACTGGCTCAAAAATGGTGATCGAAACACGGGTTTATTCCATGCTCATGTGTCAGAAAGGAGGAGGGTGAATAGAATAAAAAATCTAAAGAGGGAAGGAGGAGGAGTACTGGAGAGGTAGGAAGAGCTAGGGCCTTTCATAACTAATTTCTACAAAAGTTTGTTCATGTCTTCTGTAGGTCAAGTCGACGACAAAATCCTCTAACATGTACCATGTTCTGTTACTGCGGCAATGAATGACTCGCTGACCTTATCGTACACATCCGAGGAAGTCAAGAAAGCCCTGGATTCTATTGGGTATCTAAAATCACCAGGCCCAGACGGCATGCCAGTGATTTTCTACAAGAAATTCTGGCATATTTTAGGAGGAAAGGTACAGAAGGAGGTACTCCAGGTGATCAATGGAGGTGCAATCCCACATGGGTGGAATGAAACAACGATAGTCCTGATCCCCAAGGTGAAGAATCCCGAGAAGTTCACCGAGTATCGACCTATCAGTCTGTGCAAAGTCATATATAAACTTATTTCGAAGGTGTTGGTCCATAGACTAAAAGTGTGGCTACCGGATATTATCTCTCCAAACCAATTTTCCTTTGTTCCCGGCAGGATGATCACTGACAATGTTCTTCTAGCCTATGAGATAACACATCATATGCACACGAGGAAGGGTGGAAGAGAGGGGTTGGTTGCTATCAAACTAGACATGAGCAAAGCATATGACAGGGTCGAGTGACTATTCTTAGAGAAAATGATGCAACGCGTGGGTTTTAATGAGCAATGGGTGCAACTGATCATGAAGTGTGTGAAATATGTGTCCTACCGTGTGAAGGTCAATGGAAAGTTAACTGAAGATTTCAAACCTGAGCATGGTCTCTGACAAGGGGACCCTCTATCACCATATCTCTTTATTCTATGTGCTGAAGCTTTCTCTGACATGCTCAAGCAGGCCGAGGTGAATGGCACACTAGAAGGGGTCTAGATCTGTCCTACGACACCGAGGGTAAATCACGTGTTTTTCGCAGATGACTCACTCATTATTATGAAGGCGACGGTCGCTAGTGCAAATAAATTACAAGATATACTTGCTTTGTATGAAGCTCGGTTGGGCCAGATGATCAACAAAGAAAAATGTTCAGCTTTCTTTAGAAAAGGAACTAGATACCGGTCGAAGAGACAAGTCCTCAATGTTTTGGGCATTCCTAGAGAATCGCAAAATCAAAGATATCTCGGGCTACCGATACAATTGGGGGCATAAAAAAGGAAAGAGTTTGAGTACATCAAAGAGAAAGTTTGGAGGCGTATCCAGGGATGAAAGGAAAGGTTGCTGTTAAGGGCGGGGAAAGAAAATTTAATAAAAGCCATAGTGCAGGCTATCCCCACTTATGCAATGTCTGTTTTTGATCTCACAAAATAGTTGTGCGAAGAAATCAGCTCAATGGTCTGCCGCTACTGGTGGGATCAGTAGGAGGGGAAGAGAAGCTTCCATTGGCTCAGCTGGGCAAAACTATCAAGAAACAAACGCATGGGGGGATAGGTCTCCGTGATCTTCACATCCTCAATCTTGCTATGCTGGCGAGACAATGCTGGCGTCTACTAAAGTCCCCGGAATCACTCTACGGCACTGTCCTAAAGGCGAAGTATTTCGCGGATTGCTTTGTACTAGATGCAAAGGCTAAGACAAACATGTCCCATATTTGGCGCTCTATTCTCAAGGGATGCGAGCTCCTGAAAGCGGGGATCGTTTGGTGTGTTGGGAACGGTGACTCGATTGCCATCTAGGATGACCCATGGATTCCGAGAGGTACTACAAGAAGGCCCAGCTCTATTAGAGGACAATCAATCATCACTCGAGTAGTGAGCTCATAAACCCTATTACAAATCAATGGGACAAGTTGCTACTACAGGACCACTTCAACTCTAATGATGTGCGAGATATTATGATGATCCCAATTCGGGAGGATATGGAGGACTTCTTGGCATGGTACTACGATAGTAAAGGCATTTTTCAGTTCAAACGGCCTACCATCTTGGAGTTAGTCTGAGAGATCATCAGCTGAATCATGACGCGGAATCATCTGAGAATGCCCCGGTCGAGAATCAAACTTGGAAAGCCTTGTGGAATATTAAGCTCCCAGGAAAGGTTCTGATTTTCCTTTGGTGCTTTGCACACAACAGCTTGACTACCAAACTGAACATTAAACAGAAGATGATTGAGCTTGATACTCGGTGCCCTATGTGCCCGTGCCTTGATGAAGATGGGGGACACATTTTCCTATGTTGCAAAGCTGTCAAGAATGTGTGGAGGCAGCTAGACTATGAGGATCTACGCCTCAAACTTTATGACTGCTCTACTTCTCTACTGGTTACTAAGCAAATCTTGTCGCTCAAGCCAGAAGCCAGGGAGCATGCTATTATTCTGCTGTGGGACTGGTGGACTACGAGAAACAAAACCAATGCAGGCGAGAAGATGACATCCACAGACGATGTCTGTTTATTGATTCAGCGACACTTGTCTGAGTTTGTCATCTGTAACATCCCAAAAATCTTGATGAAGGTTATAAAATTCCAAACACCAAAATTAGGGTTAACAAAAACTTTTATTAATCAACATCATATGAATGCATGTGTGTATGTGATGATTGTATGAATGGACTTGTGTGATTGATCTAAATAGCAAGGAATGGTTTAAAGATGAAAACAACATCATCTAAAATATTTCCAAGCAGAAACAAATCAAGAGAAAATCAAAAACAAACCAAATAAATCAAATGGTCATTTTTGCCAATCTTGCTCACTAGGACACTTTGAGTGTTTCTAGTCCAAGATTTGAAATAGAAACATTTCCATTTCTTTTCACCCCTTGCTAGATCAAGTAAAAGTGAACCCAAGCCCACCTTTCAAACTTACAAAGACATTTGGCAACTTGATTCAATTGACAAATCAAAATTGAATCTTTAACATATGTGAAGATCACCCATTTTAAAAAACCAATCAAACCAGTACCCCTTGACCTTTCCAACTAACCAGAGACTCCATATTATGTACCTAGCACACCCACATAGTTTGAATCAAAAATTCAAATTTAAATCTGTTTTGGCCATTTCATCAAACACCATGCAAACACAAATCAAACAAAACATCAAACACTATAGTGAGCAGTGTTTGTGCCTAACTTGTTCCCTATCTAGCTCACACTACACCCTCAGTAGATCATCCATCTAAATTAACCCCTCTAGCTCACTGTAAAACCGACCACACCATCAATGGCAAGCATGCCGAGAGCACCCTTGACACCCCAATGTCGCCAGCCAGCTAGGAGCAGCGCTAGCCTCGCCAACCTTGTCTGGGACACGAGCCACCGTCCATCGCCACCCCCTGTCCAATGCTCGAGCCCTGCCAGCCACTGGACCACACGGAACGCTCGCGCCCAATGTCTCTGTGACCATGCTGAGAACGCGCCAGAGCGCCGCGCTCGACACCCTCGCACAGACCGCGCATCGCCCTCGCCGCGTGCAAGCGTGATCACCACCATCCCAGTATAAAACTTGTAGCCACCGTGCGACCCGTAGACGCTATGCGCCATTAAAATAGCCGTCGGACCCTCTCAGAGCATCACGACGTTCCGATCGTCTCGCACCGCCCCACACAGCGTAACCATGCTATTGAGCTTCACCAAGGATCACAGCACCGCCCCCTACCGTCGCCCATGCCAGTAGCTCGCTGTGCCGACGACCACGACGAGCTCCACCCGCGCCCTTCGGTCCCCTCGCTGCACTATAAATAAAGGCCACCCCCGTTTGAACTCAGCACACCATCTCACTCCCCTCTCTCTCAGAACCACCCCCACTCATTCCCGGAACAACGCGAGCAGCACATCACCAGAATTTGGCCGGAGTCTGTGCGGAGGAGGAAGAAAGGAGCCGTTGATTGAAGCCTCCCCAGGAGAAGTCGCCGGTACTAGGAGGTTCGCCGTTGTCGACTTCGTCGTTTGCCCCCATCGCTGACCCTCGCCTGAGCCCCGGTGAGCCCACGTAGACCCCCACTGGCCGTGCTAGGGTTCTGTCTCACCGGCGTTGCCCGACGGAGACGATAGGTCGTGGCCGTTGAATTAGAGTTTGATCGCACTGTCTAGATCACGCTGTATCGCTTTGCACCCCCTGTCTCGCTGACCGGTGGGGTCAGCCACTTAAACCCACCCGCGCGTGCACTGTGCACCATGGGTCGGCCCAGTTAACATCCCGCGCAACCCAGTTAGTTTGAATTTGTATTTTCCAATTTAGTTTCAAACCTAGTTTTGTACCTAGATTCAAAAACCAACCCAGGTCGATTCACTAAACCAAAATGCATGAAACTAATTTTTTTAGAAAGGTATTGAAATTATTAATCCAAGCCCATTGGATTCAACTCATTTGGAATTGTAGATCACCTATAGTAAAAAATAACAAGGCATAAGATTTTCTGCATTCAAACATTTTTCAAAATTCAACCACAAAAGCTTTTGAGTTGATACCTACTCTCAAAAATCACATTTAACAAGACCTTTCAGAATATATAGAAATATCTAGGTTTACTTGCAGAAATATTGGACAAGTAGTAAAAGAATGCCTCATAGGCCATTCTAGTCACTTTAATTAATTAAAATAAAAAGGTTAAACCTTATTAAATTGTGACACCACTTTAAATCACATTCCCAAGTACTGAAATATGTGGTGATGACATGTGTCAACATGATCCCATGTTTTAGTTGGAGAATATTATATCTTAAAGTAGTTTTTCAATGAGTAGAAATTAATTTTCTAAAATAAAAGAGAATAAAACTATTGCCTTAATCTTTGTGATGATCCAGGTCATCTAGTGAAAACCTTGGTGTGATAAATAAAAGTAGTTAAGTATTTTTTGGTGATTATGTACCTCGTATTTATTTATAGACGCTAGTACCGACCAAGGATACGAAGAGGAAGGATAATACTACGAGGAGGAAGCCGAGGAGAACTTCAAACACTGCTCTGCACAAGGTAAGCCTCGCTATACAAGTTGACGTGGCAAGCTATTAACTGAGCAAGCTAAACCTTGCAAGCTTATACTAATATCTTAGCAAGCTACTACCTTAGTAAGCTAAGCTAAACCATGCAAGTTTTACTTGCAAGCTTACACCACTTGATACCCAATCCTAGTTTTATTTGCAAGCTTAGTTATTTTAATGCTTAATCAAAGCTTTCTGTTAGAGTTTACTTAGTGACTTGTAGTTTTTAGAAAGATATCTGAAGGTAGCATAAAGAGCATAAAATTTGGCCTAAGTTAGATAATCTTGATGTCACCCTGAGGCATGAGATTGAACTTAGATAAGATACACTTGTTTACTACCCCTCATTAGTGATTACCACCACTTGTAGATGCTAGTGCTAAGCATAAAACTTGATCAACTTTAGATGGGAATACTTGGTGAAAATGGTTATGAAAACCTTAGAATGATGAGTCATTCTATTGAAATGTTTTGACATGTGTTCTTGAACACCAGATGATTTTGATGATGAAAATGTTAAGGCATGAGCCTTATCCCTATATAAAACTGATGGTTGTCTAGATGCGATACCATTCCAATTTTACCCTACAACCATAATACCCGAAAATTTGGTAGGGCTTGACTGGATATTTATATAACTTAGTATGGGTTCCCTTGCAGCCAAGGTTTGAGTTGAGGCTACCTTGTGAAGATTGTCCACCTATGCAGTTCCCAAGATGACAGTTGGTCATGGTTGGGAGGCCAAACTCACAGAGAGGCCTATACTAGGGCGTGTAATTGAAAGGTTAAGATTGATTATTCGCATACTGAGTATGGTGAATTCAGGATTGTTCCTAACGGATGTATCAAATGTTTTTGTGAAAGTGTACCACCTCTGCAGAGTGTCAAACTATTCGAATCGCCGCTTCCGCGGTTATGGGAAGTTGGAGTGGCCATACTGTTCCATCATTAGATGTTCTCAAAATGACTAATAAAATGATTCATGACTTTGACTTAACCACAACAGGGTTGTGATATGAAATTCAAGTTCCCCCTTAGGTGTTATAAAACTTTCCACTAGCTTTCTTTGCTTCTGAACTCAGTAGAGATAAATCTGGCTTTTTGCAAAACAACCTAGAGCTTAGTATTCCTTACCCAAAACCACTTCACTTGTTAGTATTAGTTTGCGAGTACTTAAAGAGTACTCATGGCTTTGTCCCTAGCTATTCCCATGGCCAGACTATGAAGAGGACTATCAGGAGGACGGACAGCAGGAAGGATACGACAACTAGGATCATATCCCATCATCAGCATTTCCTGTGACCATGAAGATGGAGCTTCTCCCACGCTACCATTATTATTATGTTATTCCACTGCTACGATTGTATTAAGACTGGATCATGTAATCCTTTATTTGTTGTAAGACCTTATGTATGGTTTGTAATGGATGATGTACTGTGATATCCAAATCTGTTATGTCTCGCAAAAATGGTAATCCTGGTATTGTGATGTATGGCATAATAGGCATCTGGTATTAAAAATCCGGGTGTTGACAAGTTGGTATCAGAGCCAGGTTTACCATAGGAGACCCGTGTTTAGAATGGACTTTGAATCAAAAACTTAGTTTCAAAAATCAAAGAAGTGGGTGTTTATGAAAACTTATTCTCATTCTTATCACTTGGACTATTTCATGAAAATTAATGTTCCTCAGATTTTTTTGCAAACTTATATAATATTTGACACACTTGATCACTCTACTAACATACTCATCCTATATTCTTATAGATGGACGTGAAGTATAGCAAGTTTTATCAGTTGGGGAATGGAGACCTCATCTTTGAGCGTGACTTGAACCAGCTGTTGGAGATGCTGGAGCGTCCGCACCCTGAGTTCTTTGGAGCTCAGCTCAACGATCAGGAAGGAGAGGAGTTGCAATGGCTGGTTGTTGCAAGTCTCCGAGGAAAGATCGAAGCCCCCACCTCAGAGGGAATTCAGTTCACCTTGAGAGAGAACAACTGGCTCGATGGACTTCCAGGGCAATGCAGGAAGCTCTTGCATGTCTATGTGGACAGAGTATCAATCAGATCAAGGGTACCCGCTTTGAGTTATATCCAAGGCGTGATGTTATGGGACAGCCACTGGAGGCCCCATATCACCATGAGCTGAAGACTCAATTGGACCACCTCAGCTTCATGATGTATGACCGGTAGAAGGAGTTGGACAATGCCCGCTCCTACGCCAACCACAAGTACGCCATCACCGCCAAGAAGGATTAGACCATTGCCATGTTAGTGAAGGATCTCCAGTCTCGTCGTTGTCAGCTCGACAAGAAGGAGCGCATCATTGCCCGTCTTTGCCACAAGATCACAGAGTTGGAGGAGACTGTCCACGAGAGAGACATGCAGTTGGAGGAGAGGGAGAATGCAGGGGAAGACCTTCGTGGAGACCCCTACTCCTATCTCGGTGACGATGATGACTTTCTGGAGGATCATGCCATGGACTTCTTCACCGATGAGGATGACTTTGCCTTCATTGATGACGATGATGAGGATGATGAGGACACCGATTCCAAGGAGTAGTAGCACTTGAGCACTAGCGTTAGTGAGTTGTATCTGGTCCCACTATATCATAGTTTCACAGAATGGTTCTTAAAACCATCTGTTTTTCTTTGTTGTGGTGTGTTTTTGTATCGTGTGCTATGAATGAATGAAAAGCAAGTTGCTAGAAAACCCGAGTCAAATTTTGAAAACTTTTCAAAAACAAAACCCCTAAACCTTAGAAATTTCCCCCTTTTCCCATGATCTATCTCGATCTTCAGATGCCTTGCGGAGGAAGCAGTTCATCCCCGGACCCGATGTTGCAAATCTTGCAAATGTTGGTTTCGGACCGCGAAGCTAAAAGAGCCGAACGTCAAGCCAACTTAGCCACCCTTCAGCACATCGCTCAGATGGCCAATAACAATCAAGGCCATGGAAATCAGGACAACCATGGATCCAAGCTCAAGAATTTCCAGAACACCAATCCACCCATTTTCACTAAGTATGAAGAGCCCCTAGATGCAGATGATTGACTGTAAACCATGGAGAACAACTTAGAGGTTGCAGGAGTGGAAGCCAACGAGAAGGTACTGTTTGCTACCCACTACCTGGCTGGAGATGCAAGAGCATGGTGGATCCGCGTTCGTGCCATGAATGGAGGATAGATGATGACTTGGGAGGAATTCAAAGTCAAGTTCAACAGAACCCATGTGCCACCGGGTTTGATCAAGAGGATGAGAGATGAATTCAGAGAACTGAAGCAAGGGAGAATGATGGTATTTGAGTACCATGAGAAATTTTTGTCATTGGCTAGGTATGCCCCTGATGAGATAGACACTGAAGCCAAGAAGAAGGAGAGGTTCCTGAATGGTCTGCATGATGAGATGCAGACAGTGTTAGTCAATATCCCCTTTGATGATATTGAAGCCTTAGTGGACTCTTCCATTCAGATGGAAGGCAAGATCAACCAAGCTAATGAGAACTGCAAGCGTCGCATGATGCATCAACCAGGAACCCATCATATCCCAAAGTATCGCCCCAACCCATCTCCAGGAATTTCCCCAAGAACCAACAGACCCCCGATGAACCGTCCAACCTATCCCAACCGTGGAAACCCAAGGCCCGGAGGAAATCACAACAACCCTGGGAACCGTAGCAATTTCAACCGTGGACCACCCAAGTTCAACAACAACAACAATGCCGCCACCAACACCAACACTGCCCCAAGGACTGGAAGCAATGTTGTGCCTGTTGCAGCAAAGGACAAGTCTCAGGTGACATGTTATGAATGTGGAAAAAAGGGTCACTATTCCAATGAGTTCCCCAAGAAGATTGCCGCAGCCCCCAATGCAAATGCCCCAGCTCAGCAGCAGCGTCGTATTCAGCCCGGAAGAAGGTTTTCCCCAGGGAATTCGCTCAACCGCAATGGCCGTATCTTTCTCATGCATGTTGAAGAAGCCCAAGAAGCGCCAGATGTCGTGCTGGGTATGTTTTCTGTTAACTCAGTACTTGCCAGAGTGTTGTTTGATTCTGGAGAATCGCACTCATTTGTTACTGAAGAATTTGCATGCACTAGTAAGATTCAACCCACCAAATTGAAGCATGTTATGATAGTTCAAATACCTGGTTCAACCACAAAAGCTAGACAAATTTGCAAGGCCGTACCTATCCGAATCCATGGCATAGTTTTTATGCTAATCTAATAGTACTTGGAACAAAAGGTTTGGAAGTAGTACTAGGAATGGATTGGATGTCGAAACTTAAAGGATTAATCGACCGTGCCAAGAAAGCCATAACCATGACCAGTACAGCCGGAGTATGAGTAGAGCATGTATCAGAAACCTTGCCTCATCAATTAAAATGCAACAAGAGTCTAGCCCAGCCAACCATTGACCAAGTCAGAATAGTCTGTGAATACCCCGATGTATTTCCAGATGTTTTGCCCTGTATACCCCCAGATCGGGATATCGAGTTTATCATTGAACTAATCCCTGGAATTGGACCCATAGCCCAGAGACCATATAGTATGAACCCGTCTGAATTAGTGGAGCTGAAGAAGCAACTGGATGCTATGCTGGAGATAGGATTGATCCAACCAAGTGCGTCGCCATGGAGATCACCTGTATTATTTGTGGACAAGAAAGATGGAGGTAACCGTTTGTGTACGGATTATCGGAAGTTGAATGATGTCATCATCAAGAATAAGTACCCACTGCCAAAGATAGAAGACCTGTTTGACCAGTTGACTGGTGCCAAAGTGTTTTCTAAGATTAATCTTAGAACTGGTTATCATCAACTCAAGATTCGCACAGAGGATATTCCAAAGACTGCCTTTACCACCAGATATGGATTATACGAGTATACTGTCATGTCTTTTGGATTAACCAATGCCCCTGATTATTTCATGAACCTCATGAACAAGATTTTCATGGACTTCCTGGATAAGTTTGTCGTTGTTTTCATCGATAACATTCTGATCTATTCCAAATCAGAAGAAGAACATGAGCTACACCTCAGGACCATCCTTGGCACCCTTAGGGAGCATCAGTTATATGCCAAGTTTAGCAAATGTGAATTCTGGTTACAGGAGGTAGGATTCCTCGGACATATAGTATCAGCCGGAGGAATTGCCGTTGACCCTGCAAAGGTGAAGTATGTTGAAGATTGGCAAGCCACAACCAATCAAACCCAAGTTCGTGCATTTCTCGGATTATCGGGATACTACCGCAAGTTCGTAGAAGGATTCTCGAGCATCGCAAGACCCATGACCCAATTGCTGAAGAAGGATACGAAGTTTGAATGGACGGACAAATGTGAAGCGAGTTTTCAAGAACTCAAGAGGATATTGATTTCAGCCCCAATCTTGATCATGCCGGATATTACGAAGCCCTTTGATGTGTATTGTGACGCATTCAAGATTGGTCTCGGATGTGTGTTGATGCAAGAAGGCAAAGTTATATATTATCTATCCCAACAACTGAAGTAGCATGAACAGAATTATCTTACCCATGACCTTGAACTAGTAGTCGTAGTTCTAGCCCTGAAGACATGGAGGAATTACCTCATGGGAAACCGTTGTGAGATTTATTCGGATCACAAGAGCCTGAAGTATATATTCACTCAGAAGGAGCTGAATTTGAGGCAAAGAAGATGGATAGAGCTAATCGAGGACTATGATCTGGACATTCACTATCACCCCGGTAAAGCCAATGTGGTAGCAGATGCCCTTAGCAGATTTCCGTGCTGCTTGAACTCCATGATTCTGAAGGAGCAACCAAGTTTGCACAAGGAGATGGAGGATTTCAGAATGGAATTAGTAAGTGAAGGATTTTTGGCTAGCATAGAACTTCAACCCACTTTGATCAGTCAGATCAAGGAGGCACAGAAACGAAATGCTAGTATCGATGGAATCAAACGTCGTATCGGTACAGGGAAAGTACCTAGATTCACCGAAGATGAAGAAGGAGTTCTGTGGTACAAAGGACGTCTTTGTGTACCAGCAGATTCAAATTTGAAGGAAGCCATCTTGAAAGAGACCCATGATACTCTTTATTCTATCCACCCCGGAGGGACAAAGATGTATCAGGATTTAATGGAACAATTTTGGTTCCATAAGATGAAGAGAGAAAAAGGAAGCTACATCGCCAAGTGTGATATTTGTCAGAGAGTCAAGGCGGGACATCAGAGACCCGCAGGACTGTTGCAACCACTTTAGATTCCAGAATGGAAATGGGATTCCGTTGGAATGGACTTTATCACCGGATTGCCTACTTCTAGTAGGGGAAATGACTCTATTTGTGTCATAGTTGATAGATTGTCCAAAGTATCCCATTTCTTACCAGTCAAGACCACTTACCAGAGCTCGAAGCTAGTGGAGTTATGCATCGCTAGAATCGTTAGTTTTCACGGAGTCCCCAAGAACATTGTGTCAGATCGAGGAACTCGGTTTACCTCAAGATTTTGGAAGAAAGTCCAAGAAGGATTAGGAACCCTACTGGATTTCAGCACAGCTTATCACCCTCAGACCGATGGACAAACGGAGCGAGTAAATCAAATACTCGAAGATATGTTGAGAGCATGTGTGCTAGAGTATGGATCTAAATGGGAAGACTGTCTGCCTTTCGCAGAATTTTCGTACAACAACAGTTATCAAGCTAGTTTGCAAATGGCCCCATTCAAATTCAGGTATGGAAGGAAGTGTCGTACCCCTTTGAATTGGTCGGAAGTAGGAGAGAGTCAGATTTTCGGACCTGACATCCTATGAGAAGTAGAAGAGAAAGTTCACAAGATCCGTGAGCACCTCAAGACCGCCCAATCCAGACAGAAGAGTTATGCCGACAAGAGACGTCGAGACCTTGCTTTCAATATCGGAGATTTTGTGTATCTCAAAGTGTCGCCTTTGAAGGGAATGTAGCGTTTCCAACTCAAAGGAAAGTTAGCCCCCAGATATATCGGGCCCTTCAAGATTTTGAATGATCGAGGAGAAGTATCATATCAACTGGAACTGCCAGAGGAGATGTCAGTTGTGCACAATGTGTTCCATATATCGTTGCTTCGCAAATGCCTTGAAGTTCTGGAGAAGACTGAAGTTTTCAAAAACATTGATCACCGCACCATAGAGATCAAAGATGACCAGACGTATCCCGAAAGAGGCTTGATTCCATAGGCCCCCTGGCTCTCGAAAGTTGTAAAGTTTGTAAAGGTAGAATTGTCCCCGCGTGTTTTCAGAGGAGGGCGCACGAGGGTAGCCCCCGAAGCCCAAGTCCAGGCTCGTATTCCCACGTATTCGCATACGTAATATTGCCTGCCACGCTGTCAACCATTGCCACGTCGCCATGCCATTAGATTTGACCATTCATTGCCACATTGTCAACCATTGCCATGTCGCCACGACATTATTAGGTCTCTCGGTTTGATCACAAAAACTAACGCGCCGCCATTTCCCCAGACACCGCTCTAACCCTAATTTTTTGATCATCCTGCCTAGCTCCGGCGGTGACGTGCGCCGGCGAAGGATCTGGATTGGCGATGTGAATCCGGCGGCCAGCCTTCTAATCCTCCAACCACACGAGCCATCCTGGCTCCGGCCGTCGACCGAGATCTAATCCTCCACCTGCGAATCTGCCCGGCTCCGGTGGCGACGTACGTTCCCGTCCACGCCGACGATAACCGTTCCAATCCTACATCTCCAGATCAAAGTCCAGCCAGATCTTCTCATCCTCAGGCCACATCAACCAGTCTCGTGTCCCATCTCGCCACCGGCGCCCGGAATATGTGAGTAGCTGCCTCTCTAACCCAAACTCTTTCCATCACCTTTAGCATAGCGGCTTAGGGTTCATCTTTGCATCTACGAGTCCTCCACATATACATCACTGATTAGATTAGCGTTTCTGGTTTTCTTTGCTTGAACAGATGGAGGAATCTATGCCAACTAGGAGTGACAATGAGAGCATCCCTACGCACAATGGTGATTCAAGTTCGGATGATGAAGATATGTTTTTCTTTGATGATGAGCTTACTAAGAACGACCTCTTTGAAGAAAACTCATCCGAGGATGATAAGGTCAAGTGAAGTTTATTTTTTATTTTTTTATTTGCACACCTAGAGCATGCAAATTTATACACATACTTTTTAAATTGTGCAGATGGACATCGATTGTGTAAACAAGGATCGCCATCGGAAAGAATCTATCTCGGAAAGCATTAGTGATGTATGTCTAGTGCTACATTATTTTTATAAGAATTGAATAGCCATGTTATATGACTTTGTGCTACAATGTTGCAGGTTGTACTATTCTCTCATAGCGACCATGATTATTTTGGGGATTCGGACTTAGAAAACTGTGATGAAGAGACGGCGAAAGAATCACAAGAACCTGAAGGATCAAAATCTGAATTCAAGAGTGATGTAAGTTGCTTATTGTTGTATGACAAGGCATATATAGGATCAACCATATGACCCCCACTTACATTTCTTTTTGCTTCTAATTGTGTAGGTTACAGACAGTTCAAAATCTGAATTCAAGAGTGATGTAAGTTGCTTATTGTTGTATGACAAGGCATATATAGGATCAACCATATGACCACCACTTACATTTCTTTTTGCTTCTAATTTTGTAGGTTACAGACAGTTCAAAATATGAATTCAAGAGTGATGTAAGTTTCTTATTGTTGTATGACAAGGCATATATAGGATCAACCATATGACCACCACTTACATTTCTTTTTGCTTCTAATTGTGTAGGTTACAGACAGTTCACAGCATGAGCACATACAGCATCTAGTGATGCCAGAGAAGGATTTTCAGCATGCTCGGGATGAGCGTGAAAGGCATCGGATTGTAAAGGAGATGACCTTCACTAACGAAGCGGCAGCATTCGCTTACTACAACGCATACGCGAGAGAACGTGGTTTCAGCATAAGGAAACAGAGGGTGAAGCGAAATTCGGAAGGAGTTATTAATTACAGGCGGTTTCTCTGTTCCATGGCAGGGGAACGCGAGGGAAGGTATGTGCACATGGAGAACCGCAAGAAGATGCCACGAGCTCTGTCTCGATGCCACTGTCGAGCCTATCTCAGCGTGTCGTATAGCAAATCCAAGGGGATTTGGAAAATTCTGCAATTTAAGGACGAGCACAACCATGTGCTAGCTAGACCAGATGAAGTCTCGTTTCTTCGGTCCCATCGGAAGATCAAGTCTTACCAGAAAGCTGAAATCATGTCACTAGCAGCAACTGGGATGCGCAAGTTCGAGATTATGAAAACCTTTATCAGCAAAAGTGGAAGGTGGAGCAAGGTTGGGTTCGTCTCGAAGGATCTTTACAACATGTGTTCCCAGGAGAAGAGGAAGCTCATTGCATCAGGTGACGCTAACACGGCCATCCGAATTATGCAGAACAGGCAGGCCCGTGATCCTGAATTCTTTTTCGATTACCAGCTAGATGATGGAGGAAATTTGAAAAGCATGTTTTGGTGTGACTCTCAGTCACGTCGGGACTATGAGGATTTCGGTGATGTGCTGGTGTTCGACAGTACATACAAAATGAATCGGTATGGAATGCCGTTCATTCCTTTCGTGGGGTTGAACCATCACCGCAGAACTACTGTTTTCGCATGTGCAATCGTCTCCGACGAGGAAACAGAAACATAGGTATGGCTCCTTCAAACATTTTTGAAAGCTATGTGTCAAAAGAAGCCAAAAGGGGTTATCATTGATGCAGATGGTTCAATGATGAAAGCCATTGGCATTGTCTTCAAGGATGTGTGGCACCGTGTATGTACGTGGAACGTTGAAAAGAATATGAAAAAACACCTCAATCACGATTCTCTGAATGAATTCAGGTCAATGATATACTACAGCACCTCAGAAGAGGTCTTTGAGCAGAGATGGAGAGTCTATATTAAGAAATGGCAGACGAAGGGAACCAAATAGTGGTTGAGTAGAATGTACAAGAAGAACAGATGGTGGGCCGCCGCGTATCTAGCCAATGGCTTTTTTCTCGAAATGAAAAGCAATCAGAGGAGCGAGAGTTTGAACTCGTGCCTACACCTTCATCTTGACTCTAAAATGACACTGGTGGATTTGATCGTGCACTACGAGAATGCCATTAACCGTATCCATCAGGAAGATGCACAACAGGACTGCGAGGACTCACAGACATTACCTTTGCCGATTACTAAATACAAAGATATTGAGTCTGCTGCAGTGAAAGTATTCACTGCAGCAAACTTCTATATCTTGCAATCGGAGCTAAAAAGAGTTGATGGACTCAAGATTGTTGAATGTGCACAAGGTGATTCCAGTGATAATAAGTACTCACTGATAACCTACTAGGCAGTTTTACGTGACCTACACGCCTAACAGTGAGGAAACTATAAAGTGCTCCTGCGGAAGAATGGCTAGGAAGGGGCTACCTTGCAAGCACATCCTCTACATGTTGGATTATCTGCAACTAGAAAAAATACCAACTTGTTGTGTCCTTCGGCGCTTCTCAAAGAACGCAAGATTTGGATTGTCTGCGAAGCGCGAGAGCGATATGTTCGGATACGGATGGTCAAGTGCAACCAGAGGACAATTTTTTCGGACTTGAATGTACGATCTCAAGAATTTCTCGCAGCGTTATGCCATGATGAACAGTCTCGTCATGAATACAATGAATTCATCGATCGACTAATGGAAAGGACAAAGGGGCTCAGCAATATTCAAACAAGCTACTTCGATGCAGATGCACAGAGCAGCAAGGGAAAAGCACCTCAAGTTGGCGATCCACTAAAAGTTAAATCCAAAGGCGCGCCTAAGAAAAACAAACGAGTTGGAGCTGACGGTGCTAATCCACCCATGAGTAAAAATGGCAGACCACTATCATACGATGAACAAAAGAAGAAGAAGAAGAAGAAGAAGAAGAAGAAGAAGAAGAAGGGGAACCACCTGTGCAGCGCATGCAATACTGCTGGTCATAACAGACGAAACGCTAAATTATGCAAACTACATCCGCAGTAAGTCATTCCTAGAGTACAACTAAAAAGCATTATCAAAACTTTCTTTGAAATTGTCAATAGCTAATTGCGCCTTACTGTTATGCATGCAGGTATGTGAAGGTAGCAGAAAACTAGACGTTGCCCTTAATTCATAAACTTTGTTCATACCAAAGACAGAGTGCACCACACACACACAACACAGAGAACTTTGAGCAGGCCAGGACAACCCTGTGAGCACGGCGTTCACGGTGGACTGCTACGTGCACTCGACTCGACTCCACTGCGTACCGCTACACCTGAAGTGGCAGGCCAGGACTCGCCGGCATCAGCTCTCCATCGACACCAGCTTGCGCAGAGCACACATTACCGGCAGCGTCATCCTCGCGCACCGAGCTAGCCTCTCCGACACCCAAAGCTAAATCCGCGCCGCCATCACATCTGCCTTGCTGCGAGGCGCACCGATGACCAAAAGCGCGCACCATGGACGGCATCTTGCAGCCAAACACCCGCCTCGCCTCGTCGCCAAAAGGGATATGTGAAGCAGCAGGGCATCAACGTCGCAAATGCCTTTGGGCCTGTTGCACGGCTGGAGTCCGTGCGGCTACTACTGGTGCTCGCCGCGCACCGCGGGTGGGTCTGCTGGACAGGGGCGCTAGGCGATGCGCCTGCACAAGCCACTCTACGGACTCCGTCAGGCACCTACAGGCTAGAGCCTAGAACGCGAAGTTGGACGCCACGCTCTACGCGCTCGGCTTCAGTTTAGGTGTTAGTCTGACAGACTTTCAGTTTTGTCAGGTTAGCACTTTGCCGTTTTAGTTAATTGGTTGATTTAGTCACAGTTGTAGCTCCGGTTCTGTTGTTACAAACTGGAGCGAGTCGTGCGGATGACGATCCGTTCGTGGGATGGCACGAACACAAGGATCATGGCCATGTTTTCCCACTATAAGAAAGAATAAAAGGAGAAAAACTTAGCCAGAAATATGGAATATGCATCATGCCATAGGTCTAGAGCCCAATGCAATGTTTGGATATATGAAGCACAAGTGTGCATCATGCCATGGGCATACCACTTTTATACTTAGAATCAATGTCATGATTTGGCATAGTAGTTGTATAGTTTTATGTAACAACTAGGTGGGATCCCGTTGACCAAGTGTTGAGTCATACAACCACAAAGATGATGAAGGTGTTCATAGACAACTCGCATAGGTCAAGTGGGTGCGTATCCGGAATTTGTGTTTCTCACCGTGAACACATGTTTTGGTTTTGCATCTGGGTTTATCGAAAAACTTTCTTTATATTGGTGATCCTTCGGTGGATTCGTGTGCGCCATACACATCCTTTGTGTTGTACGTACTAAAATTTCTCCAAAGACAGGGGCAACACTCCCATCGTATGAAGTTGATATTGTGTAAATTTAATTAAAGATCGTGTTGTGCATATCAAATTTGGAAAAATCATAAATATGGTAAGACATTAAACAGTACAATAAAATTTTAAAAATACATAAAGACGCATAAAAAATAGGAAAAACAAGACATTAAAATATAATAACCCTATAGGCCCAATTAACTACCCACAACGAGGTCTGACGCCAGCAGTTAATCACGGAGGGCATATCGGCACGTCGATCGTCCCACAACCCACGACTCAACCTAGGTAGTCCGCCAATCACCGCTGCCTCCATTATGAGCCGCCCTCGCTGTCCCACATTGCTGACTCCCTTCTCCACCCCCTCTCATGTGTCCTCCAGGGATCGACGCCGCCTCTCACCACGTCATCCTAGCAGGACGCCCTTTCGCCGTCTCTCATTGGTGCCACCCTTCGCCGACTCTACTCATCTGTCGTCCAGGTACTGATTCCATGTCTCATCAATTGTTTGGCGTGCATCCAAGATGCTCATCACATAGGTTTTTGGGGAACTCGTGTAGATTTAGATAGCGAAACATTAACACATTCTCTAAATGATTCGTGCAGCATGGACGATTTAGATGGGGAGATATTTTGTGGTGTCGTGTAGAACGATGCACGCAATGATATGACTTCTATCGCGGGTAATAGTAAGTATGGTTCCCCATTATTTGAGCGACGGAAACAACCGAAATATAAATCAAAAAATACAAAAGTTAAAATGTTTTATAGATTTTATTACTCCCTCCGATCCATATTAATTGACTTTGATTTGTCAAAATTTGGATGAACCTATATACTAAAAAGTGTCTAGATTCATTCAAATTTAGACAAATCTGAGTCAATTATAATATGGGCCGGAGGGAGTACTTATTTTTATTGAGCAAACAAAATGGTTTAGTGTGGTAACTTGTGTGTTTTCATAAATGTTATGCAATGATATTATTTGAACATCATGATATTGGGGAATGTTACACTATGTTAACACCAGATGAAATAGAAGCTTATGTCAAATATGTTTCAACTTTGGCGAAGATCCCCAAAGAAGCTGTAAAAAGGGCGTACAAAAACTCAGATGAGGTCATCTTGTCTTCGAAAGATCTTAACGATGTTCTTATAAAAGAATGGCTTAGTATTGCTGTAAGTAATTCGCTAACCTATTGTTGTTATTTTACAACAAAGAAGTATGAACATGCAATTATTATACGATTATTATTTTTAGATACTTGATGCCTACATTCTAGAGCTGGCTCCCCGTCTTGACTATGATCGGCATATATGTGGACCATTGAGGTCAAGCTATCTTATCAAAGAAGCCATTAAATTGTACACAACGAAAAAAACTTGAAAACTTTTGATGTAGAAGAAGTGCCAAGACCAGGAGCTGTAGGAAGGGTTTTGAATGAATATTTTGCGCGTGACAAGGTAAAGAGTGTTTTTTATAAAGTTGATGTTGTTGTTAACTATTTGGAATCCTACATAGTACATGCTAGTGATCTTATTTTGTAGGCATATTTCCCTCTGAATATATGCGGAGAACATTATGTGACAGTTGTAATGCATAACGTCAAGCAGGAGTTCCAAGTCCTTGATCCTAAGTACAGTTTAACCTATTCGCATGCAGTTGTGGATGACTTGGTATTATCTACTTTTCTCATCAAATTCCTGTTATCTTTTGGCGTTTCAGTAACTCTAAATATTTTGCAGAAATGACAAATTGCACTAGACATATATTGGACAAACAAAACTACACGCAAACAATTTCTTGACGTCGAGACTTGGCCTATTAAAAAATATGAAATTCGAAAGCAAGATGATGGGTAAGTACTTGTGAATCATATCACTTTCTTACTACTGATGTCGTAAATGAATTTTGTTTCATCGTATGGCAGCAACTCATGCGGATTATGGGTTTTGCAATGTCTAGAGCACTGGGACGGAGATCGTATGACTAAGAACATTGATCAGGTCTATACACTATTCCTTTGTATAGTCGCAAAAATCAATATGATTATAATTCAATTTATAAACTCTTCTATATGGTACTGCAGATAACAATTGAAGAATCAAGAGGACCTACCGTTGCAACGATTCTTATGTCTAAAAGAAACAAGCTAGAGACTGTGAAAAGGAAAGTCAGATCAGTGATTAATAACAGTGTACCTTGAGAATTTACTAGCCCCTCTACGGACTCCGTCAGGCACCTAGAGGCTGAGCCTGGAACGCGAAGTTGGACGCCACGCTCGACGCGCTCGGCTTCAGTTTAGGTGTTAGTCTGTCAGAGTTTTAGTTTCGTCAGGTTAGCACTTAGCCATTTTAGTTGGTTGATTTAGCCACGTTTTCCCACTGTAAGAAAGAATAAAAGGAGAGACAGTTAGCCAGAAATATGGAATATGCATCATGCCATGGGCATACCACTTTTATACTTAGAATCAATGTCATGATTTGGCATAGTAGTTGTGCACAGTGCGCCGACACCAGCGTCGGCGAGCGGAGAGCGGGCGCAAGCTCCGAGTACTGCGCACGGACCGCGTCGGCGAGTTCACGTGTCGGCCATGTTCGTTGTGCACAGTGCGCCGACACCGGCGTCAAGCGCCACCTCACGGCGCCGTAATTACCCCAGCAGAACGGGGTGATTGCACGGCACAACCAGACGGTCGTAACGGCGGCCAGAAGCATGCTGAAGCCGAAGGGCATGCCAAATTACTTCTGGGGCGAGACCGTGCTGACAGCGGTCTACGTGCTGAACCTGAATCGGGCGTTCAGGCGCAGCGTCACCGGCATGACGCCATATGAGGCTTGGTATCTGCGGAGCTTCGGCTATGTCGCGCACGTACGTGAAGAGCGCGCGTCCTCACCTGAAGAAGCTAGACGACCGGAGCACGCCAATGGTCTTCATCGGTTACGAGAGCGGCACCAAGGGCTACTGTGTCTACGATCCCGTCTTTGTCGACGACGCGAGCTTGGACTGGAGCACACATGAGGACAACCCTATGAGCACGGCGCTCACGGTGGACTGCTACGTGCACTCGACTCGACTCCACTGCATACCGCTACACCTGAGGTGGCAGGCCAGGACTCGCCGGCATCAGCTCTCCATCGACACCAGCTCGCGCAGAGCACACGTCGTCAGCAGCATCATCCTCGTGCACCGAGCTAGCTTCTCCGACACCCGAAGCTGAAGCCGCGCCGCCATCACATCTGCCTCGCCGCGCGGAGCACCCGATGACCAAAAGCGCGCACCATGGACGACATCGTGCAGCCGAACACCCGCCTCGTCTCGTCGCCAAAAGGGATATGTGAAGCAGCAGGGCATCGACGTCGCGGACGCCTTTGGGCATGTTGCAAGGCTGGAGTCCGTGCGGCTACTGCTGGCGCTCGCCGCGCACCGCGGGTGGGTCTGCTGGCCAGGGGCGCTAGGCGATGCGCCTGCACAAGCCACTCTACGGACTCCGTCAGGCACCTACAGGCTAGAGCCTGGAACGCGAAGTTGGACGCCACGCTCGACGCGCTCGGCTTCAGTTTAGGTGTTAGTCTGACAGACTTTCAGTTTCGTCAGGTTAGCACTTCGCTGTTTTAGTTGGTTGATTTAGTCACTTAGCAGTCCTACACTTACTTAGTGCATCCACATCCATAATACTTACATCCACTCAGCAGTTCCTTAGAGCAGAGCAGTTCCTCAGAGCAGTTCGTCCCCTCCGATTGAGAGCAGTTCCTCAGAGGGACCATGGACATGTCAGCTTCACCACAGGGTGGAAGGACTTCACATTTGGTGTTGTTGTTGGATGGGCGTCTCTACTTCTGATGAAAGTAGAGCATATGCACGAGCACCTTGGTCTCAACTTTGTTTAGGATGTTGTTTCTACTGTAATGTGTTACTGAATGTAAGTCGAACATGTTGATGATCATGTATGTTTAGGATATGTGTATCTTGAATGTTGAATGTATTGCATCTTGGATCATCTTACTGTGATGTACTCACAAGTATACCAGAATATTCAAAAATGCTGCAATCTGTTATAGAAGGAAGTCAAGCGACAACACAGAATAAGAAGAGGAAACTTGATAACATAGTTCAAGATATGGTTGCATGAGTCATCACTTGATAGCATGATCCTACCGAGTTGATGGATCATATTTTGCGTACTAAATAGATCAAACAAAACATGGAAAATTAACTAAAAATACGAAATATATTACAAACTTCGAAACAACCCTAAACTACTCGGAATGCCAGTTGAAATCCGACGAGCCCAGAGTCGTCGACGACACCGGAGTGGATGTCCACTCGAAGGAGGAGGAGGAGGAGGAGGAGGAGAGGATGATCATCGACGGGCCGGCGCCGTTTTTCTTCTCCTTCTCCTTCCTCGCGGCCTTCTCCTCCCTCTCCTTCTTCCTTGCTACCGACTTTGCCCTCCGCTCCTCGCGATACGCCTTCTTCGTCGCCTTCGACGCCGCCTTCGCCATCGCCTTATTCTTGTAAAATGACTCCATCACGGCGACATCCTCTGGGCACTGCCGTGCCCACTCGAGGCGGAAGCGCTCGTCAAGCTCCGCCTTGACGAGCCGCTGCTCGATCTCGCGCTGGCGCTATTGCTGCTCGCGTGTGACGGCCAGAGGCGGCGGCGCGAGCGATTCCGCCTGTTCCCGCGTCCACACGTCGTGGAAGTTCATCGTCCGGCGGGAGAGGCCAAGGCACCAGGCGACCGCGTCGTAGGCGCGCGCCGCCTCGTGCGCTGTCTCGAACGTGCCGAGCCCAATGCGCTCGGCGCCGCTACGGATCTCGGCATAGAACGTGCCGCTCGGGCGCGCGTGGATGCCTTGGTAGCCGGAGGTCGAGCGGCGGCGGGACGGCATCTCGTCAGGAGGCGGAGAAAGGTGGGAGGCGGAGCGAGGTGGGGGCGGCGAAACTTTTAGACAGTTTGGTGCGGCAAGTTTGGGTCCGGCAGTCGACGCGGCAAGTTTGGCGCGCAGGATGGCGCAAAAGCGCGGGAGCGGCAAAAAGTTTTCGCGCGTCCGCTGGAGGTTTGCGCGGGTTCCCCCGTGCGCCAAATCGGCGGTTGCTGTGTGCACGCGGTCGTTTTGTTTTTAGACGCCTAGGCTTTCTTCAATAAATAATCGGCGGTCTGTCTCTGGAACCACTACATATGCCATTCGATGGGACCGAGACCACACGAACACCATCATCCATGGCCGGCAACAAGATGCAGGATTCACCGTGGGCTGATCTCCCTGAGGGAGTCATGCAGAAGATAGGTGACATCTTCCTATCGACGGACGACTTCGACTACTACGCCGCCTTCCGGGCAGTCTGCAGCTCCTGGCGCGGCTTCACGGAGGAGCGTTTTATACCAGCCAACTGGATTGTTCTAGAGCACCAGTCGTCACCGGAGTATGGGGTAGACGACGCCGCCATCTCGTTGCTGAACGTGAGAACCGATCGCTTCCTTGAGAAGAAGATTAGTCGGGTTATTCGCAGGTGCTTTCTTGATATTCATCTGTATATGTGCGATCCTTTTTTTTGCGTTCACCTCTTATACGATATGTTTTTCAAGTTTTGTTTCTCCATCTACCTTTTTAACCTTGATTGAATCTCTGTCTGTTTACCTTGACTGAATCTCTGCTTCTCATCTCTCTCTGTTTACCTCTCTGTGTCTCTGGAAGGTACTTTTATGTCGGTAGCACAACCGGCGGCCTCCTTGTGCTTGGACAGAGGGTGCAGCCGTACAAGACACAGTTGTACAACCCCTTCTCGGGCGCTATCAAGCGCCTGAGGGTGGAGATACCAACCGAGCAGGTGGCTTCTGTCGCTATGACAATGTTCCCGTCGTTGATGCTCTTTACATTAAACCTTTGGAACAACGTCATTCGGTGGGCGGATGAGGGCTCGGAGGAAGGTAGTCGCCCTGTATTTGGTGAAGGGTGGTACACGCCGAATGACTTCGCCGAACTCCGGAGCATGACTTCTTACGCCGGTGATGTTTTCGTCACAGACAGATACGGGTCTGTCTTCTCGACTATGGCTGATGCTGCCCATGGAGATGTCCAGCTGCAGCGCTCCGCATGGACCCTGAAGATGCATGCCACCGTCGAAGACCCTGTTCCGGGCTGGCGGTACCCGGAGAATCGTTTTTACCTCGTTGATAATGACAGGGAGCTGTTGTTCGTTGTGAGTGGACCTGTCTATGGCGGCAGGCCCGTTGTTTACCGGGTTGATACACAGAACCGTGTCCTTCAGCCGGTCAGAGGCATCGGCAGCCGTGCTCTCTTCGTTGCTAACAATCGGTGCATCTGCGTTGACAGCGCCAGGGTACCCACGGTGCAGGCCGGCAGCATCTACTATTCGGACCTATCCCAGATTAGATCTTACAACTTTGAGGCTCTTGCGTGGGAAGAGGAGCCAAGGGTTGACCATGGGTATGGAGTAGGAGGATTATGGATGAATGACCTTCCTTTCGAACTCGATCGATTGCTGGCGGAGTATTGCAGAATCGTCGAGCATTCTGAACTGCAGATGGTGCCGCCTTATGGAGAATATGGTACCACCCACTATGATTACTACGACGGCTACCCGTCAGATTAGATTGATAGATCATGTTGGTCTGGTCTTGTATTCTCTGTCATCTGTGAACTATATGCAAGTGTAAGTTGTATGGTGTGCCTGTAATACAATGGATGGTCTATGTTTCAAAAAGATCATGTGTTGTACCTATTTCAATTTCGCTGTTTTCTATGTACATGTAGTAATTCTGATACGTACTCGCTTTGTAAAAATCCATGCCAACAGTGCGTGCGATCTTGACCTATCTTAGTTGTCTAGTAAATTCTTGATCATCTTGTTGCTGTATATATGATCCTATGATCTTGATAGATCTAACTACAATTTTGTTATGCCAAACCAAGACACACAAGCAAGGTTTTTCATGTAAAACATATTGGAAAAGATGTTTAGCAAACAAACAACAACCTTGTATAAATGAGATGGTAAGTAATTAAATTTTTCCAAACTTATTCAAAATGCCAAATATTATTGTAGTACAGAAGGGAATGAAAAAATAATGATACATCGGGAAGGCGCACCACCCTCACCTCCGACGCGGTGCACGTCTGACACCACCCGCAGGACTGTGTCATCATGACGCGTGCAGGGACGCGTGCACCGTTCTATCAGCGTTGTCAATCGACTTAATGGAGCATCCAATCGGTCGCATCGTTGCAGTTCTCTTCCTACCACGTGTGAACAAAACTTCTTTTAGAAGGCAGGTCGCACAGTAGGGGAGAGTACAATGGGGTAATAAGACTGGTCTGCCTAGCCTTTTTGACTATCTACCTCCACTAGTCCAAAAGAAAGACAACTGACAGCAGTAAGTGTCATCGTTGATTTGTTAAGAGAAGCAAGTGGCACTAATGAATGCAGGGTATATAAGCAGGTCTAATCGTGTCTCACTCGGCGATGTGGGACTAAACTCCAACCCGCGTCAGTCCTTACACTACGGTTTTCCGTTGGGCCCGAAAGAGCCCATTACTTTGTGATGACCGGGATTCAGATAGGCCGCCCCAAATTACTTCACGCCCGGAGGCAGCCGTGACGCGGGAGTAGGAGTTGTGCTGGCTTATTGCCTACACGCCAAGTCTTACCTTTTTTCCTTCGATCCTATATTCCTTTTTATTTTCTATTTAAATATTTGAACAAAATAGCTATTTTACAATTTTGAATTTTATAAAAGAAATTACATATTCTTGACATGCACCGTTGGTATAGCATGTGCAAAAATTTTGGGATCATTTGATGAACATCGAAAAATTGAGAAATTTACGAACAGCCCTTTTGGTCTCACCTAGGCCTCTTTTCCTAGCAATGTGTTTTTTTCGACTTTCGTGAAACAACCTGGATTTTTTTACACATGCTAACATACACAAACTAAGACATATGTACAAGGTTTCACACAAATTTGAATGTTTTTGAATTTTTGGTGGCCCGGTCAATTTTAGGCCAAAAATCAAGGTGTCTAGTAAGGATGCCTCGGGGTTAGGCCTTTGTGATGTGATACATGCTCCATGCTGAAACATGGCATCCTCTACCTAGAAGCAATTTTAAATGTGTCCAAGCTTTCACACAATTTTGATTTTTTTTTGAATTTTAGGTGGCCTGGTCAAATTTTGAATTTTCGCATGGGCTTGAGACCTCTCTAGGCCTATAGGTTGTGTGAGTCACTACACCTGACCAACATGATCCCACTCACTTGATAGATCTAGTTGTAAGAGTGCTATGCCAAGACATGAGACACACTTGTGGCAAATGTGGGGCTATGCCACCATTGCATGGGATCTAGACCTCTCTAGGCTGGATAGAAACACGTTCACCAACTTGTTGTTGTATGAGTCATCGCTTGGACAACATTGTTCCACCCTCTTGATAGATCTAACTATAATTTTGCTATGCCAAGCCAAGACACACACAATTGTGGTAGATGTGGGCCCATGCCAACATTGCATGGGATCTACACCTCTCCGAGTTGGCTAGAAACACCAGCATCAAATTAGTGGCTGTGTGAGTCACTACACTTGACCAACATGATCCCACTCACTTGATAGATCTAGATGTAAGAGTGCTATGCCAAGACATGAGACACACTTGTGGCAAATGTGGGGCCACGCCAACATTGCATGGGATCTAGACCTCTCTGGGATGGATAGAAACACGTTCACCAACTTGTTGCTGTATGAGTCATCACTTGGACAACATGATCCTTCCCTCTTGATAGATCTAACTATACTTTTTCTATGCCAAGCCATGACACATACAACTGTGGTAGATCTTGGGCCACCATGCCAACATTGCATGGGATCTAGACCTCTCTGGGTTGGCTAAAAACAACATCATCAACTTAGTAGTTGTGTGAGTCACTACACCTGACCAACATGATCCCACCCACTTGATAGATCTATCTATATATAAGAGTGTCATGCTAAGCCATGACACAAACTTGTGGCTGATGTGGGGCCATGCCAACATTGCATGGGGTCTAGACCTCTATGGGCTGGATAGAAATTAAACACCTTCACCAACTTGTTGTATGAGTCATCACACCTGACCAACATGACCCTACCTACTTGATAGATCTAACTATACTTCTGCTAACATTGCATGGGATCTATACCTCTCTAGGTTGGCTAGAAACACCATCATCAACAAGGCTGTGTGAATCACTACACCTGGCCAACATGATCCCACCCACCTGATAGATCTAGCTGTAAGAGTGCTATGCCAAGCCATGACACACTTGTTGTCCATGCTAGATGTGGGGCGATGCTAACATTGCATTAGGCTCTAGATCCCACACACTTGTGGTAGATGTGGGGCCATGCTAACATTGCATGGGGTCTAGACCTCTCTGGGCTGGCTAGAAACACCATCATCAACTTAGTGGTTGTTTGAGTCACTACACTTGACCAACATGATCCCTCCGACTTGATAGATCTAGCTATAAGAGTGCTATGTCAAGACACGACAAACTTGATGATGGTGTTTCTAATCAACTCATATGGGTCTAGAGCCTAATGCAATGGTGGGATAACATGATCTCACCCACTTGATATATTAACACCGTTATGCCAAGAGATGATAAATTTTTAATTGTTTCTAAAAATTAGTTGAATTTTGAATCTAAAACAAAAAACTACTATGGAGATGTTCAACAAACAAACAACAAGCTTCTAAAGGGAATGAAAAATAATGCTAGTACACATTTCGAGATCAACGGCCTGCATACGACTAGAAGACCATTGTTGGACCAGGATGCAGGCCCATGTGTAGTCCAAAAAGAAGACAACTGACAGCAGTATGTGTCATCGTTGATTTGTTGAGAGAAGCTCGTGCCACGTATGAATGTAGGCTATATAAGCAGGTATAATCGTTTCTCGCTCGGCTATGAGGTGGCTTGCATGCCTACTATATGAGGTTTCAAAAAAACTCAAACCCGCTTCAGTCCTTCCCGCTAAGGTTTTCCGTTGGGCCCGAAAGATCCCATTACTTTTTGATGCCCGAGATTAAGAAGGGCCGCCCCAAACTACTTCACGCCCGGACACAGCCGTGACGCGGGCGCGGGAGTAGGAGTTGGGCTGGCTTGTTGCCTGCACGCCAAGTCTTACTTTTTTTCTTTGATCCGATATTCCTTTTTATTTTCTATTTAAATATTTGAACAAAATAGCTATTTTACAATTTTGAATTTTATAAAATAAATTTCATATTCTTGACAGGCACCGTTGGTATAGCATGTGCAAAAATTTTGGGATCATTTGATGAACATCGAAAAATTGAGAAATTTACGAACAGCCCTTCTAGTCTCACCTAGGCCTCTTTTCCTACCAATGTGTTTTTTCGACTTTCGTGAAACAACCTGGATTTTTTTACACATGCTAACATACAGAAACTAAGACACATGTACAAGGTTTCACACAAATTTGAATGTTTTTGAATTTTTGGTGGCACGGTCAAATTTAGGCCAAAAATCAAGGTGTCAAGTAAGGATGCCTAGGGTTTAGGCCTTTATGATGTGATACATGCTCCATGCTGAAACATGGCATCCTCTACCTAGAAGCAATTTAAATGTGTCCAAGCTTTCACACAATTTTGATTTTTTTTGAATTTTAGGTGGCACGGTCAAATTTTGAATCTTCGCATGGGCTTGAGACCTCTCTCTGGGTGGCTAGAAACACCTTCACCAACTTGTGGTTATGTGACTCACCTCTCTAGGCCCATGCCAACATTGCATGGGACCTACACCTCTTCGAGTAGGTTAGAAACACCATCATCAACTTAGTGGTTGTATGAGTCACTACACCTGACCAACTTGATCCCACTCACTTGATAGATCTAGTTGTAAGACTGCTATGCCAAGACATGAGACACACTTGTGGCAAATGTGGGGCTATGCCACCATTGCATGGGATCTAGACCTCTCTGGGATGGATAGAAACACGTTCACCAACTTGTTGTTGTATGAGTCATTGCTTGGACAACATTGTCCCACCCTCTTGATAGATCTAACTATAATTTTGCTATGCCATGACACACACAAATGTGGTAGATGTGGGCCCATGCCAACATTGCGTGGGATCTACACCTATCCGAGTTGGCTAGAAACACCATCATCAACTTAGTGGCTGTGTGAGTCACTACACCTGACCAACATGATCCCACTCACTTGATAGATATAGATGTAAGAGTGTTATGCCAAAACATGAGACACACTTGTGGCAAATGTGGGGCCATGCCAACATTGCATGGGATCTAGACCTCTCTAGGATGGATAGAAACACGTTCACCAACTTGTTGTTGTATGAGTCATCACTTGGACAACATGATCCTTCCCTCTTGATAGATCTAACTATACTTTTGCTATGCCAAGCCCTGACACACACAACTGTGGTAGATGTTGGGCCACCATGCCAACATTGCATGGGATCTAGACCTCTCTGGTTGGCTAAAAACACCATCATCAACTTAGTAGTTGTGTGAGTCACTACACCTGACCAACATGATCCCACCCACTTGATAGATCTAGCTACCCTCTTGATAGATCTAACTATAATTTTGCTATGCCAAGCCATGACACACACAATTGTGGTAGATGTGGGCCCATGCCAACATTGCATGGGATCTACACCTCTCCGAGTTGGCTAGAAACACCAGCATCAACTTAGTGGCTGTGTGAGTCACTACACTTGACCAACATGATCCCACTCACTTGATAGATCTAGATGTAAGAGTGCTATGCCAAGACATGAGACACACTTGTGGCAAATGTGGGGCCATGCCAACATTGCATGGGATCTAGACCTCTCTTGGATGGATAGAAACACGTTCACCAACTTGTTGCTGTATGAGTCATCACTTGGACAACATGATCCTTCCCTCTTGATAGATCTAACTATACTTTTTCTATGCCAAGCCATGACACATACAACTGTGGTAGATGTTGGGCCACCATGCCAACATTGCATGGGATCTACACCTCTCTGGGTTGGCTAAAAACAGCATCATCAACTTAGTAGTTGTGTGAGTCACTACACCTGACCAACATGATCCCACCCACTTGATAGATCTATCTATATATAAGAGTGTTATGCTAAGCCATGACACAAACTTGTGGCTGATGTGGGGCCATGCCAACATTGCATGGGGTCTAGACCTCTATGGGCTGGATAGAAATTAAACACCTTCACCAACTTGTTGTATGAGTCATCACATCTGACCAACATGACCCTACCTACTTGATAGATCTAACTATACTTTTGCTAACATTGCATGGGATCTATACCTCTCTAGGTTGGCTAGAAACACCATCATCAACAAGGCTGTGTGAATCACTACACCTGGCCAACATGATCCCACCCACCTGATAGATCTAGCTGTAAGAGTGCTATGCCAAGCCATGACACACTTGTTGTCCATGCTAGATGTGGGGCGATGCTAACATTGCATTAGGCTCTAGATCCCACACACTTGTGGTAGATGTGGGGCCATGCTAACATTGCATGGGGTCTAGCCTCTCTGGGCTGGCTAGAAACACCATCATCAACTTAGTGGTTGTTTGAGTCACTACACTTGACCAACATGATCCCTCCCACTTGATAGATCTAGCTATAAGAGTGCTATGTCAAGACACGACAAACTTGATGATGGTGTTTCTAATCAACTCATATGGGTCTAGAGCCTAATGCAATGGTGGGATAACATGATCTCACCCACTTGATATATTAACACCACTATGCCAAGAGATGATAAATTTTGAATTGTTTCTAAAAATTAGTTGAATTTTGAATCTAAAACAAAAAACTACTACGGAGATGTTCAACAAACAAACAACAAGCTTCTAAAGGGAATGAAAAATAATGCTAGTACACATTTCGAGATCAACGGCCTGCATACGACTAGAAGACCATTGTTGGACCAGGATGCAGGCCCATGTGTAGTCCAAAAAGAAGACAACTGACAGCAGTACGTGTCATCGTTGATTTGTTGAGAGAAGCTCGTGCCACGTATAAATGTAGGGTATATAAGCAGGTATAATCGTTTCTCACTCGGCTATGAGGTGGCTTGCATGCCTACTATATGAGGTTTCAAAAAAAACTCAAACCCGCTTCAGTCCTTCCCGCTAAGGTTTTCCGTTGGGCCCGAAAGAGCCCATTACTTTTTGATGCCCGGGATTAAGAAGGGCCGCCCCAAACTACTTCACGCCCGGACGCAGCCGTGACGCGGGCGCGGGAGTAGGAGTTGGGCTGGCTTGTTGCCTGCACGCCAAGTCTTACTTTTTTTCTTTGATCCGATATTCCTTTTTATTTTCTATTTAAATATTTGAACAAAATAGCTATTTTACAATTTTGAATTTTATAAAATAAATTACATATTCTTGACAGGCACCGTTGGTATAGCATGTGCAAAAATTTTGGGATCATTTGATGAACATCGAAAAATTGAGAAATTTACGAACAGCCCTTCTAGTCTCACCTAGGCCTCTTTTCCTACCAATGTGTTTTTTCGACTTTCGTGAAACAACCTGGATTTTTTACACATGCTAACATACAGAAACTAAGACACATGTACAAGGTTTCACACAAATTTGAATGTTTTTGAATTTTTGGTGGCACGGTCAAATTTAGGCCAAAAATCAAGGTGTCAAGTAAGGATGCCTAGGGGTTCGGCCTTTATGATGTGATACATGCTCCATGTTGAAACATGGCATCCTCTACCTAGAAGCAATTTAAATGTGTCCAAGCTTTCACACAATTTTGATTTTTTTTTGAATTTTAGGTGGCACGGTCAAATTTTGAATCTTCGCATGGGCTTGAGACCTCTCTCTGGGTGGCTAGAAACACCTTCACCAACTTGTGGTTATGTGACTCACCTCTCTAGGCCCATGCCAACATTGCATGGCACCTACACCTCTTCGAGTAGGTTAGAAACACCATCATCAACTTAGTGGTTGTATGAGTCACTACACCTGACCAACATGATCCCACTCACTTGATAGATCTAGTTGTAAGAGTGCTATGCCAAGACATGAGACACACTTGTGGCAAATGTGGGGCTATGCCACCATTGCATGGTATCTAGACCACTCTGGGCTGGATAGAAACACATTCACCAACTTGTTGTTGTATGAGTCATTGCTTGGACAACATTGTCCCACCCTCTTGATAGATCTAAGTATAATTTTGCTATGCCAAGCCATGACACACACAAATGTGGTAGATGTGGGCCCATGCCAACATTGCGTGGGATCTACACCTATCCGAGTTGGCTAGAAACACCATCATCAACTTAGTGGCCGTGTGTGTCACTACACCTGACCAACATGATCCCACTCACTTGATAGATCTAGATGTAAGAGTGTTATGCCAAAACATGAGACACACTTGTGGCAAATGTGGGGCCATGCCAACATTGCATGGGATCTAGACCTCTCTAGGATGGATAGAAACTGTTTTATGAATCATCACTTGGAAAACATGATCCTTCCCTCTTGATAGATCTAACTATACTTTTGCTATGCCAAGCCATGACACACACAACTGTGGTAGATGTTGGGCCACCATGCCAACATTGCATAGGATCTAGACCTCTCTGGGTTGGCTAAAAACACCATCATCAACTTAGTAGTTATGTGAGTCACTACACCTGACCAACATGATCCCACCCACATGATAGATCTAGCTATATATGCCAAGCCATGACACAAACTTGTGGCTGATGTGGGGCCATGCCAACATTGCATGGGGTCTAGACCTCTATGGGCTGGATAGAAATTAAACACCTTCACCAACTTGTTGTATGAGTCATCACACCTGACCAACATGACCCTACCTACTTGATAGATCTAACTATACTTTTGCTAACATTGCATGGGATCTATATCTCTCTAGGTTGGCTAGAAACACCATCATCAACAAGGCTGTGTGAATCACTACACCTGGCCAACATGATCCCACCCACCTAATAGATCTAGCTGTAAGAGTGCTATGCCAAGCCATGACACACTTGTTGGCCATGCTAGATGTGGGGCCATGCTAACATTGCATCAGGCTCTAGATCCCACACACTTGTGGTAGATGTGGGGCCATGCTAACATTGCATGGGGTCTAGACCTCTCTGGGCTGGCTAGAAACACCATCATCAACTTAGTGGTTGTTTGAGTCACTACACTTAACCAACATGATCCCTCCCATTTGATAGATCTAGCTATAAGAGTGCTATGTCAAGCCATGACAAACTTGATGATGGTGTTTCTAATGAACTCATATGGGTCTAGAGCCTAATGCAATGGTGGGATAACATGATCCCACCCACTTGATAGATTAACACTACTATGCCAAGAGATGATGAATTTTGAATTGTTTCTAAAAATTAGTTGAATTTTGAATCTAAAACAAAAAACTACTACGGATATGTTCAGCAAACAAACAACAAGCTTCTAAAGGGAATGAAAAATAATGCTAGTACACATTTCGAGCTCAACGGCCTGCATACGACTAGAAGACCATTGTTGGACTAGGATGCAGGCCCATGTGTAGTCCAAAAGAAAGACAACTGACAGCAGTACGTGTCATCGTTGATTTGTTGAGAGAAGCTCGTGCCACGTATGAATGCAGGGTATATAAGCAGGTCTAATCGTTTCTCGCTCGGCTATGAGGCGGCTTGCATGCCTAATATATGAGGTTTCTAAAAAAAACTCCAACCCGCGTCAGTCCTTGCCGCTACGGTTTTCCGTTGGGCCCGAAAGAGCCCATTACTTTTTCATGCCCGGGATTAAGATGGGCCTCCCCAAACTACTTCACACCCGGACACAGCCGTGACGCGGGTGCGGGAGTAGGAGTTGGGCTGGCTTGTTGCCTGCACGCCAAGACTTACTTTTTTCTTCGATCCTATATTCCTTTTTATTTTCTATTTAAATATTTGAACAAAATAGCTATTTACAATTTTGAATTTTATAAAATAAATTACATATTCTTGGCATGCATCGTTGGTATAGCATGTGCAAAAATTTTGGGATCATTTGATGAACACCGAAAAATTGAGAAATTTACGAACAGCCCTTTTGGTCTCACCTAGGCCTCTTTTCCTATCAATGTGTTTTTTACGACTTTCGTGAAACAACCTGGATTTTTTTACACATGCTAACATACACAAACTAAGACACATGTACAAGGTTTCACACAAATTTGAATGTTTTTGAATTTTTGGTGGCCCGATCAAATTTAGGCCAAAATCAAGGTGTCTAGTAAGGATGCCTAGGGGTTAGGCCTTTGTGATGTGATACATGCTCCATGCTGAAACATGGCATCCTCTACCTATAAGCAATTTTAAATGTGTCCAAGCTTTCACACAATTTTGATTTTTTTTTGAATTTTAGGTGGCCCGGTCAAATTTTGAATTTTCCCATGGGCTTGAGACCTCTCTCTAGGGTGGCTAGAAACACCTTCACCAACTTGTGGTTGTCTGACTCACCTCTCTAGGCCCATGCCAACATTGCATGGGATCTACACCTCTTCGAGTAAGTTAGAAACACCATCATCAACTTAGTGGCTGTGTGAGTCACTACACCTGACCAACATGATCCCACTCACTTGATAGATCTAGTTGTAAGAGTGCTATGCCAAGACATGAGACACACTTGTGGCAAATGTGGGGCCATGCCAACATTGCATGGCATCTAGACCTCTCTAGGATGGATAGAAACACGTTCACCAACTTGTTGTTGTATGAGTCATCACTTGGAGAACATGATCCTTCCCTCTTGATAGATCTAACTATACTTTTGCTATGCCAAGCCATGACACACACAACTGTGGTAGATGTTGGGCCACCATGCCAACATTGCATGGGATCTAGACCTCTCTGGGTTGGCTAAAAACACCATCATCAACTTAGTAGTTGTGTGAGTCACTACACCTGACCAACATGATCCCACCCACTTGATATATCTAGCTATATATGCGAAGCCATGACACAAACTTGTGGCTGATGTGGGGCCATGCCAACATTGCATGGGGTCTAGACCTCTATGGGCTGGATAGAAATTAAACACCTTCACCAACTTGTTGTATGAGTCATCACACCTAACCAACATGACCCTACCTACTTGATAGATCTAACTATACTTTTGCTAACATTTCATGGGATCTATACCTCTCTAGGTAGGCTAGAAACACCATCATCAACAAGGCTGTGTGAATCACTACACCTAGCCAACATGATCCCACCCACCTGATAGATCTAGCTGTAAGAGTGCTATGCCAAGCCATGACACACTTGTTGGCCATGCTAGATGTGGGGCCATGCTAACATTGCATTAGGCTCTAGATCCCACACACCTGTGGTAGATGTGGGGCCATGCTAACATTGCATGGGGTCTAGACCTCTCTAGGCTGGCTAGAAACACCATCATCAACTTAGTGGTTGTTTGAATAACTACACTTGACCAACATGATCCCTCCCACTTGATAGATCTAGCTATAAGAGTGCTATGTCAAGCCACGACAAACTTGATGATGGTGTTTCTAATCAACTCATATGGGTCTAGAGCCTAATGCAATGGTGGGATAACATGATCTCACCCACTTGATATATTAACACTGCTATGCCAAGAGATGATGAATTTTGAATTGTTTCTAAAAATTAGTTGAATTTAGAATCTAAAACAAAAATCTACTACGGAGATGTTCAACAAACAAATAACAAGCTTGTAAGGGGAATGAAAAATAATGCTTGTACACATTTCAAGCTCAACGGCCTTCATACGACTAGAACACCATTGTTGGACCAGGATGCAGGCCCATGTGTAGTCCAAAAAGAAGACAACTGACAGCAGTACGTGTCATGTTGATTTGTTGAGAGAAGCTCGTGCCACGTATGAATGCAGGGTATATAAGCAGGTCTAATTGTTTCTTGCTCGGCTATGAGGCGGCTTGCATGCCTAATATATGAGGTTTCAAAAAAATAAAAACTCCAACCCACGTCAGTCCTTCCCGCTACGGTTTTCCGTTGGGCCCGAAAGAGCCCATTACTTTTTGATGCCCGAGATTAAGATGGGCCGCCCCAAACTACTTCACGCCCGGACGCAGCCGTGACGCGGGCGCGGGAGTAGGAGTTGGGTTGGCTTGTTGCCTCCATGCCAAGTCTTACTTTTTTGTTTGATCCTATGTTCCTTTTTATTTTATATTTAAATATTTGAACAAAATAGCTATTTTACAATTTTGAATTTTATAAAATGAATTACATATTCTTGACAGGCACCGTTGGTATAGCATCTGCAAAAATTTTGGGATCATTTGATGAACATCGAAAAATTGAGAAATTTACAAACAGCCCTTCTGGTCTCACCTAGGCCTCTTTTCCTAGCAATGTGTTTTTTTCTACTTTCGTAAAACAACCTGGATTTTTTACACATGCTAATATACACTAACTAAGACACATGTACAAGGTTTCACACAAATTTGAATGTTTTTGAATTTTGGGTGTCCCGGTCAAATTTAGGCCAAAAATCAAGGTGTCTAGTAAGGATGCCTAGGGGTTAGGCCTTTGTGATGTGATACATGCTCCATGCTGAAACATGGCATCCTCTACCTAGAAGAAATTTTAAATGTGTCCGAGCTTTCACATAATTTTGATTTTTTTTTGAATTTTAGGTGGCCCGGTCAAATTTTGAATTTTCGCATGGGCTTGAGACCTCTCTCTGGGTGGCTAGAAACACCTTCACCAACTTGTGGTTCTTTGACTCACCTCTCTGGGCCCATGCCAACATTGCATGGGATCTACACCTCTTCGAGTAGGTTAGAAACACCATCATCAACTTAGTGGTTATGTGAGTCACTCCACCTGACCAACATGATCCCACTCACTTGATAGATCTAGTTATAAGAGTGCTATGCCAAGACATGAGACACACTTGTGGAAAATGTGGGGCTATGCCACCATTGCATGGGATCTAGACCTCTTTGGGCTGGACAGAAACACGTTCAGCAACTTGTTGTTGTATGAGTAATCGCTTGGACAACATTGTTCCACCCTCTTGATAGATCTAACTATAATTTTGCTATGCCAAGCCATGACACACACAACTGTGGTAGATGTGGGCCCATGCCAACATTGCATGGGATCTACACCTCTCCGAGTTGGCTAGAAACACCATCATCAACTTAGTGGTTGTGTGAGTCACTACACCTCACCAACATGATCCCACTCACTTGATATATCTAGATGTAAGAGTTCTATGCCAAGACATGAGACACACTTGTGGCAAATGTGGGGACATGCCACCATTGCATGGGATCTAGACCTCTCTGGGCTGGATAGAAACACGTTCACCAACTTGTTGTTGTATGAGTCATCGCTTGGACAACATTGTCCCACCCTCTTGATAGATCTAACTATAATTTTGCTATGCCAAGCCATGACACACACAACTGTGGTAGATGTGGGCCCATGCCAACATTGCATGGGATCTACACCTCTCCGAGTTGGCTAGAAACACCATCATCAACCTAGTGGTTGTGTGAGTCACTACACTTGACCAACATGATCCCACTCACTTGATAGATCTAGATGTAAGAGTGCTATGCCAAGCCCTGAGACACACTTGTGGCAAATGTGGGGCCATACCAACATTGCATGGGATCTAGACCTCTCTGGATGGATAGAAACACGTTCACCAACTTGTTGTTGTATGAGTCATCACTTGAACAACATGATCCTTCCCTCTTGATAGATCTAACTATACTTTTGCTATGCCAAGCCATGACACACACAACTGTGGTAGATGTTGGGCCACCATGCCAACATTGCATGGGATCTAGACCTCTCTGGGTTGGCTAAATACTCCATCATCAACTTAGTAGTTGTGTGAGTCACTACACCTGACCAACATGATCCCACCCACTTGATAGATCTAGCTATAAGAGTGCTGTGTCAAGCCACAACAAACTTGATGATGGTGTTTCTAATCAACTCATATGGGTCTAGAGCCTAATGAAATGGTGGGATAACATGATCCCACCCACTTGATAGATTAACACTGCTATGCCAAGAGATGATGAATTTTGAATTGTTTCTAAAAATTAGTTGAATTTTGAATCTAAAACAAAAAAACTACTACGGAGATGTTCAGCAAACAAACAACAAGCTTGTAAAGGGAATGAAAAATAATGCTAGTACACATTTCGAGCTCAACGGCCTGCATACGACTAGAAGACCATTGTTGGACAAGGATGCAGGCCCATGTGTAGTCCAAAAGGAAGACAACTAACAGCAGTACGTGTCAACGTTGATTTGTTGAGAGAAGCTCGTGCCACGTATGAATGTAGGGTATATAAGAAGGTCTAATCGTTTCTCGCTCGGCTATGAGGCGGCTTGCATGCCTAATATATGAGGTTTCAAAAAAAACTCCAACCCGCTCAGTCCTTCCCGCTACGGTTTTCTGTTGGGCCCGAAAGAGCCCATTACTTTTTGATGCCCGGGATTAAGATGGGCCGCCCCAAACTACTTGACGCCCGGACGCAGCCGTGACGCGGGCGCGGGAGTAGGAGTTGGGCTGGCTTGTTGCCTGCACGCCAAGTCTTACTTTTTTCTTCGATGCTATATTCCTTTTTATTTTCTATTTAAATATTTGAACAAAATAGCTATTTTACAATTTTGAATTTTATAAAATACATTACATATTCTTGACAGACACCGTTGGTATAGCATGTGCAAAAATTTTGGGATCATTTCATGAACATCGAAAAATTGAGAAATTTACGAACAGCCCTTTTGGTCTCACCTAGGCCTCTTTTCCTAGCAATGTGTTTTTTTCGACTTTCGTGAAACAACCTGGATTTTTTTACACATGCTAACATACACTAACTAAGACACATGTACAAGGTTTCACACAAATTTGAATGTTTTTGAATTTTTGGTGGCCCGGTCAAATTTAGGCCAAAAATCAAGGTGTCTAGTAAGGATGCCTAGGGGTTAGGCCTTTGTGATGTGATACATGCTCCATGCTGAAACATGGCATCCTATACCTAGAAGCAATTCTAAATGTGTCCAAGCTTTCGCACAATTTTGATTATTTTTTTTGAATTTTAGGTGGCCCGGTCAAATTTTGAATTTTCGCATGGGCTTGAGACCTCTCTCTAGGGTGGCTAGAAACACCTTCACCAACTTTTGGTTCTGTGACTCACCTCTCTGGGCCCATGCCAACATTGCATGGGATCTACACCTCTTCGAGTAGGTTAGAAACACCATCATCAACTTAGTGGTTGTGTGAGTCACTACACCTGACCAACATGATCCCACTCACCTGATAGATCTAGTTGTAAGAGTGCTATGCCAAGACATGAGACACACTTGTGGCAAATGTGGGGCCATGCCACCATTGCATGGGATCTAGACCTCTCTAGGCTGGATAGAAACACGTTCACCAACTTGTTGTTGTATGAGTCATCGCTTGGACAACATTGTCCCACCCTCTTGATAGATCTAACTATAATTTTGCTATGCCAAGCCATGACACACACAACTGTGGTAGATGTGGGCCCATGCCAACATTGCATGGGATCTACACCTCTCCGAGTTGGCTAGAAACACCATCATCAACTTAGTGGCTGTGTGAGTCACTACACCTGACCAATATGATCCCACTCACTTGATAGATCTAGATGTAAGAGTGCTATGCCAAGACATGAGACACACTTGTGGCAAATGTGGGATTGCATGGGATCTAGACCTCTCTGGGATGGATAGAAACACGTTCACCAACTTGTTGTTGTATGAGTCATCACTTGGACAACATGATCCTTCCCTCTTAATAGATCTAACTATACGTTTGCTATACCAAGCCATGACACACACAACTGTGGTAGATGTTGGGCCACCATGCCAACATTGCATGGGATCTAGACCTCTCTGGGTTGGCTAAAAACACCATCATCAACTTAGTAGTTGTGTGAGTCACTACACCTGACCAACATGATCCCACCCACTTGATCTAGCTATATATGCCAAGCCATGCCACAAACTTGTGGCTGATGTGGGGCCATGCCAACATTGCATGGGGTTTAGACCTCTATGGGCTGGATAGAAACACCTTCACCAACTTGTTGTATGAGTCATCACACCTGACCAACATGACCCTACCTACTTGATAAATCTAACTATACTTTTGCTAACATTGCATGGGATCTATACCTCTCTAGGTTGGCTAGAAACACCATCATCAACAAGGCTGTGTGAATCACTACACCTGGCCAACATGATCCCACCCACCTGATAGATCTAGCTGTAAGAGTGCTATGCCAAGCCATGACACACTTGTTGGCCATGCTAGATGTGGGGCCATGCTAACATTGCATCAGGCTCTAGATCCCACACACTTGTGGTAGATGTGGGGCCATGCTAACATTGCATGGGGTCTAGACCTCTCTGGGCTGGCTAGAAACACCATCATCAACTTAGTGGTTGTTTGAGTCACTACAGAATTTTGATTTTTTTTTTGAATTTTAGGTGGCCCGGTCAAATTTTGAATTTTCGCATGGGCTTGAGACCTCTCTCTGGGTGGCTAGAAACACCTTCACCAACTTGTGGTTGTGTGACTCAGCAGTTGGCCAACATGATCCCACCCACTTAATCATTTTGGCCAGGTGATGAGTCACACAACCACAAGTGGATTAGGGAGATTCTAGCCAACCTAAAGAGGTCTAGATCCCATGCAATGTTGGCATCGGCCCACATTTGCAGGGCACAAGTTTCTTGGTGGAGTACGTATTAGAGCATTTGCCCTCCATGCAGGGCACAAGTTTCTTCTTGGTGGCCAACATGATCCTACCTACTTGCTAGCTCTAGCTATAATTTTGAGTCTGCCAAGCCATGACACACACTAGCCTGTGGCAAATGTGGGGCCATGCCAACATTGCATGGGGTCTAGACCTCTTTGGGATGGATAGAACCACCGTCATCAACTTAGTGGTTGTGTGAGTCACTACACCTGGCCAACGTGATCCCACACTTGATAGATCTAGCTATAAGAGTGCTATGCCAAGGCATGTCACACACTAGCTTGTGGAAAATGTGGGGTCATGGAAACATTGCATGCATGCATGGGGTCTAGACACCTCTCTGGGCTGGATAGAAACACCTTCACCAAATTGTTGTTGTATGTGTCATCACACCTGGCCAACATGATCCTACCTACTTGCTAGATCTAGCTATAATTTTGAGTTTGCCAAGCCATGACACACACTAGCTTGTGGCAAATTAATGTGGTGAATTTTTATGATGTGAAACTAGGTCGATGTTGTAACATGGCATACAACCACAAGTTGGTTAAAGTGTTTCTATCCAGCTAAGAGAGGTCTATATCTCATGCAATGTTGGCATGGGTCCACATCTGCCACAAGTGTGTGTCATGGCTTGGCATAGCATTCTTATGCTTAGATGTATCAACTGGGTGGGATCATGTTAGAGCTTGGTGGGACAAGGTGCAATCAGTAACATTTTTGTTAGAGCTTGGTGGGATCTTGCATAGCACACTTCAGTTTGTATCCGTTTTAGCTTCATGCAAGTTTTATGGTTCTCCTGTACTCCATCTGTTTCAAAATATAAGATGTTTTAGTTTTGTGAAGCAAATGTATCTAGACTTGTTTTAGTTTGTAGATTCACTCCAAACTTGAATGAACCTACACACTGAAATAAGTATAGATGCATTTCCTTCACAAAACTAAAACATCTTATATTTTGAAACGGAGGGAGTAGATGTTAATAGTGCCAACCGAATTGTGCCCTCAGTATGAATTTTTGGGTCCTTTATACTTCCTTCGTTTCACAATATAAACCTTTTTAGCAAGCTGTTTTAGTTTGCTAAAAAGCCTTACATTTTGGAACGGAGGTAGTAGTACCTGTTTTGTAGACGAGTGTGGGGTTCAGCAACAGTATATACGTCAGCAGCAGGTGCTGCAGAAGATCCTTGCGCTGAAGATTGTACAGGTGCAGAATATTCCTGGGCACCAGTGCTCAACGACGTGCCGATTGGATCTCCTGACGAGGCGTCACTCCCGAAGCCGGCAGAAGAACCACGGGGAAGAGCTGGGCGGGAGATCCACGCGTACACGCGTTGGTGGGGACCACAGGGAAGACGTGTCGGGCTCCCCATGGCCGCCATAGTTACGCGCAAAACGCGACGCAAAGGAGGGCCCAGACCTTGGGGACGTGGCGTGAGGGGACTGGCGCGGATCGATACGCCCAGGTGACGGCGAGTCAGAGTCTCGGGGGCGGATCCGAGGCAGATTTTGTCCCCGTATCATGCTCAGAGTACGTGTTTTCTTGGCTTGTAGCGGTGTTTCCTTCAGCCTCATTATCTGACGTGTTGTCATTAGTATTTTCGGCAGAATTTTGCGTGACTAGTTCGGTACAGCTTGTGGGCAGGGTGTCAGTTGTAGCCTGCATAGGATCAATGACAGGAACAATCGGCACATATATATTGGTCATTAGTATGCACACCCATAGTTGTTTCTACCGAGGAGGGATTGTCTGAAGGAAGAAAAAGAATTTCATCATGGAGATGACGACCCGCAATTTTTATGAAGTGTAGCAAAGGGAAAAAATCATCAAAAACTACATCCCTTGACTCGTAGACACGGCCAGAAGTACTATCAAGGCATTTTACTCCTTTGTGACAAGGACTATACCAAAGAAATACACACCGTTTTGAGCGAGAGGAGAAACGCTGGTGAAGATGTTTCTAGCCAGCGTAGAGAGGTCTAGATCCCATGCAATGTTGGCATCGGCCCACATCTTCCACGAGTGTGTGTCATGGCTTACTCAGATGTATCAACTGGGTTTGATCATTTTGGCCAGGTGATGAGTCACACAACCACAAGTTGATGAGGGAGATTCTAGCCAACCTAAAGAGGTCTAGATCACAAAGCTAAAAACTCTTATATTTTGAAACTGTATAATGTAATTCCCATTCATTTATATGTCTGGTCCGTTACTATTTTGGCGAGCATTGTATTTTAAGCATACGCACTACAACTAAGCCTATGAATATTACTTATCAAATCCACAAATTGGCGAACATAAACAACCCAAACTTTACATTAATTACAATCGTAAATTAAGCAAAACGACAAAATTAAACCACAGTCATGAAACATTCTTCTGACAAAAACACAGCTCCATGCGCGAACTGTTTAGCAATCAAACAACCTAGCTTTGCGTAAAAATTTTAATGGTATACCAACATTCGCCAGGGAATCGGTAGTACGAATTTTTGTTTTTTGAGTTTTCAAGAATCTACCAGCATCTCTGCGATCTCAAGAACTCTACTTTTTACCTTGTAGAGTTTGTTTATCTTCGACAGAATAATTTCTGCAACAGTACGTCTCCTAGAATCATTTATCCTTTTCTATAACAAAATATTAGCAGGGTTAATAAGGTCACATGTTGTTGTATATAAATATGCAAATGCCAAATAGAAATTTTGAATACCTGTGAGACTACATCTGTAAATTTATCTCCGTCAAAGTGCTCCATACAGCGTAGCACGAACATTCTACACGAGTTTCTGATCACAACGAGTCTAAATTTGAATAACAGTACTAACACATAAAAAGAAATGGCATTAGTTCAACCAGAAACCCATGCATCATTTTGCTGTGGTGTTTCGCAGCTTACGATCTCCCAATTGGAAACATCACGAAACTTTTAATCCGTATATTTGTTAGCCACTTCTGTGTCTTTCTAAATTTGCTCTCTCTATGAAACAGAGAGATTTAGTGTAATGCTTGGAGTAACCATATCGTCGCTAAATGTATAGAGAGAAAACATACCAGAGCTTCAACAATTTTCTGGACCCTTTTAAATTCAAACAGCAAGTCGAGCACTTGAAATTTCTTCTTTGGACTATTCAAGACGACACAGCACCAGTGGCAATCGTTTATATTCAATGCGAAATATGCCTATCAAAAAGAGACAAGTGTTGTCACATTACATAATCTGGTTTATACCCTGCATTTTCTTGTACAAACAGTACTTAATTTATCAGCACGAAAGTATTCTTCCATGCATCTTGCAGAGCATCCTGATATATCATACACCTTTTCTGATTTTTTGTCCAAGGCTTCTTTCTTATGCTGGGATCTAGTTTTTCTTCTTGGTGGAGTACGTATTAGACTGTTTGCCCTCCATGTAGGGTACAAGTTTCGGTCATCCCCTAGTCGAAGAGACAATTCTTCCATGTAATCACCTATAACCTACAAAAAAAATAATAACGTGTGACAAACAATCCTTCTTGTTTGCATAAAATAACAAAACTGTGGTACTTGGACTTACATTACTATGCAGCTATAATTTATCAAGGATCACACTAATGTAGTTGGCAGTGACCTCAGTGTCGTCCTTGTTATTATAGACACTTTCATTGCAAAAATCTTTATTATTTTTTGTTGTTTCAACATACAACACTGCAGCATCTATTTGTTGTGGTATCAAACTGTCCATGACTTCTATGTCTTCGAAAAGAACTGCATACATAGAAACAAATGTTTAATACGTGCATGTAACTGTTTTAATTTAATACATGCACAACCATGCAATTCAATGATGTTGCACTACCTTTTCTAACATTGTTTTTTGGTTTTTTAACCTTTTTGTCCGCCGACCTGAGCTTGCGCTTCTCGCCAACGGCTTCTGTCTTCTCACCATTAATAGCTTTCTAGCAAATGGTATGTAGGCTATTAAACGAGTCAAATGATCCATTCGACAGAGTGTCTCCTACCTCACCCGTTTTTCCTCTCTGCCCCTTTTTCAATGCAGCTGTGAATGCTTCTAATGGAATCGGCTCTGGGACCGGTCGCGTCGGTGAAGGACCTCTACCATCAATTAGTATTGGTGACGCTTGCGTACTGCCGAGTTTCGATGGTGCGGTGTGGCAAGAATCAGTAGCATTCCTTTCCTTCTTGTCTGTGGGTAACATGAATATGTCATCTTCAACCTCTTTCCCCTTACTATTTGAATCCTTCTTTAAATTAGAGTCTTGTGCAATGTCAAAGGAGTTACTTTCTGGGGTGTCTGGACGTTCCATGAAATCTTTTGGCGTATATTTGGTGTTAGTAGAGGAGATTCCTTCACCATTCTCTACCTCCTTATCTACCTCCTCCTCTTTATTGTCATTATCAGACATTTTTTCTTTAGAAGGTCTGTACGCGACTCCTGCCGAGTTCATCATAACAAGAAGTTTCTGCAAGATTGAAAATAAATGAATCATCATGTCATGTTTAAAAAAAGCATTTGTTTAACTCAGAGCAGATGACACATAGGGTGTATCACCTTAGCACAAGCTTCTGTGAAGACCTCCATCTTTCTATCAAAGGTTTCTTCAATTGTTCTATCAGTATGCTCTGTTAGTTTGTTCGTCATCTGTTCCAACATGACTTCTCTCATTCCTTTAGCCCTGCTGGATGTAGAACCTCCTTCCTTCTTCCTGTAGGGCCTTCTACTACGTTTCTTACCAGATGCAATTTCGGGTGTATGGAGAACCTCCTCTCGATGCTTTTGAGTTATGTCATCGTCAATCTTCAAGATATGTGTATATAAACCAATTAATATTGACAATCCAGAACCATTAGCAGAACAAAAAATAAGCCACGATATCACTTGTATTTACGTACCTTCCCCAAAGCAAGGCCCTTTAATTCTAAGGCGTCTCTCGCTGAAGCCGCATCTTCCGTCCAGTTCCTCATCAATGGCCTTCTGGACGTATACTCGGCGCCATCTGGGAGTATCTTCTCATAGTACAGATACTTCAAATATCACAACAAAATTAGATTAAAACAAAGAAAATGTATTGTAGATAATTATATACTCCCTCCGATTCAAATTATTTAACTCAGATTTGTCTAGATTTGGATGTATCTAGACATGTTTTAGTGCTAGATATATCCGAATCTAGACAAAACCAAGTCAATTAGTTTGAATCGGAGGAAGTATGTAAGTTGAGAATGGAATTTACCTGTAACAAGATGGTGCTGTCTGTCAGCCATTGCTTCGCTTCATATGCGTTGCCTACTTGTTTTAGGCTAGAAATGAGGTATGTCCGTACATACTCATTGAAATTCAGCTTTTTAATGCGACCCACATCTTCTACCAGTGCATAGTATTGTTTTGGGATGATCTTCTGGTTCTTTGGGGGAAGGACTGTCCCAATCAGAACCAGAACCACCTTGCGGATAAAGTCGTCATCCGCAACTTTATCCTTGATGACGTCGGCGATTAGGTCATCAATTACAAGATTACCTGTCTTTTTGCTTACAAAGCTATCAGGTATACGGTTCTTTGCGTCATCAGCTTCCTCATAAAGAATGTCCGATATATCCAATTCATGATTTTTTAAACCATAGATGCACTCAACGTCCACTCCCGTAAGGGATATTTCACCATCATTCTTGCATACATTAAATTTTTCTGTCTTTGGATCAAATTTTTGTGTCATAAATTTGATCACCAGACATCTTGACTTCATTGGGGGAATCTCAAGCATGCACTGCAAGTCGGTTTCTCCAATTTTGGCACGTTGTGCCAGTGTCATACTTTTCACTAAATGACACCACTTCTCAACAGTACAACACATTTCTCTGATTTCGTCCATTCTATTGAAAAATAACTATATTTATTTAGGTGTTTTGTTGGCATCCAAAGAAATAATACTATTCATAACATACATAGACTATAAGATGGATAACACTAAGAGTACGTTATACTACACCATGTCAGGTAAATCGATCTCTGGACGCGCCTAACTACCGATAAATCGAGAGCGGGATTTTAAAAATGTTTACACATATATACAATTACAAATAAAGAGTTTACACACATAGTTTTTCTGTAGTGCATGTGTTTATAGACCTTTTATTACAAACATATATGAATAATATTACACATAACCAGCTAAATTGAATAACAACAGGAGAATCAAACATCTTGTTTCTTTTATCAAAAGGGACTTCTATACATCATTCGTTTTTAAACACCAAACCAGCTAAATTGCATCTCAACGCCGCATGTAGGCCTGAGATGCGATGTCTAACACACAGAACCAATTAACACAAGAAAATTACAGCAGAATTAATAGGCAACATCATGCCAAACGATTTCCCGCCCTCAAACAGAGCCCAACAACTGGAATTCCTAGCGAAGATCCACTAATAATTCTTTGACATAATGGCGACTACCCTTGGACGGAAAATCTAACGACTAAACAAACGGATCCATATGGATCAAGCTCTAATCGAAGTTCTGCTGAACTTAGAACTAGTAATACTGTATGATAAATCCATAGTGCGTACAAAAATACCTGCAATGGTAGTGTGTGTGCTGCGATTATTCAGCTCCTCAAAAAGAAACGGTGTGTCCTCGATGTAGCTCTCACGTAGGGCAGGAAGAAAAGAGTTCAAATCTCGTCGTTGGCAGCGATGGGCGGAGTCGAGGTGGGTAGAGTCGATGTGATCGAATAAGAAAATCCCTCTGATAAGATGTGCCTCGTTGTGCGCACGTACAACGTGGGGTGTGTGCGTGGTGGGTGGGTGGGGCCTCTGGGGTTTAGGGTTTAGGTCCATGGATTAAAATAACGTCTGACTATGATGCATGGGCTTTGGCCAGCCCGTATGTCGGTCGGCCTGTCTCGGACCAATTCTACCCGGTCAAATGTGTCCAACGTTTAACACAATTTTGATGTTTCTTTTGAATTTTAGGTGGCCCGGTCAAATTTTGAATTTTTGCATGGGCTTTAGACCTCTCTGGGTGTCTAGAAACACCTTCACCAACTTGTGGTTGTGTGTCCAACATGATCCTACCTACTTGCTATATCTAGCTATAATTTTGCTATGCCAAGCCATGACACACACAACTGTGGTAGATGTGGGCCCCTGCCAACATTGCATAGGATCTAAACCTCTCTAAGTTGACTACAAACACCATCATCAACTTAGTGGTTGTGCGAGTCACTGCACCTGACCAACATGATCCCACCCGCTTGATAGATCTAGCTATAAGAGTGCTATGCCAAGTCGTGACACACACTCATGGTAGATGTGGGGCCATGCTAACATTTCATGTGGTATAGACCTCTCTGGGAAGCTTGAAACACCATCATCAACTTAGTGGTTGTGTGAGTCACTACTCCTGCCCAACATGATCCCACCCACTTGATAGATCTAGCTATAAGAGTGCTATGCCAAGCCATGACACAAACTTGTGGCAGATGTGGGGCCATGCCAACATTGCATGGGGTCTAGACCTCTATGGGCTGGATAGGAACACCTTCACCAACTTGTTATTGTATGAGTCATCCCACCTGACCAACATGATCCTACCTACTTGATAGATCTAACTATACTTTTGCTATGCCAAGCCATGACACACACAACTGTGGTAGATGTGGGCCCATGCCAACATTGCATGGGATCTATACCTCTGTAGGTTGGCTAGAAACACCATCATCAACTTAGTGGTTGTGTGAGTCACTACACCTGGCCAACATGATCCCACCCACTTGATAGATCTAGTTGTAAAAGTGCTATGCCAAGCCATGACACACTTGTGGTAGATGTGGAGCCATGCTAACATTGCATGGGGTATAGACCTCTCTGGGCTGGCTAGAAACACCATCATCAACTTAGTGGTTGTTTGAGACACTACACTTAACCACATGATCCCTCCCACTTGATAGATCTAGCTATAATAGTGCTATGTCAAGCCACGACAAACTTGATGATGGTGTTTCTAGTCAACTCATATGGGTCTAGAGCCTAATGCAATGCTGGGATAACATGATCCCACCCACTTGATAGATCTAAGTATAACACTACTATGCCAAGAGATGATGAATTTTGAATTGTTTCTAAAAATCAGTTGAATTTTGAATCTACAGCAAGAGATGTGGGCCCATGCCAACATTGCATGGGATCTATACCTCTCTAGGTTGGCTAGAAACACCATCATCAACTTAGTGGTTGTGTGAGTCACTACACCTGACCAACATGATCCCACCCACTTGATAGATCTAGATGTAAGAGTGCTATGCCAAGACATGAGACACACTTGTGGAAAATGTGGGGCCATGCCAACATTGCATGGGATCGAGAACTCTCTGGGTTGGATAGAAACACCTTCACTAACTTGTTGTTGTATGAGTCGTCACTTGGACAACATGATACTACCCTCTTGATAGATCTAACTATACTTTCGCTATGCCAAGCCATGACACACACAATTGTGGTAGATGTGGGGCCATGCCAACATTGCATGGGATCTAGACCTCTATGGGTACAATGCTAGCATCATTAGGCTAGATACAATGCCCAAGACATGATGAGCCACTTTGTGGTAGATGTGGGCCCATGCCAACATTGCATTGGCTATAGACCTCTCTGGGTACAATGCTAGCATCATTAGGCTAGATACAATGCTAGCATCATTAGGCACGTGGTGATACACCCTTGTGCCAAATTTGAGTCCATTTAGCTAGCATCAATACATCAAAACATGGCTTATGAATTTGTAATTTAAACAATATGAATATTTCACTATTCTTAGTTATGATTTAGGGAGGGGTAATGTATGCATCATTCAGGTCTAACACTAGTACTTTTTAATGTAATAGTAAGTCATAAAATGAGATATCTTCGGCTAATCTTCGGCTAATCCTAGTTTTTTTTAAACGATAAATTTTACAACATGGGATATCTTCGGCTAATATTTGGTGCTTAAAAATGGGTGTCATATGAAAAGGGAAAAGATGAACTATCTGGGATAGATGGGAAATATAAAAAATCTTCAGTTAATCCACTATGACTCTAAGTTTCTGTGTTTCACGGTTAAATTTGTTTCTCTTCGGGATTGAGTTTGTTTCCCTTAAGATATACCAGGAAGGATGTTTTTTTGGATTGATCAGTAATTTTTATAGATCGATTTTCAGCATACGTATAATTTTTTGGGTTTGGTAGTAATCAGCGTAGTGGCCGGTCAGAACTAGCTTCATACATGGCTTCAGTTTAGAGCACAACATAGTTATTTTGCAAATCCCCCCTTGTGTTTTTCTAGCATGGCTAAAGTTGGTCCTGGGGGTACAAAAGGAATTTCGATAGCTATAGATGAACGGCTGCGTCCTTTGGAACCCTAACCTAAGGTGCCCCTAACCATCCGCTCTTCCAAGATTCAAATTGATTCTTATATCCTTCCACTAAAACTCGCATACATCACGCCGTTATGAACGAGAGGGATGAGGGTGTGCTTTCGCCTAAGGTTCCAAGGTCTGGTTGGGTTGTCGCCATGGAAGATTCTCTGGGGTTTAGAGAGTTCAACACTTCAGGCGATGGATTTAGAAAAGAAGCTTCTGGTAATGTGATTGCTTTTATCTGACTGCATATGTAAAATTTTGTATGCTTTCCTATTGTGTGTATAGTACGGGTTTGTTCTGTATAGATCTAAAGAGGTCTTCAGAGTATATCTGTTTCTTAGGGTATTTAAGAACCGTGCTATAGTTTGGGATGTGCTGAAGGATTTTACTTTAATTGTTTCTTATACAAAGGAGCAATTAAAAATAAAATACTTTCTGTTCTTTAGAAGTGACTGCTTTTGGAAGGGAAGCTTCAATAACAGCTTCCTTCGCAAATTGGGGGGTGGGGATGGTGGAATTTAGTAGTTTTTTGTAGTTTGTAGGGATTTTATTTCTATTCTGTTGTTTGATTTGTTATTCTGTAGATGATGGAAGCTTGTTGGCATGCTTCTATTCCTTGGTATAAAAAATTCATGGCATTGTATCAAACATATGACATATGGTTTCTTGTTTGGTAGATGGAGTTGGATCCAGCATATCTGTCGAATTGAAAACTTTTGTGGATTCAGTGATGAGCAACTCAGATTTGGTTTCAAAAATTATTACAAAGTCTGAAATTGCAAATTCTATGGCATTGATCCGTTGCAGCATTTTCAATAATGCCTGGTTGTCAGCTAGTAGGTCTCTAATTGTGCAACACTGGTTTAGTTCGACAAAAACACCAGCACATCTAGGTTTTTGGTGCAGTTCAGGAATCCAGGAACAAGAATAGGTGTATTTAGGTTAATTTATGCACGGGGAAATTAGACAGAGGTTTCATCTAATGCTTTACGCCCATTATTAAACAGTGAACTGTGGGAAGGTGCGGATATTTTGAGTTCAGCGGATGGTGTTGTCCTTGGTCTTAAAGCTGGAAGCATGTGTGGGGATTCAGATGTTTACTACACGTTTTGCCCCTCTGCAAGAAAAACTAGTTTTAGTTATTTGGAGATGGAGCATATAGTGCAAATTCCAAGAAATGGGGGTCAGCACACTGATAACACATTTGGGCAGTTTGGGTTGATACTTGGAAGGGGGTGGTCAGGGTTGCCTTTCTTCGAGAAAGATGGAGCTACGCTCTTTAATTCTAACTACAACGGGGTAAGCTTTAACAATACTGATCTGGTGTTTGTTCACGTGTGTATTCATAAAGATGGGGATGGTCAAGAACAGTAAGTTCGCCAATACAATCACCTGTGGTTCCTGTCTTTCACCGTAATCCGTATGGTGTTTTATCTGGAGGCAAGCTCTACATGATGTATGTAGTCGGGTATATAGTTTGTTTGGACATTTTAACATCACAGACTTGCATAATAGAATTGTCAGATGAAATGGGATTCAATGTTAACTCTTGGAATGATTACACGGTAGCTCCTAAATGTGGAGGAGGGGTGGTGTTCATTAAGTTTTCCAATGGAGATCTTGAAAGATGGGTTCTGCATCATGAGGGCAACCACACTGTGTGGTCTTTGGAGTCTAAGGTTGATTTGGTTCAAAAAATTGGATCTACGATATCGGATGACTGCTGGGAAGAAGTTTTAAATAATGAGGGTAAGTCAGGGTTCGCAAATTATTACTACAAAATTCAGATGAGGAAGGCATCAAGCAATGGACAATTTGTATTGTTATCAACTAGGTTTGATCCTGGATTGTTTGAAGTCGACATGGATATGAAAACTGTGACTGAAATTCAGATGTCAAGCAATGAAAGTCAGTTGGGTAGGATCTACTCATTGTCGGAGGAATGGCCTCCAAAAGTTTATTTCAAGGGTGGCTTTTAGTATTTTTATTGCGTTATGTCATGTTATTTGTATGCAACATTGTAGTCAATGTACAAGATATTTTGTAACGGCTGCGGTTAAATATCCGTGTTTGAAGTGTGGCTTATGCGGTTAAAAGTACAACTGCTCTTATGTGGTCCCAATGTGATGTAAAACCGCACAAGCATGCAACTAGAAGGTTTCAAATTGTAGTTTTGGTACTTGCTTCACAAATGAAAGCCTGTTTTTGAGTTTGTTGATTAAATTTTTGAAAATTTCAAACCAAAATGGCTAGATACAATGGTAGCATCATTAGGCACATGGTGATAAACCCTCGTGCCAAATTTGAGTCCATTTGAATAAATGTAGATAAAAACATGGTACACAAGTGGCTCTTTCGAGTAGTCGAACATGATCGTTGACCTAACTACCCCATGTTTGGATAGTTCTAACTATAATTTTGCTATGCCAAGCCATGACACACACAACTGTGGTAAATGTGGGGCCATGCCAACATTGCATAGGATCTAGACCTCTCTGGGTTGGCTAGAAACACCATCATCAACTTAGTGGTTGTGTGAGTCACTGCACCTGACCATCATGATCCCACCCACTTGATAGATTAGCTATAATCCGGCGGCGGCGCCGTCAACTTCGTGTGCTCGGCAGCAGCGGCCCGTGTGAGCTCAGGGGCAGCCCATCGGTGGTGCGTAATCTCGAAACCGTAGCTCATTCACTGCGCTTGGATTTGGATCTGACCCAATCGCTTTCCCTCTGATTTCTGATTTCTGAGCTAGATTGTCGTGGGCGGGTTGGCTGAATCGGGGGCATCGAGATGGAGAGGCAAGAGAGCACTTCCAATAGGTCAATCTCTCTATTTTTTCATTTGATTTGATCGCATTTGGATAATCACCAATTCCTCTAGCTCACTCTGCCCGCCTCTACTCAAACAAAACAGGGGTGATTATGAGCGGCAGAGAAAATTCCAATTCAATTTCAAGTTCTTCCCATCTAAAGCGAAACTAGGTGATGGTAGTGTACGTAACATCGAGAGAGGTACATCTGTGGGTTGGGAGGTTGAGTTTTCAGATATTGATCCCCAGCAACTGCAGCAAATGGAAGAATTGGTCGTGAAGAATTTGGTGGAGAAAATCGGGCAAAGTGTTTCTTGGGGTCCACAGCAGGAAGTTGCATTGTTACGGTTTGAAAATTGGAAGGGGGAATATTTGAGAATTGAGGATGGAGAAGATTTAGTAGATGAAATTTATCGACAAGATGGCTAGACAAACAAAGAGGTTACTTTTCATGCTGAGCTCATCGATCTGGAAGCAGATTCCAAGGTTGGATATGTGGCTTCAAATTTTGCTTCGCAAATGTCAGATGATGATTGGGACTCACAGAGGCAGATGGTGCCCATACGAAATGAAGTGACAGTATTATCAGACAGAAATGATGTTGATGCAGGACAGGGTGTTGATGCAGGGGCTAGTTTGTATGTTGATTGGAATTCAGTGGAGTTAGATGAAACTACTGATTTAGTCATAGCACCAATGACTGACATAGAAATGGCCAAAATATTTGGCATTCCAGTAGATGGCAGAGATAAGGAAAAGACTGATGAAACTAATTTGGCTGATGATGATGGTGGTAACAGAACATTTTATGAAGATGTAGATAGAGAGCTGATGGAGAATGCTGCAAATGATGTAAATGATGCACATTATGATGAGCTGGTTACTGTCTATGACAAGGAAAACCTTGTTATTGCAGTAGGGAAACTGTTTCCAAGCATTGGTGAGTTTAGGATGTGTTTCAAAACTTATGCAATCAAGAAGCAGTTTGATGCCAAGTCTCAGTGGACTGATAAAAAGAAGTTCTATGCTAGATGTAGAGGTTTTGATGGGGGAACCAATCCTTGCAAATGGTACATTTCTACTAGACTCCAACCAGATGGAAGCACCATTAGAGTTAATCAAATCCCTTTTGAACACACTTGCATTCCTAGTTCACAGAGAGTATCAACAATGACATCACAAATTTGGGTTGCTGAAAAGATCACTCCTATTTTAGCCAAGACACCAAACACTACTGCAAAGAGGCTAAAAAAGACTTGGAAAAGGACTACCCAATTAAGGTGAATTATAGCACTGTGTGGAAGGCAAAACAAAGGGCAATGAAAGAATTGTATGGTGATTGGGAAAATACTTTTAGGATGTTGTATAACTTCAAAGCAGAGGTTGAGAAAAGGTCACCTGGCAGTGTTGTGGAGATAGATAGTGAGGTCAGTGATGATGGCAAGGTGTTCTTCTCTAAGTTTTTTATGGCTTTAAAGCCTTGCATCGATGGCTTCAAAGCAGGATGTCGTCCATATTTAAGCATAGACTCTTCATTTTTAACTGGAAAGTGGAATGGTCAGCTAGCAGCATGCAATGCTCTGGATGGACATAATTGGATGTTCCCCATTGCCATTGGGTTGTTTCAATCAGAGACTGAGGCCTCATGGACATGGTTTATGATGCAGTTGAAAAGATGCTTAGGGCCAGTCTCACCTTTGGCAATTCATACAGATGCATGCAAAGGCCTAGAAAATGCAGTAAAGACTGTGTTTCCCCATTCTGAGCAAAGAGAGTGCTTTGGACATATGTGGATGAATTTGATCAAAAAGTTCAGAGGAGAATGATTTGGGCACATGTGGCCTGCAGCCAGATCTTACACTACCCAGACACATTCATATCATCTTGGTAAGATAATGGCAGCATGTACTGAGAATGAATTTGGTACATGGCTGCAAACCTATCACTCTCTCTTATGGTATCGGTCAGGATTTAATACTGCCATCAAATGTGATCATATCAACAACAACTTGGCAGAGAGTTTTAACAACAAGGTGAAGGATTTAAAGGACTTTCCTGTACATGACATGGTTGACCAAATCAGGATCATGATCATGCGCTTGTGGGAATTGAGAAGAAGAATTGGTGATGTCCTACAAGGGGACAAGCTTCCAGCAGTGGTACAACAGGTTGCCAACAGGAGTAGAAATCTTGCACATTTGAAAGTTGAGAAATCTTCTTTGTGGGGTGCTGAAGTTAGAGACACCAAAACTGGAAGGATACATGTTGTTGACACTGAAGTGCATGAATGCACTTGCCTGGAGTGGCAACACACTGGAAAGCCATGTGATCATGCCCTACTCTTCTTGGCCTCCAAACCAAAGTTAAATATGCACCGATATTTGCATGAATATTATTCAGTAGAAAAATTCAAAGCTGCATATGCAACTCCAATTCCAGCACTTACAGACCAGTCTCAATGGCCTGAAGTAGAATTTGAATTTTCTATGTGTCCTCCACTGACCAAAAGAAAAGCTGGCCGGCCTAAGCAAAGTATATTCAAGGCATGGTTTGATAAAGGTGGGAGTATTAAGAAAGGGAAAAAGGATGATAAGCCAAAAAGACCTTAAAAAGGTAACAAAAACAGATGCAAGCTTTGCCAGGAACTTGGGCACCGAACTGGGTCTTCCAAATGCCGTTACACTCCTGAAAAGCCAAAGAAGTATGCAATATTTTTTTGTTACTGTTACTGTTGTTTCTTCACTTTGTTTTGTTGCAAAATGACATGTTATGTTTTTCAGGAGAAAATGTCCAGTTCATCCCCTTGTTGTTGAAAAATGCTGGCCAACCAAAAAGGCAAGACTTGGTGGATTCAGAAAAAAGAGAAATGTGCAGATCATGTTTACTGATGATCAAACAAGGCAAAATGAGGCTATTGAGTTGCCACCTGTTGTGGATGTTGCAATGGAAGCAGATGATGCCCTTGATCATATTGTGCTGCAATCTATTGAGTTGCCACCTGTTCTGGATAATTTGCAAACCGAAGAGGCAACAAAAGAGTCTATTGAGGTGCCACCTGAACATGTTCTCGAGGTTGTGCTGAACGACATCGCTGATTTGGCTGTTGAATTGCCACCAAAACCAGTTCAGGAGGTTTTGCTGCAAAAGTTGTGGGGGCCAACTGGTCCTGGTAAGAAAACCAAGAGCATCAACAAATTATGTCATGTTGAACCAAGCAGTGAAAAAACTAACAAGAGATCGAGCGGCAAGAGGCAAGCAAAATAGAGTGGGAACCATTGAAACATTACGTTCGTTGTACTTGGATGTGAAAACCTATATTTCATTGATGTAATTTGATTGTTGTATTGGTTTGTGTACTTTGATGTGAAAACTTATGTGATGTGAATTTGAATTTGAACCGGAATTCAAATTTGAATTTGAATTGACCTTCTAATTTGGACGAACATTCAATATTTTTTAGAGATTATTGGTTTGTTTTATGATGTTTTAATGCCTTATGTACTATTATGCATGTTAGTTCATCAATCCTAGTCCTTTTGTGAAGTACATCTCATTGCCACCGAAAATGTGCTACAAATGGCCTCCAAAGCAAGGGGAAACGACCCCATTGCTAAGCATCTTATTTTTCGACCTTGTCCAAATCATCCAAATAAATGTCCTTAGCAACTATTCTACCTATACAGTATTAGTACGAAATCTCACTATTTTTCGAATTTTTTCGTTTTTTTGGGTATTAGTTATGCACGGTCAAAGTTGTCAAAACCCCGTTGACTGAGCTCAAAACCCCTCAAAATCCCATTCGTTGACCAGGCTAACCCTGACGACCAACCTGGAGCGTCGATCTAACCCTAGCGCGCTATCCGGTCCGTTTGATCTGTTCTTCTAGAAGGATTCTGTGTGACGGCGGCTAACCCTAACGACCAACCTCGACCGTTCATCTGACGTTGTGCGCTAAACTCCCGCCGTGCGATATGGTCTTCTAGGAGGAATCATGAGCGATCCGCGAGAGCCCAGTTTCTTCGACGTGATTGGCTGGCGTTTTTTCTTCCAGCGAGTCGCGTCTGGTTCCGCTGGGCCATCCATGCATCGTCCAACGGGTCTGTTTATGCCTCTGCTCGTGGCAGCCACGCCTCTGTGCCCGCCACCCGTCGCTGCCCTCTTTTCCAGCGCCTTTGCCATGCATGCGCCATGCAGCATGCCTGTCGTAGCCTGGCTATTGAACCCATCAGCGTTGCAGCCTGGCTATTGCGCGCAGCGTCGCAGCCTGGCTATTGCGCGTAGCGTCGCAGCCTGGCTATTGCATGCAGCGTCGCAGCATGCAGGGCACGCGCCGATGCAGCCTTACCGTCCCGCCGCTTGGATAACCTGTCGATGCACACTGATGCACGCGCCGCTTGGATAACCCGTCCCGCCACTTTGAATGATCTGTGACGGCTTTGACTGCTCGACAGAGACCAAACGCCACTGCACACCTCTCACCCTCCTCTCTCTTCACACTAGGGTTTGCAACGGCCGCCCCGGCCTATATAATGGCACCATTTATTCCCAATCTCCGCACACCTCTCTCACCCTCCTCTCTCTTCAGCCACCAGCCCGCCACCGCATCTTCTTCAGCCGTCACCCGCTAGCCGCAACCATGCAATTCAACGGCCCCACCTTCCGTCCCCACCCACCACGCCCAAGCGGCAGTGCGGCGGTGTCATCGTCGAGAATGAACTGCGTGTTTGGGCGATCTCGAGGTGGAGGGGGCCGACGGAACTAGCGCATTTCTTCCTCTCTGCCGGCTACCGCCACCTTCCTAGGGGCTCGCCACGCATGTTCAGGCTGGAGAGGTACTACGACAGCAACACCGACTTGGAGATCGGCCTGTACGTGCACTTCACCAACCCATTAGACGCGTTCGCGCTCCTCGGGCAGGTTTTCTGGTGTGGATGTGAATTCATCGCATTCACAACCTACAACATCTTCACTAACTTCCGTGCCATCTTCCCCTCCCCGGGCAACATGCACACCCTCCCCTACCGCATGCCGGAGGACGACGACGAGTGAGGGGCGAGCCCCTACCCCGCAAGGAGGATCCAAGGAGGGAAGATGCGGCGCCGGGAAGATGCCTCGTTGTTTTTCTGTTTTTCTAGTTGTAAGTTAGTTTTTATTATGTAAGTTGTGTGCGTTTGTATCGTGTGCCCATCGGTGGATGGGTTTATGTAATACTACTATAATATTATTTTTATCTATGTGGTTATAGTTCGTGCAAACTAACTTAGCTAGTTGATGCAATGATTGATACAACTCATTTTATTTAACACAAGAATAACAATTTAAAAAAAGAGTGCTTGACCGTGAATAACTACTCTACTAGGAAAATGAGGTTATTTAAGCTCAAAGTTATATGACAATGTATTTTTGTCCATTGACTTAATTATGCTTCTTGTTTCTTCAAATAGAGGTAATGTTGTACACAAAACAAAAATTAGTTGTCATATATATTTTTTAACCATAAAAGGTGCAAGTTCCTTTCTTATAAAACATCAAAAAACATAAACTTTAGCCAAATTTGAGAGGGATTCGTTTCCTTCTTTTGTTTGAGCAACATGATCCTACCTACTTGATAGACCTAAGTATAACTAGGTGGGATCATGTTTGAGCAAGTGTTGGCTCATACTTCTACAAGTTGGTCAGTTGTTTCTAGACAACTCGGATTGGTTAATTTTAGATCCCATGCAATGTTGTTGTGGGTCCATAATTGTCACAAGCATCATGGCTAGGTCAAATTTACGAGCATCATGGCTAGAAACACCATCATCAAATTAGTTCCACTATTTCTTGAATTTTTTTTAATTTCTGGTGCTTCTTTCAAACTAAGGCAAAAACAACGACAGGTGAGACTCTAAATCAGTAATCACAACTTGAGTTCTATGAGTAAAGATGAAAGATAGTACTTACACATAATTATGAAAGCCGCCACACAGAATTCTGAAAGCTATCACACTGAATTCTGAAAGTACTAAAAATAAATACATTGCAATTTATTACTTCGAAAAGATCTGAACACGCTAGCGATTGAGCAAATAACCTAGGCTATTCAGCCCTATATATTTCATCGGCGTCCGCTCCCGTGTCCTGCAGGAGAAATTCATTGAACTCCCCCCGTCTGCAATGTGCTGCCAGTATCTTGTCGAGACGGTAAGGCCTCGGTGAATGTTCTAGATCATGTTGACCAAAGCCATCTGCAAGTCTTGGTACCCCATCCCAGGCCTTAAGATCATGATTGTACGCTCTGATATAAGAAAGATCCGCGTAGTAGATGCAACCGGCTAGGACTGTGCTAGGGTGCACTCTAGTGTCGACGGAGATCGACCAGTTAAAATGAACGAAGAAGGCACGGCTGCCAATGTCACCTACAGCCTCGAGACAGAGTTTCTCCATGTCCACCCGGTAAAGCACCGGTTGACCTTCGGCGAAAACCCCACCCAACACAAGAAGCAGATCACCTTCTGACTCCACAAGGTAGAACTTGTAGGCTCCGCGTATCTTTTCAAAGAATGGACCTGAAATTATTCTGGCCATCTTGACTATGCTCGCGCGCTGCTCCACCTGGATGTTGGTCGACACGATGTCTCCACCATCCTGTACTGCATACACTTCACCACGGAATGGGGTAATGCATCGCACGTCGGACAGATAAATTCCTTCTCCAAATACTCCATTGAAATCCCCTGTCGGGGTGGCCTCATTGGCCCAAGCAATAGAATTCTCATAATGTGTGGAAACAAAAACCATCATGGGGGACTTCGTGACGGCTACAGATGCCACAAGATTTGATGGTATCTGCGCCTGAAACTCAGTGTTGAACTTACGGGTGAGTGGGTTCAGAAGGCGAATCTTGTGCGGCTCTTCCCTCTGAGCAATAAAGACGACGCCACGATAAACACCGATGAAGTAGAACCTTTTGATGAAGAGAACAGTTAGCCCTAAGATATATGTAGAATGGAAAATAATCTCTTTGTTCACTAATATAAGACAGAGCTTCTAAATATTTCAAAATGTGCTAGATATATATATATCCTAAATGAGTGAACCTATACAGTTAAACTTTGCTTAAGAATGTTCAAGAACATGCATGTTTAAGAACCTACTCCCTCCGTCCGCAAATAAGTGTACATCTAGCTTTTGCCTAAGTCAAACATAACCAAATTTGACCAACTTTATAGAGAAATATAGGAACATACATTACATTAAATTGACATATTATAAAATCAGATTTAAAAACAAATCTAAAGATATCAATTTAGTGTCATAAATGTTAGTACATTGTTCTAAAAAGTTAGTCAAACATAGTAAAATTTGACTTAGGACAAGGCTAGAAGTACACTTATTTGTGGACGGAGGGAGTACACAATTAAACATGCATGTTTAATAATAACTTTGTATCATAATAACAAATGAATGTTGATCGGATGAATTGTGAACCTGCACGGAACTTCCATTAGATTCGTCGTGAAGCAACGACCTGTGGCGAGGTTGAGGAACGTGAAGTCGCCGGCGTCTGGAAGTGTGTGATATACCAGGATCCAGTTGTTGAGATGGAACTCGGGTTCTTTTAACGTGCGGCACCAATCGCCGCAGACTCTCCGACAAGCAGCGTAGGCATCGACGTACTCCTCGTTCTCCAGGAAGGATTCACCGATCTTGGCAAGTGGTCCGTTGGCCGGGAGATCGGACCAGTTCACCTTCAGTCGGCTGCTCGCCATGCCTTCCTATCGAGGAATAAAGAAGACCAGGAGATGACGAGGAGAAGAACAAGGATAGGAGGAGTCGAAGAGGGAAGCACTACGACGGAACAAGGAGGCGAGGAGACGGCAGGAACTGCCACTATGCGGTCGAGGAACTGGCGATTTTCTTTTCTTGTAATGTATAAGGACGTCGGCTAACCGCGCTGACAGGTCATAGGGCCGGCCCTTGGGGGGACCGGAGGGGCAGCCACCCCGGGCCCAAAATTTTGGGGGGACCTCCCCAGATATGTGTTGCATATATAGGCTATAATAGATCTTAAAAAAGATTAAAAAAATAGCAATTTTGAGTTTTCTATTGGGCTAGATTGAGCGCTCTACTTCGCTGGACATACACATACGTTTCAAATTTGGAGTCCATCACGGCATCACGTACCTAACCTGCGATTAGATCAGCTATCCTCTTTAATTGTATCGTATGAAGGCACGCTGCACCCCGGTTCCTGCCTCAACCTCGACTCAACACTGCGCTATCGATTGTAGGAAGGTCTGCACGCGGAAAGCAGCAAGCCGCCACCTATCGGCCGATCGTCGCCTATCGCCCCCTCGCCCTCTGCCTCTTTCTGTGGCCTATCTCTTGTCTCGCTTTGGCCGTTCAGCGTCTATAGGTTCGAATTCTGAATTTATGATCTCGGTTTTCTACAATCTAACGTTGCCCCTAATTTTTGTTCTAATAGTTGTTCTTCTTTATATTTTTAGTATAGTTAATTGGTTATGGCACCTTATTCCGGTGCTAAGAAAAGTAAAATATAAAGTCTAAAGTTTTCGATGATATACATTTTATAATATATACCTGATACTAAGTTGCTCAATTTGGCGACATAGAAGTACGCGCAAGACTTGTAAACCGAAAGGGAGGTAGTAGTTCTTGCTGAGTAACATAGTAATATTGATCTAGAGGATGATATCAGTATAGAGGAGAACGATGACATCAACACGGGTAATAACAATGTAAGTGATCATGATATCGCATTTGATTCATCTCCTACAAAATTTGCTAGTGTTGATGAGGAACCAATTAGTGTGATTATTTATGATCCGGCATCGAGAAGTTATTGGACGAGATTGATATTGATTTTATTATCACCAACTTCGCTTCTAGGAATAAACGGAGAATTTTTGAAGGTAATATGTAAACATTTTCATTTTTATATGAATATTGCAAATGGGTATACTTGAAGTATTTATTCTTCATCATTTCATTCTTGTATATCAAAAAAGATTAGGAAGGAGGCCCAAATTTTAGTTTCGCCCTGGGGCCCTGAAATCTCAGGACCGGCCCACAGGTGGGGTCAGTTCATCACGTAGATTCACTCCAATGCTATAGGCTTCTTTGGGTTGGCTAGAGACTCCATCATCAACTTGTGGTTGTGTGACTCAACACTTGGCCAACATGATCCTAATGAGTTGATATCTAAGAGCAAGTACAATAAATTTTAGTCAGCTGACTATAAGAGTTAAACTAGTATTGTTTTGCTTAGTTGGATGAGAGAGAAGAGGTGAGAGAAGAGAGAAGAGAGATGGGCTCTTAGATCAAGTATAATAAGTCCTAGTCAGCCGGCTATAAGGCTTAAACTAGTATTGTTTTGCTTAGTTGGATGGGAGAGAAAAGGTGAGAGAAAAGAGATGGGCTCTCATGCAATAGCCAGCTCTTGCGCGTGCTCCTAGACACTATGTGAGTATGTGAGTGGGCCATATATGTATAAAGTAGTAGATCTTTGAAGATAACTATTGTACTACTTGACTATAAGCTGACTATAAATAACCTTATAGATAGCAAGCCGGTTGTATTATTGGAATAAGAGTGCTATGACACACACTTGTAGCATATCAGTCAACACTTGGCCAACATGGTCCTACCTACTTTATAGATCTAAGTATAAGACTGCTATGCCTAGACATGATGAGACACTTTGCGCCAAATGTGGGCGCGCATGCCAACATTTCATGGGATGGCCAGAAACTCCTTCATCAACTTGTTGTTGTAAATGAGTCAACACTTGGCCAACATAATCCTACCTTGTTAATTTTTTTTGAGAAATATCTACCTAGTTAATAGATCTTAGTATAACACTATATGCCAAGAAATTATGATGACCTCTCTCGGTTGGCTAGAAACACCATAATCAATTTGTGGTTTTGTGACTCGACACTTGGCCCACATGATCCCACCCAGTTGATACATCTAAGTATAAGAGTGATATTGCCAAGCCATGTATGAAAAGCAAGAACCAGCGTATAAAATGTTTTTATCTACTCCCTCTGTCTCAAAATAGATGTCTCAAATATGTCAAAAATTGAATGAATCTAGACACTATTTAGTATATAGATTCATCCAAATTTTTAAAAACCTAAGACATCTATTTTGTGACAGAGGGAGTATTTTGTTACATGAACATGTGCATAAAGAGAAGCAAACGGAGAAGACTTGGAAAATTCATGATGCTTTTTATTCAGGGCGTGCAAAGCATGAGGAAGCTAACTGATACACTTATTACAGTGTCTACTGCTTAATGATCAGCAGATAGACCAACCCAAGAGCAACTGCACAAAAATAAAATACAGCATTCATCATGTTCGCCTGCTTGTTCAGATCGATAATCTGCCTTAACTGCTTGTTGACTTTCTTCAGTTCTCCCTTAACTTCTGCATCACCCGTCGTAGTAACGATTTCAGAGCCCAAGCTCTCGACCTTATAGGGTAATTGAGCTCAATCGATGCGCCCCCCTTCCGATCAACTGCGCCCTTTAGTTTAATCCTCTCAATGTACTCATCCATCCACTCAAAATGCCTACAATTCTTCAGATCCTGAAATCGGATGGGTAGATGAACCCTGATTCAAATCCCAAATCCGAGGAAGAACCAAAATTGGCAAACGAAATCAACAAATTGACTTGAAGAACTCAGATCTAACCTTCCCCTCCTCTGGCTTGCTCTCGCATTTCACAAATCCGCGCCCACAGTTGCCATTTTCCTTGTTCTTAGTGACCAATCATTTCAGTGGCGCGATGCATGGGCAGTCAGGGCACCTCGTCATCTGCACTGCCCCATACCGCGGCCATGAGGGGCCGAAGGTTGTACTGGAGTTCGGCATCTATCGCTGGCGTTGCAGGATTGAAGAAAGGCACCCGAAGAAGAGAAAGAAATGGAAGGCAATGGCGGCTCGGGTTCCTGTTCCCCCCCCCCCTTTCTAAAGGTAATGATGAGGTGAATATGTGGTGGGTCCCGTGATGTTTAGTGCCGGTGGCTGCATCAGGACGGGATGCCAGATGAGCGCGGCATACGCATCAAACACTGTACATGCTAACAAAGTTTGGTTTGCACTTACACTGCAAAATATAAGATGTTTCAGGTTTCTAAAGAAAATGAATCTAGATTCACCCCAAAGTTGAGTGAACCTACATCCTAAAACAAGTCTAGATACATTTGCTTCACAAAGCTAAAAACTCTTATATTTTGAAACTGTATAATGTAATTCCCATTTATTTATATATCTGGTCTGTTACTATTTTGACGAGCGTTGTATTTTAAGCATACGCACTACAACTAGGCCTATAAACATTGCTCATCAAATCCACAAATTGGCAAACATAAATAACTAACCCAAACTTTACATTACAATCGTAAATTAAGAAAAACAACAACACCACGGTCATGAAACATTCTTCTGACAAAAACACAGCGCCATGCGCGAACTGTTTAGCAATCAAACAACCCAACTTTGCGTAAATTGTTTAATGGTATACCAACATTCGCCAGGGAATCGATAGTACGAATTTTTGTTTCTTGAGTTTTCAAGAATCTGCCAGCAGCTCCGCGATCTCAAGAACTCTGCTTTTTACCTTTTCGAGTTTGTTTGTCTTCGACAGAATAATTTCTGTAACAGTACGTCTCCTAGAATCATTTATCCTTTCCTGTAACACAATATTAGCAGGGTTAATAAGGTCACATGCTAGTGTATATAAATATGCAAATGCCAAATAGAAATTTTGAATACCTGCGAGACTACATCTGTAAATTTATCTCCGTCAAAGTGCTCCATACAGCGTAGCACGAACATTCCACACGAGTTTCTGATCATAACGAATCTAAATTTGAATAACAGTACTAACACATCAAAAGAAATGACATTAGTTCAACCAGAAACTCACGCATCATTTTGCCATGGTGTTTCGAAACTTACGATCTCCCAATTGGAAACATCATCAAACTTACAATCCGTAAATTTGTTAGCCACTTCTATGTCTTTCGAAATTTGCTCTCTCTATGAAACAAAGAGGTTTAGTGTAATGCTTGGAGTAACCATATCGTCGCTAAATGTATAGAGAGAAAACATACCAGAGCTTCGACATTTTTCTGGACCCTTTTAAATTCAAACAGCGAGTCGAGCACTTGAAATATCTTTTGGTCTATTCAGGACGACACAGCACCAGTGGCAATCGTTTATATTCAACGCGAAATATGCCTACCAAAAAGAGACAAGTGTTATCACATTACATAATCTAGTTTATACCCTGCATTTTCTTCTACAAACAGTACTTACCTTATCAGCACGGAAGTATTCTTCCATGCATCTTTCAAAGCATCCTGATTTATCATTAGCCATTTCTGAATTTTTCCAAGGCCTCTTTCTTATGCTGGGATCTAGTTTTTCTTTTTGATGGAGTACCTATTAGATCATTTTCCCAATACGCAGGGCACAATTTTCGGTCATCCCCCAGTCGAAGAGACAATTCTGCCATGTAAGCACCTATAACCTACAGAAAAATTTAATAACGTGTGACAAACGATCATTCTTAGTTGCATAAAATAACAAAACCGTGGTACTTGCACTTACATTGCCACCCAGCCATACTTTATCAAGAATCTCAATAATGTGGTTGGCAGGGACCTGAGTGTCGGCCTTGTTATCATAGATACGTAGACTCTTAAAATTTTTATTATTTCTTGTTGTTTCAATGTACAACACTACAGCATCTATTTGTTGCGGTGTCAAACCGTCCAGGACTTCTGGGTCTTTGAAAAGACCTGCATACATAGAAACAAATATTTAATACGTGCATGTAACTGTTTTATGCACAGCTATGAATTTCAATGATGTTGCACTACCTTTTCTAACATCATTTTTTGGTTTTTTACCCTTTTTGTCCGCCGACCTGAGCTTGCGCTTCTCGCCAACGGTATGTAGGCTATTAAACGAGTCAGATGACGATCCATTCGACAGAGTGTCTCCTACCTCACCTTTTTTTGCTCCCCGCCCCTTTTGCAATGCAGCTGTGAATGCTTCTAATGGAATCGGCTCTGGGTCCGGTCGCGTCGGTGAAGGACCCCTACCATCAATTAGTATTGGTGACGCTTGGGTACTGCCGAGTTTCGATGGTGCGGTGTGGCAAGCATCAGTAGCATTCCTTTCCTTCTTGTCTGTGGATGACATGAATATGTCACCTTCAACCTATTTCTCCTTACTATTTGAATCCTTCTTTAAATTAGAGTCATGTGCAATGTTAAAGGAGTTACTTTCTGAGGTGTCTAGACGTTCCATGAAAACTTTTGGCATATATTTGGTGTTAGTAGAGGCGATTCCTACACCATTCTCTACCTTCTTCTCTACCTCCTTATCTATCCCCTCCTCTTCATTGTCATTATCAGACATTTTTTCTATAGAAGGTCTGTACGCGACTCCTGTCGCGTTCATCATAACAAGAAGTTTCTGCAAGATTGAAAATAAATGAATCATCATGTCATGTTAAAAAAAGCATTTGTTTAACTCAGATCAGATGACACATAGGGTGTATCACCTTAGCAAAAGCTTCTGTGAAGACCTCCATCTTTCTATCAAAGGTTTCTTCAATTGTTCTATCAATATGCTCTGTTAGTTTGTTCGTCATCTGTTCCAACATGACTTCTCTCATTCCTTTAGCCCTGCTGGATGTAGAACCTCCTTCCTTCTTCCTGTAGGGCCCTCTACTACGTTTCTTACCAGATGCAATTTCGGATGTATCGAGAACCTCGTCTCGATGCTTTGAGTTATGTCATTGTTAATCTTCAAGATATGTGTATTTACGTACCTTCCCCAAAGCACAGCCCTTTAATTCTAAGGCATCTCTCGCCGAAGCCGCATCTTCCGTCAAGTTCCTCATCAATGGCCTTCTGGATGTATACTCGGCGCCATCTGGGAGAAACTTCTCATAGTATAGATACTTCAAATATCACAACCAAATTAGATTAAAACAAAGAAAAATGTATTGTAGATAATTATATACTCCCTCCGATTCAAATTATTTAACTCAGATTTGTCTAGATTTGGATGTATCTAGACATGTTTTAGTGCTAGATATATCCGAATCTAGACAAAACCAAGTCAATTAGTTTGAATCGGAGGAAGTATGTAAGTTGAGAATGGAATTTACCTGTAACAAGATGGTGCTGTCTGTCGGCCATTGCTTCGCTTCATATGCGTTGCCTACTTGTTTTAGGCTAGAAATGAGGTATGTCCGTACATAATCATTGAAATTCAGCTTTTTAATGTGACCCACATCTTCTACCAGTGCATAGTATTGTTTTGGGACGATCTTCTGGTTCTGTGGAACAAGGACTGTCCCAATCAGAACAAGAACCACCTTGCGGATAAATTCGTCATCCACAACTTTATCCTTGATGACGTCGGCGATTAGGTCATCAATTACAAGATTACCTGTCTTTTTGCTTACAAATCTATCAGGTATACGGTTCTTTGTGTCATCAGCTTCCTCATAAAGAATGTCCGATATATCTAATCCATAATTTTTTAAACCATAGATGCACTCAACGTCCACTCCCGTAAGGGATATTTCACTATCATTCTTGCGTACATTAAATTTTTCTGTCTTTGGATCAAATTTTTGTGTCATAAATTTGATCACCACACATCTTGACTTCACTGGGGGAATCTCAAGCATGCACTACAAGTCGGTTTCTCCAATTTTGGCATGTTGTGCCGGTATCATACTTTTCACGAAATGACACTACTTCTCAACAACACAACACATTTCTCCGATTTCGTCCATTCTGTTGAAAAATAACTATATTTATTTAGGTGTTTTGATGGCATCTAAAGAAATAATACTATTCATAACACACATAGACTATAAGATGGATAACACTAAGAGTACGTTATACTACACCATGTCAGGTAAATCGATCTCTGGACGCGCCTTACTACCGATAAATCGAGAGCGGGATTTTAAAAATGTTTACACATATATAAAAATTACAAATAAAGAGTTTACACACATAGTTTTTCTGTAGTGCATGTGTTTATAGACCTTTTATTGCAAACATATATGAACAATATTACATATAACCAGCTAAATTGAATAACAACAGGAGAATCAAATGTCTTGTTTCTTTTATCAAAAGGGACTTCTATACATCATTCGTTTTTAAACACCAAACCAGCTAAATTGCATATCAACACCGCATGTAGGCCTGAGATGCGATGTCTAACACACAGAACCAATTAACATAAGAAAATTATAGCAGAATTAATAGGCAACATCATGCCAAACGATTTCCCGCCCTCAAACAGAGCCCAACAACTGGAATTCCTAGCGAAGATCCACTAACAATTCTTCGACACAATGGCGACTACCCTTGTACGGAAAATCTAACGACTAAACAAACGGATCCATATGGATCGAGCTCTAATCGAAGTTCTCCTGAACTTAGAACTAGTAATAATGTATGATAAATCCATAGTGCGTACAAAAATACCTGCAACGGTAGTGCGTGTGCTGCGATTATTCAGCTCCTTAAAAAGAAACGGTGTGTCCTCGATGTAGCTCTCACGTAGGGCAGGAAGAAAAGAATTCAAATATCGTCATTGGCGGCGATGGGCGGAGTCGAGGTGGGCGGAGTCGAGGCGATCGAACAAGAAAATCCCTCTGATAAGATGTGCCTCTTTGTGCGCACGTACAACGTGGGGTGTGTGCGTGGTGGGTGGGTGGGGCCTGTGGGTTTTAGGCCAGTCTGTATGTCGGTCGGCCTCCAATTGTGCAATCAGGCAATCGTGTCTATGTATGCTTCTAAAGAGTAGGCCATGTTTGGATACGTCGTTTGAGAGAACTCGTTTCCCTTATCCTCGCGTAACTATGTAACAGACTAAAACTCTATTTGGCTTCAGCCCCCAAAACGGGAATAAGTAAAAATGGTTTCCACAAAGCTAGCAGAGACTACACCGAAGTTTATCTCCAGGTTCGTCAGACGACCCTTGGCTGGAGACTTCATAGGCTGATGTACATGGCGAGCTGGCCAGGCAAGGCCGACGCGAAGAAATCGCTGGACGAAGAGCTCATGCTGACGAGGAACATGGGGAGGAAGACGAGTTATGCACCAGCGCCACCGTCATCGAACGCGCCGCCGCCGGACGCAGAGCTCACGCTGACGCTGGGAACATGGCGTTGCTTGAGGAGGACGCGCTGCCACAAACCAGGAAAGCTGCATCGTGATTTTCTCTGGGGTCGCCATCACGTTCAGGATTGTCGGTGCTCCGGGATGCAATCGTGTAGGTGTGTCAACAACATATGCATTAGCGTTGCTGTCGGCGCACTGGTGTTCACGGTGGTGGCCGCCTTGAGATTCTTTCCGCTGCTCTGCGAAGCTTTGTCGCTGTTAATTCTCTCATGTCATCGCTGCCGCCATTAATTGTCATGTCAGTCTCGCGTCTCTGCCTCCATCCAAAAACCAATTTTACAATTTCCTGAACCAAACATGGATTTCGGTGTACCTATTCTTAACTGAAATTTTGGCAAAACTGGTTTTCCTAAAATCAGCTTAAAACTCGTTTACAAAAACTAGGAGCTAAACTTCCGTATCCAAAAAACCACTATGAGTGGCTAACCAGTGCATGAGTGGGTCTACACGTGGCTTCGTGCATCGAAAGTAGTCATTATTAGTGCATCGAAAGTTACTTACGTAATCACGACAAGGTTTGTGCTGTGAATAAATTTGGAATTACAACGTTTCATAGTAACACATTAGGAATATTTGAAGAGAATATTAAAAATGTATATATTGCTAGGTTCGAAGGGAGAATATTAAAGATGTATACATCGCTAGGCCAAAAATGTCAACTCATCGGAATAATAATGTTCTTACATATGGCGGCGAAATAGATAAATAATTATTTCAGGATAGCTACAAACGAATAAGCATCAATCTTAAGAAACAAGGAGCTAGATGATGTCTATGATAAACATAATGTTCAAGCCAACTTGTTTTGTGGTCCTAGGAGTAATGAGCAAGGCTTGTCCAACTTGTAGATCATCTTCTTTCGTATGGAAATCCCTTCATGCCTTTTTGTTGAATATCAGCCAGCCATCGTTGTCAATCGTGTAGGCAATGTTGCTGACTTCGAATTTTTTAGGCCGGCAACAAATTTTTTAGGTAGTTTCTTCCTAAAAAAGAGTAGGCAATGTTGCTGACTTCGAATGTTAAGGCCAACCAAGCCTTCCAAGTTTTTTAGGTAGTTTCTGTGATGCCGTCGTGGATGATGAAATCAAAAGAGTAACGATGTGAGATAATTGCCACAAGTTATGCACATATAAGGAGGAATAACATAATTATAACTACCCCTCTGTCTCAAAATAGATGTCTTAGGTTTAAATTTCGATGAATCTATATACTAAATTGTGTCTAGATTCGTCCAAATTTTGACAATTTTTGACAAAATTGAGACATCTATTTTGAGACGGAGGGAGTACGAGGATAACATACCATGTTGTGTTTCGCAAGATTGGTGCATGTTAAACGGGTTACTAATAGGACCCCAAGAATAGTTCTTCCTGCATGTATAATATTTAAGAGGTGCCCATTCTCATCTTCGCTCAGTTCGCATACTTGGGAGATGATGGTAGAGTCATACGGGTCTTTCTCTCCAGCGCTGAAATAGACAATACTGATACTCGGTGTTTTTCCTCCCAACGAAAACACAATCATTTGATCTCCCCCAAACACATGGTTCTGTCTAACGAATTCTTTCCATCCATCACCACCCATGCGGGTCAAAGTCTTATCTTTCACCACATCAACGTCATATGCGCGCCCAAGTGCTAGAAAGCGCACACTAGTCTTCTCTTCTACATATTCATTGAACATGAACCTTGCATTATACGGAATAATCTACGCATAATTAACAGAATATACACACGTTTAAAAAAAGGTAGAGCGCCGCCAACAAAGGTTACAAGATAGCAATAGTGCAAGGAAAAAATAGTGTGTTTCGTACCAATGAATCTTCAAACTCTTCATGCATAAAGACACTAAATAATAACCCCGGGGTCAAGGAGTCGCACACACTCTTGCATTTTCCGCACAACGCCATGTCTCCTAAAACAATAACATAATCATATAAATCCATTACACACGTCATACACTAATACATACGTCAAAAACATCAGTCATGCACATCTTCAACAAATACAAATAATGTACAGTGAAAGATCTACATAAATCAGCTACATAATTAATATATTATATACTATGTAGTTCATCTAGACAATGAAATTAGAGCTAGCCTATAAATTTAATGTAAACGTACGAGCAATAGCGAGTCTAGGGCTCACGGACGGTGGCGGATCGACATAACGAACGGGAGCAGAGACGTCGAGAGAAGATGGACGTGGGGCGGGAGTGAGAGGAGAGGATAGGCGTGGCGGTGGGACGAGTAAACCTATTTATGCGTTTTATAGGAAACTAATGTTGAGCCGGAAAGGCCGCCGCGTGATGCTTCCATCGGCAGAATCATGGGCCGCCTTGTAGGCAGCTGACGAGTTGGCACATGTCCTCTCCACTCCGCTCATCCGCTAGCACTGTACAACGGGCCCAGATATGATTTTATTATTTTACTTTTCTTTTTCTTCTATTTGTCCCTATTTTCTTACTTCCGTACTTCATAGTCCCTCCGTTCCGTTTACATTCATATCACAAAAACTAAAACGTCTTAAATTTTGGAACGGAGTATGTTGGCATGGAGAATTATTTGTATACATGGCATTTTGAACTTAATAATCGAGCATTCACGTAGATGTATGAACACATGTCGTGTAGGCTTTAAAAATTGAAACCGATACGAAAATAGGATAACATAATTTGGGTGTCCACTAACAGAGCAAGTGCAACATTCGATATGAAAAATAACTACAGGACATCATCAGGAAAACGGGTAACAAACAAGTAAGCTCCTTTATAGTAGGCTTGGTACAGCAAGAACAATCTTGACACCCAATCCAAGTGTAGGATCCTTGTCCATGAAATTCTTCCAGCTACTCAAACAGAGATGGCCATCCTTGTTTAAATGGTGTATGACCCCTGCACCATTGTGTGAGGATAACACACAATGGTCATGCCACCTTCTTTGTCCATCGTATTTGGGACAAGACGTTTTGGGATTTTCTGATTTAAAAATAAAGTAGCATGACAACAAAAGAAGTTGTCAGTTAAACTTGGAATGGAACAGAAATGATACTCCCTACATGCATTCACGAAATATAAGCCTGTCCGTTCAGTAATACTCCCTCCGTTTAGAAATATAAGACGTGTTAGAGCGAGCTTTGTGAAACAAATTTGTCTAGACAACTTTTGTACTCCCTCCGTCCAAGAATAGATGTCTTAGGTATTTCAAATCTTGAATGAATCCATATACTAAATAGTGTCTAGATTCATCCACATTTTAACAAATTTGAGACATCTATTTTAGGACAGAGGGAGTATATAGATTCTGAGTGAACTTATACATTAAATACATCTAGATACATTCTTTTCACAAAGCTAAAATGTTTTATATTTCTGAACGGTGGATTATCTTATATTAGTGAACGGAGGGAGTACCAAATAAGACCAGTTTAACATTCACAATAAACTTAAAAAGAAAGAAACAGGTTGCTTATGATTACCAGGTGTTTGGTTTGGCAGCGACAGCTTAGGATATGAACCATTGCTACAGTTGATCCTGGTACATAATCTCCAACATAATAACGTGATAGCCTGTAGTCCAAAGTCTCTACAGTTTCTATGATTGTATTTATCATCCTCCAATTTATCTTGGTTCTGTTGGTGGCCTTGATAGAATCAACAATGCCACGTCTTTCAGGCGAGAGTCAGAAATATTCTGCAATTTATGATTTGAGAAAATTAAATGTAAAAATTATTACACTAAAATATGATATTATTGGTACAAGATGAATTATGTTGGAACACTACTTGGATGGGTGACTGGGAGGTTTCCAGTTGTGACACGATTCCAAGGATCTTTGGTGTTCACAGTGAAGTACATTTTCTGGCCAACTTGAATATTGTAGATTATTGCAACTTCCTTCCATGCTCTGCCACTAATGTAGGTTAGACCTGGTTGGTTTGTGACATCAACATCAAATTCGAAGTCCTCCTTGGTCCTGAGAACAGCAGTGAAACTCTCTGTGTCGTCCTTGCGCACAAAATATGGTATAAGGAAACATGCTCTCACGTAGCACGGGATGGCCTAACAACAAATATGTGATTAAAATTAGATTACCACGTCATAGAAGGTCTAAGAGTCATGAAATTATATATATGCCTGTGTAAGAGTCACTTATCTTGATGTTTTTTAACAGTATAAGAGCTAAGAGCCATGCAGTGCAAACCATAATCATACAGTTTATTGTGTTTGAACTTTTCATAATACTAGACTTCATCAGATTTATATTGAGGTCCAAGACACTAACACGACTAAAAAGAGCAACTACTCTTAATATCAAACATGCACATAAAAGTTCAAAAATTACATGCAGGTCACGCATTAATGACTCAAATAAACAACAAAATATGCCAAACACATAATAAGAAATAAATAAACAACATGATATACTAGTTGGTAGCTGAATACCGTGGTGTCCACAAATCCATCTTGAAACGTCAAATCAAAGTTGGTCATGTAGATATCCCCACGGCCGCACAAACCATTTGTGTCAAAACAAGTGGGACACTATGATAGAATATAGATCTGATTAGTAATACTAATCAGGAGAAATTTAGTGGTAGGAAGAGACCAAACATGTATGGTACCTCTTTGGTGCCAGCCATCCTTGTTGACGACGAGTGTGGCGGGTAAATCTACCGCGAGAGAGCGGTTATCTTTCTATGGAGGCACGGATGGAGTAGAACGATGACGGCGCGGCGCCGTGTCACAAAGATGGATAGTTTGTTCGGGGAGGAACGGAGACTAGGTATTTGGCAAAACCCGACACGCATGGCTGGGCCACTGTTGGTCCGGCCTGTTAAACGGCTGACGCGCATCCGCCCTAAACGGCAGGCCCACTTGCGTTTCATGTGATTTTGTTTTACTATATTTAGTTGTGCGCTTGAGACATTAACAAACTACTGAGTGTGACATATCATCATTATGTTGTATTAAAATTGGTTAAGCACAAAAAACTAATTAAATCCAAGAAGCATTGAGTCTATATAGTTAAGCAAATGATATTAGCTAGTTAAAACTCGAATATATCATAGAAGATTCTAGAATTAAGCAAACAAAGGGAATTCAAAATTTTCCAGTATTTTTTATTTTAGATTAACAATTCAACTAATTTTTAGAAACAATTCTTTAATATTTTTTGAATAGACTATATTTTACCAATATTTTGCTTAACTTTTCTAGCCAAATTGTGTACATTTTGGACACTCCACATTGTCTCAATAATTCAACACAACAAGATCGCTAGGAGCAAATTGGAACTCAAAACAAGATTAATGAACTACCTAATTGAAGAAAAAAGTAAGACTCGGCGTGCAGGCGCCCAACTCCTACTCCCGCGCCCGCGTCAGGGATGCATTAATACAGGGCCTCTCCAGCTCGCCACCCACACCGCCTGCCACCAACAGAGCTTAGCGAAGCAGAAGAAGCACAAGACGCGCCGGATCTGGCTACCGGAGATCGCCGTCCTACCCTCAGATGCCATAGTGGCAAACTCCACAAGGGGAAAACTAGAAAGCCTACTCTACTGCTTCTTCTGCTCCACAAGGGGAAACTCCATAGGGAGGGACCCTCACCCGACTCGACGCCGGCCATCGCCGGAGAGGAGCGGGGAGGGGCCTGACGGCCCAAGACTTGGAGGTGGACGAGGGAAACAGGAGGGTTCAGAGAGGAAGAAAAGAAGTCTCCCGACCACCCAACGGATGTTTCAACATTAATAGTACTAGCATTAGTAAACCAAAAGAAACATCATCATACAGCCTAGCCTACTCATCGGAGTCAGAGGAGGAGTCGGAGTGGTAGCAGCGACGGCACATGGTGTGGTCGAAGACGCTGACGCCGAACTTTCCTTCGCCGTCGGACCTAAAGACGAGGATGTTGCCCGCTTTGATCTTGTGCGAGCGGGCGAAGCGCTCCCATCCGTTGCCGAGGTACATCTGGCCGAGGTGGTCGGGCTGCAGATCGACTGGGTACCTGCCTGTCCTGAAGCCGTTTGCCCGCAGCATGGCGAGCGGGGCGGCTCGTCCTCGATCAGCGACACGAACCCGCGGGGCAGGAGCAGCCTGTCACGCGGCATGCCAAGGTGGATGGCCACGGCGAACTGGGCGCCTGGGTCGAAATCTTCGGGCAACGACAGCGGTGTGGGAGAGCGTGGCGGCGCGGTGATTTGGCCGCGTCCTCCACGCCTCCCTCGACGTCCACGGCCGCCGCGCCCTCCCGTCGATCCAGCGCCGCCGGCCATGGCTAGCTATAGGTAGTGGAGAACGAAAAGGAGAAGGACGAGAGGATGTGGTTCTGTGGGGAGAAAATGGCCGCGGAAGGCCAGTTAAAAAGGGCCGGCATCGGATGCCGGCGCGGAGTCCGAGAATACAGCATTGAAGTGTCTAGGCAGTCAGTGTGCAGTCTCATCGCCATTGATGGCGCAGGCTGCCGCCGGTCAGCGGTTGCTTCTGAACCGGTGCCTCTGCGTGCATCTGAATCAACACCGCGGTGGCTCATGGGTGGGCCAGCGGCACCAACAGGCAGGACAAGCTGTACGGTGGGAGATGTGTCGGCCCGGTGGAGATGCACGGACGGGATGCGTCGGCCCGGTGGACAAGTTCGCTGGGACGGGATGCGTCGGCCCGGTGGAGATGCCCTAAGGTGCTACCAGGTCCCAGCGGTAGGGCGCGCGGTTGGCCCGGCCCAGCGCTCACATTCGTCGAGATAAAACCCTAATTCCTCAGGCCACAGGACTGCACACCACGATACCACCCTCCTCCCTTCGTACGCCATGAAGCGATTCCGTGGTGATGAGTCGGGGTTGCAGCCAAGTGGAGGATCAGAGTATGCCCCTACTGCGGTCGTGGCTGTACGGGTCGGCGCTGCTGCTCTGGGCAGTCCAGACTCTCCTGGTCCCGCCGTAATTGCTCCGGCTTCCGACGCAGCGGTCGTCGGTGACCACGAGGATCAGGTGAAGGACGATGTCGTGGCTCCCTCTGCAGATCGGGACGAGAAGCAGGAGAAGCGCATGGAAATCTTTGATTTCAAGGAGGAGGACTACGACCCGGATGCAAACGTCGAGGAGGACTATGACCCGGATGCAAACGGTGAGGAGGACTACGAGGTGTACCTGGATGCAAACGTCGCCCACCTTCGAGGTCCCAGAGAATGCTACGAGTTCGAGGTTAAGTTCACTGACGAGTACAAGCTGTTTCTCTGTTAGAGTGTTAGTTTATTACTGTTCATATGTTTTGCTCTCGCTGCAGATTGATTTGATGCGCCACCAAGTTGATTTAGCCATATTTAATTTTCGGCTTTGCTAGTTCTCGGGCGCCTGAGAACTTCTTAGGTCTCAGTCGCCTCTTTCACCGTTCGATTTACCTCGTGATTCGTGCAAAGTGAAAGTTACACATGAGTTGCAACTAGGGTGAAATGTTAATGATTTGCAACTAGGTTGCAACTGAAATTTTAGCAGAAATATTAGGATGACATCAGGCGCCTGAGATCTAGGCATAGGGTTTGTGGTTTCATTGTATTGTATATTGATTCGATCTGCGAGTTAGTAATTTTATTCATATGTAATCAGATTACTCAATTATTAATAATGATAGAATACTAATTTTATAATCAACGTGATTAAGTACCAACTTATTTTTGTAGGTCGTAACCATGAATTTGTAATCAAAGTTATTGCTTGTTTTCATGAAGGCATATCTTTATTGTGTAGTACTAACTAAGGCAGGTCGTAGTGGTAATATCATACTAGTATCATGCATGGTATCATACCAGTACTATATTTAATGATTTATAGAATCTCAATACAAAATTATGTACAAGAATTATTTATAGAAGGATTTTCTAGTTTTACGTACTATGATACGGTATCTACCTATGATACTCTAACAATCTCTTTCTTCATTAATTGTTGTGCCACATCAGATTTTTGCCAACATGGCATGCATGATACTAGCTATGATACTCCCACTAGGACCAGCCTATGTAATGCACTTGGTAGTAACCATATCAGATGCATGCAAGTTGATTAGATGCACACTTTTCTTAATGTAGATTAGTACCAATATGATGATTCCATATTTGATGCATACCCTTTATCTTATATTTTCAAAATTCTCGGATGCATGTTACATACCAATCGATGTATTGCCAAGATGAGATGCATGTCCGTTTTATCTTATAATTCAAATCCTTACATATGATTTTATTCATGACGATAATAATTTTTGAAAGCTTGAATTTATATTTCATGTAAATTAATTTTCTCACTTATTCGTATTTAATAAATCCAGGAGTATGACAACATGGGAGATGACAAGGAGGCCAGGGACAACAAAAGCATGAACATACATAAGAAGCTCAAGTATGTCAACACTGATACGGTGCCCCTCGACGCCGATCCTAAGGCCAAGATTTGATTGTGCTACCAATGCTTTGGTCCCCTATAAATTTTAGTTGTTATCGTTGAAACTATTTGTTGCAGAAACTGGTGTTATTTTGTCATTTGTGATGAAACCTCGTTTAATCTATATATATGCCTTACGAGTGTCTGCTACTTCGTGAGATGTAGTTTTGGTTCGTGTTCATGCACACTGAATTGTTTAGATGGTTGTTTATTCATGCACACCAAAATTCTTGGAGTATTAGATAGATTGGTCTGATCCAACTATTTTCTACAAATCGCAATGGAGATAAAAACTATGGTCTACCTTATTAATTCAATATTCCAAATGTTATATTTTTATGGCAAATAAGACACCAATTACAAAGGCAAAATGCGAAAGGGTTTCTAGCAAACTCAGATTAGTCTAGAGCCCATGCAATGTTGGGATGAGGCTATGTGAGGTACAAGTGTGCATCATAGAAATTATTTAGTTAATTAGAATTAACATCTAGGTGGGATCATGTTTGAGCAAGTGTTGGCTCATACTACTACAAGTTGGTCAGTTGTTTCTAGAAAACTCAGATTGGTTAATTTTAGATCTCATGCAATGTTGTTGTGGGTAATTATTTGCCTATAAACACCTTCATGAACTTGTGGTTGCATGAGTCATCACTTGGATAACATGATCCTTCCCGGTTGATAGATCTTATTATAACACTTATAGAAACACCTTCACCAACTTGTTGTTGTATGAGTCATCACACCTGATAGATCTAACTATAATTTTGTTATACCAAGCCATGACACACACAACTTTGGGAGATGTGGGCCCATGCCAACATTGCATGTGATCTAGACCTCTCTGGGTTGGCTAGAAACCGCCGTCATCAACTTAGTGGTTGTGTGAGTCACTACACCTAACCAAATGATCTATCCCACCCACTTGATAGATCTAGCTATAAGAGTGCTATGCCAAGCCATGACACACTAGCTTGTGGCAGATGTGGGGCCATGCCAACATTGCATTGCGTCTCTAGACCTCTGTGGGCTGGATAGAAACACCTTCCCCAACTTGTTGTATGAGTCATCACACCTGACCAACATGATCCTACCTACTTGCTAGATCTAGCTATAAATTTGCTATGCCAAGCCATGGCACACACAACTATGGTAGATGTGGGCCCATGCCAACATTGCATGGGATCTAGACCTCTCTGGGTTGGCTAGAAACACCATCATCAACTTAGTGGCCGTGTGAGTCACTACACCTGACCAACATGATCCCACCCACTTGATAGATGTAGCTATAAGAGTGCTTAGCCAGTCCATGACACACACTTGTGGCAAATGTGTGGCCATGCCAACATTACATGGGGTCTAGACCTCTCTGGGCTGGATAGAAACACCTTCACGAACTTGTTGTTGTATGAGTCATCACACCTGACCAACATGATCCTACCTACTTGCTAGATCTAGCTATAAATTTGCTATGCCAAGCCATGACACACACAACTATGGTAGATGTGGGTCCATGCCAACATTGCATGGGATCTAGACCTCTCTGGGTTGGCTAGAAACACCATCATCAACTTAGTGGCTGTGTGAGTCACTACACCTGACCAACATGACCCCACCCACTTGATAGATGTAGCTATAAGAGTGCTATGCCAAGCCATGACACACACTTGTGGCAAATGTGCGGCCATGCCAACATTACATGGGGTCTAGATCTCTCTGGGCTGGATAGAAACACCTTCACCAACTTGTTGTATGAGTCATCACACCTGACCAACATGATCCTACCTACTTGCTAGATCTAACTGTACTTTTGCTATGCCAAGCCATGACACACACAACTATGGTAGATGTGGGCCCATGCCAACATTGCATGGGGTCTAGACACCTCTCTGGGCTAGATAGATCCTACCTAGTTGATAGATCTAAGTATAGCACTGCTATGCCAAAACATGATGAGACACTTTGTGGCAAATGTGGTTTGCATGGGCTATAGACATCTCTTGGTTGGCTAGAAACTCCTTCATCAACTTGTGGTTGTGTGGCTCGGCACTTGGCCAGCATGATCCCACCCAGTTGATACATCTAAGAATGAGAATGCTATGCCAAGACATGACACACACTTGTGGCAGATGTGGGCCCATGCCAACATTGCATGGGATGTAGACCTATCTAAGCTGTCTAGAAACACATTCACTAACTTGTGGTTGTGTGACTCAGCAGTTGGCCGACATGATCCTGCCCAATTGATAGATCTTACTATAACACTTATATGCCAAGACATGATGAGACACTTTGTGGCAAATGTGGGCCCATGCCAACATTGCATTGGCTATAGACCTCTCTGGGTTAACTAGAAACAATACCATCAACTTGTGGTTGTGTGGCTCAACAGTTGGCCAACATGATCCCACCCAGTTGATACATCTAAGTATGAGAGTGCTATGCCAAGCCATGACACACACTTGTGGCAGATGTGGGCTGTCTAGAAACACCTTCATCAACTTGTGGTTGTATGAGACATCACTTGGATAGCATGATCCTACCTAGTTGATAGATCTAAGTATAACACTGCTATGCCAAGACATGATGAGACACTTTGTAGAAAATGTGATCCCATGTCAACATTGCATGGGCTATAGATCTCTATGGGTTGGCTAGAAACTCCTCCATCAACCTTTGGTTGTGTGACTCACCACTTGGCCAACATGATCCTACCTAGTTGATACATCTAATTATGAGAGTGTTATGCCAAGACATGATGAGACACTTGTGGCAGGTGTGGGCCCATGCAAACATCGCATGGCCTATAGACCTCCATTGGTTGGCTAGAAACTCATACAACCACATGTTGATGGTGTTTCTAGCCAACTCAGATAGGTCTAGAGCCCACGCAATGTTCGCATTCTTTGCATAAATCTGAAAGCTACCATACATCATTCTAAAAGTGCTATGAGTAAAGGTGGCAGGTGTGAAAACCTGAGCATGGTGTGGAAACCTTTTAGGGCATGAAAACCGTACCTTACCCATTTTTATTACTCCCTCCGTTCTAGAATAGATGTCTTAAGTTTTTCAAATTTTCGATGAATCTATATACTAAATAGTGTCTAGATTCATCCAAATTTTGACAAATTTGAGACATCTATTTTTGTACGGAGGGAGTACTTATTATACTATTATATAATGATGATGTTTGAGTAAGTACACCGATGCTAGCACATCATAGTGGTACGAGCGATGATAGCCTGTGGTTTTATGCCCGAGATCGTGCATTTGTGATATACCCTGTGTGAACGATTTTATATGCACCAATTACGGTGTAGGTCAGCTTTTGGGCCACTAATGGGCCGGCCTTCACGTTATATACTCCGTGACCCCTGATTCGCTGATACCTTCTCTGGCGACGGCAAAGACGGTGGGAGGTTCATCGTGGAGGCTGCGACGATCGACACGATGCGACAACTCGAGGTAAACGAAGGTTACGTTCTTGACCCCCCCCCCCTCCTCTTCTACAAAACGTAGTTGCACAAGTACTGATAGGGTTTGCCGCTACTATTGTTGGGAGTGGTTTTGGTAACGGAAAGGGGTGGATTTTTTCTGATTTTGCTGATTTTTGTGTTGAATTTAACTATGATATCCTAAATTCTATCACATTGTACTTTTATTTCAGATAATTCATGGACCCTAGGGAAATTTTGTTGGTGAGATTTCATTTCGGAGGGGATTTCATCAAAGTGGGGCCAAATCTGGACTACGTTGGAGGAGATGATGCGCTTTTAGAGATAGAGAGGAAAAAACTTTCGCTGCAGGAAGTCAAAGGATTTGTTAAAGATCACATGGCATCAAAGGAAATGATAAAATTATATTTTCTTATTCCAGGGAAAGATCTTGTGGATGGGTTGGTGTTGCTCTATGATGACACTGGCTGTGTCGAGATGGCTCATTATGTTCGCCCTGGGAGAGTGGCTGATGTGTACCTTGAGTACCACGGTGAGGAAGACAGTAAGCATAGTAGCATCAGGTTTGCTTTCAAGGATGAACTGTGGGAATTGAGAAATGGAGAGGAAGAACCAGATGTTGTTGTCATAACTGCAGTTAAACCTGCTGAGTATGAAACCAGATGTGGCCCACTGAGGCAGAAGAAATCATTCAATAAAAGACCAGTGCAAATAGAAAGTGATGAAGATGATGTGATAATGACAAAACCAGTATTATCTCAAGTGGTGAATCATACACAAGGTGTAGCTTTTTCATCTTTAGGTCAAGATCATCATCCCATGCCAGCAGCTTCGGGCCATGACGAGCAACCAAATCCAGCAGCTCCAGGACAAGACGGTGAAGTGAAATATATTATATTGTCAGATTCAGAGAGTGACGTGGAATACGTTGCACATAATAATAACAAAGGGGAAGATTCGGAGGTTGTGGAGATAAGAAGGCAAGGTAGAAAGTTTAATAAATGTATGATAGACTCCAAGAGCTAGATTGGTATAGATGCAACTGCCACTACCCCTCCATCTGCCCCTGCGTCACATGAAACTGCAGCTGCCCCCTCAACTGCAAGGTCTCAACCAGCTGTAAGAACTGCAGCTACTGCAGGTGCAAGATCTCTAGCTACTCCTGGGGGAGCATCTGGTAGCAGAGGAAGACGAGCAGGAAGAGCCAAAAGGGGAAAAAGAGTGCCAGCATCTCGCGTTCCCATATACTCTTATTTCACTTGCAGTGGCAACTACTGAATGTCATTTTCTTATGTTAATGTAATGTTGCATACAGTGCGGAAACCTTCTAAGGGACATGTTATGACCTTACGTGAATCGCTATGATTTTTGCTGAATTTATATGATTTTTGCGGAATTTATATGATTTCTTTTAAATTTATTCTGGTAATGTGACCAAAATATACACTATTTCTGATGTCTTGGGAGTACAAGATAGAAGAGGGAGACATCATCCTCTTCGACTTTAATCCAGATAGTGATGGTAGACTGCATCTGATCATGGTGGGGCTGACAACAACTGAAGACCCTTCTAAAAGTACTTATTAGTAGAACCTGCTGGAGCCTGTTATGTTAACTTGTTGTGCCTTGTGTACTATTGGAACCTATTATGCAAACTAGTGATAGTGCTGGAACATAGAGAATATACCATCGGGTTCCAATCACATCAGTTCTACCATTAGCGTGTATTGTGATTCATCATGAGCCGGTGCAACCAGAAACCGGATATGCATCTAATTCCATCTAATAACACCATGTTGTAGCCTCATATGTGATGCCCACACGAAAACCAGGGATAAGAATCTGCACAACCAAGAACAGTGCATGCTTTCGTGCAACCAATTGTGATCTTGGACACAGAATGCGAATTAATCATCGGCTGGGCAGAGCACCTCCCACGATCACCTTGTAGGACTGACAAAAAACATACTCCATCTGGTTTATATTAATGGCCTCAACTTTTCCTAGATACGATTGCATCTAGTCTAAATACTTAACTAGATACATACGATTTTAGATAAAGTTGAGTCCATTAATATGGACCAGAGGGAGTACAAAATTTCAGCATATCACATTCTGCTAAGCACATATTGCCTCACATATGACAAAGGTATTCTCCCAGGACCAACACAAATGAACACACAAATATTCTGTAGAGCTGGTGAGACCCGAAATTATATTGTACAGATCTAGGGTGCTGGAACATAATGATAGAGGTTTGAAATCTTCCGCGGCCATAAACAAACATAATAGATAAGTTCTTAAACTAAAACATCTTCATAACATGAAAATGATCCTTGTTCTTCAGTTCGAGGTATGGATGGGTTTGAAAGAGTCATCGGGATGATTCCTGTAATGCACCTTGTTTGTCTTTGCCTTGTCAAAGTACTTGCTACACTTCGTAACACTGTTGACAAGATAAAACTTGATCATGAATCTATCAACAAAGTAATTCCTTCGTGCCATTGCTTCAGCGTTGACAGGGTCGGCAAATTTCATGTACAGGCTCCCATCTTGATCAACAGCATGTTTGAACCTAAAGTCTGATGGAACAACGCTGAGTGGATAGCAAATAGTACCAGTACGGAACATGTACTTCACAACAACTCTAGTTAGGCCTGCTGGAGTACCCTTAGACACACCAAGAATGTTCATGGTTGTTTCTGACAGATGAGGATTCTTCCATTTCTCAATTGGGTCTCCCTAGCATAAAAATCCAGTAGGGTAACTTAGTTGACGCATGCGATCAACTGACAGGTGGTCATATTCCTGTGGATATGTACACAACGGCATGTTCAATAGCTTGTCCTCCTTCCTTGGCACAAGATTGAGCTCAACAATCTTGTAAATCTTGACAACCGCGTGAGCTAAACTAAATGCTTTCTCCTTTGCAGACGCACTCTCAAGAACATCATTATCAGCAGTGGAAGTGGCCCTCACAAACACTTGTGCTTTATAGGAATCGTTCAGCACAAACTCAAAATCTCTTCTGAGAAGAGTCTTTGCTATATGCAGAACTGTGAAAATTCCTTCTGTGCCCGTATTGCCCAATAACCTGAAAAGGAATAAGCCATTGACTGGACCTGTCCTTTCTCCTAGACGGGCCAGAATATGCTGAGTGACCTGTGGCTTCCTGTGCTAGGAGATGTACCCCGTTTCCTTCACCCCCTGGTGGATAATACATTAACAAAATCAACCCAGATGCATTGAACAGAGGAGAACAAATTCATTAATAAAAAACCACCAAGTGTACTACATATTAGTAAAAAAATATGGCTGGCAATGCAGTTATATCATAATGAAAACAAGTTCAATTATCCCTATATGCTTATCAAGTTTCCATCTACACAATCATGTAATTAAAATAAAATTCAGTTCTTCTAATATTAACTCATCAGACAGAATACAAACGGTTGTAAAACACTTTCGAGAAGATAATGAACCCCAAAGAGGGGAGCAATCATCACAGATATTACATACTACTGTCGCATCTATATACTGATGATAAGGTATTTTTGATTTGAATATTCTCTATTGCAAAAAAAAGGCAAAACAAAGGGCCCTATCCTCTTGCAACTGCAACACCAACTTTCCGTCTAAATGAGACCCACTTAGGTGGTACATTCACATTCATTTAATATTTGATAAATTCCAGTGCCTTATTCACAACAAATACCAATGTTTGAAGAAATTACAAATAAAATTTGGGCAATAAATGGAAAATAAAAGGTTGACATGTATAATTGCTGGCAAGATTCTACTTAGATCAGGGCCTCTTTCAGTCTATACATCTGTCAGAAAACTTACCGACTCGTCTCTGTCGGAGGAGTACCCAAGGTGCACCTTCCTCTTCTGCCCACCTTCTGCTGGCTCCCCTTCCTGTTTGAATAAATAAACAATACTTCAGCTGACATGATCAAGTTTGAAAAGAGGTAATTATGGAAATAAAAAAATTGGCAGGTTATAATAGAAATATTAATGGGAAGTAAAACTTCTAAGTTCAAATACTATCTGAAATTATGGATTAAGGAAGTGGAAGGAAATGAAATCCTTTATGATGGATATCTAAACACTACTCATCTCTGAATGCATTGTCAGGTTCCACTAGTCCAGCAACAATTCAATTTAAATCCCTAATCTGAAAGTATTTCACAGATTTCATAGCACATGACAATACGTTCTGATGTTATGATTAAGATTCTACCGGATAATAGGGTATTGTAAAAAAATTAAGTTTTTTAATTGTCTCTATATGCTTATCTAGTTTAAACCTACACAACCTTGTAATTCAAATAGAACTCAGTTTTGTAATTTTAACACATCAGACAGATTACCAAAGGTTGTAAAACACTTTCAAGAACATAAAGAACCCCAAAAGAGGGGAGCAATCTTCACATATTATACACTACCGTCACATCTATGTATTGATGAAAAGGTGTATTTGATTTGCATATTGTCTATTGCAAAAACAAGCAAAACAAAGGGCCCTATCCTCCTACAAATGGAACACCAACTTTCCATCTAAATGAGACACCATTTAATATTTGATAAATTGCAGTGTGTTCTTCAGAACAGATTCCAGTGTTTGAATAAATAACAAATAAAAGCTGGGCAATAAATGAAAAATAAAAGCTTGACATGTATAATTGCTGGCAAGATTCTACTTATATCAGGGCCTCGTTTAGTCTATACATCTGTCAGAAAACTTACCGACTCGTCTCTGTCGGAGGAGTACCCAAAGTGCACCTTCCTCTTGTACCCACCTTCTGCTGGCTCCCCTTCCCGTTTGAATAAATAAACAACTCTTTAGCTCACAGGAGCAAGAGTATAATAAGTTTGAAAAGAGGTACTCCCTCCATCCAGAAATAACTGTTTATGGATTAAGGCAATGGAAGGAAATGAAATCATCTACTATGATGAAAATGAACTGTCAATTTATAATTGTCATGTATATCTAAACACTACTCATCTCTGTATGCTTATCAATTTTCGACCTACACAATATTGTAATTCAAATAAAACTCAATTTTGTAATGTTAACACATCACACGTATTATAAAAGGTTGTAAAACACTTTCAAGAACATAAATAACCGCAAAAGAGGGGAGCAATCTTCACATATTATTATTGTCACATCTATGTACTGATGACAAGGTGTCTTTTATTTGCATATTGTCTATTACAAAAACAAGCAAAACAAAGGGCATGTCCTATTGCAAATGGAACACCAGCTTTCCATCTAAATGAGACACAACTAGTAGGTAACCATTCAATTAATTTGATAAAATCCAGTGCCTTCTTCACAAAATATGCTAGTGTTTGAATAAATGACTATGTAAATCTGGGCAATAAATGAAAAATAAAAGCTTGGCATGCATAATTGCTGGCAAGATTATACTTTGATCAAGGCCTCTTTCAGTCTATACATCTGTCATAAAACTCACCGACTCGTCTCTGCCGGAGGAGTACCCAAGGTGCAACTTCCTCTTCTGCGCATCTTCTGCTGGCCCCCCTTCCTGTTTGAATAAATAAATAACACTTCAACTCACATGATCTAATTTGAAAAGAGATAATTATGGAAAGCAAAATAATTGGTAGGTTATAATATAAAGAATAATGAGAAAAAAAACTTCTAAGTTCAAATACTATCTGAAATTATGGACTAAGGCAATGGAAGGAAATGAAATCCTCATCTCTCAATGCATTGTCAGGTTCCACTAGACCAGCAACAATTCAATTTAAAGCCCTATTTTGAAAGTATTGGAATTTGACTTCAGATTCCATAGCACATGACAATAGGTTCTGATGTTATCATTAGGATTCTACTGGATAATAGGGTATTGTAAAACAAAATTGAGTTTTCTAATTGTCTCCGTATGATTATCAAGTTTAAACCTACACAACCTTGTAATTCAAATAAAACGCAGTATTGTAATTTTAACACGTCAGACAGATTACAAAAGGTTGTAAAACACTTTTAAGAACATAAAGAACCCCAAAAGAGGGGAGCAATCTTCACAGATTACATACTACTATCACGTCTATGTACTGATTACAAGGTGTCTTAGATTTGCATATGTCTATTGCAAAAACAAGCAAAAAAAAGGGACCTATTCTTCTGCAAATGCAACACCAACTTTCCATCTAAATGAGACACACTTAGATGATACATAACCATTTAATTAGTATTCATGCACAGTTTAAGGTACACAAAAACTAAAATAGAACTCACTATGGTCCACTTGGCAAATGACCAAGAGAGAACAAGATATATGACAACATATAAGATGCAACTGCCAACCTATTCCATGATGCCAAAGTTCAAACTCAATACTATAAATAATGGGAGAAATTTGATAAAATCTAGTGCATAGTTCACAACAGATACCAGTGTTTCAATAAATGACAAATAAAAGCTTGGCATGTATAATTGTTGGCAAGAATCATTATATAGGTGATCAGCCACAAGATTATAAAAAATAAGTCTATTTGTTTGTGGTCAGGGTCTCTTACAATCTATTTGTTGGTGATCACAAGTAATAATTATATAGTAGATCGATCAGCAACTAGAATATAAACAATGCATGAACAAAACTACACCCTGAAGCACATGCTCCCTCGGCAAATAGTACAAGACTGAAAATAATAATTCCATACATATAAAAGTTGTCAAAGAACACATATACTTAATTTCAGACACATAAATTTGCAGTATCATTTCATGCAAAATCAAACGTTTAAGCTCTGGGTAAAAGGAACAAATTTAAAGCTCCTAACATATATAATTTTGTGTGGTGCACTTAGACTGTCTAAACATGGTGCATTTATATACATCTTTAGTAATGTCCAGAGATGAATAATTTATTAACATGTGTACACTTTTTCTGAATGATTAGATATCATAAATTATATTTTTTATATAGCACATAAATATTATAACTTATCAGTTGCCGAAGATGTATATTGTCATTATGCACTAATGAATTCCAGCATTCAATCCAGAGAAATTTTATCATACACATAATTCTTCAAACTATAAACATTCAATATCTATGATCCTCTCTGCAAAGTGTTATCAACGATACACAGAGTGTGTCCATCTACTCTTCAATGCCCCCAAAAGGTGCTGACCACTGAACGAAGTACTACACCAACCTCGTACTAACATTCAAATCCTAAGAATCAACCCTAAAAATCAAACACTAGTTATAAGTACTAAAAAATGAGAAGTGGAGGTTAAAGAAAACACATAGATGCACCACCGCAAGCTGCTGGGCCTTCACCACCAGATTCTCGTCGGAGTCGTGCTTCGCGCCCAGATCCAGCACGTCCACCTCAACGACCGCCACATTCTCCTTCTCGTCCTGATCCGGCGCCGCCGCGACGAAACCGGCCAACATGGCCGCACCACCAACCGCACTTCCGTGGGAACCGCCAACCTCCTTCACCGCATCTATGCCGGTGACGGCGCGCTTCTTGTCCACAGTAGCAGCGGCCGTGTCGGCTGCGTTGCTCCCCGCCTTCATTGCTAGCGGAGTCGACGAATGTGCGGGGAGAGGGAGAAGAATCGAGTGGGAGGGGCTGGAGTCGATGGAGTGAGACGAGGGTTTTCTTCTTCCCGATTTGGGGGTAAATGGGTAGGGAAAAGGAGATGAATCAGCCGACGAACCCTTTTATACGTGTTGCCGTTTCGGTTTTGCCCACGTCACTCCTCCACCACCACGTACGTCATAAACGTCGTGTACGCGTACGGTGCGTGAAACAGCATGACCAGAGCAGCAGGGTTACTAGGCCGGCCCGTTATCTAGCGCCCGCTTCCAATTTCTATCACACAATTTTTCATGTATGGGATTGAACATACTTCAAATATAAATTACCTGAAATCTTCAGCAGAAGTATATTAGTTTACTACAATAAGTTGACCATTTAGGTCTCGTTTGCTTTAATTCAAATTCAAACAATAGGAGTGTCATATGGAATATGCATCACGGGTTTTTCATACTTCCAATTATCGATGCATCTTACATTGTAAATTAATGAAATTAAAATTGAGCACCGAAAACACATGAACAACTATGCATAGGCATACACATATATATACGTGTAGCATCAAGTGTGCATCATACCATGGCATAGCAAGTTTTTACTCATACTACAACAAGTTGATGATGGTGTTTCTAGTCAACTCACATGGGTCTGGAGCCCAATGCAATGTTGGGATATATGAGCCTATATGAGGCACAAGTGTGCATCATGCCATGGGCATACCACTTTTATACTTAGAATCAATGTCATGATTTGGCATAGTAGTTGTATAGTTTGATGTAACAACTAGGTGGGATCATGTTGACCAAGTGTTGACTCATACAACCACAAAGATGATGAAGGTGTTCATAGACAACTCCCATAGGTCAAGAACCCATGCAATGTTGGCATGGTGCTATACGTGCTACAGGTGTGCATCATCCAAAGGCATAGCACAGTTGTGGCAGATCTAGACCTATCTCAGCTGTCTAGAAATACCTTCATCAACTTGTGGTTTTATGAGTCATCACTTTGGACAACATGATCCTACCTAGTTGATAGATATAAATATAACACTGCTATGCCAAGACATGCTGAGCCCCTTTGTGGTAGATGTGGGCCCATGCCAACATTGCATTGGCTATAGACCTCTCTGAGTTGGCTAGAAACACCAGCATCAACTTGTGGTTGTGTGACTCAGTAGTTGGCCAACATGATCCTACTTGTGGCAAATGTGGGCCCATGCAAACATTGCATGGGATCTAGACCTCTCTGGGTTGGATAGAAACACCATCATCAACTTAGTGGCTGTGTGAGTCACTACACCTGACCAACATGATCCCACCCACTTCATAGATCTAGCTATAAGAGTGATATGCCAGGCCATGACACACACTAGCTTGTGGAAGATGTGGGTCCATTCCAACATTGCATGGTATCTAGACCTATTTGGGTTGGATAGAAACACCATCATCAACTTAGTGGCTGTGTGAGTCACTACACCTGGCCAACATGATCCTACCTACTTGCTAGATCTAGCTATAATTTTTCTATGCCAAGCCATGACACACACTAGCTTGTGGCAAATGTGGGGCCATGCCAACAGTGCATGGGGTCTAGACCTATCTGGGCTGGCTAGAACCACCATCATCAACTTAGTGGTTGTGTGAGTCACTACACCTAGCAACATGATCCCACCCACTTGATAGATCTAGCTATAAAAGTGTTATGCCAAGGCATGACACACACTAGCTTGTGGAAAATGTGGGGCCATGCCAACATTGCATGCATGGGACACCTCTCTGGGATGGATAGAAACACCTTCACCAACTTGTTGTTGTATATGTCATCACACCTGGCCAACATGATCATACCTACTTGCTAGATCTAGCTATAAATTTGAGTTTGCCAAACCATGACACACACTAGCTTGTGGAAAATGTGGGCCCATGCAAACATTGCATGGGATCTAGACCTCTCTGGGTTGGCTAGAAACACCATCATCAACTTAGTGGTTGTGTGAGTTACTACACCTGATCAACATGATCCCACCCACTTCATAGATCTAGCTATAAGAGTGCTATGCCAGGCCATGACACACACTAGCTTGTGGAAGATGTGGGTCCATTCCAACATTGCATGGTATCGAGACCTATTTGGGTTGGCTAGAAACACCATCATCAACTTAGTGGCTGTGTGAGTCACTACACCTGGCCAACATGATCCTACCTACTTGCTAGATCTAGCTATAATTTTTCTATGCCAAGCCATGACACACACTAGCTTGTGGCAAATGTGGGGCCATGCCAACAGAGCATGGGGTCTAGACCTATCTGGGCTGGCTAGAACCACCATCATCAACTTAGTGGTTGTGTGAGTCACTACACCTAGAAACATGATCCCACCCACTTGATAGATCTAGCTATAAAAGTGTTATGTCAAGGTATGACACACACTAGCTTGTGGAAAATGTGGGGACATGCCAACATTGCATGCATGGGACACCTCTCTGGGCTGGATAGAAACACCTTCACCAACTTGTTGTTGTATATGTCATCACACCTGGCCAACATGATCCTACCTACTTGCTAGATCTAGCTATAAATTTGAGTTTGCCAAGCCATGACACACACTAGCTTGTGGCAAATGTGGGCCCATGCAAACATTGCATGGGATCTAGACCTCTCTAGGTTGGCTAGAAACACCATCATCAACTTAGTGGCTGTGTGAGTCACTACAGCTGACCAACATGATCCCACCCACTTCATAGATCTAGCTATAAGAGTGTTATGCCAGGCCATGACACACACTAGCTTGTGGAAGATGTGGGTCCATTCCAACATTGCATGGTATCTAGACCTATTTGGGTTGGCTAGAAACACCATCATCAACTTAGTGGCTGTGTGAGTCACTACACCTGGCCAACATGATCCTACCTACTTGCTAGATCTAGCTATAATTTTTCTATGCCAAGCCATGACACACACTAGCTTGTGGCAAATGTGGGGCCATGCCAACAGTGCATGGGGTCTAGACCTATCTGGGCTAGCTAGAACCACCATCATCAACTTAGTGGTTGTGTGAGTCACTACACCTAGCAACATGATCCCACCCACTTGATAGATCTAGATATAAAAGTGTTATACCAAGGCATGACACATACTAGCTTGTGGAAAATGTGGGGCCATTCCAACATTGCATGCATGGGGTCTAGACACCTCTCTAGAAACACCTTCACCAACTTGTTGTTGTATGTGTCATCACACCTGGACAACATGATCCTACCTACTTGCTAGATCTAGCTATAATTTTGAGTCTGCCAAGCCATGACACACACTAGCCTGTGGCAAATGTGGGGCCATACCAAAATTGCATGGGGTCTAGACCTCTCTGGGCTGGCTAGAACCACCGTCATCAACTTAGTGGTTGTGTGAGTCACTACACCTGGCCAACATGATCCCACCTGCTTGATAGATCTAGCTATAAGAGTGCAATGATATAGTTACATCTAACAACTAGTTGGGATCACACATTGACCAATCGTTGACTCATTCAACCAGAAGGTGATCAAAGTGTTTCTAACTAACTCAGATATATATAGGTCTATAATTTCACCCTAGACTAGGAAGTTTTAGCAGCACAAAGTACTTGTCTCTGTTCGTTCTCTCACAATCACACTCGCTCTGAATTTGCTAGTGAAGCCTTTCTCTGCAACGAGGAGCGTGTGCCTTGGCGAAGCCTGCGCTTGTTGTCGATCTGGACTATACCAACATATTATGCAATATAGACCTATTTGAGCTGTGTGGAAACACATTCATCAACTTTGATCTACTCCCTCCATCCCATATTATGTTGCGCATAATTTTGCGTGCAAGTCAAACTTTGCAAAGTTTGACCAAGAATATACAAAATAATATAAATATGTGTGATATAAAATGTATATATTATGAAAATATAATTCAAGACAATTCTAATAATATTATTTTGGCACCGTATTAGTTTATAGTTGTATCAAACTATTTGGTCAAACATTATACAGTTTGACTTTGATAAAATCTTATATTGCAACCTAAATTGGGACCAAGAGTACTAGGTGGGATCATGTTGACCAAGTGTTCACACATACAAGCCCAAGTTGATGAAGGTGAACACTTGGTCTAGAGTCCATGCAATGTTGGTAGTATGAGGTGGACGTCACGTGCGCCGGTGACCAAGTGTTCACACATACAAGCACAAGTTGATGAAAGTGAACACTTGGTCTAGAGTCCATGCAATGTTGGTAGTATGAGGTGGACGTCACGTGCGCCGGTGACGTCAGCAGAAACGAATCGACGGGACGTATAGGAGCCCTCTCGGCCGCTCCGCTTCGCCAGATCCCCACCATTTTCCCCCTCCTCCCTTTTGTCTCACCTGATACTGAAAGGAGTGAGGAGTGAGAAACCCTACCTCACGTCGGCGTCTCCTCCGCTTCCGGTCTGGGTGTCGTCCTCCTCCGCGCGATTTCGACTCCGGCGATGGCGAGAGTGGGCTCCGGAGCCGATGCGGGCGGTTCTGCTAGGGTGGGGATGGGAGCCGTGACCCGCCCAGATGCAGTCGACGAGGTCGAGCGCCATGGCGGTGGCGGTATGGCCTCTTTGGCCTATGCGGCTCTGGGAGAGGAGGAGATGCTGGATGCGGAGGTCGGCGAGGCAGAGCGGCTAGATCTGAACGTCATGCTCGGCACCGGGGAGGATCTGTTGTCGGTGCAGCCTCAGGAGGTTGCTGCGATGCAGGTAAGAGGTTTTTTTCAGCTAACTTCCGTTTTCCCTCTTTTGATTGTTTGGATGGAATCTCGGTTCTGTAGATTTAACTATATCAGTATTAGGGATTGACATCTGTTAGGGATTCTTTGGATGGAAGCTTGGTTCTGTAGATTCCTGGTTGTAGATTTTTTTTGGGATTTATATATTTCAACGAAAGTTATTTGTTGCAGCATATATCTAGCCCTAGGAAATAGTTTAGTGCATCGGATTATTCGGGATGATTAACTATGAAATTACACAATGTTGCGTGCATATTTTTGTTGTAGTTTTTTTCCTAAACTTGTATGATCATATATTAGACTAGTTCTATTAAATGAATGCTTAGCTCCGAGAGATGTCCCTAAGATATGATATTCAGTGTAGTTTAAGTAGTTAGTATAGTGCAATATCAGTTTATCATTTTTCCTTGATGTTTGCACGGTGATCAAATGGTAAATGGCTGCATGCTCTAAACTGTATTAGCATACTGAGTAGACCTTGGCGGCTGTTTTTGGACACTTGAACTGGAGAGTTGTCCTGAAAGTTCAGTCAGATCGTCTTCATGATCTGTTATTGAACTACCTGGTGGTTTGTGTTGTTTATACCTCTACTCTATGATAATTAATAGAATAATCTTAGCCTTTCAGGTTACTTTGTTTCTGTGGATGCAATACTTGTAGACTTATGTCAGCTGCCTCTTCAATTTTGCAAGTTTTAAACAATGGTTCCTGACTATCTAAGGCTATAACATGTATGGGCATCAGATTTAGTTGATGCAGGCAATGCTATATCCTGAAAAGGTCTGTAGAGTTTTAAATGTTCTAATCCTTAAACATGTTGCAGCAGTTAAATGTTTCTTTATTAAATGATGTCTCCTGTTTTGGAATATTTCTTTCATGGATCATGTAGTAGTGATTTTTCCATGGTGTGATGTTGGGATTGTTGATGTGTTGTTGCCATGTTTAAGTAATAGAAGATTGGGTCATATATTTGATAGAAGAAAGTTTGCATTTGTTGTATTTTATTTTTATGTAACATAAGTGCATAATCCTTGTTGTTTATTGTCATCTAGCATAAATATATTTGATATATTAGTTAATAATATTGAATGATGTTGCCCTTTGTGAAATCTTTCTTTTATGGATCAACTAGTAGTGATGTTGTCATAGTGAGATGGTCGAATTGCAGCAGTTATGTTGGCAAGTTGTAGTAATAGGAAAATTTGATTATATGTATGATAGAACAAATGTTGCATAATTATGGTGCAATTATGCACATATAACAGAATTGCATAATCCTTGTAATTTATTGGCATGCAACATAAATAGCATTAATGTACTACTTAACCACTGTTAGTTTAATTACCGGTGTTGAGTCGAGGTTGAGGCAGGAACCGGGGTGCAGCGTGCCTTCATATGATACAATCAAAGAGGATAGCTGATCTAATCGCAGGTTCAGTACGTGATGCTGTGATGGACTCCAAATTTGAAACGTATGTGTATGTCTAGCAAAGTAGAGCGCTCAATCTAGCCCAATAGAAAACTCAAAATTGGTATTATTTTATCTTTTTTAATATCTATTATAGCCTATATATGCAGCACATATCTGGGGAGGCCCCCCAAAATTTTGGGCCCGGGGCGGCTGCCCCTCCGGTCCCCCCCAAGGGCCGGCCCTGTGACCTGTCAGCGCGGTTAGCCGACGTCCTTATACATTACAAGAAAAGAAAATCGCCAGTTCCTCGACCGCATAGTGGCAGTTCCTGCTGTCTCCTCGCCTCCTTGTTCCGTCGTAGTGCTTCCCTCTACGACTCCTCCTATCCTTGTTCTTCTCCTCGTCATTTCCTGGTCTTCTTTATTCATCGATAGGAAGGCATGGCGAGCAGCCGACTGAAGGTGAACTGGTCCGATCTCCCAGCCGACGGACCACTTGCCAAGATCGGCGAATCCTTCCTGGAGAACGAGGAGTACGTCGATGCCTACGCTGCTTGTCGGAGAGTCTGCGGCGATTGGTGCCGCATGTTAAAAGAACCCGAGTTCCATCTCAACAACTGGATCCTGGTATATCACACACTTCCAGACGCCGGCGACTTCACGTTCCTCAACCTCGCCACAGGTCGTTGCTTCACGACGAATCTAATGGAAGTTCCGTGCAGGTTCACAATTCATCCGATCAACATTCATTTGTTATTATGATACAAAGTTATTATTAAACATGCATGTTTAATTGTGTACTCCCTCCGTCCACAAATAAGTGTACTTCTAGCCTTGTCCTAAGTCAAATTTTACTATGTTTGACTAACTTTTTAGAACAATGTACTAACATTTATAACACTAAATTGATATCTTTAGATTTGTTTTTAAATATGATTTTATAATATGTCAATTTAATGTAATATATGTTCCTATATTTCTCTATAAAGTTGGTCAAATTTGGTTATGTTTGACTTAGGCAAAATCTAGATGTACACTTATTTGCGGACGGAGGGAGTAGGTTCTTAAACATGCATGTTCTTGAAAATTCTTAAGCAAAGTTTAATTGTATAGGTTCACTCATTTAGGATATATATATATCTAGCACATTTTGAAATATCTAGAAGCTCTATCTTATATTAGTGAACAAAGAGAGTATTTTCCATTCTACATATATCTTAGGGCTAACTGTTCTCTTCATCAAAAGGTTCTACTTCATCGGTGTTTATCGTGGCGTCGTTGTTATTGCTCAGAGGGAAGAGCCGCACAAGATTCGCCTTCTGAACCCACTCACCCGTAAGTTCAACACTGAGTTTCAGGCGCAGATACCATCAAATCTTGTGGCATCTGTAGCCGTCACGAAGTCCCCCATGATGGTGTTTGTTTCCACACATTATGAGAATTCTATTGCTTGGGCCGATGAGGCCACCCCGAGAGGGGATTTCAATGGAGTATTTGGAGAAGGAATTTATCCGTCCGACGTGCGATTCATTAACCCATTCCATGGTGAAGTGTATGCAGTACAGGATGGTGGAGACATCGTGTCGACCAACATCCAGGTGGAGCAGCATGCGAGCACAGTCAAGATGGCCAGAATAATTTCAGGTCCAGTCTTTGAAAAGATACGCGGAGCCTACAAGTTCTACCTTGTGGAGTCAGAAGGTGATTTGCTTCTTGTGTTGGGTGGGGTTTTCGCCGAAGGTCAACCGGTGCTTTACCGGGTGGACACAGAGAAACGCTGTCTCGAGGTTGTAGGTGACATTGGCAGTCGTGCCTTCTTCATTCATTTTAACCGGTCGATCTCCGTCGACACTAGAGTGCACCCTAGTATAGTCCTAGTCGGTTGCATCTACTACACGGATCTTTCTTATATCAGAGCATACAATCATGATCTTAAGGCCTGGGATGGGGTACCAAGACTTGCAGATGGCTTTGGTCAACATGATCTGGAACGTTCACGGAGGCCTTACCGTCTCGACAAGATACTGGCAGCACATTGCAGACGGGGGGAGTTCAATGAATTTCTCCTGCAGGACACGGGAGCGGACGCTGATGAAATATATAGGGCTGAATAGCCTAGGTTATTGGCTCAATCGCTAGCGTGTTCAGATCTTTTCGAAGTGATAAATTGCAATGTATTTATTTTTAGTACTTTTAGAATTCAGTGTGGTAGCTTTCAGAATTCTGTGTGGCGGCTTTCATAATTATGTGTAAGTACTATCTTTCAGCTTTACTCATAGAACTCAAGTTGTGATTACTGATTCAGAGTCTCACCTGTCGTGGTTTTTGCCTTAGTTTGAAAGAAGCACCAGAAATTAAAATAAATTCAAGAAATAGTGGAACTAAGTTGATGATGGTGTTTCTAGCCATGATGCTCGTAAATTTGACCTAGCCATGATGCTTGTGACAGTTCTAACTTATAAATTACAGTACTATTCTATCATCACATAAGCACTAAGTTGATGAAGGACTTTCTAGCCAACCTATAGAGATCTATAAACTTGGCTAAGGACTTTGAATTCATCAACTTAGTGATTACTAAGTTGGCTAGAAACACTTTGTGGCAATTGTGGACACATTACAACATTGCATGGTGTGGATGTTGATTTCACAGATGATTAATAAGGAGCTTGAGGCCAGCCGAGCTACCACGGAACCAAAACACAAAGATGTCACCAGCTCTCATATCAAACTTGTTCACAACCTCCATCCACTTTGATGTTATCATGGCACCTCCACATTTCAGTTTTCCTCTAGTGTTTGACTTGGCCATCACCATTTTAACTTTTGCAACTTCCATATTGTTACAAAATACTTGAATGTTTGCTGGTAGTTCAATATATGCGACAATATGCTCCATGGTGAAGCTCCTCGAAAAGTACTACATATAGATTACACCAATATATACATACAAATGTCAGTACCTAATAGTAGTAATGTAACATTTTGAAAAATTGTTACTAGTTCAAAAGTTTTACCATTTTTGCTTTGCCTTTCAAGGTGTTTGATTTATTTATGGTGCATACATAAAATGGTCTTTTTGGGAGGTTCTTATCAACTCCATACTTTAGTACATTAATTTCGGCATCATCCATCGCCACACGGTTGCCATAATGGCAGAAACATTCAAATTCTTTCTCGAACTTTATTCCGGGACCTGCATGTAACAAATACATACATAAGCAGCAATATTATAACTGCATTGATTTTTTTTAATTTTATATTACATACCTCTTATATGCAGAGGTTTATGCAACTTAAGAGCGGCACGAGCATACTCCTCCACCTAACCAGAAAGTGTCATGTACACAAACTTTTTAGAATAAAGTAATCTATATTCTACCACCTCTTATTTTAGATACTTGAACACAGTTTGCATGTTTATAAACACGCGTGATATTCCAAAGCACCGAGTAGTGTCCATTAGATAATACTCCCTCCGTTTTAAAATATAAGATGTTTTAGTTTTGTAAAGCAAATGTATGTAGAATTCTTTTAGTATGTAGGTTCACTCAAGTTTGAAGTGAATCTACACACTAAATTAAATCTAGATACATTTTGTTCACAAAACCAAAGCATCTTATATTTCGAAACAGAGGAAGTACAATTTTCTTAATAGTACATATAGATCTGACACGACATGCTTTCAGTGCTAACATATAATAGAGTGTTATTGTACTAGTTCATATGTAGATCCGATCTACACAATTATGATCGTAATGCATTTTTTAAAATTTGATCATATTTCCTCTAGATCTGACGAAATTTCTATACATCACTCGTTCTAGATTTTCATATAGGAGTTGGCGAAAACATACCTGATCCTTGAATCTCTGATCCATGAACCTGTGTCGTCGCAGGCGTTGAATACTGGAGGCGGTCCTCGATGGAATTTTTGAGGTTGTTGTCGTGTGGAGGCGCTCGTGTGAGGAGGGATAGGAGGCGAGTCGTGGGCGGAGGCGACCGTGGAGTGACTAAATAGTAAATACCTAACGCGTCTACGCCGTCACACCCGCGCGCGTTTGCTGGGCCGGCCCAAATAAGAAAGCAGCCGCTGCAGCGATAACACGGGCATAGGAACATGAGCTGGGCTGGGCTAAGTCTGCTTATTTTAGAATGTGTAAAAAAATTGAGGTTATTTCGTGAAGGAAAGAGGGTCAGGTGAGACAAAACAGGCTTTTTGTAGATTTGTCATTTTTTGGAAAAAGAGGTTCAGGTGAGACAAAACAGGCTTGTTTGTAAATCAACAACTATATGAAAAAGGAAAGAATAGCAAAATAAGGCTACAATAGGGCAACGCAACCAGCCAGTCCAATTTGGCAACAAATCAAAGAACCCTCCCTCTCCCTCTCCCCCTCCCTCCTTTCTTCCTTTGTCTACCTCTGCCATGCTCACCTCATTCATTCCTTTTTGCCCAATTTGGTAGCAAATCTATACCAGCATCTATTTCTCAATTCCTTAACTATTTCCCTTGAACCTTTCTGAAATAGGAAATCCCGCCACACACCAGCATGTACAGAAACAAATGTAGATAGTAAGCATCTAGAATGTAGAAACATAACAAGCAATTAATTAAGCAAGGTTCAACACAAACTAATTAAGCATCTAAAATGCAGAAACATAACAAGCAACTAATTAAGCAAGGTTCAACACAAACTTGATAAGGCAGAGGTTCAACACAAACGCTGCTAAGCAGCCAACATAAACACAGTTCAAACAAAAGCATGCTGCTTAAACCAGCAGCAGCACACACACAAACAGGCACATCATTACATCACTGCCTCCTCGCCGCCTCCTCCCGGTCTCGCTCCTCCCTGTCCCGCTTCCTCTGCTTCCTGCTGCCCATACCCTGAACCTTCGGTGGCTTGGGCTTGGGAGCAGGCACACGACCGGCCTCGATAGCTCGGTTCAGTTTGTTCCTGAGGAAGATGCCATAGTCCATGTGATTGGCCCTGAAGTCGTGGACATTGATAGTTTCCCCAACTTTGCGGCCAGATCCACAGCCTTCAGCATGCTGCAGGATGCTTTGGAAGTCCATCTTTATGTTCCTTTTGCAGAAGGGGCAGCTGTTCATGCCATCAGTCCAGGGTTCACTCCAGAACCGGTCGACCCCCCCCCCCCTCGCTTTAAGCTTTTTGAGAGTGGCCCTGGTCTTCCTTTGACACGAGTCGACATCGCTGTCAACATCATAGTAGCCTGCTGAAATATACAAAATACACATGTGAATAAAATATGTAGAAACTGCAACTAAAATTGAATGCTTAACAAAGGAAGCATAACAGTCTCCAGCTAGCAATAACAGAAAGTAATCAAGGGATCAAGCAGATAAACCACTTCCGTCGGTCAATAAGCTAGCATTAATCCATAGAAATGAAAACAACAATCCACAGATCCACAAATATTAATCGATTCTGTCCATAATCGAACCCTAGCTAGCAATAATCCACAGATCCACAAATATTAATCGATTCTGTCCACAATCGAAGCCTAGCTAGCAATAATCCATAGATCCATTAATTACACATTAATCGTAACAGATAACAAACGAATCTGACGCTAAGTAAAAACCCTAGGCCCCAATCTTAATAGATAACAAACGAATCTGATGCTACCCGAAAACCCTAGGCCCCAAGCAGATAATCCATTAATTGGAACTTACCTCCTCTTCGTCGTCGATGATGTTCTTGTCAAAGGCCAGCGGCGGCGGCATGATGAGCTCGACCTCCTCGTCGTCATCCTGCGGCTGCTTCCCAAGATTGTACGCACAAGTACTGATAGCGGCGGGAATCGATGAGGGACCGATCGGCCGGCCTTCAGCAATGGCCTCAGCTTCATCTTTCGCATCCGTTGCGGCTGTGATTAAAGCCCTTGTGGCATTTTGTGCCTCCTCCGCGGCTCTGGCCGCCTCCTCCACGGCTAACGCCGGCATCACGGCCTTCTCCTTCGCTGCGGAAACAGCGTCGGATGGGTGCTCCATCACCGGAATGGGAAGTGCAGTGGAAGCGGAAGGGGAGAGGGTTTTTTCCTGGTCGGCGGAGAGAGGAGTGGGGAAGGGTAGTGGGTAGGGGCCTAGGGGGAGTTGGGAAGAGGTGGCGTGATGGATTTAATGAGGGGAGGCGGAGAGAGACAGATGGATGGGCTGTATATGGTGAGACGCTGACGTTTCGTGCTCCCGCAGTTCACACGTGTACGGTTCAGCAGCATACGCATGCGCACCTGCTCGCACAGTGCACCGCGGACATGCGCTAGTATGGTATTACACAGTTCACACGCGCACGGTGCGCCTCGGACATGCCTATGGTACATTCATGGTTCTCACGCGCCCGGTGGCCCCATTCGCCAACAACCTCTCTCTCTCTCTTCTGTGTCAAAAAAATCTCTCTCTCTCTCTTTTTTACGAAACTCTCTCTCTCTGCGGACCCCCGCCAGTGGCCCACCCACTCTTTTCCGATCGTGGCTACCTCCTTTTGCAACTATTTGAAGTTGAGTTTGGAATACCTAATTTGAATTTTAATGCACGGTTGAGTGTGTGTAATATCTAAGTTTAAGTTTTTCTTACAACAAAATTGACACTTGTCCAACATGGCGGCGACAGTAGATAGAAACAACAGGAAAGCAGATAGTTTTCGGATTGCGCAAAAGGTGTCTCCCGTTGCAACTCATTGTTCGGATAGTTCAGTTTACAGTTGCAAAATGGAAACACATAGTTCAATTCAGCAGAGCAGCACCGAGGAAAGTCTGCTACATTACAGTCGTAGCCTGGCGAGGAGATGCTGGTTTATGTCCTCAATATCTTCAAGTTGTAGGCGACGTACGAGCATGTCCCGCCTAATCTTGACCTACTCACTGAGCGAATCCTGGAGCTTCCGAAGCAGGATCATGTTCTCGACACGGAGATTGACATTATCATCTTTTAGCCTCGCATTATCCTTCGAGAGCCCCTGGTTGATGGATGTATTCAGTCGGTTCGAGGCTTGGATCTTCTTATTCAGTTTCTTCCAGGCAGCGTTGTCCTTTTTCAGCTCATCGCGCTTCTTAGTAAGGGTATTCACAGCTAATTTGAGATGTTGTAATTCCAGCTCTTGTGTTTGCATTTTCTCCCTGTGGCTGCTTATTCATGCATTAAGCCAAGCATCCACATTATTGTTGAGTTTTGGCTTCTTTTCCTGGGACAAAGAATACGTGGTTTCAGTCCTATCACGGAACGGGAATAACAGTAACGTGTCATTATAACACACGAGCTTTATGCAGAAATGGGCGGTGTGGAAAAGATCCAGGAGAAAAAAACCCCAAATCCTAGTCGCAAAAACCCCCAAATCCTAGTCGCAGAAACCCCAGTGTATATTATTTACCTCGCTGTTCCGGGGATCTGGGGGGACATGTCTGTCGGTGAACCGATGGCTCTGAAGAGAGAGAAGTAGGTGATGATTAAGGAGAAGAAGAATGCTGGATAACACTATTAAGGAGAAGAAGTACATGACCTACCCGGAGGAACCCTCGCCCGCGGGCATCAGCATATGTTCTGACTCTTCAGTGTGTAAAGCGGCGCGGCGAGCTCTCTCTTTTCTCTCCTCGCGCATTGTCGTTGCGGCACGCTTCTGAGAGGGATCCATGGCTGTGCAGAGGGAGGGAGCAGGAGCGGGATGAGCAGGAGGAAGAAGAAAGGGAGGAGGGCGCTAGTGACTAGTGGAGGTAGATAGTCAAAAAGGCTAGGCAGACGAGTCTTATGCATCCCACCATACTCTCCCCTACTGTGTGATTTGCCTTCTCAAAGAAGTTTTGTGCACACGTGGCAGGCAGAGAACTGCAACGATGCGACCAATTGGATGCTCCATTAAGTCGATTGACAATTCACTTCGGCGTTGATAGAACGGTGCACGCGTCCCTGCACGCGTCATGATGCCACAGTCGCATGGGTGGAGTTAGACGTGCACCGCGTCGGAGGTGAGGGGGTGCGCCTTCCTGATGTATCGCTATTTTTTTCATTCCCTTCTGTATCGTAGCCCCCGCTCTTATCCGAGCGTGCAACACAAACGGCCCATCTGCAGGAACAGAAATGCGCCCCAGCAAACCATGTAGAGGTGTTTTTTTCGTAGAGGTGTTGCCACGTCAGACAGCTGAGTTGGACGACGGGAATCCACGTCGCGTCGCAGAATACACGCGTACTAATCCGCTTCGGGCCTGTACGGGCTTTGGCAGTCTCTACGCGCGCGATCTAACCTTTCTGTATGCCAATCCTACCCCGAGGCGCGAAGGGGTATCCGCCTATCCCAGCCCTCGATCACGCCTGAACTTTTTTTCATTTCCTTCAGGGTCCTATTGAATCAAGTTTTATCCCGAAATACCCATCCGTATTTTGTAGGAAGCTTTCAGAACCACCACGACCCGAAGCATCAAGTTTCTCAAGATCCAGTGGAGTAACCACACTGAAGAAGAAGCTACCTGGGAACGAGAAGACTACATCAAGACGGAGTTTCCCGATCTTTTTAAATCCTAGTTTTTCTTCTTTCTTATTTCTCAAATCTCGGGATGAGATTTTGTTTAAGGAGGGAAGGTTTGTAACATCCCAAAAATATTGATCAAGGTTATCAAATTCCAATCACCAAAATTAGGGTTAACAAAAACTTTTGTTAATCAACATCATATGAATGCATGTGTGTATGTGATGATTATATGAATGCATGAATGGACTTGTGTGATTGATCTAAATATCAAGGAATGGTTTAAATATGAAAACAACATCATCTAAAACATTTCCAAGCAGAAACAAATCAAGAGAAAATAAAAAACAAACCAAATAAAGCAAATGGTCATTTTTGCCAATCTTGCTCACTAGGCCACTTTGAGTGTTTCTAGTCCAAGATTTGAAACAGAAACATTTCCATTTCTTTTCACCCCTTTCTAGATCAAGTAAAAGTGAACCCAAGACCACCTTTCAAACTTACAGAAACATTTGGTAACTTGATTCAAATGACAATTCAAAATTGAATCTTTAACATATGTGAAGATCACCCATTTTCAAAAACCAACCAAACCAGTACCCCTTGACCTTTACAAATAACCAGAGACTCCCTAGTATGTAACTAGGACACCCACAAAGTTTGAATCAAAAATTCAAATTGAAATCTCTTTCGGCCATTTCATCAAACACCTTGCAAATACAAATCAAACAAAACATCAAACACTATAGTGAGCAGTGTTTGTGCCTAACTTGTTCCCTATATATCTCACACTACACCCTCAGTAGATCATCCAACAAAATTAACCCATCTAGCTCACTATAAAACCGACCACACCATCAATGGCAAGCATGCCGAGAGCACCCTTGCCACCACAATGTTGAAGGGTTTCGCAGCATAGTAAATCAAAATTTTCTACGGAAGCGAACAGAGGGAAAGCCAAGATATAATCTAGGAGATGCAAACAATGAGAGAGATTGGATTAGATCTTCATACCCTTGAAGATTCGCACAGCGGAACGTTCGTCGGAACGTGGGTGATGTAGTCGTACTCGCTTCTCCTCCTCGCGATCCGATCCGATCTAGCACCACAAGTGGCGGTGCCTCCGTGAGATGCACACGTGCAGCACCTCGACGTCTCCTCCTTCCTCGGACCAGCAAGTATGGTGGAGAGATGGATTGGATCTACAACACGACGGCGTGGTGTATATGGTGGAGAATTTCTGCAGCAGGGCTTCGCCTACAAACAGTCGGGAGGGAGAGAGGAGGGCAGCAGGGCAACTAGGGTTTGGAGGAAGGTGTAGGTTGGGGGGGAGGGGGCGCACCATCCCTCTATATATAGAGGGGGGGTGCGGCCAGCCCTTGCCCATCCTCCAAGCCTATCTCTAGTTTAAACGATTTAAACTTATCCCTTATCTAAAAACCCTATCTCTAGTTTAAACGAGTTTAAACTTATCTAGGATCGGCTGGGCCCTATGGGGCCTTGTGCCCCTGGCCCAATGCGGCCAGGACACTCCCTCATAGGCCCATGCCCCCTCCCGGAAGGTGGGACCACGTTGGCCCCCTTCCGGAAGGTTCTAGAAGCTTCCGGTACAATACCGATTAATCCGGAACAATTCCGAACTCCAAAAACTGCACTGCCTTATATGAATCTTATTCTCCGGACCATTCCGGAACCTCTCGTGATGTCCCGGATCCCATCCGAGACTCCGAACAAAAAATTCATAAACCAATTATCCAATCTATCCTAGCGTCGAGACACGTTAAGTGTGTGACCCTGCGGGTTCGAGAATATGCAGACATGATCTTCTATCAATAATCAACAGCGGGGTCTGGAAACCCATATTGACTCCCACACATTCATCGATGATCATATCGGATGAACCACGATGCCAGGATTCAATCAATCCCATATATATATTCCCTTCGTCTCGCGATATTTTACTTGCCCGAGATTCGATCGTCGGTATCGTCATACCTAGTTCAATCTCGTTCACAGCAAGTACTTTACTCGTTCCGTAATCCGATATCACTTTGTGATTAACTCCTTAACCACATGCTTGCAAATGGTGTTGATATCGATTACCGAGTGGGCCCGAAGTATATCTCTCCGACTTGGGAGGGACAAATCCCATCTCGATACATACAACCCAACAGATACTTTCCGATTACCTGAGAGACACCTTTATGATCACCCTCTCATAGGATGACGTTTGATGACCTCAAAGCTTTCTTCCGATACCAGGGAGTTGTATTATCTCATGGTCTAAGGAATACAATATTTGACATAAGAAAAACTTCGCAAAGACGAACACGATGACACGATCTAATTGCTTCGCTTAGTTTGGGTCTATCCACCATATCATTCTCCAATTATATGATCTCATTATCAATTGACAACTCATGTCTATGGTTAGGAAACCTTAACCATCATTGATCAATGAGCTAGTCCATAGAGGCGTACTAGGGACACGGTGTTGTTCACAAACCACACAAGTATTAAAGTTTCCGCTTAATACAATTCTAGCATGGAATATAAACTTTATCATGAACAAGAATTATAATAATAACATCTTTATTATTGCCTCTAGGGCATAATTCCAACAAATATCGCCAGCCAGCTAGGAGCAGCGCTAGCCTTGGCAACCTTGTTTGGGACACGAGCCACCGTCCAATGCTCGATCCCTGCCAGCCACTATCCACCTTGTCTAATGCTCGATCCCTACCAGCCACTAGACCACACGGAACGCTCGCGCCCAATGTCTCTGCGACCATGCCGAGAGCGCGCCAGAGCGCCGCGCTCAACACGCTCGCACAGACTGCGTGCCGCATGCAAGCATGATCACCATCATCCTAGGAGACCGCCAGACAACCCCGTTCACCGCCGCGCGACCCGTAGCCGCTGTGCGCCATTAAAATAGCTGTCGGACCCGCCTAGAGCACCGCGACGTTCCGACTGTCTCGCACCGCCCCACGCCGCATAACCATGCCGTTGAGCTTCGCCAGGGAGCACAACACTGCCCCTATCGTCGCCCATGCCAGTAGCTCGCTGTGCCGACGACCACGACGAGCTCCACCCGCGCCCTTCGGTCCCCTCGCTGCAGTATGAATATAGGTCACCCCCATTCGAACTCAGCACACCATCTCACTCCCCTCTCTCTCAGAACCACCCCACTCATTCCCGGAGCAAGGCGAGCAGCACATCGCCAGAATTTGGCCGGAGTCTGCCGCGGAGGAGGAAGAAAGGAGCCGTTGATTGGAGCCTTCCCAGGAGAAGCCGCCGGTACCAGGAGGTTCATCGTCATCGACTTCGTCGTTCGCCCCCATCGCCGACCCTCGCCTGAGCCCCGGTGAGCCCCCATAGACCCCCACTGGCCGCACTAGGGTTCTGTCTGGCCAGCATTGCCCGACGGAGATGATAGGTCGTGGACGTTGGATTAGAGCTTGATCGCACGGTCTAGATCACACCGTACCGCTTTGCACCCCCTGTCTCGCTGACTGGTGGGGTCAACCACTTAAACCCACCCGCGCGTGCGCTGTGCACCGTGGGCCGACCCAATTAACATCTTGCGCAACCCAGTTAATTTGAATTTGTATTTTCCAATTTAGTTTCAAACCTAGTTCTGTACCTAGATTCAAAAATCAACCCAGGTCGATTCACTGAACCAAAATGCATGAAACCAATTTTGTTAGAAAGGTATTGAAATTCTTAATCCAAGCCCGTTGGATTCAACTCATTTGGAATTATAGATCACCAATAGTAAAAATAACAAGGCATAAGCTTTTCTGCATTCAAACATTTTTCAAAATTCCACCACAAAAGTTTTTGAGTTGATTCCAACTCTCAAAAATCACATTTAATAAGACCTTCCAGAATATATAAAAATATCTAGGTTTACTTGCAGAAATATTGGACAAGTAATAAAAGAATGCCTCATAGGCCATTCTAGTCAATTTAATTAATTAAAATAAAAAGGTTAAACCTTATTAAATTGTGACACCACTTTAAATCACATTCCCAAGTACTGAAATGTGTGGTGATGACATGTGTCAACATGATCCCATGTTTTAGTTGGAGAATATTAAATCTTAAAGTAGTTCTTCAATGAGTAGAAATTAGTTTTCTAAAATAAAAGAGAATAAAACTATTGCCTTAATATTTGTGATGTTTGTGATGATCCTAGGTCATCTAGTGAAAACCTTGGTGTGATAAATAAAAGTAGTTAAGTATTGTTTGGTGATTTTGTATCTCGTATTTATTTATAGATGCTAGTACCGACCAAGGATACGAGGAGGAAGGAGAATACTACGAGGAGGAAGCCGACGAGAACTTCAACCACTTCTCTGCACAAGGCAAGCCTCACTATACAAGTTGACTTAGCAAGCTATTAACTGAGCAAACTAAACCTTGCAAGCTTATACTAATATCTTAGCAAGCTACTACCTTAGTAAGCTAAGCTAAACCATGCAAGTTTTACTTGCAAGCTTACACCACTTGATACCCAATCCTATTTTTATTTGCAAGCTTAGTTATTTTAATTCTTAATCAAAGCTTTCTATTAGAGTTTACTTAGTGACTTGTAGTTTTTAGAAAGATATCTGAAGGTAGCATAAAGAGCATAAAACTTGGCCTAAGTTAGATAATCTTGATGTCACTCTGAGGCATGAGATTGAACTTAGATAAGATACACTTGTTTACTACCCCTTATTAGTGTTTACCACCACTTGTAGATGCTAGTGCTAAGTATAAAACTTGATCAACTTTAGATGGGAATACTTGGTGAAAATGGTTATGAAAACCTTAGAATGATGAGTCATTCTACTGAAATGTTTTGACATGTGTTCTTGAACACCAGATGATTTTGATGATAAAAATGTTAAGCCATGAGCCTTAGCGCTTTATAAAACTGATGGTTGTCTGGAAGCGATACCATTCCAATTTTACCGCACAACCACAATACCCAAAAAATTGGGTAGGGCTTGACTGAAAATTTATATACCTTAGTATGGGTTCCCTTGCGGCCAAGGTTTGGGCTGAGGCTACCTTGTGAAGATTGTCCACCTATGTAATTTTCAAGATGATAGTTGGTCATGGTTGGGAGACCAAACTCACAGGAGAGGTGCCTATACTAGGGCGTGTAATTGAAAGGTTAGGATTGATTATCCGCATACTGAGTATGGTGAATTCAGGATTGTTCCTGACGGATGTATCGAATGTTGTGGTGAAAGTGTACCACCTCTGCAGAGTGTCAAACTATTAGAATAGTCGTGTCCGTAGTTATGGAGAGTTGGAGTGGCCATACTGTTCCGTCGTCAGATGTTCTTAAAATGACTTATGAAATGATTCATGACTTTGACTTGACCACAACAGGGTTGTGATATGAAATTCAAGTTCCCCCTTAGGTGTTATAAAACTTTCCACTAGCTTTCTTTGCTTCTGAACTTAGTAGAGATAAATATGGCTTTTTGCAAAATTATCTAGAGCTTAGTATTCCTTACCCCAAACCACTTCACTTGTTAGTATTAGTTTGCGAGTACTTAAAGAGTACTCATGGCTTTGTGCCTGGCTATTCCCGTGGCCAAACTATGAAGAGAACTATTAGGAGGACGGACAGCAGGAAGGTTACGACAACTTTGATCATCTTCCATCGTCAGCATTGCCTGTGACCATGAATATGGAGCTTCGCCCATGCTACCGTTATTATTACGTTATTCCGCTGCTACGATTGTATTAAGACTGGATCATGTGATCCTTTATTTGTTCTAAGACCTTATGTATGGTTTATAATGGATGATATACTGTGATATCCAAATCTGTTATGTCTCGCAAAAATGGTAATCCTGCGATTGCGATGTATGGCATAACAGGCATCTGGGATTAAAATTTTCGGGTGTTGACATCATCGCAGCAGAGAATCCTGTGAAGGAAAAACCCATGGCAGAAATGTGGAAGCCACCAGCTAAATCGTTCATCAAGGTTAACTTCGATGCTGCCTATTGTCAGCAGACAAATGTTGGTGCGTGGCCTTTATTGCATGCACGGATGATGGCCAATTCCCTGCGGCAGGTGCAGGTCGTCCGAACCATTTGAGAAGCGCCTTACATGTGGAAGCTGCTGCGTGTGTGGAGGCCATCGAGAAGACAAGCAATTTGGGTGTCCTTTGAGCCCAGTCTGATTCCTTGAACCTGGTCTTTGCTTTAAACTCTGGTGATTATGATATGGCAGATATTGGGGCCCTTTTCAGCAGCCAGAAGTCTCTATACTGCAGCTTTTGATGTTTTTGAGTTTAGCTTCCGTCATCGTTCTTGTAATAAGGCTGCTCATGCCATTGCTCAACATGGCAAAGAGCTGATCGCGTTAAACTCAGTTTGGTTTGAGGACACACAAGAATTTGTGTTGTTTTGGTTGCTAGCCATCTTGCTATACAACATGTTTAGTGAAATACTAGATGGACATGCGCGCTTCGCCGCGTCGTCTAAAATGCATTCTGCCACTTGATGGTATAGTTAACTTGCAAATGTTTTTTTGATACCGGGCTTTTTGAGTTTTTTACATCGCTCGTAAACAAATACAAATACGACGATAGGTTATAGCAGGTTGTGGTCAAGTAGTCTTAAAGAAACGAAATTATGGCCATTGTTCAAGCAAAGCCATCAGATCCTGCTTCCGCGCGTCGTCATCATCGCCACCCGTCTTCTTCTTGGCCTCCGCCTCAAAGCTCGACCCAAAGCACGGGAAGCAGCTCATCCAAGCGTACCTCCCATGCCGGATGACTTCTTCTTCAGCTATTGGAGTCAAAAAATATGTCATAGACTATATGTTGCACCGCTGGTCACCTGCCCTCGTGCAGCCATGTCGCAGTAGACTGTTGGCGGCGCCTCTGCCACATGCGCCATCTAGATCTAGGCACCACCGGGGATTGAGAGAGAGATGCTAATATTTTTTTTAACAGGAAGAGGAAAGGCGTTGCAGTTGATGCAGCGAGAGAAAAGCGATCGGATACGATCCAAATTGACCGCTGAAGTAGGCCCAACGTCATGCGTAAAGGAATAAGCCACCACATGGCATGCCAACAACCAGAGATACCACGCGCGACAAGTCAGAGTGCAAGTGGGACGGTTCACGGAAGCCCGCTTACACACGGCATGCGCCTGCAAAGGATAAGCGGGACTTCACGGCAACTCGCAAAAAGCCGTGTTTGCCCACTTTCTCCCGCATGGTATTTCGTCTTCTATCTCAAAATACACGGGTAGATTTGTATACATAGACACTATTTATTATATAGGTACATTAAAATTTAAGAAAGTTCCTGACATTCTATTTTGAAACATGTGTTATAGATTTGTCTAAATTTAAATATATTTAGAACTATTTAGCATATAGGTACATTCAAATTTAAAAAATTCCTGAATTTCTATTTTGAGACAGAAAAATTATAACATATCAGTTTACCTACAATTCTCTTATAGTTGGGTAGTCTACAAGCTATATTAGCATCTAATCCGTACATGCGATTAAAGCGCACATACCCATGGGGCCAAAGCTATACTGATAGCTAAGTGTACGAAGCAGATGAGGTTGTGGTGCAGCGGCCAAGACAACGGAAGTCTAACAGCAGCATAAGAGAACCTGGCGTTTGGGAGAATACATCGACTCAGCACTTGTGTTATACGGGTTGAAAATGGGCTATGCTGGTAAGGGTGGTAGTGCCACATATTTTCTATTTTTTCCTCGTATATTTTATGCGTAGTATTATGTAGGATAAATTAGACGCGTCCCAAACAGTCCACTCCCGCTTGTGGCCTAAGCGGCAAATGCTCTTAAATAAGCAGAAACTCACCAAAGGACCGACCCGCAAGCAACCCAAGGCCTATGAGAAAAGGGTTCCACATATTATGGGCCCACCTAAACATCACACTAAATAAGAGGAAGCTACCTGGAAAGACAAAAGAGCCAACGCATGGAGAGCGCACCGCTTCCGGCTCGCGTCACCAGATGCACAAAACAGCCTTGGCCTACATACAGCAGCAGATGTTGTCAGAGACCCACAAGCAGCGACAAGGCGAAGGCAGTGAACACGCGGATGCTCTCAGAACTCAGACAGACAACCACGCTTAAGCTATACTATTCTATACCTAATAATAAAAGCAGCAACGCTTCTGTCTACCAGCCTTTTTTAGACCTTTTTTCCCTCCCACCAATTCACATATTACACACCAGTGACACTGAAACGTTATTTTCTTTTTTTACCCCGCCTCTCCAGGTCGCCCATCCTTCCCCGCATGCCGCCTCCGCCCTCCGCTGATCGGGGGAACGGCCACCGGCACCGCCGCACATCCCAGAACACCCTTGTGCTCCCAGATTCCTTCCGGCTCAGCCGCTCGTCGTGCATCCCCGACCACCCACATGCCTCCTGATTCCTCCACTCGTCCGGATCCCCAATTCCCTCGTTATCTTCCTCCGGTGAAGAAACACAGCGGTCTTCCTTCCCCGCTGAAAGAACATTTCTTAATCACTAGTGTTTTGTGTGTTAGATAACAATATCAAGGATTATTTAATGTGTGTTGAAGTGCTGCAGCTCTATCTAAGGAAAAAGGGAAAAGTATCTGCCTTTGGGGGCGGATAATCCGCCCCCACTAGGGGCGGATAATTCGCCCTCCCTCTTCCCAAACAGGCGCAAGCCCCAGAAGGGGGGCGGAGTTTTGACCGGATTTTTTGGCCCAGCCGGATAATCCGCCCCTCAGGGGGGCCGAATATTCCGCCCCTCAGGGGGGCGGATAATCCGCCCCCCTTGCTCACCTCCAAGGCACAATCCCCAGAGAGGGGGCGGAGTGTTGGCCGGACTTTCTGGCCTGGCCGGATAATCCACCCTAGGAGGGGGCCGGATTATCCGCCCCCCAAGATCTTCACCAAGTCACGCAGGCGCCAGCCCTAGAGAGGGGGCGGAGTTTCTCCCGGAAAATCCGCCCTTGGGGCGGGGTTTTCACTGGGGGCGGATTATCCGCCCCCAAAGTTGCTCAACATCCAGATCTGGGGAGGGGGTATTTAAGCCAGCCTTCCCCCTCCTGCTAGATCTCTTGATTCATTCGAAAAAGACAAGATCTGATATGCAACCTTCATCCAAGAGAGCTCCACCTAGATCCACCCAAAGGCCCCGTCCCTTGGGGAGTCAAAGGAGGAGAACTCGATCTTCATCATCAGCAATCAAGCGCTTCATCTCCTCTCCATTCATTTGGAGAATCACCGATCTAGTATTTCTTGCAAATACCTAGATCCTTGTTTTTGTTTATATTGATAAACCTTGTTCTTGTGGCAGCTTGTTGTCATCTCGGGAGCCCCCAATTCGGTTGTGGATTTGTGCCCCGATAGCATTGTAAAAGGCACCGGTTCCCGCCTCGAAGGGATCCAATAGTGGAGAAGGTGGATCAGGCCTCTCGTGGCGAGATCCATCGGAGAATAGGGTGAGGCCTATTGTGGCGTGGTGGTCTTAGAACCTCCCACCCCTCCAACGCAGATGTACTTCCCTTAACAAGGAAGGAACTGCAGTAAAACAAATCCCTATGTCTCCGCGTGCTCCACTACGGTTCCTTCGCTCCTCTCTTTACGTGCTTAGTAGTTAGGGTTGCATATAGGGAAATTCTCGTATGTGCATATCTAGAGAATTTACTTTGTGTCAAGCCTAAAATTGAAAAAGTATTAAAAATTGGTTAGCACCTATTCACACCCCCCTCTAGGTGCCCATACGATCCATTTCAATTGGTATCAGAGCACCGGCTCTTATTTCGGGCTTAACCGCCTAAGATAAGTATGGGTTCCAAGGTAGATGGGAGTGATGCTCCGGATGTAGTCACCATGAACGATCTCAAGACGTTGGAAGCAACCTTGGTGAGTTCAATGGAGGCTAATATGGAAGAGATGTGTCAATTGATAATGCGTCTCTCCACATCCACATCATCACCTCCATCTAACTCTGAGGCTACCACTCTGCAATCCAAGGAAACGGGTAAAACCGATTCCAAAGAGAACGAAGTGGTTGGTGATGACACTAGCAAGAGCTCCTCCTCGAAAAAGGATAGTGGTAAGTATGGATACAATGAGGTTTCTCATGTGTATTCCCCTGATCCACCGATCCCTCACCCACATATACATAATAGGGGTGATCCACCCAAACTTTCTGCATCTACTTTTACTCAATGGCAATTTTTGATGAAATCTCATGTGTGCAGTTCCTCCATTGAGTTGTGGAAAATCATAGAAAAAGGTCTTCATGTTGGAAACCCCAACAATCTCACAAGAAGAGAAGTTGTCAATAGCCAACTCAACGCTACAGCTCTACACATGATACAGCTTGGTGTGGGTGACAAAGACATGCCACACATTCAGCATCTTAGCACAGCTAAGGAAGCTTGGGATGCCCTCACCGAGCTCTTCATCGGAAATGAAAGTATGAGAAGAAATAGATATGATGCTTTGAGCAACGAAGCTGAAGGATTCTATATGTTGGATGGATAAGACCACGAGGACATGTATAGGAGGCTCAAAGCAATAGCAACAACTTTTAGAAACCACGGTGCAGCTCATGCTGATGATGCATGGATCAAGCGCAAGTACGTTAGTGCTCTTATGCCATTTGAGCCCACGGATTTGAAAAGTCTCCAAGGTAGGCATAACTATCACCTCATGACATCCAATGAGGTAATGCAAGAAATGGCCGCTTTCAAAGTGGCTGCCAAGAATGCCGAAGATGCTCGTGCTCGAGCTATGGGGATGCAAAAGGGGGTCAACATGGCCTTGAAGACTAGTGTGATTGATCATGATGAATATGCCATAGAAGGTCTGGACTGTCCCGAGGATATAAAAAGGATCCACGGACAATACTTGGCTCTTTATGCAAGAAACTTTTGGAAAGATCTAGCCAAGGCTAAAGCTGAACTAGAACGCAAGAGTGTAGCCTATGGAAGAAAAGAAAATGGTCCCAAGATGAGAACATGTTTCAACTGTGGTGACCGGCTGCACTTTGTAGCTAAGTGTCCATATCAAAGTAGGGAAGATAATGTAGGAAGACTTATTTTCAAGGACAAGTCAAAGGCTCCACGCAAGAAACAGTTTGTAAAGAAGAATGCTCCCTTCAAGAAACAACCAAAGATTGTTCTAGTGGCTTAAGAAGAATATTCATCGGGAAGTGAAGATGAGGACGAGGACGATAGCTCTCAAGAGGTGGCTGCTATAGCCACCACATCTACATCAACATCTCTCTTCGACTCTCCGAACGAAAAAATCATCAACAAGAATGCTACTTGTCTCATGGCAAGAAGCTCCGAGGTAACGACTTCTAACTCTTCTTTTCCTAAGGCTATGATTGACATGGATGATCCTACTAGTATTAAGGTTAAAGAAGAGATTATTGCTTTGGATTACTTCTACACTAACTTGCAAGGTTAGCACAAAGTTCGTTTTGAAGCTCTCATGGATCAGCTGGCCCAAAACGAAGCTCTTCTCGAAGAAAAAGGCAGAATAGAAAGGGAGGATGCAATGGAAATTGCATCCTTAAAAAATGCTCTTGAGGAAGAATAAGAGCTCGGGTCTCTCTTGAAGAGAGGCTTGAGTCCATTGAAGAGTCACATGAAGAAATTGTGGCCAAACTTGTTAAGGAACGTGACAATGCAGTCACCAAAGCAAAGAAGTTAAAGAAGGAAAAGATTGACTTTGGGGCTGCTCATGATAGACTCTCTGAGGAATTGGAGAAACTTGACAATGCTCACAAGGCGTTGAAAAACGATTTCTCCATTCCCAATGAGTCACATGATCAGCTTCAAAGTCAATTGGCCAAATATGATGTTCCTAGCTCATCCAACTCAACATATAGTCACAAGGAAAATGCTAGTGTGGAAAAAGAAGTGGTCAAGGACATCACTCCCAAGGATAAGGATGTGCTTGATGAAGTTCTTGGCGAGCAAAGGTCAAATCATGGTAAAGAGGGACTTGGGTATGTCACCAAGTCCAAGAAAAAGAAAAACAAGAAGAACAAGACCAAGAATGTGCAATCAAAGACAAGCACCACTAAGAAGATTGTCACAAAAGACAATACTAATAATATTGGTTTTGCAGGGTCTCACAATCCAAATTATGAACTCTTTTTTGATGATTATGGCGATGTTTATGCTTATTATGTCGGTCCCTTTGATGAATATATTGCTTTGTCTATTTGGGTCCCAAAGACCCTTGTTACTAACATGAAAGGACCCATTGAAAAATGGGTACCTAAAACCAAGAAGTAATTCTCTTGCAGGGATATGCTTCCGGTGGGTCGAAATGGGTGCTGAATAGTGGATGCACTAGTCATATGACCGGGAGCAAGGATATCATCACGGAGATGCGTCCAAATCATGATAATATCACAGTCTCCTATGGTGATAAGTCTAAATCTCAGGTATTGGGTCTTGGGAAAGTTGTGGTTGCCCACGATATCTCTCTTGTGGACGTCATGCTTGTTGAGACCCTCGGTTACAACCTTCTTTCTGTTCGTGCCCTTGGCAAGATGGGTTTTGCTGTTTTTATCGATGATGATTTGGTGGTACTCTTGTGGAGCAAGTCTCTAAAGGTCGCTTTCGTTGGATACGTCGAAAATGACCTGTATGTGGTGGACTTTTCCGGGAAAACCGCTTCAGGTCCGATGTGTCTATTCGAAAAGGCCGACGTGGGATGGCTATGGCATCGCCATTTAGCCCATGTCAACATGAGAACTTTGCAAAGTCTCCACAAGGGTGGCCACATCCTTGGACTAAAAGACAATGTCTCCTTTGCCAAAGATCGTGTTTGCAGGGCTTGTTTTGAAGGCAAAATGCACGACTCTCCCCACAAGAGGAAGACTATTGTGTCTTCAAAGAGGATCTTGGAATTACTTCATGTGGATTTATTTGGTCCTCCTTCTCATGCAAGTATTGGTGGGAAGAAATATTGCTTGGTCATTGTCGATGATTACTCAAGATATACATGGGTCTATTTCTTCAAACTAAAGAGTGAGACTCAACAAACAGTCATTGACTTTGCCAACGAAGTTCAACGTCAACACAATGTCCCTATCTTGGCAATAAGAAGTGACAACGGCTCCGAATTCAAGAACTACACTTTGAATGAGTTTCTTAGCGAAGAGGGGATTAGATATCAATATTCCGCTGCGTACACCCCTCAACAAAATGGTGTAGCCGAGAGGAAGAACCGAACTTTGATGGATATGGCAAGATCAATGTTAGCTGAATTCAAGTCTCCTTACAATTTTTGGGCTGAAGCCATATCCACTGCTTGTCACTCATCAAACCGGCTCTATCTCCAAAAGATTTTGGACAAGACTCCTTATGAAATACTTACCGGTAACAAGCCCAACATCTCATACTTCAGGGTATTCGGGTGTAAGTGTTTCTTTCTTATTAAAGATGTCCGCTTGTCTAAATTTGAGTCCAAGGCTTTAGAAGGTATTTTTGTTGGTTATGGTGCCGAATCCCACACTTACAGAGTCTACAACAAGCTCACTGGGATTGTTGTAGAATATTGTAGTGTGGAGTTCGATGAAAATAACGGCTCCTTTGTAGGGCAAGTTGATGTTTGTGATGCAGATGTTGAAATACCCCAAGATGCCATAAGAAGAATGGGCGTGGTATTTTTCCGCCCTATTGAGGAACCCCTTGTGGCGGATCGGGAAGGACAATGCTCCACTCAAGTGGAGCCCTCATCTTCACAAGATCAACAAGCTCCTACTGTTGGAGAAAACCCTACACCGACACCGCAACCTGTTGAAGATCATCTGTCTCCTGGACAAGATGGTAGTCCCAGGCTGGACTATCCGCCCCCTCCAAGGGGCGGACAATCCGCCCCTGGCACTCCAACTTGTTCCAGGGGATCCGAAGAAGACAACAGCCAAGAAGTTCCCAGGCCGGATTCTTCGGCCCCCGAGGACGGATTATCCGACTTTGTTCTCCAAGTCCTGTCAGGCATTCTCAGGAAGAATGCGCTGGTGCTTCATCTCCCAGGCCGGATAGTCCGGCCCCTCCAAGGGGCGAATTATCCGGCCCTGAAGAACAAACTCTGCAGCAACCTCCTGGTGTGTTAACTCAGATCAAGATCAAGGGCAAGGCAGTGGTCAAGACAAGGATACAAATACTGAATCAACTCCTTCTATAAACAATAAGGACATTGAGACTCGTCGCAAGGCTCGTGCTGATCGGAACCTTGAACTAAGGGGTCACACTCTTGACAAGGTTGTTGGTGATCTACGAAGAAGGGTGTCTACTAGAAGAGAACTTGCAAGCTTCTGTGATCATCAAGCTCACATTTCCATGGTTGAACCAGTCTTTGATGCTCTTGAAGATCCCGATTGGGTGGTTGCAATGCATGAAGAATTAAATAACTTCGAACGCAACAAAGTTTGGAAGCTCGTAGAGAAACCCAAGGATTGCCGCAATGTTATCGGCACCAAGTGGATCTTCAAGAACAAACAAGATGAAAATGGCATTATTGTGAGGAATAAAGCAAGACTCGTGGCTCAAGGATTCTCTCAAGTGGAAGGAATTGATTTCAGCGAGACTTATGCTCCTGTGGCTCGTCTTGAGTCTATTCGTATCCTTCTTGCATATGCAGCCCATCATAATTTTAAATTACAACAAATGGATGTTAAGAGTGCATTTCTTAATGGTCCTCTACATGAGTTAGTATACGTCAAGCAGCCCCCGGGTTTTGAGGACCCCAAATTTCTGAACCATGTCTACAAACTCGATAAGGCGCTCTATGGCCTTAAACAAGCCCCACGTGTGTGGTATGAGCACCTTAAAGAGCTTTTGTTAGACCGTGGATTCAAAGTTGGGCAAATCGATCCCACTCTTTTTACTAAGAAGGTTAATGGGGAGCTTTTTTATGCCAACTTTATGTAGATGACATTATTTTTGTCTCTACTAACCAAGCTTTTAACGATGATTTTTCAAAGCTTATGACTGACAGGTTTGAGATGTCAATGATGGGTGAATTGAGGTTCTTTCTTGGATTCGAGATCAAACAACTTAGGGAGGGAACCTTTATTAATCAAGCTAAGTACATCCAAGACATGCTCAAAAGGTTTAAGATGACAGATCTCAATGGCGTTGCTACTCCAATGCAAACAAAGTGTCATCTTGAGCTCAATCCCAAGGGTAAAGACGTGGATCAAAAGGTATACCGATCCATGATCGGCTCTCTCCTTTACCTTTGCGCATCTAGGCCCGATATCGTGTTAAGTGTAGGAGTGTGTGCAAGGTACCAAGCCGCTCCTAAAGAAAGCCACTTAGTGGTGGTCAAACGAATCTTCAGATATTTGGTTCATTCCCCAAATTTTGGGTTATGGTATCCCAAGGGTTCAAGTTTCTATCTATGTGGTTACACTGATTCAGATTGGGCTGGTGACAAAGATGATAGGAAATCAACCTCTCGTGCATGTCAGTTCTTGGGCAGGTCTCTAGTGTGTTGGTCTTCAAAGAAACAGAATCACATTTCACTCTCAACCGCCGAAGATGAATATGTTGCTGCTGCTAGTGCTTGTACTCAGTTATTATGGATGAGGCAAACTTTAAAGGAATACGGTGTCAATTGTGACAAAGTGCCTTTATTATGTGACAATGAAAGTTCTATCAAAATTGCTTACAATCCCGTGCAGCATACAAGAACAAAACATATTGAGATTCGCAACCACTTCATTCGGGATCATGTTGCTCGTGGCGATATTGCCCTATCCTTTGTGAGCACAAAGAACCAACTTGCTGATATTTTCATGAAGCCCCTTGATGAAGCAAGATTTTGTTATTTGAGGAATGAGCTAAATATCATAGATTCAAGGAGCTTGGCTTGACTAGCCTTGCACACTCACTTACTCTTATTCATGTATTTGGTTTAGATGCGGGCATAGACATAGGGGGAGTGTGGTCCTAATTGATTGGGCCAACCCTCCCCCCATAATGCCGAAAGCAAGTAAAATCATTTCCCTTAATATCATTTTGTGATATGTGGGTCATCGATGAGCATTGGTTTTGAACTCAAGATACATCTTCGCGGTGTCATGCCATGCGCTCCAACATGGTGGCTTCGGCCACCGCCCTCTTCCTAGAGAAGAGTTGGTTTCTAATGGGTCTCTTTGGATTTTCTTGCATATCTCTTGTTCTTATGGAAAACACACTCAAGTTTGGCTTTTGTTTGATTTGATTCTTGCAAATTTGGGTGTGTAGTACCATCTCCGTTTGTTGCTCTCAACCCAAGCCTTTCTTTCCCTCCTTGAACCATCTATTCTTGCACACAAGTCCTCTAAACACCAACGAGGGGTTTTGCTAGGTTGCTCCGGATTGAATCTATAATTAACAGAATTTTCAGAGGGGGGGCGGACTTTCCGCCCTAAGTGGGGGCGGATTATCCGCCCCGGGTGAAATCTGCCTGTTAAAGGGGGTCGGGGAGGGCAGGCTCAAATAGAGCAGCCAGTCCTCCCCCAACCCTCCCTCAGCCCCCAGCCGCCACCGGAGCCTCCGCCCCTCTCGGAGTCGATTTGACCACCGGATTCTCCGGGCTCTCCCCGGATCTTCTTCACCTCGCCTCCGGGTATCTTCTCCTCCGCGATTTTCCTCCAATGAGTGAGGGTAACTCCCTCATCTCTCTCCTTTTGTATGGGATGCATTTTATTTGGTGGAAATCTCGTTGTATAAGATCCTTGGTGTTGTTCCTTACATGCTAGAATCAGTAGAATTGCAACCCTAGTGCCCGATCTGTTTTGCCATGGTAGATCTGGGCTAATCCAGAAAATTTCTACGGGGGGCGGATTATCCGCCCCTGCCAGGGCCAGATAATCCGGCCTGGAGATTGAACTCTGGTCTGGTTTGGTCCTGACTCCTGCAATGCACATCATTGGTTTCTGGATTGCTTTGCTACTCTTTCTATTGTTTTCTCCTGGACTTGTGTGTATGCTTATCTCCATGCTATCCCTCTAATGCTTTTCACAGGTGGTTCCAAGCCGACCAAGACCTTCTCCCGTCGTTCCCGTGCCCGTTATCTCAAGCCCACTGCAGAAGGGAAGTTCAATGACGAAACCGAGGTCAGCAGAGCAGCAAGAGAGGCTGAACGGATGGCAGAGGCAGGACAGAAACCTAAGAGGACCGCATCTCGCAAGGGCAAACAGTATCGACCCAATTACAAGGCTATGGACAGTCTTCAGTATGCCTCCATTCGCCAGACTGATTACTATGATGAGGCTGACAGTGATGGTCCCCCCGAGGACTCTATGTTTTGGAATGCCCACTTTTGGGCTATTCATGATGATGTATATGCTACCCTCAAGCTTCGCCCCATGCATCCTATCAATTTGACTAAGTCTCAATCCAAGTCAAGGCTCATTGAGGCATTATATGTGACCAACAAGATGGGGCTGCACCACCTCATGACTATCCAATGCAACTATGATTCCTGTGTGGTGCGGCAGTTTTTCTCGACTCTTGTGATTTGCGGTGATGAGCGTCGTACTATGAAGTGGATGACCGGTACCACAATGATTCAATCGGACTTTTGCACCTTTGGGCAGGTTCTTGGTTATGCATTCCATGGCCGTGACACTCCTTCTGGCCACCGTATCATTTCTCCTCTGAAGCCATCCAAGGATACTGCGCTTGCTCCTTGCCTTACTCCTGATGGTGTTGCTGGTACTTTTGCTGGACTCTCCCCCTTGTATGCCTCCCTTGTTGGCATATTTCAGGATTGCATTTCTCCGAGTGGTGGCAACAATGACAAGATCTGTGGCCATCTGTTCCTCTCCTTGCTTTTGCCCACGAGTGTGCCACCAACTCTGGTTCAGCTATAGGTTACAAAGCGGATGTCATGGACTACATATACCATGAGATGACGGATGCTATGATCAACATGCTCTCTATTCCTTATGCTCCTTTCATTATGATGCTCATCAAGCATATGTTGCTGTCAACACCCGGATTTTTAATCCTAGATGCCTGTTACGCCATACATCGCAATCCTAGGATTACCATTTTTGCGAGACATAACAGATTTGGATATCACAGTACATCATCCATTACAAACCATACATAAGGTTTTACACAAATAAGGATCTCATGGTCCAGTTCTTAATACAACTCAAGCAACGGAAATACATAGTAATAAAGGTAGCGTAGGCGAAGCTCCATCTTAGGGGTCACAGACAATGCTAACGATGGGAGATGATCCTAGTTGTCGTAACCTTCCTAGGGTCCATCCTCCAGGTACTCCTCTTCATATTCTGGCCATGGGAATAGCCAGGGACAAAGCCATGAGTACTCTTTAAATACTCGCAAACTAATACTGACAAGTTAAAGGGGTTTTTGTAGTAGGACACTAAGCTCTAGGGTTGTTTTGCAAAAAGCCAGATTTACATCTACTAAGTTTAGAAACAACGAATGCTAGTTGAAGTTTTATAACACCTAAGTGGGAACTTGTATTTCATGCCACAACTCTTTTGTGGTTAAGTCAAAGTCTCAGTTCGTTTCAAAAGTCATTTTGAAAACAGCTGACGGGGGAACAATATGGCCACTCCAACTGTCCATAATCGCGGACGCGGCTATTCGAATAGTTTGACACTCTGCAGAGATTCTACACTTTCACCACAACATTCGATACATCTGTCAGGAACAAATCCTGAATTCACCATACTTAGTATGCGGATAATCAATCCTAACCTTTCCATTACACACCCTAGTATAAGCACCTCTCCTGTGAGTTTGGCCTCCCAACCATGACCAACTGTCATCTTGGGTACTGCACAGGTGGACAATCTTCACAAGGTAGCCTCAGCTCAGACCTTGGCCGTGAGGGAACTAATACTAAGGTATATAAGTTTCCAGTCAATCCCTACCCAATTCTCGGGTATTGTGGTTGTACGGTAAAATTGGAATGGTGTCGCATCCAGCCAACCATCAGTTTTATAAAGGGCTAAGGCTCATGCCTCAACATTTTCATCATCAAACTCATCTGGCGTTCAGAAACATATGTCAAAACATCTCAGTAGAATGACTCATCATTCTAAGGTTTTCATAACCATTTTCCACCAAGTATTCCCATCTAAAGTTGGTCAAGTTTTATGCTTAGCACTAGCATCTACAAGTGGGGGTGAGTACTAATGAAGGGTGGTAAACAAGTGTAGTTTAACTAAGTTCAATCTCATGCCTTAGGATGACATAAAGATTATCTAGCTTAGGCCAAATTTTATGCTCTTTATGCAACCTTCAATTATCTTTCTAGTATCTACAATTCACTTAAGTAAACTCTAAGTAAAAGCTTTGATAAAGAAATAAAGTATAAAGCTTGTAAGTAAAACTAGGATTGGTTTATCAAGGGGTTATGATCATATATGCTTAAGGCATATAGTTGGCATGGTAACAAGCAAGTATTTGCTTGCATAGGTATAGTATCTTGCAAGTGTTAGCTGGCACATATTGGCTTGCATAGGTCAACTTGATTAGTAAGGCTTGCCTTATGCAGAGTAGTGGTTGAAGTTCTCCTCGACTTCTTCTTCGTAGTATCCTCCTTCTTCCTCGTATCCTTGGTCGGTACTAGCGTCTATAAATAAATACGAGGTACACAATCACCAAACAATACTTAACTAATTTCAATCATCACACAAAGGGTCCTATAGATGATCTAGCATCATCACTAACATTACAAGATTAAAGCTTGGTTTAATTTCTTTTATTTTTAGAAAAGTAATTTCTACACATTGAAAAACTACTTAAGATTTAATATTCTCCAAACCAAACATGGGATCATGTTGACACATGTCATCACCACATATTTTAGTCCATGGGAATGTGATTTAAAGTGATGTCACAATTTAATAAGGTTTAACCCTTTTATTTTACTTAAATAAAGTGACTAGAAATGCCTATGTGGCATTCTTTTATTACTTGAACATTATTTCTGTAAGTAAACCCAAATGTTTTTATATATTCTGAAAGGTATGATCAAATGTGATTTTTGAGAGTTGGAATCAACTCAAAAGCTATTATGGTTTAAATTTGAAAAATGTTTGAATACAGAAAAGGTTCTGCCTTGTTATTTTTACCAAGGTGGATCTATAGATTCAAATGATTTGAATCCAACGGGCTTGGATTAAGCATTTCAAAACCTTTCTAACAAAATTGGTTTCATTCAATTTGGTTCACTGAATCGAGCTGGGTTGATTTTTGAAACTAGATGCAGAAGTGTGTTTGAATGAAAATGGAAAAATCCAAATTCAAACAACTGGGCTGCGCGGGAAACGATACTGGGCCGGCCTGCTAAGCACAGCGCTTATGCGGGCTGGTTAAGTTGCTGTCCCCACATGTCAGTGAGACAGGGGTGCGAAGCGGTACGGGGCAACGTGGTGCGTTGGATTAGAAGTAAGATCAACGACTGAGGGTCGTCGTCGATGATGAACTAGTCACCGGCGAGCTCGAACCCTAGCGGCGCAGTGGGGGTCGTGGGAGGCTCATCGGGGCTCAGGCGAGGGTCAGCGAGGCGGGCGAACGACGAAGTCGACGACGGCGAACCTCCTGGTACCGGCAGCTTCTCCTAGGGCGGCTCCAATCGCTGGCTCCCTTCTTCTCCAGCAGCGGCGGGCTCCGGCCAAATTCCGGCGATGCGCTACTCGCCTTGCTTCGGGACTGAGGCGGGGTGGTTTTGAAAGTTGAGCTTGTTTGAGTGGTTTTTGAAAAAAGTGGGATCTTCCCATATGATATAGATTTAATTTTAAACTGTCCTTTAAACTATGCATTTGAATGTTTCTGGATGATCACAAAGTGGGCCTTGATACTTTGTTATGAGTACTATCAAGGGGCGCAAAGATCCAAACAAGTTTTTGTTAAGTTCTGAAAGTTAGAGACAGCCAAAGTAGGCATGGGAGTTAATTTGGCCAAAGTGACCATTCACTCATTTTGTTTGTTTTGATTTATTTGTCTTTGGGAAAAGTGTGGAGATTGTTTAGATGATGTTTATTTCACCTAAGAATCCTTTTACAAGCAGAGAAACACATAAACAAGGCAATTCAAAAGAATTCAAAATGGGATGCATACACACATGAATGCTTTCTCATTTTATTTTAGAAAAGTTTTTGTTAACCCTAAATTTGATGATTAGAGTTTGATGATCCAAGTTTAGTATTTTTGGGATGTTATAGTTGCCTCATGAGGACTTTGGCACTGCTTTGTATGGAGTTCACAAGCCCAAGAAAATCTACAACAAGGCGCAGAAGACCCATCACCCTTCCACTGCCCCGGAGTCCTTCATGTGTGATGCACGGGCTAGTGGTCGTCGTTCCACGGTGTCCCCAATGGCACACGAGGTTAAGCAGCTCACTTGGTTCCAGCGGCACATCCTTTGCATGGGCATTGACACGCACAAGGGCCAATATGAGGCGTACCGCAGGGATCATGAGAGGGATCACACACAGCAACTTATTCTCCACCATGTCTCAGGTGCCACTGGCCATCCACCTCCTCCCACTGCTCCGGAACCGTATGCTCAGGTGAACACTTCAGGGGTCAACTACGGCGGGCTCGAGAGTTCCCTCTTTCCTCCACCACCGAGGGCACCCACTCCTCCAGCTGATGACGATGATGATGAGTATGATGAAGAGGAAGGGGACGGGAATGACTACGACAAGGATGAGGAGGAGTGACCTTCAGGGGCGTTAGCATCACTCTTCTTCCTTTTTGGCGTTTCGATACCAAAGGGGGAGAAGTAGTTCTATTAGGTCTCGTGGATTTGCAAGGGTCGGGCAGTTGTTTTTATTTGCTTGCTTGTGCTCTTTTTAGCGTGAACTTATTTGCTATTTGTGCTTGGATTATGTAAGACTATGTCGTGCTCCACTATGTTTGGTACTATGTTTGGTATTCATGGAATTCTGGATTTATCTATTGCAGATCTCATGGAATTCTGGATTTATCTATGGAGCATATTTGATGGCATATGGAATCATGGGATTATCTAATGTATGCATCAATAATGTTGGGATGTGCTTGGAGGCTATCAAGCTAATTATTTTCTTTGGCTATAGTCACATCCCGGTGGTATGACCTTGTTTCCCAACCCACCTTGTTTCAATTGTCTTTGCTATGAAAGTTGTGTTCTCTCTAGTGTGTGTATTTGTATTCAAATACAAATTTTAAATATGCACACATCTAGGGGGAACGTCTTTCATTTTAAGGTGGCGTTAGCCGGTTTCACTGCAAATCCTAGTATTGTCATCTAACACCAAAAAGGGGGAGATTGAAAGAACATTTCTTAATCCCTAGTGTTTTGTGTGTTAGATAACAATATCAAGGATTATTTAATGTGTGTTGAAGTGTTGCAGCTCTATCTAAGGAAAAAGGGAAAAGTATCTGCCTTTGGGGGGCGGATTAGGGGCGGATAATCCGCCCCTCCCTCTTCCCAAGCAGGCGCAAGCCCCAGAAGGGGGGCGGAGTTTTGGCCGGATATTCCGGCCCCGCCGGATAATCCGCCCCTTGCTCACCGCCAAGGCGCAAGCCCCAGAGAGGGGGCGGAGTGTTGGCCGGACTTTCTGGCCTGGCCGAATAATCCGCCCTAGGAGGGGGCCGGATTATCCGCCCCCCCCCCCCCAAGATCTTCACCAAGTCGGGGCGGATAATCCGCCCCAAAGTTGCTCAACGGCCAGATCTGGGAGGGGTATTTAAGCCAGCCTTCCCCCTCCCGCTAGATCTCTTGATTCATTCGGAAAAGACAAGATCTGATCCGCAACCTTCATCCAAGAGAGCTCCACCCAGATCCACCCAAAGGCCCCGTCCCTTGGGGAATCGAAGGAGGAGAACTCGATCTTCATCATCAGCAATCAAGCGCTTCATCTCCTCTCCATTCACTTGGAGAATCACCGATCTAGTATTTCTTGCAAATACCTAGATCCTTGTTTTTGTTTATATTGATAAACCTTGTTCTTGTGGCAGCTTGTTGTCATCTTGGGAGCCCCTAATTCGGTTGTGGGTGTGTGCCCCGATAGCGTTGTAAAAGGCACCGGTTCCCGCCTCGAAGGGATCCAATAGTGGAGAAGGTCGATCGGGCCTCTCGTGGCGAGATACATCGGAGAATAGGGTGAGGCCTATTGTGGCGTGGTGGTCTTAGAACCGCCCACCCCTCTAACGCAGATGTACTTCCCTTAATAAGGAAGGAACTGCGGTAAAACAAATCCCTATGTCTCCGCGTGCTTCACTACGGTTCCTTCGCTTCTCTTTTTAGGTGCTTAGTAGTTAGGGTTGCATATAGGGAAATTCTCGTAGGTGTATATCTAGAGAATTTACTTTGTGTCAAGCCTAAAATTAAAAAAGTATTAAAAATTGGTTAGCACCTATTCACCCCCCCTCTAGGTGCCCATACGATCCATTTCACCGCCTTCCCACCAACCTTCCTTGGTGACGCCTCCTTTGTAGGAGCCTCCCCACCGGCGCCCTGCACAACCCGCAGGTAACCACCCGCAACCCTCTTTCTTCGGCGTGACGCCGCTGCCGCGAGCTCCCGGCAAGATGCAGGCCGCGCACGTTCAGGAGATCCATTAGGCGTGGTGGCCGATACAACCAAGATGCGGGGGCGCGAGGTTGGCCATCAGGGAGCAGGGGCGGCAACCGCGAGAGTGAGCGAGTGGAGGGCGGCGCTCGAGCGTGAGGACGGGCACATGCTGACCGGAGCCGCAACGAAGCAGGGGCTGGCCGAGCCACGCCGCGTCCCGCGTCCCCTGTCGTTAGTTCGATAGGGAAGAAGACCAAACATTTATTTTAGGAAGAAAAAAAGAAAGCACTCAAGGGTGAGCCCGTTGTGGTAGGACCTAGATATTTAGCCGCTGTGTTTGGTCATGAAGAGGTTGCGTTGCGCTGTTTTTATTTTAAGCAACAAGATTAGACCTACTGGCTTAGCTGATTCCTGTAGAGAGGGATAGAAAATAAGATTTGTTCACATTGCTAAAGAGATTTGAGGGTTGGTACTGATTAATGCATTACAACATTCCTTTTTTTTCTTTCCAAAGTGGCATAAACGAATCATTGGAATACACGTGTACAATAGAGAGAATATATGTACTCCCTCCGTCTCAAAATAGACGTGGTAAATTTGTCTAAAATTGATTGTATCTAAATTAGTCTAGAAATATCTAAATTTTGAAAAACTTGCGACATTTATTTTGAGACGGAGGAATTATTTAATGTTAAATCTTTGTTTAGTTCAAATATTAATGGTTTATATTTACAAATAGATTTTCTATGTTTTCTTCTAAAATTTTCTTTTATCTCCCAATGGAACACACAAAAATATCTGCTATGAAGTATGAGAGAGTAGATCAAACTCAGGGTTACGACTTTGGGGCAAAATTTCGATGTGCGGATGTTTTTGACAGAATTTTTTTTTACTTCCGACACACGGACATTTTTGCCAGTATATTCTCAAGTCTTAAAAAAAAAAAAGCTGCAGCCTCCCCTCCACTCCGCCGAATCCGAGGTCTAGGCCAGCCAAAACGGAAAAAGAAAAAAAACAAGAACAGAAAAGAAGGCAAGTGAAATTCCCTCCGGGCCAATCCTTCTTACCCACCCCTCTTTCTCCCACCGTCCGTATCTTTTCTGGGAGGCCGGAGGCGGCGAGATCTGGCCGCTCTCTCGTAGGTGAGGTGAGCCCACTCCCCCCCGATCTCACGCTGACTTCCACTGAAATTTGGTTTGTGATTTGTTGCTCCATGTGCTAGGGTTTTGCCCCTGATGGCGTCGTCAGGAAAGATGGAAGGGCCGTCCGCGCCAGCGCTTCGGCGGGACCCCTACGAGGTGCTCTCCGTATCAAGAGACTCATCCGACCAGGAAATCAAGTCCGCCTATCGCAAGCTCGCGCTCAAGTTCGTGCTCAGCCCCCCGATTTCCAATTCCACAGTTCTCTCCGTTTTGATTGGTCTATGCAGAAGAACAATACGCATAGCTTAGCAGAACATATTGTTCTGCTGCATTTGTCGTTAGCTAAATTGCATGGTTTTTGTGTCAGAATGTTATCACGATGGTACAGATGTGACGTGATGGTGGTTCAGTTCATATTATGATACTCCATGCCTGGTATTAGAAGAGGAGTGTGATGTCCCTGCTCTAGGAGAAGGGAATCAACACAAATCGGCACACGAACTGGGATAATTTGATTGAGTTTGGGGATGAGATACATGGAAGAATAGGGGTGAAAAGCAGAAAGTTTAGATTCGTTTCAACTCATACATGCCACACACCGACCACGACTTGTCTACTTATCCCTCCTCTCTAACTCACACTTACAGGTGTGCCTAGACACCACCACGCAACTCAGAGCCAGCTTATTCCTCAACCTCGTCCTCTGACTGACTGGAGTCCACCGTATAGTGCTGGTCCACTCGACAGGTCATCTTGACCTGGCGACTCATCGTGAGGCACCATCTCTGAGTGGTGCATGACAAGGATTTCTTTGATAATTTACTAGTTCAGCATGTCGCTCCATTTTCCTCACAATCACTAAACTAATGTGATCCAACTCTAACCAATGCTTCTTTGCTCAAGTTTACGTTAATGTGAAAATACACTTTATTTATAAGGAAAAAGGAGGACGTGTATCAACCATAATGTTTCCGATGTACTGCGAAGTATTGTATTAAAACCCATGAGTTGCGTAGAGTTCAGTTCATATATGACCCTCTTACTTAAATGGGGTGAATAATATATGTGCTGTCTCAAAGATATCTCCTTTAACCTTTTTTCTGTAGTAGTTCCAATATACTACTCCCTCCGTTCCATAATACTCCCTCCGTTTCAAAATATAAGATGTTTTAGCTTTGTGAAGAAAATGTATCTAGACTTTTTTTAGTGTGTAGATTCATTTCAAACTTGAGTGAACCTAGATACTAAAAGTAGTCTAGATACATTTGCTTCACAAAGCTAAAACATCTTATATTTTGAAACGGAGGGAGTATAAGCCTTTTTAGCAAGCTTATATTGTGGAACAGAGGGAGTACCTCTGTACCATAATGTAAGAAATAAGACGATTTGGTGGCTAATGTCTTATATTATGATACAAAGGTAGTAGTTGAGTGTATCAATCAAATTGCACGTTAAATTTAGAAACAATAGAAATTAAGGATGATATTTTTTCTTGTGCTTGTATACTCTTTGTTTTTTTATGTTGTTACCACAAAATTTAGGGCTTGGTTTATCATAAATAATTGATTGTAGGAGCACTAAAAGAGAGCAATTATATTTATGTTTGTTTCATTAATTTTGTAGTGTCGATAACTTGGTAAGTCCTATTTTAGGATATTTCTATAGTTCCTATTATATTTGACAGGTATCACCCAGACAAGAATGCCAGCAACCCAGAAGCGTCAGATCTCTTCAAAGAAGTTGCATATTCATACAGTATCCTGTCAGATCCTGAGAAACGGAGGCAATATGATACTGCTGGTTTTGAGGTGCTGTTCTCATCGAATCTACCAGACTACTTTCGAATAGCATCTCTTATCTGTGCATATGTTATTTCCACTCTAATGGTTCAGCATTCTGCCACCTTTTCTCATAATAGTGAGTTCAGAAAGAATTTTGCTTGATACTAAAATATCTATTTAGTTACCGTGGTTTTCTTATCAAAATTTCTAAGTGGAAATTTCAATTGCTTTACCAAATTAAATCTAGTTGTATGCATTGGGTTAGTAGAAATGTCCGTTTTGGACCAATGTTTGCATAAGGGGAACAGGGGTGTGCAAACAAGTTGACTTCAAGCAATAAGCTCAGCTCATACTATAAAATGAATGAGCTCAATTTTACTCGAGCTAGAGGTCAAGCTACAAAGAAGCTAGTAACGTCTAGTGTTGACCTTGAGCCACTTTCGAGCCAAAATTATTTTAGGTGATCGACTTGTTACGCAATCTAAAGTTTCTTTGCTAGTTAGGCCACAATAATTGAAGGCAATACATTATGCATGTTTCCATGTAAAGCACTAAACAATCCCACATACAACCTATTAAAGGTAATATATACATATACTCCCTCCGTTTCAAATTAATAAACTAAGATTTGTCTAGATTCGGATGTATTTAGTCATGTTTTAGTGCTAGATACATCCGAATCTAGACAAATCCCATTAATTTGGATCGGAGGAAGTATATATATTCATTTTATGAAATGAAACATAATTAAATGTTATAATGTTATTTCATGCACCAAAGGTAACATGCATACTATGTTAGTTCGACCTAGAACCATTTGGAAGAATTTAATGGCCTTGCTGGCCCAATGGGTATTCGGGGCAGACCCAAATTCTAGCCCCCCTATATTTTTCTGACTATGTTAATACGTAGAATTTCTAAAATATATTGAAGCAGAACAACAGATTTATGAACTCAGTGATGATATGAAATACTCCCGGTTCCCAATTAATCGAACAAAATTTAGGCAATTAATTAAGGAGGGAGTATATGAGGATTGCAAAAGAGACCAAAATTCAATTCCAGCTCTTTTTCACATCCAGATTGCAACGGAAGATTGATCTGATCAAGTTTGGTAGTGTACGAAGCTAGCTAGCTGATCGTTTTTTACACCTAGATGAGTAATTCTTAATTGCTATATGAATCACCTGCCACGTTGTTTGCAAGCTAGCTGATGGTTAATTGTTGTAGGAATCTAGTTGATGGCTAGCTAATTGGTGTGTAAACAAGGGTGGATGGAGTGACTTGATCGATGTCGTGCTACTCGTCGAAGCTATCTACTGCAACGGAAATGATCATTTAGACCTAATCGAGTTCCAAGCATTGTACGTGGGTCGACCCGGCTGACCCAGTGGGTCACTCGAGGCTGGCCCCACTGACCTGATTTGTGTGTGAGGCCGACCCGACCGGCCCAACGGCCTTGATTTTTTGGGTCAGGCTAGAGACCCGATGGATTGACCTGGCCCGTTCCCATCGTGAGTTACAAGAGGAGGCTCACACTTTCTTTTCAGTTGGTCTTGAGTCGAGCTAAAATAACCTCAAGCGACTCACTATCCTCAGTCTTTTTCTGCAGCCCTAAAGGGGAATGCATGTATTGTCTCTACACCGAACATGTTAGTTGTGATTATTAACTGAGGTCTCAAATGATATTTTTTTTGCATTTCACTTGAGGCCTTGGTTGGCACAAATATTGGAAGAACCCTTGCTGCGCAGGGCTATTCCGTGACCTGGAGGGTCGACGATCTATCGACGAGGAGGCGCCGTTGCTGGCTGTAGCAGAAGGTAACGGGGGTAGAGAGAGAACAGGGGTTAGGGTCTAGAACTTTATTGATTATTGCTTGAGATCCTAATACACGACTACTGCTCCTTATATAGGAGATGACCCATCTATTTTATGGAAAGCAAAGTCCGAATTGGACACAACTATGCAGCACAAGGACACAATCCTGTACGGATACAACTTGACTCTAATCTGAACCTTTTTTTGACCTACACTTAAATGGAATACCCCACGTAACATCTCTCCCTTGCCCGACAAGCAGCTCGTCCTTGAGCTGGAAAGTGGGATATTGCTTAACGAAATCATCAAAGGGTTCCTAGGTTGCTTCCATTTCAGATGAACCAGCCCATTGAACCAGGAGATACTTCACACCTCGACGCATGCAAGTGCTCAGAGCTTTGGTTGGTACTGGAATAACACGACCATCTTCAATCGGGCAGTGGAGGAGGCTCATCAGGCGCTGGAACGATGAATTTCTGAAACAGGCTGACATGAAAAACATCATGTAAGTCGTGTACCCGCTGGAAGGTCGAGCTTGTAAGAGACAGAACCAACACGATCAAGAATTTTGTAGGGACTATAAAATCGCTGAGCTAACTTGCCACGAGCATGGCCTGGCAAGGAAGCAGCTTGGCGGTGGTGCAAACGCAACCAAACCCAATCCCCAATCTCAAAGGACAGCTCACGATGATTGGCATCATAATAGTGCTTGCTGTGTTGTGGAGCTTGCAGTAGACGTTCCCGGACTTCAACAAGGAACTCTGCACGCTCACACAAAGCTGTTTCCACAGATGCCAATTTAGCTTCACCAAATGAATACCCCGGAAGAGCTGGGGGATCACAACCATATACCACTTTAAAGGGCGTTTCCAAAAGAGAGGAGTTGTATGGCGTGTTATAGCAATATTCAGCCCATGGCAACCAATCCAACCACTGTCAAGGTCGATCTCCTGTCATGCATCGGAGATACATGGCGATCACTTTATTCACCACTTCAGTTTGTCAATCGGATTGTGGATGAGACGCAGAACTCATGTGCAGGCAAATTCCAGATAGTCAAAAAATATCCTTCTACAAGTTAATCGGTGATACCGGGTCACGGTTACTGACTATGGACTCAGGCGGACCATGAAGACGAACAATATCAAAGAAGGCACGAGCAACCGAGAGAGCTGCGTATGGATGAGCCAATGAAATAAAATGGGCATATTTTGAAAATGGTCGAGAACTGAAAGTATCACTGTTTTTCCACGCAGGCTAGGAAGGGCCTCAATGAAATCCATAGAGATGTCACTCCAAACTGCCGATGGAACCGTCAATGGTTGTAATAAACCAGCAGGATTTAGTGTTTCTGTTTTGTTGCGTTGATAGACTAAACAGCACGTACAGGATCTTCAACCAATTTACGATCACCCGGGATGTGGAAGGAGGCACGTAACCTATGTAGAGTTTTCTGAACGTCCTCATGGGCTGCATGTGCTTGCTCCAGAAGTGAAGGTAGGAGTTGTGATGATGAAGAAACATGAACTCGATGACCGTACAAAATCAGATCATCATGGCAGGACCAAGGAGTGTCAAGTTGGCCTGAGAGGATGCGGGAGCGCAGGTGAAGCTGCAATTTCAGAGCGCAAGTCATCATAGAGAGAAAAATGCGGAGTTGAGAGATCACAAGCCACAAATAACTCTTCGTCCGTGTCACGCCGAGACAAAGCATCAGCTGCAGTGTTAAGATGTCTAGGACTGTATTCCACACTAAAGTCATACCAAAAAGTTTGCTCACCCACTGATGTTGTGGAATAGTGGAAAGGCACTGATCCAAGATGAACTTGAAGCTATAATGGTTGGTGAGAATAGTGAATTCACCACCCCAAAGGTACGGCCGCCAATGTCGCACTGCATGTACGAGGCCAATGAGTTCCCTTTCGTAAGCCGCAAGTTTAGCATGGTGAGCAGCTATCGGGCGGCTATAAAAAGCTAGGTGTCCATCACCTTGATGAAGCACAGCGCCAAAACCAGATCCAGAAGCATCACACTCGATAAATCGAGAGGAAAAATCTGGCATTTGTAGCACAAGAGCAGAGCTGAGAGCATCCTTGAGTGCTTGAAATGCTCCCGTGGCATCGTCATCCCAACAAAATCCCTCCTTAAGCATCTTAGTGAGAGGAATCTCAATGAGACCATAGTCTTTGATGAACTTGCAATAGTAGCCTGCCAAACCTAAGAATCTGTGAAGGCCACAGACGGAACGTGGGATTGGCGCCACCGCACGAACCTTATCTGTGTCCATGGACACCCCTTTTGCAGAAATCACATGGCCAAGGTAAGCCACATATGTCACTCCGAAAGTACACTTGAACCGTTTGAGGAGCAGTGTGTGCTGATGTAGGACATGAAACACAAGGTGAAGGTGACACACATGCTCTGACCAAGATGTGCTATAGATCAACATGTCATCGAAAAATACGAGAACAAAACGTCGGAGAAAGGGGCAAAGGACATCATTCATCAATGCTTGAAAGGTTGCTGGAGCGTTAGTCAAGCCAAACGGCATGACAAGGAACTCGTAGTGTGCATTGTGTGTTCGGAAAGCACTCTTGGCAATGTCCTTGCATGCGCACTTGATGGTACCCCGAGCGCAGGTCAAGTTTGGTGAAGAATTGCGCACCGCACAACTCATCGAGAAGCTTGTCGACCACTGGGATAGGAAATTTATCCTTGATTGTTTGCGCATTAAACTCCCAAAAGTCCACACAAAAACGCCAAGTGTAATCTTGATTCTTGACAAGGATGACCGGTGATGAAAAAGCCGAGTCACTTGCTCGAATAATCCCTTGACGAAGCATATCGGTACATTGTCGCTCAATTTCATCTTTCTGGAGTTGAGGGTAGCGATACGGCCGAACCGCGACCGGGGCAGCACCAGGATGGAGGCGAATTCGAAGATCTCGCGAACGAGCAGGCCACAAGGTAGATGGAAGGGCGAAGATGTCATCGAATGCCTTTAGCAGTTCCTCCATGAGGGCAGCAGGTTTAGGACCTGTCACCGCCCGGAGTGCTGGAGCACGATTGCCGGACCGACCCATCCAAGTGACAGCTCGATCATCGAGGCAAAAAGACACGCATCTTCTGAAAGGCCCATAGAATTGGCCTAGAGTTTGGAGCCATGCAACACCGAGGACAATATCAAACCCACCAAGAGGTATCACAGAGCAATCTGCCAAGAAGATACCTTGAGCTAAGCTTGCATACCTGGAGCTAAGCTAGCAAGCACACTGCTGATCGATCTGGAGGTTGGAAATTATCAAAGCTGCAAGGAAAATCTCGGCGCGAACTACGTCGTCCCGTTGAGTGTAGTGTGTGTGTGTCCCTTGCATGCAGCCTGCCTGCATTGCCGCTGGTTGCCCTGCTTGCTGCGGCCCTATCTGAGAGTTGTTGACTCGGGCTCTAGGTGCATTTGCAGCGGGTTTGACTCGTAGCCATGGCCGAATTTGTTGGTCTGCCGTCACGCCGCATGTATGACAGCGGCCGCTCCCTTTTTTGGGAACAATGGCTATGATTTGTCTCCTTCCACCAAGATAAACCGCCATGGCCTCCAGTACAATGGTGGCGGTCGTCCGGCTTCTGGGAATCGTGGTGCATGCGGATGAAGTAGGCCGACAGGTAGTTTCCTTTAGAGGATGTACCTGCTGATGCTACCGGTGCGTCGAACACTTCCTTCGTTCTCGCGGTGGTGGTGTCCACCGCCTTGTCGGCCCCAAAGATGCTTGGTGTATCACCGGCTATGAGGAATTTGGCAACAAGAAGGAAGAAGTGCGACGCCAAGGAAGCTCCCGTGACGTGTTTACGTAGATTTTTATTTTAAGGAAGAGAAAATTGAGATCAATCGGGATGGTCTAAAGAACGAATGGCCGCCAAGGTTCGTGGCCGCGTGCCGAAGCGCCTTAGCCATCGCCCTCTTTTATCGACTCCACGCCTCGGTTGACCAAAACGATCAGCTATGCTATGCACCTCGATCACGACCTATTTTCACTGGATTTTCTTGGTGTATTCCGATCCACCAATTGGGCCGCTTCTCAAAAGTATCTCCGTCTGCAAAACTGCAAAGCTCCAGTAAGTAATGGCTTCCCCTCCTCTCGTCTTGTTCCCATGGATCCAACTTTAGCGCTCTGAGCTATTTCTACCTCTAATATACCTGCAGTTCCCTAATCCCTAGTACTCACAGGCGTCCAAGTGAAGACGTGGGACTGTCCATCGGCCGTGACGTTTGACCAGAGCAGGGCAGGAGTGTCATGACCCTCTGTCCGGTGTACTCATCAGTAGCGGGCGCCGGCGCCGCCGCCTCCAGCTCACCTTCCCTACCCACGCACGAACGTCGCCCCAGTCGACCTTCTCCACCCGCGCAAAGATGACAGACGCAGAGAGAAGCGTTCCTTCTTTTATTATTAGGTATAGATGTCCCATCTATTTTATGGAAAGCAAAGTCCGAACTGGACACAACTATGCAGCACAAGGACACAATCCTGTACGGATACAACTTGACTCTAATCTGAACCTTTGTCTGACCTATGCTTATATGGAGTACCCCATGTAAAAATATTTTCCTTCGTGATACATCAGAGATGCAATATAATTATAGATCGCTATGACTTCTGTGACCAGATGTGCATGCATGGTTGTTTGATAGGTAATATTGATATCATGCATATTGATTATATAATTTGTGAGGAGCCTATTCGAATGAGACATCAAGACAAATAGAAACACCTGCATTAGAATGGCTCTCAAGTTTATAGTAGCCAGTAAAATTCCTTGTGCATACATGCTATTTCTTAGGTTTGTATACAGTAAAAGTTTGCAGTGTTTTTTAACTATTCAATCTCTGCCCCTTTTTATAGGGCTGCACCTGAAATATTTTATTAAGATTGGCATATATGCCCTTTGGTAGCTACTTTGCTGGCTATATGAATGAACCCTTAGCCGACCATTCACCTTCAAACTTGGTAGGGTTGGTTCTTGAGTGATACTGCAATTGCCAATAAAGATCCATCATTTGAATGTTATTACTGACCGGACTGTATTTGTGAGTTGGTCATGGTTTTGACTGTATATTTATGAGATAATAATAAACCAAACCCCTTTCTTCTGTTATAAGATGAACCTAAGCTCTGGTTGGGTGCCATATCGTAGACATGCAAGACTGTCACACTACTTATATTGACTAGCAAGGGAGCACTTTCACTAACTTTTGCTATTGAATTATAACTATCTGACTGATTCCTCTTCTTTTTCTGGATAGTTTTGCAAAATAATGATTATACCATGTATCTTAGAGCCTTGGATTTTATGTTGACAAGTAGAACTCAGATTGACATCATTAAAATGAATTAATCCAGGATTACATAAATGATGTTTTACACTGATGCTTATTTACTTCTCATTTTGTGAAGACTGGTTTGCTAAATCTCATATATTCAGCATTTTAATAGATCTCTTGTTGAAATGGAGAAAATAAGATGTAGTTGCCCCGTCCCAAAATTTTAGGCGTTTCTTATGCATGTGGTCGATGCTTTAAAACTTTGACCACTAGTATGTGCGGAAGTATATGAGTTGGGCATGTAAGACTAATTCATTAGGCATAATATAAGTGAAAATCGTGCATTGAGACTCTGATAAGTCACACATGCCTTTATTTTGGGACAGAAGTATATATACATTATCACCGTTTGGTATATTTTTATTTTCAGGCATTGGAAAATGAAGGAATGGATATGGAGATTGATTTGTCCAATCTTGGAACTGTCAACACAATGTTTGCTGCACTTTTTAGGTAATTGTAGACTTGATGAGAATTATTCTGCAGTGACGGTTCAAGGTTCCTAATTACCTACGGATTTTGTTATACTACTTTTAGCAAGCTTGGGGTTCCAATCAAGACCACGGTATCTCCTACTGTTCTCGAAGAAGCTATGAATGGCACAGTTACAGTGAGACCACTCCCTGTCGGGACATCAGCTACAGGAAAGGTTCTGCTTCTGCCTTTCTTGTGGTATTGTTTATAATTGGAGGGCTGTCAAATATCCCTTTTGTATGTAGGTTGAAAAACAATCTGCTCATTTCTTTGGTGTAACAATAAGTGAAGAACAAGCTCATTCAGGAATAGTAGTTAGAGTCACCTCAGTTGCGCAAAGTAAATTTAAGGTATAAGTTTGATTCTATCTTCATTTTCAATTGAATTGAAGCTTTGCTGCATTGTGGTTGGTGTGAGTTTTGAGATATTATCTGTTCTTAGTTTTCCAACGATGTGTACAGCTTCTTTTTTTCGAACATGAAGTTAATGGAGGCTATGGATTAGCTCTGCAGGTACATTCTACTTTACATCATTTCATGGTTACTGTGTTATACAGCTCATCATTATTTGGCAATGGAATTCCCATGGATTACATTCCAATGGCTTACTGCCGCAGTCCATTTCTATAAATGTGGCATCTGCAATAAACAACAAGTAAGAAGAAAACCTGTGAATCCTACAAGTGAATCAAGCACCCTCATACAGCACTCACAATCAGCACAATCAGCAAATACATTCCTGCAAATCCTACAACTAATTCAGGCTAGCATCCAATTGAGAAACTAAATTTCTTGATTACTTATAAAAGAGTAACATAAGGGATCCTGTTCAGTTGTGTAGAACGTTTGTATAAGAAAAGTTCACGAACATGCAGAAGGCCTCTAGCTTAAACTGCATGCCACACAATTAACTGCAAGTCTTCATGCCATTCTCCTATAATAATAAATACTTCTGTTAGCAAGATTGAATTTCTGCTACACTATAAAATAAAATAGTCTTACATGAGTTTACATTGGCTTCGGATAATATAGTTTTTATATATGCACCATGTTGAAGGACAAATCTTATAATTCACAAGAAAGAATTTCTTACAAATGAAGAGGCATCTCTCGAAGCTGCAGAACAATGGGATTGGTAATGAAATTTGGCACTTGAATTACCCTGTTTTTCCTCGGAGTCACATTCATTCTGCACCTTAGCAATCAAACATAGAATGTTGATTTGCTAGTGCTGTTGTAGACTTTTACCCAGCTGAAACGTGGGTAGCATTTAAGGAATCTGTACAATAGTGTCAAAGAGAAGGTAGGTAAGATGGTGTCATATTATATTATTTGAGGAAGACTGGCATAATTTTTTATACACGAGTAACTATATAGTTCAACTATATTGACTAGTTGAATACCCGTGCGTTGCTACGTGCAATAAAAAAATATTGGTGATATGGAAATTCTATTTTCCTCAATCCTTCATTGCAACTATCACATGTTATTTATAAGGTCACATGTCCCTTCCTCGCGGTCATGCGTCTCCTTTTATCCCAAATGGTACATTCTCTTCATGATGGTTCATCATTGTCTAGCAATCAGCACAACGTGCATCCCGCGCCTTATTCTCGTTTGTCTCCGGCAGTTGTGATCCACGTGTTTGACTTATTTAAAAAAATATTCAAAAGTTGGTTGTCTTTCAACTGAATACAACATGTGCTCTTGCAAAGTACAGATTTTATGATTAAGATGGATCCTATATGGTAGCTAAAATTGAAAATCATGCTTAATGAATCTTGAGTTTCACATTCCATTATGTAACATCACTGGACAGAAACAATTTTTAGTACAGTCTAGTTGCTGACCCAGCATCACAAATATCAGCTCCAAAAAATAGCACTATGCGCCACTAAAGAGTGTGCAACTGAATTACAAACCCAAGGGAAAGAAACACAAAGAATAGTATAAGTCCATACACCCCTGAAATTTTATATCTCTGAACAAAGAGTGCGCGTCCCATTTAAACTTCCGTGTTGATGGCATGAAGCAATGCAAAAGCTTCAGAATGTAGAGCACCAATGACTCGCTGCAGGTTTCTTACACCAGCAGCCATAGCTTTTTCATGTTTGCTCCTGATAACTCCATCGGTATTCTTCTGAAAAGCATCGTCTATGTTGATCTTCGGGATTCCAGAAGGAGGGCGGGACCATTTTCCTTCTGATTGTTGCTCCAGTATTGGAAGCAGAGACAAGATTAGAAATTGCACTTACAATATATTGTAGGCTAGACACACATAATGACCAATATCATGAATTTTATTTCAAGGAATATCTAGCACATATGCACGTGCCTTGCAACGGCTCTAAATGAGTCGGTATGATGTTTGCAGTCCTAAAAACATTATAATTTGTATCAGTCAAATATCTTAGGTGGCACTTTTGGCTTTCTTTTATACCATTTTAAACATTCTCTTGATCCTGTGGCGAAAGATAATTTAAAACTTATGCATAATAAAAGGCTAAAAGGGTGTGAGGTAACAAAGTTGCACTTGAAATCAATTGCATAGCCGTCAGTATGAAGGATCCACCGATTCAGTCCAAATACTTTTATAAACAAAACGTACTTCTCAGCAACGGCTTTATTTTTTTATGTACAACCTGTTTCGGTGAGTGTTTACTACCATAATTTGAAGAGTGCACTAAATGCCCGACTATCGTGTGTCTTAAACATTCTCTTGATCCTGTGGCAAAAGCAAGAATTAAGTGTCGACGTGTCGCAACTTGTCGCTGGGGTAGCGACACATTGACTTGTCGTGAAAGGTCTCGACAAGTGCTAGACTTGTCGATGGGGTGTCGAGCTCTAGCTACTAAAGAAATACTAAGTAACTAGTCTACTTCAAAGTCTTAATCTTTGTCCTGTGTATCATCATTGCTCTCCATTTCCTCATTCATTTCTTCTTGCAGTTCAACCCTCAATTCTGGATCATTGACAATCAGATTTCTAGGCCTCCTTCCATCAGATTTCAGCCCTCAGTAGGGAGAACAGTTGCTGCCGACGATGGACTGGTGGTGGTGCAGCCTTGGGAGGTGTTCATGACCTAGGTAGGGAGTGGAGAGTAGAGGAGAGGCGGCGGCAGCGAGCTGGCAGCGGGCAGGTGAGAAATCGCCAGGGGAGGGGTGGCTGGGGGAGGGGGCTCACGATCTATTTCTGGGGGCATAGGATCTCACGGGCAACATTATATCCCATCCTCAAAAAAATACCAGCCTCAACTTGTCGCTCGACTAGTTGACAGAGACAAGTCACGGTTTGTCGCCGACAAGTCAACTTGTCGATCGATAAGTTCAAGTTGTCGTGTCGCTTCAGCGTGTCATAAGTCGATTTGCGACAGGTAGATTTGTCGTGCGACAAGTTGCGACTTGTCGAGCGACACTTAATCCATGGGCGAAATATAAATTAAAACTTATGCATAATAAACGGCTAAAAGGGTGTGAGGTAACAAAGTTGCACTTGAAATCAATTGCATAGCCGTCAGTATGAAGGATACACCGATTCAGTCCAAATAATTTTGCACTGTGTGGATGTAGGAATTTTAGCTCGGAATTGAATTAGACTGAGGATTCCAAATCCTAGATGGAAAGGAAATGGATTGCAATTCCATTTCTGCTGTTTGTATGTGCATGGAATTTTCTGTTAGAATCGAAGGGAATCACCCATTTCCAATTCCTGTTTGGATGTAGGAAACATGGAATTGTCAATTTTGTTGATTTTGGACAGTCTAACGTATACACACTACTACATATGTATATTTCAATGTAATATTTACAACATATGTATATTTCAATGTATATATATTACTTTTCACACATAGTAGCATCAAATATTCCGAATAAAGTCACAACAACACCACACGTACAATAATTTTTACGCAAAGCATGACACGGAATAATTTTCAAGTGACAACATCAATTACAACATGGATAGAAATTGTCTAACAAAATAGCACTAGTTGGTAGTTCATGTCCTTCACACAACGGATACATAAAGCATAACTAAACAGTTCACAAACGGTTCATACTACTTCATTCCAACAACCACACATGATAGGAATCATCAAGGAAAGGTCAAGAGCCATCGCTTCCTAAAGTTCTCGGGGAGCGCCATGAGAGCATCAAACAAGTGCTCATTGATGATCAACTTTCCGTAAGCTCTCAGCAAGTCATCTTCCCCCAAATCTGGTACCTTTTTCAGTGTATCCAGGATTTCAGATGGCGGAGTCACCTTTGGCATAGGAAGTGGCTCGGTTGTCTTCAAAGCATCATCAAAAGAACATCTCATTTCTCCCAACATGCACAAGATAGCATCCCCGGTGCGTTGCTTCTTCTGGGACACATCAACAGATTCTTCATCAGTCGAGATTCTTCATCAGCCGGTGTGTTCTGTTGTTGAAGACACTCACTTGCTGTCCTTGCACCTACACCAAGTGCATGGTCTTTTGAATATATAGTTTGGATATCATCCCAATTATTCACTACCTTGTTCCTGTAGGCACGTGCATCCTCTTATTAGCCTACAGAATACACACAAATATTAGAGATGATATAGTGAAGTTGTAGAGGTAAGCACAACATAAAATATGTAGGGTTACGTACCTCCACATATCGAGACCACACTTCGTCACTTTCAACCGATACCATGTTTTTGTCCCAATCCCATCCAAATCCACTTTGAGCAAGCATCTTGGTAATGATCTCATAATGCTTGTCAAATGTTTTAATTCTTCCAACAATGTTGTCCTTGGTGATGTCAACATCACATTTATTCTTCACATGCTTAATGCAAGCATTGTACACATGTGGCTTCCAACCATTTTGAGCATGGTCACCATTGTTGTGATGCTCAACAAGCACAACCAATAGTGCCGTGTCCATCTCAGGAGTCCATGAAAGGTAACTCCTACCTCCTTTCTTTGATTTTGGTTTAGCCATGCTTCTACAAGTGCATAAAAGTAAGGACAAAATATGTAGGTAAAGCATATATATTAATTTCAGGAAGGTGCATATACAAAATATTACGCCATCACCAAGCTAGCACAAAAAGGGGCACCATAAGCTAGCTATCTACTACACCACTACTTATCTACTCCATCTCTAGGTGTCCATGCGCCACAAGATACTCGGCATACATCTCATTAGCAAATTGTTGCCTATAGTTAGACCATGCAGCAGTTTGTCCTACAGTTCTAATTAAAGTAGCATCATCAGGTTCAGGAGTCATAGCTACTAGTTCAGCGTCTGACTTCCTCCAGCAACAAATTATCTCTCACATGTTGCCTATCCCTTGCATAGTTATGCAAAATACAACATGCATTAATAAGCCGAATCTGTAAAAAAAATAGTTCATAGTGAGCATATGTTTTTCGGACTTATTATGTGAAGACCATATGGACATGTGTTACCTGCTGCTCTATGGGAAAGTAAGAACAAGCACGAAATATGGCCCATTTTTTCTTCAACAGCCCAAAGGTTCTCTCCACAACATTTCTAGCACGAGCATGACGCAAGTTGTACAATTCTCTCCCATTTGAGGTTGTTTTTGACTTGCAACCCACTCTTTTAAGTGGTACCGAGTAGATCTGAATGGAGATAAAAATCCAGGTCCATTGGTATAACCAGCATCTACTAGGTAGTATCTTCCTATTGTCAAGTAAATAAGTTAGCAAACATTTAAGTGTTTTCCTATTGTCAAGTAAAAAGCTAAAAGAGATAGAGCCGTACCCTGTGGTACAACAAATGCTTCTTGGCGGTCGGTTCTCATACCATCTTTTAGCACTCTTGAGTCTGATGCCGAGCCCTCCCAACCAGGCAAAACATAGAGAAATTTCATGTTCCAATCAACCACACCTAGCATGTTAGTGATTTCTTGATGTCTGTTCCTATACCTCCCTTTGTCAGTGGCTTTGACATGCACAGGAATATGACACCATCTGGTGCTCCAAGTGCATCGCCAAACCACTTCCATTTATAATCATCGGGAGGGTGGATAGAAGGATTGGGAAGTTTGATGAACTCCCCATGTAGAGATAGGATAACCGATAGCACGGTAGATATATGCCTACTAATAGTCTCTATAGACCGTTGGTACGTGCCACCCAACACTCTCAATTTAAGTCCATGCCCGACAATTTGTAGGAACATAGCAACATTTTCCTCTACCGTCACAAACAAGCTATCTTTGAGGTCACACTTCTCACACAACATAGCACAAAGATCATGAAAGTTTCTTTTAGTTAAAGTAGCTTGTCATAGCAAGTCGTCTCGGACCCCTCTTAAGTTTTTTTCAAGATGTACTTCCTATATGCAACCTTGTCCTCATCATCATTGAAACGTCCTAAGTTTCTCGGTGCCCTTTGCGTACTAAGATGGGCTAGAGCAAGACATGACATCTCGAGAAACTTCTTTGTCAATAATAGCCGTTTTCTTTTTCTTCTTTTGTTCTCTTCGGTAATGTAAGAAACCAACTCTTGTTGAGACATGATGGTGCTACATCACACACAATATGTGAAGAAATCTAATTATTTCAGAGCATACAAACAATGAATGAATAAAACTGTCTACCATTTCTCATCCATTTTCTAACATACAACCATAGACATGAAGGAAAACACATGTATATTGCGCAAATTTCACAACCATAGACAACCATAGAATCTCAGATCATAGAGTAGATAATGAATTTTATACCTTCAGTTATGGACTCACCACCTCCTACTTATTCTCAGGATATGCAAATTTCACAAAAAAAAAATTAAAAAATAGGCCATATCCACACTTCCAGGAAGAGGAACAGGGGGGCAGCTCGCGCCGGCCAAGGAGCAGCTCACGCAGGGCAACGAGGAGCTCGCGGCAAGCCATTTTCCTCCTGCCTCCATCGCCCTGGACGCCATCCCCTCTCTCCGCTTCCCTTCCCGCCGTGATTTAGGGTTTGGGGCGGAACGGTGGACGGGGACGGGCTCCATGGCCGCCACGGGCTAAGCTCGAAGCAGCGCGGGGCAGGAGGGCGAGGAAGCGGGAAGGAGGGCAGGAGCGCGGGGAAGCAGAGCACTAACCCGAGCCACCGTCGCCGCCGCCCTGGAGTCGCACGGCGTTGCCTGCAGTCGCGCAGGTCGACCTCGACGAAGCGGTGCTTGTTTCCGAGCCTTTCCGAGGTCTCTGGCTCGGAAACGAGAGACGGGAAGTTACACGCGGGGTGGGCCGGTGTGGAATTCGGTCCATCTTTCCACGGTCCATTTCCTTAGCCATCCAAACTAACGAATTCGGCTGGCCCATTTCCAAAAGGGCAATTCCAAGCCCCAATTACTACATCCAAACACAGCGTTAGAAACAAAACGTACTTCTCAGCAACGGCTTTATTTGTTTATGTACAACCTGTTTCGGTGAGTGTTTACTGCCATAATTTGAAGAGTGCACTAAATGCCCATACTATGGTGTGTCCAAGGAGCGTGTGGTAACAATTTTCCATTGAAAGAACACATGAAAATTTGGATGACTATTAAGCATCCTAACATAAGTCGCTGCTACTAAGATTACCTCAACTGCCATTCCTAAAGGCGAAGGAAGGCATGAACACTCACGCTATGAAATCGAGCTTCCAAATTGCAGAATTATAAAGTAGAGCTCAAAACTACAGGCCATTACTAATAATTTGGCAAACACCATCTATGTGTCCATATTGTGTGTCCTGCAAAATAGCATATGAGGAATATGCAGAAAAATTCAGACTGCAAGCGAGTGGCAACACAACAGGTTAGAAACCACATCGCGTTACCTGAGAAATATTCAGGCGGTGGCCCAACAGTTCCATTGTGATCGTCGACATGCTCTTGGATGACTATTAAGCATCCTAACATAAGTCGCTGCTACTAAGATTACCTCAACTGCCATTCCTAAAGGCGAAGGAGGGCATGAACACTCACGCTATGAAATCGAGCTTCCAAATTGCAGAATTATAAAGTAGAGCTCAAAACTATAGGCCATTACTAATAATTTGGCGAACACCATCTATGTGTTCATATTGTGTGTCCCGCAAAATAGCATATGAGGAATATGCAGAAAAATTCAGACTGCAAGCGAGTGGCAACACAACAGGTTAGAAACCACATCGCGTTACGTGAGAAATATTCAGGCGGTGGCCCAACAGTTCCATTGTGATTGTCGACATGCTCTGGGAGTTCAGCTCTTCAGTGAGAACAAAAGAATTACATAACGATAGCAGTTGCCCATGGCGAGCCAGCACTCCCGATCCCAACCATAACCCCCACGATGACACCGCCCACTGGTACTGCTTTTTTTTTTTGAGAAAACGCAAAGGACCTTTGCGTTTCATTTCATTGAAAAGGTAGAGTTACAGTACATCCTCCTAGGAGGCCTGCCAAACAACAAAAACAACAAGACTCATCAGTGCACATCCCAAGTGGATGGCAGAACTACTCGTAGCCCTTTTGCTCCTGCCCTGGCCCATAGCTTGACCTCTTCTTTGATATTTGCAGCGAGGCGTGACGTCGAGGGCTGGGCGCCGTTAAAGACACAGTCATTGCGGTGTTTCCACACCATCCACGGGATCGCGAGGGCCGTAGAAGCGAGCGCATCCTGCAGCTGCTTCGGCATGCGTCGTCTAGCTTTTTGCCACCATTCCATGAGTGTGCTCTCGTTATCAGGCACCGGGGTGGTCATGCGCAGCCACGCCAGGATCTCGTGCCCGATCTGCCTTGTGAAAGGGCAGGTCATCATCAGGTGCTGGATCGACTCCGGTTCTTGGTCGCATAGGAGGCATTTTGGGTGGTGTTGTAGTCCGTGGCGGGCAAGCCTCTCGGCAGTCCAACATCTATCTTGCAGCGCAAGCCACAGGAAGAATTTTACCCTCGGGGGCGCCCAGGACTTCCAAACTAGCCTCCAGGAGTCGCTCGCGGTGGAACCATGGAAGGTCGCAAGGTAGCCTGAGCTGGCGGTGTAAACGCCGTCAGCTGTCCACTTCCACCGCAGCGAGTCCGGCTCTTCGGTGAGGATGACGTCCTGAATCTGGCTCCAGATCAGCAGATATTGGCCGATCTCATGCACGCCAAGGACCCCTTGTATGTCCCGAGCCCAGTTGTTCTCGTGTAAGGCATCGGCCACCGTCCTCTGCCTTCTCCGTCTCTTAGGCACACAGTTGTATAGCAGAGGGGCGATCTCGCATATAGCTCGGCCCTCTAGCCATCTGTCCTCCCAAAATAGGGCTTTTTGCCCGTTGCCAAGCGTCATGGAGGTCGAGGCGAAGAATAACTGGCGTTCCTCCGGCGAGAAGTGTAGGTCCAGGCCGCTCCAAGCTCTGTTCTCGTCGGTCTTGGCGAGCCACATCCATCTTAACCTCAGGGATAGGCCTGTGCGCTCAAGATCGCGGATCCCCAAGCCGCCGAGCTCGAGCGGGCGACAAACCCTCTGCCAGTTGACATGGCAGTGGCCTCCACTCGCCTCAGCGCGGCCCGCCCAGAGGAAGCCACGCTCAATCTTCTCGATCTGCCTGAAGGTTTGCCCCACTGGTACTGCTTCTCCGGTGGATTGAGACGGAGGAGGGACAGTAAGGGGGACGCTGTCTCCGGCGGAGCGGCATGCACCGTAGGTATCGGCTGGGTTAGCCGTCGCCTCTCCCTGCTCCTACTAGGCCATGGTGTACTCTGGCGCCGCCCAGCCCAAGTCTTACATGAGTTTACATTGGCTTCGAATAATATAGTTTTTATATATGCACCATGTTGAAGGACAAATCTTATAATTCACAAGAAAGAATTTCTTACAAATGAAGAGGCATCTCCTGAAGCTGCAGAACAATGGGACTGGTAATGAAATTTGGCACTTGAATTACCATGTTTTTCCTTGGAGTCAATTCATTCTGCACCTTAGCAATTGAACACAGAATTTTGATTTGCTAGTGTTGTTGTAGACTTTTACCCAGCTGAAACGTGGGTAGCATTTAAGGAATCTGTACAATAGTGTCAAAGAGAAGGTAGTTAAAATGGTGTCATATTATATGATTTGAGGAAGACTGGCATAATTTTTTATACATGAGTTACTATTATAGTTCAACTATATTGATAGATGAAGCAAGTTAAGACAAGAATGGGCGGCTTGAAGGAAGATTAACATCAAAAGTTACTAATGAACTCGTTTATATTTTTTGGGGGAAAACAGTAACAAATTTGATGAATCTAGACAACATTCTCTGACTGTCAATATTATTAGTTCATAAATAAATAATATAAATTTCTCAATAAACATAATAAATGAACATGAATATACTCCTTGTTCTAACTTGCCTGGTCTTAGTCATGTTGGCAAACCGACATATCTTGGAAGCAGAAGTATTATAGACCAACAGTATATAATAACTGAGTAAAAGATAACGAAGGTCTGCAAATAATTGTACTCCCTCCGTCACTTATTTTGGGACGGAGAGAATACATCAAATGATAACATTATCAGAGCTCCTCAAACTATAGCCAGTGGCTTGCATCAAGTAAGTTGTAGAAGCCTCATTCAAACGGTTGGAAGATGAAACATATGAAGTCTTATTGCATAAACAATGAGGAAATAAGCAATAAAGTTATGTTCCTCTCATTCTTTATTTTCCACCCAGTTCCCTCTAATTCTCTGCCTACTGTTCCTACCCTATGATGAATTGCCACCAACAGTGGCATCCCCAGAACCTTTTGGGCAAACATTCCAACATTACCTACACTGTAATTTGCACAAACTGTATGTTATGAACGCAATTCATATAAGGTTTTCAGACGATATCTTGTCTATTCTCTCCTGCCCCCAGGAAGATAGTCAGAAGACTGGCAAGGTTACATCGGCAGGCATGTATTTCTTGCATTTTCAAGTGTACCGTATGGACTCGACAGTGAATGCGGTATGTATGTTCTGTTTTCGTGGCTTGTAGTTCTTATGCCTCTTGGAACTAATGTATGGAGTTGCTGTGTACCACAGTTGGCAATGGCTAAAGATCCAGAGGCTGCATTCTTCAAAAGACTGGAAGGTCTCCAACCTTGTGAAGTGTCAACTCTTAAACCTGGAACTCATATATTTGCTGTATATGGTATGCATTCTTGATTTCTCTGTTGATATCCACGTCATTCCTCAGCTCTGAGCTATCCTAATTGATATGTTTAGGTGACAATTTTTTCAAGCCAGCTAGCTATACAATTGAAGCAATGTGTGCAAAGAGTTATGAAGAAACAACAGATAGGCTAAAAGAAATAGAGTCTAAAATTCTGGAGAAAAGAAATGATCTGCGCCAATTCGAAATGGAGTACAGAAAAGTCAGTTGTATTTCTTACCCCTCATGTAATATTGAAAATAAGAATAATGTGACACATTTTTCCCATCTGAGGAAAGCATTGACTGAATAAAAACGGCTATGCAGGCTTTGGCACGGTTTCAAGAAGTGACCACCAGATATATGCAAGAAAAAGAAGCGGTACGCCCCTCCCCCTCTATTGTTGTGGAGTTTGTTGATGTTGTGGTCATAAGAAAGAGACATCCTATTGTTGCCCTCTAACTGTACATCTAGGGTTGAAGTAAATTACATGTATGTCTAGAAGACCTAATTCATATCTACACTTTATTGGTGTGGCCATGTTTCTCTGGATTCACTATAGTAGATGGAGACATGTGGTAGCATATTGACTAAGGCTGATGAACCATGTTGTGCTGAACTTATTTTATAATCTGCTGTGATGCTGTGAGAAAATAGGTGCATTGCTAGGAGACATGCCTGTGCATTGCTATGGGTGAGAAAAATTCACAAACACCAGAAAATGTAAATCACCTTCCTTCAAATTTGTTCCCTTCTGGCTTGTCCCCTTTCTTGCCATGCAACCACTACAATTTAGGCGTATATCATCAATGGTTTAGTATACGTGATTATTGTGAACTTCCTTCTCACCTTAAAGTTATGAGAATTCTAACAACAGAAGCATCATCGAAGTGGGCGTTTCACTTCTTTAGTCGTCCATACAAAGTGGCCCTACAAAAAGCACCTCGGTTAACCAAAGCTCCTCCTCCAAGTCTCCGATGCTTCCAAATCTCTTCCTTCCTCAAACCCCATTGATGGCTGCACCCTCGACGCCAGTGACCACCATGGCGACGGAGCAGAGCACCGAGCTGTTCAGGGGCCAGGCACCTTTGTTGGGATTCGTGACTCTACGATCTCTAGCTCACGCCAAACCTCGTCAAACACACCTTCACGGGCTCAGTGGTCGTCTCCGTCGATGTTGCTGCGTCCACTCGTAAAGTCTTCTATGCTAAAATGGTACCAACCTGATATTATGTTTTAACTTCAGAATTTTTTGAATAGCAGAACATGCACTTGCCTATATTGGACTTTAGGGAAGCAAATATCATAAAAAACCACCCGCTTGATGTTTTTCCTAGCATCTGATTCTAACAACAACAAAGTGCTTGAACAATCTCTACTCGTCAACGTTCTCTACAAAAAGCAACACTGAAAAGAAACTCTGAACTATTCTTCAGGCACCGAGCAAGAAATAGCGAGCGACACCAGCCATATAAACTGACCGTCTTCAGCCATGTTTCGTATCTCCATTCTCCAGTCATATAGCTCAATAATCCTGCGATATATCCAACAAAAAATTAGAGAAAACAGTCTTCAATTTTCTGATCCAGCGTGGCCCAATGAAGAACAGAAATGGATCAGGCAGACGAGGACCACCAGATGAGGAAGGGGCAGAGGAGCTCAGGGACGTCGAGGCTAGGTGGAGAAGGACTACGGTCAAAGGAGCTTGGGGTGGTCGAGGTTGGGTTGAGACGGAGCAACATGTCACGCTTGAAGGCGAGCGGGTGCCCTACTGGATGGCAGATTGGTGATGCGCTATGTGCTATTGCTGGACAGCGCGCAAACGGCAGGCAGGGACAGATGACATGTCGCAACACGGTTTGGTGGTGGCGCAGCGGAAACTCATGGTGGCGGATCTGGAGGATAGCGGCTGCTAGAAGTTTAGGTCAGTTCTTAGGAACTCTCCAGTAATGGCTTGCCGCGGCTGAGCATCTTGACCGCTACTCTTCCCTTCAGATCGACGCACCGCTGCTCCTCTTCACCACAGATACGGCCGCCCCTCAAATCTGGATCCCTTCCTTTCAAATCTCCAAGCGTGTGTATCACAGCAAACAAGTTAAAACCTTAAGAACCAAAAACCAGCCATAGCACAAAAGATGCAATAACTGATAAATGGATGCAACTAAAGACTAAACCATCATAGGCAATTGGGTAAGAGCTTAGATTTCAAAGTTTTGGCCAAGGCCAACTAACATGCCAAGGCCAGATGATCTCTTTTAAGAACATGCTGATTTTTTATTGCATCAATAGCTCACTACGTTGTGCATATGATATTTATATTAACCAACGGTCCACTTTGGAACTCTTGATCGTTAGCTTGGCATTGTGAAGCAAGATCCTACATACTATATTAGAGAAGATCAACCGACACCCAGAACAGAAAGATTAATTGTGTACCTGATGAGGATTTCTTCAATGAGGGCTCCAGTCCGTAGTCAGTTATTGGTGAGATGAATGAATACTGCAAGTATATGTTTCTTCCCCTAAGATGACACAGGAGCATGGTAATTAATGGAAGCACAACATCATTAAGTGAAATAGTGCAAGTGTGCAACTTCGACCTTGCACATTCAAAAATCAAATCACACCACTCTCTGCTACTGTAATGGATGATAACAACACGCAAAAACATAAGGCCAACAATTAAGTGTCGACGTGTCGCAACTTGTCGCTGGGGTGGCGACACATTGACTTGTCGTGACAAGTCTCGACAACTACTAGACTTGTCGATGGGGTGTCAAGCTGTAGCTACTAAAAAAAATACTAAGTAACTAGTCTACTCCAAAGTCTTGATCTTTACCTCTGTCATCATTGCCATCATCATTGCTCTCCATGTCACTGTCATTCATTTCTTCTTCCAGTTCAACCCTCAATTCTGGATCATTGACAATCAGATTTCTAGGGCCCCTTCCATCAGATTTCTAGGTCTCCTTCCATCAGATTTCAGCCCTCAATAGGGAGAAAAGTTACCTGCTTCTGCTGCTGCCGACGATGGAATGGTGGTGGTGTAGCCTTGGGAGGTGCTCACGACCTAGGTAGGGAGTGGGAGAGCAGGGGAGAGGCGGCGGCGGCACCGGCGAGCCGGCGGCGGCCATATGAGAGAAATCGCCAGGGGAGGGGAACCGGAGGAGAGGCGGCTGGGGGAGGGAGCTCACAACCTATTTATGGGGGCATAGGGTTTCACGGGCAACATTATATCCCATCCTCAAAAAAAATTCCTGGCCTCAACTTGTCGCTCGACTAGTTGACAGAGACAAGTCGCAGTTTGTCGCCGACAAGTCAACTTGTCGATCGATAAGTTCAAGTTGTCGTGTCGCTTCAACGTGTCGTAAGTCGATTTGCGACACGTAGACTTGTCGTGCGACAAGTCGCGACTTGTCGAGCGACACTTAATCCATGCATAAGGCACAAACATCCCTGCAGCCAGAAGAGCGGCTGGTACTGAAGCAACTAAAGGAACATCTTACTTAGTATGTACCCACATTACTCTACGCTAGGTTGCATTGTAGTGTAGTAGGATGGCACTGACCGAAGAAGCCAAACCCTCCATCTCGACAAGGGCCTGCAGCACCAGCAGCAGAAAAAACACATTACAATCAGGAAACAACAAATCCACCAAACAACTGAAAGTCTCGATCGGATTAGGTTGGCATGCTGCATGACGAGCTTGGCAACACCACCTGGAGCAGATCACTCTGCACACTTGGTCAATCCCATGATACGACCGCCTCAACAGATCCCCACATAGCACTCACAGATCTCAGCGCTCTATATCAGATCAAGCAGGGCCAGAAGGAGCACGCACCTGGCGCGAGCTATGTGCAGACCACGGACGCAACCAAGAAGAAAGCAGCGTCCGGGCTGGATCGATAATGCCCACCACCTCTGCTCCTCATTCCTTCCCACAGCGGCACCGTGATCCTGGGGAGGTGGCCGGGGATGTGGGGTCGCAGGGGGCGGCTAACGAGAGATCCTGGGTAGGTGTCCGGAGGTGTGCGGTCTCAGGGGGCGGCTGCCAGAGTCGTCTGGTGGCGGCGGCAGTGGATACCGTGCGTGAGGAGCAGAAGAGAACGATACGTTGACTTCCTGGGAAGTTAACGGTTTGTCAAATCATATTTTGACTAAGCGGTTGTTCTTCCCTGTAATATCTCCGAACCTGTAGGGGCAAAACTGGAAAAAAAAAGCTGGACGGGAAGAAACACTACTTCCTTTATTATTAGGTATAGATAGGCAAAAGTTGGGTAGAATAGGCAAAAGCTGGTCAGGCAAACTATATGACAATCCACCACCATGCCAAACAGATATAATCATGTAGCACTCTTCTAGATAAAAAGATCTTGCGCTACCTTTCAGAAGGTGTCTGCAGAGATACTTGTATTTTTTCCTACGTGGCGCCATTTTACTTGGTCGTCTTGTACAAATGCTTGCTTTGCTTACCTAGGAAACAAGTTAAATTAGGACAGAATTTGAAGCAGGCCTACATAAGGTACCTTCGAAAGCTATTAACTGTGTTGCCTAAGTGTTTTAACTATCATACGTGATGCCCCTTTTTTGCTTTGCATATATCCTTTGTTACGCTCTTTAGCAATTTTCATTGTTATATCATTTGGAGATACCAGCTAGTTGCACCTAATATTTTGATTGCCAACGATTATTTTGGGACGGAGGGAGTATGAATTTTTCCCTGTTCACTCATATGTACTACCTCCATTCCAAAATAACTGTCCCAACTTTGTCTAGATACGCATGTATCTAAACGTGTTTTAGTGGCATGCCAATCTAGACAAAGTTATGACATTTATTTTTGGAACAGAGGTAGTAGCATATTAATACCCTAGCTATTATCAAGTGTATACTTTAGCAGCTCACTGAACTGTACAAAGGGAAAAGGTAAACAAAATACTCCCTCCGTCCAGAAAAGATGTCAAGGATTTTTGGACCCAGCCGTCATTGACACGTTTGCAGTTCAGAATGGAAGAATGGATTAGTGATTCAGGGTTCTAATGTTTAAGATTAATAAAGCCGATATTAATTCTTTTGGAACCTCTATTTAAGAACAGATTAGCCATATTCATCTGTCCAGAAAAAAATGTCACAAATTTATCTAGATTTGCGTGTATCTAGACGCGTTTTAGTGTATATATACATGTGAATCTAGACAAATTTGTGACTTCTTTTCTGGACAGAGAGTATCATATTATTTCTGATCATCAGGATATGTTTACGAATGTCTTCCTTGCACAAGATTGTGAGAGTGACCCTACCACTATGCCTGCACACATGCTCTTTTAGTTACGATTTGTATGTTGATCTTGATGATTGAACAAATGTCGTAACATTCAGTACGTACATTTGATGAACATGTTGCTAAAGATTCACAATGTCTACAGGTTGATGATATGTTGAGAGAAAGGGATGACATCCACTCTGCATTCACAACAGAACGAACTATGGCGAGCTCTGTTGGCGTTGCTAGCAGCAGTAGATATCCAGCTGAGCAGAGCAGAGCCGAGAGCCCCGAGAATGGGAACATAGACGGCAGAGACAAATCGAGCAAAAAGAAGTGGTTTAATCTGAATCTTAATAGATCTGACAAGAGAGCCTGAGCAATTTATTGTTCATCTATATGGGCATATGCGTCTCAGCTGTTGTACATTAAGCACTATGCCTTGTGAGCTGTATGGTTTCCGATTCTTGGGATTTTTCTAGCATAGCAGTTTTGAGTAAAATCATATATTCATCGACTTCTCTTCCTCCAGCGCACCCAATGGCAAGCTCGCTACATTTCACTACAACAGAACGAACTATGGTGAGCTCTGTTGGCGCTGCTAGCAGTAGCAGTAGATATCCAGCTGAGCAGAGCAGAACCCGGAGCCCGAGAATGGTAACATAGACGGCCGAGACAAATCGAGCAAAAAGAAGTGGTTTAAACTGAATCTTAATAGATCTGACAAGAGAGCCTGAGCAACTTATTATTCATCTATATGGGCATATGCGTCTCAGCTGTTGTACATTAAGCATTATGCCTTGTGAGCTGTACGGTTGCCAATTGTTGGGATTTTTCTAGCATAGCAGTTTTGAGTAAAATCATAGTATATGCATCGACTTCTCTTCCTCCAGAGCACCCTATGGCAAGCTCGCTACATATCACCAAGATATAAATTTCAATTATATAGAAATTTTAGTACTTCCTCCGACCCATATTACTTGACTTGGTTGATGAACCTATATACTAAATAGTGTATAGATTCATCCAAATCTAGACAATTTGAGTCAACTAATATGGGTAGGAGGGAGTAAAACAATTGCATTTTAGGCTTAATAATTGTGAATTCGTTGGGACATCACTGGGCGCCCCCCTATTATCCTCTAGGCCCCTCATGCAACAAGTGTCCTAAAAACAACCCTTAATCCTGCTTTTGTTACAAATTCCTGTTTTGCTACATTTTAGAAAATTGCATGTAACACCAAGGTTTGGTGTCATTGTTGCACAAAATATAGAAAAAAAAACTAGTTGCGGTTTATGTTGTGGCTAGCCCGAATAGATGATTTAGAGCCTTAAACACGCATTTGGCATGTGGTCCCATTGTATATATATCGTATATGAGAATAACGTAGAGTATATTGCCTGGTCCATTGGTTCGATAGGGTTTGACCCACATAGAAGCACAGAATAAACAGTGTCGCATGAGCGGAGCTCAACTCCACGAGGGCGGGAAATGGGTCTCGTGGACAAGAAATCTGGATTTGGACTCTGCTACGTTCACTACCCCATCCGAGCATGGAGGAGGCGTCGGCGGTGTGTGTGCAGCTAGGACGACTGATTCCGATGGCGTTGTCTCTTTCAATGGATAATTTCTCTTGAATACGTGAATTCTGTTTCAATTGGACAATATTTGCTAGGGTTTAGTAGGGGTCGAAGAACTCTAGGTTGCCTCGCCGCAATTTTGGGGCCTGGTCGACGTCTAAGGTCCCATAATTTCTTAGTATTGTGATGTCATGTTGTTAGTTACAAGAATTGTTACATGATTGTTCAATGTGATGAAAGAAATCATGCAGATTGAAAAAATCATAACGACATTTTATTGTTTCAGATTAGTCGTTTGGCATCTTGGTATTCATTTTATTTAGTAGAAATAAAATGAATACATAGATTCATTTCATTTATATTATGATTTCAAAAACACCCACATGTTTGGCTGCCATCGGAATTTAGAAATGACGAATCTAAGATAGGAATTAGGTTTACACATGGAATATTTTAATGAATTTGCCAAATGAAATGATGTCCTAATTCCAAGCCAACCAAACAACATAGAGATGGAATTACAAAATAAATTTCAGGATTCCAGGCTTAAATGATGGATACCAAACGACCTCAGAGTAATCAAACTCGTCCTAACCACTCCTATAGCGCCTATGCCTACACTACTGCACCAACATCTACATGCACACCTGCAAAAGCTGCACCATGCACCACAACGACTTCTAAACTAAAACTGAGATTTAATTCATATGGTCAGATGTTGATCTCTCAATGATATACATGATGATATATTGATGCTCAAATATTTTGGTATGTATATTTTGATGTGCATACCCTATATTTTCTAGCGCTATGCATCCCTTTTTTAATTTACCATATAATTGTGGTATATTGTATACAATATATTAGTTGCATTTTTAAGGCACTATAACCTCTATTTGGGTTGGCTGCAATAGATTAGACCAAAACTTGGGTTTTGCTGCAACTAGAGTTTTGTTTCTGTGTTTTATATAACAATGGTACCAAACCTTGGTATTATGTGCAATTTTCTCGCTACATATGCTATATATTGTAGTGAAAAAGGTTCATCCAGTAACAGAACATAAAAGCTTGCCCCTTGCCAAAGAGTCTGTAAAAATAATTTGTGCTAATGTAGCAAAACGTATTTTTTGAACCAGTTGTAGCAAAAAATATAATGGTTGTAGCAAAACCAATTTTGTTAGAGACATCATTCGGAGGCTCTTGCCTGAGTCGTGATAGCAATAATTTTGCACTATGAAATTCCAGAACTATGACACCCCCGGGATCAGGGCTAAACAAATTCCAGACTTCTGTCTGACATAAGCTTAACCTTGAGCTCGAGGATATCCAGTGGAGAATCGGTAACACGACAGTGATCCTATGACACAAAATTTATTACAGCAAGCTCATAACTGAGCAAAGAACCAAATTATTACAAGCATAGTTCACTGACCACAAACATCAAACAACGGAAGGCAAAATTATGCTATTAAGTATAGCAAACTTAAGAACTGGCCTAAGAGGTCTGAAGCATAACGATGACATTCCAGCCCATAGATTCCAGGCTGTCGGCCGGGAACCCCAAGCTACTCGTCGGTGTCGATGTCGTACCAAACTGATCTTCAGGGAACACTTACTCTGCTACAAAAGTATCAACAAAGCAAGGGTGAGTATAGAGTGTACTCCGCAAGACTTATGGCTGGTGGAGTTATTTTGCATAAAGCCATCTTTGTGTATAAATAAGAGGGAGAAGAAGCTCGTCTAATCAGAATATTTTAAAAGGGTATAAGAGAGCGACATCTCCAAAGTATTGATCATCATCTTGACATCCACCAATTCACCATCATCTGAACCCTAACTAGGATCACCCCCTCGTGCCCATGAGGAAGCATCCTTAAGAACACGTTGATATGCCAAGTTTTATGATTAGGTTATAGTTATCTATAATCTTAGAATTCGGTCACCAAGCGTTCATAATCGTGAACACGGCTTTTCGAAAAGATTTAACCCTGCAGGGGTGTACAACTTTACCCACACGTACTGACCTTCTCTTAATGACACTAGATAAGCCCTCTTTCTTGGAAGGCTGGCAGAGGGTGGTTAGACACGACCTTTACCTTGCTTTCCCCGAGACCATGAGTCACACCCTAAGGATAGTTCTGCCGTAACGGGTCAAATCCCGAAGCCGGTCCCTAGAGATTTGAGGCGAGGTTGGTTTACCAGGGGCACTATCTACCCCAAGCAACCCGATCCACGCTTCCCTACCTGTTATGAATGCACCTCCTTCACCGCCTTCGAGAAGATCCAGAATGCATGTCGAATGGAACGCCTGAACTATGTGACTCATGGAATCTACTAGGCAAGTTAGTCAATCGAGGGGTTCCCAAGCCCCGTGTGGCTGTACGCCCATATCGGTTCCAAAGGCAAGAACTCGGTTCCTAATGGTGGCGAGCATGGGACTACAAAAACCACATCCCACTGTGGCCTCTCATACAAGCCTTAGAATGTTTAATCTCATATCACCTCTAATATCATATCATCACGTTCTCCTGTCATACTAGATTACCTATATATGATACATCATCTGGATGAACTAGTACTGACAGCTATGCATGGCTAACCAGGACACATATATAAGCTTTAGCAGTGCACACGAGCCAAACCTAGTTATGCTAGGAGCAATTGATCAGGTAATATAATCTCAAAGGGAGTAATGCAACAGATAGAATACTCTACCTATCGATAAAAGACCACAGTAGAACCGTATGCAACATGACAAGAATTGAAAAACTTTGAAAGCATGGGATTGTATCATGGTGGGGCTATGCTTGCCTTTGCCCGTTGATAACCAATAAGCAGATCTTCGGAATCCTTGGGTTTGACTTGATTATAGTTGGTCAAGTATTGATCTTCGACGGTGTTGACCTCGATCTTCGATCTCAATCTCAACATCGTATTCTACCGAAGAAGAACCAAATAACGGAAAGAAAGGGGAAACAATCAACACATGGCATTGATGCAATGCTCAAACAAGGATCATAATATGACAAGATTAATAGTATTGAGATGTGACTCTAAATCATGCTCGACAATTTAAACGGGGTTCCGAGGGGTATAAAACCTAATTCGGAAGAACTTCGGGATCACCTATGAGGGGTTACTATGTTCTTATATTTAAACTTGTCATGTAAGTAGTAGAACAATGCATGATTATAGCTTAGATAGATATATCTAATTTTTCTAAACATTTTGATTATACATATTTTTCTGACTTATGGATTAAAAGTTATCGATTTTACAAGATTATTACATTTTCTGGAATTATTTAATCAATTTAAAACATTTACTGCATCACTGTGACATCAGCACATGGGTGGGGGTCGTTTTTTACCGAGGCCGAACCTAGCCACAGTGGCTGACATGTGGGGCCAAAGCTACATCAGCATCCACGCGGCCAAAGTGGGGGCCTAACCAGGTTTGACCGACGCTGACCGCGCATGCTGATGTCGGGCTGACGTCACCATGACGTCAGCTAGGCTGGCTCTCTCAGATCGACGGCGGGTACGATGCTAGGTGGCGAGCAGGGTCACATGGTTGCCACGACTTGACTCACCGCGACGCGGGGAGCCTAACTACAGTGGCGCCACCCAAATATGGTCACCGACCCAGGAGCACAGCGAGGTTGCTGCGATGGTGCATGGTGGTGAATATCGCGAGCATAAACCAGAGCGAGAGGGGGAGAAAGGAGGGGTCCGGGAGGACCAGTGGCTCACCACGATGCCGATAGAGGTGTCGCGAATGTGAGGCTCGGTCAAAAACAACGACGATTGACGACGGTGACCGTCGGATCTTCGGGAAGGGAGAGCTTGATTGGGGGCACCCGTGTCTGATTCCGCTGGCTAAGAAGGTCATGGCGACGCGATGGAGATCGTGGTGGTCTCAGATGGGAGAGGGGAGGCCGGAGACGGTGACGCGACGCGGCGGCCATACAGCTAGGGTTCCGGTCGGAGGGGGTTTGGAGAAGGGAGGAAGCAAGGGAGACGAACTAGGAATGTTAGGGTTTCTCGGCGGCGTGGGCGATGCCTTATAGGCACTAAGGGGCGGCGGCGAGCATCTTGGTGCACGGCAGCCGGCGAGGCATCGACAGCGAGCTGCTTTCGTCGCAGCCGGAGGTGGACGACGAGGATAGAGTGGATGAAAGGGTACAGGCCGGTTGGGCTGCTCCTAGGCCGAGCTGGGCCACTGTGAATGCGCGCGAGCGGCAGGGAGGGAAGAGGAAAGATGGGTTGTGGCCTAGGAGGGTTCTGGCTCTATTTTTTCTTGTAAAACATTTTCCAAATCTGTTTTCTCTTTTCAATCTGTAAAACCATTTCAACTCTGTTTTAGAGTATTTCAAAAATACCAGAAGGTTTTCAAAATATATAAAATACTATAGGGACCCTTTTAGTCAATTTGGGCTCCATTATTTTTGTTATTTCAAAATTCAAAACCATTTGAATGTGTTGGAGAGGATAAGAAGGAAACTAGGGTTTAGGGTTTCCATTACTTTTTCTTTGCATGCATTTAAAGGATGATGCTCATGAATGCACAATCAAAACCCTAATTAGACATTAGCTAAAACTGGGTGTTACAAGAATGATTGTAGCAAAAAAATATGTATGTAGAAAAATCCCCAAACGCGACCCTCTCCGTGGGTAGCACTGGGTTGTGGACATCGAGTTGCTCGATCTTCACGGATTCATGGGTTCCGAGGGGTGGGAGGAGGGGAGGGGATGGGAGGGGGGTGGTTGGGGAGAACACAGTGAAAAACACACGCACATGAGGAGATAAATAGCAAAGCAAACCCGTAGAATCGACCCCGACAATAAATTTTCAACGGAGCAACCTCTAGAACTCGAAACACAAGCCAACACTCGTTGAAGCCGATTCTTTCTTACAGGTTGGTCCACCGATCCAATAGAACCCTAGTAAGGAAGAACAACAAGCAATAGAACATTTGCACTATTATAACCTTGATAGTGAAGATAGTCACACACATACTAGAATCCACATAGGGAAATAGGAGCTATGTGAAGAACCCGAATCATCTCCATAGGAGTTCCACACAAGGGAAAAGGAGCATAGCTCTCTCTCTCTCTCTATAATTCATCATCTCAATCTAGGGTTTACAATAGAGGATGGGACATATATATATAGGCCAACTTCTTAAACAGAGGTAGTTTGGTTATAAATAGGAAGTTCTAGACGAGTTGGGGCGTTACATGGGCTAGGCCCAACTAGCGTAAGTCGCGCAGTGTAGCGAAGGCCAGCGTCTCCGTTTTGGTCGGGACGGAGTCTCCTGCATTTTCTCCGTCTTGTCTCCAAACCGGGTTCTCGGATAAACACACTTGGGAGTTTTGGGGCCAAAATTTTCAGGCGGGAGACTTCGGTTTGTCTAGGGAGGAGCCTCTGTTCTAGAAGTTCTAGTTTCTTCTTCCTCCTCTTCCATGCTTCCTGCTGGATGGTCTTGGCTCCTTGGACATCCATTGCATCTCCCCTTAGCATCATGATCATGGGTATGGACCTAGTCATAAGATGGGCATTTGTCTCAAGTAGCATTACATTCAAGTGAGGGCTAAAGGAGAACAAGCGATGAAAGGAATTCACCTTAGGTGCATTTGTTGGACTATCATGAATGGGTGGCATGGTGATTGTCGTTTGTTAGGGGCTGCATCATCTACCCCCGCTTGAGAAGAGTCGTCCTTGACTCTAAATTCTCATGTCACCACATGTAGGAGGAGTTATGTGCTTGGCCTTGAACTTGTATGAGGTTGGACCTCCGCGGTTGATGAGTGCATTTTTGAAGCGTATTTACCTTATGTTTTTGCATGAGTAGCAATAGGATTTTGGTATTTTATGGCGCTTGTGTGCACCTTTTATGCTTGTTTCCACACAATCCCAAATTATGAAGGTATTGACAAACATATCATTTAGATCTATCATATTGTACATTAATATGATATTTCAAAGTGATAAAAGTCATCTAAATGATTTTCCGCACAACTGGGTGAAGAGGGGATACAAAAGGATACTTTGGGAGATTTAACGACCATCGGTATGGAGTGAGTCTTCCTGTATCACCTGCCAGCTGCCTCGTCTCATTAAATACTTTCACCTTGCAAAGACGGATCTGAGATCCGACATTTAGAGACACCAAAAACCACAAAAACTTTACCTCCAAAAGGGATCTGGAGGAGGAACTTGCAGAATGGCATCATCCTCACTACTACACGGATCATTGGAGGCCAAGGCATCATCCCCCATCATCAACCGTTGCATCTCCATCATCATCATCATCATCATCATCATCATCATCATCGTTCTCATCTCGTTTACCCCCATCTTGTTGTAATTCCAATTACCATTGTGGATTTGCACTTGAATTCATCCATATACTCGTATTCCATTCACATACTTATGATGATGTTGTTGATTGCATCTATGTGTGGGTAGTTCATATTGTTCTAGGGGAGATGGAGAAACCCTAGTAATATTATGATGTAAAATAAATATGATCTTTTATAATTTCAGTCAATGAGCATGTATTAGTTTTCTCTCTAGATATTATGTGAAGTGCACCATGTAATATTTGCCCTTTTAGGATTAGACAGAGAACTACCATTGGTCATATGGTAGTACATATGGTGCTAAGTGATATAACATGCTGGCATGCTATTCATATGGGTAATGGGGATTAGAAGGGATTCACTAAGCTGATATAAATATCCATGGGGAAACCCTTAATTATGAGGGATTGGAGTGGCTTGCTTATGGTCATCATAGTGGTTATTAGGGATGTAAACATCAGAAGGCTTGTCAGGGAACATCTTATTTTGGAGATCTTCCATACATGCACATGAAGGAATATATAGATTCATATTGATCATAAATAGTACAAATACTAGTGGTAGATCCTACACTCCCCTAGAACGCTTTAGCCCTATTGCAGTTTCATTACTTATTATATCGCCTGTGTCATTCTTCTTGCATCCTTTAGTTTGATCATTACTCTTTTTCCACAAAACACAATTCTCTTAAAACACTCCTACTTGGAATCAAAGGAAACTTTCAAGTATCCTTTGGTAAAGGGTAACATGAGGCATAAAGATCATCACCAAATAGCTCTATGTGGTTCAATACTCTTACTTTTGAAACTAGCTATAATAACTTGTACACTTGCAGGCATCAAGCTATTTTCTAGCACCATTGCCGGGGAGCTAAGAGCTTTTGGTCTTTGTCTTTAGTTGCTTATTTGTTTATCATTGGTATAGTTAAGTTTTTAATTAGTTTTAGGTAAACACCATGAGTGAATATCAACATGTGATACAACTTCAAGCTGTGAAGAACTCTGGCCCAACAATAAGTGCTTATTTAATAACAACCCATCGTATCAACCCCGATGGGTATGATATTGCCATGCTATTGGATCTACTACAAGAAAATAAGTTTGCAGGAGATGGTACTGATGACCCGTATGAGCATGTGGAATTCTTTGAAGAAATCATTGAGACTTTCCACTTTAATGTCTTCACCAAGGACGAGGTTAAATTTAGAATTTTTGATCAAAGTCTTATTGATAAGGCCAATTCTTGGTACTCCCTCCGTCCCAAAATATAAGACGCCTAAGGACCGGTTAAAAGTCAAATCTTACTAACTTTGACCAAATATTAAGGGAAAAATAGGTACATATACATTATGGAATGGACATATTAAGAAAATATAATTTATGATAAGTCTATTGATATTGATTTGGTATTGTAAATATTTATATTTGTGTGTATAATCTTGGTCAAACTTAGAAAACATTGACTTTTGACTAAACCTTAGGCACCTTATATTTTGGACGGAGGGGGTATAACGATTGTCCCACAGAAATTAATAATACCTGGGAGGAATTATCCTCTGCGTTCTTGACTGATTGGTTTCCAAAAACTAGATCTATTGGAGCAAGAAACATGATCACCAACTTTAAGGGATGTCCATGAGAGAGCCTATATGGGCGCTACTCAAGGTTTAGGGAAATTCTTAGTCATTGTCCTCATCATGAATTCCCACCTTGGTTAATTATACACACCTTTTATGTAGGACTTAATGCAAAGAATAGAAATAAATTAGATACCCTTTCTGATGGATCCTTCACTGGATTTAGTTTTAATAAAGCTTGGAACTTGCTAGAAAATATTCATAAAAATAAGGAAACTTTTCACGGTATGGAACTAAATGAAGGGAAAAATCCTATAGGATATGATTGCATTAGAAAGTTCCTATATTCCGGTAAAGTAGAAGAATTGCTTGGAAATTTTAATCTTGATCTTGGTATGATTGTGCAATTTGTTAAAACATATGCCAAGCATTTTAAACTACCTAAGTATTGGGACCATTATGAACCACTATGTGTCAAAGAATTTATGAAGATAGTTCGAAAGAGCAAGCCAGTGCAAAAGGAAAAGAAGAAACTTGTTGAAGTGGTTCCAATTTTATCCAAACAAAATAATTATAGTGAAGATACAAGAAGAACTATGAAGCTATTAAGGAATTTGGGAGCGATTAAATCCAATATTGGTATAGTAAAATAGCTCTCTTGATTTTACTGGAGTATATTGAAAATGAAGTGGTAATGGCTGATCAAGAGTCCTCTCGATTGATTGGAGGTAAGCCTAATGGTAAGGATAAAAGTAATTAGAAAATTCCATTCCATTTATGTAAAACCACTTATCTAGGATTGTGTGATTTAAGTTCAACCATAATATTGTTGGGCCGCGGGCCGATGAACAAAACTTTTATCTAATGCGGTGCTCCCAAGATCCAGCTCACGTAATAGGCAACGAGATTTACCACTAGACTCGTAGGTGCAGATTACCGATGAAGCGCAGGTTGATGCAGTGCCGATCGATCTCACAAACAGCTCCTCTGGATCCCCACGAACTCCTTCGCCAGATCCCTTTGTATCCAGTGCCGCACATGCAATGCCTCTACCGGTATCCACACGTACAGAAAGGAGCACTGGCAGGGGATTGCTAGATCCTGTCTAACCTGATTTGGGAGTGGAGAAAGTGATGGCTAGGTCAGGGACTATCCTTTTTCGCTCCACTTATATACACACCTAGTTGGGCTCAGCTCTTGAGGTCCATCTAGGCTGTAACCCAACTACCACATGGATCTCATCCACATGGGCTCCTTACCCTTAAGTTGTGACCCTGTAGGCTCACGAACACATGGACATGACATGAGCTACACCTCCAAGTATCCCGTCATGGCTTTGAGTCTCACTCACTCCCATGAATACTTGGTCTCAAGTCGATAGATGGTAGCGGCCTCTAGCAAGACGTGCCATCTCCCAAATACCGTGAAGTCTGGAAGAAAAACCTTCAATGTGACTTTCGTCCAAGTCCCTTTGCCACACGATATAACTTGTTAAGATATATGAGACTTGTTGCCATCCCTTTAATAGCTTAACCCTCTTCTCATTCCATGATATGCAATTCACTAGACTAACTCTTAGTCTGACTCCATAGTTAACACTTAACTGAGTAGCGCATGGCCATGCTTCCGAATCATATCACACGAGAGGGCCTAGAGAATATCTCTCCATTACGGAGGGGCAAATCCCATCTTGGCAATCCATGTCACGCAACTTGATTCACAACAAACCCGAACTCTACCTTTATAAATGCCCATTTACAGAACGACGTTTGATAGAACCTAAGTTGGTTATCCACAACTCGGATCATGCGATAACCTCAGGTCAAAGGATTCCATTGTATGAGACTGCAAATGACAACATGCTCGTTGCATCTCAATTGTGGGTCAGTCCGACTCGCTAAACTCTTTAGCCGAGTCCGTGCAAGTTGGAATAGCATCACCATGCCCATTGACAAGTGGAACTGAGTCATCAACCAACTTCACATTAGTCTAAGTTGTGTGTCCAGCACAACCTCAACAACCAAGGATAACTAGTATGAATAATCATAAATATATTGTTGCAATTATGCCCTAGAGGCAATAATAAAGGTGTTATTGTTATAATTCTTGTCCATGATAAAGTTTATATTCCATGCTAGAATTATATTAAGCGGAAACTTTGATACTTGTGTGGTTTATGAACAACACCGTGTCCCTAGTACGCCTCTATGGACTAGCTCATTGATTAATGATGGTTAAGGTTTCCTAACCATATACATGAGTTGTCGATTAATAATGAGATCATGTCATTAGGAGAATGATATGATGGACATACCCAAATTAAGCAGAGTAATTAGATCGTGTCATCGTGTTCATCTTTGCGAAGCTTTTTCTTATGTCAAATATTGTATTCCTTAGACCATGAGATAATACAACTCCCTGATATCGAAAGAAAGCTTTGAGGTCATCAAACGTCATCCTATGTGAGGATGATCATAAAGGTGTCTCTCAGGTGATCGGAAAGTACTTGTTGGGTTGTATGTATCGAGATGGAATTTGTCCCTCCTGAGTCGGAGAGATATACTTCGGGCCCACTCGGTAATCGATATCAACACCGCTTGCAAACACGTGGTTAAGGAGTTAATAACAAAGTGATATCGGATTACGGAACGAGTAAAGTACTTGCTGTGAACGAGATTGAACTAGGTATGTCGATACCAACGATCGAATCTCGGGCAAGTAAAATATCGCGTGACGAAGGGAATACATATATGGGATTAATTAAATCCTGGCATCATGGTTCATCCGATATGATCATCGATGAATATGTGGGAGTCAATATGGGTTTCTAGATCCCGCTGTTGATTATTGATAGAAGATCATGTCTGCATATTCTCGAACCCGTAGGGTCACACACTTAACGTGCCTCGACGCTAGGATAGAATGGATAATTGGTTTATGAGTTTTTGTTTGGAGTCTCGGATGAGATCTAGGACATTACGAGAAGTTCCGGAATGGTCCAGAGAATAAGGTTCATATAAAGGAAAGCAGTTTTTGGATTTCGGAATCGTTTCGGAGTATTCAGTATTGTACCAAAAGGTTCTAGAAGCTTCCGGAGTGGGACCAACGTGGCCCCACTTATCGGAGGGCTGCGTGGGCCTAAGAGGGAGTGTCCTGGCCGCTTTGGTCCAGGGGCACAAGGCCCCATAGGCCCAGCCGGCCAAACCCTAGGGGAAACCCTAGGGAACCCTTCTAGAAGGAGGGGGGAAACTTGCCCCCCACTCCAACCCTTGGGGCCGCCGCCCTAGGGCTTGGAGGAGGGGCCAAGGGGGCCGGCCAACCCCCTATATAAGGTGGGCAGGGTCGCGCCCCTCCCCCCACTCCTCCAACTCTAGCCGCCGTCCTGCTGCCCTCCACCTCTCTCTCTCTCCCGACTGCGCGTAGGCGAAGCCCTACCGCAGAAACTCTCCACCATAGCACCACGCCGTCGTGCTGCAGATCCAATCCATCTCTCCACCCCACTTGCTGGACCAAGGAAGGAGGATACGTCGCGGCACCATACGTGTGCATCTCTCGGAGGCGCCGCCACTTGCGGCGTTGGATCAGATCGGATCGCGAGGAGGAGAAGGCTAGTTCGACTACATCAACCTCGTTCTGTTGAACGTTTCCGCTGTGCGATTTCTTCAAGGGTATGAAGATCTCATCTCTCTCTCTCTCGTTGATTGCATCTCCTAGATTAGATCTTGGCTTTATTGTTCGCATCCTTATTTTTTTTTGATTTACTATGTTGCGAAACCCTTCAGTGGTATCAGAGCTAGATCTATGCGTAGATGTGTTTCACGAGTAGAACACAACATGCTTGTTGCGGGCGTTGATGTTTTCTGTTGCAAGCCTCTTGTTGTGTATTTCTTATGGCGCGGCATAGTGATATCGAAGCGGTCTAGGCCAACTTTACGCGACCTCGTTCGCGAGACCGGCTCCGCACTTGGCGTGTGGCTTGTTCCACACATGCGGCCGGTGGATGCCAATTTCTCTCACTATAGTAGTCATGGGATTTACACCGGATGTTAGCAACCATAATATCACCGTTGTGGCTTTCCGTAGGTAAGAATCGTTCTTAGCTTGTTACTCCCATAAGCCACGTAAAAAATGCAACAACAAAGTAGAGGCGTCTAACTTGTTTTTGCAGGGAGTGTTTTGTGATATGGTATGGCCCAAGACATGATGTGTATGATGTATGCGATGATCATGTTTTGTAATATTTAACGACTTGCATGTCGATGAGTGCACAACCGGCAGGAGCCATATGGTTGTCTTTATAATTGTGTATGACCTGTGTGTCAACTTCTTATACGCCATGTAATAGCTTTACTTTACCGCTAAGTAGTTAGCAATAGTTGTAGTTGCTATTCATGGTGGAGGCAATCATGGTGGAGTGATGGAGATCATGCTGGCGCGCACAAGATGGAGATCATTGCGTGGAGATTGGCTATACCATGTCACATAAAATTATATGCATGTGATGTTTATCCTTTTATGTATCTTATCATGCTTAGATCGCGACGGTAGCATTATAAGATGATTCCTCACCTAAAGATCAAGATAAAATTGTGTTCTCCCCATGTATGCACCGTTGCGAAAGTTCGTCGTGTTCAAGCACCTCGTGATGATCGGGTGCTATAAACTCTACGATCACATACAACGGGTGCAAGCCAGTTTTGCACATGCGGAAATACTTGGGTTTGACTTGACGAGCCTAGCATGTACAGACATGGCCTCGGAACACACGAACCGAAAGGTTAAGCATGAGTCATATGAATGATATGATCGACACTTTGTTGTCCACCATTGAAACCACATCCCTTCTCATGAAGATTGGATTAGGTGTGGTGAATTTGGATCATGTTCACTAAACAACTTGAGGGATGTTGAATTTAGTGGGAGTTCTTCTAGTAATTTGATTAAGTTGAACTAGTTATCATGAACATAGTCTAAATTGTATTTGCAAATTTTGTAGATCAAATGGCTAAGTCCAACTTCAACTTCAATGTTTTTGCTGAGAAAGAAAAGCTTAAGAACAATGGGTCTAACTTCACCAACTGGTTCCGTAATCTAAGAATCATTCTCGCTGGCGGACAAAAGGACTATGTCCTTGAGTAAGCGCTAGGTGACGCCCTTGCTATTGATGCGCCGACTGATGAAAAAGCTGTTTATCAGTCGCACAAAGATGATTATGGAGTGATTAAGAGTACTATGTTGTTTGCTATGGAACCGGACCTTCAAAATCGTTTTGAGGAGTTCGCCGGGCCCTTTAAGATTCTTGAGGAACTGAAAACCATGTTTCAGACTCAGGCCCGTTCTGAGAGATATGAGATCTCTGAGAAGTTCTTTAACTGCAAGATGGAGGAAGGGAGTTTCGTTAGTAAGCACGCCATTAAGATGTCGGGCTATACTCAACGTCTTGAGCAACTGGACTGCAAGATTCCAAAAGAGCTCAAGATTGACAGAGTTCTGCAATCACTCCCTCCTAGCTACAAAGGTTTTGTAGTTACTCACAATCAGATTGGTTCCACTGATACGATCACTAAGCTCTTTGCTAAGCTGAAAGCTGCGGAGGTGGATATCAAGAAAGATAATCATGTGTTGATGGTCAACAAGACCCCTAGCTTCAAGAAAGGTAGGGGTGCAAAGAAATCCTTCAAGAAAGGCAGCGGCAAGTGCGTTGCCCCTGCTGAGAAGAAGCTCAAGTCTGGACCTAAGCCGGACACTGAGTGCTTCTATTGCAAGGACAAGGGTCACTGGAAGCGTAACTGTCCGAAGTACTTAGCGGACAAGAAGGCTGGCACCATTAAAGGTATATTTGATATACATGTTATTGATGTTTACCTTACTAGCGCTCGTTGTAGTGCCTGGGTATTTGATACTGGTTCAGTTGCTAATATTTGTAACTCGAAACAGGAGCTACAGAATAGACGGCGGCTAGCAAGGGATGAGGTGACGATGCGCGTTGGCAATGGATCAAAATTTGATGTGATGGCCGTCGACACGCTCTCCTTAGTTTTACCTTCGGGATTAGTTTTAAACCTTAATAATTGTTATTATGTGCCTGGTTGAGCATGAACATCATATCTGGATTTGTGTTTATTGCAAAACGGTTATTCATTTAAATCGGAGAATAATGGTTGTTCTATTTATATGAATAACATCTTTTATGGTCATGCACCTGTTGTGAATGGTTTATTTCTTCTGAATCTCGAAAGCAATGAAACGCACATCCATAACATTGAGGCTAAGAGATGCAAAGTAGATAGTGATAATCCAACTTATTTGTGGCACTGCCGTCTAGGTCATATTGGTGTAAAACGCATGAAGAAACTCCATTCTGATGGACTTTTGGAGTCTCTTGATTTTGAATCATTTGACACGTGCGAGCCGTGCCTTATGGGCAAAATGATAAAAACCCTGTTCTCTGGAATAATGGAGCGAGCAATGGACTTATTGGAAATCATACATACCGATGTATGCGGACCAATGAGTGTTTCGACGCGCGGTGGATATCGCTATTTTCTCACTTTTACTGATGACTTAAGTAGATATGGGTATATCTATTTAATGAAACATAAATCTGAAACATTTGAAAAGTTCAAAGAATTTCAGAACGAAGTGGAAAACCATCATAACAAGAAAATTAAATTTCTACGATCTGATCGTGGAGGTGAATATTTGAGTTATGATTTTCTCACGCATCTTAAAGCAAGCGGAATCGTTTCGCAACTCACGCCACCCGGAACACCACAGCACAATGGTGTGTCTGAACGCCGAAATCGAACTCTATTAGATATGGTGCGATCAATGATGTCTCTTACAGATTTGCCGTTATCATTTTGGGGTTATGCATTAGAAACCGCTGCATTCACTTTAAATAGGGCACCATCTATATCCGTTGAGACGACACCGTATGAACTATGGTTTGGTGCTAAACCTAAGTTCTTGTTTCTTAAAGTTTGGGGATGCGAAGCTTACGTCAAGAAGTTGATGCCGGACAAGCTCGAACCCAAAGCGGAGAAATGCGTCTTCATAGGATACCCTAAGGAAACGATTGGGTATACCTTCTACCACAGATCCGAAGGCAAAGTGTTTGTTGCAAAGAACGGATCCTTTCTTGAGAAGGAGTTTCTCTCGAAAGAAGTGAGTGGGAGGAAGGTAGAGCTAGACAAGGTTATTGAACCTTCTCTCGAGTTGGAGAGTAGCGCAACACCTGAAATTGTTCTAGTGCCGTCTGCACCAACAAGAGAGGAAGCTAATGACGAGGATCATGAAACTTCGAACGATGCTACTACTGAACTTCACAGGTCGACAAGGTCACGTGCCACTCTTGAATGGTACGGCAACCCTGTCTTACCCGTCTTGTTGTTAGACAACAGTGAACCTGCGAACTATGAGGAAGCAATGATGAGCCCAGACTCTGATAAATGGCTGGAGGCCATGAAATCCGAATTGGGATCCATGAGCGAAAACCAAGTATGGACTTTGGTGGACCCTCCTAGCGACCGTAAGGCCGTTGAGTGCAAATGGTTTTTCAAGAAGAAAACGGACGCGGATGGTAATGTTACTGTCTATAAAGCTCGGCTTGTCGCAAAAGGTTTTCGACAAGTTCAAGGTGTTGACTACGATGAGACTTTCTCTGCCATAGCGATGTTTAAGTCAATTCGGATTTTATTAGCAATTGCTGCATTTCATGATTATGAAATATGGCAGATGGATGTCAAGACTGCATTCCTCAATGGCAACATTGATGAAGAGTTGTATATGATGCAGCCCGAAGGTTTTGTCGATCCTAAGGATGCTGATAAGGTGTGCAAAATTCAGCGTTCCATTTATGGACTGAAGCAAGCATCTCGGAGTTGGAACCTTCGTTTTGATCAAGTGATCAAGAGCTTTGGATTTGTTCCAAATTGCTACGAAGCTTGTATCCACAAGAAAGTGAGTGGGAGCTCAGTGACATTTTTAGTACTATATGTGGATGACATATTGATTATTGGAAATGACATTGGTATGCTTAACGATGTGAAGAGTTATTTGAATAAATGTTTTTCAATGAAAGACCTAGGAGAAGATGCTTATATATTGGGCATCAAAATCTATAGAGATAGACAAAGACGCCTAATAGCTTTAAGCCAAAGTACATACCTAGACAAAGTTCTGAAAAGGTTTAGAATGGATAAAGCAAAGAAAGGTTCATTGCCCATGTTGTCAGGTAAGATATTGAGCAAGGCTCAGTGTCCAGCTATGGTAGACGATAGAGATGCTATGAGCAAAGTGCCTTATGCCTCGGCCATAGGTTCTATCATGTATGCCATGCTATGTACTAGACCAGATGTGTCCAATGCTCTTAGTTTGACGAGCAGATACCAAAGTGATCCAGGAGTGGAACACTGGACAGCTGTAAAGAACATCCTAAAGTATTTAAATAGGACTAAAGAAATGTTCTTGGTCTATGGAGGTGATGAGCAGCTCGTCGTAAAAGGTTACGTCGACGCTAGTTTCGACAACGACCCGGATGATTCTAAATCTCAGACAGGATACATTTATATTTTGAATGGTGGAGCTGTGAGCTGGAGAAGATGCAAGCAAAGCGTGATCGCTGGATCTACAACAGAAGCGGAATACATGGCTGCTTCAGAAGCGTCAAGTGAAGGAGTTTGGATCAGGAACTTCATCACTGAGCTTGGTGTGGTTCCAAGTGCCTTGGACCCACTAGAGATATTATGCGACAACACTGGTGCCATAGCACTGGCTAAGGAACCAAGATATCATCCAAAGACCAAGCACATCAACCGCCGTTTTCATATAATTCGAGATTATATAGCAGATGGAGATCTGAAGATTAGCAAAGTACATACGGATCTGAATGTCGCAGATCCGTTGACTAAACCTCTTCCACGAGCAAAACATGATCAGCACCTTAATGCAATGGGTGTTAGATTGTTGCCAGATGTAAACTAGATTATTGACTCTAGTGCAAGTGGGAGACTGTTGGAATTATGCCCTAGAGGCAATAATAAAGGTGTTATTGTTATAATTCTTGTTCATGATAAAGTTTATATTCCATGCTAGAATTGTATTAAGCGGAAACTTTGATACTTGTGTGGTTTATGAACAACACCGTGTCCCTAGTACGCCTCTATGGACTAGCTCATTGATTAATGATGGTTAAGGTTTCCTAACCATAGACATGAGTTGTCGATTAATAATGAGATCATGTCATTAGGAGAATGATATGATGGACAGACCCAAATTAAGCAGAGCAATTAGATCGTTTCATCGTGTTCATCTTTGCGAAGCTTTTTCTTATGTCGAATATTATATTCCTTAGACCATGAGATAATACAACTCCCTGGTATCGAAAGAAAGCTTTGAGGTCATCGAACGTCATCCTATGTGAGGATGATCATAAAGGTGTCTCTCAGGTGATCGGAAAGTACTTGTTGGGTTGTATGTATCGAGATGGAATTTGTCCCTCCCGAGTCGGAGAGATATACTTCGGGCCCACTCAGTAATCGATATCAACACCGCTTGCAAGAACGTGGTTAAGGAGTTAATCACAAAGTGATATCGGATTACAGAACGAGTAAAGTACTTGCTTTGAACGAGATTGAACTAGGTATGTCAATACCAACGATCGGATCTCGGGCAAGTAAAATATCGCGTGACGAAGGGAATACATATATGGGATTAATTGAATCCTGGCATCATGGTTCATCCGATATGATCATCGATGAATATGTGGGAGTCAATATGGGTTTCCAGATCCCGCTGTTGATTATTGAAAGAATATCATGTCTGCATATTCTCGAACCCATAGGGTTAAACTACGTGCCTCGACGCTAGGATAGAATGGATAATTGGTTTATGGGTTTTAGTTCGGAGTCTCAGATGAGATCTAGGACATCACGAGAGGTTCCGGAGAATAAGATTCATATAAAGGAAAGCAGTTTTTGGATTTCGGAATCGTTTCAGAGTATTCGGTATTGTACCGGAAGGTTCTAGAAGCTTCCGGAGAGGGACCAACGTGGCCCCACTTGTCGGAGGGCTGCGTGGGCCTAAGAGGGAGTGCCCTGGCCGCTTTGGGCCAGGGGCACAAGGCCCCATAGGCCCAGCCGGCCAAACCCTAGGGGAAACCCTAGGGAACCCTTCTAGAAGGAGGGGGGAAACTTGCCCCCCACTCTAACCCTTGGGGCCGCCGCCCTAGGGCTTGGAGGAGGGGACAAGAGGACCGGCCAGCCCCCTATATAAGGTGGGCAGGGGCGCACCCCTCCCCCCACTCCTCCAACCCTAGCCGCCGTCCTGCTGCCCTCCACCTCTCTCTCTCCCGACTACGCGTAGGCGAAGCCCTGCCGCAGAAACTCTCCACCATAGCACCACGCCGTCGTGCTACAGATCCAATCCATCTCTCCACCCAACTTGCTGGACCAAGGAAGGAGGAGACGTCGCGACACCGTACGTGTGCATCTCTCGGAGGCGCCGCCACTTGCGGCGTTGGATCGGATCGGATCGCGAGGAGGAGAAGGCTAGTTCGACTACATCAACCATGTTTTGTTGAACGTTTCCGCTGTGCTATTTCTTCAAGGGTATGAAGATCTCATCTATCTCTCTCGTTGATTGTATCTCCTAGATTAGATCTTGGCTTTCTTGTTCGCATCCGTAGAATTTTTTTGATTTACTGTGCTGCAAAACCCTTCATATATAGTTCCACAACTGAATCACGTATTCGATGATATATATTATATGTTCATACAAGGACAACTAAATAACTTTATGAATACTTTAGGGAATATCATCATACATGATTGCCTATAGGGCATATTCCCAACAAATATTATTCCATAATCTGTCTATGAGGGACTCCGATATTACCTTGATGATCCTGATCTTGAACCTACTAATGCTACTATAATGCTTTCAAATAGAACCTTGGAATGGATCTTATCGGATCCTTCGAGATGCTTATGTTCCAGTTGGACCATTTGTCTATCCTGTCGATTTTCATGTTATTGATATGCATCTAGATCCATTTTGTCCAGTCATCTTGGGAAGTCCATTTTATGTTGCTACAAAAATCCATATTGACAACAAGAAAGAAACTATGTCTTTACAATTTATAGAAGAAGAGGCGAAATTTGAATTCAACCAATTCAAGAAGCTACCATATGATACGTCGGAAACGCATCTATAATTTTTGATACTCCATGCTTGTTTAGTATCTACTTTGCTTTGCTTGTCTACACTTTGAGGTGCTTTTTACATGTTTTCTGGTACTAACCTACTAACAAGTTGCAACAGTGCCAGATGCCTGTTTTCTGCTATTTTTGGTTTCAGAAAAGTTAGTAAAGAAATGTTCTCGGAATTGGACGGGACAAACGTCAAAGTCAATTACTTTCCATGGGGAACAAGAAGTCCAGAGGGGAGACGAGGAGGCGTGCCAGGGCGGCTAAACCCCCCTAGGCGTGGGTGGGCCCTACCCCAAGCGCTGGGTAGGGTTTTCCCCCTCTGGCCGCCGCCTCGCCCCCCTTCGCCTATAAAAAGCCCCCTATGCATAAACCCTAAGCACCTTATCAAATCGCCATGATACCGTCTGTAGTCGCCACCATTGTCCCTAGATCGGGGGGAGGGAGGATCTGAAGTTCTTCCCGGCACCCTGCCAGAGGGGAGATCATCCCGGAGGCCTTCTCTCCGGTATGATGCGTGAGTAGTTCCACCTTGGACTATGGGTCCATGTAGTAGCTAGATGGTTGTATCTCCTCCTTTGTTCTTTCATGTATAGATGTTGTGAGCTCCGTTCATGATCAATATCTAATCTATTTGTAATCATGCATGTTGTGTTTGCGGGGATCCGATGGATATTGAGATTATTATGTTGTTTTGATTAATGGTTTTGTCTTTATGATTCTATCATGTCTGTGTTGTTTGTGATCTTGCATGCTCTCCATTGTTAGTAGCTATCTTGGCCAAGTAGTTGCTAGTGACTCCAAGAGGGGGTATTTATGCTCGATAGTTGACGAGGTTTAATCTCGTCAATGCCCATTGTTATGAGCTTGGGTTTTGGAGAAGATGGTATGCTGGAGATCGCGGAACGGTTAGCAAACAAGCAACACGGGGACACGAGGTTTACCCAGGTTCAGGCCCCCGGAGGGAAAACCCTACTCCTGCTTGTCTGCTCTTGATTACGGCGGAACCGAAAAGTACAGGGGTACGCAGATGCAATCTGGCGTGGAGGTGTGTATGCGGTGGTATGAAGTGCCCTCCTCCTCGTGCCCTCCTAGCCTTTATATAGAGATAGGCAGGTCTCGGGCACAGATCGAGTCGGTTACAGGTTTTAGGGTTTGCCCCTTTGAATATTCTATCTACTCTAGTCTTGTTCTCCAAGGATACAAAGGCGTCATGGGCCCTGGCCACCCGAAAGTCTTCATGGGCTGGCGCATATTCTCGTAGGCCTTCCTTGGGTTGTACTAGGTATGCTAAGATCGTGTACCCGTAGGGTATAACCATGTCAGTAGCCCCCCGAGTGTTCAGTCGAATCGTAGATTCGGCTGAGGACTCCTCAATCTTTCGAGTGCGGCCACCTTTGTTCGTTTAGAGAATGATTTGAGTGTGTAGGGATTGTTGATGCGCGTGCCTGACTCTCCCGACGAATCAGGGTCAGTTAACTATCTTAGGACAAAACAACACGATCTTCTTCAGATTCGAGTCCCTCGACTCGAACCCGGAACATATGCTGGCGTAATTCGACTCAGGCTGCGGAGGACTTACAGGAGTGGAATTCCAGTAAATTTTAAATGATGTACCCAACGCGTCCGTCGGGATTTTTCATCGCGCCTGCTGGCACGGATTCTCACTAGCAGAGCGCAGTCGTGTGCGTTGCCAGGCCATCAGATGATATCTGTAGGTCTTATCTTTGTGTTGCAGACACAACATCCGAATGTTTATCACCACGGAGGTGTTTCGGGTGGCCAAGGAGGATGTTACTCACTTAGCGTTTAATTGGGGCAGAGTTGCCGAATTTTTTTTGCATGCTGATGCGAAGGATCGCAGTCAAAGAATTCATAGGGTGCGTGACCAGCGCTCCCTATGGGAGTAGCCCCCGAGTGTCTGTTCGAGTCGTAGACTCGAGCAGAGACTTTAATTCAGTCTTTGTTGACTTTTAGGTCCGTAGGACACACATTTTTCGGATGCTTGAATCCATCCTCCCTATGGGAGTAGCCCCCGAGTCCGTAGTGGAGTCGTAGAATCGACGTAGGACTCGAAGAATAGTTTAATGGTGTTGTACTTTGATCGTTTTTTGGGTGCGCGGCCAGCACTCCTGATAGGAGTAGCCCCCGAGTAGTTACTCGAATCGTAGATTCGGGTGAATACTTTAGCTATGTAGCCGAAGATTTGTAGCCGTTGAAGTCTCCTTCAAGTGCATTGTAGAGTGCGAGGTACGCAATCATGTTGGCCGCGTGTGCATTGCACTCGTTCATTGTCTGCTGGACGACGAGCTTCGAGTCGCCGTAGATGACCAGGCGCATCGCGCCGCAGATCTTGGCCATCCTCATGCCGTGGATGAGGGCCTCATACTCGGCCTCGTTGTTGGAAGCTCGAAATTTCATCCGGAGGACGTACTTCATCTTGTCGCCCTGCGAGGAGGTCATTATGACCCCAACTCCTGCTCCGGCCTCGCGCTTGGAGCCATCAAAGTGCATCGTCCATGACTGTGTCATGTCCGGTGTGTCTGGCAGCTGCAGTTCCATCCGGTGGACGGGGAAGTCCGGAAGGACCTGAGACTTGATCGCGTGGCGCTTCTCATAGACGATGTCTAGAGGTGACAGCTCGATGCCCCACAGGGCTACACGTCCTATGGCCTCCGGGTTGTTCAGGATGCTGTTCAGGGGTGCTTCATTGACGACCATCACCTGATGCTCCTGGAAGTAGTAGCTCAGCCGACGAGCCGTCATAAATACGCCGTAGGCGAGTTTATAGTAGTGAGGGTACCTCTGCTTTGTCGGTGTCAATGCCTCGCTGAGGTAGTAGATTGGGCGTTGGACCCCATGGGTCTTGCCATCTTCGGGTCTTTCGAGCACAAGCACAGTTCTTACCACCTGGTGTGTAGCTGCTATGTATAGCAGTAGAGGCTCGCGCTCTTTTGGCGTGACCAAGATGGGCGAGGTAGAGAGCAGCCGCTTTAGATCTTCGAATGCATCGTCCGCTTCGGGTGTCCACTCGAATTTGTCTGCCTTGCGTAGCAGCTGATAGAAAGGCAGGGCTTTTTCGCCCATGCTGCTGATGAACCTGCTTAACGCCGCGATTCGCCCAGCAAGCTGCTGGACGCCCTTGAGGTTCTTCGGCTTCTCCATGGCCATTATGGCCCAGATTTTCTTCGGGTTTGCTTTGATCCCTCGCTGGGAGATGAAGTAGCCTAGCAGCTGACCAGATGGGACGCCGAAGGCGCACTTTTCTGGGTTTAGCTTGATCTTGTATCAATCAAGGTTATCAAACGTCTCGCGGAGATCGTCGATCAGTGTCTTGGCCTCCCTTGTTTTAATTACTATGTCGTCGACATAGACTTGGATGTTGCAGCCGATCCGGTCCTTCAGGCATGCCTGCATGAACCGTTGGTACCTGGCGCCTGCGTTCTTCAGCCCGAAGGGCATTGTGTTGTAGCAGAACACCACAAACGGCGTGATGAACGCCGTTTTCTCCTGATCTTTGACCTTCAGTCGAATCTGATTGTAGCCTGAGTAGGCGTCGAGGAAGGAGAGCTTCTCGCGTCCTGCAGTCGAATCGATAATCTGATCGATCCGAGGGAGAGGGAAGTGATCCTTCGGGCAGTGCTTGTTCAGCGATGTGAAGTCCACGCACATCCGCAGGATGTCAGTGTCCTTTTTGGGGACCATCACGGTGTTGGCGAGCCGCTCGCTTTCCTTGATCTCCCTGATGAAGTTTGCGTCGAGTAGTCTGTTGACTTTGACTCCGATGGATTCAGCCCGTGGTTCGGACAGTTGTCAGATGGACTGTTTGACGGGCTTGGCGTCTGGAAAGACGTTGAGTGCGTGCTCGGCGAATTCCCTGGGAACTCCTGGGATGTCCGCAGGACACCAGGCGAAGATTTCCCAGCGCTCACGGAGGAATTCGACGAGCGCGCTTTCGTATGCGGGGCTGAGGTCGTTGATGATCAGTGCCGTCTTGGAGGCGTCCGTCGGGTGGACCTGCACCTTCTTTGTGTTGACGGTGGAGTCGAAAGACATGTCGGGTGCGTTCTGTCTTGCAACTGGGGGTGCCCCGTTGTCTGTCACCTCTCGGAGCCTTATGAGATCCTCCTGTATGCTGAATGACTAGGAGATTCTGTTGAAGTCCCTATCGCAGTGGTCCGATCGGGTGAAGCTCCCGTGGACCGTGATGACGCCCTTCGGTCCTGGCATCTTGAGTAGCAGGTACGCGTAGTGCGGTACTGCCAGGAATGTGCGAATGCCACACGCCCGAGGATGGTGTGGTATTGTGATGGCTAGTCCACCACTTCAAACTCGAGTCGCTCGCACCGAAAGTTGTCGGGCTTGATGAAGATGACATCGAGCCATATCTTTCCCAGGGGGAATATGCCCTTCCCTAGGACGATGCCGTGGAACGTCGCATCGGATTGTTCTAGGCTGCACAGCGGGATCCGCATTGCTGCTAAGGTACTGGCGAACATCAGATTGATGCCGCTGCCGCCATCCATGAAGACGCGGCTCATGTCAAACCCTCCGATCTGCGCCTCAAGCACCAGGGCAGCATGACCTGGGCGAGGGACCTGACAAGGGTGATCCGAACGGCTGAACATGATGCAGGACTCTGATCCGCTGAGGTACTCAGGGATGGCGGGTGGAGCGGTCATAGCCAGATTGATCTGACGGGTAATTTTCTTTTGCACCCTGTTCGTTTGGCGTCCTTTTTGGATCATCAGTGATCCTTTTGGCATGGGGTACCCGTTTCCGCCGTTGTTCTGCGCGGGTGCGATTGGATGATTCGAAAGTCCCACAGGTGGTGGTGGAGGAGCTCCGTGGGCGATGTCGCCTGGTGCGGGCGCGTTCCCGTACCCGGGGTTCAGGGCTTGTTGCCTCATCTGGGACATGCTCTCGCTGAGTTTCTGGAACTCGCGGCAATCCTTGAGCATGTGGCTTGCCTTCTTTTTACCATCCTGCTTGTCGATGTAGAAGTGGATGGTGCATGGACCCGACAGTTTGTCGTATGCTGAGGGTCCATCGTCGCGGCCGCGATGTTTCCCTTACTGTGCTGGGCGTCCTCCGTCACGGAAGTTGTTTCCGCGGTATCCGCCACCGCTGCGGTTGCCGTCGCTGCGGCGGTCGGCGTAGCCTGCCGCAACCATGTCGGGTCCGTCGCGATCGTCGTAGACGCACGATCTTCTCTTGCTACGGCGTTCACGTCGACGGCCGTATTCATCTTCCTCCTCCGAGTGCGCTCGGTGGATGAAGTCCTCACCGTCTGCCCACCTATTGGCGATGTCCATGAGGTGGTCAAATGTCTTGGGCTTGACGTGCCCAAGTTCTTCCTTGAAGTCCTGGCGCTTGACGCCATCTTTGAAGGCGTCGATCGCTCTCTCCTTAGAGATGTGCGCCGCGGAGTTCTTGGTGTTGAACTAGCGTAATATGTACGAGCGAATGGATTCGCCCGTTCGTTGGGTGCAGGCCCGTAGCTCTTCGATCGAGGCTGGCCTATTGCTAGTGCCTTTGAAGTTTCGGATGAAACTGTACGCCAGTTCCTACCAACTTCGAATGGATCCCGAGGATAGGCTGCTGAGCCAAATTCGGGCTGCGCCTGTCAGCTACAGCTGAAGGCATTGCATGGTGATGTATTTGTTTCCACCGTGTAGCTTGACGGAGGACAGGTGGTCGCTGAGCCACGCCTGGGGGTCCTATGTACCGTCAAACTTTGGAGTGTCCGAAGGAAGCTTGAAGTTCCGCGGCATCCGTGTCCACCGAACGGATCTGCTGAAGCATCAGGCTCCGCAGAGTTCTCCTTCGTCGTCGTCCTCCTCGGATTTAGACGAGCATACGCGCTTGGCGCTCGCTTTATCGATCTTGCGTTGGGTGAGCTCGCTTCGAGCGTCATAATCGCGGCTGTGATGGCGCGAGCTCTTGTGCCTTCGTGGTAGGTCGTGCTCTTCCTCGTCGGATGAAGGTGTGGGCCTGCGGTTGAACCTGACCACAGCCTTCTTCTTTGGCTCCGCAGGAGCTTCTCCGTGGAGCGCAGATCCAATGAGTCCGAGTCCGGTAAGTGCATACTTGTGCATGTCCCTTTTTGGGTCCCCCACCGAAGGTGGATGGGACGCGAGGTATGTGGTGGCTGCCATGATCGCAGCTTGTGGTGTCTTCGGGATGACGTTGCCGTCGGCATCCATCTCCATGAAGGACGTGTTGAGGGTCCGAGTCACCTCGCAACGTGCCTTGGGGTCCATGTTCTCCGTGCGAGAACGGTGCTTGTTGCTATGGTTGCCGTGCAAGCTAGAGCCGCCCATGGCGGAGAGGGCAGCTCGCCGCGCACTGGAGTTCGAGGCCGCTTGCTTGCACTTGTCAAGCACTTCTTGCATCTTCACCTGCTTCTTGTGCTCTTCGACTAGGAGCAGGTGGTACACCATTAGTAGGTCCCGTGAGGCACCCACAGGCAGGATCTTGTTGCCTGCCACGACTTCGCGTGCTTGAGCCCATCCTTCCTCGCTGAGGTGGATGATCCGATTGAGATCGGTGTCCTCCTCGTTGGGTGGGGGGGGGGGGACTGGTTTCTCCTGTTCTCGCCGTTTCTACCCTGCGGGTTGGGTGGCGGGTTGTGCTCCTGATCCACGTCTCTCTGGATGACTGCGGCACATTGGTAGCGTTCGTAGATTGGATCGCTGCTGCCGCAGCTTTCGGATCCGGAACCGTAGGTCCCTTCCTCCGATGGTGGATCGCACAGATCTGAGTTGCAGCTGCTACTGTCATATGACTCATCTGTTGATTTCGATGTGCGTAGCACGGGGTGTGGAGCCCACGAAGCAGGCCTGATCGATGGCAGGGCACCCGCTCTGGGAGACGGAGAGTGCCAGTCAGCCCCACCTGGAAGCAGAAGATCCCAAACAGGATCTCGAGCCCGTCGCCAACGGGCTCGAAGTCCTTCAGGGTGGCTGGCGAGTGGGCGGTGAATTCGAAAGCGCCGAAGAGGATATGACTCTCCGTCGCTGCGGAGTTGTAGATCGCTTTGGTTGGGACCGTCACGATCGCACAATCAGCGTCCCTAGTTCCCACAGACGGTGCCAATTGACGAGGTTTAATCTCGTCAATGCCCATTGTTATGAGCTTGGATTTTGGAGAAGATGGGGATGCTGGAGATCGCGGAACGGTTAGCAAACAAGCAACACGGGGACACGAGGTTTACCCAGGTTCAGGCCCCCGGAGGGAAAACCCTACTCCTGCTTGTCTGCTCTTGATTACGGCGGAACCGAAAAGTATAGGGGTGCGCAGATGCAATCTGGCGTGGAGGTGTGTATGCGGTGGTATGAAGTGCCCTCCTCGTCGTGCCATCCTAGACTTTATATAGAGATAGGCAGGTCCTGGGCACAGATCGAGTCGGTTACAGGTTTTAGGTTTTTGCCCCTTTGAATATTCTATCTACTCTAGTCTTGTTCTCCAAGGATCCGAAGGCGTCATGGGCCCTGGTCGCCCGAAAGTCTTCATGGGCTGGCTCATATTCTCGTGGGCCTTCCTTGGGATGGACTAGGTATGCTAAGATCGTGTACCCGTAGGGTATAACCATGTCAATATTGGGTTCATGCCTCTAGTTTCCAAGGGAAGTGAAAGAAATCTCTTCGGTTGTAGATGTGCTGTTGCCACTAGGGAGAAAACAACGGTCTCTTGTTCATGGAACATGTGGACTGTTTACCTTACACACTTTGCTTAAAGCAGTTGTCTGTTGCTTGCAACTTAATACTGGAGGGGGTTCGGATGATAACCTGAAGGTGGACTTCTAGTCATAGATGCAGTTGGCTGGAGGTCTATGTATCTTGTTGTATTGCCCAATCGAATCTCATAGGATCTTTCTGACTAGTAATTGCATTGTTATGCCTTGCTCAGTTCCTGTCAATTGCCTTGCTGTAATTTTTTTACCCTTCATGCCATGTTGTTTATCTAAGGAGAGCACCTCTAGTGAACTATGGACCCCGGTCCAATCTTTACCATTAATACATCTTCCACTGTTACCTGTTACTTTCTGCAAACCATTACCTTCCACACCATACGTTTAATCCTTTATTACAACAACACGTGAGATTGACAACCTCACTGTTAGTTGGGGAAAAGTCTTGAGTTTGTGTTGTGCAGGTCTCCGTGTTGCTTGCAACACCTGTGTGACGTTTCCTTCCTCCTACTGGTTCGATAACCTCGGTCTCAACTGAGGGAAGACTTGCTGCTGTGCTACTTCACACCTTGCTCTTGGGGTTCCCAACAGGCTCCACATCAACTGAGCCATCAACAAGTTTTCTGGCGCTGTTGCCAGGGAGGCTAAGGACGTCTTCACTAGGGGAGTCCTTCACTTCCTTTCTCTTTACTTTGTTTTTAGTTTGCTTTGTTTATTTTGCTTGGTTTTGTTTCCTCTTTCCAAAAACCCGCAAAAAATTAGTGTAGTTTGGTTTGCTTTCTTTATTCAAAAACACAAAAAATTAGTTCCTACTCTAGTTGCTGGTCTGTTATTGCCTTGCTTGGTCATGCTTTCTATAAATGGATGGTTTCTTTGAAACTAGTTATTATTGGCAAGGTGGGTTCATGGAAGAACAAAAGTATTATTATAAGGAACACCGTTTGTCACAAAAAGGGAAACACTTATGGGAACAAATTGATAAGTTGAATACTTTGTCTAGAGACGTGTGCTCTACTTATAATGTTACTTATTGCTTTGATAAAGCTTGTTGCGGCAGGAGGTATAAACACCTACCCTTTCAATGTGAGTATAATGATAATGTTACCATATCTTCTTATGTTAAAGGAAATTATGACTTTTATGATGTGGAACAAATTGAAGAATTTATTGCTTTCAAGGGTGCATTTAAACTTGCTAGTTTGCTTGAAAATACTGATGGTGCACCTTATGAACATGAGGTTTATGAGATACTTAAATTTTGCTTTGACAATTACAAGGAAGCAAATGGCTATATTGTTAAATATTTTAATAGGTGCTTTCCACATTTGGAAGAGACTAATTCCTTGCAGGAGCCTATGGAAGAAGAAATTGTTGAAACTAGAAGCTCATTAGAAAAAAAAGGGGGAGAGTGATGAACAAAAGGAGGAAGAATGGATTATCTACCCGTGCCTACCTTCTAATGGGAGTAACTCTTTATCCTTCAAATTATTTGATTGTCCCACATGCTTACCAAAGGAGGATGATTGTTATGTTCCTGTGGTTCCTTTTGAAATATCTATTTTGGGTAAAACCTGTGAAGGTGTTAATCCCACTATTCTTGAGCTTGATAGAAATTATGTGTTTGTATATCATGAAAAGCATGCTTTATGTGATAGCTATATTGTTGAGTTTATTAATGATGCTACTGAAAATTATTATGAGAGAGGAAACTATGGTTGTAGAAGTTTTCATGGTACTGAAACACCTATCTATGTGCTGAAAGTTTTGAAGTTGCTCTTGCTCTTGTTTCATCTTCCTATGCCTGTCACTTTGTTCTTTGTAAATTTATTTGCATACAAGATTACTATGCATAGGAAGTGGGTTAGACTTAAATGTGTTTTTAATTTGGTTCTTGATGCTCTCTTTTACTTCAATTCATATTTCTTATGTGAGCATCTTCTCAAACTATCAAGCCTAACTTAAAGACGTTAAAGAAAAGTACTTGTTGGGAGATAACGCAAGAGTTTCCTTGAGTATTGGAAGTTATTACTTCAGTAATGACCCCTCCTTATCCTTTTTGTTTGCTTTTTGTGCCAAGAATGACCTCTAATGAGAGGGAAGTAAGATTTGGGGAGTTGCTATGCCGAAACAGATTTCTGTCCTCCACAAAAAAAATTCGTGAGGAGTCTCTGTAACTCGGATGGAGGTCAAAATTCATGAATAAATCTCCCAGTATGTTAGATAACTTTCGTTAGTTCAACACTCTTTGATTTGAGCAATAGAAGATGTTCGAAAAAATCGGTTTCTACCCGCTGGTCTGTTTTGACAGATTTCTGCCATTATTTGCATTTACTTCTTATTGATTCCTTTTTGAGTTCTCTTTAGGTGAATTGAGCTTTTTGAAGGAGTTACGACAGTAGGTTGTGTTTTTAGTGAAAAGCCTTGCTGTTCCAAAGCTTTGCCAGAGGTCTAATATCTTTTGGATACACTAATGTTACTAATGAAGATCGTGTGAAGTTTTGTATGAAGGAAAAATTCCAGGTGTAGAGAGAGAATGATGCAATGAGATGAAGAATGGACAAAAACTCAAGCTTGGTGATGCCACCATGGTGTCACCCAAGAAATATCCAAGAGGTACAAGCCTCAAAGCTTGGGGATTCCCAAGGCATCCCCTTCTTCATCAATAAAAAGCTCAGGTCTATCTAGACACTTTATTTTTATTGTTTCATGCACAGTTGTGTTGTTCTTGGAGCGTCTTAGTTTTTGTTTGCTTTACTTAGGTTGTTTAGTTTGCTTGAATAAAGTATTTTGGACCCCCGTTCTTGCTATGTTGTTTTGCAAATAAGTTGCTTAGTGTTTGGAAAGGAGTAGTAAGTTCTTGCTTGTAAGTGCAAAATGAGATTACACTGACTGTGACTTAGACTTTAGCATGGCATGCTAGGTGTTGTTTTGACCTTATGCTTAGTAATTATTGCTGTAGCATGTCTTGTTCCAAACAATTGGGATTGCTTAGTGTGCCTTGAAGAAATTATGCATTATTTTAGCATGCAAAAGCATAGTATTGTGGTATTCTCCTTTGATGCTGTACTTGGGTTGACTTAGCACATGCTCACACCATGTTATGACTATGAAAAGTCACCATTAGTCTCTATGATCATTTAGTCCTTGACTTGTAGTACCACTCTTTGCTTTGATTAGTATGCTTTGTTGCACTGCATGATTTTGGCCATTATGCTCTCTTAGTTGGTTGCTCCCAGTCTTTTGCTAGCCTCCACTTGTATGAGTAAGTTCTGCCCATGCTTCCAACTCCCAAGAAACCAAGTTATTCCAAAGTGTCCACTATAAACTCCTATGCATGGTGTGTTACACCATTACAAGTATATTCTTGTTTTCAAGTATATTCCAATTAAAAACTATTTTGTTATGTGAAAACTTAGTTATTAAAGCCCTCACGAACTTGATGGCACATTTTATATTCTTTGCCCCTAATAAACTTGAACCATTGTGACAACTTTGTTGTATATGCTTGCACTTATACGTTGGAATTAGCAGAACCATGTTGTCATGGGGAAAGTTTTCAACATTGCACTTGTACTTAGTACTCAGCTGATATCATGCTCTTTTGTCTATGGATGTCACCGGTGTGAAATAAAGAGGGAACTTGTAAGTCCATGGAGTTTGTATCCTGTGTTAGAGAAATGCCTGGGCCGCTAGCCTAAGCCATGCCTAATCATGGTGTAAACTTGCAGCATCACCATAATGAGCTATCTATGAAGCATCCTCAATAAAAATCTATGCATATGGTAAATAAAAAGATTTCTGAGATGCTCATTGTCTGCTTGCCTTGTCATTTTGGTTATGGGAAAGCTCCTGTACCATGTGCTAGGGGTACCCCATTGGCGGTTCTCAATGATATGCAAATACTTACAGTGACAAGAACTTACCTGGACCCAAAGTTGAGTATGCATGAGGTGTGGCCCTCGTATTCAAGGGACTTGAGATTACCAACTTATACTTCATCAAGCATATACTCCATCTTTGCCACTTTAACCTTAACCACTTCAAGATGCTTATGATAGGGGCAATGAGGGCTGACAGCTAACAAGTACCATAACTTTTGGAAGCTCTTTTTAAAACTTGTAATCCCTGCTTCCTTTACAAAAAGGCTTTTCTTCAACCATTATTGAGTCTCCACCTTCTACCTTTAGGTACCATTAAGAGAGCATAGTTGTCATTCTGTGTGCAGTGTCCAAATGCCTATTAATTGATGCATATTGTGACACTACTTGTTCTTGTGCTATTTGTTTCTAGTCACCCTTGTGAACTTTGAAGGTGTCCTATGCATCTATATTGCTACTCTATGAGGGACAAGCTGATTGCCACTATGCTATGTTTTCTGTATGTGAAACAAACAAACATTTTTCAATGCATATTATTCATGATCTTTGTTTGTAGCTTGTCATGTTCCATGCATAGTTACTTTGTCTTATTGTTAGAACTCCATCTTTCATGCACATGTTTAGAGTTCTTTGATCTCAACTTTCAATGCTTGCAAATGGTTGGATCTTTATTATGAGGGTGCATGTCACCTCAAAAATTATTCTTTTTTATCACTTACCTACTCGAGGACGAGCATGAGGTAAGCTTGGGGATGTTGATACGTCAGAAACGTATCTATAATTTTTGATGCTCCATGCTTGTTTAGTATCTACTTTGCTTTGCTTGTCTACACTTTGAGGTGATTTTTACATGTTTTCTGGTACTAACTTACTAACAAGTTGCAACAGTGCCAGATGCCTGTTTTCTGCTATTTTTGGTTTCAGAAAAGTTAGTAAAGAAATATTCTCGGAATTGGACATGACAAACGTCAAAGTCAATTACTTTCCGTGGGGAACAAGAAGTCCAGAGGGGAGACGAGGAGGCATGCCAGGACAGCTAAACCCCCCTAGGCGCGGGTGGGACCTACCCCGCGCCTAGGTAGGTTTTGCCCCCTCTGGCCGCCGCCTCGGCCTCCCCCTTCACCTATAAAAATCCCCCGATGCAGAAACCCTAAGCACCCGATCAAATCTCCACGAAATCGTCTATAGCCGCCGCCACCATCGTCCCTAGATCGGGGGGGGGGGATCTAAAGTTCTTCTCGGCACCTGCCAGAGGGGAGATCATCCCGGAGGCCTTCTCTCCGGTATGATGCGTGAGTAGTTCCACCTTGGACTATGGGTCCATGTAGTAGCTAGATGGTTGTATCTCCTCCTTTGTGCTTTCATATATAGATCTTGTGAGCTCCGTTCATGATCAAGATCTAATCTATTTGTAATCATGCATGTTGTGTTTGCGGGGATCCGATGGATATTGAGATTATTATGTTGGTTGGATTAATGGTTTTGTCTTTATGATTCTATCATGTCTGTGTTGGTTGTGATCTTGCATGCTCTTCGTTGTTAGTAGCTATCTTGGCCAAGTAGTTGCTAGTGACTCCAAGAGGGGGTATTTATGCTCGATAGTGGGTTCATGCCTCTAGTTTCCAAGGTAAGTGACAGAAATCTCTTCGGTTGTAGATGCTATGTTGCCACTAGGGAGAAAACAATGGTCTCTTGTTCATGAAACATGTGGACTGTTTACCTTACACACTTTTCTTAAAGCAGTTGTCTATTGCTTGCAACTTAATACTGGAGGGGGTTCGGATGATAACCTAAAGGTGGACTTCTAGTCATAGATGCAGTTGGATGGCGGTCTATGTATCTTGTTGTATTGCCCAATCGAATCTCATAGGATCTTTTTGACTAGTAATTGCATTGTTATGCCTTGCTCAGTTCCTGTCAATTGCCTTGCTGTAATTTGTTTACCCTTCATGCCATGTTGTTTATCTTAGGATAGCACCTCTAGTGAACTATGGACCCCGGTCCAATATTTACCATTGATACATCTTCCACTGTTACCTGTTTACTTGCTGCAAACCATTACCTTCCACACCATACGTTTAATCCTTTGTTACAACAACCGTTGAGATTGACAACCTCACTGTTAGTTGGGGCAAAGTCTTGAGTTTGTGTTGTGCAGGTCTCCGCGTTGCTTGCAACACCTGTGTGACATTTCCTTCCTCCTACTGGTTCGATAACCTCGGTCTCAACTGAGGGAAGACTTGCTGCTGTGCTGCTTCACACCTTACTCTTGGGGTTCCCAACAGGCTCCACATCAACTAAGCCATCACCATACAAGAAGAAAACCGAGATAAAATAAGAAAGGACTATTGAAGATTTGGCTGCAACCTATTTCAAAATCCCACAAATTGAACTAGAGAAAAGTTTGATCAATCATGACTCCATCCCAAATGATGAGGCAAAGAAAGAACTAGATGATATTCTAGACACTACAGCTGAATTAGAAAGTCTCCTTAATAATGAGTATGAAGAATTGGAAAGGAAGGGAGATAAAGAGCCACCACCACTTGAATTGAAACCCCTTCCAGATAGTCTAAGGTATGGATTTTTAGATAAAGAAGGTAAATGTCTAGTTATTATTAATGGTAAACTTTCTGAGGCAGAAAGTCAGAAATTATTAAATGTACTTGTCGAATAACGTGAAGCTTTTGGACATCCTATTAGTGATATTGGAGGAATGGATCCTTCTATAGTTACTCATAAATACCTATGGATGAGAATGCTAAACCTTTTGTTGATACCCAAAAAAGACTTAATCCAAGAATGAAATAAGTAGTTAGAAAAGAAATAATACGTTTACTAGAAACATGTATTATTTATCCAATTTCTGATAGTAAGTGGGTGAGTCCAGCTCACTGCATACCTAAGGAAGGGATAATTACTATTATTAATAACGACAATGATGAGCTTATTCCTACTAGGATAATTGCTTGTTATGGAATGTGCAAAGAATTTAGAAAATTAAACAAGTAAACAACAAAGAATTATAAACCTTTACCTTTCATTGAGCAAAATTTAGAGAGATTAACCAATAACTCTTACTTTTGTTTTCTTGACGGTTATTTAAGTGATTGATATTCAACCAGAAGATCAAGAGAAAACTATTTTCACTTGTCATTTTTGCACTTATGCTTATCGTGTGGCAGAGATGACGAACTATGCAACGCCATTCTTCTAGTCCATCGCCATGCCTCCAAATCCAAAAGATCCGAAAGACAGCCTAGTCAAGAAAAAGATTCCTCCGAGTCTCCTGAATAAGCCAGTGATGATGACGACTCCAACACTCCTCGATCTCCATTACCAGCACATGCAGCATAAATACTTTTACATTATCCTTAAACATTTTTATGGTCTGTAATGATGGGTACTATATTTTCTGGCTCTATGTATTGTATATTGTGTAAGAACTCTATGCTTTACGCTTTAGCACTTAGTATATTTTGATGTTCTTGAAAATTTCTTAAGCACTTTGTATTTATGCATATCGTTTTATCTGTCTCTCTACCTCGTCCCTTTCATGAGCCAGCAAACTTTTAGCATAAAAAATTTGCCGAGCAAGGGAGCTCAATTGCTAAACCAGTTTAAACTCGGAAACAAAGCCGACTTCCAGTACCAAAAATTAATTACTCGGAAAACCCTTGTCTAAGCAATTAGATAAAAAATCAAAGTATAAACAAAAAATAATATTTACACCCGAAGGTAATATTTTTTTGGATTTTCAAAAATCATAACTAGAACGAACATGAGCATAAAGTATTTTCAAGCATCCTAAGATTTTTGAAATTGACATGCTCTTTTGGAAATAAGATGGTCAAAAACTTCTCAGAAAATTATGAGGGAACCAATACTTTATTTCACTTTGAACATGTACATATGATTACAAGAAAAGAAACTTAAGAATAGATGGGACGTAGCTGTGCAATATTCTATAGACGATCTAATTCATCCAGGTCTGTACTACCTCCACCTCTCTTTCTCTTTCGAGTGTCAGGTTGTTCCTTCATTGGTCTCATATCAGTTAAATAATATGACCCATTATCTAGAACTTAGTTGATCATAAAATGTCCTTCCCATATCGGGGAAAGTTTGTGCTTTATTTTTTGCATGAGTCAGAGGACCAAATCACCCTTTTTGAAAGAACGATTTTGTATTCTTTGACTATGATACATGAGCAACTTCTGCTGATAGGTTGTAGATCTCTACTCAGCAATAACGCGAACTTCTTCGATTATATCGAGATCATCTTGTCGAGAAGCTTCTGCATCCTCTTCAATATACGCCTTGACTCAGGGAGATTGATGAATTAAGTCACTCGGAAGAACTGCTTCTGCACCATAGACCAAGAAGAAAGGAGTATATCCGGTTGACATGTTAGGAGTAGTTCGTAAACTCCATATCAAAGCGGTAATTCTTCTGCCCGAGCCCCCGTAACATGATGAAGTGGTGCTTCGAGATGAGGTCGGAGGCCTTGCAAAATGAGACTGTTTGCCCTTTCGACTTGTCCATTGGCTTGTGGATGTGCGACTGATGCAATATCAAGTCGAATCCCTTGATCTCCGCCTTTCTCCCATTGTTGGTAATAATAATGTGCGGATAACTGAATCGTATAATTATGTGCTCAACAAAATTTCTGGTTGTGGCTCCATTGCAATTTGTTTTGGGTTTAGTCTCAATCCATTTTGCAAATTTATCCACCATCACTAGGAGCTGGGTGAATCCACATTTTGTCGTTTTGAGCGGCCCTACCATATGAAGCCCCCAAACCGCAAATCGCCATGTTATAGGGATTGTTCATAGCTAATTAGCCGGAAAGTGTGCTTGACGGGCGTACTTTTGGTAGCCTTCGCACGTTTTGACTAGGTTCTCGGCACATGCCTTAGCTTTAATCCAAAAGAATCCATGTCTAAAAGCTTTTTCCACTAAAGATTTGGCTGCAGCATGATGCCTGCATTCGCCTTTGTGGATTTCTTGTAAGATTTCCACTGCTTCTTCCAGAGAAATACAACGCTAAAATACCCCAAAACACTCCTCTTATAGTGCTCACCATTAATAACTGTGTAGGATTTTTCTCATTGGATGATCTGTCGGCTCAGAACTTCGTCTTCGAATAATTTTCCATCTACCAGGAAATCTAGGGAGGGTTTTGTCCAACTAGGAATCATAGCTAGAACTGCTACTAAAGGTGAGATGGGTTTCGTCAGATAGTAGTGATCTACTCATGTGATAGAGGGTGTTTTAGGTTCTCTAAAAAAGCACCATCTAGAACTGGTTTTCGTGCAGAGCTTATTCTTTATTGAGTATCTGCTTCCTCATTTCTGCTCGAGGGATGTATTGAACCTCAAAACTCTCGAACAATTTACACAATTCATCCACAAGAGCCTTGTATGCTGCCATGTGTTTATTTGCATTGCAGATATCAGATACTTGTTGTGCAACTATATCCTAGTGTCAGTAACACATGAGTCAGGTTACCGTGAAGTGAACCTGTAACACATAGAACAGCTTATCCCCTTGGGGGTGATTTGAGCACCACACCAGCTCCCGATCCTCCCCGTGCTTTTGACCCATCGAAGTGGAGAGTCCAAAATTCTAGGTTTGGAGGATTTGTATTTTCTGTCTCTGTCCAATCAGCGACAAAATCGGCGAGTATTTGGGACTTTATTTTTGTACGTGGCTTATACTCAATGTAGAAAGATGCTAGCTCTATTTCCCACTTGACAACACGTCCTTTGGTGTCGTGATTATTGATTATATCTCGTTGTGGAGCGGTGCTCACCACTGTGATCTTATGCTCTTGAAAGTAGTGGCATAGCTTTCTAGCGGCAAAGAATAAGCCATAGGCTATCTTTTGGTAATGTGTATACCTTTGCTTTGACTCTGTCAGGAACTCACTTAGACAATAAGTTGGACGATGTACCAGATATTCATGATTTTATTATGCGTGTTCAAATGATGTTACAAAGCTTACAACTCTATTTGTTACTGCAAGGATTGGTGGGTTCGAAAGTAAACCTTTCAAACATTGCAGGGCAACGTCAGCTTCTTTGGTCGAGACAAATTTGTTGGTTTTCTTCAAGAGCCTATATAAAGATGTGTCTCTTTCTCCGAGATGGATAATGAACCGGCTTAATGCTATGATGAAGCCAGTGAGTCGCTGGACGTCCTTTAGGCAAGTTGGCCTGGTAATGTTGAGTATAGCCTTAATTTTTCCCGGTTCACCTTTGTGCCTCTTTCAGACAAGATAAAACCTAACAATTTTCCCTCTGGTATTCTGAAGAAACATTTCTCCGGGTTAAGCATCATATTGATTTTTTATAGGTTAGCGATTGTTCCTCTAAGTCAGAAATAATTGTTTCCTTTGTTTTAGACATAACCGCTATGTCATCCACGTATACATGGAAGTTGCGTCAAATTTGGTTATTGAGAAAACACTGCATAGTGTGTTGATATGTTTCTCCTGCATTCCTTAAGCCAAAAGGAATATTTTTGTAGAATAAAGTTCCGAAGAGTGACGAAAGATGTCTTAATTTGATCCAATTTTTCATCGGTATTTGGTGATATCTGAAACATGCATCAAGAAAATAGAGTAATTCCGATCCTACCGTTGAATTAGTAACTTGATCGATTCTTGGCAAATGGAACGGATCTTTGGGACAAGCCTTGTTCAAGGAAGTATAATGAACACACATCCTTAAATAAATAGTGTCCTTTTTTAGGGACGAGTATAGGATTTTCCACCCAATATGTGTGGATGACCTCTGTGATAAATCCGGCTAAATCTAGCTTGGCTAATTCCTTAGCTATAGCTTTGCGCCTTTCATCACCAAACCGTCGTAAGGACTGTTTGATGTATCTAGCATCAGAATAAATATTAAGAGAGTCCTCGGCAAGTTCCCTAGGTACTCCGGTCATGTCAGAAGGACTGTTTGACGGGTCTAGCATCAGGATAAACATTAAGATATATTTATTAGCTTTGAGGAAGTCAACGAGTGCGCATTCCTATGCGAGGTCTAAACCTACCCCTATGTTGGTTGCCTTGGAGGGATCATATATCTTCCTTCAGTGGCGTTGTCTTTGTCTCTTGTGATGCCTTGAAATGCAGACTTGGTTTCAACACATCGTTCTTCATAGCGGGCATCTCGGACATGGTCGGTGTTTTTCTTGATCTCCTAGTACTCCTGGGAATGTAGCACAGATTTAGCAAGGGCGGCATATCCTTCTTTGCAGTCTCGTGCTTTCTTCGGGTTTCCCCGGATAGTGATCATGCTATTGGGACCCGGAAGTTTCATCATGTTGTAAATGTAGCAGGGGCGAGCCATGAACGCCCAGTAAGTAGGATGCCCGGAGATGGCATGATACACACTTTTAATGGTACCACCTGAAAAGATAGTGGTTCGATCGGGTTGTTCTGTGGAGTACCGAATGGTACATCCAGTGTGATCTCACCCAGCGAATCTTCTTGTCTCCCTGGTACACTACCATGGAAAATCACATTGTTGTGGTTTAGCTCGCTTTCGTGAATCTTCATGCGGTGGAGCATCTCGATGTAGAGGATATTGTTGCTGCTGCCACCATCCATGAGAGTTATAGAGAACTCATAGCCATCAATGAGAGGATTGATGACCATACGGTACTTTCCCAAACGATGAGCTTTCTTCGGGTGATCGCTTTGGTCAAAGGTGATGGTTACTTCCAACCAATCCAAAAACCCTTTTTTTGACCTTAGCCAACTGAGTTCCAAGGAAACAGACATAAGTGTCTTTATTTGTAGGATAATCCTTCTTTCCATCCTACTTAGGCTATGCGGCATCGGCTTCTTCCATGTCGGAATCTTCCTTGTCATCCTTTCCTTTTTCGCAACTTTTCTTTCCTTTCGTCACTTGGCCCTGTAGCTAGAAGATTCGTCTCTCTTGATGTTGTCATTCACGTGACACTCTACATTGGTGTGGGAAGAACCCTTGTTCCCGTCTGGGTGATGAACTCAAGCATTATTGGCAATGTTGTCTTAGGAATATTTCTTACCTGGTTGCTAATCACCTCTACACTGGACTCAAGAAGTTTCACGGCCTCTTCCCTGGCCACCTCCGCGCCCTCCTCGTCCCCCAGATGAAAACGTTGCGTTAACAGCTTCATTATCCAGATTGGGTTTATCTTCCGAGGTGTTCTTGCACTTCTGAGTCTATTGTTTTGGTTGCCCAGGATGTTCAGGATGTTCAGGATGTTCAGTAGTACCTATGAATGATCGTCGGCATTTTCATATTTGCTTGCCATTTCTTTCATTTCTCCCATGTCCGTAACTTTGTTGTTCTTCATTTGGTGACATAGTAATCCGACTAGGAGTCCTTTGATGAAAGCTTCAATCACAGTCTGATCATTTACTCCCTCACAGGAGTTTCGGTCCATTGTCCTAGGTAATCTCGGCAAGTTTCGCCGGGTCTATGGAAGCAACGCTGGAAGTCTCCGACCATGTAGGGCCTCCTGTATGTACCCTCGAAATTCGAAAATAACGCACTTTGTGTATCATACCAGTTGTTTACCGAGTTCTCTGGTAACTCACTGAGCCATGATCGAGCCTTCTTTCGCAGCATAAGTGGGAAATATCGGACTACGACCAAGTTGTTTTCTCCTTTGGCGATGCAGCAATCCTGGAAAAAATCCTGGAGCCAAGTGTCTAGTCGAGCCACACTCTCGTAGGGTTGAATGCGTTTTGCGATGATGAAGTCAAACGCAAATTTTGTTTGGAGAATGCACGGACCAAAGCTCTCCGGTACCAGATACACGTCCTCCTCGTACTACCGCATTTCTATTTTAGCTTTGATGCGATGGAGGGCATCATTGGGTGAGAGGGATCCACGCCTCGGATGCTCTCTATGCTTGTGGGGCGGCGGAGTCAGATTCCTGCTTCTTCTTTCGATGTTGCCTTCTCCACCTCTATGCATTCCACAGTTATGGTGATATCCTTCATGGTCGCCGCTAGGTGGGGATGGTGGTTCTGGCGAGTTATTTCTAGCTAAGCGATGACCTCCTTTTGGAGCTTCGTTGCGCTGGCTCCAAGGTAGAACTTCACGATGTCGACCTCCATGCCGACTTGGCCTAGGAAGATCTACATCATTTCCTCGTCTGGAACTTTTGTCATTGTGACGAGGTTCACCCAGATGGCAAGTGTGTCTAGGAGGCGGCATCCTTTGCCGGTCCCGTTCTTGATGGAGCCATGCTTCTTCTTCATCCCTATGGCCATTATTTTTCGGACGATGGGGTTGGTGAGGGGCCAGTGCTCTTATAGCATCCTGTGATGCAACCGGGAGAACTTCCGACCAGCCCCACGCGGTCCTGCGATGATGACCATTTGAACCGGTCCTTGAGTTATCTTCATCCCTAGGGTCAGAACAGTGACGTTGATCCGGTTCCCTTTGGATTCTTACATCATTGTTTTGGCTTGAATCCGTGTGGAACTGCTCAAATTTTGACGCCAGTTTTCTGCTGAGCGACGCGACCGTTTTCTGCTACTGTATCCTTTATCGAACAATGCTACACACTGCTGGACCTATTCTAGAGAGGGGTTATTGGAGAGGATAGCTTGAGCAGCGACAACATTTTCTACTGGTGTGTTGTAGACTCAGATCTTCCCTCTGTTCTTTCCATCAAATAAATCTTTGTGGATATCCAGATTCCTATTGGCCAGGACTGGGCCATCTTTGTTTTTTTGGTAGTCGCTTGAATTCCGACTTGTAATACGCAGGATTGATGTCGATCTACTGCTTCATCTAAAAAATGCGTGCACCCTCGTAGAGCAAGATTAAACTATGTTTCTCCAGCTCCTCAGCCCTTTTCTCCAATTCCTCCGTCATAAGATACAAAGAAATTGGGATTGGTACTGTTAATGCGTCTCCATAGATTTTATGTGCACCTTGGGTGACCACATGTCCATCAACTGGAGGATCGTTCTGTGTGGGATTTGCAGGTTTTCCATCCGTCTTCTCCACCTCGATTTCTTCGTCGATTTTTTCATCGTTTGCTTCCTCTACAGGTTCCACCGGTGTCTAGATTTTCTTGTTCTTCTTCTTCTTTGATCGCCCACCAGCCTTTATGCGCGTGCCAGTGGCAAAGACGAATTTTGGTCCGGTACCGAGATATAATCTTCCATCAGTACTTTCAGCCAAGGTTGGCTCGGACTTTTTGACCTTGAAAGAATCTTCGGTGTCCATGTCATCTTGAAAGGTGTAGTGTTCATCCATGCTATCATACGGAGTTGAAGGCATCTTCTCCTCACCTTGTGTTGCTTTGGAGGTATATTCTTCACCATACGCCTCCATATCCTTCTTGAATTCCTGAAGTTCTGCCGATGTTAGCGATTCCTGAGGGGAAGTGGGTAAGCCAGTATCTTCTTCGATCACATCGAGGACTGAGTCGTTTTTGGCACCAGCATCGACAAAGTCGGATCTAGAGCCAATGTAACCCATGAAGCAATGCTTCTTCTTCTTGATTGATTTGAGGTAATGATACAAATGAGTCTCAGATTTAGCCTCCTCGAAACTCTGGATGATCTCAAAGATTCCTTGGAAATCGACATTAGGGCGCTACATAATCCGATTTATCGTGTGCTTTAGTAGTGATTTTCATGCTCCAGCGTTGGTGAAACCGGATCCAGAGCGAAAGTATTCCACATTCGTGTATCTGACCTCAACAGGGAGATCAAATCTGGATTTTTCCTCCACCTCTGCTTCCACCTTAGGAGTGGGTTGGGTGGGTTCAGGCTTTCCTAGGATCTCGAACTCTTCCGCCTCCGCAGACAGAGTAGATCCGGATTTTCCTCCGCCACGATCATCACCTTAGGGGTGGGTTGGGAGGGTTCAGTGAAACTGAGATAGATATCGATCTCGCCGATTGCTATGATGGTGTAGGTAAGCACATGCTCCTTAGCCAGAATCCAAATTTCGTTGAGAAGAACAAGAGGGACGTCATTGGAGTAGAGAATGCAACCGATGGCGATTGTATTGTCGATTTCCGCACGCACAGATTCCGCCCAGAACGAAGGTCCGAAGGTCACCTGCCCCATGGTAGGCGCCAATTATCGTCGGATTGATTACAAGTACGCCACAGGGGGTCCTAAGGGTGTTGAGAAGATGGGGTGTGAGCCGTACGGTGTTCCGAGAGTGGTGAGCACAAGTTTACCCAAGTTCATATTCGATAGTAGTGATCATATCCTACTCCTGCTAGCAACCCAGTAATATATCAGCAAGAGTTGTATGTTACAACGGATTACAAGAGAGGTTCTCCTATGAGAGTTATCGTTGTGGTGTTTCCCTAAAGGCTCCCGCAGGTATGGCTTGCAATTTCCTTGGATTTCAATGTTGGAAAGAAGTTTGATAATGATATTCATTCTAAATTTGGTCTTTCAGTCAATTTTCGTCCTGGTTTTCGTAGAAGACCCTTTTTCATGGTTTGATCTTTTGGCAGAGCTAATTTAAAACTTGAGGTTCATACTGTGGGTATTGCTCTGCAATCTTGCTTTGGAGGATCTGCTTCTCTCTTTCAAGTTAGACTTCTCTAAGACAAGACATTCAGATTTGCAGTTGCTTCCAGGGCGGTTGGATTTGAAATTTACAATTCTTCATAATTTTCGAATGAACATTTTGTCATGTTCATCAACCTGTGGGGTGAAGGTGGGCTTAATTGGCAAGCGGAAGAAAGAAAATTTTACCGAGAGGAAGATCTTGCATGGAAAACTGTCACATTCAAAAAAACCTCGGCAAGAAATTCTAGTCAAACCTCAGGTGCTAGCCATTTGGGCATTAAGCCTGTCTTTGACCGTTTAAAATTTACTTTATCACCGTCAGAATCACGGGTCAACCGTCAAGTTAATTCGGCAGTTTCTGCTGATCTTAAGACAAATCACTCTCGGTCTTTCGCTGATGCGTTTATTAATGGTGATTCTGGACAAAAGTGCTTGATTGCCGATTCTCCCGCGCGCGTGAAATCGGGCTCATTAACTCTGCCTGGGCTCATTCCATTTATGTGCTTCCCCTCTTTCCAAAAAAGGGAATGCCCCAATGATTCTTTCCTTACTTGGTTTAAGGCCGAGCCCAAAGTGAATTTTCAGCCCCATGTCTTCTCCTGTCTAAAGGACTTCTTCATTTCTGGCCACTCTTTCGCTGCTGCAACAGTTACAGCGAACCCCGTCTCCTCAACTCCGCTGCCCCAAGAAACCCCAACTTCTCCTCCCCCTGGCCAGACCTCGTCGCCGATAGCCATCGAAGCAATGGCGAATATTCCCATCGGCCTTGCATCTTTTCTGCCTCGGGGCTTCGAGATTATGCAGGTTGAAGGTTGGGTGGGGCTTCGAAGAGTGGTGGTTCCTCACCGACAGTGTTTGCATGAATAGTATGCCATTGCCTCCATCAATCCTGTGCCTCCTGGCCCCGTCCCTTTCCAAATAACCGTGATGTGCTTCTGGATTTCCTTCATAATGAGGCCAGGGTTGGTTTTGGTGAAGTTCAGGACTGCCCTTTTGGTGCGGCATATGTACAGTTCACCCATGTTAGTGACAGGGACATACTGATTAGGGAGAGTCCCATTGCTTTTCAGGATGTGCATGTTTCCTTTGTTAAGCACAATGAGGGGACTAATTGGCGTAGAGTTCAATTTAATAATGAATGCTGGGTTATGCTTGTCGGCCCCCCTCTAGACCATATGAACACAGAGGACCTCAATGCTATCTTTAATGGCATTAGCAAGATGTTGTTGTGGGAAAGGGATCCTGAACACAAGGCAAGATCCTTGCTAAGGTGAGAGTGACTGATATGGCTGACATTCCCAAGAGTGTCAGAATGACACTTGGAGACAGTGAGGAATCTGAATCTTGGACTTTTTCAGTTGAGCTCCTATTTAGTAACCTTCTTGGAGGGGGGCCACCTGATGAAGACCCTACTCCTGATGATGGGGTGGACCCTCACCCTTTCCCTGTAGTGGCTGCTCCTTTTGTCCCCCCACCTCCCCCTCCTCCTCCACAAGATGACAATGCTGGTGAGTGGGAATAGTGGGTGGTGCAAAATGTTGCCCAAAATGTTCCTGCTGGGCCTGTTCAGGAAGATGGAGAAGAACTACAACCAGGCAATCTTCATTCCCCTCCTCATGTTATCCATAGTGGGATAACTAACTCCTCCCCTGAACAAGTAGTGGACCCTGCGTTTATCCAGCCTGCTAATTCCAGTGAGCAGGAGGTCAATCAAGCCCCCACTTCTGGCCAAGAACATGCTGGAATTCAGCTTCAAGATGTTGGTATTGGGGAAGGACTGCTCAGTATTCTTCAAGCATATGCTGAAACTGATGAACATGATTTCATCCTAGTTGTATCAGATAATGTGGATGGGGATGGTGACTTTATGATGGAAGACACCAACCTGCTTGAACCAAATGAGGCTCACCTACATATAGGAATGGCCTATACTCACTTTATGGCAACCCCTGACATTATGGCAGCAAAGTACAGGTTCTCTCAACAGGGTCTGGAAATTTGGGATAGATTCTTTTCTGCCCACATTCAAAGTCAATCTTCTTCACAGAATATGGCAAAGTTTGAGATTCCTATACGTTGGTTTAATTTCATTACTCTTATGCTCATCACCCCTGAGAAATTAAATTGGGCAAAAAATTTTCTTTCTTCACCTCTTTGGGAAATTATTAAAGAGCCTATTGCAAGTGAATCTACAATTTCATTCTTGGTTCCTGAGGAATGTGTTACTCAGTCTTCCCCTCTGTGCATTCAGGATTCTCTGGATCTTGGCTCTTTAGAGACAACCCCCTCTGCTACTTCAAAGAAAAGAAGAGGAGCAGGACCCATTGTTGAGACTAAGGTGAGAAGAAGTCCTAGAATTGTTGAACTTAATGGTGGTTTCAAAATCCATATCAATTTCTATGGTATTAACTGTCTATCCTGTAATGCTAATCCTCCAACTTTTGGCACTAAGGTGGTTAAAAACCTGGCTGTTAATTTTTGTAAGGTGTTGATACGTTGGAAACCTATCTATAATTTTTGATGCTCCATGCTTGTTTAGTATCTACTTTGCTTTACTTGTCTACACTTTGGGGTGCTTTTTACATGTTTTCTGGTACTAACCTATTAACAAGTTTTAACAGTGCCAGATGCCTGTTTTCTGCTGTTTTTGGTTTCAGAAAAGTTAGTAAAGAAATATTCTCGGAATTGGACAGGATGAAGGACAAAGTCAATAACTTCCCATGGGGAACAAGAAGTATAGAGGAGAGCCAGAGGGGCCGGCTAGAGGGGCCAGACCCCCCAGGCGTGGGTGGGCCCCAGCCCACGCCTGGCTAGGGTTTGGCCGCCCTGGCGGCCGCCTCGGTCTCCCCCTTCGCCTATAAGAAGCCCCAATGCAGAAACTCTCAGTACCCGATCAATATTCCACGAAACCGTCTGTAGCCACCGCCACCATCGTCCCTAGATCGGGGGGAGGGGGGAATCTGAAGCTCTTCCTGGCACCCTGCTGGAGGGGAGATCATCCCGGAGGCCTTCTCTCCGGTATGATTTGTGAGTAGTTCCACCTTGGACTATGGGTCCATGTAGTAGCTAGATGGTTGTATCTCCTTCTTTGTGCTTTCAGGTATAGATCTTGTGAGCTCCGTTCATGATCAAGATCTAATCTATTTGTAATCATGCATGTTTTGTTTGCGGGGATCCGATGGATATTGAGATTATTATGTTAGTTTGATTAATGGTTCTATCTTTATGATTCTATCATGCCTGTGTTGTTTGTGATCTTGCATGCTCTCCGTTGCTAGTGGTTATCTTGGCCAAGTAGTTGCTAGTGAATCGAAGAGGGAGTATTTATGCTCGATAGTGGGTTCATGCCTCTAGTTTCCAAGGAAAGTGACAATAATCTCTTCGGTTGTAGATGTGCTATTGCTACTAGGGAGAAAACAACAGACTCTTGTTCATGGAACATGTGGACTGTTTCCCTTACACACCTTGCTTAAAGAAGTTTTCTGTTGCTTGTAACTTAATACTGGAGGGGGTTCGGATGATAACCTAAAGGTGGACTTCTAGTCATAGATGCAGTTGGATTAAGGTCTATGTATATTGTTGTATTGCCCAATCAACCTCATAGGATCTTTCTGGCTAGTAATTGCATTGTTATACCTTGCTCATGTAACATCCCAAATTTTATATTAGGATGTTATTAGTGGCATGAATCATCTTTGCATCATTGCACCCTACAAATAAAAATTTGCAACAAAATCCTAACACCTAAACCTATCAAAACCATATTAAATATTTCCATATGTGAGCACTATTGTTGTAATAGTTTGACCCCCTTCTAAAACTATGTAAAACATTAAACCATGGTCCTATGTTGACCACCTTACCTTTATAGAAATTTAGAAACAAATTTCATCAAATTTGGACTTAGTATGCAAAAGTTATTTGGGTTTGACTAAAACAGAAATTGATAATTGATAAAAGGAAAAAAAAGGGAAACCTAACCTAACTGGGCCGGCTGTGCCAGCCCGCTAACGCGCGCGCGTCACCTTGCTGCCAGCGTAGCCCAGCAGAGCGCAGGCCGCAGGCCGCAGCCGCTGACGCGGGGGTCCCACCCCGTCGTCGTCCTCCAGAGACCGCGGCGAGCACGCCTTCCCCCGCCGCGTCGGACCCCAAATCGCAACGGACTCGGCCACCCCCTTCCCCAAGTCTCCGGCCCCTTATAAGCCGACCCCTCCCGTTGCTTTCCCCTCAAAAACCCTAGCTCAAGCTTCGCCGAATCGCTGCCGCTCTTCCTCGCCGGCGTAGCGCTCGGGAAGGTTGACGATCCGGCGATTTGTGCCACCCCGAACCCTCCCTCGTTGTTGGTTGTACTCCCCATGCTTCACCATCTCCCCTGACCGCTTTTTCCCCTTCTACAGAGCACTAAATCGCGCTAGATTCCTCGCCGACGCCTCGCTGGAGTTCGCGGAGGTCGGCGGAGCGCCACGGCTGGACGAGGAAACGAACGGGGACGCCGGTCTCACGATCGAGACCGCGAGGAGGAGCCGCACGTCGTCGTCTGCCCCGCTTCCTCGGGAAGCCACCGGATCGTCGCCGAGCTTCACCACCCGACAGCGCCGCCGCCGCCTCGCCGTCAGCATCGCCGCGGTAAGCCACTGCCCACTCCCGCCGTTAGATCTGCCACCAGTGGCCCAGATTAGAAGGCGCGCGAAGCGGTACGCACGAATCGCGCTGCGCCGCGTGGCAAGGCGCATCGGCACCGCGCCAGCGCCGCGTCACCCCCCACCTTGCCACATGGCCCAACCAAAAGCCGCCACTTGGCAATGTTTTAAGTTAGGGGGTCAGATCTGTTTGCAGATTCAATTTAAAACTTGCGAAATTCGTATAAAATTGAATATTTGGCCAAATTTAGCGTATAATATATCGTTGGATTCATAATTTTATGTAGAACCCAGATATGCAATAATATTCCAAGTTTAGAGTATTGTTTTAGGTGTAGATTTTAATCATTAGATTAGAGTGTTTATTCTATAGAAAAATAATTAAAATTCTGTTTTAATTGATTCTTGTTGTAATAACTTTGTTTCCACAATGCCTACTGGAAAAAATTATAAAACCTTGCTTAAGATCATTAGATCTTGTTTGGGGCTAATTAGATGGTTTGATGTCCTTTTAACCCTAGGAATTGTTTTAGTGACTCAATTAGATCTAAACCTTTGGGGAATCAATCCTAGTGACACCCTTACACTATTACAACACAATCTTGATACCTTGGTCAATTTAGAAGAACCAACCTTGCATAAAATACCATGTGCATGCATGCATGATTACCTCTGTGATATGTTTTGAACAAGTTGTGATCAGATCTATGTTTGTGATTCGTCAGATTGTTCGGAGTGCGCTAAGGAGTGCTATTGTGTAGAGTGCTGCTCGGATCAAGGCAAGTTACACCACTTATTCATAATTTTTGTCCCAATTTTGATTCTATGCATGTGATCTTCAAAAATTCTGTAGTATGCATGTGTAGGATGTTCTAGTAGAATTTTTCCTTAGTATTATTTTGCAAGTGCGATGATTTTGTAGTATGCCATGAGTAGCTCTATACTTAGGATTTACCCTCCTAATAGGTTACCCCTGTTTTTGCTAAGTATTGCTTGCTATGCTATATATACAAAGTTCCGTGGGGGTGGGGTTCGAAAGACAAAGAATATTCTAAGTATAAAGGCTCTCTAGAGCAAACTTTTCTTCTCAAATCCACTTCAAAATAAAACTAAGTTTTCTTCTGGGCGGAATGGTTGTCGGGTCAACGAGTGAGATTTTTGGTGGAGGACGGCCGCCCAGGAATCAAAGAAGTCTGCCATGTTTCAGAATTCAGAAGCTTCCAGTGCAACCACAATACATTATGGGCTCTGTCTTGGCCTAGTACTTAGTGGGAAACCTCACCTGGGTACCAACATTTGGAGGTTCTTGGCACGGTTGGATCCGGAAGGTAGAGGGGCTACTAAGGGAAAGCCTCGCCATGGTCTTGTCTGTAAAAGGACTTGATCGTGGATTGTGGGTAAAGTGCACAAACTCTCGAGAGTATTGCAATCTGATCGATCAGCCGTGTTCACGGTAACAGAACAACAATAAGCGTCTGAAGGATTGAGCCTCTGAAGGATCTTCCTCTCTCTTTTCTAAACAAAGTTTTAAAACTCCATGGTGTGAGTAATATCGCCAATGGGTGGGATTTTGGGAACTTGGTGTGTAATATCCAAGTAACACTTGGTGCGTAATATCCAAGTGTTTGGTTGTTTGGACACTTGGTGAGTAATATCCTCGTGTGCCATTCGACCATATTTTACCTAAACAAGTGTTTACAAAGTAGGGAAAATCTTCTCTTCTTCTTCTCTGCTTAAGAAAAACTAGCTTTGAGCAAATGAACTCTACAGCCTAAACTAGCCTTGCATGTAGAGATAGTCTTTTCTCTCCTTGGTGTGATTTGCCAATACATTCAAAGTATTGACCCAACTTGTTGGCTGCACGTTTTATGTGCAGAATCCGAAGATTGAAAGGTGCGTAGGGATCGCGAGTCTACAATCGACAAGCCTGGGGCGTTGATGGACTCAAGCTGCCTTTATGTTTCCGCTGTTATTTGAGCTAGCATAATGCTAAGCATTTTTGTAATAAATTCATACTCTGGATTCTCCGTGTAATAAAGACTTTGTGTTTTACATGATATTTCATCGGCTGTGAGTGCTAGCTATTGATCCAGGGACTAGCATGTTAATCACAGGGACTTAGGATCCTTATCGATCCGAGGTCACTACAGATGGTATCAGAGCACATCGTTTCCTGTAGGACGTGACCCTAGGATTGGAACCACCTCTAACGTTTGTGCCTTACTTGCCTTTCTACTAAGTTATTTTCCGCACTTCTAGTATCTGCTTTCCTCTAATTGTTTAAGTATCTAACCTTCATTCTTCTAACTTAAAGATGACAAGCTTCCTCTATGACACCGTCGCGGACATCGAGCCTCTTCGCTTTGGTGGATGCCTCATGGACCTACTCACACGTTTGGACCTTCCTCTCCCAACAATCTAGGGGAGCACAATGAAGAAACTCCACAAGGACGGCTGTTGGGGAGTCAAGGTCATCCAGCCAGGAAAAGAGCGAGGCAAGAACCCGGAGGAAGACATAGCAATCCACATTGTTAGCGATTCCAAGGAGAAGGCCCTTAGCATCAGCTTGCAGCAACTCATTGGTCACTTATGTGGACGTCATCATGAAGCTCTCCAAGGACACTGCGGCGGCCTCTTTGGGAGACGAGATGAGGAAGGAATTCCCATGGAGTTAACCTTTGAGGAAAGAATTTCTACCAAGCGCCGAAGAACACAATATCAAGACTTGGAGTGCCACATCCATGACATTGAAAAGGGTACCTTCCTCGAGATGTTGAAGAACGACGAGCTATGCGCCCTCATCAAGGAGAAGGAAGAAATGATCAAGCAGCAGGAGGAGTCAATGAAGATCCAAGAGATAAAATTCCAGGACCAAGAGAAGAAGTTCGCTAACCAAGAGAAGAGGGTGATAAATAAAAACAAGAGAATTAGGGAACTCAAACAGCAGATCGATGGAGCTAAAGTGCAAACAGAAGGCCTTTGCAATATAATCAATGATGTGCGTGCTTCCAAGAGGGACTTGGCAAAGCAACTTGAAACCGCGAAGATGTCAAGCCTAGTGGAGGAGCTACAAAGCGAGAAGGAGGGACTTCAGGAGCAGCTAGAAGCCACCACCAAGAAGCTGCAAGATGAGATTAAGAACCTCCAAGAGAAGCTTGAAGCCACCACAAAGGAGATGGAGTTGTACAAGACAACTCTAGAGCAGGTGAGGACGAGGAAGAGGAAGGCGTGTAAGATGTGTAATAGTTGGACCACCTTTAATTCTATAGTAGAACGTTATTCGCGATTGTAATAAATACCAAGACAAATCTGGTTTAGTTAAACATGGTTGTTTTCTGCGTTAAGCTGTGTTGTTATGTCTTGTGTGCCTTGTGTGCTTGGTGTGTTTTCATAAGGGTAGGAGTTTACTACTTAGTCTTTCTGTCTATTTCTTAACTAATCTCTTAAACCCCACAGATGCCGCCCAGACATGCAAACTCCGAAATCCCGCCAGAAATAGCACAACTTTTGGCCACTCAGAACCAGCTGATCCAACTGCTCACTCAAAACATACAAAACAACAACAACAACCCGCCACCGCCACCACCTCCGCCACCACCTCAACAGGATCGCTTGACTCGGTTTTTGAGACTGAACCCACCTACCTTCACTAGCAGCACTGAACCAATCATCGCTGATGACTGGCTGCTAACGATCAACAAGAAGCTAGACACCGTTCAAGCTATCGGAGCCGACAGGGTATGTTACGCCGCACACCAGCTTGAAGGACCTGCTGTAGAATGGTGGGATAACTACCAAGTCACCCACCCGGACATTGATGCTATCACTTGGGATCAGTTTGAGTTAGCCTTTCGCACTCATCATGTGGCTGCTGGTGTCATGACTCTGAAGAGGCGCGAGTTTCGTGACCTACACTAGTTGCACCGTTCTGTCACCGAGTATGGAGAGCTTTTCAACAAGCTAGCCCGTTATGCACCCGATGACGTTTCCACTGATGCCAAGAGACAGGAGGAATTCTTAAGAGGACTCAATGACGAGATATCCATTCAGCTTGTGGCTCAAAAATTTGACAACTTTCAGGAACTTCTGGACAGAGCCATTGTGGTTGAATCCAAAAGGAAGAGCATAGAAAACCGCAAGAGGAAGTCTAACCCTCACAAACACTCTATTCCGTACCAGAAGCAGCGCAATTCCTCACCACCACCTTATAACAATAATGGCCACAACCACAACGGTCATAACCATGGTGGCCACAAACACAATGGGCATAAAAACCGCAACGGGAATGGAAGTAATGGAAAGGATCTCAGTGAGGTGACATGCTTTAAGTGCAACATGACAGGGCATTATGCAACCTCTTGCCCCGAGAAGAAGAATGGCAATGGTAATGGGAATGGAAATGGACACAACCAAGGCAATGGAAACGGGAAGAAGCCAAATCCGTTTGTCAAAGCCACGGTAAATCATGTTCCTATGGAGGATGCTTGTGATGTGCCAGACTCTGTGATTGGTAAGTTCAAACTAAATTCTATTCCCGCAGTTGTTCTTTTTGATACTGGTGCATCGCATTCATTCATATGAAGGGTATTTGTGGATAGAGGCAAGATACCTACGGAGACTACAAAATTCCCTCTAAGGGTAAGTTCTCCTGGGGGAGAAATAGTGGCAAACTCCAGTTGCCGGGAATTAGAACTGAGGATTGGGACACACATCTTTCCCACAAGTCTAGTAGTTCTAGAATCACAAGGATTAGACATCATCTTGGACATGAATTGGATGACCGAATATGAGGGAGTCATAGATTGTGCCAAAAGAACTGTCATGCTCACAACACCGGAAGGGAAGAGAATTCGTATCAAGTCAAATTTTGCACTCAAGGAAGCCATGGTGAACTCTCTTAAGGGGGTTAGCTTGGAGGAGGTACCTATTGTAAAGGAATACCCAGATGTCTTTCCAGAGGAGCTACCCGGAATGCCACCCGACCGTGATATTGAGTTCCTCATTGACTTAATGCCAGGAACGGGGCCGATAGCTAAGAGACCATACAAGATGGATGTGGACGAGTTAAAGGAACTCAAGAAACAGCTTAGGGAACAATTTGACAAGGGATTCATCCAACCCAGCGCATCATCTTGGGGAGCACCTGTCCTATTTGTGGAAAAGAACGATAAAACCAAGAGGCTGGTTGTGGACTACCGCTCGTTGAACGAAGTGACGATTAAGAATAAGTATCCTCTGCCCAACATCAGTGACTTGTTTGACCAGTTAAAGGGAGCAAGTGTGTTCTCAAAGATCGATCTGCGATCAGGCTATTTTCAGCTAAAGATTCGAGAACAGGATGTGCCCAAAACAACATTCACCACAAGATACGGATTGTATGAGTACACCATAATGTCATTTGGTCTAACCAATGCCCCAGCATACTTCATGACCTTGATGAACAAAGTGTTCATGGAATATTTGGACAAGTTTATCGTGGTATTCATAGATGACATACTCATATACTCTAAGGATGAGAAGGAACATGAGAACATCTACGCCTTATTATGGAGAAACTAAGAGAACACAAGTTGTATGCCAAATTCAGCAAGTGCGAGTTCTGGTTAAAGGAAGTGGGATTCCTTGGTCATGTTGTGTCAGCAAAAGGAGTTGCCGTAGATCCTAGTAAGGTAGCTTCCGTGATGGAATGGGAGTCAACCAAGAATGTGGGAGATATTAGGAGTTTCTTGGGCCTCGCGGGATATTACCGGAGGTTCATTGAAAACTTTTCCAAAATAGCAAAACCCATGACGGAACTATTGAAGAAGGAAAAGAAGTTCCTATGGACCGAGGCATGTGAAAAAAGTTTTCAAGAGTTAAAGAAGCGCCTTGTAACGGCGCCAGTTCTGTGCCTGCCTGATATCCAAAAGGATTTTCAAGTCTATTGTGACGCTTCTCGACAAGGACTGGGAAGTGTATTGATGCAGGATGGGAAAGTGGTATCCTATGCCTCCCGACAACTTAAGAACCATGAACACAATTACCCCACACATGATTTGGAACTTGCGTCTGTGGTTAATGCACTCAAGGTATGGAGACACTACCTCATGGGCAAACATTGTGATGTATTCACAGATCATAAAAGTTTGAAGTACATCTTCACCCAAAAGGAATTGAATATGAGACAAAGAAGATGGCTTGAACTAATTAAGGATTATGACTTGGACTTACAGTACCATCCCGGAAAGGCAAACGTGGTGGCTGATGCCTTAAGTCGTAAGGTGTATGTGAATGGACTTACCGCAGGGGAACTTCCAGAGGATTTATGCAAACAATTCAGGGATCTCAGGCTAGAGATAGTTCCGAAAGGACACGTAGCGACTATGGAAATAGTGTCCACGTTCCAAGAGAGAATCAAGGAAGCACAGAAGGGAGATAAAGAGTTGGAAGAAATAAGAATCAGGATAAGTGAAGGAAAGACTAAAGAATTTCGTCTGGACGAACAAGGAACCCTCTGGTATGGGAAGCGTTTGTGCGTTCCCAATGACCCCGATATCAGGAAGATGATTTTACAAGAAGCTCATGATTCGCCATACTCAATTCATCCAGGTAACACGAAGATGTACATGGATGTGAAGGATAGATTTTGGTGGAATAACCTAAAGAGAGATATTGCAGAATATATTTCTCTGTGTGATGTATGCAATAGAGTAAAGCCGAGCATCAGAAACCAGCAGGACTACTTCAACCACTACCTATACCCGACTGGAAGTGGGATAAGGTAGGCATGGATTTCATCACGGGATTGCCCCGGACTCGTTCTGGATTTGATTCTATCTGGGTAGTGGTGGACCACTTCACCAAGGTGGCTCACTTCATCCCCGTAAAGACCACGTATACAAGTGCTAAGCTTGCTAAGATATACATGTCAAGAATTGTAAGTCTGCATGGTGTTCCCAAGGGAATTGTGTCAGATAGAGGCACCCAGTTCACTTCAAAGTTTTGGCGACAGCTACATGAGTCTCTTGGAACCCGACTAGAATTCAGTACTGCCTTCCACCCGCAAACGGATGGCCAAACAGAAAGGGTGAATCAAATTTTGGAAGATATGTTGAGAGCTTGCGCACTAGACTATGGGTCTAGTTGGGACGATAACCTGCCGTATGCCGAGTTCTCATACAACAACAGCTACCAGACAAGTATCAAGATGGCTCCGTTTGAAGTTCTATATGGCAGGAAGTGTAGGACTCCGCTGCTGTGGAACGGAGTTGGTGAACGCAGTCTTTTTGGACCTGAATTGATAAAGGATGCCGAAGAAAAGGTACGGCAGATTCAGGATAGGATAAAGGTAGCCCAATCCCGACAAAAGAGTTACGCTGACTCCAAGCGCAGAGATGTGGCCTATGAAATAGGGGACCGTGCGTATCTCCGGGTTTCACCCCTACGAGGCGTTAAGAGGTTCGGAATCAAGGGCAAGTTAGCCCCTCAATTCATATGACCATATAAGGTTCTGGCCCGTAGAGGGGATGTTGCTTATCAGTTGGAGTTGCCGGAAGGACTGACTGTTCATGATGTGTTTCATGTGTCGCAACTAAAGAAGTGTCACCCGGAGATGGCCGAAACACCGCTAAGAGACATCGTTCCCCTAGATGAGGTCGAATTGGAGAATGACCTTACCTATGAGGAAAGACCCATCAAAATACTGGAAACAGCCGAAAGGGTTACCCGCACCAAGACTATAAGATTCTACAAGGTACAATGGAACCACCACTCCGAGGAAGAAGCTACGTGGGAGCATGAAGAAGACTTGAAGGCAGAACACCCACACCTATTTGCTAGCCAACCCGAATCTCGGGGACGAGATTCTTCTTAAGGGGGGGTAGGTTTGTAACATCCCAAATTTTATATTAGGATGTTATTAGTGGCATGAATCATCTTTGCATCATTGCACCCTACAAATAAAAATTTGCAACAAAATCCTAACACCTAAACCTATCAAAACCCTATTAAATATTTCCATATGTGAGCACTATTGTTGTAATAGTTTGACCCCCTTCTAAAACTATGTAAAAACATTAAACCATGGTCCTATGTTGACCACCTTACCTTTATAGAAATTTAGAAACAAATTTCATCAAATTTGGACTTAGTATGCAAAAGTTATTTGGGTTTGACTAAAACAGAAATTGATAATTGATAAAAGGAAAAAAAGGGAAACCTAACCTAACTGGGCCGGCTGTGCCAGCCCGCTAACGCGCGCGTCACCTAGCTGCCAGCGCAGCCCAGCAGAGCGCAGGCCGCAGGCCGCAGCCGCTGACGCGGGGGTCCCACCCCGTTGTCGTCCTCCAGAGACCGCGGCAAGCACGCCTTCCCCCGCCGCGTCGGACCCCAAATCGCAACGGACTCGGCCACCCCCTTCCCCAAGTCCCCGGTCCCTTATAAGCCGACCCCTCCCGTTGCTTTCCCCTCAAAAACCCTAGCTCAAGCTTCGCCGAATCGCTGCCGCTCTTCCTCGCCGGCGTCGCGCTCGGGAAGGTTGATGATCCGGCGATTTGCGCCACCCCGAACCCTCCCTCGCTGTTGGTTGTACTCCCCATGCTTCACCATCTCCCCTGACCGCTTTCCCCCCTTCTACAGAGCACTAAATCACGCTAGATTCCTCGCCGACGCCTTGCCGGAGTTCGCGGAGGTCGGCGGAGCGCCACGGCTGGATGAGGAAACGAACGGGGACGCCGGTCTCACGATCGAGACCGCGAGGAGGAGACGCACGTCGTCGTCTGCCCCGCTGCCTCGAGAAGCCACCGGATCATTGCCGAGCTTCACCACCCGACAGCGCCGCCGCCGCCTCGCCGTCAGCACCGCCGCGGTAAGCCACTACCCCCTCCCGCTGTTAGATCTGCCACCAGTGGCCCAGATTAGAAGGCGTGCGAAGCGGTATGCGCAAATCGCGCTGAGCCGCGTGGCAAGGCACGTTGGCACCGCGCCAGCGCCGCGTCACCCCCCACCTTGCCAGCTGGCCCAACCAAAAGCCGCCACTTGGCAATGTTTTAAGTTAGGGGGTCAGATCTGTTTGCAGATTCAATTTAAAACTTGCGAAATTCATATAAAATTGAATATTTGGCCAAATTTAGCTTATAATATATCGTTGGATTCATAATTTTATGTAGAACCCAGATCTACAATAATATTCCAAGTTTAAAGTAATGTTTTAGGTGTAGATTTTAATCATTAGATTAGAGTGTTTATTCTATAGAAAAATAATTAAAATTCTGTTTTAATTGATTCTTGTTGCAATAACTTTGTTTCCACAATGCCTACTGGACAAAATTATAAAACCTTGCTTAAGATCATTAGATCTAGTTTGGGGCTAATTAGATGGTTTGATCTCCTTTTAACCCTAGGAATTGTTTTAGTGACTCAATTAGATCTAAACCTTTGGGGAATCAATCCTAGTGACACCCTTACACTATTACAACACAATCTTGCTACCTTGGTCAATTTAGAAGAACCAACCTTGCATAAAATACCATGTGCATGCATGCCTGATTACCTCTGTGATATGTTTTGAACAAGTTGTGATCAGATCTATGTTTGTGATTCGTTAGATTGTTTGGAGTGCGCTAAGGAGTGCTATTGTGTAGAGTGCTGCTCGGATCAAGGCAAGTTACACCACTTGTTCATATTTTTTGTCCCAGTTTTGATTCTATGCATGTGATCTTCAAAAATTCTGTAGTATGCATGTGTAGGATGTTCTAGTAGAATTTTTCCTTAGTATTATTTTGCAAGTGCGATGATTTTGTAGTATGCCATGAGTAGTTCTATACTTAGGATTTACCCTCCTAATAGGTTACCCCTGTTTTTGCTAAGTATTGCTTGCTATGCTATATATACAAAGTACCGTGGGGGGGGGGGTTCGAAAGACAAAGAATTTTCTAAGTATAAAGGCTCTCTAGAGAAAACTTTTCTTCTCAAATCCACTTCAAAATAAAACTAAGTTTTCTTCTGGGCGGAATGGTTGTCGGGTCAACGAGTGAGATTTTTGGTGGAGGACGGCCTCCCAGGAATCAAAGAAGTCTGCCATGTTCCAGATTCAGAAGCTTCCAGTGCAACCACAATACATTATGGGCTCTGTCTTGGCCTAGTACTTAGTGGGAAACCTCACCTGGGTACCAACATTTGGAGGTTCTTGGCACTGTTGGATCCGGAAGGCAGAGGGGCTACTAAGGGAAAGCCTCGCCATGGTCTTGTCTGTAAAAGGACTTGATCGTGGATTGTGGGTAAAGTGCACAAACTCTCGAGAGTATTGCAATCTGATCGATCAGCCGTGTTCACGATAACATAACAACAATGAGCGTCTGAAGGATGGAGCCTCTGAAGGATCTTCCTCTCTCTTTTCTAAACAAAGTTTTAAAACTCCATGGCGTGAGTAATATCGCCAATGGGTGGGATTTTGGGAACTTGGTGTGTAATATCCAAGTAACACTTGGTGCGTAATATCCAAGTGTTTGGTTGTTTGGACACTTGGTGAGTAATATCCTCGTGTGCCATTCGACCATATTTTACCTAAACAAGTGTTTACAAAGTAGGGAAAATCTTCTCTTCTTCTTCTCTGCTTAAGAAAAACTAGCTTTGAGCAAATGAACTCTACAGCCTAAACTAGCCTTGCATGTAGAGATAGTCTTTTCTCTCCTTGGTGTGATTTGCCAATACATTCAAAGTATTGACCCAACTTGCTGGCTGCACGTTTTATGTGCAGAATCGGAAGATTGAAAGGTGCGTAGGGATCGCGAGTCTACACTCGACAAGCCTGGGGCGTTGATGGACTCAAGCTGCCTTTATGTTTCCGCTGTTATTTGAGATAGCATAATGCTAAGCATTTTTGTAATAAATTCATACTCTGGATTCTCCGTGTAATAAATACTTTGTGTTTTACATGATATTTCATCGACTGTGAGTGCTAGCTATTGATCCAGGGACTAGCATGTTAATCACAGGGACTTAGGATCCTTATCGATCCGAGGTCACTACAGCTCAGTTCCTGTCAATTTCCTTGCTGTAATTTGTTTACCCTTCATGCCATGTTGTTTATCTAAGGAGAACACCTCTAGTGAACTATGGACCCCGGTCCAATCTTTACCATTGATACATCTTCCACTATTACATGTTTACTTGCTACAAACCATTACCTCCACACCATACGTTTAATCCTTTGTTACAACAAACCGGTGAGCTTGACAACCTCACTGATTCGTTGGGACAGAGTCTTGAGTTTGTGTTGTGCAGGTATCCACGTTGCTTACAACACCTGTGTGATGTTTCCTTCCTCCTTCTGGTTCGGTAACCTCGGTTTCTACTGAGGGAAATCTTGCTGCCGTACTCTTCATACCTTGATCTTTGGGTTTCCAACAAAGCACTCTTCCTCCCCGTTGAGTGTAGCATCAAGTAATTTCTGGCACCGTTGCCGGGGAGGCTAAGGACGTCTTCACTAGGGGAGTACTTCACTTCCTTTCTCTTTACTTTGTTTTTAGTTTGCTTTGTTTCTTTTGCTTGGTTTTGTTTGCCTCTTTCCAAAACCCCCCAAAAAAATTAGTCTAGCTTGGTTTGCTTTCTTTATTCAAAAACACAATTTTTTTAGTTCCTGCTCTAGTTGCCACCCTGTTCTAGCTCACCATGTTGCTCCCCAAGTTCACCCAGTAGTGGCTCCATAGTTGGGAAAGATAATATTGAAAAATTCTTTAACTATGTTAGAAAGCATGATTATATTGAGGATAAATCTATAGCAGAGCTTGCTCCTAATTATGAAATTGCTTCAGCTTCTTTAGTCCATATGTTGGAGGCTAGGTTTGTTAGCCTTAACCCCTTCATGAAATTATTATTCCTAAAACTAAAAGAAGAGAAGAATGTTGAAAAAAGGGAATTCATCCTTGAAACTTTATCAAAAGAATTCCATGATGTTGCTAGGGAGGCCAAAAAGGTTTTTGAACGTTTCAATATGCTAGGTTCAAGTGTATATGTTGTGGGTATTTCTGATAAAACTAAGCCTAGAGAGGAATTCAATATACCCATACCCTATAAGCTTGTTGGAATGCATGAAGCCTTTGAAAATAACTTCGATTGGATTGCCCCTGAAAATATTTTTGATGAAGGTAGTAGACCTAAGAGAAATCATAAGCGATCCTCCACAACCTATTTGGATGAGATACCTTTCATAGTTGAAGACTTTGCAAGTATTGATCTTAATGCTTCTTCATTTGAAAATACTTGATTCTTCTTGCTTCTTGTGCCTAACTTAAAGGCGTTAAAGAAAAGTACTTGTTGGGAGATAACCCAAGAGTTTCCTTGAGTCTTGGAAGTTATTACTTCTGTAATAACCTCTCCTTATCCTTTTTGTTTGCTTTTTGTGCCAAGAATGACCTCTAATGAGAGGGAAGTAAGATTTGGGGAGTTGCTGTCCCGAAACAGATTTCTGTCCTCCACCAAAAATATTCGTGAGGAGGCTCTGTAATTCGGATTGAGCTAAACATTTACGAATAAATCCCACAGTATGTTGTATAACTTTAGTTAGTGCAACACTTTTTGATTTGAGCAACATAAGATGTTTGAAAAAATTGGTTTCTACCTGCTGGTCTGTTTTGACAGATTTCTGCCATTATTTGCATTTGCTTCTTATTGTTTCCTTTTTGAGCTCTCTTCATGTAAATTGAGTTTCTTTGAAGGAGTTACTTCAGTAGATTGTGTTTTTAGTGAAAGGCCTTGCTGTTCCAAAGCTTTGCTAGCGGTATAATATCTTTTGAATAAGCTAATGTTGCTAATAAAGATTGTGTGAAGTTTTGTATGAAGGAAAATTTTCAGGTGTAAAGAGAGAATGATGCAATGAGATGAAGAATGGACAAAATCTCAAGCTTGGGGATGCCACCATGGTGTCACCCCAAGAAATATCCAAGAGGTACAAGCGTCAAATCTTGGGGATGCCCAAGGCATCCCCTTCTTCATCAATAAAAAGCTCAGGTCTGTCTAGACACTTCACTTTTATTGTTTCATGCACAGTTGTGTTGTTGTTGGAGGGTCTTAGTTTTCGTTTGATTTGCTTAGTTTGTTTAGGTTGCTTTAGTAGTTTGGACCCCCATTCTCGCTGTGTTGTTTTGCAAATAAGTTTGCTTCGTGTTTGGAAAGGAGTAGTAAGTTCTTGCTTGAAGTGCAAGAGGAGCTTGCATTGACTGTGACTTAGACTTTAGCATGACATGCTAGGTGTTGTTTTAGCATTATGCTTAGTGATTATTGCTGTATCATGTCTTGCTCCAAACAATTGGGATTGCTTATTGTGCCTTGAAGAAATTATGCGTTGTTTTAGCATGCAAAAGCATAGTATTTTGGTATTCTCCTTTGATGTTTTGCTTGGGTTGACTTGACACATGCTTACACCATGTTATGACTATGAAAAGTCACCATTAGCCTCTATGATCATTTAGACCTTGACTTGTAGTACCACTCTTTGCTTTGATTAGTTTGCTTTGTTGCATTGCATAATTTTGGCCATTATTGCTCTCTTAGTTGGTTTCTCCTAGGCTTTTGCTAGCCTCCACTTGTATGAGTAAGTTCTACTCATGCTTCCAACTCCCAAGAAACCAAGTTATTCCAAAGTGTCCACTATAAACTCCTATGCATGGTGTGTTACACTATTCCAAGTATATTCTTGTTTTCAACTATCTTCCAATTAAAAACTATTTTGTTATGTGAAAACTTAGTGATTAAAGCCCTCACGAACTTGATGGCACATTTTATTCTTTGCCCCTAATAAGCTTGAACCATTGAAGCAACTTTGTTGTATATGCTTGCACTTATAAGTTGGGATTAGCAGAACCGTGCTGTCACGGGGAATATTTTCAACATTGCACTTATACTTTTTGTACTCCGTTGATATCATGCTCTTTTGTCTATGGATGTTACCGGTGTGAAATGAAGTGGGAACTTGTAAGTCCATGGAGTTTGTATTCTGTGTTAGAGAAACGCCTAGGGTGCTAGCCTAAGCCATGGCTAATCATGGTGGAAACTTGCAGCATCACCATAGTGACATCTATAAAGCATTCTTTTTATAAAAAAAGAGAGACACATTGAGAAAAGAGGAAAGAGAGAAAAAAGCACCACATTCCCATGGTACATAAGAAAATTGCTGAGATGCTCATTGTCTGCTTGCCTTGTCATTTTGGTTATGGGGAAGCTCCTGTGCCATGTGCAAGGGCTACCCCGTTTGCGGTTCTCAATGATATGCAAATACTTACAGTGACAAGAAATTGCCTGTGACCTAAGTTGAGTATCCATGAGGTGTAGCCCTCATAGTCATGGGACTTGAGATTGCCAACTTATACTTTGTCAAGCATATACTCCAGCTTTGCCACTTTAACCTTAACCACTTCAAGATGCTTATGATAGGGGCAATGAGGGCTGAAAGCTAATAAGTACCATAATTTTGGAAGCTCTTTTTGAAACTTATAATCCCTGTTTCCTTTACAAAAAGGCCTTTCTTCCATCATTATTGAGTCTCCACCTTCTACCTTTAGGCACCATTAAGAGAGCATAGTTATCATTCTGTGTGCAGTGTTCCAAAGCTTATTAATTGATCCATATTGTGTTATTACTTGTTATTGTGCTATCTGTTTCTAGTCACCCTTGTGAACTTTGCAGGTGTCCTATGAATTATATTGCTACTCTATGAGGAACAAGCTGATTGCCACTATGCTATGTTTTCTGCATGTCAAACAAACAAACGTTTTTCAATGCATATTATTCATGATCTTTGTTTGTAGCTTTCCATGTTGCATGCATAATTACTATGTCATATTGTTAGAACTCCATCTTTCATGCACATGTTTAGAGTTCTTTGATCCTAGCTTTCAATGTTTGCAAATGGTTGGATCTTTATTGTGAGGGTTCATGTCACCTCAAAAAATATTTTTTATCACTTACCTACTCGAGGACGAGCAGGAGTTAAGCTTGGGGATGCTGATACATTGGAAACGTATCTATAATTTTTGATGCTCCATGCTTGTTTAGTATCTACTTTGCTTTACTTGTCTACACTTTGGGGTGCTTTTTACATGTTTTCTGGTACTAACCTATTAACAAGTTGCAACAGTGCCAGATGCCTATTTTCTGCTGTTTTTGGTTTCAGAAAAGTTAGTAAAGAAATATTCTCATAATTGGACGGGACGAAGGACAAAGTCAATAACTTTCCGTGGGGAACAAGAAATCCAGAGGAGAGCCCGAGGGGCCGGCCCGAGGGGCCAGACCCCCCGAGGCGCGGGTGGGCCCTAGCCCGCGCCTAGCTAGGGTTTGGCCGCCCTGGCAGCCGCCTCGGTCTCCCTCTTCGCCTATAAGAAGCCCCTGATGAAGAAACTCTCAGTACCCGATCAATATTGCACGAAACCGTCTGTAGCCTCCGCCACCATCATCCCTAGATGGGGGGGGGGGGGTTCTGAAGCTCTTCCCGCACCCTGCCGGAGGGGAGATCATCCCAGAGGCCTTCTCTCCGGTATGATTTGTGAGTAGTTCCACCTTGGACTATGGGTCCATGTAGTAGCTAGATGGTTGTATCTCCTCCTTTGTGCTTTCATGTATAGATCTTGTGAGCTCCGTTCATGATCAAGATCTAATCTATTTGTAATTATGCATGTTGTGTTTGCGGGGATCCGATGGATATTGAGATTATTATGTTAGTTTGATTAATGGTTCTATCTTTATGATTCTATCATGTCTGTGTTATTTGTGATCTTGCATGCTCTCCGTTGCTAGTGGTTATCTTGGCCAAGTAGTTGCTAGTGAATCCAAGAGGGAGTATTTATGCTCGATAGTGGGTTCATGCCTCTAGTTTCCAAGGGAAGTGACAATAATCTCTTCGGTTGTAGATGTGCTGTTGCTACTAGGGAGAAAACAATGGTCTCTTGTTCATGGAACATGTGGACTGTTTACCTTACACACTTTGCTTAAAACAGTTGTCTGTTGCTTGCAACTTAATACTGGAGGGGATTCGGATGATAACCTGAAGGTGTACTTCTAGTAATAGATGCAGTTGGATTACGGTCTATGTATATTGTTGTATTTCCCAATCAACCTCATAGGATCTCTCTGGCTAGTAATTGCATTGTTATGCCTTGCTCAGTTCCTGTCAATTGCCTTGCTGTAATTTGTTTACCCTTCATACCATGTTGTTTATCTAAGGAGAGCACCTCTAGTGAACTATGGACCCCGGTCCAATCTTTACCATTGATACATCTTCCACTATTACTTGTTTACTTGCTGCAAACCATTACCGTCCACACCATATGTTTAATCCTTTGTTACAGCAAACCGGTGAGCTTGACAACCTCACTGATTCGTTGGGACAGAGTCTTGAGTTTGTGTTGTGCAGGTCTCCACGTTGCTTCCAACACCTGTGTGACGTTTCCTTCCTCCTTCTGGTTCGATAACCTCGGTTTCTACTGAGGGAAATCTTGCTGCTGTACTCTTCATACCTTGATATTGGGGTTTCCAATGAAGCACTCTTCCTCCCTGTTGAGTGTAGCATCAGGTGGCTGAAGAGAACCTAGACACAAAGCTGCAGAAGAAGAGCAGGATTGCAGACAAAACAATAAGGCCACCTGGTGCAGCCAAAAGGACTACTGGAGTTGCTGCTAGTTCCAGTCAGGGAGACAAGAAGAAGAAAGAGGCTACTAGGCCCTGTGGGCAGCAGGCCAAAAAGAAGATGAATAAATAAGTTTCCAATGTTATAAAAAATAAGCTTTGGGTTGTCTCCCTTCGATTCGTGATCCAATGGATTGTCCTTGTTGATTATCAGAACATGTGGTTCTGGAATGTTGGCTGGTGGAATTATTTTTCTTTTGATGGATCATATTATCCTTTAAATGTTTTGGCTTCTGTGTTATTACCGGTCCTGGATGTTATATCATGTTTTGATATACATCAAACCCTTTATTTCAACTATGGTTTCCATGCATAGTAAAAGAATTTGGAAAATTTTAAACTAGAACTTGAGAGGCATTAATTCTGAGAACAAAGGGGTGGATCTTTCACAATTTTTTTGGAATCTGAGTGTGAGATCATTTGCCTTCAGGAAACAAAAAGGGAAAATTTTGATGAAGAATATATCAGGAAATTTTGTCCAAAGAGATTGAATAAGTTTGCTTTTATACCTTCAGTTGGGGCCTCTGGGGTGCAATTATTATCTGGAATGGGAATCTTTTTGATGGAGAGATGGAATCCAAAATGAGTTCTCTGTTTCTGTCAATTTTACCTCTCGGCTTTCCAATGATTCTTGGATTCTTACCAATGTCTATGGTCCTTGTCAACCAGAAAAAAAGCCTTATTCATTGATTGGTTTTCCAATATTGATATGCCTGATGACATTGACTGGTTAATCATTGGAGATTTCAACTTTATCAGGAAACCCTCTGATAGAAATAAAGTGGGTGGTGATGTAAATGACATGCTCCTCTTTAATGAGGCCATCAGTAACCTTGGTTTTGTGGAACTCCCTTTAAAAGGAAGAAAATTCTCCTGGAGTAATATGCAGAAGGATCCACTCTTGGAGAGATTAGATTGGTTTTTCTCATCTCCCTCATGGACAATCTCTTACCCATCCTCTTTTGTCTATTCCCTTTCAAAACCCACCTCTGACCATACACCTTTTGTGATCTCAATTGGCACTAGAATCCCTAAGGCTCAGGTGTTTAGATTTGAGAATTATTGGCTTCAACATAGTGAGTTTAAGAAGACTGTGCAAAATGCCTGGGATATCCCTGTGGGGTATGAAGACAGTGCAAAAAAGATAAATGCCAAGCTTAAGCATGTTAGACGAGGACTCAAGCTTTGGGAAAAAATATCTTCCTTTCCTTAAACACCTAATTGCAAAAGTTAATGAAACCATTGATTTATTGGACTTGCTGGAAGAATTTAGGACCCTAAACATATTTGAGTGGAATCTAAGACACATTCTTAAGACTCACCTGATACAATTACTCCAAAATCAGAGGACATATTGGAAACAAAGAGGGAAGATAAAATGGGTAAAACTTGGTGATGAGAACACAATTTTTTTTCATGCCAAAGCAACAACTAGCTATAGAAATAACTATATCTCCATGCTGAAAAGTGAGAATTCCTCTAATATTTATAATCATGATGGAAAGGCCAGCATTCTTTGGAATGATTTTAAAGGGAGAATGGGTTCCTCTGACAAGCCAACAATGCAATTTAGCTTACCAGAGCTGTATAATGATCACATGGACGCTGATACCTCTGCTACCCTGGAAGCCCCTTTCACAGAAAAGGAAATTGAGGATGTCATTAAAGATCTACCTAATGAGAAATCGCCAGGGCCTGATGGCTTCAACAATGAATTTATCAAGTCCCATTGGACCATTATGGGAGCAGATATTACTCAGTTGATTCAGAATTTTGATCATGAAAAGATTTCTCTAGAAAGCATTAACTATGCTTTCATCACCCTCATTCCAAAGACCGAGTCCCCTGTCCACACTAATGATTTCAGGCCAATTTCTTTATTGAACAGTGTGTTCAAAATCATTACAAAACTTCTTGCCAACAGACTCCAAACTATCATACTCAAGCTTGTGCATAAAAATCAATATGGTTTTCTCAAGAATAGATCCATTCAAGATTGTCTAGGCTAGGCATTTGAATACCTCTTTCAATGCCATCAATCAAAGGAAGAAATTATAATTCTAAAGCTGGACTTTGAAAAGGCTTTTGACAAACACTCCACCATTATAAGCATCCTGGAAGGAAGAGGATTTGGAACCAAATGGATTAATTGGATAAAAATGATTTTCAATACTGGGAACTCATCTGTACTGTTAAATGGAGTACCTGGAAAAAAGTTTTACTGTAGAAGAGGAGTCAGACAAGGTGATCCCTTATCACCTCTTCTATTTGTGCTGGCAGCTGATTTTTTGCAAAATCTACTAAACTCTGCCATGAATAAGAATCTTTTTAGCCTTCCCATTCCTTGCCCTGCTTGTCCCGATTTGCCTGTGATCCAATATGCTGATGATACCTTGGTTGTCATGATGGCTGATTCAAAACAATTACTTTGCCTTAGATCAATGCTGAATTATTTTGCCACTTCTACTGGGCTCAGGGTTAATTATGCCAAATAAAGTATGATGCCTATCAATCTAGACCCTGAGAGATTGCTTCATTTCTCTACCACCTTTGGCTGTAAGATGGGTAGCCTCCCCTTCACATATCTTGGACTCCCTCTCAGCCTTAACAAGCCCTCTCTGGAGTTCTACCTTCCTATGGTGCAGAGGGTTCAATTTAGACTTGGAGGAATTGCAGATTTTTTGAATTATGGGGGAAAACTTCAAATGGTCAAGTCAGTATTATCATCTTTACCACTCTTCTTCATGAGCTCTCTTGATGTTCCCATTATAATCAAGGACCAAGTTGTTAAATACATGAGACACTGTCTACGGAGAAAAAGAACTACTGATGTTCAGGCTAAAGGCACTGCAATGGTTGCTTGGACAAAGGTTTGCAGGCCAAAGAATCAGGGTGGACTGGGAGTTCTTAATCTTAACATCCAAAATACTGCTCTGCTGCTCAAGAATCTTGATAAATGTTTTAACCACCATGATATCCCTTGGGTTCATCTTGTTTGGGAATCTTGTTATAACCAAGGTAAACTCCTTGGTTATCAATTGGAAGGATCCTTCTGGTGGAAGGCCCACCTGAAGCTCATTGATGCTTACAAAGCCATGGCTAAATGTCAACCTGGAGATGGAAAAACTGCCTATTTCTGGTCTGACCTGTGGGATAAGGAATGTATGCAATTTAAGATGCCTCAGCTGCTCTCCTATGCAAAGAACACCAGAACTACTGTTAAAGATGTTGTTCAGACTGAATATCTTGAGGATCTCTTTAATTTCCTCTATCACAACAAGCTTTTTCTGAGTTTGAACAACTTGAATTGAGGTGCCAACAATTTAGTCAATTGGCACTACCTGACAAATGGACTTACATTTGGGGCAGTGACATTTTTCTGTTAAAAAGCCTATGAGGTTATGGCTGGCTATCAACCTGCTCTTCCCCACTTCACCTGGATTTGGGATTATTCTTGCCAGGCTAAACATAAATTTTTCTTCTGGCTGCTTCTTCTGGATAGGCTAAATACAAGGAACCTTCTCAAAAGGAAAAATTGCTCTCTACCAGACTACAATTGTGCAATTAGAAACTGTCACTTGGAAGAAACTTTGATACACCTTTTTTGGAACTTCCCTTTTGCTGCTGAATGCTGGGATTACATTTGTCCCTAAAGAGATCATAGACTCTTTGTGTTTGAAGCTTTCCAGGACATAAAGACCAGGCTCAAGCTTCCTTTTTCCATGGATATAATAATTTTAGCTGCTTGGGGAATATGGATATGTAGAAATAACAAAATCTTTGAGAATGTCACACCATAATTCTCTACCTGGAAGGCAGTTTTTTTGCAAGAAATGAGATGGATCAAACTCAGAATAAAAAAGAAGCATGGCCCCCAATTTGATTGCTGGTTCCAGACATAATTACATTAGTAGGTTACTTCTTGTAAACACAATGTAACACCTATAATGATCTCTTCCATTGTAATCCTGTACTTGATACTCTATACTATGTTGCTATGATTATATAATAAAGAAAAAAGCTACAGTGGGGGTTCCCTCCCCTACTGTTTTACCCTAAAAAAATAAAGGCGCCAAGACCTAGTGTTACAGGATAAACCTATCCAGCTACGTTATAGAGTCGGTACTAGATACAACTTGGAATACAAGTAATACTACCTGCCAAAGTCGGTAAGTCTTATGGGCTTTGTCGTAGCCAGAATTGACTTTGTTCTCTTTGCCTAACTGGGCCGCCCATGAAGGAAATCTATGAAACCCCCAGGATAAGGGCTAAAAAAAATCCCAGAACTCCTTCTGACATAAGCTTAAAGTTGAGCTCGAGAACAACCAATGAAGAATCGGTAACACAGGAGTGACCCTATGACACAAAATTTATTACAGCAAGCTCATAACTGACCACGAACATCAAACAACAGAAGTAAAATTATGCTATTAAGTATAGAAAACTTAAGAAAATGGCCTAAGAGGCCTGAAGCATAACGATGACGTTCCAGCCCATAGATTCCAGGCTGTCGGCCGGGAACCCCAAGCTACTCGTTAGTGTCGATGTAGTATGGAACTCGTCTTTAGGGGGAAACACCTACTCTGCCAAAAGTATCAACAAAGAAAGGGTGAGTACATGGTGTACTCCGCAAGACTTATGGTTGGTGGAGTTGTTTTGCATAAAGCCATATTTGTTTGTAAAACAAGAGAGAGAGAAGGATCTCGTCTAATCAGAATATTTTAAAAGGGGATAAGAGAGCGATATGTTTGAAATATTGATCATCATGTCGAGATCCACCAAGTCATCATCATCTGAATCCTAACTAGGATCACCCCCTCGCACCCATGAGGAAGCATCCTTAAGCACACATTCATCTGCCAAGTTTTACGATTAGGTTATAGTTATCTATGATCTTAGAATTCGGACACCAAGCGTTCATAACCATGAACACGACTTTTCTAAAAGATTATTACCCTGCAGGGGTGTACAACTTTACCCACATGTACTAACCGACTCTTAATGCCATAATCATTAACCCTCTTCCTTGGAAGGCCGACAGAGGGTGTTTAGACACGACCTCTACCTTGCTTTCGCCGAGACCATGAGTCACGCCCTAAGGATTGTTCTGCCGTAACAGGTTAAGTACCGAAGTCGTTCCCTAGAGATATGAGGCGAAGTTGGTTTACCAGGGGCGCCATCAACCCCAAGCAACCCGGTCCACACTTCCCTACCTGTTATGAATGCACCTTCTTCACCCGACAAATCTTTCAAAAGGTTTTCTATGCATATGTCGAATGGAACGCCCGAACTATGTGACTCATGGAATCTACTAGGAAAGTTAGTAAATCGAGGGGTCCCCGTAAACCCCGTGTGGCTGTACGCTCATTTCGGTTCCAAAGGCAAGAACTTGGGTCCTAGTGGTGGCGACCATGGGACTACAAAAAGCACATCCCACTGTGGCCTGCCATACAAGCCTTAGCATGTTTAATCTTATATCACCTCTGATCTTATCTCAACATGTTCTCCTGTCATACTAGATTCTCTCCATCTGGAACATTCACCTGGATGGACCAGTACTGACGGCTATGCATGGCTAAGCAGACACATATATAAGCTCTAGCAGTGCACACAAGCCAAACCTAGTTATGCCAGGAGCAATGGATCAGGTAATTGAGAAGGAAGAGACAAAAAACCCGCGTGATTTCCGAGGCATGAGGCTCCTCTAAGGTGACCGTTTGGTCGGCCTTCGGCCTTTGCCGTCTTCCCTCCGGCGTGGGTGATGCATGGATTCCTCAAGTGGGTGTTGGAAGATCACCTACTGTGGTGTAACCACGGGTGGTAAGTTCCTCGAGGGCTCGCTTGTTCTCTTGGATGATTCTTGGCTGGTTCTTCTTAATGCCAAAGGCTCTCCTCTTGAGGGCAGATGTTTGGAAAATGGGGAGAAAATCTCTATTGGATATGTTTTGAGGTTCCCCTCTCATATTTCTCGTGTCAATGATCAAATGGTACCTTCATCTGGATTTCTTGGTAGATCTCCTACCATCTCTGGGTCAGATAAAGACACTGGTTTTAAATGGCATGCTCTTTGCTCCTCTTTTCCAGTAGATGATCTGGGATAGTCTAAATGGTTCTTGATGCTTTTCCCTAGTGCCAAAAGATTGGTTCTTCTCAATCACAATGAGGTGGTTATTGATGCTCGGTATTTTCTTGAAGATGAATTGGTTGCCCCAGGTTTGACTATTGATCTAAACGTTAAAAGGGTCTTAGTGGGAGTTCAAATCTTGCCAAGCTCTTCTGTATTGGATAAACAACCCAAGGCTATTGTGATCAAGCCAAAAGATCTGGATTTATCCAATGTTTCATCCAAAGTTGATGTTCCTGCTTCGACCACTACTCCTAGTTTTGATCAGTCTGTTAAGCACCCTGCTCTAGCTTTCTCTATAGGGCAGGGATTTGAGAAAAATATTCTCAAGAAGTTCGGGCATCAAGTCAACTTCCTAGGTAGTTTCAGGAGAAAAGCTTTCTTTTTGGTTTGTTCCTTTGGAAGAGCAAATTTCAAACTAGACATTCATACTGTTGGAATTGCCCTTCAAGCTTGTTTTGGAGGTTTGGCATGAAAATTCCAAGTGAGATCTCTTCAAAACAGAACTTCTCGATTTTTGGTTGCTTCAAGGGCTGTGTGTTTTGAAATTTACAATATTTCAAAATTTTCTTGTGACTCTTTTGTCATGCATATTAATCTTTGGGGTAATGGAGGCCCAAATTGGATTTTTGAAGAAAAGGAATTTTACAAAGAATCAAATAAAGATTGGAATTTTGTCACGTACAAAAGGAAAAGTGTCAGACCAAAAAAATCTCCTTTGGTCAAATACGTGAAAAAGGTTGAGTCGGTCTTCTAGAGACTTGAATTTCCCATTGCATCTACGGATCCTTCGCCCTGCATGACTGGATAAATTAAAAATGACATTTATGTGCCTAATCAAGGATGGTCTTACGCTGAGGCTCTCGCTGATGGCGGACATAATTCAGTGGTAACGCCTGTTAGGCCCAGTGGTTGCGAGTATCGCGCGACATTTAAGTTGCCTGGTCTACTTCCTTTTCTAAAATTTCCAACTTTCCCAAAACGTGCTTGGCCCGATAATTCTTTCCTGGGTTGGTTCAAGGCCTAGTCTATTGCGCCTAAATTGCAGCCTTTTGTGTACAACAGTTTTAGGGACTTATCCATTTCTCAACAAAAAACAACTGCTGGGCACTCTGCCTGCTCAACTCCCTCTCCTGTAGAAACCCCAACTTCTCCGCTCCGCTCGTCGCCGGCGGAGTCCTTGACAATGGCAAACATTCCGATCAATCCTGCGCCATTTCTGCCAGAGGGGTTCCAGATTATGCAGGTTGCTGGAAGAACTAGGGTCAAGAGGGTGGTCGTCCCGTGCAGGCCGCGCACACATGAACAGTATGCTATCACCACTATTCATCCTCTTCCCCCTGGTCACGTTCCTTTTGCAAATATTCGTGATGTCCTGCTAGATTTCCTCAACAATGAGGTCTGTGCGAACTTTTGAGATATCTAGGCCCGTCCTTTTGGTGCTGTGTATATTCAGTTCAACAACGTGAGTGACAGGGAGTGGCTCATTGTGCCCAGCCCCATCCCTTTCCAAGATGTTAATGTCTCTTTTGTCAAGCACAGTGAGGGTGTGAACTGGAGGAGGACTCAATTTAACAATGAGTGCTGGGTCATGCTAGTTGGGACACCTCTAGACCACTGGCACACTGATGACCTGAACTCCATATTTGCTGATATTGGAAAGGTTCTCCTGTGGGAAAGGGACCCTGATCACAAGGGTAGAATTTTGGCAAAAGTTAGGGTCACTGATCTAGTGGAAATTCCCAAAAGTGTTAGGTTCACCATTGGTGATATGGTGGAAACTGAATCCTGGACATTCCTTGTGGAACTTTTGCATAGTAACTTGCTTGGTGGTGGCCCACCTGATGAGGATCCTTTGCCTAATGACAATGTATACCCGCACCCTTTGCCTGATTTGGGCCCTCAGGTGGCCCCTCCACCCCTCCTCCAGCACCAATTGGTGAGGCTGGTGGATGGGGCCAATGGTTGGCTCCACCACCACCTGCTGGGGGTGATGCTGGCTGGGGTCATTGGGAGGCTATTTCTGCTCCTGTGCAAGGTCCTATTGTGGCTCCTGGAGAATATATGCCTGTGGATAGCCTTGATCTACCACCTCAGGAAGCCACCAGTGCTTTCACTGGTACTGCGCTTGTGCAAGATTGGAACTCTGATGATGATATTGAATCTGTTAATGTTGAGACTATCCCTGAAGTGGAGAAATTGGCCAATGTGGAAGTGCAGGGTGTTGGCATAGGGGAAGGATTGTAGCATATCCTTCAGAACTATCTGGATGATGAAGAGGAAGAAAATCCTGATGTGCATGGAGATGATTCTATGGAGAACAATGACTGGATGGTGGAAGATCAGCATCTCTTATCTCCCAATGAAGCACATCTTCAGATTGTCCTGGCAAGAACATTTGTTGCCATCCCTGATGTTCATGCTGCAAAGTAGGGCTTTTCTCAGCAAGGGCTTGATTTGTGGGAAAGATATTTTGCTCCTCACATGCACATGGCCTCATCATCCAAGGACTCTCTTAAATGTGACATCCCTGTAAGTTGGTTCAATTTCATTATCCTCATGCTTGCTACTCCTAAAAATTTCAATTGGGCAAGAAATTTCCTTGTTTCTCCTCTCTGGGAAATTATCAAAGAACCTATTACTGAACAGAATACTATTTATTTCATCATTCCTAATGAGAGCTTTACCCATATGGTTCCTCCTTGCTTGGGTGCTGACAACCTGCAGTCTACGGGTACTCCATCTACTCCCTCTAAAAAGAGAAAGGGAAAGGAGCCCCTGGTTGAATATGCGGTGAGGAGGAGTCCTAGAATTGTGGAATTAAATGGGGGATTCTAGAGTCATATTAATTTCACTATTTCAGATTGTCTTACTTGTAATGCTGCTCCTCCTTGCTTGAATCCTAAAGTGGTTAAAAATCTTGCTGCCTCTTTCTGTAAGGTCAAGGAAGGTGACCTGGATAAAAGGTTGATAAAGAAGGGCAAAGCCACTGAGGTTGCCATCAAGGCCCCTGAAAAGGGTACCACTAAAAGCAATGGCATCCCAAGTATGAACCTGTGTAGCAAGAAGAAGTATGTGGATGTTGGAGCATGTGGACAGCAAGCCAAGAAGAAATCCCCCAAATAGGTGTTAACTGTGTTACACAACTTATTTTGTTGGAACCTTGTTGGTTCCCTACCTATGGTATTGTAATAGAATTTCCATGGCTGGCTTGTTAAATGCTGTGATGTTTGGTGTGTACCTTGACTCTATGAATGGCTTCTAGATTATCAACTAGTTATGTATCTTATGGCAATACTTATGGGTGGTTTCATATGTTGTGTCACCCCAAAATCAGTTCTGTTATATTGTTTCTTATGGATAACAAAACAAGATGGAAGATTTTAAATTGGAATATTAGAGGCATAAATTCTGAAAAAATGGGTGGCTATCAGTAATAAGATTGATGAATCTGAGTGTGACATCATCTGTCTTCAAGAAACTAAAAGAGAAGATTTTGATCTTGCTTATCTAAGAAAGTTCTGCCCTAGGAAATTTGATAAATTTGAATTCCTTCCTTCAAATGGGGCTTCTGGGGGATTAATCATCATTTGGAATAGCTCTCTCTTTTCTGGACAAATATCTTTTCAGAATGAGTATTCCATTTCTATGAATTTCACTTCACTACTATCAAATGATATCTGGATCCTTACTAATGTTTATGGTCCTTGCCAACCTAAGAAAAAGGCAGATTTCATTGAGTGGTTTGCCAATATTGATATTCCTGAAGATATGGATAGGCTGATTCTAGGTGATTTTAATTTCACAAGAAAGCCCTCTGACAGAAATAGACAAGGTGGGGATGTTAATGATATGCTTCTCTTTAATGAGGTAATCAACAATCTAGGTCTCATTGAGCTGGCCCTCAGAGGAAGAAAATTTACCTGGAGTAACATGCAAAAGGATCCTCTTCTTGAGAGATTGGATTGGTTCTTTACTTTTGCCTCCTGGACCCAGAATTATCCTTCCTCTTTTGTTTTCCCTCTTTCCAAACCCACCTTTGACCATTTGCCATGTTTCATCTCAATTGGCACAAGGATTCCAAAGGCACAAATTTTCAGATTTGAAAACTTTTGGATGCAGCATAGTGATTTCAAAGAAATTGTCCAAAATGCTTGGAACATTCCAGTTGGATATAGTGACTGTGCCAAAAAAGATTAATGCTAAACTCAAAAATGTGAGGAGGGGTCTGAAGCTTTGGGCAAAGAACTTACATCTCAAATCTCAAATCAGCAATGTCAATGCAACAATTGAGCTCTTAGATGTCATGGAAGAGATGAGAACTCTTACTGTTCTTGAGTGGAACCTGAGAGATTTGCTGAAAACCTATAAGGTTCCCAACCTTTAATAAGGTAGAGATCCCTGTGTTTACAATGCTAGTCCCTGGATCAATAGCTAGCATCCACAGTTAAGATGTAATATCAAGAAACAAAGGTCATAATACAACTTTATAACCAGGAATAAAATAATTTATTACATCTTACATAGCTCATTTGGCTATCTCATTACAATGCAGCAGAATATAACAATAGCATGGGGTCCTTCATCTTCAAAGTGCCACAGGCAGACATGTTGGTTGTAGACTTGTAATCCTAATCATTAAACTTCACTAATATCAAACAAACCTGCAACATAACAAGTTACAGCCACAAGGGTCAATACATTTGAATTGTATTGGCAAGTGATACTATGGTAGTATACTGGAGTCTATCATCTATATGCATTTGGCTAAGTGGAGCTTAGGCTTGCTTTGCTCAAAATAGATTTTCCTTATCATTTGAAAAAAAAACTAAGTTTTTGCTTGACAAAAATCACCCAAGGCATCTCCCAATAGAAATTGGTGATCCTTCAACACTTGTTCAACCACAAGTTTTTTACTTAGAAATTTGGATGATGAGATTCTTGATAGCTTCCATGTCTTGATGCTCAAATTGTCCTTTGCTAGGGACATGGCTAAGTACTTAGATTTTTACACTCTGCAGAGGTGGTGCACTTTCCCCACAAGACTTGGTTTCACCAAGACAAGATCTTTCAGAAGCCTTCCCTTAGACCAGAATGGACGCGTTCCAACTTATCAAATCCCTACCACCAACTGTCCATTTGGCTAAGTTATTGCAACCTATATGATCCAGGCAGAGCCCATAATGCCAAGTGGCTGCACTTGAAGCTTCTCAACATTTGACATCTCAAATCTCTTTATTCCTGGGTGGCATTCCACAAGTGTGATACACAAGGTTCACCAGTCCCCTGGCCTTGTGTAACCACTCAACACAAACCATTCCTTCCATTCCACCCAAGTGATTCTTTCACTTAGTTGTTTTATTAAACAAAACACAAGTCCTTGACTTGGAAATATTCCTTAGTATGAATATATATTCCACCCTTGTTTTCTATTAGCTAAGCTAAGCATGATAGTAGTAGGAATCTTAACTTAGGAAATTTCTACTAAGGTTTCATCTACTAGGATTTCCCATGGCATAGTTTACACTTAGCAAAATTCCATGCAAGTCCTACTTAGAAATATCACTAATGCATAGTGAAAATAATGGGACAAAAGTATGAAGCATCACTTGCCTTTTTGGTAGAGAGTATAAGTTCACTCCTTGATCTTTGCAATGTTCACTCACTTCAAATCACTACAATTCAATCAAGCAAACAATATTTCAATCTACCATTCAAGCAATTCATCACATAAAATAATAGAAACAAAACAATGCATGCAAGCATGCCAAAGATTGTTTTATTTGAAAAAGTGGTTTCTAATGGTTCATAAACATTTGAAAACACCTAATGGTCATTTTATAAAGTGGCAAAATCATTTGCATAAGATTTTACTTCATAAACCATTTTTAAACCAAGTCATTATTTTATGTGGTGAAGAAATGCTTTTAATAAGGCAACATTCTATAGAGTTCACAAAATATGTTTTCAAACCATAAAACCTTGTGTTTAGGGTCAGAGAGTTTATTTCCAAAACATTTCCCAAAGGTTTTCCTCCAAAATCATTTTTAACAACTAAACCATTTTTTATTTGACTAGAAATGGTTTAAATCAAAGATTTATTCTTTTGCTTCACCAAATACATTTTTGAAACCACAATTTGTTTCCTATGGTCAGTAGGTTCAAAACACACCATTTTCCACAGGTTTTATTTCAAAAAAATCATTTTAGAACAATTTTTATATTCTAAACATGCATACATAAGTTTCTGCAAAAACAATCAATTTAATAGAAGCTTTTTACTAAACAAAGTGTATGGTTGGATAGGGCTTGTCTTGCTGAATCCATTGATATAAAATTTGCAAAATTTGGACGTGTGGTTTGAAAGTTATGAATTTTTCAAATTGGAACATCTAATAGATCATTTCTGGTTTTTAAAACAGACTCTGGCCACGTGGCTGTTTCTGATTGGACAAAAACGGTTCGCATGGATCGGTCGGCGTGGAGCGTTAGATCTAACTTAAAACGTGCAGCACAGATTGCATACCCTTTCGCTTTAAGTGATTCTATCTACGCCTTACGATCTAAATCCGACGGCGCACAACAGCTGGTCAAGAACTGGCGGCGCAAGCGACGGTGGCTGGCGGCGGCGCGGTCAGACGGCGGCGGATCTAGAGAAATAGGAAGCAAGGGGACAAGGGGAATGGCTCACCAGAATCGCCTTGACGCACTGATGCTCAACGTGTTCTTCTTCAGTCGAGGGGCGCATGGGTGTAGTCGGGATTCCACGCCGGAGATGCTCCTGGCGTTGGGCACGCACTGTCGACGTCGAAGGCGAGCCTATGGGTAATGCGCGAGTGAATGGCGAGCACCTGGATGTTCACAAGGCACATGCGAACAAGTTGGCATGAAACTCTGGTCGAGGCGCGCACGGGTTCAAGCGATGAAGCTCACCGGAGTTGTTTGTAGACGGCGGCGCTGTTGGTTGACGTCGTTGCCGGCGCTGTGGGTCAAGCGCGGGCAAGTCCAAGCCACTGGGATATGCGTCTGGAAGAGGGGAGCAGGCTCGAGTGGTTGAGGGGGCAAGGGGCGACGTATACTGATTGGAATCGGAGAAAATAGCTCGCCGGAGCTAGAGAGTTTTGAGACGAATTCAAGGTGGCCTGGGGGAGGAGAGGAGATGGTGTCTGGGGGAAAAGGTAGAGGGGAGCGTGGCGAGTTAACGGGAGTAATCTCTACATCATTAAGACAAATTCAAGCGAGGAATTAAACGGCAGGAACGACGAGGTTTGGGGGAAGAAACAGTCTCGCGGGGTTGACGATGATGACGTGGCAGTGGGGCTGCGTTGTCAGCGAGAGAGAGAAAAAGAATGTGGGGTCCATCAGTCAGTGTCCTCGCGGGTGTGTGTCTGAGTGAGAAAACGTTTCGGGGAGAGAGGGGTGAGATGGGCTGCGAGTTGGGCTTAGTAGGCTAGCTGGCTGGGCTGCTCCTTTTCACATTTTTTTTTGTTCAGATTGTTTTCTTTTTCCTTTTCTAATATTCTGTTTTGATTTTGTTTAAACAATTTAAACATTCATTTGAATTCAAACCTCAACCAAAATTTGTGTAGGTTTAAATACTGATTAATAGTATATTCTGAAGTCAATTTTGGAATAAAATTTTATTCTTTTTGGGGTTTTTTAATTATTCAAAAAGGCCCTTGTTTTAAATCAAATGAGATTTAGTAATATTTCAAGCACCATTTAAATTTTCTAAATCCTTCCAAATCTTTTCAGTAGGTTTTTATTTGATTAATAGGGTGTCAAAATAATTCATCTTGAATTATTTGGAGAATATTTAATATGATTCATAAATCATTTGAATTGGGTATTTGTTTTAATTCCAATAGAATTAAATATAGTTTTAATTCCCTAAAGTTTATTTGGAAGATTTCTTTAATCTTAATTAAGTTGAATTAAACAACTTTTATTTCAGTTGGGTAAATTCCAAAATACTATTTTCTCATGAATTATATAATTATTCTTATTAGAGATTTGTCTTTATTAAAATAGGGATAGAATGGTTATTGCCATTTTATTTTGGAAATTCTTTATCCTTTTATTTTATTTGGATTTGGATTATAAATCATTCCATTTGCTTATGGATTTGGCCAAGATTTGATTTGGTCTTTAAATATTCTTTATTTAATATTTCTTTCTTCATCTTATAAAATCCATATCTTTTTATTTAGAGATCCAAAGTTGGTGATTCCAATTTGTAAAATCTTATTTGATATTTAATTATCCTTTTAAATATATTTTAGGATTATTTGCTCACCATTTGGTATGGATTTTTAGATAGGTTCTTTATTAACTTTGGAAATTTAATTTCCTTATCTTATTATATTCATAAGATTTTATCTATGGTTCCAAATTAAGTGAAACCAATTTATATGGTCTTATAATATTTCCATTTGTATTTCTTGATCATTTGTAAATGTTTGTTGACAAATTTTTATATGGATCAAATCCATAGACTTGGAGATAACTTGGAAATGAATTTTGTTCCATTAGGGTTTAGGGTTTTGGATTTATTTTCCAAGTGTTCAAATTTCCAGATGCATTTTATGAGGAATGCATTTCTCTTGATTTGGATTTTGTTGAATTCAAACCTTAACTAAAGTTTGTTCAAGATGGGATTTTAAGTTTCCATTTAGAAACAAAGTTTCTTTTCACCCTTATTTTCAACAATAATTTATTTTGTTTATTTATTTTTCACATTTTAAGATTTGGAAAATCTTGGGATGCGACAGGCTACCACCCTTAAAATAAATCTCGTCCCGAGATTTGGGGAGGCTAGGGTTACAAGTTGGCTCAAAAGCAACTAGGGTACTACCACCCTTAAAAATTTTCCAACTAGATTACATCTTGGCTTTCTTGGGATCTTGTTGAAACCTCTCTGGACAAACATCTGCATAGTGTCCTTTGTTTCCACACTTGAAACATGTGACAAGGATGAGATCCTTCATAGGCTTTATCTTGTGCTTCATATTTTATGGACAGTTGCTTGCATAATGTCCTTGGTTACCACAATTGTAGCATGTGATAAGATTGAGTTCTTCACGTATCTTCTGTGGGCAAGTTGACACATAATGGCCTAACTCTTTGCAGTTGTTGCACCATACTTGGCTAATCTCCTTATACTTTTCTTCTTGGGTTTCTCCAAAGCTAGGAGTGCTTCTAGTTCATGTTCTTCATATGTTATCTCAAAGTTAGGAATGTTTCCTGGTCTCCTTGACCTTTTCCTATTCCTTGGATAATACATGTGTCTCCTCTTTGGTCCTTTAAATTGGGTCATATTGCATGGAGGTGCAAGCTGATATTTTCCTTTGTCTTCATCCTTCTTGGTAGACTTGGCTCTCTCATGGTAGTCTGCAATCAGTTGTTGCACTCCACCTTGTTTCCTTTGTTGAACTATGGAATAGATGGGGCATTGAATAGGGACATGATTATTTCCTTCACATAAGTAACAAGTAGCTTGAGATGTGGGGCATTGGTCAATTGGATGTTTCTCTTCACAATTGGGGCATTGATCTTCATGCTCTTTGAAAGTGTGATCCTTGTCTCCACAAATATTGCAAGCTTGGGTTCCTTCTAGAATAACATCTTTGTCATCCTTGTTGTCATAAACTCCTTGGGAAGAGTTGTCTCCCATGTTGATCATTTCAGTAGCCATCCCTTGCAACAATTTGGATTGAGTTTTCAAAACTTCTTGCATGGTTGGGTCTAATCCATTGTTGTTGGCTAAAAACTGAGTTGTCACTTGGTTCAACTGGGTTTGTCTTGCTAGCAGTTGATCTCTCATGTTGATCTCTTGGTTGTTATTGTCACCATCCTTGATGTTGGAGTTTCTTGGAGTAGTCATCTGTTTGGGTTGGATTGGGATTAGAATAGGCAAAATATTTCTAAGGGAATAATTCTAATCACACCCATCACAAGTCACGCAAACAATGTGCAAACAATCACAACCAAACATTCCACTCAAACAACAAGTTCCAAGCATATTTTTAGGCAACCAAAAATATTTGTTTTTGTTACACCACATAAGTTGGTGTGTTTGATCTATACCTAATATGGTGGTCCATCTATATGGTTCTGTTGAGATTATTCCTTCCTTCTTAGTTGATTCTTCATGAACAAGATGTTTGTACTCTTAGAAAATTTCTTGCATCTTGGTCTCAAAACTTCAAAGTGATGATAGTTTCTTCTAGGTTGTGTTTCCTTAGTCTTCAATTCTTGAGTAACACTTCTTGTCTCACTTGTAGTCCTTAGTGATATCCAAGGTTGAAGTCCTTGTTGAGAATAATGTTGAAATCACTTGAAGATGTTGAAGTCATTAGAGTTTATGAAGTCCTTTGCTCATGGTGAAGTCTTTGGCCATGGAAAGGCTTTATCCATCAAGTTGAAATAGAAGAGATGTAGAGTTGAAACCAAAATAGTTGAGGAAAGAGTTTACAAGATTGTTTGTAAATAAGTTTTGGAACAAATACAATTCCTATTTTCCTAAGGGGTTTTGTCCAATCCTAGGGTTACAAATCCTACAGGCAACACAATGCTCTGATACCATCTGTAAGGTTCCCAACCTTTAATAAGGTAGAGATCCCTGTGTTTACAATGCTAGTCCCTGGATCAATAGCTAGCATCCACAGTTGAGATGTAATATCAAGAAACAAAGGTCATAATACAAATTTATAACCAGGAATAAAATAATTTATTACATCTTACATAACTAATTAAACTTCACTAATATCAAACAAACCTGCAACATAACAAGTTACAGCCACAAGGGTCAATACATTTGAATTGTATTGGCAAGTGATACTATGGTAGTATACTGGAGTCTATCATCTATATGCATTTGGCTAAGTGGAGCTTAGGCTTGCTTTGCTCAAAATAGATTTTCCTTATCATTTGAAAAAAAAACTAAGTTTTTGCTTGACAAAAATCACCCAAGGCATCTCCCAATAGAAATTGGTGATCCTTCAACACTTGTTCAACCACAAGTTTTTTACTTAGAAATTTGGATGATGAGATTCTTGATAGATTCCATGTCTTGATGCTCAAATTGTCCTTTGCCAGGGACATGGCTAAGTACTTAGATTTTTACACTCTTCAGAGGTGGTGCACTTTCCCCACAAGACTTGGTTTCACCAAGACAAGATCTTTCAGAAGCCTTCCCTTAGACCAGAATGGACGCGTTCCAACTTATCAAACCCCTACCACTAACTGTCCATTTGGCTAAGTTATTGCAACCTATATGATCCAGGCAGAGCCCATAATGCCAAGTGGCTGCACTTGAAGCTTCTCAACATTTGACATCTCAAATCTCTTTATTCCTGGGTGGCATTCCACAAGTGTGATACACAAGGTTCACCAGTCCCCTGGCCTTGTGTAACCACTCAACACAAACCATTCCTTCCATTCCACCCAAGTGATTCTTTCACTTAGTTGTTTTATTAAACAAAACACAAGTCCTTGACTTGGAAATATTCCTTAGTATGAATATATATTCCACCCTTGTTTTCTATTAGCTAAGCTAAGCATGATAGTAGTAGGAATCTTAACTTAGGAAACTTCTACTAAGGTTTCATCTACTAGGATTTCCCATGGCATAGTTTACACTTAGCAAAATTCCATGCAAGTCCTACTTAGAAATATCACTAATGCATAGTGAAAATAATGGGACAAAAGTATGAAGCATCACTTGCCTTTTTGGTAGAGAGTATAATTTCACTCCTTGATCTTTGCAATGTTCACTCACTTCAAATCACTAAAATTCAATCAAGCAAACAATATTTCAATCTACCATTCAAGCAATTCATCACATAAAATAATAGAAACAAAACAATGCATGCAAGCATGCCAAAGATTGTTTTATTTGAAAAAGTGGTTTCTAATGGTTCATAAACATTTGAAAACACCTAATGGTCATTTTATAAAGTGGCAAAATCATTTGCATAAGATTTTACTTCATAAACCATTTTTAAACCAAGTCATTATTTTATGTGGTGAAGAAATGCTTTTAATAAGGCAACATTCTATAGAGTTCACAAAATATGTTTTCAAACCATAAAACCTTGTGTTTAGGGTCAGAGAGTTTATTTCCAAAACATTTCCCAAAGGTTTTCCTCCAAAATCATTTTTAACAACTAAACCATTTTTTTATTTGACTAGAAATGGTTTAAATCAAAGATTTATTCTTTTGCTTCACCAAATACATTTTTGAAACCACAATTTGTTTCCTATGGTCAATAGGTTCAAAACACACCATTTGCCACAGGTTTTATTTCAAAAAATCATTTTAGAACAATTTTTATATTCTAAACATGCATACATAAGTTTCTGCAAAAACAATAAATTTAACAGAAGCTTTTTACTAAAAAAAGTTCATGGTTGGATAGGGCTTGTCTTGCTGAATCCATTGATATAAAATTTGCAAAATTTGGACGTGTGGTTTGAAAGTTATGAATTTTTCAAATTGGAACATCTAATAGATCATTTCTGGTTTTTAAAACAGACTCTGGCCACGTGGCTGTTTCTGATTGGACAAAAACGGTTCGCACGGATCGGTCGGCGTGGAGCGTTAGATATAACTGAAAACGTGCGGCACAGATTGCATACCCTTTCGCTTTAAGTGATTCTATCTACGCCTTACGATCTAAATCCAACGGCGCACAGCAGCTGGTCAAGAACTGGCGGCGCAAGCGACGGTGGCTGGCGGTGGCGCGGTCAGACGGCAGCGGAGCTGGCGAAATAGGAAGCACGGGGACAAGGGGAATGGCTCACCAGAATCGCCTTGACGCAGTGATGCTCAACGTGTTCTTCTTTAGTCGAGGGGCGCACGGGTGTAGTCGGGATTCCTCGCCGGAGATGCTCCTGGCGTCGGGCACGCGCTGTCGACGTCGAAGGCGAGCCTACGGGTCCTGCGCGAGTGAATGGCGAGCACCTGGATGTTCACAAGGCACAGGCGAACAAGTTGGCATGAAACTCTGGTCGAGGCGTGCACAGGTTCAAGCGATGAAGCTCACCAGAGTTGTTTGCAGACGGTGGCGCTGTTGGTTGATGTCGTTGCTGGCGCTGTGGGTCAAGCGCGGGCAAGTCCAAGCCACTGGGAGATGCCTCTGGAAGAGGGGAGCAGGCTCGAGTGGTTGAGGGGGCAAGGGGCGACGTCTACTGATCGGAATCGGAGAAAATAGCTCGCTGGAGCCAGAGAGTTTTGAGACGAATTCAAGGTGGCCTGGGGGAGGAGAGGAGATGGTGTCTGGGGGGAAGGTAGAGGGGAGCGTGGCGAGTTAACGGGAGGAATCACGGGGTGTAATCTCTGCATCATTAAGACGAATTCAAGCGAGGAATTAAACGGCAGGAACAGCGAGGTTTGGGGGAAGAAACAGTCTCGCGGGGTTGACGATGATGACGTGGCAGTGTGGCTGCGTTGTCAGCGAGAGAGAGAAAAAGAATGTGGGGTCCATCAGTTAGTGTCCTCGCGGGTGTGTGTCTGAGTGAGAAAACGTTTCGGGGAGAGAGGGGTGAGGTGGGCTGCGAGTTGGGCTTAGTGGGCTAGCTGGCTGGGCTGCTCCTTTTCACATTTTTTTGTTCAGATTGTTTTTCTTTTTCCTTTTCTAATATTCTGTTTTGATTTTGTTTAAACAATTTAAACATTCATTTGAATTCAAACCTCAACCAAAATTTGTGTAGGTTTAAATACTGATTAATAGTATATTCTGAAGTCAATTTTGGAATAAAAATTTATTCTTTTTGGGGTCTTTTAATTATTCAAAAAGGCCCTTGTTTTAAATCAAATGAGATTTAGTAATACTTAAAACACCATTTAAATTTTCTAAATCCTTCCAAATCTTTTCAGTAGGTTTTTATTTGATTAATAGGGTGTCAAAATAATTCATCTTGAATTATTTGGAGAATATTTAATATGATTCATAAATCATTTGAATTGGGTATTTGTTTTAATTCCAATGGAATTAAATATAGTTTTAATTCCCTAAAGTTTATTTGGAAGATTTCTTTAATCTTAATTAAGTTGAATTAAAAAACTTTTATTTCACTTGGGTAAATTCCAAAATACTATTTTCTCATGAATTATATAACTATTCTTATTAGAGATTTGTCTTTATTAAAATAGGGATAGAATGGTTATTGCCATTTTATTTTATTTTGGAAATTCTTTATCCTTTTATTTTATTTGGATTTGGATTATAAATCATTCCATTTGCTTATGGATTTGGCCAAGATTTGATTTGGTCTTTAAATATTCTTTATTTAATATTTCTTTCTTCATCTTATAAAATCCATATATTTTTATTTAGAGATCCAAAGTTGGTGATTCCAATTTGTAAAATCTTATTTGATATTTAATTATCATTTTAAATATCTTTTAGGATTATTTGCTCACCATTTGGTATGGATTTTTAGATAGGTTCTTTATTAACTTTGGAAATTTAATTTCCTTATCTTATTATATTCATAAGATTTTATATATGGTTCCAAATTAAGTGAAACCAATTTATATGGTCTTATAATATTTCCATTGTCTTTCTTGATCATTTGTAAATGTTTGTTGACAAATTTTTATATGGATCAAATCCATAGACTTGGAGATAACTTGGAAATGATTTTTGTTCCATTGGGGTTTAGGGTTTTGGATTTATTTTCCAAGTGTTTAAATTTCTAGATGCATTTTATGAGGAATGCATTTCTCTTGATTTGGATTTTGTTGAATTCAAACCTTAATTAAAGTTTGTTCAAGATGGGATTTTAAGTTTCCATTTAGAAACAAAGTTTCTTTTCACCCTGATTTTCAACAATAATTTATTTTGTTTATTTATTTTTCACATTACAAGATTTGGAAAATATTGGGATGTGACAAAACCCATGTCATTTCTTTGCTTTAAAACCATAATGCTTATTGGAAACAAAGAGGAAAAATTAAATGGGTAAAATTTGGTGATGAAAACACTAAATTGTTCCATTCCAAAGCCACCATGAGGTATAGACACAATTACATCTCTATGCTAAAAATGAAAATAACGAGGAAGTGCAGGAGCACTCTGATAAAGCTGACTTACTTTGGCATGCCTTGAAAGAAAGAATGGGTAATTCTGATAAGCCAGACATGCATTTTAAACTGCATGAACTCTTTAGTGCTGGTATGTCTTCTGAGGCTAGAGATGATCTGGAAAGGCCTTTCTGTGACAAAGAGATTGAGGAGGTGATCAGGGACCTTCCAAATGAAAAATCTCCTAGTCCTGATGGTTTTAACAATGAATTCATTAAATACTGTTGGTCTATTTGGAGAGGATGTTAAGCAGCTTATTGCTGACTTCTATGATGGCAGGATTTCCTTGGAAAGCATTAATTCCTCATTTATCACTCTAATTCCAAAAATTGAGAATCCAATGACACCTGCAGATTTCAGGCCAATTTCTCTGCTGCACAGTGTGTTCAAGATTATCACCAAAATTCTGGTTAACAGGCTTCAAAATATTATCCTAAAGCTTGTTCACAAAAATCAATATGGTTTCCTCAAGAAAAGATCCATTCAAGACTACTTAGACTGGGATTTTGAGTTTCTCTACCAGTGTCATAGAACCAAAGAAGAAATTGTAATTTTAAAATTGGATTTCAAAAAAGCTTTTGATAAGATTGAGCAATCTACCATCATTAGTATCCTCAGAGCTAGAGGTTTTGGTGAGAAATGGATTAATTCGATTCAATTGATTTTTGGATCTGCATCTTCTGCTATCCTTCTTAATGGTGTACCTAGGAAAAAAATTCTACTGCAGAAGAAGGGTTAGACAAGGGAACCCTTTATCCCCCTTTTGTTTGTTCTTGCTGCTGATCTTCTTCAGTCCATTCTCAACAAAGAAATGCACTAGGGGCTGCTGTCTCCTCCTTTAGGAGGTGTTCTTTTGTCCTGATTTCCCTGTAATCCAATATGCTAATGACAATTTGCTGGTTCTCAAAGCCGATTCTGGTCAACTGCTTTGTCTTAAGGACATGCTACGTACTTTTGCTATGTCCACTGGCCTTAAAGTAAATTACTCAAAATCTAGCATGATGCCAATAAATTTGGACACTGAAAGGCTTAATCATTTTGCCCTGACAATCTCTTGTTAGGTAGGGTCTCTCCCCTTTACTTACCTTGGTTTGCCACTAAGCCTTAGCAAGCCTACAGTGGAGAAGTTTTTGCCTATAGTACAAAGAGTTGAAAGAAGACTTTGTGGCATTGCTGACTTTCTAAATTATGGAGGAAAGTTGCAACTTGTGAAATCAGTTTTGACCTCCCATCCCATTTTTACATGAGTTTCTTTGAGTTGCCTGACTCCATTAAGGATCAGCTGATCAAATACATGAGACACAACTTGTGCAGGAAGAAGACAGTGGATGTCCAAGCTAGAGGGCAAGCATTAGTGGCTTGGAACAAAGTTTGTAGGCCCAAGACTCAAGGTTATTTGGGGTTACTAGATCTCAATATTCAAAACTCAGCTTTAGTTTTGAAGAATCTGGACATGTTCTTCAACCACCATGATATACCTAGGTTCACCATGTTTTGAACACTTACTACAATAATAATGGAAAGTTACTAGGAAGAAGTATGGAGGGGTCATTTTGGTGGAAAGCCCATCTGAAATTAATTGATATCTTCAAAGGAATTGCAAAATGGTTGGTGGGGAATGGTAAAACGACATTATTATGGACTGATATGTGGAGGGAGGAATGATTTCAGCATCAATTCCCTCATTTGCTATCCTTTGCAAAGAACTCAAGTATTTCTGTCCAGGAGTTCATTCAAATTCCTCATATTCAGGACCATTTTTTTCTACCTCTCTCTCAGCAGGCTTTCTTTGAATTTCTCAGCCTGGATCAGATTTTCCATGACATTAATAGTTCAATGCAGCATGGAAATGCAGATAAGTGGAGTTGCATTTGGGGAAGTGACTCCCATTCTGTCAAAAAAGCATACTCTACTCTCTCTGGACATGTAACTATCCCACCACATTTCTCTTGGCTCTAGAAATCTTCCTGCCAGCAAAAGCACAAGTTCTTTTTCTGGTTGCTCCTATTGGACAGATTGAATACTAGGAATTCGCTGAGGAGAAAGAAGTTCTCCTTGCATTCTTATAACTATGCTACTTCTGGCTACTCTTCTAAAGAGACTCTGGTTCACCTCTTCAGGGATTGCCCTTTTGCCAAAGCATGTTGGGATGAAATTTCTCTAGCCAAGACCATTGATGTCTCATTAAATGAGGCCTTCTCAGACATAAAAAGCAAGTTGAATGTTCCTTTTGCAATGGAGATTATTATCTTGGGAGCCTGGGGCATCTGGATATGCAGAAACAACATGATATTCAATAATCTAAGACCTTCTTTAGGGGAATGGAAGGCCATTGTAACCAAAGAACTAAGATGGTTTGTGTTTAGAATTAATAAAAAATACACCCAGGATCTAGAAACCTGGATCAACTCCCATTTAGATTGGAGATAGCTAGCCTTTGCTTGTAATCCCTCAATGAGGTTGACATGTAAGCCTGTACATATGTAACTCTATGATAATTATATAAAAATTGCAGTGGGGTCTTTCCCTACTGTTCAACCTTCAAAAAAATAAGCTCAAAGGGAGTAATGCAACAGATAGGATACTCTATCTATCGATAAAATACCACAGTAGAATCGTATGCATCATGGCAAGAAATGAAACACTTTCGAAAACATAGGATTGTATAATGGTGGGGCTACGCTTGCCTTTGCTAGTTAATAACAGATAAATAGATCTTCAAAAGCCATGTACTTGACTTGATTATAGTTGGTCAAGTATTGGTCTTCGACCTTCGATGGTATTGATCTTGATCTTCAATCTCAATTTCAATATCGTATCCTAATGGAAAGCACCAAACACCGAAAAGAAAAACAATCAACACATGGCATTGATGCAATGCTCAAACAAGGATGATGATATGACCAGTTGAATTGTACTAAAATGTAACCCTAAGACATGCTCGACCATTTAAATAGGGTTCCGAGGGGTATAAAGCCTAATTTGAGAAACTCCGGAATCACCTGTGAGGGGTTACAATGTTCTTCTCTTTAAACTTGTCATGGAAGTTCTTGAAAAATGCATGCTTATAGCTCTAATAGATAGATCTCATTTTTCTGAACATTTTGATATATTTATTTGTATTTTTATGAATTACAAATAATTAGTTATCGAATTTACAAGTTTTATTCATTTTTTGAAAATATTAAACCAATTTAAGTTGATTTATTGCGCAAGGATGACATCAGCACATGTCTTAAAACTTTTCTCATTGGGGCCCGTGCAAGCCTCTGTGGCTGACCGGTGGGCCAAGGCCACATCAGCAAGACACGCTGGCGGTTAGCGGACCCATGGGCCATGCTAGAATAACGTCGTGTTGACGTCACCACCACATCCACGTCAGAAGGTGGTCGCAGGTGATGGAACAGGGCGAGCCAGCACATGTGGGTGGTCGCGTTCGACGCACGTCGTGATGGGGAACCTGGATATGGCGGCTCCGCCTCAAGATGGTCATCAAAGCAAGTCGTACAATGGTGGGCGATGGTGGCGCTCGGCAAGCTATGATGTGGGGTCGAACCAGAGGGGGAAGAAGAGGTTGGAGAGGTCCATGAGGACCGAGAGCTCACCACGGTTGCAGATGAGGGCTCGGGGAAGCTAGCCATGGTCCGGCGATGTTGAATCGACGACGGCCAGCGTCGGGGAAGACAACATCGATGGCGAGGATTTGAGGCGCCCTTGCTCGATTCCTTCGGCACGGAGGCTCAACACGGCGAGGCTAAGAGCGTGGTGGCCTCAGATGGGCAAGGGGAGCTCGACAACCACACAACACCGGCGGAGCTCATTGGCTAGGGTTTCAGCGCAAGACAAAGAGCGAGAGAGAGAGGGCGTGGGGAGGAGATAAGGCTAGGCGAGAGGGAGAGAGACATGCACGACACGGAGGTCTTATCCTCATCCAGGGGTGGCAGCGGGGATCTTGGAGTGTGGCCACGATCGACGGCCGGTGGCGCGGCAGGCTGCTGCTTGCGCCGATGGGAGGAAGAAGAAAAACAGAGGACACCAAAAGGGTATGGGCCAAGATGGGCTGGTCTGGGCCGCGTCTAGCGCACGGTGAGCGGAAGAGATAGAGAGGAGAGGGAGCTGAGCCGACCTGGGCTGCTGCTCTATTTTATTTGTTTCTAGAAACCTTTTTCCATTTCTATTTTCTGTTTTCTATTTGTCTTTCCTCTTTGTAATTTCATTCACTTTTTTTTCGAGTCATTTCAAAAATACTATCAACTTTACAAAAGTATAGAAAATAATGAGGGGCCCTTTTAATCCATTTGGGATCCACTATTTTTGATACTTCTCAAAACTCAAAAACCATTTGAATGTGTTTTCAAATAGAGAAGGAAGATTAGGGTTTTAGGGTTTTATTGTATTATTTTTCTTTAATGCACAATTGAATACATGATGCTCATGAATGCACAATCAACTCTACATATTGATTAATTAAAACTGGGTGTTCCAGCTCTATCCCCCTTACGAGAATCTCGACCCGAGATTCCGAAGGTAGGAAGAGAGACAAAGAGAAAGAAACAGGGTCACTCTAAAGATAAGAGGGAAACACACTAAGCAACACATGGAGTATCTCATGGCCAACTCATGTATGGAGTGTTCAAAAACAACTCTGAGATGACGACATGAAACACAACAAGGTAACAGAGGGTGAAAGTTTCAAGTTGTTAGATATATGGTATTCATAAGGATTGAGACGATGGAACTCACAGAAGAGTTAAATATTCTGAAAAGGAAGTTTCCATCAGAAAGAAAATGACCACAGACTTCGATAGGGAACCTCTACTAAATGACTTGAGTAGATATTTCAGGTTGCAGAGATATGGATCAACAAAACCAAGCTGTTGAACTACTTTTGACACATAAGGGTCACTCTTTCATTCAACAGAAGGCCAAGACAGAAAGGTGTTTTGGTGGAGAGGACTCATAAGAGCCACAAGGAACATGTAACAAGAGAAACTTCTGATTACCAAAATCATAGTAACTCTTGAAACATGGCTGAGAAAATGAAGGAAACTCTTTATTCATCCAGGTATATCAAAATCTTTGCTAGATCATGATATCACTTTACACCACTAGATGAATAGGTAAGAATATTTCTGATGACACGAGAAAAATAAACTTCATTCTCAGACTTCAATTATTCGGCATACCCATACACTTGCCAACATAAAAGGTCTGGAGGATTGACCGAGAGACATTTAGCAGCACTACTTTAAATGTTATCCTTGATGTTTGAGACACAAGACATAAAGTAAAGGTCGTACTTCGGATACAAAGGAAACCATAAGCACAACTCCTATAATAAATTATAGAAGAAGCCTTATGAGGAAGGGTTGTTATTGTTGAATCAAGAGAATATAACAAAAGGTCTTTCCGGCTAAGTGTGTCAACCATTACATCAATCTTGTCGGATTTTCAAAGAGACCTATGTCAAAACCTTGAGGAACACCAACCATCGTTGCTGCTTGAGATTCAACTTTGGTTTAGTGAATTGATATTTCAGACTCAGAATATCCGAATAGAAAGTTTGCAACGTTTACCGCAAAGGTATAGTCACTAGATTATCAAGATATGGACTACAATGTTAATATCCAAAAGACTGAGCTAGATTGCTAGACCCATGTATTTACAACTTGTCGAGAGACAACTGCGCCTACATTGGGATACTTGTAATAAAATACACATGTATCTCTAAAGGAGAGAGAGAACTCTTTGCGAATCCACGACATCTTTCAACATTTACACGTGAACTAGATAAGGTCACTTCTAACATCCAGAACACGTACTTTGAGATAACACGAATATGGTTCTCGAAAGTTTCCAACATTAATGCCCAATGTTCCATATGAATCTAATCTAACATGGAGAAAATAAGGATGTCATCGATGGACTCAACAACAAACTTACCGGGCACTCCAAGAAGATGGACTCATATGTCGTATGAACAAGGTAAAAGTATTGGTCAGACCAAAGAGCATTAAGATGTACTCAAGTGAAATATCACAAGTAGAAACATCATCCTTGGAACTGAGTTTAATTTGACGATATCCAAATTAAATCAAAGGTGGGGGAAGATAAGATATCCACAAAGGAGATACTATCTTCCTTCATCGCGAACAAAACTAGATATTCCTTTACAAAGGAACTGGGTAAGGTGCGGTTCAAAGAACTTGCTTGCTCAAGAACTTGACAATACGGTCATGTGGAAACATGGAGATACTTCTAGTAAGACTTCTAGAATATCACGAACCACCGATATATCACTTAGTTCAAGAGGGAACTTGCTTGTTAAGGAAAGAAGACATAGTCTCCGAGCTTCAGCACAAGCCTAACTCTTTGACCGAAGAGAGTGCTCAAGAATAGCAGACTTGGCAACACAATCATCCATTGCTTAGTGACAAGGATAACCAATCACACTAAGAATGAGATAAATGTCCTTTGGGTTCAAAACAATAATAATTGCTAAGAATATTAGATGGCCACATTATTACACACACGCATCACTTATGAGCAAGAAAGCTCGAGGAAGGGTGAGTAAAGATGTGTAAGAGCATCACTTCATTAAGGGGTCATAAAACTCAGCATGACCTCTTAGTATAAAATAGTGTGTACTTTAAGGTAGAACAGACGGGAAACAATCGATGCCTCTTAATATGCGGATTACAACACTTCGAATTGGTCCAAGATATGACAAGGTACTGGAGTTTGTTTCTCCTGACATCCCGAATTGGTTTTTCATGATGGACCACAAGAGTATATAGCATCAGAAGACACCAATGCACATTTACTACTTGTCTACCAACTGGTAGTCAAAGGTTGGAAAACAACAAGGGAGGAAAACATGCTTAGGGTAGAATACCAAGATGTGGATGCATAAGTCAACAATTTTCCGAATACCAATGTAGAGAAGGAAATGTGTGGTAGAGTCACGAATATAGAAGTGAGACTCACGAGGAGTACTCTTGTCGTGACCTATTTGGTTCCATTAAAGAACATCTTCCATAGCTAGTGGTAGGGGAAGTCCTTGTTTGTCACAATTCAATCATGACAAAGACCACAAACTTGAAGTCTATAATTGTAGTACTAGCCATCCTGAGGTAATGTATGAACATTAATGACAGGGGTCAAAGGATTGGATCTTGGGTTAAAGGTCAGCTTCATGTATAAGATTCACATTACCAGAATCTAGCACAATCAGGGATCTTCAGTTCAAGTCCAAGGGTTAAAACCCAAGAAAGGAGTAACTACTATATGAGTGACACGACGTACATTGCAAGATATTAATCACAAGGTAGCTTCCAAAAGAATATAAGACTTCTGAAGCACCCAAACAAATAAAACGGAGGTACACGAGACGAAAGGAAACCTCGAAGCCTAGAACAAAAACAATATGACACCAACAATTTAATATTGTGGGTCCAAAAGATAGAGAGATCGTGATGGAAAGGAATCTCTCAGATGAATAAAGCAAGAGAACAAGGAGTTCATAACACACACAACTCTAGAGAACTCATCACTAGGTCAACTGGCTGAGAAACGACATACCTAGAAGGCACCTAAGTTTTGAAAGACTAGAAGATATATCAAAACTTTTGCAAAATCAACATGAGATAAGATGACCCAGAGTTAGAGTGATACCAGATGAGGAGAAAAAGAAGCATACTAGAGTTTTCGCAAATACTTTTCATCTTTAAAATAGTTTTCGCAAGCACTAGACTCAATATCGACCAATAGCAAGGTTTTCCTACGGTCGGTACTGCTCTGATACCAAAAACTGTGACACCCCCGGGACCAGGGCTAAACAAATCCCACACCTCCGTCTGATATAAGCTTAACCTTGAGCTCGAGAACATCCAATGAAGAATCGGTAACACAATAGTGACCCTACGACACAAAATTTATTACAGCAAGCTCATAACTGAGCAGAGAACAAAATTATTACAAGAAGAGGTCACTGACCACAAACATCAAACAACGGAAGTCAAATTAAGCTATTAAGTATAGCAAACTTAACAAATGGCCTAAGAGGTTTGAAGCATAATGATGACGTCCCAGCCCATAGATTCTAGGCTCTCGGCCAGGAACCCCAAGCTACTCGTCAGTGTCGATGTAGTACGGAACTTGTCTTCAGGGGGGAACACTTACTCTACCAAAAGTATCAACAAAGTAAGGGTGAGTACAGGGTGTACTCCGCAAGACTTATGGCTGGTGGAGTTGTTTTGCATAAAGCCATCTTTGTTTGTAAAACAAGAGAGAGAGAAGAATCTCGTCTAATCAGAATATTTTAAAAGGGGATAAGAGAGCAACATCTTGGAAATATTGATCATCATGTCGTGATCCACCAAGTCATCATCATCTGAAACTTAACTAGGATCACCCCCTCGTACCCATGAGGAAGCATCCTTAAGCACACGTTCATCTGCCAAGTTTTACGATTAGGTTATAGTTATCTATGATCTTAGAATTCGGTCAGCAAGCGCTCATAACCATGAACACGGATTTACAAAAAGATTATTACCCTACAGGGGTGTAAAACTTTACCCACGCGTACTAACCGACTCTTAATGACAGAATCATTATCCCTCTTCCTTGGAAGGCCGACAGAGGGTGGTTAGACACGACCTCTACCTTGCTTTCGCCGAGACCATGAGTCACACCCTAAGGATTGTTTCGCCATAATGGATCAAGTCCCGAAGTCGGTCCCTAGATATGTGAGGCAAGGTTAGTTTACCAGGGGCACAATCAACCCCAAGCAACCCGGTCCATGCTTCCCTACCTGTTATGAATGCACTTCCTTCACCCGGCAAAACTTTCAAAAGGTTTTCTATGCATATGTCGAATGGAATGCCTGAACTATGTGACTCATGGAATCTACTAGGCAAGTTAGTCAATCGAGGGGTCCCCATAAACCCCGTGTGGCTGTACGCTCGTGACTGTTCCAAAGGAATGAACTCGGGTCCTAGTGGTGGCGAGCATGGGACTAACCACATTCTACCGTAGCCTCCCATACAAGCCTTAGCATGTTTAATCTCATATAACCTCTGATCTCATCTCAACACATTCTCCTGTCATACTAGATTCTTTGCATCTTGTACATTCACCTGGATGGACCAGTACTGACAGCTATGCATGGCTAAGCGAACGCGTATATAAGCTCTAGAAGTGCACACAAGCCAAACCTAGTTATGCTAGGAGCAATGGATTAGGTAATATAAGATTAAAGAGAGTAATGCAACAGATAGGATACTCTATCTTTCGATAAAAGACCATAGTAGAATTGTATGCATCATGGCAAGAAATGAGAACTTTCAAAAACATAGGATTGTATAATGGTGGGGCTACGCTTTCCTTTGCTAGTTGATAACAGATAAATAGATCTTCAGAAGCCTTGTACTTGACTTAATTACAGTTTGTCAAGTATTGGTCTTCGACCTTCGATGGTCTTGATCTTGGTCTTCAATCTCGATCTCGATATCGTATTCTACCGGAAAGAACCAAACACCAGAAAGAAAAGGGAAACAATCAACACATGGCATCGATGCAATGCTCAAACAAGGATGATGATATGACAAGTTGAATTGTACTGAAATGTAACCCTAAGACATGCTCGACCATTTAAACGTGGTTCCAAGGGGTATAAACCTTAATTCAGGAAACTGCGGAATCACCTGTGAGGGGTTACTATGTTCTTCTATTTAAACTTGTCATGGAAGTTGTTGAACAATGCATGATTATAGCTCTAATAGATAGATCTCATTTTCTGAACATTTTGATATATTATTTGTATTTTTCTGAATTACAAATAATTTGTTATCGAAGTTACAAGTTTTATTCATTTTCTGAAAATATTAAACCAATTTAAATTTATTTATTGCGCAAGGATGACATTAGCACCTGGCTTAATTAAAGCGTTTATCACCGGGGCCTTTGCTAGCCTCTGTGGCTGACGGGTGGGCCAGGGCCGCATCAGCAAGCCACGCTGGCGGTTAGCGGACCCACGGGCCATGCCAGCATGACGTCGTGGTGACGTCTCAACCGCATCCACGTCGGACGGTGGTCGCATGCGGCGGCATAAGGCGAGTCAGCACACATGGGTGGTCGCGTTCGACGCGCCTCGCAATGGGGAACCTGGATATGGCGGCGGTGCCTCAAGATGGTCATCGGAGCAAGGCGTACGACGGTGGGTGGCGGCAGCGCTCGACTTAGGCACAAGCCTAACTCATTGACCGAAGAGAGTGCTCAAGAATAGAGGACTTGGCAACACAATCATCCTTTGCTTAGTGACAAGGAGAAGCAATCACGCTAAGAATGACATAAATGTCCTTTGGGTTCAAAACAATAATAATTGCTAAGAATCTCAGATGGCCACATTATTACACACACGCATCACATACGAGCACGAAAGCTCGAGGAAGGGTGAGTAAAGATGTGTAAGAGCATCACTTCATTAAGGGGTCATAAAACTCAGCATGACCTTTTAGTATAAAAGAATGTGATACTTTAAGGTAGAATAGACAGGAAACAATCGATGCCTCTTAATCTGCGTATTACAACACTTCGAATTGGTCCAAGATATGACAAGGTACTGGAGTTTGTTTCTCCTGACATCCCAAATTGGTTTTTCATGACGGACCACAAGAGTATCTAGCATCAGAAGACACCAATGCACATTTACTACTTGTCTACCAACTGGTAGTCAAAGGTCAGAAAACAACAAGGGAGGAAAAACATGCTTAGGGTAGAATCCCAAGGTGTGGATGCATAAGTCAACAATTTTCTGAATACCAATGTAGAGAAGGAAAGGTGTGGCAGATTCACGAATATAGAAGTGAGACTCACGAGGAGTACTCTTGTCTTGATCTATATGGTTCCATTAAAGAACATCTTCCATAGCTAGTGGTAGGGGAAGTCCTTCTTTGTCACAATTCAATCGCGACAAAGACCACAATCTTGAAGGATAGAATTGTAGTACCAGCCATCCTGAGGTAATGTATGAACATTAACGACAGGGGTCAAAGGATTGGATCTTGGGTTAAAGGTCAGCTTCATGTACAAGATTCACATTACCAGAATCTAGCACAAACATGGATGAGTCAGTTCAAGTCCAAGGGTTAAAACCCAAGAAAGGAGTAACTACTATATGAGTGACACGACGTACGTTGTAAGATAATCACAAGGTAGCTTCCAAAAGAAGATAAGACTTCTGAAGCACCCAAACAAATAAAAAGGAGGTACACGAGACGAAAGGAAACCTCAAAGCCTAGAACAAAAACAATATGGCACCAACAATTTAATATTGTGGGTCCAAAAGATAGAGAGATCTTGATGGAAAGGAATCTCTCGGATGAATAAATCAAGAGAACAAGGAGTTCACAACACACACAATTCTAGAGAACGCAGCACTAGGTCAAGTGGCTGAGAAATGACATACCTAGAAGGAACCTAAGATTTTAAAGACTAGAAGAGATAACAAAACTTTTCCAAAATCAACACGAGATAAGATGACCCAGAGTTAGAGCGATACCAGATGAGGAGAAAAAGACGCATACTAGAGTTTTCGCAAATACTTTTCATCTCTAAAATAGTTTTCACAAGCACTAGACTCAACATCGACCAATAGCAAGGTTTTCCTACAGTCGGTACTGCTCTGATACCAAAACCTATGACACCCCCGGGATCAGGGCTAAACAAATCCCAGACCTTCGTCTGACATAAGCTTAACCTTGAGCTCGAGAACATCCAGTGAAGAATCGGTAACAAAACACTGACCCTACGACACAAAATTTATTACGGCAAGCTCGTAACTGAGCAGAGAAACAAATTATTACAAGAAGAGATCACTGACCACAAACATCAAACAACGGAAGGAAAATTATGCTATTAAGTATAGCAAACTTAACAAATGGCCTAAGATGTTTGAAGCATAACGATGATGTCCCAGCCCATAGATTCTAGGCTGCCGGCCAGGAACCCCAAGCTACTCGTCAGTGTCGATGTAGTACAGAACTCGTCTTTAGGGGGGAACACTTACTCTGCCAAAAGTATCAACAAAGCAAGGGTGAGTACAGGGTGTATTCCAGAAGACTTATGGATGGTGGAGTTGTTTTGCATAAAGCCATATTTGTTTGTAAAACAAGAGAGAGAAGAATCTCATCTAATCAGGATATTTTAAAAGGGGATAAGAGAGCGACATCTTTGAAATATCAATCATCATGTCGAGATCCACCAAGTCATTATCATCTGAACCCTAAATAGGATCACCCCCTCGTACCCATGAGGAAGCATCCTTAAGCACACGTTGATCTGCCAAGTTTTACGATTAGGTTATAGTTATCTATGATCTTAGAATTCGGTCACCAAGTGTTCATAACCGTGAACACGGCTTTACAAAAATATTATTACCCTGCAGGGGTGTAAAACTTTACCCACACGTACTAACCGAGTCTTAATGACATAATCATTATCCCTCTTCCTTAGAAGGCCGACAGAGGGTGGTTAGACACGACCTCTACCTTCATTTCGCCGAGACCATGAGTCACGCCCTAAGGATTGTTCCGCCATAGTGGATCAAGTCCCAAAGTCGGTCCCTAGAGATGTGAGGTAAGGTTAGTTTACCAGGGGCGCAATCAACCCCAAGCAACCCGGTCCACACTTCCCTATCTGTTATGAATGCACCTCCTTTACCTGGCAAATCTTTCAAAAGGTTTTCTATGCATATGTCGAATGGAACGCCTTAACTATGTGACTCGTGGAATCTACTAGGCAAGTTAGTCAATCGAGGGGTCCCCATAAACCCCGTGTGGCTGTATGCTCGTCACTGTTCCGAAGGAAAGAACCCGGGTCCTAGTGGTGGTGAACATGGGACTAACCACATTCTACCGTGGCCTCCCATACAAGCCTTAGCATGTTTAATCTCATATCACCTCTGATCTCATCTCAACATGTTCTCCTGTCATACTAGATTCTCTGCATCTTGTACATTCACCTGGATGGACCAGTACTAACAACTATGCATGGCTATGCAAACACATATATAAGCTCTAGCAGTGCACACAAGCCAAACCTAGTTATGCTAGGAGCAATGGATTAGGTAATATAAGCTCAAAGGGAGTAATGCAACAGATAGGATACTCTATCTATCGATAAAAGACCACAGTAGAATTGTATGCATCATGGCAAGAAATGAAACACTTTCAAAAACATAGGATTGTATAATTGTGGGGCTATGCTTGCGTTTGCCAGTTGATAATAGATAAATAGATCTTCAGAAGCCTTCTACTTGACTTGATTACAGTTGGTCAAGTATTGGTCTTCGACCTTCGATGGTCTTGATCTTGGTCTTCAATCTCGATCTCAATATCGTATTCTACCGGAAAGAACCAAACACCGAAAAGAAAAGGGAAACAATCAACACATGGCATCGATGCAATGCTCAAACAAGGATGATTATATGACAAGTTGAATTGTACTGAAATGTAACCCTAATACATGCTCGACTATTTAAACGGGGTTCCGATGGGTTTAAAACCTAATCCAGGAAACTCCGGAATCACCTGTGAGGGGTTACTATGTTCTTCTATTTAAACTTGTCATGGAAGTTGTTGAACAATGCATGATTATAGCTCTAATAGATAGATCTCATTTTCTGAACGTTTTGATATATTATTTGTATTTTTATGAATTACAAATAATTAGTTATCAAATTTACAAGTTTTATTAATTTTTTGAAAATATTAAACCAATTTAAATTGATTTATTGCACAAGGATGACATTAGCACATGGCTTAAAGCTTTTCTCACCGGGGCCTGTGCTAGCCTGTATGGCTGACCGGTGGGCCAAGGCCACATTAGCAAGCCACGCTGGAGGTTAGCGGACCCATGGGCCATGCCAGCATAACGTCGTGGTGACGTCACAACCACATCCACGTCGGACGGTGGTCGCAGGCGACGACACAGGGCATGCCAGCACGCATGGGTGGTCACGTTCGACGTGCCTCGCAATGGGGAACCTGGATATGGCGGTGCTGCCTCAAGATGGTCATCGGAGCAAGGCGTACGATGTTGGGTGGCGGCGGCACTTGGCAAGCTATGTTGCGGGTTCGAACCAGAGGGGGAAGAAGAGGTTGGAGAGGTACATGAGGACCGAGATATCACCATGGTTGTATATGAGGGCTCGGGGAAGCTAGCCGTGGTTCTACATCGTTGAATCGACGACGGCTGGCATCGGGTAAGACGACGGCGATGGCGAGGATTTGAGGTGCCCCTGTTCGATTCCTTCAGCATGGAGGCTCAACATGGCGAGGCGAAGAGCATGGCGGCCTCAGATGGGCAAGGGGAGCTGGGCAACGACACAACACCGGCGGAGCTCATCGGCTAAGGTTTCAACACAATGCAGAGAGCAAGAGAGAGAGGGCACGGGGAGGGGATAAGGCCAGGAAGGAGGGAGAGAGACGTGCACGGTGCGGAGGTCTTATCCTCGTCTAGGGGCGGCAGTGGGGATCTTGGCGTGCAGCAACGATCGACAGACGGTGGCGCGCCAGGCAGCTGCTTGCGTCGACGGGAGGAAGAAGAAAAACAGAGGACAACGAAGGGGTATGGGCCAAGATGGGCTGGTCTGGGCCTCGGCTTGCACGCGGTGAGCGACAGAGAGAGGAGAAGGAGCTGGGCCAGCCTGGGATGCTGCTCTGTTTTATTTGTTTCCAGAAACCTTTTTCCATTTCTATTTTATGTTTTCTGTTTGTATTTCCTCTTTGTAATTTCATTCAAAATTGTTGAGTCATTTCAAAAGTACTAGGATCTTTACAAAAGTATATAAAATAATGAGGGACCCTTTTAATCCATTTGGGATCCACTATTTTTTATACTTTTCAAAACTCAAAAACCATTTGAATGTATTTTCAAATAGAGAAGGAAGATTAGGGTTTTAGAGTTTTATTGTGTTCTTTTTCTTTAATGCACAATTTAAGAAATTATGCTCATGAATGCAGAATCAACCCTAAATATTGATTAAGTAAAACTGCGTGTTATAGAATCTCTAACCCATTAGTGGGCCACCCTAGTCAGCTAGTATTGTGGGTATACCCGAAAAGTATATTGCCAACAAATCTACTTTAAAATAAAACTAAGTTTTCCTCTGGGCCGAGTGGTATGTCGGGAACGACTATAAGGGGACAAGTATCTTGGATTGGATCTGCTTGCGCCCAAGGAGAAGTATCTTGTATTTTCTCTGCTTGTGTCCTCCACCGCCCAGGGTCAAAGAAGTTCCCCATGTTCCAGAAGTCAGAAGCTTCCAGTGTAACCACAATACATATGGGCTCTGTCTTGCCATACTACTTAGTGGGAAACCTCACCCGAGTACCACAGTTTTGGCTCGCGTGGAACCGATAGAGGGGCTACTAAGGGAAAGCTTCGTCATGGCCTTGTTTGTAAAAGGACTTGATCGTGGATGGTGGGTGAAGTGTACAAACTCTCAAGAGTAATCAATCTGATCGATTAGTGGTGTTCACTAAAAAGAACAACTTTGAGGGTCTGAAGGATGGACCCTCTAAAGGATTTCCTCTCTCTTTTGTAAGGAACTATTTTGAAACTCTATGGTCATGGAATCGTCCATAGATGGGATTTTGAGTTGCATGGTGTACTCCATGTGTTAGGTTGGGGGATGGTATCTTGGTGGAGTCCAGTGCAAGCCACTTGACCCTATATTACTTATCAAATGTTTACAAAGTAGGATAAAAGATTTTATATCTTCTTCTTGACTTAAGAAAATTGGCTTTATGCAAATAAACCTCAAGACTTTTTTCAGCCTTATGCATGTAGAAATAGCCCTCTCGGGGCCCTGGCAACCGGGGTGCCACGTCCCCATGATTTACGAGCCCCGCGTCAGCGGTACCGCCACCCTCGCGAGGGAGCAACACCTCCAAAGGAGGCCCAACCACGTAGGATCATGAGGCCCCCGTATTGCGAGGGAATGAACCTCTAGAGGGAATGCCTCCCGAGGGAGACTGCCACTACACCGCGCTATGCCCTCAAGCCTCGAATACCTCGGAGCACATCAAGAGCAGGGCGGTAGCTTCATCAAGAAAAGCGTGAGCCCTGGCTCGACAGGGATCATAGTGGCCCTGCAGCGCCAGCTGCCTCATTAAAGGAAGCCTCGGTCCATCTCCCTTTTTGCAGGGAAAGGACATGCGATCTCGTGGTGGGAGACTCCTTCTATTGCCATTTTGGTGAAAGAGGGAAGAATCAGAGAGCGTCGGGTGAAGACAAGCAACGTCAACAAAGGCCTCTTTATAGGAGGATGGAGTGGAGAACAGCGAGGTGGACCGAGTCCACGTAAAGTAGTCTCCTAGACCGGGATCTCGAGGAGTAGCATTGTGGATGCCCTTCCCGCCCAAAGGTTGGGGGAATAGGCCTGACGCCGCCATATATAAGAGACCCTCCTCCTACCTTAGAATAGATCGATCCCCAGCGATCTCAACCATAGACTTACAACCTCCATTGTACCCTCGCGAAGTAAGCGAGCAATACAACAAAGCAGGAGTAGGGGCTTTACCTCCTCACGAGGGTCCCAAACTTGGGTAAAAACACATGTCACCTCTCCGCCATGTTCTTGCTCCACCAGTGGAGCACGACGAGCTAGACCGAGTCCACGTAAAGTAGTCTCCTAGACCAGGATCTCGAGGAGCAGCATTTTGGACGTCCTTCCGGCCCAAAGGCTAGGGTAGTAGGCCCGATGCCGCCCTATTTAAGAGACCCTCATCCTGACTTAGAACATATCGATCCCCGACGATCTAAACACTAGACTTACAACCTCCAGTGTACACTCGCAAAGTAAGTGACCAATACAACAAAGCAGGAGTAGGGGCTTTACCTCCTCACGAGGGTCCCGAACCTGGGTAAAAAACCCATGTCACCTCTCTTCTGTGTTCTTGCTCCGTTGTCACCACCATTGCCGAGTATCCTTGGGAACATATGTTCAGCCCCCTCTCGAACCAAGGGATCGTTGGACCCTAGTTCCTTCACAGGACAAATCTCCAATATGTGGCGCGCCAGGTAGGGTGATGAGCTCTGCTATCAAGACCATCATCAACCTCGGCCACATGTCGACCTGTGCCGAGCGTGCGCTCCATCACGCGGTGAGCAAGGCCCAGACCAATCCGACTCCATGATGCGCCCCCTCTAAGCAGGACCCGTGGTCTAAAGACGACGGGCGATCTACCTACCGCCCATCGTGGGAGTCCCCATCCTCCTTGCATGGAGCTACCTCGCTCTCCCACACCGCGTCCTCGTGCGGCCACGACAAGCATCTCATGCCTGAAGCCGCCAAGCGCATAGTGTAGGAGATCCTGGATCACCCACCGACCGATCCAGGCAAGGAGAGGAGGTGTGACCGGATCTCCGAGAGCATCGATGTTGCCACGCTTTCCCTGTGAGAGCAGGGTGATCAGGGCAAGGACCCGACACCGGGGGCTGGGGGCTCGTTGCCAGCCCGGTGTCGTGGTATTGCCGATGTGTACGCCATGGAGGGGTCCTGACAGTGCGTGTTTATAGACGTGGGGGAAGGCAGATGGTTGACGGGTACGAGGTAACACAACTTACCCAGGTTTAGATCCCACGGTGGCGGAATCCTACTCCTGCTATAAATCACTATAAGGGCAATACGCCGAGTTACAGGGATTGATTCGCTGTGCGAGGTGACTATAAAGTCTAAGTTATCATTTCCTAAAGGCTCCCATAGGACCGACTTATATAGTCGCCAGGTCCTAGGGTTACAGGGAAAAGACCTAGCCGGACAGGTTACACAGTCCTACACTGCTTACAACTAGTCTAGCGTGTCTTGCACTCCAAGGCTCCAGGTACATCGGTGAATCCTCCGTAGCCTTCCTTTATTCAGCACGGGCCTCCCTTCTGGATCCATCTAACTGGGCCGCCCAGCAGACCATGGGCCATGCTACCAACTGTGGGCCACCCAGGTTATCCGGATAGGAGACATGCTATGAGGATACCCATATAGCATATCCCCAATAGTAGCCCCCGGAGAACTCCGAGATCTTGCGCCGTCTTGCCTCTTCACGTTGAATGCTCCATCTAGATGGATGTCGGCAAATCTTCAAGCAATATCTTGTAGTCCTCCCAAAGAACCCTGCAAGGTTTTCTCCGTCTTCAACTTGTAAGTCGGAGAATTGCTGAATCTTCCATCGTACTCTTCCGTAGCCGGACTGGATCCGTCCATGCCGGAATCTCCCGATGTGATGGTTCATCTGCTAGTGACAGCTAGGGCGACGTAGACATAGGTCATCAACACCTCGTAACTCACACATGCAGAGAACGCAATCATGTTAGTTTTTCCCACGCGAGCGATACGAACCGTTGGCGGTGACGGTTGGCAACGTGGCAAAAATTTCCGCGCACGCTCCCACACACATCGTCCACGCGTCAACCATTCGATCGTTTTGCATGAATCTTGATGCCGGAGGTTATAAATTGTAACAGCGATGGAAATTTTACTTTTCACCTCATTCTCCTCTGCATCATCTTCTTCCTCCAGCGAGCACCTCCTCGAGCTCTCCGCGCACTACACGGAAAAACGCTAGCTCCTCGACATTTCCCAATCAGCACTGTAACCTCCCAATGGCCAGCAGAAGTTCTACCCCTTCCATGGCGGCGTCAGGCGATTCCGCGGTGAAGCCGACAAGCACCGTCATCGTGCCCCCAGAGGGCCTGGTGATCCCCAAATCCGCGGTGGTCGAAACCACCGGCGGTGACCATAAACCAGCGGCGCTGGAGCTGCTAGAGGAGGAGTACGACTCCCACGAGGGCGACTGGCGCGGTTCGGACATCACGGATCGCAACATCAAGGAGCTAATCATCGAGGGATAGCTCCCTGTGACGGAGGGGCTCGCCTGGCGGGCGGCGCCGATCGGCGAGGTCACTCCTTCTCCCCAAGCCGGAGAAAAGGTATACCTCAAAGCCCAACTGGTACGCGGCGTCTCCCTGCCCATCTCCAATTTCTTCCTAGCTGTCCTCAACCATTACCGAGTACAACCTCAGAACCTCTCCCCCAATAGCATCCTCGCACTTAGCAACTATGTGGCGCTTTGTGAGGGTTACTTAGGGATTAGGCCTAGGCTAGATCTCTTTATCTACTTCTTTACCATCAAGCGGGAAGCCAGAGCCAGCAAGGATGAGCTCAGGAACTATGGCACTATTAGTTTTAAGATCTGGCCTGGCCGGCGGTTCCCCGACATCGTCGGCCATGAGTCCTATAAGAACTGGCAACAGACGTACTTCTATGGTCCAGATATCCCTCTGGCTGGCCGAGAAGTGACGTACCCGGACTTTGTCGATGGAGCTGCCGCCGAAGCCTCGACATGGAGATCCCAGGCCTCCCTTCCCTCTGACATCGACGCTTCCCGCACTATAAGGTGGATAGAGTGGTTCGTAGAGATGGGTTTGATCGGATTGGACCTGGCCATGTGCTGGTTCATCAGGCGGATCCAGCCTCTGCAGCATCGCTCGAAGTTGATGCATGAGCATACCAAGGAGAGGAAGGATAGCCTCCACATCTCCGAGGATAACTTTTCCAGCGACTCCGTCAAGCTTCGCCTCAAGGACATCGTCAAGGTGAAGGATAGGAATCGAGGCTTCACCATCACCTATGACATGTTCGAGGAGGGCAAGTGCCCAAAGGTACTTGTTTATTTTTCGTGTATGACATATACTCCAGTTCTTCCGTCTAGCCATTACCATTGTAGCACCCCCCGAGGTTAGGGTTAAACTAACATCAGATTACCATGTAAGATAAGTTCAACTCCTAAAACACGGAGGATCACAGTATGATTGGTAACATTACATAACACAGGGATTCAACAGCATAAGTTTAAACTCTTAGCAGAGTGAGATATTAGAGTTATTGCAAACCAGAGGTCATAGACCCAACATTACATCACACAGCGAAAGCAAATTATGTTGTTCTACACAACAACTTAGCAAAAGGCCTAAGAGGCCATAAACAAAAGCGACGTCCATCCCATAGTCCTCAGGCTGCTACCTGGGACCCCCAACTACTCGTCGATGTCAACGTAGAAGCCACCTTCAGTTACAACCAGATCCTCTGTAGAAAAACAGCAATGGCGCAAGGCTGAGTACGAGAACATACTCCGCAAGACTTAGATAATCTAGTATCTACATGCTCTGGCTGGAAAGGCTTTCTCTGGATTTTCTTTTGCGGAAAGCAATCTTTATTTCTAAACAAGAGAGAGAAGAGGCTCGACTACTCAGAATATTTTAAAAAGGGATAAGATAGCGACTTCTTCATCTTGTTCATCACATCTCGATAACCACCAGCTTCATCAGAAGCTTCTATCTAGGATCACCCCCTTGACCCGGAGAAAGCATCCTTAAGCACACGTGGATCAGAAAGTTTTATAGTGGTTAATGTTATCTATGATCTTAAGTCCCGTCGCCAAGTCGTTCATAACCGTGAACACGGATTTTCGAAAAGATTTAACCCTGCAGGGGTGTACAACTTTACCCACATATACCAACCGACTCTTAATGCCAAATTATTAGTCCACTTCCTTGGAAGGCCGACAGAGGGTGGTTGACCACGACCTTTACCTTGCTTTCGCCGAGACCATGAGTCACGCAATAAGTATGATTCCGCCGTAACGGGTCAACTCCCGAAGCCGATACTTAAAGATGTGAGGCGAGGTTGGTTTACCAGGGGCGCTATCTACCCCAAGCAACCTCGGCCACGCTTACCTACCTGTTATGAATGCACCAACTTCACCCGGAAAATATTTCAAAAGATTTTTTATGCACATGTCGAATGGAACGCCCGAACTATGTGACTCATGGAATTTACTAGGCAAGTTAGGCAGTCATGAGGTTGTCCAGGCCCCGTGTGTTTGCACGCTCATCTTGGTTCCAAAGGTAAGAACTCGGTTCCTAGTGGTGGCGAGCATGGGACTACAAAAACCACACCCAACATGGCCTCCCATACAAGCCTTGGCATATTCAGTTAACCCCTTCGAGGATGTCATCAACTCCTACCTTTCTAGATTCTCCAGCATCTCTGATTCATCGTTTTGATAGATCATACATTGATACTATGCATGGCTAAGCTGTCGATCTCAGAAGCTCTAGCAATGCTCAGATGCCAAACCTAGGTATGCTAGGAGCAGTGGATCAGGAGTATAAGGCTACAACAGGGAAACTATACAGCATATAGGTAACCCTAACTACTGACAAAAGACCACATTGGAATCATGTGCATCATAGAGATAAAGTAATATACTTTGTAAAAGTTGGTTTAGAATGAGAGGCTACGCTTGCCTTGTCCTTCAGTAGACAAGTATTGATCTTCGGTGTTGTTGACTTCAGCTTCGGGCTCGGATCCTATCGTGAAGAACCAACACCGAAAAGAAAGGAAACAATCAAGACATGGCATCAATGCAATGCTCAAACAAGGATGATGATATGACAAGTTAAATTGCATTGAAATGAAACCCGAAGACATGCTTGACAGCTTAAACGGGGTTCCGAGGGGTGAAAACCCTAACTCGGGGAAACTCCGGAATCACCTGTGAGGGGTTACTATGTTCTTATAATTAAACTTGTCATGTAAGTTGCTTAACAATGCATGATTATAGCTCTATTAGATTGTTCTCATTTTTCTGAACATTTTGATATATTATTTGTATTTTTCTTATTTAAGATGAATTAGTTATGAATTTCTCAACTTTTAATTCATTTTGAATTATTTTTGGAATAATTAAATTATTTTCTAACTTGGTCCCATATGTCAGACTTTTATTAATTTCAGAAATGATTTACAAAAATGTTAAAACCCTAACAGACAGGGCCCACCTGTCAGCATTTTATTTATTACAGAAATGATTTACAGAAAATAACAAAAACAAAAGAAAAGAAATATGACGCCAGCATGACGCCTGGCTGAGGTCATCAATGGGGAAGCCCCAGGTCGAGCACAGATCTCTCGATCCCGTGCGTGCTTGGATGCGTGCTTGGCTGCGTTCGATAGAGGTGGCCGAGGCGAACGTTGTAGTGGCGGCGCCGCCTCGGTATGGTCAATGGAGCTACGATGGCGACAAGAAATAGCGGCGGCAGCGGGTGCTCGTCGGGCCAGCGGCACAGCGCGAGAGGGGAGGATCGGGGAGGTCCAGGAGGACTGCTGGATCACCACGGTCACGCCGGTGAGGTCGATGAAGCAAGGGGAGGTCGGAGGGGAGGGAATCAATGGCTTGACTGCGGCGGCCAGCGATGAGGTCGAGCTCGATTCCGGCCAGATGACTTTGTTCCGGCTTGCGTGGCTTGGCAAAAACGATGATGGCGATGCTTCTCTTCTCCTAGGCCACTCCATGGTGCACGGGGCGGCCGGAGACGGCAGGACGCTGTGGAGCCCGAGAGCTAGGGTTTGTCCTAGGTGGAAGAAGAAGCGCGCGAGGGAAAAAAAGAGGGTTAGGGTTCTCCATGGTGGCAGGGAAGGGTTCTTGTAGGCCTCTAGGGGCGGCGACGCGCATCTTGGCGCTCGCCGGCGGCGGGCGAGTGGCCACCGAGCTTCTTCCGTCGATCCAGCGATGGAGACGACGACAGGCAGCGGCGAAGGGGTACGGGACGTGCTTGGGCTGGCGTGGGCCGGTGCTGGGCCGTGGGAGAGGGAGAGAGGGGAGAAAGTTTTCTGGGCTGCGGCCTGGCTTGCTCTCCTGTCTAATTGTTTTCTTAGAAACCATTTTCTTTTTCTGTTTTTCTATTTCCTGTTTGTATTTTCAAATTCAAACTATTTTGAATCTTTTCAAAGTACCAGGAGCTTTCATAAAACATATAAACTATTGTGGTGCCCTCATAACCAATTGGGCTTCACATTTTGATACTTTCCAAAATTCAAACACCATTTGAATATAGTTTCAAAGAGAGGGAAGGTTTAAGGTTTTAAATTTGCATTTATTTTAACACATGCTCTCATGCAAATATTGTATTGATTTAAACTGATGCATGCCATGCTTAAGTAGTGATTACATATATTACAAACTTGGGTTGTTACAGCTCTACCCCCCTTACAAGAATCTTGACCCGAGATTCCTAAGTTTTAGAAAAGAAGGAAGGGTACTCAGATCTAAGACGATCTTATTGTTCCCAGGTTGCTTCGTCCTGAGAGTGATGAGACCACTGAACTTTCAGGAACTTGATGTTTTGACGACGAGTTTTGCGCTCGGCTTCATCAAGCATGCGGATAGGATACTCATGATAAGTCAGATATTTTTGGAGATCAAGAGTTTGATGATCAACACCACTGACAGGATCTTTGAAGCAACGCTTGAGTTGAGACATATGAAAGACGTCATGCACCTCAGGGAAGCTTGCAGGCAGCTCCAACTTGTATGTGAGGTTACCTTGCCTGGATAGAACACGAAAAGGACCAACATAGCGAGGAGCCAGTTTGCCTTTGATACCGAAACGATGGACACCCTTCAAAGGAGTGACCCAGAAATAAGCTTGATCACCGACTTCATATTCAATATGTTGATGGTGACGATCATGATAGCTTTTCTGGCGAGACTGAGCAGTTTTCAATCAATCTCGAATGATACGAACTTGATCTTATGCTTCCTAAATCATATCCGGACCAAATAACTTTCGTTTGCCGGTTTCTGACCAGTTCAAAGGAGTACGACAAGTTCTTTCATATAGAAACTGGAATGGTGCCATACCAATACTGCACTGAAAACTGTTGTTGTAGGAGAATTCAGCAAAAGGAAGGCATTTCTCCCAGTTCTTGCCAAAAGATATGACACACGCTCTAAGCATGTCTTCAAGGATTTGATTCCCTCTTTCGGTCTGGCCACCGGTACTAGGATGATAGGCTGTACTGAAAGACAAAAGAGTTCCCATAGCAGCTTGGAAAGTTGTCCAGAACCTTGAGGTGAACAAACTCCCTCGGTCAGATATTCGGGAGATATATAGATCTGCTAGCTGACTAGCATTGATACTCTCGCGAACAGGTAGAAAGTGAGCAACCTTGGACAGATAGTCAACGATTACCCAGATGGCATCATTTCCTTTCTGAGTCTTGGGAAGACCAGTGATGAAATCCATACCAACTTCATCCCATTTCCACTCAGGTATTTTATGTGGTTGCAGGAGACCAGCGGGTCTTTGGTGCTCAGCTTTGACGCGACGGCAAACGTCACATTCAGCAACGAAACGAGCGATATCCTTCTTCATACCAGACCACCAGAATCTTTGACGAAGATCCCGATACATCTTGGTACCTCCTGGGTGGATAGAAAGAGGCGATTCATGAGCCTCTTGGAGAATTAAATCCCTCAATTTTGTTCTCTTTGGCACTACCAGACGGTTACCAAAGTAAACAGTACCTTGCTTATCAATAGAGAAACACTTAGCAACTCCGCTAGCAATGTTCCCTTTGATCTCAGCAATTTCAGAATCATGTTTCTGAGCAAGCTTGATTTCATCCTCTTTAGACGATTTCACTTCAAGAGTAGAAAGGAATCCACGAGGAACTACTTCAAGATTCAATCGAGCGAATTCCTCATGAAGAGAAGGTTGTGCTTGTTTGATCATCAGGGTGTCGCAATAAGATTTACGGCTCAGCGCATCAGCCACGACATTGCCTTTGCCAGGTTGATAGTTGAGACCCAAATCATAGTCCTTGATGAGTTCCAACCATCTTCTTTGCCTGAGATTCAAATAAAGTTCTGTGAAAAGGTACTTCAGACTCTGATGATCCGAGTATAACTCGCAACGACTACCGAGAAGGTAATGTCGCCATTTCTTAAGAGCATGAAGAAACAGCTGCAAGCTCAAGATCATGAGTTGGTTAGTTGTTATCATGTGGTTTTAATTGACGGGAGGCATAAGACACCACATGCCCATCTTGCATCAACACACATCCGAGACCTTGGTGGGAAGCATCGCAGATGACAACAAAGTCTTTGCTAGTGTCTGGGAGAACCAACACTGGTGCAGTGGTTAACTTGGTTTTCAACAACTGGAAGCTTTCTTCAGCCTTATCAGACCATTCAAACTTCTTATCCTTCATGAGAAGATCAGTCATTGGCTTTGCAATCCTGGAGAAGTTCTCGATGAATCGACGGTAATAACCAGCCATCCCGAGAAAACTTCGGACATCCTTTACGGATTTAGGAGACTCCCAGTCAAGGATGGTTTGAACCTTATCGGGGATAACAGCAACCCCTTGGGCGGAAACAACATGACCAAGGAATACGAGCTCTTGTAACCAGAACTCATATTTGGAAAACTTGGCATAGAGTCGATGTTCTCGGAGTTTGGTTAACACCAAACAAAGATGTTCAGCGTGCTCTTCTTCAGTCTTGGAATAGACCAAAATATCATCGATGTAGACCACGACGATCTTGTCAAGATACTCCATGAAGACAGAGTTCATGAGACGCATAAAAGTGGCTGGAGCATTGGTAAGACCAAAGGACATGACTGTATACTCATAAAGACCGTAACGAGTGGTGAAATCAGTCTTTGGAATATCTTCCTTATAGATCTTTATCTGGTGATACCCTGACCTTAAATCCATTTTGGAAAAGATAGTGGGACCACTTAACTGATCAAATAGATCGTTGATCCTAGGGAGAGGATACTTATTCTTGATAGTCACAGCATTGAGTGGGCGGTAATCCACGACCAGACGCGGTATATTGGTATCTCGCTTCTTAACAAAGATGGTAGGACATCCCCAAGAAGATGTGCTGGGCTGAATGTATTCCTTTCCTTCTAACTCCTCTAATTGCTTCTTCAACTCCACAAGCTCACGAGGAGGCATACGATAGGGTCTTTTAGAAACAGGAGCAGTTCCAGGAACTAACTCTATGACAAACTCCACACTTCTATCAGGTGGCATGCCAGAAAACTCCTCAGGAAAGACATCCGGGAATTCTCAGACCACGGAAACATCTTGGATCTCTAACGGAGGTAGAACTTCAAGAGCATACAAATCTGCTTCAGGAATAGAAACAACTGAAGGAGACAGTGACCCTACGGTCCAGTACTTGACTGTTATGCCAGTAGGACTAGTCAGAGTCACAGACTTGGTTGTACAATTGAGAATGGCTTGATAACGGGTCAACCAGTCCATGCCCAAAATGATGCCAATATCAGTTGAGTTGAGGGCGATCAAAGAAGTGGGGAAAAGTTGAAATGCAACTTCGATTAGATTCCCATGACTAACCATGGTGGAACGCCAACTAGAACCAGGAGACTGAACTAGCAGAGGAACAAATAACCCCTCAAAATTTATCCCATGCATTTGAGCAAAAGCTTGTGACATGAATGAATGCGATGCTGCAGAATCAAACAAAACTTTAGCTGGAATTTGATTGATACGAAGCGTGCCCATGATTACGCTTGGATCTTCCTGAGCCTCCTCAGCAGAGATGTGGTTCAGACGTCCTTTTCTAGCACCTGGATACTTATCATTCTTCTTTGGGGCTTGTGCCTTCTCAGAAGTACTCTTTTGAGGACAGTCTCTTGCATAGTGGCCAGGCTGGCGACAATTGAAACAGATGAGGCCTGATCCAGTACCAGCAGCAGGATAATTTGATCCACCAGCATTGCTTGGAGTAGCATTCAGACGAGGTGCATATCCAGAAGTCCTTGGAGTATAAGGAGCACATGGCACAACACTGTAAGGCACAAAGACACGACGCTTCTTATTACCAAAACCAGCCTTGTTGTACCCCTCATGAGGACGCTTACGAGTTTCTTCATACTCCACCTTTCCACTCTCGGCCTTCATAGCCTTATTAACAAGACCTTGGAAGTTAACAAAGTCCATGAGATGGATGTCACGACGAACCTCAGGATCCAGTCCCTTGCGGAACAGAGCTTGCTTCTTAACATCAGTGGAGACCTCTTTAGTAGAATAGCAGGCGAGACGATTGAAGTTGAGTTGGTAATCACAAACGAAACTAGTGCCCTGCTTAAGCTTGAGGAACTCCTCCCTCTTCTGATCCATCAGACCCTCCGGAATATGATAAGCTCGAAAGGCTTCAGTAAACTCTTGCCATGTAACAACATGCTGAGCTTCTTGCATAGCCAAGAAATTTTCCCACCAGGAGTTGGCTGCCCCCTCCAGATGATAGGCAGTAAAAGTCACCCAATCAGCTTGAGCAACATGACCAACCTGAAGTTTGCACTCCATGGTGCGAAGCCAGTAGTCCGCATCAAGTGGCTCAATGGAATAGCTGAAAACTGGCGGAGTGAGACGTGTTAAGTCCTTGATTCCAACTTGATTGTTCTGGCGTTGAGCAGTGTTGCGCTCAATCCTTTCAAGGAGCCTCATGTTGTCAGCACGGTTGGTTTCATACATGGCCATGAGTTGAACCATAGACGGTGGCGGAGGAAGGTTGGAAGATTCACCCTCATTTGCAGCACCCCGAGCATGAGCACGGGTACGGGCACGAGAGGTGTCACCCATCCTGAAAGAACAAAAGAGATTAGACAAAGGATTCAAATGAGCAAGACGGAAAGATGAACAAAGGGTACTTGATATAAATGTATCATCTTATCAAGCATGGTAGTATCAAAGCATACTAATGTATACACTAACCAACTGACTTACAAACCATGACAATGGAATGCTAAGATGTTACATACCAAGCAAAACTGAGATATCTTGGGACTCTGAGAATAGCAACCAAGTACAGAGTACTTTTTAGAGAAACAACCCCAAAACCACGTTCCTAAAAGTTTTGAGATATAAGATAAGGGATGAAAACCTTTCAAACCAAATAAGGTAAGGAAAACTCCAGCATTAGAAACATACCAGAGAAGGAGTAAAAAAGAATCCTAGTCAGATTTTCTACAAATAGTTTTTAACTTTCAAATAGTTTTGTCAACTTCTAAACTCAACATCGACCAATAAAAGGGTTTCCTACAGGCAGTCCTGCTCTGATACCAAAACCTGTAGCACCCCCCGAGGTTAGGGTTAAACTAACCTCAGATTACCATATAAGATAAGTTCAACTCCTAAAACACGGAGGATAACAGTATGATTCAGTAACATTACAGAACACAGGGATTCAACAGAATAACTTTCAACTCTTAGCAGAGTGAGATATTAGAGTTATTACAAATCAGAGGTCATAGACCCAACATTACATCACACAGCGAAAGCAAATTATGTTGTTCTACACAACAACTTAGCAAAAGGCCTAAGAGGGCATAAACAAAAGCGAAGTCCATCCCATAGTCCTCAGGATGCTACCTGGGACCCCCAACTACTCGTCGATGTCAACGTAGAAGCCACCTTCAGTTGCAACCAGATCCTCTATAGAAAAACAACAATGGCGCAAGGCTGAGTACGAGAACATACTCCGCAAGACTTAGATAACCTAGTATCTACATGCTCTGGCAGGAAAGGCTTTCTCTAGATTTTCTTTTGCGGAAAGCAATCTTTATTTGTAAACAAGAGAGAGAAGAGGCTCGACTACTCAGAATCTTTTAAAAAGGGATAAGATAGCGACTTCTTCATCTTGTTCATCACATCTCGATAACCACCAGCTTCATCAGAACCTCCTATCTAGGATCACCCCCTCGACCCGGAGAAAGAATCCTTAAGCACATGTGGATCAACAAGTTATATAGTTTTTAATGTTTATCTATGATCTTAAGTCCGGTCGCTAAGTCGTTCATAACTATGAACACGGCTTTTCGAAAAGATTTAACCCTACAGGGGTGTACAACTTTACCCACACGTACCAACTGACTCTTAATGCCAAATTATTAGCCCTCTTCCTTGGAATGTCGGTAGAGGGTGGTTGACCACGACCTTTGCCTTGCTTTAACTGAGACCATGAGTCACGCAATAAGTATGATTCCGCCGTAATGGGTCAAATCCCGAAGCCAGTACTTAAAGATGTGAGGCGAGGTTGGTTTACCAGGGGCGCTATCTACCCCAAGCAACCTCGGCCACACTTACCTACCTGTTATGAATGCACCAACTTCACCCGGCAAATCTTTCAAAAGATTTTCTATGCACATGTCGAATGGAACGCCCGAACTATGTGACTCATGGAATCTACTAGGCAAGTTAGTCAGTCATGAGGTTGTCCAGGCCCCGTGTGGTTGCACGCTCGTCTTGGTTCCAAAGGTAAGAACTCGGTTCCTAGTGGTGACGAGCATGGGACTACAAAAACCACACCCAACGTGGCCTCCCATACAAGCCTTAGCATATTCAGTTAACCCCTTCGAGGATGTCATCAACTCTTACCTTTCTAGATTCTCCGGCATCTCTGATTCATCGTTCAGATAGATCAGACATTGATACTATGCGTGGCTAAGCTGTCGATCTCAGAAGCTCTAGCAACGCTCAGATGCCAAACCTAGGTATGCTAGGAGCAGTCGATCAGGAGCGTAAGGCTACAACAGGAAAATATGCAGCAGATAGGTAACCCTAACTACTGACAAAAGACCACATTGGAACCGTGTGCATCATAGCGAGAAAGTAATATACTTTTTAAAAGTAGGTTCAGAATGAGAGGCTACGCTTGCCTTGTCCGTCAGTAGAAAAGTAATGATATTCGGTGTTGTTGACTTCAGCTTCGGGCTCGGATCCTATCACGAAGAACCAACACCGGAAAGAAAGGCAACAATCAAGACATGGCATCGATGCAATGCTCAAACAAGGATGATGATATGACAAGTTAAATTGCATTGAAATGAAACCCGAAGACATGCTTGACAGCTTAAACGGGGTTCCGAGGGGTGAAAACCCTAACTCGGGGAAACTCCGGAATCACCTGTGAGGGGTTACTATGTTCTTCTAATTAAACTTGTCATGTAGGTTGCTTAACAATGCATGATTATAGCTCTATTAGATAGTTCTCATTTTTCTGAACATTTTGATATATTATTTGTATTTTATTATTTAAGATGAATTAGTTATGAATTTCTCAACTTTTAATTCATTTTAAATTATTTTCTAACTTGGGCCCACATGTCAGACTTTTATTAATTTCAGAAATGATTTACAAAAGTGTGAAAACCCTGACAGACAGGGCCCACATGTCAGCATTTTATTTATTACAGAAATGATTTATAAAAAATAACAAAAACAAAAGAAAAGAAATATGACGCCAGCATGACGCCTGGCTGACGTCATCAATGGGGAAGCCCCAGGTCGAGCACGGATCTCTCGATCCCGTGCGCGCCTGGATGCATGCTTGGCTGCGTTCGATAGAGGAGGCCGAGGCAAATGTTGTAGTGGCGGCGCCGCCTCGGTATGGTCAATGGAGCTACGCTGCTGACAAGAAATAGCGGTGGCGGCAGGTGCTCGTCGGGCCAGCGACACAGCACGAGAGGGGAGGAACGGGGAGGTCCAGGAGGACCGCTGGTTCACCACGGTCACGTCGGTGAGGTCGATGAAGCAAGGGGAGGCCGGAGGGGAGGGAATCGATGGCTTGATTGTGGCGGCCGGCGATGAGGTCAAGCTCGATTCCGGCCAGACGACTTCGATCCGGCTTGCGTGGATTGGCGAAGACGACGATGGCGACGCTGCGCTTCTCCCATGCTACTCCACGGTGCACGGTGCGGCCGGAGACGGCGGGACGCGGCGGAGCCCGAGATCTAGGGTTTGGCCTAGGAGGAAGAAGAAGCACGCGAGGGGAAAAAATAGGGTTAGGGTTCTCCACGGCGGCAGGGGAGGGTTCTTGTAGGCCTCCAGGGGCGGCGGCGCGCATCTTGGCGCTCGCCGGCGGTGGGCGAGCGGCCACCGAGCTGCTTCCGTCGATCCAGCGATGGAGACGACAGGCAGCGGCGAAGGGGTACGGGCCGCGCTTGGACTGGCGTGGGCCGGTGCTAGGCCGCGGGAGAGGGAGAGAGGGGAGAAAGTTTGCTGGGCTGCGTCCTGGCTTGCTCTCCTGTCTAATTTTTTTCTTAGAAATCATTTTCTTTTTCTGTTTTTCTATTTCCTGTTTGTATTTTCAAATTCAAACTGTTTTGAATCTTTTCAAAGTACCAGGAGCTTTCATAAAACATATAAACTATTGTGGGGCCCTCATAACCAATTGGGCTTCACATTTTGATACTTTCCAAAATTCAAACACCATTTGAATATAGTTTCAAAGAGAGGGAAGGTTTAGGGTTTTGAATTTGCATTTATTTTAATACATGCTCTCATGCAAATATTGTATCGATTTAAACTGATGCATGCCATGCTTAAGTACTGATTACATATATTGCAAACTTGGGCTGTTACAACCATCTCATCTAACACTGTGGGTTTTCACTTAACAGCTCAGCGATCTAGAGGAGGATAGCATGGCTGTCCAAATCTATGATCCAAAGATGAAGGAAGTCACCGTCGTGTCCGACGATGATGTCCCGTTGGCGCAAAAGCGAAAGAGCTTCACCTCTGACACTGCCGACGGAGGCAAGAAGAAGAAGCCGGAGGGTGGAGCCTCCAAGAAGACTACCGCCACCCTGGAGGCGAAGAAAATAAAGATTACCGGGATCCCCTTTGCCAAAGCACCCCCTCTTGTGTAAGCTTCTTTCTCTCCGACATTGTCCATTGCTTGTCTTATTCATGTACTTATACTTTTCGCACGTTTCAGGAAGAAGGCCACTACTAGTTTGAAGAAGACCTCCAAAACTTTGGGGGCTTCTAGAAACATTAAAGATATATTGCACCGTGACGTTTCTCCCCACGCATCTCCCGCCATCGCCCCTGTCACTCCTAGCGTCCAGCCTACGTCTGCTCCGACAAGCTCACATGCCAAAGATGCATCTGGCTCTTCCGCCATGGAAGTGCACTCAGGTGCCTCCACGGAGCTTGCCGTTGTCGGTGAACAGGCGACGCAAGAAAGTGCCGCAACCCAAATGGCTGAAGCTCCGGCTAAGGATGTCATCGATAGCGGTAAGGCGGTGGTGGAGAGTGGTACATCTGCCGAAGGCGGCGCATCCGCACCCAAGAAAGCCATAGAGTTCCCGAAGATAGTCTACCCGGTACTTACGCCGGGTAGCTCCGCTGTGGTTCCTAGTGCGACACCGACATCTCCAACATGCGGTCTTGAGGAGCTTCTCCGGCAAGCAGAAATCTTGCAAGGAAACAGTTTATCCTTCGACAAGTTGCTTGCTGAGAGTGCTACAAACCTCAAGATCATCGCACTTGTAAGTTTTATTTGCCTTTTGCATTTCATATGAGTATCCCACTGTAGCCCCCAAGGATTTAGACGGAAAACCATAGGTCTTTGCATCTAAATGCTCTGAGAGTGACTAAGCTAGACAAATTTCTCACTGTAGCCCCCAAGCATATAGTTTGAATGAATTATTCTGACTAGATGCTTTCAGAGTAGAATACGTAGTGTTTATAAATTTTAATATTGTAGCCCCCAAGCTTCTAGTTGTAACTGAATTAGTTCCGACTAGATGCTTAAAGAAAGACTAAGCATATGACTGAGTTTAAAAACTTTATACTGTAGCCCCCAAGCTTCTAGTTGAAAACTGAATCAGTTCTGACTAGATGCTTAAAGAAAGACTAAGCATATTTCTAAGTTAAAAAACTCTCACTGTAGCCCCCAAGCCTCTAGGTGGATATTTATCCGTCTAGATGCTCCAAGTAGACTAAACAACGTTAAAATTTTCCTTTCCACCGAATGAGAATGCTCGGAGGGGCATGGCCAACGAGAAGTACCAGAAGATGCGCTTGGACTTGGAAGCCGAAAAGGGTAAAACTGCCTTCTTGAAGGAACAAATCACCAAGAGCAAGTGTCTGTTTTTCCTTTATTTTTCGTATTCTGACTTGGTCTTGTGCCAACATTCTCCGAGTACTCACTGTGCACTGTTCTTTCTCTGACTTGCAGAAGCCATTTCCAAGGCTAAGGATATTGTTGAGCAATCCAAGCATATTCAACAGCTGGATAGCGAAAACAAGATCCTTAAGCAGGAGAGGAAGGATATGCTGAAGATGCATGAGGACTCAATGAAAGTCCTGCAAGACTCCGCCAACAAGGAGATGAACCGCTTGAACAAGGAAATCGCGATCCTGAAATATCAGAAGAAAGCCGCTGATGAGCAAAATGAGCGCCATCTGGACACGTAGAGGATC